>CM042246.1:44036712-45277460 GCA_023566225.1 Romanogobio albipinnatus | reverse complement strand
GTGGCTATTTAATGGGTTTAATTGTTTAATTGTTTGTTCTGGCCTCAAAATCAGCCATTAATCTTGAAAAATATAAGCCTTTGATCAGACTTGTCATTCTTTATGACACTGACTTTTGTTAATTTTACAGTTTTTTTACAGGACTATACAAATGAAGCTTGAGTGTTTGGACAGTTTTCATTAACAAGATCTATTGTTATGGCTAGACAACTGCCAAATTGTGATGGCTAGACAACTGGATCAGAGCATCTCCAAAACTGGATCTCTTGTGGGGTGTTTCCGGTCTGAAGTGTTCCGTATCTATCAAAAGTGGTCCAAGGAAGGAACAGTGGTGAACCAGCGACAGGGTCATGGGCAGCCAAGGCTCATTGATGCACGTGGGGAGCGAAGGCTGGCCCGTGTGGTCTGATCAAACAGACGAGCTACTGGAGCTCAAATTCCTCAAAAAGTTAATGCTGGTTCTGATAGAAAGGTGTCAGAATACACAGTGCATCAGTTTGTTGCGTATGGGGCTGCATAGCTGCAGACCAGTCAGGGTGCCCATGCAGACCCCTGTCCACCGCCGAAAGTGCCAACAGTGGGCACGTGAGCATCAGAACTGGACCACGGAGCAATGGAAGAAAGTGGCCTGGTCTGATGAATCACGAAACATTGCTTATACACATTGTATTCTTTTATGAAACTTCCTCACATTCAAAAAAAAAATGCATGAAGATAGAATAAAACATAGTTTTTAAAGGCTTTTGATTTATTGCATGTTCATAAAAATATTCAGGGTCCATGAAAATAGTTTGAAAATCAAAGATCAAAAATGCTGGTGGTGGCTGGCAACTTGGCAGGGAAAGAGTTAAGTAATTTATTACAAAATGTTAATTTATGTCAGCGAACCAACTGACGACCATCATTTTGTTTGACGGACATAGATGGAGAACCCACCCTTGAAAGCAACTGCTGAGGTTAACTACCAGCTGCCGTAAGGTGAACTTGAACTTCTTGAAGAATCTCTGCTTTTGTCCATATAATGAAACCATATTGTGACTACTGAATCTCAATCTCTAATTTTCGGACTCACCAGTGCTGGATCTGATGGTTTCGTTTCCCACAGTTTGTCCCAGTAAGTCATACTGGTTCAGTCTAGAGCTCTCCTCTTCCACCACCACAGAGTTAGATGCGTTCTTCGTCCAGGTGTACGTCACTTCTGTCGTTGTGTAAGCATCTGTAGGAATGATTTCATTGGGGGCACAATTAAAACTTTGCAGATGACTGTTTGAAATTTTAAACCAATCACTACAAGAAAGACACTTCATGATACTTTGTGAACGAATCCAGCTGTTACTCACAGCTGCCGAATTTAAGCGGACATGAGTGGAAGTCCATGGGGAAATCCTCAAGATGCATCGGACACTCAGCATGCACCGTCAACCTGTGATTTACATGCACAAACATTTTTGTGAAAGGAGACATTTTATGCCATCATTATTACTAGCAAGATTGGGCAATTATAGCAAACAATTATCTTAATATTTATGAGTTTGACTTGACAATATTCAGCAAAGACAATTTGTTTAAAGTGACACTAAATACATTTATAATGTTACAAAATATTTCTATACAAAACTCACAAAAATATGAAGCAGCACAACTATTCAACATTGATAATAATAAGAAATGTTTCTTGAGCAGCAAATCAGCAAAGCATGAGTTCTGAAAGATCATGTAACACTGAAGACTGGCGTAATGATGCTGAAAATTCCGCTTTGCTAATACAAGGCTATATCAGAAATGTACAGATTGTACAGAAATGCTATAAAATAGCATTACAATATATTTCAATAGTACATTGAGTTTTAAGGGGACCCATTATGCAAAATTCACTTTTACATGGTGTTTGAACATAAATGTGTGTCGGCAGTGTACGTACACAACCATCCTATAATGGTAAAAATCCACCCAATTTTTTTTCATCCCCATAGATCGTGTTTTAGAATAAGCTGTTTGCTGTTTCAATGCAATGTGACGTCACATTGCTTAGGCCCCGCCCGCAACTGCTGACAGACTCTGCCCAATTATCATAGCTCCTCCCCTGAGTGAGCTGTAAACAGTCCACCATGTTTATCTCCTCACCAGAGCATTTAACAGCAGCATTCAAGTAAGAAATGTATTCATAAAGTTATTCAATCAAGAGCAGTGAGTGATTTTCTGTTTTTCTTTTGTTGTGTGATTCATATCAATAGCATATATAGCAGTAGGTACTGTATATTACGCTGCTTTCACTTCAATGCACAGATCTAATATACACATGCAATATTTGATATTTGACAGTTTAAGTGCAATAAGACATGAAAGACAACTTATATTAATTCTCACAGGATCCGCCGTTTGACATCCAGCTTTCTGTGCATGTGCTTGAAATGCGTGTGCTCAGAAAACCATATATCAGAAGATTAGACTGATATGGCTTTAAAACGCATGCAGATAATAAACTTTCATGATGAGGTAGAACCACAATGTTACGTGAGTGTTACCGCAATAGAGATGATAATCAAAACCAAACATGTTTTCGTTTTTGGAAAAGTATCGGAGGCACAAGCTGTACAGGCTCCACCCTCTTCTGAAAAGTGGGGCGGGGATCAGAAGGTCATTTGCATTTAAAGATACATGCCCGAAAATAGCATGTTTTTCATTGCACTCAAAAATGGGCATTTACAACATTATATAATAAATGATCTGTGGGGAATTTTTTAGCTGAAACTTCACAGACACATTCTGGGGACACCTGAGGGGCATAATAGGTCCCCTTTAATTTATCGACATATGATAGTTTCACCTTTACATCTTTACGTCAGTGAATAAGTATGTCTATCTGCCTTCAATATTTGTATGTCCTAACGGTCTGATGGAATTTTTGCTACGCATGTCAGAGGTTCAGAGTTCTAATCCAAGCTAATCCATGATTGTGCATCAAGAGCGGGGACAAGTTTGTTTGCATTTTGTTTTGTGATTTCACCGGAATGAATAGAGTCTCTGAAACAGCGTTAAAGCCATAGATTGAAGCGCTCATCTGTGTGAAGAATGTGAAGTGTGTGTACGAGCCCTTAGAGAACAGCGTTACCTTCCGCCACTGATAACAGTGGCAACAAACACTCAGCATGATTTAAAAAACAACATATTCCAGTGCCAGATAGCCTCTTATTTAACACAAACAAACAAAATGAATACTCTGCTAGTCAACTAGAGATGCCTCATTTATTAGATACATCCATGCTGCAGGATGTTTTAAAAAGTGGTCGGGACATGTCCCATCCGTCCCACTCGTAAATTATGCCTATGCTTATCGCTCTTGTGAAACTAGTGTAATGACATGCTCTTTAATATGATATTCAAAATGCTGCTTAACTGAATATTCTCAATATTATTGTGATTATTCAATACATCGACTGTCCTAATTAGTAGTAATCCTAAACATGTAAGTTCTGGATATCCATTTTTCACATACATTTCTCCTCTATTTCACTGCTTCTCAGTCTCTCTCTCAGATTGTCTGCTTTTTCTTGCCTGCGCTTCATGGCTGAGTCAGGCTCTCATTGATTTGGCAGTGGAGAGGAGCATTTGTGTTCACAGAAAGGGCTGGGAGCGAGAGAGCAGTTTAGACAAGAGAAAAAAAAGCAAGAGCAAATTGAGAGGGTACATGTTGGAGAGTGTCATGATGTGTTCTGGAGCGGTATCAGGATGAACAGAGGCGAGAATCATTATGAAAGGCTGTGTTGTTTGGGGTTTGTGTACATGACACATGACAATATATCACGGCTTCTTGCTCTTCCTGTTTCATCTGCAGGCAATTAGGGAGATTGATGATGATGTTTGCAGACTCTTGAATATGTCGATTATAATGAGAAGTGTGCTTTACTAAGTCGCCGTCACTGGTTTTAACAAAATCAGCTCTTACAAAAGTGAATGTCACATTTCTGAAAAGAGATGAAACATCTTAATTTGTGGCTAAATCGATACGGCCGCCTGCATGAGGACTGTGGGAGTCGGTGAGGGATGAATTATCCTAATTCTTGGGAATACAAGGCGATTCAGGGATTTACATGAGGAATGACTCCATTAGCCACCCACAATATGAGCTAAATGGATCATTCACCAAAAATATAAATTATGTGAAAATCAAATCAGAATTAAAGCCATTATTCACAGAAAATTCACTGGAGGGCAAATGTCTTCAGTTTGAGTGTGTTTCTTACACAAAACGATTGCATTTGCAAAGTTACGACGCTCAAAGTTCAAAGCAAAGGGAGATATTTTATTTTATCGAAATCACATTTTAAGGGCTACAACAAACGGCTGGTAGTTTACATTTTAAATAAACCCTGCCTACAGGAACACGCAAACAAAGGGGGTGAGGCCATGTTGAGAAGAGGAAGAGTTGTTGTAGTAGAGCACATTTGGGAGTCTGCCCATCTGTCGCATCCGTTTTATCACATTTATTGCAATGCAGTACGTAACACAAATGCAATAGCATGTCATAAAAGCAAGATGACAACATAAGTTATAACCGTAATTAAACTAAACTATACCTGTTCTATCTTCATGCAGCATATATTCTCTGGCTCTGAAGACATCTTACAACAGTTCCCACATGAGCGATTTATAGATTATCATGACAGAATATGCTAATCAATGACTTGAAGAGTCAACTCCACATCATAAATTCATCAACTAAACATTCAGAAACGTCCTGTTGCATTCTACGTGTCATTTCTTCTTGAGTCTCTCCATCATTGTCTCCAGGTTGAACATAAAAGACTGAACAGTTTCTGACATTTACAGTGCCTGTCTGCGTGAGGTAATCGGAGCTGCTAACACAAACTCTTGAAGCTCCGCCCTCTTCTAGAAAGTAGGCTGGGAGCAGCAGCTCATTTGCATTTAAAGGGACACACACATAAAAGGCACATTTTTGCTCACCCTCAAAAAGTGACAATTTTTACATGCTATAATAAATTTTTCTGTTGGGTATTTTGAGCTAAAACTTCACATACACACTCTGGGGACATCAGAGACTTATTGTACATCTTGCCATTATACGACCCCTTTGCCACTTATTGTACATCGTGCCATTATACGACCCCTTTAAAAATACCAGATTTAAGGTCCTTTCATACTGGACGCGATTTTGACGTGCAAATAATTTGTGCAATGGTTTTGTTTTTTTGATCAGCTGTTTGTGTAATGAGTGCTTCCACACTGAATGCGAATGTGCTGTGGCAAAAAAACTATGTAATTTTTTTCGTTTCGATGTCGTTTTTTTAAACCCCTGCAGCGACAGAAAAGGCTTAAACCAATCACATACAAGGAAAAAAGGTGACAAAATGTCCAGTTGATGTCATTAGCTATTCAATCAACATTAACCTTTGCCAGGTATTGCATTTCTCATGAGATTACAGTTGTAGTTGTAGTTTTTTTTGTCTGTGTTTGCCCACTGTAGGCTACAGACAACGATAACATAACCTTTTGAGTTAAAACTAATTGTGTCCGTGACTATGGAAAGTGAATGTGTTTCCGTCAGTACGACTGTGGCACTTAAATGTTTACAATGTTTACACTCAACTGGAAACACAGCTGCTCCAGATCGATTGGTTCCTGAAGTGTGTGTTTGTCTCATCAGATGTGCTGCTACGGTCTCTGGAGGAGCTCCTCAGATTGTCCCACGAACATTTGAAAGTAAGTGCGGAACCAGCCATGATAAAGTTTTAGCTCCTGTACAAGATTGGCATACTCTCCTTCAAACTCTCTGTTCTTTAAGAGTGGGTGCACCCAAAACATTCTTTTCTGTAATTTAAATCAAATGAAAAGCTCGTATTCACTGGATGATGAATTGTCCGTGTTCCCTTTCGAGGGAACTCTCACTGCGTCGGAACGACACTTCGGGGATACTCCTTAAGCACTAGCGAATCTGAAGTCCGTATAGAAACTAGCCCAATCTGATTGGCGTGCGTGATGACGTCATCGTGACGGCGTACCCGGAAGTATAAAGGGAGAGCCGGCGCATTGAAACGGCAGTTATTGCTCTTCAGCATAGCGCTCTCTGTTGAAATTGTCTGTCTATTTACTGTTGTTTGTCACAGTTGCAAAAAGTGTGTGAATGATGGAAAAGAATGTGAGAGAGTTTAAGCAGTGTGTGCATCCGTGTCCCCGATTCATTTCAGGCTCAGATGCACACCTGCTTTGTGTGCAGTGTCTGGGTGTTGAGCATGCTCGGGCAGCTCTCGAGGGACTCAGACTGCTCCGCTCTCAGCTGGCCGTGTTCGATGAGGCCGGCCAGCCTCGTGAGCCCCATGGTTCTGGACCCGCGATCGCTGAGGCGTCTCGGTGTCACAGACCATGGGGTTCACAGAAGGACTTGTCAGCAGGATCTGGGACTGCTGCGGCACTTTCCCAATCCTTGTCTGACAGTTCTAAAGATCTTCCTCCCCGTGTGGAAGCCCGCGCTGCGGCTTCTTCCCCCGGGGTTGAGGATCTGATGCTTATTCTCTCCGGTTCCGAGGAGCCGGATGAGTTTGGCATCAGGGCGGGTGGAGAAGCAGGAAGTGTTTCATCGCTTCATCCACTCGCCCAAGAGGAGCTAATTGAGGTTTTGATTCGTGCGGTGGCCAAATTGAATATCAATTGGCCACAGGAAGTGCCGGAAATTCAGCCACCCTGTAGGCTGGACGACCGGTTTCTTTCTCGCCGGGTCCAAACACCTCGCTGGGGTTAAGACCCCGGAGCTGCCCACCAAACCCTGTCGGGACACCTCATCGTTGGTGGGCAAAGCTTATATGGCGGCTGGGCGGGCTGGTAGTTCCCTGCACACATTATCTGTCTTGCAGGCCTACCAGGCTGACCTCCTGAAAGAGCTAGATGAGGGCGACGGTCCCCCTTCGGAGGATGTGCTGGAACTACGGAGGGCTGCAGATTTGTCTCTCCAAATCACCAGGGAGATGGCCTGTGCTATCGGCCGTGCTATGGCTTCTATGGTGATTGTGGGGAGGCATCTCTGGCTGAATCTGTCGGGGATGAGGGAGAAGGATAAGGCCTTCCTCCTAGACTCCCCGATTTCGCCTTCTGGTCTATTTGGTGACGCGGTTGAGACCGTTGTCGCCAAATACCAGGAGGCGAAGATGCAGTCAGCGGCCTTCCGCCAGTGCCTCCCTCGCCACTCAGAGCCTGGGAAGGCGGCCCCTAGGGGGCAGCCTCAGCCGTCTGCTAGCTCCTCGCACCGGCAGGTGCAGAAGGAGGGCGTCGCCTCTAGAGCCCCTCCTCCAGGAGCCTGGCAACAGAGGAGGCGTTCTCACCAGCAGTTCCACCAGCGGTCTTCCGCTCCTGGAGACGATCTGAGGAACGTACTCCAGGGCGGAAGGCTGCTGGGAAGAAGTCCTGGCTTCGGCCGGACTTCCAAGAGCGGTCCCCCCCGCAGAGGGGCAACCGAGGTTGCTTCCTCTGCGGCGCTCCGGGGAAATCGAGGTGATCCCGCCGTCTATGACGCTTCGGGCCACATCGATTTCCCGCGAACGCATGCTGCTCTAGCCGCCTCTGGAAGGACTTGCGGCTGGGCAGCTAACGCGTCCGCACATAGAGAATCATTCCCAACCACTTCCTGCCGGTCATCCGCTTCAGGGGGTTGGGGACGAGGCTCGTGTAACACCCGAAGCCAGCCTCGAGAGGCTAGTTCCCTTAGTAGAGTATCTCGGCGCATGGATATGCCTTGTCCATCAGGGCAATGTATGTCCCGGGGGTCCAAAATCAGGGAGCAGACATCCTGTCGAGGCAGGGGCTGAGGCCCGGGCAGTAGCGACTCCACCCAGGGGTGGTGGAGGCCATGTGCGAGAGGTTCGGCCCAGTGGAAGGGGACTTGGTGGCATCTCAAGAGACGTCCCACTGCCCACTGGGGTTGGATGCCATGGTTCAGACGTGGCCGAGGCTGCGTCTGTACGCATTTCCCCCGATTGCTCTGCTCCGGGGAGTCCTGGAGAGGGTCCGCCAGCAGGGGGTCAGCCTACTTTTGGTAGCACCCCGTTGGCCGACGCGAGTTTGGTTCTCGGATATCATAGCGCTGCTGGCAGGTCCTCCATGGCAGATTCCTCTGAGGAGGGATCTCCTATCTCATGCAGGGGGCACAATATTTCACCCCCGGCCTGAGGTTTGGAACCTTTGGGTCTGGCCCTTGAGGGGGTCAGGTACCTAGAGGTTGGCCTGTCGGCAGAGGTGATAGAGACTTTACTCAGTTCCAGCGCTCCGTCTTCAAGGAGGCTGTACAGCCCCAAGTGGTGAGCCACTTGGTGCAGGGAGCGTGAGGTGGACCCAGTTAACTGGCCGGTGGCTTCAGTGCTGGAGTTCCTCCAAGATCGCTTCTCTGCGGGTCTAACCCCGTCCACACTCAGGGTGTCCATGGCTGCCATGGGGCTTTCCACACTCCTTTGGGTGATGGTCTGGGGTAGGCACCAGCTGGATGTACAGTTCCTCCGTGGGGTTCGGAGGATGAGACCTGTGGCTCGTTCCAGACTCCCAACCTGGGATCTGGCAGTGGTTCTCGAAGGCTGGCTGAGGACCCCCTTCGAGCCATTGGAGTCGGATGAACCAAAGAGCTTGGCCTTGGCTCGAGATGGCCTTTCTCCTAGCGAGTACATCGCTAAAAGAAAAAGAGTGGGGGACCTTTAGGCCTCGGCTATAAGGCCGACTTGCCTGGAGTTCCTCCGTGGGAGTTCCTTCCTTACCCTAGGCAGGGCTAGGTGCCCGTAGTGTCACCAGGGGTGGTCAGGTCTTTTGGTTCTACGGGTTTTTCATCCTTCACATCACGTGACGGCGGATGAACCTTCACTGGAAAGCACTTTGAGGAGTGCTGGGGGACATAACAGCAACGTCCAAGGTGATACCATATGACCTGCTGCACGTGAGACCTCTACAGTGGTGGTTGGAAACCAAGGGGTTTTCCCCCAGAGGGAATCCTTTCCGTATGATCAGGGTAACGCGCAGATGCCTTCATTCCCTAGTTATATGGAAGAAAACTTGGTTTCTGTCCCAGGGGCCGGTGTTGGGAGAGTCCTGTTGCCGGGGAACCGTTTCAACAGACGCCTCCCTCATCCGGTTGGGGCACGGAAAGGAAAGGGTGGAGAAGTTCTCCCTACGGCACCTGGCGCGAGGGTACTCAAGTCCTAGTTGTGCCCGGTCTCACACTAGGGCAGGCGCTACCCTCGGTGTGGGCTAGTGGGTACTCGTTCCCCGAAGTGTCGTTCCGACGCAGTGAGAGTTCCCTCGAAAGGTAACGGCTCGGGTTACGTCTGTAACCCTTGTTCCCTGAGAAGGGAACGAGCACTGCGTCATGTCACCACACCTCGGCACGCCTGGAGCGCATGCTTCAGAGCAATAGCTGCCGTTTCAATGCGCCGGCTCTCCCTTTATACTTCCGGGTACGCCGTCACGATGACGTCATCACACATGCCAATCAGATTGGGTTAGTTTCTATACGACTTCAGATTCGCTAGTGCTTAGGGAGTATCCCCGAAGTGACGTTCTGACGCAGTGCTCATTCCCTTCTCAGGGAACAAGGGTTACAGACGTAACCCGAGCCGTTTTCTCAGCTGTCGCCGCAAATGTTTTGGAATGTTGGAGCTCTGAAACGTCACAGATGTCGCAAATTTGTGTCGCGGCTGATGTGAATGGTTTTGACGTGAACTATTCGCACACAAAATAATTGCTTTTTCGTTACGCATCTGGTATGCAAGGGCCATTACTGTCATATTTTCTGTTCACATCATGAAGTTGTCTGAGTAAAGTTTATTGAATTTATTGAAAAAGTTAGTTTTTAATTCAATTAAACTTACACTGTAAAAAAAAATCAGGTCTCCAATTGAAAATTTTCTAGTGACCGATCACATCTAAATTTTTTAGTTAGCCAAATTGAATTTCTGTGAATTAAATTGCATCAATTCACAGAAATTCAATTTGGCCAACTGAAAAATTTAGATGTGATCGGTCACTAGAAAATTTTCAATTGGAGACCTGAATTTCATAATCTGAAAATCAAAATCGAAACATTTTTAGACCTTTTTGCGTGCAGACCTTTCTTTCTTTATTATTATTTAATTAATTTAACACACCATCTAAAAGGGTGTATGGTGCTATGTTTAAACTCACTACCAATCTATTTTTGATTCAATAAATTACACACAAAAAAGCCTTTTGTCAGAAAAAATTGTAAATTAGTACGGAACAATTAGGGACACGGTGGTGATTCAGAGACATTTGCTTTCAAAACATTTGCATTCCCCTGAGAAACTTTGCATTCGCTTGCCAAGAACTCAAAAGTTTTGCGAGCTAACACATCGTTTCTCGGGGGAACGCAAAACATTTGCGAGAGAATGCTTTGACATATAATTTTTCATCCCATCTCATATTTTTTTCTCTCTTTAGGGGCTCCGTACATTAGTACAAATAGCACCTTGCTTACCTCATGGTGTACAGCAGGGTGCCATCATCTTGGATACGCAGCAGCTTGTTGGGCATGGTCATGTTGTGTGCGACCGATTTTTTCCCGTTGTGAAAGAATGTGTCTGGAGTCCAGATCTTACTGGCCATCAGGTTGTTCAAACGCAGAATGTTCATTGGTCCCTCAAACTTCAGTCGTTCATCCTTCCAGCTCTGCCTGAAGAACACGTCGATGGTGTACTCCTGCCAAAAAATGAAATCACAGCACATTTTAGGATATACAAGGTTCTGTTGGATGTTTTGTGTTGCTAAGGGCTCGTGTGGTGTTTTGTTTGCGATAATTGGATGCACAATACCCTTTTATATTGATTAACTGGCAGTGATTTGCTGTTGTACTCACAATTGTTACAATCCAATCAATTGGATGAGCTTATAAAAGTCTGCATCAGGGTTTGTGTTCCTCTTGAATTGCACGCAATTCAAATTCAAGCATTTTCTTACCCACAAAAGACCCAGTGTCTGTAGTGTAACATTTTCTTTATCCACTTATTGTTGCTGTGGTGGATAAACACAGTTTGCCAAATTATTTGCAAATGGAGCTTACTGCATTTGAGACTCAAACCCTGCAGAGGAGAGTCAATTGCTCAGTCCTTTAACTAGGGCTGAGGCTGATCAGATCCCACTCGCGGCTCCAAGAGAGACTTGTGCTGCCCAGAGATATCATTACAAGCTCATCATGGATGGTAGAACAGGGGAAACTCTTAAAATACTTTAAAGAAAGATTAGGAGGAGGTTTTGAAAAGGGGAAAAGTTGAAGGAACAACCAGTAACAAGCTGTTTGGCTACAGTGAACACGAAATTGCTGTGACAATCGCTGCCAATCAGAACATAGCTGATGTTTAATACATTGCTATGTGGAGTGCTATTTTGCACCAATGGTCAAAAACACACAACAAGACTTTATTAAAAATTAAAACAGAAAATATAACCTGAGCAACATGTTTTTTAATGACGTATCACACACATCCATCTAGCACATACTGTATTTGCAAAGAAAAACATGCTATGCGTGAGTGGACTCTGAAACTACAAAACAGATCTACCAGTTAAAGCAACTCAAAATTCACAGAAATTGCAGACTGAAAACAGCTCTAAAATGAGAGTAAATGTAAAGATTCTAGACCATGTTTACTAGGGCTGGGTAAAACATTTTTTTTTCTTCTCATTTTTACAAACTGATATCAATTGTTAAATCCAAACAATTGATTAGTTTATCCTGTTTTAATTTGATGAATGAACAGAACATCGTAGCGTGCCTCCCATCCAATAAATCACAATAAGCTTGGTGCTTTGTTACTTTCGATATGAAACAAAGTCTCAGATTTGAAATTATGTCCATTTTATTACAAAAAGCTGTTTAATGTGACGTGACAGAGCACCTCAGTTCAAGAGAAGCAACAGTGCAGAGCAGACATGAACTGATCATCTCTTCCACTTTAATGCCAGTTTCAGAGTGAAATAAACATGAATGAATTTCTGAATGTATGTTAAAAGATACAGTAGCTTACATCTTATCGAAATCCATATCTTTTCTCATGTGATTGTTCAACCACGGAAAGACGTGGTTCAACCACGCAAAAACAGCTTGTAAACAAGGTCACATAATGTCACATTTACCTCAGAAAAACCAAAGGCCTATTCATTGACCATAAACTCATAGTCAGCTAAAAATAATAAGCATTTTGATAAAAATGTGCACTAGGGATGGGCGATATGGCCTAAAATCCATATTGCGATATACATTGCAGCCTCTTGCGATAACAATATATTAATGTCACGACACAATCATGCCTAACTCGCATGGTCCTCTTATTGAACCTGCAATTAACTTTTTAACCAAATAAAAAGGTATTCACCTTTATTATTCATTTAAATTATGTTTTATTAAGTTAAAATAAACATACAGCTCACAATTGATCAGATAAATGTCAATTTTCACAGTTGAAATCAAGTTATGCGCTCTGTACGGAACATCATTGTAAGCCTGTACGGAACACCGTTAACGCTTATCATCTTCCGTACACCAGCGGAGGAGGTACTTTTCCCCACTTTTCTCAAATACTATTGGTCCAAAAGACGTCAATCAAAGTATGGACTGTCCAATGGGTA
The DNA here is from genome assembly GCA_023566225.1 of Romanogobio albipinnatus. Lineage (NCBI taxonomy): Eukaryota > Metazoa > Chordata > Actinopteri > Cypriniformes > Gobionidae > Romanogobio > Romanogobio albipinnatus. Next base: position 45,264,827 of record CM042246.1, on the reverse strand, counting down.
TTCACCCAGGGAATGATCACACAAACATGCTTGTCTGGCTCTCTACAACAGAGGAGTGGACGCGGGCATGCTGTGAATGGCAAAAAGTGTACGGAACATGGTTAGTCTACCGAATATACTTAGGAGTCGGTACTACCGGTACTACCACTACTGCTGGTATCATCACATTTTTTTAAATCTCAGTACCGACTTGGTACCGAAGTACCAGTACTTAATGGATGTTGCACTGGTCTTTTTCACCAGCTCCTCCGTTTCACTTTCAGCTATGTTTAATCAAGGTGATGAATACGATGATGCGTTGCAGCCAATTGCAGCTCTAATATGCACCATATTCATTTTAATTTTGAATGTTCTCCAATATATCGAATTTAATTGGAATCTAATCAAATCGAATCGAAAGCTTGTGAATCATGAAATGTGTGTTAACACCCAGCCCTACTGTTTACATCTGGTATTAAGATGTGTTTTGGTTAATCGGATCAAAAGTAGACGAGTCTCATTTTACACCTGGTCTCATTTGTCCACTTTCCACCACTTCTGTCCTGATTTCTTCGGATAAATGTATGGGCTTTTCAGATCTTTCGATCTAATAGACGAAATAAGCTCACACAATTTACCTATGAACTGAAAAACACACAGAGCAGCAGCTTTCATTTATGCTATGGATATAGCAATGCAGTTGAATGCATTTTCAACTACCTCTGGAAGTGGTCGAAAGTGGACAAGCTCAAAACTTTTCAGACCCTATTTACACCTGTATGTAACGCCATCCACTTGTGATCCGATCGACCAAAACGCATCTTAATACCAGCTGTAAACAGGGCTCTAGACTAAAAACACAGTTCAAAATGACAGCTTTTCAAGAATAAAAGCAGTTTGACTGGAACCAACTGATTTAAAGCAATGACATACTAAATTAAATCAATTCTCCATTGAAAGTTCCAGACTAAGAGTTTTCGTTTAAAGCAGTTTCGGACTGAAGTGTCACACTGCAAGCAGTTAGACAGAAGCACTGCAACGGAAGTTTTATTACTGCTCAGACAGTTTCAGAGCACTGCAGTGACTGTAGCCCGATTCCTCCAGCCACTGCAGGTGCTGTTTTTGATGGATGTACAGCTCATCCTCTGGCACGTCTCTCAGATATGGATGCTCCGTCCAGTCAGCACTCTAAGATGCTTATGATGGTCTAATTTCAGTCAAGGGGCTTGTATTGTCCCGGCTGAGGAGGGTTTATATGTGCACTCACATTATTACAGATACTCCCACAACGTACATGCACACACACACACACACACACACACACACACACACACACACACACACACACACACACACACACACACACACACACACACACACACACACACACACACACATCACAGAGTAAGGGAAATAAAGATATGTCAGGAATGAGTGTTTATGAGATTGCCTCACAGGTGCTGAGTATGCATTTACATTGTATTATTCATTGGCAAATCACTTATGAGAGTGCGTGTGTGTACACTACTGTTGGGTGTGGAAGGGTTTTCCAATGTTTTTTGTTGTTTTTTTTTTTTAATGTTCATCCAGACTGCAATTATTTGATCAAATATACAGTAAAAACAGTAATATTGAGAAATAGTATTACAATTTAAAATAGATGTTTTGTATTTTAATAAATTTTAAAAAGCCAAATTTTCATCTTCAGTGTCACATGATCCTTCAGAAATAATTCTAATATGCTAATTTGCTCCTCAAGAAACATTTCTGATTATAATCAAAGTTGACAACAGTTGTGCTGCTTAATATTTTTGTGGTAACCGTGATACATTTTTACATTTTCAGGATTCTTTGTTCAATAGAAAGTTCTAAAGAACAGAATTTATATGAAATACAAATCTTTTGTAACATTATAAATGGCTTTACTGTCACTTTTTATCAATTTAATGCATCCTTTTATCTTTTTCTTTTTTTCAAAAACCTTACTGACCTACACTTTTGAATGGCAGTATACACTGCCCGGCCAAAAAAAAAAGTCGCTGTTTGGATTTAAATAGGCAAATGTAGGGGCGGACTTAACCATTAGGCAAAGGTAGGCGACCGCCTGGGGCCCCCTGAAAGCCAAGGGCCCCCTAAAATGCTTTTTATATACGAGATGCAAGTTCAGTGCGGACGCACAAGCGGTTGCTGTTGTGTTCATTACCACGACAAGCGCCTGCACATCCACTTTGAACGTGCTTCTTGTAGAAAGTGTAGCGCTATGATTTCCGCGATTCAGAAAACGCGTACAGGATCACATAATCCATTCATAAAAACAAAATCGGTCAATGAATGGCTTAGATGCACGGTTTCGTTTACTACTGAAGGTACTCGTGGACACAGAGACACAAAACATGTAGGATTCATATTTAAATAGTATTTTTGCCGTTTAATATTCACATACACTAGTCCATGTCGCGAAAACATTAAATTTAATTTGTATGATTGGATCTGCTATTCCGTCCGCATTTTCTGCATCGCGGAAATCATAGTGCCTCACAGAAAATGGCCTTCAAGGAAACCCGTCAAAATAAAAGTTTGTACAGTAACACTATAACAACAATAGTATATACAATATACAGTATATACAAAAAAATATACAAAAAATATACAAAAAAATAAATAAATATATATATATATATATATATATATATTTATTTATTTATTTATTTATTTATTTATTTATTTATTTATTTATTTATTTATTTATTTATTTATTTATATATATATATTAGTGGTGGGGATAGATTTTTTTTTTATCTTGATTAATCTAGATTAAAATGGCTCAGTTGAATTCTGCCGAAGGCATTCAGAATATGTGTGCTCGTAAGTGATCGTTTGTTTTTTGTAGTTTGAATAATAAATAACTTCTGTCCCTTTAAGACCTGACGCACGCATGGATCCCAAACACTGTTCCTGTGAGCTGGTTACGACTGTGTTTACGTTAAAACTCACCAAGATGGGCATTGAGAACTTTTTTGAGTGTATTTGACCATTAAAAAGCTGGAAAAAGGAGCTCATTTTTGCACTTGTATGTCAGAGGCGGCTTTATTACGGTATGTGTGTGTGCGCTTCAGATGCGAGCGCAAAATCTGCGGGAATTAGTAGAATTAACGTTATGTGCAACCCCGCATGAAAATCAGACCGGTCACACCAATACTAACAAAAGTCCATCAGAACACCCGTTCGCAATGTTCAGAGGATTAAACGGACTAAACGAGAGGAGGCGGGTGCGTGTCATTCGCTGAGAGGAGAGGAGAGCGCAGCTGATATCGATACTGTAGAAAATGAGTATTATCGTTTCAGATATTTCAGTATCGATACATAGCGAAATATCAATATTTTTGACAACACTAGTAGGCATACACACAGGTTTGAAGACTCGTTCTCTCGCCCCCTACAGTGTAATTCGGCTAGGTATACATCCGCGCTAAAATATCAAGGTGAAAGTCATCATAGCTTGCGTAGTATAGACCCAGCTCCCAACCCAACTTTGAGAATAGATTAACGGGCAATATTTTTTTTATCGCCCGATAAGAGTCTCGCGTTAACGCAGCATGTTAATGCCAATAACGGCCCACCACTAATATAAATATATATATTGCTGTTAAATTAATCAAGTTTCATGATTTCAATTAATTTGACTCTTTCATTAATAAAAATTAATTTAACCATCCAGAAATTTTTTTTACAGATTTAATAGGGCCCTACAAATTAAAATACAATGCATCTGAAGTTATAATTAAATGCGGAGCAACAGTGCGTATAATATATTTATCGTTTTAAATGGCGCTCACTCAAAGACCCAAGTAGATGACACATGCGCAATTACTTTCCACACAGGCACACACATTTTTGGTTGAAAATTCTTATGCGTGTAAAATTTCTTTCAGTTTAATTTAAATTTGTGGGGAAAAAATATTTTAAAGTTTATAATTAGACAGCCTTGTGTTGTGTAAACAATTGTGCAGTGAAAATTACCACAAATGACCACCTAGTGTCCAACCTACTCTAATACTGTCATAACCCATTTACACGTGAACAAAGTGATCTACAACATGACGAAAGCAATTATTTATAACATGTACAAGAAAAAACTAAATTGGACACAACTATGGGACAAGGTCGTGCAGCAGCAATCATCACAACATAGGGCCCCATTCCTGTATTTTACTTGGGGCCCCCAAATCACTAAATCCGCCCCTGGGCAAATGCTGAAGAGTCTGTGATTGGATCATTCTTGTAGTGATTATTATGTTTCTAGCATGTTATATGTTTGGCAACAGTTCTTCCAACCCTAATTGATGGAGTGTGTAGCTTTTCATTTCTTAAACAACCTTGTAGGAAGACACATTATGGCCAAATTCCAGGATGACAATGTCAAGATTCATCAGCTCAAATTGTGAAAGAATGGTTAGGAGGGAGCATGAAGAATCATTTTCACACATGAATTGGCACCTCTGAATCCAGTATTGCTAAATGTACCCGGTTTTTCATATAAACAGAAAAACATATCGGGATAACCTGGCTTCTCTTGAAACTCCCCTGCTTCAGAGAATAGTTAATGATATGCTAAAGCCTCCCCGCACGTTGACATGATTGGTTACAAGGTAGTTTGTGACGTCAGAAACTCGCCATTTCAAACCGCGTTTTGAGACTGTCTTTGGTTCACTGCAGTTTAAGGAGAAAATACTGAGCAATGGTGTTGACTGATGACTTTATACATGGTTTGTCTGAAAGCATATTAAAAACACCACATAGACATGTAAACAACATTAACAACTTTAAAGGTGCTGTATGCAATGCTTTACATAAAGTTGTACTGTTATTTCAATAACGTGTTAGTGCTTTACCATAGAGCAAGTTTCAGGGTTTAGTAGGGGTGTAACGATTCGTTTTAACAACGATTCGATTCGTATCACGATTTGAGGTTGTCGATACGATTCAAGGACGATATTGGTTCATTTAGAACGATACGATCCGAAACGATTCAGTGACTTGAAATCGATTCAGTAACTTTTTAGCCAAAAATTGTGTGACTGAAATAAATATCTGGATACTGGTCAGTGCAGGTGAAGTTTCCTAGATTCCTGTTGTTTCTTGTAAGGGAATCCGGTATATCAATTAATTATGGATATAAACAAACAAGTAAACAACAATTAATGGAAAATGCATTCACATTTTATTTGAATAAAGTGCAACCAACAGTTTAGGTTGAATTAACAAGAAGTTAACCTTTTCTGCTCTCAATTTCAATATTCAATACATTTTCTATAAAAGCACAGTAAGTGCAACAGTAGGTTAACCTGCTACTTCTGCTTTTGTTTTCCAACATAAAAATATTACAATATTAATATCAAAAATAAAGTGCAACTAACTTCTCTTCAGGTTTAATTAATAGTAGGTTTACCTGCTACTTTTGCTGTTGTTTTTCAACATTAAAATAATACAAATACAATATTATTATCAAAAATAAAGTGCAACCAACATTTCTTCAGGTTGAATAAACTGGCTGAACCTGCTATTACTCTCAGTTTAAGAAACAAACAATATTTAACAAAAGATAAAATGTAACCAACTACTCTTCAATGACTCTATATATTGTTTTTTTTGTTTTGTTTTTTTTTAAATATCAACTGATCAACATGATCTGGCTGCAGAACACTTCTCTGTGCATTCACTATGTCGCCAGCAGTACTAAAAACTCGCTCTGCTGGCACACTGGTGTCAGGAATGCACAGGTAACATTTAGCCAGGGTTGAAAGTACAGGTAGCTCTTTCTCCTGGTGGCTTGATAATTTCTCGCTCATTGGCTTCTCCTCTGCCATCCGCCATGCTATGTTTTGTTTTCTTAGCGCTGCTGCTGGTGCGTGCGTTGCGATGATGTCACAGATAGGCAGACTGAATCGAGTAACGTTTAACGCCTTTATCATTAAAAGTGCTAAGAAAAAACATCCATATAAAGTCTGACGTGCTTAAATCCAATGCGTTATTTCCTATTATCGATACAATCGATTGATTACCTTTTAAAACGATGTTAGATCGATAAATGCCGTCCGGAAGGCCAACTTGCCGAGCACAGATCGATTTAGTTAGATCATAGGAATATAAATCGATACATCGATGTAGTAGATGAATCGTTACACCCCTAGGGTTTAGTGATATGAAGATATAAAACAATGGTACAAGAGATCCTAGATCTAGCTGTATTGTATTGATGTTGTCAGGTACATGAGTGTTCAAAGGCAACTGAAAGTTTTTAATATTGGTCAGATTTGTTTTATTAACTCTTTCCCCGGCAAACATGGAATTTTCAGTTATTTGTGAGAAAACGCTTCCCCGCCAAACACAGAATTTTCCGGGCTTCCATATAGTACAGAATTTCCTGATCAAAACACAGGCGAAGACGCAAAAAAACAAGCGATCATATGTAAGCAGATGCATATGTAAAATAACGTGATCATCAACATTAAAGGGGTGGTAAAACACATTCTTTTGAAGGCTTGATTGTGTTTGTGGGGTACACTGTAACATGTGTTCATGCTTCGTTTTTAAAAAAATTCATTATTTTTCATATATTTTACCTTTATTCTACACTGCTCTGTCCCTCCTTGTCAAGTCAAGTCAACTTTATTTATATAGCGCTTTTAACAATGTAGATTGCCTCAAAGCAGCTTTACAATGTCAAACAGCAAAATAATGCAGCCTAATTTTATTCAGCTGTATAGCCATTTGATGTCATCAGTTCATTTCAATTTCCATTCGGTGACAGTGTGGGCTTTAGATCAATAATTAGATCAGTAATTTAGTTTACATGGTTAAATTAGTTTATTAATTAGATTTGTTTCGATGTTTAGTTGAAAAATATAGTGTCCCCAACTGAGCACGCCAAGCCAGAGGCAACAGTGGCAAGGAAACCAAAACCCCATCAGGTGACCTAATGGAGAAAAATAAACCTTGGGAGAAACCAGGCTCAGTTGGGGTGCCAGTTCTCCTCTGGCCAATTTACAAACAACGTATTATTATTATTATTATTATTATTATTATTATTCTGGCTGCTTTACAGGTCAGAGGTCATAATAGATCGGAATATTCAAAGGACCGGAGGCAACACGCTGGAGACGGGTTTATTAAGGATGATGTTGATTAAATAATTATTAAAGTGCAATATTCGAATGATCGGAGGCAACACGCTAGAGACGGGTTTATTGCGGATGACATATCGATTTAAGTATTATTTAATGGTAATATTCGAACAATCGGAGTCATCACACTGGTGACGGGTTTATTTAGATGCCGTGTCGATGAGGCAGTTGCAGGGGGAGGATAATTGACACGGTCTCTGCAGACACTTCAGGGTCCTGTGTTGGTCTTCTCTGGTCCACCATCTGATTAGGATACGGCCCGGATCTGGCTGACTGCAGTAAACCTCGGGATAAAACAGAGAGAATATCATTAGCGTAGATGCCATTCTTCTGATGATGTAACGAGTACATCAGGTGTTATGGGAAGTGTTCCCGGTTCCGGCTGACCTAGTTAATGCAGCCTAACAATCAATTAATTGATAAAGTGTTTTATGTGTATGCCACAGTAAAGAGATGTGTTTTTAGTCTAGATTTAAACTGACAGAGTGTGTCTGCTTCCCGAACAGTGCTAGGAAGACTGTTCCAGAGTTTAGGAGCTAAATAGGAAAAGGATCGACCGCCTGCAGTTGATTTGGATATTCTTGGTATTAACAACTGGCCAGAATTTAGAGATCGCAGTAGACGTGATGGAGTATAATATGTTAAGAGCTCGCTCAAGTATTGGGGAGCTAAACCATTTAGTGCTTTGTAAGTAATAAGCAAGATTTTAAAATGTATGCGATGTTTAATAGGTAGCCAGTGCAATGTTGACAGAACTGGGCTAATATGGTCATACTTCCTGGTTCTAGTAAGTACTCGAGCTGCTGCGTTTTGGACCAGCTGGAGTTTATTTATTAAGCGAGCAGGGCAACCACCCAATAGAGCATTACAATAATCTAGCCTTGAGGTCATGAACGCATGAACTAACTGTTCAGCATTTTGCATTGAGAGCATGTGCCGTAATTTTGATATATTTTTAAGATGGTAGAAAGCAGTTTTACAGATGCTAGAAACGTGGCTTTCAAACGAAAGATTGGTATCAAAGAGCACACCCAGGTTCCTCACTGACGACGAAGACTTGACAGAGCAGCCATCAAGTGTTAGACAGTATTCTAGGTTACTACTTGTGGAGCTTTTTTGTCCAATAATTAAAAATTCAGTTTTTTCTGAATTGAGTTGCAGGAAATTACCAGTCATCCAATGTTTTATGGCGGCTATGCATTCCGTTAATCTTGTGAATTGGTAAGTTTCTTCAGGGCGTGAAGAAATATAGAGCTGAGTATCGTCAGCATAACAATGAAAACTAATGCCATGCTTCCTAATAATATCTCCCAGTGGTAGCATGTACAGGGTGAAGAGTAGCGGTCCTAGCACTGAGCCTTGTGGTACTCCATACTGAACTTGCGATCGGTGTGACATCTCTTCATTTACTGCTACAAACTGATAACGGTCGCATAGGTATGATTTAAACCATGATAAAGCAATTCCACTAATACCTACATAATTTTCGAGTCTATTCAAAATAATGTTGTGGTCGATGGTATCAAATGCAGCGCTAAGATCGAGTAACACTAATAGAGAGATACAGCCACGATCGGATGATAAGAGTAAATCATTTGTAACTCTGATGAGTGCAGTCTCAGTACTATGATACGGTCTAAATCCTGACTGGAAATCCTCACAGATACCATTTCTTTCTAAAAAGGAACATAATTGTGAAGACACTGCCTTTTCAAGTATTTTTGACAGAAAGGGTAGATTTGAGATTGGTCTATAATTGACTAATTCTGTAGGATCAAGTTGCGGTTTTTTAATAAGTGGTTTAATAATAGCCAACTTAAAAGTTTTCGGTACATATCCTAATGACAAAGATGAATTAATGATATTAAGAAGAGGATCTATGACCTCTGGTAGCATCTCTTTTATTAGCCTAGTCGGTACAGGGTCAAGCATACATGTTGTTGATTTTGATGATTTAATGAGTTTAGCCAATTCTTCTTCTCCTATAGCAGTGAATGATTGTAATTTTTCCTCAGTGACACTACAATGCTCTGTCTGATGTGATACTGTAGTAGACAGCTGCATGGTTAAAATTTTCTTCCTAATATTATCAATTTTACATGTGAAGAAGTTCATAAAGTCATTACTGCTGTGCTGTTTACAATCATCAGAAGTTGAAGCTTTATTTTTGGTTAATTTAGCCACTGTATCGAATAAATACCTTGGGTTGTGTTTGTTTTCTTCCAAGAGAGTTGAGAAATAAGCGGATCTAGCAGTTTTTACGGCCTTTCTGTATGCGATCATGTGCTCTTTCCACGAATTTCGAAAGACCTCTAGTTTTGTTTTCTTCCAGCTGCGCTCCATTTTTCTGGCTGCTGTTTTAAGGGCCCGGGTGTGCTCGTTGTACCACGGCGTTGGACTATTTTCTTTAATCTTCTTTAAGCGCAGAGGAGCAACTGTGTCTAAAGTACTGGAAAAGAGAGAGTCAATAGTTTCTGTTGCAACATCGAGTTCTTCTATGCTATCTGGGTTGCTGAGGAGATGATACTGATGAGGAAGAGTATTTAAAAAGCAATCTTTAGTAGCGGCAGTGATTGTCCTGCCATTTTTGAAACGAGGGGGCGGCTTTGCAACTTTAGCTAAATTAAGTATACAAGATACTAAGTAATGATCTGAGATGTCATCGCTCTGCTGCAGAATTTCAACGATATCAACATTAATTCCATGTGACAATATTAGGTCTAAAGTATGATTATGACGATGAGTGGGTCCTGACACGTGTTGCCTAACTCCAATAGAGTTTAGTGTATCTTTAAATGCTAATCCTAATACGTCTGTAAAAACGGTCTGATGGTTTCTGGGTTGTATGAAGTCAGTCACTCAAAAATACGCAATGAGCTCAGATTGGTTAGCTGGCCCAGTGTGTTGTGATTTGCTAACCGCCTAGTGCACGTTTGTCGGAAACGTCACGCCCCTTACCTTTACCGGTAGACTGTGCTTTGGGTAGTACAATGGCGTCAATAAAAACATACCAATCTGAGCCCGAATCAGACCCAGACAATTTTAGTGAAGATGATCGAGCAGAACCTGTTCAGTCCTCAAGAGTAAAGACTGCGGATCTATAGTGATCGCTACTGAATGGCACCGTTACTTTTGTATTTTTAGAACGATTTGCATATCTGTCGCAAGAACGAACACTAAACATTGGCTTTACTATAATATCCAAATCAAACACAGAACCATGTTTCTCACACTGGCAGTGTTTGTCTCACGCAGCTGAACCGCGGCTTGTGTATTGCAAATACAGACGAATATTGTCCATTATGTCACATTTTCCGGTCTTCTCCTCCGACCCCTGTCTGTCTCGTGCTTTGATTTATGATGGGCAGCATATATCTGCTGCAAATGCGACCGTTTTCCCCTCTGTCTCATACACGCATGCATATAACGTTGTATGTTAAACGCATCCCCGTCCCTTGGAAGGCTGAACAAAGTGGACCTGCAATCCGGATGAAAATAACAGCGTTTCGTCGGCATTGGCAACAACACTCCAGCCTACTAACTAGCCTACCACAACAACTATTCCCCGCGGCGATACAAAATGGCCTCGCCCCCCCTTATTTCATATTTTCGGTGGAGGGGTTTATGTAAATATGGGGGTTGGTGATGTCAGCAACCCTGGAGGAATGTGTAGTAGTGCCTAAGCGGCCGTTTGCTGTAGTCATTAGAAATTGATTTCTTTAAAAGCAAATATCTCCCTTTGCTTTAAACTTTGAACGTTGTAACTTTGCAGATGTTGTTTATGCTCAAACAGCAACATTACACACTAGCTAAAGTTAGAAAAGTGAAATCGTGGTTTACCACCCCTTTAAACATCATATAAATCAAAACTGCCTGATGTTACAGAATGAAATTTCAACCCATGATGAGCTATAGGTCTTTGCAAGCATTAGGGGTGTTGATGGACTCGATCTACTCCATCTGTGTTTTGATCATCGTTCTGAATCTAATCTGGATGTAGTCTTTGACAAAAACATGATTTTCTCAGATTTTTGTTCAAAATGTTTTTTGTTTTTGTTTAAAAGCAGAGGGTCTGCGCTTTCTTTTGATTTATTGCATGCTCAGATATTCATACAACAAAATATTCTATGGGCCATAACATTTTTGTGAAAATTATCAAAAACATTGGCAGTGGCTTGCAACTTTTTTTTTTCAATGCTGGCGGGGAAAGAGTTAAAGACTTTTGTTCTATTAAGTGATTTAAATGTGGGTCGGTTGTAAACGTTAAACAGTTTTGTGCTATTAAGAGATTTAAATATTGGTTGGTTTCATTCTATTAAGAGTTTTGTTATATTAAGAGAGTTGAATGGTGGTCGGTTTCATTCTGTTAAGAGATTTAAATGTTGGTAGGCTTTGTTCTATTAAGAGATTTACATATTGGTCGGTTTTGTTCAAAGTGAGAGTAAGTGATTCTAAGTTGAAAACATTTTAACGTCATAAAAAAACCCAGTGTTTTTTTTTTTTTACTTAAATGTGGGTGCATTTGTAAGCACAGCGGGCAGCAGATATTAGTTTAGCTGAATTGTGCCTGTCCTCGTCTTCCCCCAGCAGTATACAGAGACTCTTGGGGCCGCAAGGCAGCACAGGGGTCCAACAAATATTACTCCACCTCTAACCTCTCTCTCCATTTTCCTTGTTGTCCTTCCATCTCACTCGCCTCTTATTCCATACCATCTGCTCCATGGCTCAGAGGCACACAGCATTAATAGAAAGGATGACCTTCAGCGCTGGTGTGTGTGTTTGTATGTGCATCTTGGCTTTGTTTAGGCCAGATAAAGCAGCACCGGAGGCTCAGTGCAGAGCGAGTTTATCAGGATACAGAACCACCCGTGTTCACCCTCATCCATCACAGCTGGACATCCCACATGAGGATGATGTTGGTTTAAGATTCCCAGTGCTACCCACAAGTCATATCTGTCACAACTGCTGACAGAAGCTAATGATTATAAAAAGAAAGAGGCATGATCGAAATAATGGATCCCATAAGAAAGAGAAATCACACGTGCCTTCTGTATCATATTTGATATTCAAATTTCTAGGGCCTCTAAATAATCAAGATAATCAAGATGCTAATTTGCACTGCTCTTAGTAGATTGCTTGGTAGAATGATCCGGCGCGTCTGCGTTCTTTAATTTGTGTGTCGTCGGTAGATCACGCACAGAACTTTCCACTCCCATCTGTGCTTTTATGAAATTGCGCTCTCACATTATGAAATAAATATTTTTCTCCAATGCATGTTGGCCACAATTATTGGCACCTCTAGACATTCGTATTAGTAAAATATCTCTGAAGTATATTCCGATTCATATTTATGTTTTTAGCACACCATGATAACTAGCATGAAATTGTCTGTAAGATTCACATTTCCACCATCAGGGCAATAATTAAGAAGTTCAATCAACTAAAGATGTTACGAATCTGCCTGGAAGAGGACGTGTGTCTATATTGTCCTAATGCATGGTGAGGAGAAGAGTTTGAGAGGACAAAGACTCTCCAATGATCACAGATGGAGAATTGCAGAGATTAGTTGAGTCTTGGGGTCAGAAAGCCTAAAAGAATATCAAACAGCACAAGTTGTTTAGGAGGGTTTCAGGAAAAATCTTCCTCGCTCATCCAAAAACAAATTCCAGCATATTCAGTTGTCAGACACGACTGGATTTTCAAACCGGCTCGGACCGGCTTTTATGAACAGATGAAACAAAAAATAATAATTTTGGCAGAAGACCCACCAGATGGGTTTGGTGCAAACAGGGATACAATGTGCCCCATGCACATGGTCAAATATACTGCTGGATCTTTAATGTTGTGGGCCTATTGTTTTGATGGAGGATCTGGACTTCTTGTTCAGATACATGGTATCATGGATTCAAGCAAATACCAACAGATAAAAAAATCTAAACCTGACGCTTCTGCTAGAAATCTTATAATGGGCCATGGTTGGATCTTCCATCAGAACGATAATCCAAAACAAACGTCAAAATCAACACGCAAATGTGTCACTGAGCACAAAATGAAGCTTCTGCAATGGCCGTCCCTGTCCCCTGACCTGAAGCACCAACATGGAGCTGTGAATCTGAAGGATATGGAGAGATTCTGTATGAAGGAATGGTCTCTGATCTCTTGTCAGGTGTTCTCCAAACTCATCAGGCATTATAGAAGAAGACTCAGAGCTGTTATTTTGGGAAAAGGAGGTTGCAATAATTAGGTGCCAATAATTGTGGCCGACGTGAACTAGAGAAAAAACATTAGGACCCACTTTATATTAGGTGGCCTTAACTACTATGTACTAACATTTTAATTAATAGTTTGATACAATGCACTTATTGTGTACATACATGTTTTTACATTGTACTTACATTTTAAAAAATACCTGCTTGTAATTACGTCTGTAATTAATTTCTGTAGTTACATTTGTAATTACACAGTTCCCTTCCCTTCCCCCCCTTCCCTTACACCTAACCCTACCCTTAAACTTACCCATACCCCCACACCTGTCCCTAACCCTACCCGTATCCCACCTCAATATCAGCAAAGGTGTTTTGCAACACAATATGAACACAGTAAGTACATTGTACTTATTTTTTGATGTAAGTACATAGTACTTAAGGCCACATAAAGTGGGGCCAAACATTAATTCACAATGTGATTTACCTCCCTCTTTCAATTGTTTTACTTTAATGAAAGGTTCGAATTTTGTGGATTTTTTAAATTACATATCAAAAGGAAAAACAATGCAGATTAATTTTTACAGCTGCCGTTGATCATATTTACCAAGGGTGCCAATATTAGTGGAGGGCACTGATGCATCAAATATGAGAAAAGAAAAAAAGAAAAAAACATTATATATATATATATATATATATATATATATATATATATATATATATATATATATATATAATATATATAACTTGCAAAATAGCAGGGTGTTCAAATACTTATTTTCCTCACTGTATATATATATTCACTTGCACCGGCTGAATCCTTCTATGAATGCTATTTGTGTCACCTATAATTTAAATAGGTACTGGTACCCTGGTACTGCTTCACATATTCTAATAAACTCTCTCTAACCGATGTCAACCTGACTGCAAACATGCTAATGCTCAGCAGCCACACCTACGCGACCTCTTCAGCTCATTACCCATGAATCTCTTCACTCAGCTGTTTACCTGAGTGTCACATGGTTCCCAGCAGGGTCACCTCTAATGAAGGGTTAGCATGGCCACAGGGCATAGAGACAGAGAGAGAGACAGGCCTTCATTGTAAAACCACAGTGCAGAAAACTAAATCCACAGGTTTTTCTAAACAGCTCAAAGCTCTTGACGACAACAGTGTGACCTCTGACTTGAAGCAAGATTGCAAAACAACAAGCAAACAACATTGTCACTTGTTTACCAGAATCAAACTTTTACGTTTTAGAGTATGCTGCACTCACTGTAGCCATTTCTATGAATTTCTGACATGAATTATTCATCACAGATGACGCTAAAGAAATCATGAAATGGCTTTTCTTGAGGTGTGTATACAACACCTTTTGAAATGAAAAATCATAGGGTACAACAGAGCTAAAGGCTCCACGGGGTTAAAGGCTCATTTGATGTTATTTTCCTCTAAATCATAAGGTGGCAGAAAAAATTTTTATGATTTATTTTCCACACAAAATCTGTTGCTCCATCAATGTTCAATACAAACATATTTGCAATCATACACTATAGGAATAATGAAAAGCAAAAGAATGTTTAAGGTGTGCCTTTAGCCCTGTTGTACCCTACATCCACATATAGGTAACAATCAGGGACACTAAAATGAACACTCGCCAAGAGCCAAATGTGAGTAAAAATCGGTGTTGGCGAGTATATGAAACGGTGTCAATCGGTTAGTAGGTTTGAGTATATCGCAGCCACCACACTAGCCATCATTTTTAATCGAAGAGACATAGGTGTGTTATCCAAGCATTAATGCCATAGCCTAAGCCCCTTATACTTGGGAGCTTTCATGTATGAGGTGTTTCTCTCTCATATCTGCTTCAAGGTCTTGATAAATTGTGGCCACCACAATTGGCCACCACAAACCAGTATTCCCGTAATTATTTTGTCTTTTATGAGTTTAATAAATAACTATGTCTCGTCTTCTGTCCAAACATACCGTGTCATCTTTAAAGAATGATCATGTGACTTTTACATATGCGAGTTGACCTATAAATGCGGAAAAAAAGAAAACAGTTTCCATTGCAGCTTTGCAAAATATTCCCTTTTTCGAATTGCCTGAAAAACCACCTCATGCAAGCATAAAAACTTTTTGGTGGACTTATATGGGAGTTGTTGCAAAATTGAAGTGTGTCCATTGTGCATATTTTCAATTTTCAATTTCAATTTGAAGGGTAATGGAATTCAGCTATAGTGATGCATTTTTTTCAGGATTCTTTGATGAATAGAAAGTTCAAAAGAACAGCATTTTTTTTAAATAGAGATCTTTTGTAACATTCTGTCTTTACTGTCACTTATGATCAATGTAATGCATCCTTGCTCAACAGAGGTATACATTTCTTTTGGAATATATATCCATTTCTCCTGATTGCCATTATTTTTTTTACTGAACTTGTTGCATTTTCTGGAATAGACTTCACATCAAAATGCTGTCTAGGTAAGCAGGTCACTGGGTTTTGGAGCAGAGCTGACATTGACGCTGATATGTGTATTTGCATGCTGAATTCATAATGAAAGCGAAATATGAGAACAGCTATGATTCAGTGAGGCAAAATTAGTTATTTTAAATAATAGATAGTACAAAGATTTGTGTGCAGAATGAAGAAGGACTATCTGCTAGTACACTGAGAGGGAATCTAATTCAAAAGGAGAGGAAAGAAAAAAATGGCCATCAACTGTCATAGTACTTGAAAAGAAAAAAAGCGAGAAGGATGGTTCGGCAGAGGAGGATGATAAGCTCCGGGGAAATGTGGAGAGGCAAATAAATGGAACAATTTGTCTTTGAAAATGAAAAAAATATATCAAAGACTTAGACGTGCTTTCGCTCCTGCGAGACAGGGTCAGCATGCTAACATGTGAAGACAGAGCAAAGACGTCACTGTACAATGGATATTAATGCCATGCATGTTTGTATGTATGTGTCAGAAGAGCAGCTATAGTGGTACATTGACTCAACTCATTGAAAAACTCAAGAGAAGAGGATGAGGGAACAGCTGTATGCTTTCTTAGGTCTGAGGAGCAGAAGGTGTAGCATCTGGGTCTAATCTCAAAGACACAGGAGATTTGAGGGTTGAGACGCTCACACTGAGACACTGGTGAGTGGACACATGGACGCATAGCACACACACAAATGTCCCATGGTAACCATGGTTTCCAACAAAATATCACATTTACTGCAATCCTGAGAACAAGAAATACAACTAAATGAGAGATAGCAAGCAGCATGCACTGTTTGACAGAGATCCCAAGTCCTAAATTCAAAAGAAATGTCTTCGTATTCATTTTAGGCCCTGTTTACACTAGTGCTTTTTCATTTTAAAATAATGTTTTAAAATTAATACGTTCCTCGACATTTCAAAAACGATCTCTGTCCCCACTACATCACTGCATGACCGAAAGCACGTCACATGATCATTCATGCACACTGGGTATGCGAGTACAAGTGTAAACAATTGCCTCTTGCTTGTCGACAGCTGTAGAATTACACAATACAGTATTTAACTGCACAACGGCTGCTGAAAAGGACCACAGAAGTCAGCAAAGCATACATTTCCATCTCCATGTTGTTGTTGTTGAGGCTGGTATGTTACAGAGCCGTTGAAAGAGATCAAATCAAATCAAATCACTTTATTGTCACTCAACCATATACACAAGTGCAACAGTAGGTGAAATTCTTAGGTGCAGTTCCGAGCAACATAGAAGTCATGACATGACATGTACAACATTTAAAGCAACATCAGATTACACATCTGATGCGCCCACAATTACTCACAGCACAGTAAAACTCTACAATAAACAATAAATAATTTACACACAATGTGAGTGTAGTTCTCACAGCTCTGGGCTGCGTTTCCCAAAAGCATTGTAACAATAGCCACCAATGTTCTCTACGATCAACTTGGGTGTACAATGCTTTTGGGAAACGCAGCCCTGGTCTGTTATTGTCGTGTTCAGCTAATTACAGGGTCCCCACTCTTTCATGAACACCAGATTCAAGGACTTTCAAGGACTTTTTAAAGCACCTTTTATTTTAAATCAAGCACAATAAATACGATAAAGGTGGGTGTGTTATTGCCAATTTATCAAATACCTACTGTACCGGTGTCTATCATTAATGCAGTAACGCTAAGGCATATACTGACAACTACATACAATTTCTAATGAGGAAAACTGTCCAATTTGACAAAATCCAATCAGGAAAGAGGCTGGTGTACAAGAGCAAGCGAGTTTTAACGAGAGATGCAGTTTGCAGCTCTCTTATTCCTGCTTTTAACATTTTTTTCACAATAGTTTTTGTTTTCTTTTTTTATAAATCATTACTTAATTAAAACATCAAAATATAGAGATAATAATGTATACATGAAGAAAAGAAAAGATATGGACAAGTTCATTGTTAGGCATAAAAAACGTGCAAAATTATTTATTAAATCACCTGTACATGTACCTTTTTAAAAATCAATTTGAAGGATTTTAAGACCTGCACATATTTTATATTAAACATATATAATAACAGCCAATTTCAAATGTTTACGTGCTTTTCTTCTTTTTATTTTTTGAGCGGTGATGAAATATTGCTCTTGTAAATACTTGCCAGCATTTAAGTAATGAAAGTCTAGATCTTTAAAATGCATCAAAATTACAGCAAAGCGCAACCGTACGGTGCTCTGCAGGGGTCAAAAAGGATATAAACAGTGAATTTTGAAGTGATCTCATCTTGAAAACAAAAAGATGTGGATTCAGACGGCAATTAAATGACCACACGACCTTGGTGTTTGTCTAAAACAGTGGGTAATTCGGCCGGGGATTTTTACGCGGGTGATGGGAGAAAAACACTGACATTCTGGATTCGGACAGCAATAAAATCCCAGACTAGCCCCTGACAATGATGAAAATACCTCACGACCCCACGAGAAACAATTACCATCCGAATAGGGCTTTTGACAGTAGATGGTGCTTATGGAACAGCAGAAATATATTGAAATAGCTTCCTCCCTTAATGCTGTTTTGTTCTGGCTTTGGCAGCGCACGAAGGCCAATTTTTGTAATAGCACCATGCTACTCTAACAAAATGCAGTTCATGCTTAATTCAAGCACTTTCAAGGACCTATGTTTGTTTTCAAGTACTTTCCAGGCCTTGAATCCATGTGTCTGAAATTCAAGAACTTTCAAGTACTTTCAAGAAGCGTGGGAACCCTGTAATTATTAGCGTAATGTGAGCAGCCCGTCGCAGCCCCATCATTTTCAAAAGTGTCTGTTTTGTTCCGTTTACACTGAAACGCAACCTCAGCGTTTTCAAACTAAAACCGGGTCTGCAGCGTTTTTGAAAGTCTCCGCCGGAGTAGTGTAGACAACAGGCATAAATTGAGCGTCAGCGTCAGTTCTGGCAGACCAAGTAGTCAAGACACTGCTCACGCTATTGGCAACAACACGGTCTCATCAGCTGATTTGCATCAGCTGTTTCAACTCCCCTCGCGGCTAATGGCTACGCTTAAAACAGGGCGCCTATTTAAAGCCTATTCAGTTCTCTCTTACTACTTGCTGCTCGCTTCTTTGCCACCTCCTCTTATCGTATATAACATGGCATTTGCTTTCTGTCATCGTTGCTGCTCTGTTCATAGGGGGAATAGTTAAGCTCTCCCACTCCAGTGGCCTCACAGGATAGTAAAGTCCATCATATGCACACTTCAGAATCTCGGTGGAAGGAGTAGCCTATGTCATCCTTGTACATTTTGCCTACTATATAGTAAGGAAGTATGTGATTTCGGATGCAGCCATTGTCGTGTTTGGTCTTCAGGGGATCTCTGTGTGATGTAATTTGCTATCTTGTCACATGACAACAAAATGACTTCCTGACTACATCACTGACTTTTGTTTTGCTGAAATTATATACATATTTAACAAAATAAGTAATTGTCAAACAAAAACTTAAAAAATCCACCTAGACTATTTTACAGATTTTTTGCATCCTCTAGATCAGGGGTGTCCAAACTACGGCCCGCGGCCCATTTGCGGCCCATTATCAGTCCTGTGGCGGTCCGTGAGAGATTTTGATAGATGACATTCACTGAATAACCATTGGGTGTCGCTATCACATGCAGCCAAGGCAGTTACTCCGTAAGATGTGCGTAATCGGCCTAAAAAACAACAAATTATTGTTCATCACATTTTGGTAAGTCATGGCGAAACAAAGAAAATGGAAAATCAAAAGTGAATGCAGGAGATTTCAGACACCTTGGGGAAATGAATATTTCTTCACTGAGGTCAGCGGGAAATGTGTCTGCTTAATTTGTCATGAGTCCGTTGGGGTGAAGGAATATAATGTTAAAAGACATTATGAAACAAAACATCAGTCTTTCAAATCTTACACGGATGCTGAGCATGATCAAAAGGTGAAACAACTGGCAGCTGCCTTGTCAGCTCAACAACAAAAACATTTTTTTTTCGTGTTTATAAAGCACAGGAAAATTCTACATTAGCTAGTTATGAGGTAGCTCGGCACGGAAAACCCTTCACAGATGGCGAATTTGTAAAGGAGTGTCTGATGAAAGTTGCCACTATAATTTGCCAAGAAAAGATGCATGATTTTAAAAACATCAGTCTTTCAAGAAACACAGTCGGACGGCGAATTGAAGACTTGTACTTGAAGTGACAGGCAAAGTACCCACGTTTAATTTTTACTCAATTGCGTGTGATGACAGCACTGACTCAACATACACTGCACAGCTGTTAATTGTATGAAGAGTCTTAAGAGTACAACAACAGAAAATATATTGTAATGATCCGGCTGTCAGCGCAAGCAGCCAAGTGTATTATGGGTATTTGTTAGTTTGGAGTTGATTAATGCATTATTTAAGTAATATGGTTGAGTTTTTGCATAAGCAAAGTTATGTGTGTTTATGTTCACACAGGAGATTCTAAGTTAGTTGGGTGGGTTTAGTTCATTTACTGCCTTTAATGTAATTTCATTTAAAAAGTGTGGTTCTCACCGTCATGGAGAGAGATGTGTAAAGGAGCGACATGGCGATATGACTCTGTCTGTGTAGTTCTTATTCTGTGTTCAGAATTAAAGAAGAAAGATGACAATACTGCCTCCTGCTGGTCTGTTTTGACTGTGCTCTTAATCTCTGAGACACTCATGGTCGTGCGGTGTATGGGACGCGAGTGCTCATATTTTCCGCAAGCAATTAGCTCTAATTGGGCTGGCATTAGAGGCCCGGCCCAAAACTGCGTTTACTATAGGGCAAGGACTGTGTCAGTTTAAGGTGATGCCTTTTGGACTGTGTAATGCCCCAGCCACCTTTGAACGGCTGATGGAGCGGGTCCTTAAAGACATTCCTCGCACCTGCTGTGTGGTTTACTTGGACGATCTGTTGGTCCATGCCAGAGACTGTGATCAGGCTGTCCACAACTTACGGGAGGTCCTGACAACCATCCGTAGCACCAGGTTGCAGTTGAACCCAGCCAAGTACAACCTGCTCACCCACCAGACACAGTTTCTGGGGCACGTAGTTACCAATAGCGGGGTGGCTACTGACCCAACAAAGGTGGCCACGGCGAGGGACTGGCCCCCACCAACCAACATCACTGAGCTGCGGAGCTTCCTGGGCCTGGCCTCCTATTACAGGAGGTTCGTCAGAGATTTTGCAACCATCGCCAGTCCCTTACATCAGCTGACAAACAAGGGCCTGCGGTTTGGGTGGTCTGAGGACTCCGAGGTGTCCCAACCAACCATTCCTCGTGGACACTGATGCCAGTAACATGGGGGTCAGGCTGTACTCTCTCAGAGGGGGGAGAATGGAAAGTGAGTGGTGGCCTACTATAGCTGCAGTCTCAGTCACCCAGAAAGAAACTACTGCGTCACCTGGCTGGAGTTGCTTGTGGTGATCCTGGCGGTCCATCACTTCAGGCCCTACTGGCTGGGCACCAGGTTCACACTGAGGACCGACCACGCTAGCCTCACCTGGATGCTGAATTTCCGCCAGCCAGAGGATCAGGTGGCAAGGTGGCTGGAGATCCTCCAAGAGTACGACTTCGAGGTTCAGCATCGACCAGGGCGGCAGCATGCTAACGCTGATGCCTCTCCAGACGTCCATGCTTCGCTGACAAATGTCGGCACTGCAGTCACCAGGAAGAACGAGATCTGGGGCCATCGGCGGAAGCAGTAAGGCCGGGTGACAATGGTGGAGATGGGGAGCCTTTTACAACAGAGCAACTGAGGCAACAGCAGGTGAATGATCGAGTTCTGGGGAAGGTGAGGGGCTGGCTGGAGGCCCAGACACGTCCAGACTGGCCAGCCGTGTCCTCCCAGGAGCCTGAGATCAAGGTCAAGCTCTGTGGCATTACAACGGATGGAGTGGCAATCCATGATCGGCGAGCGGAAAGGAATGGCTTCCATGGTATACAACAAAGTTTGCAAAAGTGGAGGTTAGGCTGTAAAAATGCACTGTATCATACACCAGCACTCTGTGCCAAAGCCATCCAGATGGACGATGTGATGACCACTGTGGTGAAAACTATTAACTTGATTTGTTCAAGAGCGCTCAACCACAGAGAATTCTGGGCATTTCTGTCTGATATTGATGCAAGTCGGTGACGTAATATATCCCTCTAACGTGCGGTGGCTGAGTCACGGCTCTGTTCTACAGCAATTCTATTCGCTGAGGTACGAAAATGACCAGTTTTTCAAAGAAAAAAATCTAAAACTTCAACTCAATCAACTCAATGACCCTGACTGGCTGGCAGACCTTGCTTTTTTAGTTGATTTGACCAGTCACCTGAACACACTGAATAAATGACTGCAAGGCAAGGACCAGCTGATATCAGAAATGTGCATCTGAAATCCTTTGCTGTGAAGACTTTTTGAGAGACAAATCAGTGACCACAATGCTGTGCACTTCCCTAGTTTGTCCGAAATGATCTTTTTCAGACTCCAACATCCCTGGAAAAATGGATAAATATTCGACAGTGCTCACATCTCTAATCACAGAATTGTATCTGCATTTTCAAGGCTTTCCCGCTATTGATAACGACATCAAACTGTTCGCAACCCCTTTCTCTGTTAACGTGGAAGAAGTGCAAGAGAATGTGTAGCTGGAACTCATAGAACAGCAGTGCGATGAATCTCTTCGCAGTCGCCACCAGCTTCTTCCCCTGCCTGAGTTTTACAAGAATTTGGAAACATCCAGATTCCCCTTAATCAAATGTCATGCACAAAGGACGAGGAGTCTGTTTGGCTCCACATAGATAAGTGAGCAAACATTTTCGCTGATGACGCTGAACAAGAGTCCACTGAGAGCCAGACTGACTGATAGCTATCTCTGTGATCTGCTTCGTATCTTTACTACATGACTTACTCCTGACGTGACATCAGTTCTGAAATCCATGGCACAACATCAAAGTTCACATTAAATTATGTTTTATAAACAAGGTTCGGGAGAAGCACGTTCAGATAATTGACACAGGTGGAAAGCACTCAGCTAATCAACAATAGAGGTATATATACACGCAGCAGTCCTACCTCCGTTTGTTGACAGTTATCAGCATGGACGCCATTTCCGGCAGCTCGTCCTGGCCGCCCACTCACGCTGTCTGCATGGCTGCACACGCCGCTCGAGGCAATTGTACAGTACAGAGTCTTTACATTGTTAAAAGCGCTATATAAATAAAGTTGACTTGACTTGACTTGAAATGTATAAGCTACCTTAAAAACCCCTTTCGGCCGCTTCCATCAACATTCATGATAAAATAATTTTTGCTTTTCCCGAAATTTAATTGTGTCTTTGCCACGATCCACAATCGATTCTGTCTTCTAGCAATTCTAATCGATTCACAAACTTCAATAATCGATGTTCTGAAGGAATATTAATAACGTGCTGTTTCGAAACCACGACGACAGACTCAGTGGTGAGAGCAGCGCTCGGACAGTGTAAAGAGTGCACACCGCACAGACTTGCAAGTTGCAACAGGGAGAACTACAAAAGTTCCTGTCTTAAGATAATGTATTGTTACCGGCAGACATCAAGCTTTTCTTGCGATCGTGCTGTCTCTATGTGTCTACGTAGTCTACTACTACAGACAGGTGCACACGCGAGAACTGTTTCATTATGGACGCACGCGGTTGCCGTGATGATGAACGATAAATACACTTCCATCGTGAGAACAAATCACTAAAATGATGGCACTGCAACAGCGCATTTTACGCCAAACAATCAGCCACTAGTTGGAACCAGCTGACAATCACTGCCTTTGATTCAATACCTCTCAACTTGACGTTCACATAAGCTCGATCACATGGCTCGACACGGTGCGACCATACTCGCTTTTGCGACTATAAATAGATATAAATAGTGAAAACGTATTTTGGAGCACCTGTTTTCTTGAATGTAACATCAATCTTACAGTATATAAGGCTATATTGTATAACAAGTATATGAATGATCATTGTAAGGAATCTTATTTTCTGGGGATGAAAAAACATATCATGAGACCGCTAAAACTTCAAAGGCTATGATTTCATTAAATAAACGTGAGCTCTAATGCTTCAAAATCTGAATACGGTGCTGATGTGCATTCTATGGGCTTGCAAACAATGCTTCAAAATGCTTCAGTTCAGAGCAGATTTGAAGTCAATGAATAGTGCACATTCATGCCAAGCAAAAAAAAAGTGTAGCAACCGCAAGAGCAAATCAGAGATTCAAAAGGAGAGTCTCCTCCTTCAAAGAAAGCAGGCAGCCCTGCAAACATTTTAATTCTGGTGAACAGTGACACCAGTTTATGCACATTTGTATTTTCCGTGGTTGCGCCCATGGCAGCATTTAATGTCCAGTGTATTTAAATATTTCACACATGGACTTTGAACTAGCTCATCACCCGGATGCCGAATTTACTAATTATCTGCTGTCAGGCCTCAAAATATTTTAGAACGCATCGCTTTATTGTTTATTGTTAAATGACACAAAGCTGCCACAATAGCGCTGTATGACAGCTCAGCTGTATCGTGTTCATTTCGTTTTTTCTTTTTTATTCAAAATATTCACACAATTGCTAACTATGTCATGAACTATCTGATATTCTGATTTTCAAATGTGTGAGTGAATGTGTGTTAATTCAGAGAATCGGATCTGTCGGATTTACATCACGCAAATTCATTCATGTCTTGTGAAATACATGAAAAAAACAACAACAAAAAACCCACTTGAAATCCGTTCTCCAACAGTCAGGCGTCCCAGCGAAGACTTCTCAAGCTACCCTTTCCGCATCGGGGAGGCAACTTCAGCAGCTCAAAAAAGCCTCTCCAAGCTCTCGGGAGATGGTCCTCAGATGCTTTCTTAAAGCTATATCAGGACCAACTGGTACCACATCATCAAGCCCTCCAAACCCTCCGATTTCCAAAATCACAAAATCTGATTACAAAATCTCTAAATCAAGATCTCATATTTCTTTTTCCCATTTTTTCTTCCAGGAGGTCTCCCACATACACACCCTGCTCCCATCGAGAACCGTGCGATTCGTGAAATGATGTTTATAAACAAGGTTAGGAAGAAGCACGTTCAGATAATTGACACAGGTGGATCACTGACACTCAGCTAATCAACAATAGAGGGATATATACATGCAGCAGTCCTACCTCCGTTTGTTGACAGTTATCAGCAACCCTTCCACCACCCCTTCGCCACACCTTTTAACTCTAAACCACTTACATATACGGGGGGTACTCTGGGTTAGGGCCTAATTCTGAGCTCGAAATCCCTCCCCCCGGACAGCACGCCAAATACACATTGAATTACTCTCTATAAATTATATGTAAGTGCGAACTCGTGAATAAAGTTAATGGGGAGTAAAAAAAATTGTCTGCCATTGTCTGTGATGTTTGTATACTGTAATATTTACTAGTAAATAGTAGGCTACTAGGTACTTAATTTAATTCATAAAAACAACCATATACATTTATATGAAAATATTTCCCACAAATTATGTGTTGTGCATTTTCTGGTAATCAAATGAAGACATAAGACATTCATTTAATTTATCTTTTAATTTGTCAATTTATCTTTTTGTCAAACAAAGTGCTGCACAACTAAGCTTAATACGGTTAAAATTAAAACATGAAGAAAAATTGTCATTTATTACTTAAAAAAATTAAGTTTTGATAATGTATTATTATTACATTAGTGTTAGTATTATTATTGCATTGAGACATATCTAAATATTGTACAACAGTAATATATTTGTCAAGTTAAACCAAACTTTTTTTTTGACGGGTTGCCATGAATACCTTTGAGTTTCTGTGTGTTTATGATATGAAATGGTAAAATGCTCATAAATTGACTCTCAGTGGCTCTGGAGATGACGATGGAAACATGCGACCACCACGTGCAATTCTGAGTGTGTGTGTGAGGTAAATTAAACCATGCGTCTGCGCCATTAATTCGCACAGAGACAGGCAGGACACGCAGGATTCGTATTTAAATACTTTTTTTGTTTATTTTCGGTTTAATATTCACAGACACTAGTCTATATCACCAGATGCGTTCTCAGGTACCGAAATTTGGTACCGATTGATTTAATGTGAATCGCTACTCTGTAGAGTTCGGTACCCAACCCTACACACATAACATTTTTAGAAAATAGCATATTTAAAATATAAGTAGATAAAGACAAATTAATGGCAATAATCAATTAGCTGGTCTAATAGTTTTTGTTTTATTATTACAGACATGCGGCCCGAGACAACAGATATTTATTTGCACCTGGCCCCCATGCAGAAAAAGTTTGGACACCCCTGCTCTAGATCATATAGATTGTTTTTCACTAAAGATTAACTAATGCAATTATCTTTAAACATTGCATTTTTAATATATTGTTTAATAATAATAAAAAATAGCATTACCCTTAGCCAAAAAAACATTTATTTCATACTAAGTATACTACAGAGCCATTAACATACTTAACTGGCATATCGCTTGAGACTTACTGATTAAATATTATAATTAAACTTTACTTTATTGCACAATGCACATTTCTTAATATTGAGCCTAACATGTTTTTTTATATCACTATTAGTAAGGATAGTATATAAAGAGATTTAGCACAATCAAATATACTTAAGTATATCTTTAGTTGGACCTCAGCACTATTTCCGGATAACTTAAGTGTGTTAAAGGGGTACTTCAGCGCTGGGAAGATGAATGTGTATTTAAACTGTGTCATTTATGTAGTAGAAATGTGAAATTATTTTTGAATTTGGTGCCTTCTAGACTGAGAAAAGACAACTTTTGTACAAATGTATTTTTGTCTCATGTGGATGAAAGACAACAACTCCCAGAATACACTTGCTTCGCTGCCCTACGAGGCCACTCCCAAAGCCACGGCTATTGGTTATCACTTGCCCACCGCGGCACCGCCCCCAACGTCATTTTGATATTCATAGTAATAAAATAATTTTGTTCAGTTAGAGAATAGACACTACAATTAAAAACTGAATGTGTCTTTTCAATTAAGTGTGAATGAGCCGAACAAAGTCACGTCACAGACGCAGCAGGAGTCAGATTTCATTCATCACGAGGGTGAAGAGCTGAGAAGAGCTGAGCTGAGCTGAGGTAAGCGTGGCTGTCATTCAAGCTAAACTTTCACAGGAATTCACTGAAAAGTTGAAACCCTCACTTTGCTCCATACTGCCCCGTTATGAATGCCCGAGCCGACCGGCAGCGGGCGTGCGCATTTAAATTCTGTGAGTGAGATCCCTCCCCTGTGGGCGGGTTGAAAACATGTGGAACTAACTCCTGTAGTCTCTAGCCCATGTGGCAACCTCCTTCAGTTTCTTTTGAAGCCAATACGGAAGTGACATAAACTGCAATTCATCTACTGACCACAAGGGAATCTCATTGAGCCCCATGTTAAAATACTCAACTTTACAGCAGAAAAACACAAGTTTGCAGCCTGGTACAAATTGTAGTTTTGGTCTATACAGCTAATTTTGCCCTTCATGACAACTGTGAGGGGCATTATATACATTACATTATATAAAGCATTAAAGTTCTGCATAATTAAGGGCGTGGCCACTTCGAGTGACAGGTGGATAGCCATTTATCTGCTGTCTGTTAGTCATCGCGTCACTTCAGCTCCGCCCACGTCCCGTCTCTTTGCCCGTTTTATATTATCCGGGAGTGACGCGCGATGATGCACTGCCAAGATGGCAACGGCCAGCTCGTCCCTACTTTACGCTTAAAAACTGCTCATCAGAATCCTATGGGTGACGTCACGGACACTACGTCCATATTTTTTTACAGTCTATGCTCTAGCCTCTGGCCAAAAATCTTTTTTTATTTTTTCCAGAAATAAAATGCATAATTATCTTATCTCAGGGGAATTTGAAGGGGGAAAGTACCATCATTCGAATATACTACCGGGTTTCTACTGATACAAAGTTTTATGCTAAATCACTGAAGTTACCCTTTAAGTACAAAATTAGTTGTTCCAATTTAGCATACCAAAAGTACATTTAGTATATTTACGTATATTAAGTAGGCACATACGTAAACCTATTTGTAGTATGCTTAGCATGAAATAAATGTTTTCAAATACATGTTGGTATATTTATTTTTCACGAGGGATCATTGACCTAAACACCACATTTCTGTAATGGGCAGCATGAGCAAACTAATACACGAAAGCCAAGACAGACTAGTGCAGCTGTATGAGTTGATTGTTAATTTGCTTTGTTAGTTTGTTTGCAGCTGAATCAAAGGTTCATTTAATTTAATGGCTTTCGATTAAAGTTCATTTGAAACTCCAGGGTGGGCTGTTAAGAATGCGTGTAACGTACATCACGTGCGAGACCAATCAGAGCAAGCAGCTAACGTGCTTCATATTCAAGGCAGCTTACATGAGTCGTATTTTATCTTCTCAGAACAAAAACTCTATTACGAAGCTCTGAATCCATTGAGAAGTGTCAGAGCGTCGGCGTGAGTCATCGGAGGCACTAATTCAGAGTGTCACGGATGCAGTCAGGAGGCAAAGTCTTTCATTTCCTGCCTCGGTTCCGTCGGATATGAAACTCATCCGGGTCACTATGGACCACAGATTGATATGTATGCACATAAATGCATTAGCAGTGGCGCTGTTCAAGTAATGACACCTGTACAGATGGCGCTCATCTGTAGGCAATACCTAAATAAAAGAATGATCAGCTGTGTTATTCACATTCATGCATTTGCCAGATGCTTTCATGCAAACAGACTTTGCATTGCATTCAAGGTGCTTTCTCTGGAAATCAAACCCATGACCTGGCCATGATCCACTGAGCTACATTATAAGTCATCTATAGACATAAAGGGCCAGATTTACTAAATGGCAAATAAGCGTGAGTGCGCAGTTCCATAAAAGCACAGATGGGAGTGGAAAGTTCAGCGTGTGATCTACTGACGACGTGCAAATTAAAGAACACAGACGCTGGATCATTTTCATAATGACCAACGCAATCTACCAAGAGCAGCGCAAATTAGCGTCTAGGTTTAAGACATGCTTTATTTGAGCGTTAATTAATGGTGCAAACAGCGAGCGCAAACCTTAGTAAATCACCTCGCATGATTCAATTAAATATACTCTCATAAATTTTGCGTCTGAAAATGAAACTTCTACAAATGCATATGCAATAAGGTCAGCCGCAAAAATAACTCTGTCCATGCCTTTTCAGTGCAAATTGTTCACTGTGTATCATTAGTAAATCCTGACAGTAGCTTTTTAATGCTTTTTAATGCACAAGCTGTTAGTAAATCTGGCCCAAAGTAGTCTAAACCTCAGAATCAGATGGCACAACTATGGATGGTCTGAAGCATACAAAAATAGCTTCAGTCTCAGTTGGCTGGCTTCTCTTCAGTTTATTAATTAGTGATAAAAAGTGGTCAGACAGACCAAACCGTAAGTCGTAGAGACTTGAAACTTTAAGGATCAGAAGTACTCACTCCGTCTACAACTTCACCAAGACTTGCCCCGATTGGCCTGATGGGGGCGCTACAGCGGTGAGAAGTACATAATCGCTCATAACTCCTAAACCGTTAGGTGTAGACTCAAGTGTCTTATACTGTTGGAATCCTCAAGATGGACAAATGCATGCCGGATTCGGGTGTTTTGTATTTTTGAAAAAAAATAAAACCTACATTTGTGAACTAGTCCTAGGTTTTTGGCCCTACCAGAAACAAACCAATGCAGCAAGATTCTCTAGAGTCTGAGTGTCAATAATTATCCAAAAAAGTTTAAATTTCGATTCATGGTCTCTAAGGGCCACCAAAACATTTGAAGTCAGAGGAGCCCATTTTTACTTCAATGGCAATAACTTGTGAACGGAATGAGATATTTTCACCAAACTCGGTGCACATATGTATGAGCTCATCCTGTGGCCGTGTGAAAAAGCATATGGCGACTGACCACTTGGTGGTGCTATAACATGGAAAAAACATAAAAATTGCCACAACTACTACATAACCCTAATGCTGCGTTCACACCAAACGCGAATAGTGCGAAGAGACTACCGCATCTAGTTGGACGCTTGAACATTTTGAATCTATTCGCCCGCCAACAGCGAATTGGACGTGTGTGTAAATTGAGCGTTTGAAGCTAAATAGACGCGCATTCAGGAGAAATATGTCATAAAACACCACGCTTTTAATTTTCACAAAAAAATATATATTAAACATTAATACACAAATGTGGTCCAGGCAACGCACTACCTACATTATCTTCACTGCATGTATATTTAAATATCCTAAAAAAATAAAGTTATGAAACTTCTCTTTGCCCTTAGTCAAAACGATTTGGCAGACAATAAATTATAGATTCATAAGACCAAAGATCGCCCGTTAGATCTACACAAGAGGAATGATATCTCATGTTTAACTACTACAGATACATCCGAGCCAGCGACAAACGTCAGAAGGACTGGCCGAGGAAAGGCTGCTCTCGCCGGGGTTAATGAGCGCAGAGTGCCCGGTGATCGCCTGGATCTCACAACTCCAAAAACTTAAGATTATTATTTTTTAAATAGGCGCTCTCTTTATATATATATATATATATATATATATATATATATATATATATATAACACATATTTGAGCTTTAAACAACTACATTGTCACCTGAAAAAATCTTAAAACTACATTTTGTGACACAATAGTAGAATTTTAAAATTATGCGGGGTTTCTCATCAAGTCACCACGTGACAGCAGCAAGCAGGCTCCTGATTGGTTAACGCGGCACGAATAGATGCCAAAGTTCACATTTTTCAACTCGGGCATCAGACACGAATTCGCTTCAAACGTGTGAATGCACAAAAAGCACCACTCACACGTATCAGACAAGACACTCAAATTGTGTCAAATTCGCGCGAACTGGACGCGCAAATGAGGCAGAATCGCGTCCATCGCGCCGCAGGACCTCCAGACGCGTGTCAACACGCCTTTCCATTGACTTAACATTGAAATCACTCGCTCCTGATGCTCTATTCATGTTTGGTGTGAATGCAGCACAAGTCTGATTAACTTGAAAATTGGCATGCGGTGTCTTTGAGGACATTCACGTATCTCAAAAAATGCGGCCAATGAATTTTGAGCAGCTATCAGACAAGGTTAACGGAAGCCAATCAGAACAAAACTTGCTGGGCCTGTTTGACTCACAGCCGTAGAGGTCTGTAAGAATTTTGAAAGAACTAGGTGGCGCTAATAAGTTTTATGCATCTGTAATCATGTGGTGTTTCACACATACACACTGTAATGATTGTAAAGGATTTCAGATTCACAAGCCCCCATACAGGTAAGCAACCTGTGGTTAGACGGTCTCTTCCTGTCTAGTTAGGTGGTTCTTGGCTTGAAAAACTTGCGAAGAGCTGGTCCATGAGGCTGGCGGTGCAATTCATCCACCTGTGACAATTAAATGCAAAAAAAATATTCCACTCACCATATCAGTGTCTGAAACGGGGCCAAAACTGGTGACATAGATGTCGGTCTTCACTGTGGTAACTCGATCTGGGGAAACATCAAAATTACCAGTGTTATTTTCCCAAAGTGCAACAGCGACAGCCTTGTCTCATCTCTTGAAAGGGGCATCTTTATAAAACCATAGAAATGGATAGTGAATTTCACATTTTCTTTACAGTTCCACCGCAGAAAGAGCATATTTCTCTCTCCAGCCCTTTCGAGATGAAAGTGTGCATTAGGCAGGGGGTAAATGTGCTTGCATTTACTGGCCCAGTGTTAGGTTGGCTAGTAATCAAATCTTTCTGTTCCTGCTTCAATATATTCCTATTTTGTCCTCCTTTATCTGAGCCTTCTTTTTTCTTTTCTCTCTTTCTGGCATTCAAAAGAGCTAGTGATATTTCCTCTGCTCGCTGCACTAAACAACACAGTATAAGTTAATTCAGTCAGATAGCAAAGTATTACATACACTGAATTGACTAAATGTTTTATCGTAAGTGGTTGAAATCAATTTATTTTATCTCAGTTTAAACAAAAACACATGCAATTCCCATAGAACCAAATCATTTTTTTAAATTAAAATCCAAAAACGAAATTTAAATTATTTAAACGAGCACAAATTAATTATGCAATTATTTAATCTGGCAATTATAATTTTTTTCAGTGTACAGAACCACTACACAGACTATTTAAAACAACACAGTTTTAGAAATACATGAATGCACACATAAACGATTGCATTGACTCAAATAACGTCTCGGTTACGTATGGTAACCCTCGTTCCCTGAAGGAGGGAACGGAGACGTACGTCGGACGTACCCACGAATTGGGATCACTTTAGGGAGCCCCTATCAGCTTCGAGATATAGAGAACAGGCCATTGGCGTGCGAGATTTGCATCTCGCGCTCCGCCCCGCGCCGCGGGTATAAACAGGAAGCAAGAGCGAATGCACGCTGTTTTTCACTGAGGAGCCGAACTGAGTGGCTCGGCCCTGCAGTGATGGTACAGCAACTGTGGCGACGGGACGTATGTCTCCGTTCCCTCCTTCAGGGAACGAGGGTTACCATAAGTAACCGAGATGTTCCCTTTCAGTCGGTCACGTTCGACGTACGTCAGACGTACCGACGAATTGGGATCCCTTTGGAAAACGCCATAGTTACTACCACTTCCAGCGCCCAGCGACAAGCCCCTCAGACTCCGATCTGATGCGGGCGGGGAAATTCATGCAGGGAGAGTCAAAGCTGCTATTCCGCAAGGCCCACTCAGCTGACTATATTGGATAACGCTGGGAAAGCGTGCCTGTGAAGGCTGCTGCGGAAGCCACATCATGCCCAGAGGGAGTTAACATGTGGAAAATACACGTATTTCCGTGTACGTATTTTCCGCCTCGGCCGTGGGCAGCACAACATACGGAAGTCCCAGGGGTGGCCCCGGCCAATTAAAGGAGGGGGACAACACCTTCCTGAGACGGCAGAGGAGACTCTGCTGAGGGAAAGACACAGGCTCGTCGTAGGGAGCCGTACCGTGGAAGAATACACATATGGGACCGCTGTGGGGGTCACAACATATGGAACCCAGCCTAACACAAGTTCCACCAATGCATACGAGTGTTAGACCTGGCGTCGAACGCTCCGCCACATCCGACTGCCGCGGGTTGCGGAGGACTCAACAGGGTTCGCCGTTCTGGGGAACTCGCCTGGAGCAGATAAGCGCACGTATCCATACCATGAGGGAGGGAATGGTGCAGCAAGCCGACACTAGAACGGGCACTTCGGTGTTACTGACTATGGGAAGTGAGCACACAGGAAGATACCGGCTCTACACGGAGGCTATAAAATCTAGCGAACGTGTTATGTGTCGCCCAGCCCGCAGCTCTACAAATATCTGTCAGCGAGGCGCCACGAGCCAGCGCCCAGGAAGAAGCAACACCCCTAGTGGAGTGGGCTCTTAACCCGAGTGGGCAAGGCACATCTTGGGATTCATACACCAAGACGATGGCATCCACTATCCAGTGGGCCATCCTCTGCTTGGAGACAGCCTTTCCCTTCTGCTGTCCTCCGTAACAGACGAAGAGCTGCTCCGAGGTCCTGAAGCTTTGCATTCGGTCCACGTAAATCCGGAGAGCATGGACGGGGCAGAGAAAGCTATGGCTGGGTCTGCCTCCTCTGAAGGCAGCGTTTGCAGGCTCACCACTTGGTCCCGGAAGGGAGTAGTGGGAACCTTGGGCACATATCCAGGCCGGGGTCTCATGATCACATGAGAGTTACTGGGCCCGAATTCCAGGCACGATTCGTCGACCGAAAATGCCTGCAGGTCCCCTACCCTCTTGATGGAGGCCAACGCAGTCAGGAGTATTGTCTTTAATGACAAGATTTTCAACTCTGCTGACTGCAAAGGCTCAAAGGGCGCTCTCTGCAGTGCGGTTAGCACCAGAGACAAGTCCCAAGAGGGTACAGAGGGAGGGCAAGGCGGATTTTGTCTCCTCACCCCCCTCAGGAACCTGATGATCACATCGTGCTTACCTAGAGATTTTCCATCTACTAGCTCATGATTAGCGGCGAAAGCAGCAACATAGACTTTGAGAGTGGAGGGAGACAGCCTTCGCTCCAACCCATCTTGTAGAAAGGAAAGCACAGACCTGATCGAACATCTTCAGTGGTCTTCTCGGCGAGTAGTAATCGACGAACAGGTTCCACTTCAACGCATAGAGGCGCCTCATAGAGGGGGCTCTAGCGGAAGTGATGGTGTCAACTACCGCTTGCGGTAGGTCACCTAGAACCTCCGCGTCCCGTCCAGGGACCAAACATGGAGTTTCCAGAGGTCCGGACGCGGGTGCCATAGGGTGCCCCGTCTCTGAGTTAGGAGGTCCTTCCTCAGAGGAATGGGCCAAGGAGGTGCTGTCGTGAGGAGCACTAGTTCCGTGAACCAAGTCCGTTTGGGCTAATATGGAGCGACCAACAGGACTTGCTCCTCATCCTCCCTGACCTTGCACAGTGTTTGTGCAAGAAGGCTCACAGGGGGATACGCATATTTGCGTTGACCCCGGGGCCACCTGTGTGCCAGGGCATCCGACCGAGGGTCCCCTCGGTCAAGGATTAGAACCACCGGCAGTGGGTCGTCTCTGGGGAGGCAAACAGGTCTACCTGTGCGGCCCCGAAACGACTCCAGATCAGCTGGACCGCCTGGGGATGGAGTCGCCACTCTCCCGGGAGCAGTGGCTGTCGTGAGAGCTCCTCGGCTGCACGATTGAGCAGGCCCGGAATGTGAATGGCATGAAGCGACCTCAGATGCTTCTAACTCCATAGGAGGATATGGCGGGCGAGTTGTGACATGCGACGGGAGCATAGACCACCCTGTTTGTGGATGTACGCTACGGCCGCAGTGTTGTCCGTACAGACCAGAACGTGCTTGCCTCTGAGCGGAACTTTGAAGCGGCTGAGTGCAAGACGAACTGCTAACAACTCGAGGCAATTGATATGCCATTGCAGTTGAGGCCCCGTCCACAGACCCGAAACTGCAAGCCCATTGTACGTGGCACCCCAGCCCGTGGATGAGGCATCCGTGGAGACAACGGAGTGCCTGGACACTTGTTCTAGGGGAACTCCCGCCCGTAGAAACGAAGGGTCCGACCACGGGCTGAAGGTTTGGCGGCACCTCGGAGTCACTTGGACACGGAGGGATCCGCTGTGCCACGCCCATCTCGGGACTCGGTCGTGTAGCCAGCGTTGAAGCGGTCTCATATGAAGCAATCCCAATGCGTTACTGCGGCTGTGGATGCCATATGCCCCAGGAGCCTCTGAAAATGTTTCAGTGGTGCCGCTGTCCTGCCTCTGAACGAATTCAGGCAGTTCAACACTGATTGGACGTGCTCCTCGGTGAGGCGCGCTGTCATGGCGACCAAGTCTATCTCCATACCGAGAAAAGAGATCCTCTGTGTAGGACAGCTCTTGTCCCAGTTGACCCGAAGTCCCAACTGGCTGAGGTGACTGAGCACCCTGTCCCTGTGTTCGCACAACTGCTCTCGAGACTGGGCAAGGATCAGCCAGTCGTCGAGGTAGTTGAGAATGCGAACACCATGCTCTCTCATGGGAGCAATGGCCACCTCCGCAACCTTCGCAAAGACGCGGGGCGACAGGGACAGGCCGAAGGGTAAGACGCGGTACTGATATGCCCGTCCCTCGAACGTGAAACGCAGAAAGGCCCGGTGTCGAGGGAGAATAGAGACATGAAAGTACTCGTCCTTCAGGTCGATCGCTGCAAACCAATCTTGGGGACGGATGCACCTGAAGATGCGTTTCTGCGTTAGCATTCTGAACAGCAGCCTGTGAAGGGACCGGTTCAAGAACCGCAGATCCAAGACCGGCTGTAACCAGCCGTTTCTTGGGTACAATGAAGTACGGGCTGTAGAACCCGGACTTCATATCGGCTGGAGGGACCGACTCTATTGTGTCCTTCGCCAGTAGGACTGCGATCTCCGCCCAGAGCACGGGGGTCGTTCTCCTTCGCTACTGTCGTGAAGTGAACGCCCCTGAACTTGGGGGGACGCTGGGTGAACTGAATCGCATAGCTGAGTCTGATGGTACGGAGGAGCCACCGAGACGGGCTGGGAAGCGCTAGCCAGGCTCTCAGCCACCGAGCAAGGGGGATTAACGGCACCACAGACGTACCCGTAGCGGGGCAGCGAGGCGGAATGCAGGGATCCGACTCGGACGGCATGGGAGCGGCCCGAAGTGGGATCTGAGTGTGCTGTGCAACACTTACCTGCGTCCGCGGAGGAGGCGTGCGAGTGTAGGGAGGCTGCTTGAGTGCGTTCCCACAGCCGGCACCCCCTGCTGGCGAAGGGAGAGGCGCATGAGGGTAGCGAGGCATGGGAGCATCAACCACCGCCAAGCGCGCTCTCCAAATGAAGGAGGGGCTGAGCGTGGCAAGGCTTTGTGGCGTTGCACACGGTCTGCCTCACCTCCTTCCTCAGTGGGGAACAAGAGTGTCGAGGCATAGCGTCACGCACTGTCATCCACGCACCGCTGAGAAGAGGGGAATGAGAGTGGCGAGGCTTTGTAGCGTCACACACTGCCATTCTCGCCCTCTTGTGGGGAGGGGAATGAAAGCGGCGAGGCTTTGTAGCATCACACGCTGCCATTCCTGAACTCCCGAGACCCAGAGGTATTGGAACTGCTCTTGTTTTTTTTGTTTTTTTCCATTTAATTTGGATACCACTGGCTGTTTTTAACACCAGTGGCGGAACAGAATTACTAATGGTTTTCCACCCGGCCCTCCTCCGGGGAAGAACAGTTCCTGACCAAATCCGGGTCAATGGTGTTTCTGGACCAGGGTGGACATCGTCTAGCCAAGGGCCAGCGCTGTGCGCAGCTCAACCTCAGCTCAGAACTATCCTCGTGCACTAAGCAGGGCGGAGGTGGCCTGCCAGTGGCACTGCCACCCCACCGATGAGGGTAGTGAGAGAGAGGAAAACTTTATACAGATTATGGCCCTATTGGTGTTCCATATTTTGGCACCAATAGTTCCACAATGCCAAAGCCTTCCAATGCACATCCGAGAAAAGGCAAGGGGCAGGCAAGGTGATTTATGCATTGCACTATGCCTCAGCCACCCGGGAATGCATGGCTGTCAAGTATGAATCTGATTCACCACAAGCGCCCACTATTACAGTGGGAATCTCAGCATCATCTTAATTTTCAACACATAACAGCCCTCTCTCAGATGCAGCGATTGACATCTGTCCTCTGCTAGAGCCCCAAATGAAACGCTAGGTCCCCTTTTAAGGACCAGCAATCCCATCTGTAAGCTACCAGCAGACATGTGAGATAGTGAGCGTGGCCGTGAGACGGCACAATCGTGACAAGTCGCGCGCTGAGTTGCCGTGGCAACCCGCGCTGTCACACTGCAGCTAGACGGCACACGGCGCGCTGAACACTCAAACCCTCACGCGGAAGGTGAGATGACCAGCGCGTCGACGTGATCCCGTTCCCCTGAGAGAACATGGATCACCCACGAACACAGTCTCAACATGTTTATGCGAGAGGGATCGTGGCCGTCAGGACAGGAAACAACCGCATCCAGAAACGCACGAGTGGAATGACGTCTTGAAAAAGACGCAGTGTCACACCCGTGTTGCTCTTTTATGAGGAAACGCTCTTTCAACAGTGCTGAAGCACCCAGGGGAAGACCGTGGCAGCACACAGGAGGTAAGTGCAGTCCTGTGTCTGCACTCACTGAGACAAACGCCCTCACCAAACCGACAGTTGCTGTGAGAACAGCAGTTTGTTATGCTGATGCAGCAGTGAGCACGTGATCGCGTCTATTGTGCCTTTTCGCCAACACAGAGCGTCCTTCTCGTTCTCTGGAGTATCTCTCTCTGTAGATAGGCTCTCTTTTAGAAAAGCAGTCTTGCTTCATCAACGCCGTTCGGCTCCGAAGTGAATGACAGCGTGCATTCGCTCTCGCTTCCTGTTTATACCCGCGGCGCGGGGCGGAGCGCGAGATGCAAATTTCGCATGCCAATGGCCCATTGGCCTGTTCTCTATATCTCAAAGCTGATAGGGGCTCCCTGAAGTGATCCGAATTGGTTGGTACGTCCGACGTACGTCGAACGTGACCGACTGAAAGGGAACTGTTGTTTCACTTAGCAGAACCCTAACAATTGATTTTGAAATACAAATAATGTAGCAAAAACAATTCTTTGATCTACAAAAAAAAAAAAAAAAGTTTTGAAGGCAAACAAATGCAGAACAACACTTTGTCCTATATGCAGATAAATATCAGAATGAATGATATATTGCAGATTCTCATAAATGAGCTCATGAGATCAAAGCAAGAGCCCAGGGTTCTTCAGCGGTTCTTTAGTGCTTAAAAGTGGTGAGTGTTTTGGGCTTCGAGATCTGTTATATTAATAGCTGTCTAATGTAGGGGTGGTTTATTTAGCTCCAAGCTGGAGGAGAGATGCCCTGAGACTTTTCCTGGGGGTTTTTGTTCACTTATTCTCCTGTTTCACAAATATAATACAAGCAACAAAAAAAAGCAGACTAATCACCCGACGACAACAGCTATCAAACAGACAAGAAGAAATTACTGCTAATCTTAAAAACAATGTCTCTGTCTCTCTCTCTCTCTCTCTCTCTCTCTCTCTCTCTCTCTCTCTCTCTCTCTCTCTCTCTCTCTCTCTCTCTCTCTCTCTCTCTCTCTCTCGTCTCTAAAATTGCCCTAATTATACAATGTTGCATGCTCGTCTGGGCGCCATCCCAACGAGGATAAAAAAGGGGGAGGGGGGGTGCATTTATATTCATCTGTGACTAGATTTTGCATGCTGTTTTTGCACAGAATTGATAGATTGCTGGGAAAGTATAAAAAGACATAGAAAAACTGAATTTTTATGCAAAACTAGAAGGTTTGTGAGTGGTGTTTGCCTGTATAAAACTTGACCATCATGATTGTGTTGTAGGTATTTGCAATAGTGTTTCTATATGCAGTTGTTGGGAGTGTTTTTTAGTGCTTTGCTAAACAGAATCCCCCAAAACTTGGAATGCATTATGGTTTATTGTCATTTTGAATATATAACAACAAAGGCTGCGATTTAATTAAATAAATGCGCTGCCTGTTTTATAGTGAAGTGCAAAACTGTGTTAATTTACACGCAAACATCTCGTGATACAGTGTTTTCAGGGTTTCAAAACAATATTTTTTTATAAACTTTAAAGGGCTTGCTGCACTGCCAAAATAAAAGCTTTATGGTTAAAGTTTGACTATGAAGAATTAATATTAATATTGTAATACATATACATATATATATATATATATATATATATATATATATATATATATATATATATATATATATATATATATATATATATATATATATATATATATATATATATATATATATATATATATATAAATATAGCAAGTGAACATTTTGTCCTCAAAGTTGATGTGTTAGAAGCAAAAAATGGGCAAGCATAAGGATTTCAGCGAGTTTGACAAGGGCCAAATTGTGATGGCTATGACTTCTATCAGTCTGCAGTGGTCAGTATTTATCAAAAGTGGTCCAAGGAAGGAACAGTGGTGAACCGGCAACAGGGTCATGGGCGGCCAAGGCTCATTGATGCACGTGGGGAGCAAAGGCTGGCCCGTGTGGTCTGATCAAACAGACAAGCTACTGTAGCTCAAACTGCTCAAGAAGTTAATTCTGGTTCTGATAGAAAGGCATCAGAATACACAGTGCATCACAGTTTGTTGCATATGGGGCTACATAGCTGCAGACCAGTCAGGGTGCCTATGCTGACCCCTGTCCACTGCCAAAAGTGCCAACAGTGGGCACGTGAGCATCAGAACTGTTTATATACAGTGAGGAAAATAAATATTTGAACACCCTGCTATTTTGCAAGTTCTCCCACTTAGAAATCATGGAGGGGTCTGAAATTGTCATCGTAGGTGCATGTCCACTGTGAGAAACATAATCTAAAAAATAAAATCCAGAAATCACAATGTATGATTTTTAATTTTTTTATTTGTATGATACAGCTGCAAATAAGTATTTGAACACCTGAGAAAATCAATGTTAATATTTGGTACAGTAGCCTTTGTTTGCAATTACAGAGGTCAAACGTTTCCTGTAGTTTTTCACCAGGTTTGCACACACTGCAGGAGGGATTTTGGATTTTTCACTCCTCCACACAGATCTTCTCTAGATCAGTCAGGTTTCTGGCCTGTCGCTGAGAAACACGGAGTTTGAGCTCCTTCCAAAGATTCTCTATTGGGTTTAGGTCTGGAGACTGGCTAGGCCACACCAGAACCTTGATATGCTTCTTACAGAGCCACTCCTTGGTTATCCTGGCTGTGTGCTTCGGGTCATTGTCATGTTGGAAGATCCAGCCTCGACCCATCTTCAATGCTCTAACTGAGGGAAGAAGGTTGTTCCCCAAAATCTCACAATACATGGCCCCGGTCATCCTCTCCTTAATACAGTGCAGTCACCCTGTCCCATGTGCAGAAAAACACCCCCAAAGCATGATGCTACCACCCCCATGCTTCACAGTAGGGATGGTGTTCTTGGGATGGTACTCATCATTCTTCTTCCTCCAAACACGTTTAGTGGAATTATGACCAAAAAGTTATATTTTGGTCTCATCTGACCACATGACTTTCTCCCATGACTCCTCTGGATCATCCAAATGGTCATTGGCAAACTTAAGACGGCCTTGACATGTGCTGGTTTAAGCAGGGGAACCTTCCGTGCCATGCATGATTTCAAACCATGACGTCTTAGTGTATTACCAACAGTAACCTTGGAAACGGTGGTCCCAGCTCTTTTCAGGTCATTGACCAGCTCCTCCCAGTAGTTAATATACTACACCAAATGTCAAAATTTGATTGATTGACAGGTGGGCGGGGCTTCCGGTATAGGGGGGCGGGACTTCCGGTGTAGGCGGGACTTCCGGTGTAGGCGGGACATCCGGTGTAGGCGGGACTTCCGGTGTAGGCGGGACATCCGGTGTAGGCGGGACTTCCTGTATAGGCGGGACTTCCTGTATAGGCGGGACTTCCTGTATAGGCGGGACTTCCTGTATAGGCGGGACTTCCTGTAAAGGCGGGACTTCCTGTATAGGCGGGACTTCCTGTAAAGGCGGGACTTCCTGTTTAATAAATCATGTGATTGACATTAGGTTTTGATGTTTTTGACAGTTGGTTTTTGACCTATTGTCATAATAAATCATATGATTGACATTAGGTTTTGATGTTTTTTGACAGTTGGTTTTTGACCTATTGTCATAATAAATCATATGATTGACAGTTGGTTTTGATGTCTTTGATGACTTTGACAGTTGGTTTTGATGTCTTTGATGACTTTGACAGTTGGTTTTGATGTCTTTGATGACTTTGACAGTTGGTTTTGATGTCTTTGATGACTTTGACAGTTGGTTTTGATGTCTTTGATGACTTTGACAGTTGGTTTTGATGGTTTATGACATTAGGTTTTTTTGTTTTGATGAATTTGACAGTTGGTTTTTTTTGTTTTGAATGCGGTATAATAAATCATGTTATTGACAGAAGGTTTTATCTTTTGAAGTCGCTGTTATCAGAAAATTCCCCTCCCACCCTGCCACATCCCAGAGCAGCGTATATATATATAAATGGGGCCAGTGTGTTCTACAGCTATCAGCAAAAAGAGAAACATGAGCTACATGAGCATGGACGGATTATCAGCTCCTGAAACCCCAGATGCGGGGTTGCGCAGCAGGACGTTCGACAGTCTGATGACCAGTCTACCTATGGCGCCGAGAAAACCTTATGGGCACGTCCGTTTGACAAGCTTTCTCCATGAACTTTCGGAATGGACTAAAGGAGAATTTATGATGAACAGCAAGCGTGTAATCGGGTACAGATTTCATAAAACAACTCAAGTTGTTATACTCTACACCACCGACAGCGCGGGCGAGTTTCACCCCGGGGAAGACGCATGTCTTGTATTTCCTAAAAAAGACTGGGCATTATTTTACAATTTTGTGTGGAAGGATCTGAAGAGCGGCGGTCAAGAACCTCTGTACGTTGGAGAGTGGGACGGGGTCACCCCGAATGTCCGGTACCGCGTGGTAGGTGACCACACTAAAAAGAACCCGGATGATTCTGTCTACATATTCTGCTGTGATGACAAGACAAAGCTCACCGAAGATCGGTCAGGGGTCGTCCTGCCTAACGAGCATAACAATCTGTATGAAATGCAATTTTTGTTCAAGTGGCAAGATCTGAGTCAGCTGGATATTATGTTTTCAATCATAAACAAGCTGTTCAAATGGTGCGAGCTGCACGACGGCTACAACAAAATTAAAGTGCAGCTGTTCCACCCTGAGAGATGTCCGCGCAGCAGTACATACGCGGGGTATTCACCCCCCATTCACTACAGACATCCGGGACCTCGACGGTCAGCCCCTCCCAGACGTCGTTTATAAACCACAGCTGAAGCGCCACAACGTCCCCGCCCCTTTACTGCATCTGACATAAAGCCAGCGGCATTCAGTAGGCCCCAAAAGGCCATGGTCGGTCATGAGATAAGCCCCCAAAATGCGTAGTGCAATGGCGCCATCTATTGGACAGGCGTGTTTTTCTCCATTTTTTACCCATCACATATATATGTGTGAGGCGAGGGGAAATGCATTATAAAAGTGAACTTTTAGACCACAGCATCTCATCATCTCTCTCCCTCATCAAAATGCAGAACGGTGAGTATTTTTTCTCTATATTTGATGCTATAATGTTATACAATGATGCTTTAAACATGCAATGTGCTATTGATGTGATTTATCAACTATAACTAACATTAGCATTGAGTTAATGATGTTTTAAACATTCATGCATGGGTACAGTGTTTTAATCATTGAGTCATCTTTGGTCTATCAGCTATAACTAAAATCGGTGTCTTAAACACAGCATGTTACTGTTACTGTTACGGGTACTCTCCGGCACCACCCGGTGTCCCGGAGTTAAAACTACATCCAGTTATGACACAATTGTATGCTCTCCGGCGACACCCGGTGTCCCGGAGTTAAAACTACATCCAGTTATGGTGTAATTGCGCCCCTAGAGCACCGGGGTGAAATAACATTTAGAAAATTAATAATTTTTTTTTCAGCATCTGTCATCAGACATGCATATAAAGCGACTCACAAATGTTTCCATTCATAACAGGATTTTTTGCCTCACAGGTTCGAATGTTGAAAGTGACGCTCACGATAGCAATGATGCATGTGAGGACTGCTCTTTTATAAATTAAAAATTAAATAATAATAAATAAATAAAAATTAATAATAAAAAATTAATAAATAATTAAAAAAAAAAAAAAAATTTTTTAATTGTCTCTCTTTTTTCATTCACAGTGACCCCTCAGCTGGTTGAAGCAGACAGCGCGTCTGATGGTAAGACAAGACCCATCACCGACATGTTTTTTTTTTTTCTTAACATTTATGAAAAAATTTTTTATTTATTTATTTTAGATTTCATTCAGTTTATCACGCAACCCGGCTTCCCACTGACTGACACCGCTCAACAGAATAATGATGACTTGCCTGACCCCACGCCGACGCACGCTGTGGATCAAATAGTTCCTGCCGGCTCTGCTTTAGACCAGGTCGCTGGACCCAGCGGTGAACCTTTGAGAAAGAAGGGTAGAAAAACCGATCGTCCTACCTCACCGACCTGTCCTGAGAGAAAAACGTTTTGTTTTATCCCGTCAATCAGTCCTGAAAACAGTCCTGACAGGAAAACTTTCTGTCCGACGCCGCCGAGCGGTCCTGCGCCGAGTCTTGACAGCGTATTTCTTTATGGTGAGACTATCTACATTATTATTTTCATTTAAACACAAATTGAATCATACCATAACAATTTTTGTGTTATATTTCTACACAGCAGGGTCGGGCTATAGCCCCGACCACATGACTAGCTGGCATACACCTCGACGCATCACTTGGACAAGTACGAAAGCGATCCAAACTCCGTTGGAAGAAGAAGACATCGAAGTTGAAGAAGTGTCAGCAGAGCATCGCCCGGCTGACGAGCCACTCGCCGATACTAATTTAATAGAGGCATTATGTCAAGAGTTTCGCGACACCCAGGTTTATTATTCTCATCATCATAGATGGAACGTTGCAGTTAATTCAATATAGATTTATCCCATTAAACTTTTGTATTGCATGTATTGATTTTTATATTCCAGATACTCTGTAATTTTGTTGTATGCATGCATGCATGTTTTTTACATCTATCATGTATTGATTTATTCCATATACTTTTTGTGATTTTGTAATATTTCATGTTTTGGTCTGAAATCTAAAATGGATGGGTCAAAAAGCTTTTGCTCAGACGACGACGCAGAACTGTCACCGGACGAAATTGAAATGCTAAGTTGGCTTCCGGATTCTTTAGAACAGTATTTGTTTAATCTAGAATCTTCGCAATCCCCCTCTAATTTGGATCTTTTTGAATTAGCCGTAAATTCAAATATTAATTTGTACGATCACGTGCTAACCGTAGACAACAATCATGTTGTACAATACGGTGGTGTTTTAAATAATCAACTCCCTGCATGTACCGACAGCGATCCTGACGCTGATGATACTCCACAGCCATCTACCAGCAGCAGCACGAGGCCCACATCAGGTAATATTGACGCTTTACGCGAGACTGACCCTAACAGACAGAGTCGATTAAGCCGTACGGAAATTGATACGCTGATCCGAGAAGGCGGGTTCGTTAACGGATATCACGTTTTACCGCGACCACGCTTCAACAGTGTGTCGTTGAGAAGGAGCATGAATCTGAGAGAGATTAACTCTACAGATTTGGCCTCTGATCACACTTCATTACATCGCATGCTGAGCGAGATCGTCACCTTCGCTAGAGAAA
The DNA here is from genome assembly GCA_023566225.1 of Romanogobio albipinnatus. Lineage (NCBI taxonomy): Eukaryota > Metazoa > Chordata > Actinopteri > Cypriniformes > Gobionidae > Romanogobio > Romanogobio albipinnatus. The sequence continues at coordinate 45,220,034 of CM042246.1, read as the reverse complement.
TCGGCCACGATGCACCCGTAATCAATATGACCATGTCGGCACCCACTCTACAAACACCCATCAGCTGTGTTCTCGCCCCCGGTAATGATTATGATGTGAATTCGCTTATGGATCAATTTGAAAGAGTTTTACAGAGCAACCAGCTGTTATTATCGGACGACGCCGTCGAGATCGACGCTACCGTAGCCATGAACAGACAAGGAGGCGGTCGACGACGTAAACTTACAGATCTGGCCGTTGATCAGGTAATCAAAAGAAAAAAGACGAATTTGTTCTGCCCCATAAATTTGTCAAATCAATTGTGCTTCTCTATTTGTCTCGCTCGTTTTCTCAACCCCCAGCTACCCGGGAGCGAGTTAGAAAAACTGGCTGCCGTCATCCAAAACAGCGTCGGCTTCTCAATTCAAGACCGAATCGCTCTTAGCGACATAGCTTCGTTTGAACGAGCGCTAGGCATTAAAATTGTTGTATTTCACAGATCGAATGCCATGGTCTTAGAAACGTACAAAAATTCTGACGAACCCCATCCCAAAACGGTGTTCCTCTATCTACATGATAATCACTATTATATGATCATGAATCTGACAGGCTTCTTAGGTTCGCCATACGTCTGTCAATTTTGTTACAAAAGTTACAGCAACCGCAGAGACCATCAATGCAAGCACGTCTGCAATGTCTGTTTTGACGCCGAATGTCACAGGTCCCCTAAAAGAACCATACATTGTCCCGATTGTTTGCGCTACTGTAAATCGAGCTATTGCTTCGAAATGCATAAAAAGAACCCTCCTCCTGGTCAAGAATCCCCCTCCTGTGATATTATCAAATACTGCAAACTATGCGGGCTGCGTTACTACGTTAAAGCGGGTGACAAGAAAGCAAAACACATATGCCCGACGGACAAATGCGTCCACTGTCGAGAACATCTGACGGAACACGGGACGCACCAATGTTTCATACAGCCCCTAGAGCCTAAGGAGCCATGCGAGAAATATATTTTCTACGATTTTGAAACGTGTTACGAAAACGGGCGACACGTGGCTAATTTTGTTTGCGCAATCACTTTCAAAGGGGAGAAATTTACGGCGGAGGGTACTGACTGCATCGCTAAGCTAATCAACCGCTTCAGAAAACCCCGATATATTGGCTACTGCTTCATAGCTCATTACGCCTCCAGATTCGACTCCTTTCTGATTCTCGAGTATTTTTGCAAAGCCGGGATTGCGATTGAGGTCATAATGCAAGGCTGTAAATTAATTTACATGTACGACGAATCGTTTGGCCAACGATACATCGATAGCTACTCATTTTTTCCAATGGCCCTTGCCAAAATGCCCGCGGCGTTAGACTTGACGACGACTGAAAAAGGCTACTTCCCCCATCTTTTCAACAGGGTGGAAAACGAGAACTATGTTGGACCATACCCCGACAAAAAGTTCTACAACTACGATAACATGTCGGATAAAGACCGTGAAAAGTTTGATGCATGGTACAGCACGGTTGAGGGGGAGCAGTTTGACTTCAGGCAGGAACTGTACGCGTACGGGGTTAACGACGTCGTCTTATTACGCGAAGGCTGTATGAAATACCGTCAGGCGTTCCTAGAATGCACCGAAATTGACCCTTTTGGGTTCACGACGCTCCCCAGCTGTTCGATGGGGGTCTTCAAAACCCATTATCTCGGCAGAAACACCCTCGCTCTCACGCACAACAAAGCGTACATCCATCAGAATAAGTCCTACTCAAGTGGCTCGATCGAATGGCTCGAGTATGTCAAAAAGACTCGAAACGTGGATGTTCACCACGCCGTAAACCACGGCGAAGTATCGATCGGTAAGTACTTTTTAGATGGCGTCTACCAGCAAGACGGTGTGCAGCACGGCTTAGAATACGCGGGGTGCATCTTCCACGGTCACTGCTGCCGCTTTGCACCCCATGAGTCACACCCCTTGTCGGGAGTACCCTATGGGGTTCTCAGGAGACAGTTTGACGATAAGATCGAAATTCTGCAGAACGCGTACGGTTTACAAGTCGAGGTTCTTTGGGAATGTGAATGGATCAAAATGAAAAAGACCGACCCCTCTGTGATAGAATTTATGGCCGGTTATTCAGCCCCGGAGAGACTGAACCCAAGAGAAACCTTGTATGGCGGCCGCACGAACGCTTATAAACTCTATCACAAAGTGAGCGGAGATGAGAAAATAAGGTATCTCGATTTCACCAGCCTCTACCCCTTCTGCCAGGCTAGGAAAAGCTACCCGATCGAACACCCCCAAATCATTTTCAAAGATTTTGAACCGATTGAAAATTATTACGGACTCATCAAAGCGACCGTGTACCCTCCCCGCAAATTACTGCATCCGGTTCTCCCTTACAGATGTCAAGGAAAACTCATGTTTCCGTTATGCAGAACCTGCGCTCACAATCAAAACCAGACCACGAGCTGTACCCACACGGATGAGGAAAGATCACTCTCCGGGTCCTGGGTATCCATCGAGCTTTTAAAAGCCATCGAGAAGGGTTATGTGGTAGCCAAGATTGACGAGGTTTGGCATTTTCCACAACGGTCAGACACGTTGTTTGTCGAATACGTCAAAACATTTTTGCGTTTGAAACAACAAGCGTCGGGGTACCCATCGAATGTCGTCACGGACGCTGAGAAAGAAACTTACATTCGCGAGTATTTTGAAAAAGAGGGGGTTCAACTCGACCCCGAAAAGATCAAGCACAACCCCGCGCAGAGAGCTATCTCAAAGCTATGTCTGAATTCGCTTTGGGGGCGGTTTTCTTTAAAACCAAATTTACCTCAAACGACTCTGGTGAACGACCCCGAAGATTTCACCAGAATCGTCTTCGGTAATACAGACACCTTGTCGTATTTCTCATTCGTCTCAGACAACGTGGCTCTCGTCCAGCATAAACCCAACAAAGAGGATGTTTGTAAGGCTCGCGACGTCAACGTGTTTATAGGGGCGTTCACTACGGCCCACGCCCGACTGGAATTGTACGAGTTGATGGACAGACTCAGCAGTCGTATACTTTACTCTGATACAGACTCCGTCGTGTTCGTGTCTAGGGACGGTGACTGGGAGCCGCCTCTGGGTGATTATTTGGGCGAGCTGACGAACGAAATAGACGATGGGGATTTTATCACGGAGTTTTGCTCTAGCGGCCCTAAATCGTATGGCTTTCGCACCGCTAAAGGCAAAGTATGCATGAAAGCTAAGGGGATAACGCTGAATGCTAAAAATTCCCAAGCCATCCGCCTGGATACCCTGATTGGTCTGGTTGATAGTTATGTGACGTCGTATGATAGTACCGAATACATCCTGGCTCACACGGAAAACATTGTGAGGGATAAAAAGACTCTCACATTGCACAACAAATCAGTCGTTAAAAGGTTTAAGGTGGTGTATAATAAACGCAGACTTTTGCCCGATTTCACCACGCTTCCTTATGGCTACTGATCAGATGATGCACAGAGGATCAATGGATGCTTCCGATTTTGATTTCAGACTTCAACATCCATTTAGTTGTGTTATCTCCGGGCCTTCCAATTCTGGAAAGTCTTATTTTGTGAAACTTTTGTTGGAAAAAGGTTTGAATTTAATTTCCAAGAAAATTGAAAACATTGTCTGGTTGTATGATTGTTGGCAGCCTTTGTACGACGATGTACTTAAATTGTATGACATTAAATTTGTGCAAGGAATACCAGAGAGTCTGAATGATGATGATTTGTTACCTGTCACTAAAACAAATCTTCTCATCGTGGATGATTTGATGCAGCAAGCTAGCGCCAATTTGGAGCTTCAAAGGGTTTTTACGCAGTACGTACACCACCGTAATCTCAGCGCTATTTATATAGTGCAAAATTTATTTGTACAGGGTAAATCCAGCCGAACCATCAGCTTAAACGCCAATTATATGATCCTGTTTAAAAATCCTCGGGACGTCAATCAAGTAGCGATGCTGGGACGCCAAATGTACCCCGGAAACACAAAATACTTTATGGAGTGCTACCACGATGCGGTCAACCAGCCTTTCGGCTACATAATGATAGACTATAAAGCAAAAACCCCCGAGCAGTACCGTCTCAGAACAGGATTGCTTTCCGACCGTCAAGTGGTTTACATCCCGAAAAAAAGAAGAAGAACGTGATCAAATCACCATGTCCGCCAGACTTTGTAAACATCTGCCGGTGTTAAAAATGCTACATAAAGCATCTCCTAAACAAAGGCGTCTTATTCTACAATCGGCATCCGACGAATTCATTTTATCGTTGTGTGAAGTAGCGCTCAACATCCTCTACGGGACGATTCCGGTCAATCCACAACAGTACCGAAAACTGAGAAAGAGAAAAGCCGAAATTAAATTTGTAGCCAATAAAAAAATCGGCATAGCGGCAAAGAAACGAGTCTTCAACCAGAAGGGTGGATTCCTTTTACCGCTCCTGAGCGTCGCCGTACCCTTTCTTTCGAGCTTAATAGCAAACAGATAGGATGGAGTACGCCGAGAAGATGTATTTAGTCCCGCAACATCAACTGGATAAGGTGAGAACCGAAAATGTTCGCGAGAATATTCGACAGAGCGTGGAAAACGATTTGGACGGCGCCATGAGAAATATCTTACTCCGCACTGATTTGAACCCGTACGAAAAAGCAAAACTTTACACAAATACCCTGAGCAGGTTTTTGACCATCGTTAAACAAAGCGATCGGGAGAGCGGAGTTTTAACGCAGTCGTTCCCCGATCCCGCGCCTAAAGATGAAGTACCGACCGCGGCTAGCGTCGAAGATGACAACGGTGCTGAGGAGCATGTGGTGGATGAAGTTCTGAAGAATGTACCTTCGAGAAGTGTGAAAAACAGCAGATACATATTAGACAAGATGTCTAAAGCTAAAGGACTAAGCGCGTGGAACGAATCGGGGGAGTTTGTGTTCAGGGGTAAAGCCGTACAAGGCTCACACATGGTCGATTTGTTAAAAAATGTCACGGCACCGCAAATGGTTCGGGATAACCGGAGACCTGTAGGATGGTCAGAGTTTCTACACGCCTTTGCCGAATTAAACATCCCTTTTTCTACAGTGCCGAATCAACAGGTCAGGAGCACCATTAAATCTCTAAAGAGTAAACCCGACACCCCCAGCCCACCCCGTGTCAGACCTTCCAAAAGGGCACGAAGACAATCACGCTCGGTGTTTCCAGAGTCCGAAGACTCTGTGTTTAAATCCCCGACTATCGATCGAAGACAATGGTTGGAATTTTAACGAATCCTTTCATTTTGTATGTACATTTATATGTATCTTATGATTAAATAAAAGACGATTAAAAATATAATGGTTTCAAGATTTTTATTTATATGTCAGACATGTCTGCACGCAGTGAACGCAGGACAACATTGTATCAATACAAACATACGGTCTTAATCTCTTCACAAATAGGGACACCATTTTATCATTTTTAATATAATCATCGGTGTATAGTTTCATCACATGATCATAGCCGTATCCTCTAGCTAGATGATATAGAAAAAACAGACAGTGCTGACCGCAGGTGTCCGATGAATAATCCTGGACTCGTCTGCCGGAATATAATACATCGGCATCGTTGGTTGCTAGAAAGTCATTGATGCTGGTTGGAAAGCGATGGCTGGTGGGGGGATTGCCGAAGCTGTCGAAAAAACACACGGGCCCGTCTTGGGTTAAATAAACGGCGACCCAGTGCTCCCCCGGCATGCTAGCAGGGTCGGTGTTCACGATACAGGCCGACGGTAAGATCCTTATGGGTTTTTCGGGTAGTTGATCGCTCGGTAGAACGCCGAGAAAATGAGTCCTGCAGGTAATTTTATCCATGATGGCGGTGAGTTGCAGCGTGTTCATCTCAATAGTAGTCTATGAGTACCTGTCGGCGGTTAGACAATTCAATGATGCTGTCAAATACCGCGTAAACAATTAAATTAATGGTATTCGGCAGCGGTTTTCTGAAACGAGCTTCGACTCTGATATTCCCGGACTTGATGAGGGAAATGTGCTGACCGCACTCTTCGTCGGGCGTGAGGTTAAATGCGTAAAGCGTGTATCCGTTCAGGAAATCATTCCTGCCGAAACAGAGCGGTTGGTCTTTAAGATGTCTCCCGGTCGTCATCACCAACTGATAATATTCGCGTACTGCCAAACCAGCTTCGAAATTGGGCTGTAGAGGCTTGGCCGGGTACTGTTGTCCGTCAACGTAGACGGCTAAGAATTCAAGGTCGTAGTGTTTGAACGCGAATGGATTTTTTGCGTAGGAACCGGTGAATGCGTCGTTGTCGACCATGGCAATGACGATAGACTTTGGCAGTGTTCCTAAAAACAGATTTTCCTGATTCGAAACACGAGAGCCGGCCGGTATGGAGAACGATTTTAGACTGACCCTATCGACAGGGTACTTGGCCGTTGTCGAGAGCAACGTCTGGGCGTGAGCCAGTCTCACCGGCGGTGATACAGTAACTTTCTTGACAAATAGGGATGCGGCCACTATATTTAATTTGTAAGCCACATCGTCGGCCCTCATCAGACAGAATTCATCTTTTGCTTGAATTAGGCGTATCTTGATATCCACCCCATTTATCATAAGTTTCTCTTGGAAGAATATATCGCTGTGTATGGGGGCTAGTAGTTCCACCTCCTTGCTTTCGCTGGTGTAGCCTGATCTCTTTGTCAACCCCGCGTTATGGCCTGCCGGGTCTTGAACGTCCATATGACCCGCCGTGTCTTTATGGAACAATCCGGCGCTGAAGACAGATTCCAACGTATCTTTACCGTAGTTGATCAGACTCTCGATGATACAGCGATAAGGGTAAGTGCTCGAACTCTGAGATATCAGACGATCGCCAAGGGTCACGTCGACTTGTGAAAACATAGTGGCTCCGGGGTAGTTGATTAGACCCACCTTGGCAGGGTGTGCAATCTCTTCCCCGTTAGGTTTCGTGATTTTCACCCGCAGGTAGAGCATCGTGTTATTGAGATCCACATAATCATCGCCGTTGCCTGCGATAAAAAATTCCAATGGTGCAGAGCCCGATATGGCCGATAACGGTGCTACTTCTAAATAGCCATTTTTCTCAATAACTGTCTGTGTCAGCGGGACCGAAAATAAGTCCAGCTCAGACTTGATGCATTCACCCGACATGCGATGGAGTAGTGCCATGTTAGAATATGGATTTTGCGGCTCTCTTGATCGATACGTTTCGACTAACAGACCTCTTACGCTTTCTGCGTACGAGTGAGCGCTTGTTTGATCCGCGCACTGTTTTCTTCTTCTTCTTCTGTACCACCCGTTGGCCACGCCTCCTCACACCCGGCGGCTTAGACATTCTCTTACGAGCCATGACCATGAGACCGGATCCGTCTTGAGCTTTATCGTTATGCGAACGCGTCAATACGTTTGAGACGACGTCGGATACTATATTTTTAGCAGCCGATTTTAGGTGAGGTTTCGCGATGCTAAATCCTCTTTTTAACAACGGTACGGCCATCCTGAACAGACCTCTGAATAGGCCTCCTAACCCCGCACCGTACATAACTCCCGATCCCGAATACCCCGGCAAACCGGAACCGGCCTGATTTTGGTAATAGCTCACATAGTCCGCGGTATTGGACTCTCCGGGTCTATAATAAACCATTTTTTAAAGAATAGAAATATTTTTGGGTTTAAAGTGTAGTTTTACGATGACTTTCCCGTAAGAAAATGGTACTTCGTGGTTTTGATCGTCCTTCAACTCTATGACGATGCTGCTGATGTGATCCTTGTTGATCGATGCGTAATGGGGGTTGTCGTATCTAGCAATGACCGCGTCGTTGCCTTTACCCGTTATATGTACACATCTCAAGAGGGGCACGTGCGAATCACCGACCGCTTGATATTGGATGATGTCCGTGTAAACGTACATTGTATAGAACCCAGCATTGATGTCGGATTGATGAGGAGCGTATGTGATGACGTCCGTAGTAAAATCGGGTTCTTTATGATCGTTTAAACCTCCGAGAGGTTTTTTAGTCATTCCTAAAATAGTGGCTAGTCTTCCTCGGAAACTCACTGAAATGTTTGGTTTCGCGACCAGAAAGACTTTGTTTTTTAATTCGTCGTGATTCAATACGGCCGCTGGTGTGATGAGTTGATTTATAGCCCGGAGGATCGCACGAATGTTTGCGTAGTAACCCCCGCTTATGTGTAATTTCGTAATGATAGAAAAACCAATATTTGAGGGATTGCTATCCGGGGGTTCCGGGGTCGTATGTAGGATGAAATGACCATCTTCGTCATTAAAGTTGTACCAACTTCTAGGATATTCGATTTCGGCGAGTCCGACTTCCCATTGTCCTTTCAAGTCTATAGCTTTAGCCAACCTGGTTGTATAGCTGGCTATACGATTTTCAGGATAAACCGACGACGACGCATTGCATGGCAACGTGACGTAGAACCCGTGATCCTCCATGATGCTCCTTCGCTCGTATGGTCTCATCCGTTAACGACTGTGCGTTTTAAGGAGATTGCAAGTCCAGCAGAGTTTTTTTATCTATATAACTATTAAATTTTGAAGGCCATCCTAGCCATTTCACTAGAACAAGCGTAGATTTCCCCTGTTTTTTCTGACCTAAAATCTTTTCCACCTTAAAAGATTTGTTTTTACTCACAATTATTTTTTGCAACTCTTCTTCATAAAAAACCCCATCTATGACATCGCCATCATAATCCTTGAGTCTGTAGACCGGGGGGTGACGCGGAATACATGAGGATACTGTGAAAAATTCTTCCGTGTAGTTCTGCTCATAACCTTTGGCGAACGGTCCTCTCACTTTAGAAATCCTGACAACGTCGCCGACTTTGAAATTAAATACGGTCTTCTTCTTCTTCTTTATATCGCCGTACAAATTTTCAAACACTTGACCCTCATTTGCTTTGTCGACGTCCACGGGTCTCATTCTGATACTTCGGTGATAACTGCTGTTGTACCCTTGAATAATGTCTTGTAAAACATCAATGTATCGGCGGGAATTTGTAGCCGTTAAAAATCTCCACATGCGGCTTTTTAATGTTCTATTAAATCGTTCTACGACGCTGGCTTTCAAATCGGTAGCGGTGGCGAAGTGGTTGATGTCGTGCTTTTTCATCACATCTTGAAAATGTTTGTTAAAAAATTCCTTTCCCTTATCCGTCTGCAATTTCTGAGGTACACGACCCTCTTCGAGTATAGACTGGAACGCTTTAGTGACCTCAATGCCACTCTTATTCTTCAAAACTCTGACCCATGAGAACTTGCTAAATACATCTATGCATGTCAGTAGGTATTTATGACCGTCATTATCCTTGGCGTAGGCAGTCATGTCGACAAGATCAGCCTGGAACTGTGTATCGATCCCATACACAACCACTCTATTTCGTTTGTATTTTATAGGTGCTGTTTTGTGTAATGTGTAAGCATCCTCACCCGCCAACCAATCTGAAACCTCTTTATCGCTTAGACGGACGCCGGTATCTTTTAAGACGGCGTCTTTTAATCGTTTTTTACCCCCTAGAGAGCCGGGGTTGGACGGTGTATAATAAGCCTTTTTCATGAGCTCCGACATGCTGTCGTTTCAACCGCCGCAAAAGAATAACGCGTACAAGTATTTTGAATCAATCTTTTATTTAAAAAAATCCGTTACAGGATACATGCAAGATCTAAGTAAAAATGGAAATAATACAGGTAGAGTAAAAAAAAAAAATGGATATAACGACATTACAGGATACACAGTAAGTACAAAAAGGATATAATGATGTTAATATAACACAATCTAACTAAAAATGGATATAATAAGTAGCAGTAAGTAAAAAACAAAATGGAAAATAACATTACAGGATACATAGTAGCTAAAATGGATATAATACAACATTACAGGATAGACAGTGGCTAAAATGGATATAATACAACAGAGTAAGCTAAAAAATGGTTAGTAAAAAAAATAATAATGTAGTAAATGGTTAGTGATAATGACATTACTGACTGTCTAACCAGAAAAGAAAGTCGCGACAGGCCTTCATGTTTTTGTCTAGGATGAAATCGATATACATTTCGGTAATTTTGGCAGAGTCGTCATCATCACCCTTTTTCTTTATCAACTCGGTACATACATCTGCCACGTAGGTACAAGTACACAACACGTCTGAGATTGTGATCTCAGCGCGTGATTCACACATCATTTCTAGAATAGCTTCTATCATTACATCGGGTGGATCGAGACCATCAACACATTTTTCAATCAAATCGTCCCATGCATTAGCCATCCCTCTCATTATCGGCATATTCTTCTTGAGATTTGCCTGACGCGTAGTGTCATGACCAACTGGGATATCAGGGTGGGCAGCGTCCGCAATAATCTTATCCAGTAGCTCGGTCATCTGATGTTTGAAATGGTCTTTAAACACGAGTTCCAAACAGCTCCTTAGACTACAGACTACACCCATCGCGGAGGGGGGTTGGTCACTCTCCATTCACAATTGAGAGACCTTGCCAGAGATCAACGACGTCGTAGACTATTTCCTTGCAGGGTTTGTCCAGAAGTTTCAACCTGATTTCTTCTAGCTTGGCAATGATGAATGGTTCGTCTTTTAATTCGTGCAGAATACCCCCGACTGTCCCTTGAATACGCTGGGGGTGAGATTTTAGCCCGCAGCGGTTTAGGAGAATGCCGATGATGGAATGGAAAAAGGGCTTAAACAGCTTGCCTGACAGCTCGTCAAAGTGTGTGTCGAAGTAGAAGTTGGGAGGGTCAAACAGGCAGGAATGTTGCAGCTGGCTGGGGTGGTCAATCGCACACCCCTCGCAGTCGGCCTTCAGCTTATCACCGATGAGATGTTCCAGCAGCACCACGGTTGCTGCTTTTACGATTTTGAATCCGACGTCGCTGAAACATCCGTCTGTAGCGTCGTGACCGGCTTTAGCACTGGGGAGGTAAGTCAGGTTGTGTGATCCGAGGTCCGAGCCTAATTTGTCCAGCCAGTCTTTGGAGCGTTTGATAGTTTTAGCAGGACCGTGGCCGCAGTCGCATTCGATTAACGGGTCCCAGTCGATTTGGAGGGGCGATTGCCAGTCTTTGTGAAGGTCCGATGATCCAAGGGGGTAAGTCAGACAATAGTCGCTTGCGTTGTCGTCAGGAGGGTCGAGAATGCTGCCGAAAGAGATGCCGCAGCTGCACACATGAGCGGGTTCTGAAGCGCCGTCTTCAGCCATGGTTTATAAATGTTGCTTGAGAGGGTTTGGCCGCTGACTTTATGTCAGATGCAGTAAAGGGGCGGGGACGTTGTGGCGCTTCAGCTGTGGTTTATAAACGACGTCTGGGAGGGGCTGACCGTCGAGGTCCCGGATGTCTGTAGTGAATGGGGGGTGAATACCCCGCGTATGTACTGCTGCGCGGACATCTCTCAGGGTGGAACAGCTGCACTTTAATTTTGTTGTAGCCGTCGTGCAGCTCGCACCATTTGAACAGCTTGTTTATGATTGAAAACATAATATCCAGCTGACTCAGATCTTGCCACTTGAACAAAAATTGCATTTCATACAGATTGTTATGCTCGTTAGGCAGGACGACCCCTGACCGATCTTCGGTGAGCTTTGTCTTGTCATCACAGCAGAATATGTAGACAGAATCATCCGGGTTCTTTTTAGTGTGGTCACCTACCACACGGTACCGGACATTCGGGGTGACCCCGTCCCACTCTCCAACGTACAGAGGTTCTTGACCGCCGCTCTTCAGATCCTTCCACACAAAATTGTAAAATAATGCCCAGTCTTTTTTAGGAAATACAAGACATGCGTCTTCCCCGGGGTGAAACTCGCCCGCGCTGTCGGTGGTGTAGAGTATAACAACTTGAGTTGTTTTATGAAATCTGTACCCGATTACACGCTTGCTGTTCATCATAAATTCTCCTTTAGTCCATTCCGAAAGTTCATGGAGAAAGCTTGTCAAACGGACGTGCCCATAAGGTTTTCTCGGTGCCATAGGTAGACTGGTCATCAGACTGTCGAACGTCCTGCTGCGCAACCCCGCATCTGGGGTTTCAGGAGCTGATAATCCGTCCATGCTCATGTAGCTCATGTTTCTCTTTTTGCTGATAGCTGTAGAACACACTGGCCCCATTTATATATATATATACGCTGCTCTGGGATGTGGCAGGGTGGGAGGGGAATTTTCTGATAACAGCGACTTCAAAAGATAAAACCTTCTGTCAATAACATGATTTATTATACCGCATTCAAAACAAAAAAACCAACTGTCAAATTCATCAAAACAAAAAAACCTAATGTCATAAACCATCAAAACCAACTGTCAAAGTCATCAAAGACATCAAAACCAACTGTCAAAGTCATCAAAGACATCAAAACCAACTGTCAAAGTCATCAAAGACATCAAAACCAACTGTCAAAGTCATCAAAGACATCAAAACCAACTGTCAATCATATGATTTATTATGACAATAGGTCAAAAACCAACTGTCAAAAAACATCAAAACCTAATGTCAATCATATGATTTATTATGACAATAGGTCAAAAACCAACTGTCAAAAACATCAAAACCTAATGTCAATCACATGATTTATTAAACAGGAAGTCCCGCCTTTACAGGAAGTCCCGCCTATACAGGAAGTCCCGCCTTTACAGGAAGTCCCGCCTATACAGGAAGTCCCGCCTATACAGGAAGTCCCGCCTATACAGGAAGTCCCGCCTATACAGGAAGTCCCGCCTACACCGGATGTCCCGCCTATACAGGAAGTCCCGCCTACACCGGATGTCCCGCCTACACCGGAAGTCCCGCCTACACCGGAAGTCCCGCCCCCTATACCGGAAGCCCCGCCCACCTGTCAATCAATCAAATTTTGACATTTGGTGTAGTATATTAACTACTCCTCCCGTATAGTTCTGGGCTGATTTCTCACCTTTCTTAGGATCATTGAGACCCCACGAGGTGAGATCTTGCATGGAGCCCCAGTCCGAGGGAGATTGACAGTCATGTTTAGCTTCTTCCATTTTCTAATGATTGCTCCAACAGTGGACCTTTTTTCACCAAGCTGCTTGGCAATTTCCCCGTAGCCCTTTCCAGCCTTGTGGAGGTGTACAATTTTGTCTCCAGTGTCTTTGGACAGCTCTTTGGTCTTGGCCATGTTAGTAGTTGGATTCTTACTGATTGTATGGGGTGGACAGGTGTCTTTATGCAGCTAACGACCTCAAACAGGTGCATCTAATTTAGGATAATAAATGGTGGCGTGGAGGTGGACATTTTAAAGGCAGACTAACAGGTCTTTGAGGGTCAGAATCCTAGCTGATAGACAGGTGTTCAAATACTTATTTGCAGCTGTATCATACAAATAAATAGTCAAAAAATCATACATTGTGATTTCTGGATTTTTTTTTTTTTAGATTATGTCTCTCACAGTGGACATGCACCTACGATGACAATTTCAGACCTCTCCATGATTTCTTAGTGGGAGAACTTGCAAAATAGCAGGGTGTTCAAATACTTATTTTCCTCACTGTATATATATACATATATATTCACACTCAAATCTTTATGATATTCTGGTCTTGGTCCCTCTGTTAATCTAAGTCTATGATATTTTCTTCATCCATTCACTAGATAAAAATTGTAAAGACATTTATTTTTTTAACTAAACTAAATAAGCAGTTTTAATAAGATACAATTATAAACAATAACAATGATGCTAGTCCAGTTACGCCACTACCAATTAAGACTCATCTTTAAAACAATGACTGTCTCACTCTCTACAATTGCCCTAAGTACTCAATGCCACACAAGCGTCTTGGCGCCTTCCCTCCAAGGATAAAAAAGAGAATAAATAGAGAAATCTCTGACTGAGTTGAAAGACTGCTGGGAAGGCATATAAAATAGCTTTTATAAACCTCAGCTTCTATTGTGCATGGCTATCAGGTGCCATTATTCTCTGAGGTTAGACGGTTGTGTTGTTAGCGGTCTGTGTGTCTGAGTGAATGTAAAGTGGCTCAGCCGGGTCTCAGAGGGACGGGGGAAGGGTCGAGAGTCCTGAAATGAGACTGGGGGAGGTTTATAAAGAAGTGTTCTTATATACATGAGATTATTCACATATGCAGCAGAGCGATCAGTAATGCAGCTAGCGTCTGAAAGAATGCCCTATTTGTTTGACTTCATCTCTCTCTCTCTCTCTCTCTCTCTCTCTCTCTCTCTCTCTCTCTCTCTCTCTCTCTCTCTCTCTCTCTCTCAGATTGGTGTTAGCACGCTGCTAAGCTAACAATATGATACTATAAGAAAGCATATATACAGTAAATAAAGCAGACCCACAGCAGCTTTGGTGCCTACGCGCTGCAGGAAAATGATGACAATACATAACAACATTCTCATTGGTTTGCTCTCAACAAATCTTCTCATTGAGAAATACAAAAATACTAATAATAAAGATTTTATTTTTTCATCATTATTCTTTCATAAAAAATACATTTATTTGATTAAATCAATACACACACACACGCACGCACGCACGCACGTACGTACGCACGCACACACACACACACACACACACACATACAAAGATAAATATATATAGCAATAATACTAGTTTACAGTAAAAAAAATTGTATTTGATAAAAATTTATATTTTATTATTATAATTATAATTATTTTTATTATTATTATTATTATAACATATTTTTAAATTAAACTAATACAGAAATATATAACTATTGCAATATTACCTAAAATACATAAAAATGATAATTATACATATATTTATATTTTAATATATTTATATAATGATTTATAAATATATTATAATTGGACCCACTTTATATTAGGTAGCCTTAACTACTATGTACTAACATTTTAATTAATCATTTGATACAAAGCACTTATTGTGTACATACATGTTTTTACATTGTACTTACATTTTTAAAAATACATGCATGCAATTACGTCTGTAATTAATTTCTGTAGTTACATTTGTAATTACACAGTTGACACTTCCCTTACACCTAACCCTACCCTTAAATTTACCCATCCCACCACACCTGTTCCTAACGCTACCCGTATCCCACCTCAATGTCAGCAAAGGTGTTTTTCAATACAATTTGAACACAGTAAGTACATTGTACTTATGTTACGTACATAGTAGTTAAGGCCACCTAATATAACGTGAGGCCTTATAATTTATATTTTTAACAAAACAACTGTAAAATTATAACACCAATATGTAAGCAGCACAATAGTTTTTAGAACAGAGCCTAAATGTCTTTTGATCACAGTGAATGATTCAGTTTGATTCTGTGATGCTCTCTGTGTTTGTTTGCAGCATAAAGTGAAAAAGTCTACCAACTGCTTTTCAATCTTTATAAACCTATAATCAGAACAAGAACAGCCTCTTGAGGACAATATGATTATCCAAGTCTGGTTTATGCTTCTTCTAAATGTTCTATTTATCAGGTCATTATATCCTCATTCAAGCAGTGTTAAACTCTACACACTGCCAGAGATGCTCTTTGATTCGCTCACAAAAGTTAATCAGGCATAAACATGAATGGGATAACAACACATTCAGATTTACTGACACATTCAGTCAACCTGAGATAGATTGACTGACTGCAGTATTGATGGAGGAATGGGGGTTTGTGGGAGTTTGGCCTGAGGAATGATGAGTAGCCTATATCGACCGCTCTGGCTGTTTTCCCCTGAGTCTTGGTGCTGTGAACAGATGGGCGGAAAGGTGGACAAAAAAATAAAAATTACAAAAAAAGAACACGATTCACTGGATTATCAGAAATATATCAGTGGACATCAGTGTTTAAAAAGTAGTTGTTTAAAAAAAGACATCATATCACAACATTAATTTGATATGACATTTTTTTTTTTTTGGTAACACTTTACAATAAGGTTCTATTTGTTAACATTAATTAACAGTATATTACTTAACTTGAACTAACAATCATATATATTTTGGAAACAATTTACAATAAGGTCTCATTTGTTAACATTAGTTTTTCCATGACTTTAATTTAGCAAAATAATTTAACCAATTTCAAGACTCAAATAGGCAAGAAATTTGAAGAAAAAAAAAGAGTTGGAATGACTGTTGCTAGAGTACTACAGAGAGAGATGCTATCAAAATTTCCAGAGAAACCCTCAGGTTTGCAAAACATGTGACTAGCTACAGTAATTAGCTAAAGTCATTGATTTGGATCATTGATTTTTTGATGAAATGTTGACAGGATGCTGGTAGAAACCTACAAACGGATCTTTGACCATGAAAGAATGACCTCTAGCATCAGGCGCATCTTACTAATGATGCAAGACTGTTCACTCGGTACATTAACAACACAGACCCCACTCTTGATATCAGGATAAATGAGCTGGGGTCATTCATTCGACCTGGGGTCAAAGTTCATCGGTTAAAACCGTAGCCGAGATGTGATAGGGACCCGGGCAGTCACAAGGAGAATTGCACCGAGATGTAAACACAGGAGCGATGTTGGAGTCCAAAAATGTGTTTATTAAAGTGGATGTGCAAATAAATATGGTTAAGAGAAATAAAACCGGTTCCCTTTCAGTCGGTCACATTCGACGTACGTCGGACGTCACCGACGAATTGGGATCACTTCAGGGAGCCCCTATCAGCTTCGAGATATAGAGAACAGGCCAATGGGCCATTGGCTTGCGAGATTTGCATCTCTCGCTCCGCCCCGCACCGCACCGCGGGTATAAACAGGAAGCAAGAGCAGCACACTATTGTTATTCACTTCGGAGCCGAACGGCGTTGATGAAGCAAGACAAACTGCTGCAAATTGCTGCTCACAGCAACTGTTGGTTGGTGAGGGCGTTTGTTTCAGTGAGTGCAGACACAGGACTGCACTTAGAGCCTGTGTGCTGCTGCGGTTTTCCCCAGGGTGCTTCAGCACTGTTGAAAGAGCGTTTCCTCACAAAAGAGCAACACGGGTGTGACTCTGCGTCTCTCTCAAGACGTCATTCCACCCGTGCGTTTCTGGATGCGGTTGTTTCCTGTCCTGACGGCCACGATCCCTCTCGCATAAACATGTTGAGACTGTGTTTGTGGGTGATCTGTGTTCTCTCAGGGGAACGGGATCACATCGACGCGCTCTCGACGACGCGTTCATCTCACCTTCCGCGTGAGGGTTTGAGTGTTCAGCACGCCGTCTAGCTGCCGGGTGACAGCACGCGTCACTCAGCGCCTCTGATGCGTGGTCGAGACTATGATACCTAAAACGGGGTTGAGTCCCTTCGCTTATACCCCGATCTAGTCTCTTTTCTGGTGCACCAGAAAAGGGGCTACTTTGGCTGATAAGCCTGGGTGACCTGAGGATTACAGTGAGGCTTCCCTGCCGAGTACATCTCCGTGGGCTCCCCACTCCTCTATCGCATCGCAAGCATGTTGAGACTGTGTTTGTGGGTGGTTTATGTTCTCTTATGAGAGCATAACCACGTCGGCGCGTTGTTTGTCTTGCCTTTTTCATAAAGGCTTGAGTGTTCAGCGCGCCGTGTGCCGTCTCACGGCCGCACGCTCACTATCTCACATGTCTGCTGGTAGCTTCAGATGGGATTGCTGATCCTTAAAAAAAGGGGACCTAGCGTTTCATTTGGGGCTCTAGCAGAGGACAGATGTCAATCACTGCATCAGAGAGAGGGCTGTTATGTGTTGAAAATGAAGATGATGCTGAGATTCCCACAATAATAGTGGGCGCTCGTGCTGAATCAGATTCATACTTGACAGCCATGCTTTCCCAGGTGGCTGAGGCATAGTACAACGCATAAATCACCTTGCCCGCCCCTTGCCTTTTCCCAGATGTGTATTGGAAGGCTTTGGCATTGTGAAACTATTTGGTGTCAAAATATGGAACACCAATAGGGCCATAATCTCTATAAAGTTTTCCTCTCTCTCACTACCCTCATCGGTGGGGTGGCACCTCTGCCCTGCTTAGTGCACGAGGGTAGTTATGAGCCGAGGTTGAGCTGCGCACAGTGCTGGCCCTTGGCCAGATGATGTCCACCCTGGTCCAGAAACACCATTGACCCGGATTTGGTCAGGAACTGTTCTTCCCCTGGAGGAGGGCTGGGTGGAAAACCATTAGTAATTCTGTTCCGCCACTGGTGTTAAAAACAGCCAGTGGTACCCAAATTCTCAAGAGCAGTTCCAATACCTCTGGGTCTCGGGAGTTCAGGAATGGCAGCGTGTGACGCTACAAAGCCTCGCTGCTCTCATTCCCCTCCCCACAAGAGGGCGAGAATGGCAGTGTGTGACGCTACAAAGCCTCGCCACTCTCATTCCCCTCTTCTCAGCGGTGCGTGGATGACAGTGTGCGACGCTATGCCTCGCCGCTCTTGTTCCCCGCTAATGAAGGAGGTGAGGCAGACCATGTGCAACGCCACAAAGCCTTGCTACACTCAGCCCCTCCTTCATTTGGAGAGCGCGCCAGGCGCTGTACAACGCTCCCATGCCTTGTCAGCCTCTGGTGCCTCTCCAAATCGCCAGCAGGGGGTGCTGGCTGTGGGAATGCACACGGCGGCCTTCCCACACTCGCACACCCCCTCAGCGGAAGCAGGTAGTGTTGCACAGCACACTCAGACCCCACTGCGGGCCGCTACCATGCCGTCTGTCGAGTCCCTGCATGCCGCTACGCTGCGGGTACGTCTGTGGTGCCATTGGTCCCGCTTGCACGGTCACTGGGAGCCTGGCTAGTGCTTCCCAGCCCGTCTCGCCGGCTCATCCGTACCATCAGACTTGGCTATACGATTCAGTTCGCCTGGCGCTCCACCAAAGTCAGGGGCGTTCACTTCACTTCAGTATCGAAGAAGGACGCCCCAGTGTGCTTCAGGCGGAGACGCGATTGAGCCGGTCCCTCCAGCCGATATGGAGTCCGGGTTCTACAGCCCGTACTTCATTGTACCCAAGAAATGCATCTTGGATCTGAGATACTTGAACCGCTCCCTTCACAGGATGCCGTTCAGAATGTTAAAGCAGAAACGCATCTTCAGGTGCATCCGTCCCCAAGATTGGTTTGCAGCGATCGTCCTGAAGGAAGTGTACTTTCATGTCTTGATTCTCCCTCGACACAGACCATTTCTATGCTTTGCATTCGACGGACGAGCATGTCAGTACGAAGTCCTGCCCTTCGGGCTGTCCCTGTCGCCCCGTGTCTTCACGAAAGTCGTGGAGGCGGCCATTGCTCCCATGAGAGAGCGTGGTGTTCGCCTTCTCAACTATCTCGACGACTGGCTGATACTTGCCCAGTCGCGGGATCAGTTGTGCGAACACAGGGACATGGTGCTTCGGCACCGCAGCCAGTTGGGTCTTTGGGTCAACTGGGAGAAGAGAAAACTCTGTCCCGCACAGAGGATCTCTTTTCTCGGGATGGAGATCGACTCGGTCACCATGACAGCGCGCCTCACTGAGGAGCACGTCCAGTCAGTGTTGAACTGCTTGAATTCGTTCAAACGCAGCATAGCGGTACCACTGAAACATTTTCAGAGGCTCCTGGGGCATATGGCAGCGGCAGTAACGCCGCTGGGGCTGCTCCATATGAGACCGCTTCAGTGCTGACTACACGACGAGTCCCGAGATGGGCGTGGCACAGCAGGTCCTCCGTGTCCAAGTGACTCCGAGATGCGCCAAACCTTCAGTCCGTGGTCGGACCCTTCATTTCTACGGGCAGGAGTGCCTCTAGAACAAGTGTCCAGGCATTCTGTTGTCTCCACGGATGCCTCATCCACCGGCTGGGGTGCCACGTACAACGGGCTTGCAGTTTCGGGTCTGTGGACGGGGCCCCAACTGCAATGGCATATCAGTTGCCTGGAGTTGCTGGCAGTTCGTCTTGCTCTCAGCCGCTTCAAAACGCTGCTCAAAGACAAGCACGTTCTGGTCCGGACGGACAGTACTGTGGCCGTTGCGTACATCAACAAACAAGGTGGTCTACGCTCCCGCCGCATGTCCCAACTCGCCCGCCAACTCCTCCTGTGGAGTCAGAAGCATCTGAGGTCCCTTCGTGCATTCACATTCCGGGCCCACTCAATCGTGCGGCCGACGAGCTGTCACGGTTACCGGTGCTCCCCGGAGAGTGGAGACTCCACCCGCACAGATCGATCTGTTTGCCACCCCCGACACGACCCACTGCCAGTTATTTTATTCCCTGACAGAGGGAACCCTCGGCATGGATGCCCTGGCACACAGCTGGCCCCGGGGTCTACGTAAATATGGGTTTCCCCCAGTGAGCCTTCTCTCACAGACACTGTGCAAGGTCAGGGAGGACGAGGAGCAGCTCCTCTTGGTAGCTCCATATTGGCCCAACAGGACTTGGTTCCCGGAACTAGTGCTCCTCACGACAGCACCTCCTTGGCCCATTCCTCTGAGGAAGGACCTCCTAACTCAGAGACGGGGCACCCTGTGGCACCCGCGTCCGGACCTCTTGAAACTCCATGTCTGGTCCCTGAACGGGACGCGGAGGTTCTAGGTGACCTACCGCAAGCGGTAGTTGACACCATCATTTCCGCCCGAGCCCCCTCTACGAGACGGCTATATGCGCTGAAGTGGAACCTATTCGTCGATTGGTGCTCTTCTCACCAAGAAGACCCCTGAAAGTGTTCGGTCAGATCTGTGCTCTCTTTTCGTCAAGACGGGTTGGAGCGAAGGCTGTCTCACTAAGTACACCCTCAAGGTGTACGTTGCCACGGTCGAGTTTACTCGACAAGATGCGGCACTGAATAAAACAGACGATTTTGTCAAATAGGGTGTCAAATTTCGTTTGACCTCCCCTCCACTAGATGTCAGACATGTCATACTTCATCCCAGACTCCAAAAAACGTCATGCTTCTATACAAAATCTTCGAGCAAGAGCGCATTGAGTCGTGAAGCTAGTGTGCGAACAAACGTGAAACTAGTGTGCGAGTGAGCCATTTTATTAGAGCAATATTGTCAATGACAGCGAGTATTTGCATTAGATTATTATTTTCTAATGGCATCAATAAAGCTTACCCGCAATGAAGTGTTGGGTCTTCTATTCTCGGACCCTGATTCTGAAGGGGAATATCTGCCGTAATCTTGAAAGTGAAAGTATAGCCCTACACCAAGCACAAACGGTGAATCCTTTGCCCAATGTAGATGGTCATTTGCCCAATGTCAGTGGTGGGAACACAGTGGTGTTTCGCGGGGTCGGAGTGTTCATTGCGAAGTTAGCAGGTGTGTTACGCCGGCTTCACACCGCACGCGCAAGCAGTGCGTTGGCAGGGCAGTGGTGCATATGGAGAGCGGGAGCCGTGCGCGCCCGTTTTGCATTCACAATGGCAGCGGTTGTCTCACGCAGCTGAACCGCGGCTCGTGTATTGCAAATACAGTTAGTGGGCAACGTGGAGGCAGGGTGTGGAGTCACAATGACAATGACAGTAGTCCGAACTGTGCACACTCGGCGGGCGTGCACGCGTGCGCGCGTCTTTCTCTCTCTTTTGAACTAAACAGATCTTGTCTACTTGTGTTTGTGTGTCATATGAATAATATATATGTGCCCCATACATGGAATCAGATTGCCTACTGCATGTTGTAAATGGAAAGTCTCTACAGCAAAAGGCCAACCGTTACATGCATTCGGTTTGTTTCTACCATTTATTAGTAACGATTTACACAGTTTGTTTACTGTTTACTATTTACCTGAGCATTCAGTATTGTGCAATATAGCATACAGAAGGTGAGGGACATTGTTTGGGGAAAGAAGTGCTGCATTTATCATTTAAACATGTGACTTTTCATGAAAATTCTAGAATCCAAGGTGACCACCACCATATGACGTCATAATATGCAAATTAGATGGGACAATGTAATCCCTACATAAACTTTGGGTCATCCTTAATATCTCTCTAATTTACAGAAAGTCTCTTTCTTTTATCACTTTTAAGATATAGCCTTTTCAAATTAAGATGTCAAAATCGAACATTTTAGGAAAAAACCTAGGGCGCCTAAAGGGTTAACTATGGTGCTGACCGCACTGCAGAGGGCGCCCTTCGAGCCTTTGCAGTCAGCCGAGCTGAAAATCTTGTCTCTAAAGACAATACTCCTGATTGCATTGGCCTCAGTTAGGAGGGTAGGGGACCTGCAGGCTTTTCGGTCGACGAATCGAGCCAGGTAACTCTCAGGTAATCCTGAGACCCCGGCCTGGATATGTGCCCAAGGTTCCCACTACTCCCTTTCGGGACCAAGTGGTGAGCCTGCAAGCGCTGCCCTCGGAGGAGGCAGACCCAGCCCTGGCTTTTCTCTGTCCAGTTCGCGCCCTGCGCATCTATGTTGACAGAACGCAAAGCTTTAGGACCTCAGAGCAGCTCTTCGTCTGTTGGAGGCCAGCAGAAGGGAAAGGCTGTCTCCAAGCAGAGGATGGCCCACTGGATAGTGGATCCCATTGTCTTGGCGTATGAATCCCAAGACGTGCAGCCACCAGGGGTGTAGCTTCTTCCTAGGCGCTGGCTCGTGGCGCCTCGCTGACAGACATTTGTAGAGCTGCGGGCTGGGCGACACCTAACACGTTCGATAGGTTCTATAGCCTACGTGTAGAACCAGTTGCTTCTCTTGTGCTCGCTTCCCATAGTCAGCAACACTGAAGTGCCCGTTCTAGTGTCGGCTTGCTGCGCCATTCCCTTCCCCATGGAACGATACGTGCGCTTATTTCTCCTGTCGAGTTCCCCAGAAAATGGCGAACCCTGTTGAGTCCTCCGCAACCCCCGGCAGTCGGATGTGGCGGAGCGTCCGACGCCAGGTCTGGCCTTGTATGCATTGGTGGAACTTGTGTCAGGCTGGGTTCCGTATGTTGTGACCCCTACGGCGGTCTCATGTGTGTATTTCCACAGTACAGCTCCCTACGGCGAGCTTGTGTCTTTCCCTCGGCAGAGTTTCCTCTGCCGTCTCAGTACGGTGTCGTTCCCCCGCCTGCAACAGGTCGGGGCCACCCCTGGGACTTCCGTATGTTGCACTGCCCAAGGCCAGTCCACATATGTATTCTCCACATGGTAACTCCCTCCGGGCATGATGTGGCTTCCGCAGTGTCCCTCCGGGCACGCTTTCCCAGCATTATCCAATAGTCTGCTGAGTGGGTCTTGCGGAACAGCAGTAGTGACTCTCCCTGCGTGAGTTTTCCCGCACGGAACAGACGGGGTCTGAGGGGCTCTTCGCTGGGCGCTGGAAGTGGTAGTAACTGTGGCGTTTTTCAAAGGGATCCCAATTCGTCGGTGACGTCCGACGTATGTCGAACGTGACCGACTGAAAGGGAACGTCTCGGTTACGCATGGTAACCCTCGTTCCCTGAAGGAGAGAACGGAGACGTACGTCCCGTCGCCACAGTTGCTGTACCATCACTGCATGGCCGAGTCACTAGTTCGGCTCCTCAGTGAAAAACAAAAGTGCGCTGCTCTATTGCTCTAAACATACCCTTCCTGTTTATACCCGCGGTGCGGGGCGGAGTGGTGTGCAAATCTCGCATGCCAATGGCCCATTGGCCTGTTCTCTATATCTCAAAGCTGATAGGGGCTCCCTGAAGTGATCCCAATTCGTCGGTGACGTCCGACGTACATCTCCGTTCCCTCCTTCAGGGAAAGAGGGTTACCATATGTAACCGAGACGTGAGTTATTGATATGAGTTATTGATATTTTTGGGACATTCAAGCCCTCCGTTATCATGTGGATAAGTATCTTGAGTCAATTCCGTTGTTTTATCGAGAAAATGGGTTGTCTTAACAGTAACTTCCAAAAGCCCAGGAGAAACCAAGGCAGAACACCGTAACGCCAGTTACTGTTCTTTGCCTTTGTTTTGGAACGCCCAAATTGAGTTGGGATACTCTGCTATTGTTTAGCCGTTGTTTAGAAGTTACTGTGTCAGCCTGGAGTTATGGTGTTCTGCTTTTGTTTTACTGTCCATTAAAGTTTACAGCATTTAAATTACAGTGCAGCCTGTGTCATATATCTGTCACTGAAGCACTTCTGACACACATGATACCTGAATAAGTGTAGGTAAAACAAATAGTTGAGTGGTTGTTTTTACTAATAGCATTTAAGGATGGTTGAGATGGCTTTAAAAAGCAGTCATCAAGGTCAAGGTAGCAGCGTATAGCATAAATAGGCTAGTCAGCTATCCAATGAATAGGCTAATAAACTGCTCCATATAAAAAAAAAAACCTTTATACAGGTGTTACTATAATGATTTTGTAAATGCTGAACAGCAACCAAATGTGGAAGTTACTGACATTTGCCAGTATACTCTTTCACAATTGATGGCTGCCTTATAGGTGACCTTTTATGCAAAACTGACTTATATTGTTTTTGAACATATTTACGTATCTGCAGTGCGTGTAAAAAAACACCATTTTGTGGTAAAAATCCATCCATTCCATTTGTTATTTTCCCCATAAATCTGAAACAGCATCTCAAAATGAGCCATTCAGGAATGTACTCCATTGTGACGTTACATTGCATAGGCACCGCCCACGAATGGCATGGAATCAGCCCTATTAGCATAGCTCCTCCCCTGAGTGAGCTGTACACACTCCGGCATGTTTATCTCCTCGCCAAATCATTTAACCGCAGCATTCAATTAAGAAATGTATTCTTATTAAAACTACTAAAGTTATTCAATCAAGAACAGTGAGTGATTTTCTGTTTCTATTATTATATTGTATTATTATATTAACAGTATACAGCAGTAGGTACTGTATATTAAGATGCTGTCACTTATACAGATTTAATATAGCATACCATTTTTTATTAACTCTTGCTTCATTATGATTAATAAAAACACAAAATGATGAAGAACAAGAGTTAAAACAAGTCAATAAATACAATAAATAGGACAGATAAAACCAACACACACAAACATTTCCATAAATAGTTAAAATGAGCACTCCCATACAGTTCACACTTTCTTTAAGGCCACACCCACTCCGCTAAAACAGGAAAAATAAAGTAGTAAATCCTATACGTACATATTATAAAATGCACAGGAACAGTAAGGACACAGTAAAAACAGTGATGGAAGACAACTTCAAGGTCTCTCCATCACACGAGAGAGCAGAGCTGAGAAGACCAGAAGAGAATTGAGATTCAACACGTGTTGAGTATAAACAACTCATTCAGCCGTGCCGATAAAACCGGTTCAAAGGATGTGAAGAGATGAAAGGATTCCTCCCTCCTCTATCCTGAAAATATGCTCCTTGTCTTTGAACGGCAGAAATATTATTACTTATTCATTCTGCTTTGTCTTTTCAAGCTCTCGTATCATCACTAAAGTGTCCACGGTGGGTAAATTTTATACCAGCTGGATCTTTAATATACTAAGACCAGCGTGAACTTCCTTTGAGCCCTAACACAAAACAGAGGAAACCTGCTTAGGTAAAGAATGCTTTATTGCTCAGACGTTGCGCTTTCCTAGCACATGACATTTGATGGCATTCTCAGCTTTGCTTCATTTAGGTATCAAAAGTGTTGGGGAAAACTAAAATTATTTATTCATCTAACTAAACTACATTTTTCAGTAGTTCGATAGGAGCTACATTTTTCCTAAGGCAGTAACACATTCTCGAAACGGTCTCCTCTCTCTCATGTAGCCCTAAGAAGTAAGTGCAGTTCAAAATGTCTAGTTTAATTAGTTGGACAAAACGTTTTGGTGAACCAAATCAAGCGATTTAAACTAATCAAAGGATTCAATTGAATAAGGCTTATTTGAGATACCAAATGCCAAAAATAGACGAGAGTACTTGGCACCTTCAGTCTGGGGAGGAGCGAAATAAATGCAGTCAAGATGGCCTTTTCTTTGTTGTGATGCATTGGATATAATTTAAGGGGGTCATGAACTGAGAATTCAAAATTCGCTTGGTCTTTTGTCAGTTAAGAGGTCGTTATGCTATAAAAATATCCTGTAAGTTTCAAAACTCAAAACTTCTTTGTTATTCCAAAAACAGCTTTTATTACAACCAAGGCCAGAAATCCAAAGTGTGGAATTATGACGTGACGTCTATATCACTGCGTCTTTGGCGCCGCCGACTGACGAGTTAGTGAATAGTGACATGAGAACGGATCAATAACCTAAATTTAAATACGTTTACACGACAACGATTTATTAAAAAACAGATGATTCATGTGTTTTAACATGACTGTGGTATGAAGTAGGGCACGATTACTAATAAGAGACAGATATCAGCGCCACAAGCGTGAGTCCCGGGGGATATAAAGAAATTAGGACATTTCATTCTACCGAACTACCAGCAAGTGCTGAATTACTACTCATACAGGTCAGTTTATTTGACGAATTAAAATAGTGTGGAAACTCAACGCTTTTTCACTTGGTCTACACTATATAAACTGCACTTGATTGTTGTTGAAAGTTATAATGTTATTCTGTGTGTTAGTTTGTTGGCTGTATGAGACTAGCAGTAAACTACATCAACATTAGAAAATCATACTGATTATATTCTAATATTTCATTGTGTTGAGCTACATAACATTTATTTGTTTTATGTAAATTTGCTCACCGGTCTAATAAAGCACATGAATGGCATCTCTGTCAAGTCGAAGTTTGTTGCGAAGCTCTCGCCATCTCAAAAACGCTAAGTCGATACTGGTCCTCTTTTGATTTCTCATTTTGTTCCAAAGTCTGCTTGCCATGGTCTATAATGTTTAGCTAGACATTACGCAGTTTTCCACGTCTGTTGCCATGGTTTCTACCACAGTAAAAGTGGAAACCGAGGGTAACGCAGATATGACGCCATTGACAGGCGACTCCCTCACACGTCCCGTTTCCTTGGTTAAAATCACAATTTTCTCACGATTTACAAATAGTTGGAAACATTTGGGATATTGTAAGTACTCAACTGAACAAAATATATAACACTGGCCTAGTTGTTTTTAGATATTTTACTGCAAAAAACTTACATATTGCACCTTTAATTACCTTCCAAAAGATCCTAATGCTAGGAATGTGGAATTTTAATTATTTTCAACAACGTGAACGTCTCGGCAGTGCATTATTTGTTTGTATTAAATTTCACTGTGAATTTTTTGTAGCCTAGCAATCTAGACACAACCTAGCGGCAGCAAATATGATCTGCAGCCAGGGCGTCTAGCAGCTCTCCGTTAGCTTGTGAGCTGGAAAAACCAAACTCTAGTCAAGCCAATCACATCGTGTATAGAGTCGATGGGCGGGTATAACATAATGATGGCAGAGTTGCTGCGATTCCGCATTCTACTTGAAAACAAAGAAGCTGGCGAACAGATTTTGAATGTGGTTTCGAGGTCTTTCGAATCGGCTTTGGCCGCGAGACTCTGGAAGACTTGGAGTTAAGCTTTTCTTTGAGAAAAGAACAAAGGACGGGACTGAAGTCATTCTTAAAAAAGGAAGATGTGTTCGGAGTTTTGCCGACCGGATACGGCAAAAGTTTAATCTATCAACTAGCTCCGCTTCACCTTCTTCGTTGCTCTGGTTGGTTGTAGCACTATCCTGTTGCGTGCAGAGGGAATTTGAAAGACAACTGTTTATCCCGCCCCTCGGATTGAGCCCTGCCAGTGGTGAATTCCCAGACCCAACATCTTGATGTGGGTTTGGCTTGTCAGGCTAGATTATTTGGTAATTCAATCGCAATTTTAGACTTTTATGCATGTAAGTAACTGTTTCTTTTAAAGGCCAAAGTATACTTAAATTGTATGCACATTTTTTGCAGTATTTACATGGGTTGTAACTCATGGCGAGAAAAACTCAAAACTCTGTTTGCGTCAAACGTCTGTGTAAGCATACGAGTCAAAAGAAGTATACTTTGCAAGACTTTGGGTTCGACTGTGCGCATACACTCATGTATACGTAAAAAAAAAAAAAAACGTATACTTTCAGCTAAATACCTGATCTTTGATCAGTGATTTCTGATGTGTAATTGTTCAAGTTCAGACAGATTTTCTTTGTCTCAAAATCATTCAAAACTGTTTACTGTTTATGCATAAATCAAGCGAGTGACTAAACAGTGAACTTCACATTGTTTCTCTTAGTAGCATGAAAATAAACTGTTGAATTGTGATTACATTATTTACATAAAGCCATTAAATAATGTTCCCTTTACAATTGCTGAAGCTATCAATCACACAGCACAAGTTTATCTGGACACTTGCCAAAACTCATATTATGTAATCAATGAAGCTGTTACACTACACAACGAAGCTCTTACTTTATTTGCATTGGGTTTACAATGTTAGTTATAGCATTCGTGAGAGTGCAGAAATCATGTTGCAATGATGAGATCACTGCATTCACATGATCAACAGACTGTCTGTAATCTGCTCAATGCTCATCACTGCAACCTTTCATATGATAGGAATAGATATAAATATAATGCAATAATCAACACTTTTCATGATTAGTTAATCTCGACAGCTGTAATAGTAAAAACATAGTAAAAGTGTTCAAAAGGGTTCCACATGTAATACTTATTTCATATGCAAAGATGTTAGCCAATCAGAGCAGTGGGCATTTACACTGAAGTCTCACAGCAGACACGCCCCTTCAAACAGAGCGTTCAAATCAGAGACTAAAATCAGGGTACAAAATATCCATTTATTTAAAAAAAATTGTGACCATTTTTGATGTAAAAATCATATTAACTTTGCACTCCAGGAAAAATTATAAAAAAATAAAACAATGCAGCTCATGACCCATTTAAATTATTTACTTTTATATGAAAATAATTATTATAAACAAGACACCCAGTTATTTTATTTCCCCCTATAAAAACTTTTTTTCATCCATTTTTATTTGAATAAAAATGCAGCGATCACACTGTGAGTCTTTAAATCAAACATTTTAAAGGGAATTAACCATCACAGTTGATTAAACCAATGAGCATAAAGCTGTGTCGTCAGCAAGTCGTTTCCCATCATGCCTTTTGTCAGTGCAGTCAGGGGCATTTGCGTCCGACTGTGCCATCTGGCACTTTTTTCCACCTTTACGTCATTATGACGTTGGACCACACTTGGAGACATTTCTAACCGGCATGCATATTTTGGTGATCACCAGAATTGGTTTTGAACCGATTTGTGTAAATAAGTTTCTATTGATGTATGGTTCGTTAGGATAGGAAAATATTTGGCTGATATACAACTATTTGAAAATCTGGAATCTGAGGTTGCAAAAAAAATCTAAATATTGAGAAAATCACCTTTAAAGTTGTCCAAATTAAGTCTTTATCAATGCATATTACTACTGATAATACATATACATTGAGGAAAATAAGTATTTGAACACCCTGCTATTTTGCAAGTTCTCCCTCCATGGAAATCATGGAGGGGTCTGAAATTGTCATCGTAGGTGCATGTCCACTGTGAGAGACATAATCTAAAAAATAAAATCCAGAAATCACAATGTATGATTTTTTAACTATTTATTTGTATGATACAGCGTACATTTGTATGACTCTCAAAGGCCTGTTAGTCTGCCTTTAAAATGTCCACCTCCACTCCATTTATTATCCTATATTAGATGCACCTGTTTGAGGTCGTTAGCTGCATAAAGACACCTGTCCAACCCATACAATCAGTAAGAATCCAAATACTAACATGGCCAAGACCAAAGAGCTGTCCAAAGACACTGGAGACAAAATTGTACACCTCCACAAGGCTGGAAAGGGCTACGGGGAAATTGCCAAGCAGCTTGGTGAAAAAAGGTCCACTGTTGGAGCAATCATTAGAAAATGGAAGAAGCTAAACATGACTGTCAATCTCCCTCGGACTGGGGCTCCATGCAAGATCTCACCTTGTGGGGTCTCAATGATCCTAAGAAACGTGAGAAATCAGCCCAGAACTACACGGGAGGAGCTGGTCAATGACCTGAAAAGAGCTGGGACCACCGTTTCCAAGGTTACTGTTGGTAATACACTAAGACGTCATGGTTTGATATCATGCATGGCACGGAAGGTTCCCCTGCTTAAACCAGCACATGTCAAGGCCCGTCTTAAGTTTGCCAATGACCATTTGGATGAACCAGAGGAGTCATGGGAGAAAGTCATGTGGTCATATGAGACCAAAATATAACTTTTTGGTCATAATTCCACTAAACGTGTTTGGAGGAAGAAGAATGATGAGTACAATCCCAAGAACACCATCCCTACTGTGAAGCATGGGCGTGGTAGCATCATGCTTTGGGGGTGTTTTTCTGCACATGGGACAGGGTGACTGGACTGTATTAAGGCGAGGATGACCGTGGCCATGTATAGCGAGATTTTCTGGAACAACCTCCTTCCCTCAGTTAGAGCATTGAAGATGGGTCGAGGCTGAGTCTTCCAACATGACAATGACCCGAAGCACACAGCCAGGATAACCAAGGAGTGGCTCTGTAAGAAGCATATCAAGGTTCTGGTGTGGCCTAGCCAGTCTCCAGACCTAAACCCAATAGAGAATCTTTTGAGGGAGCTCAAACTCTGTGTTTCTCAGCGACATGCCAGAAACCTGACTGATCTAGAGAAGATCTGTGTGGAGGAGTAGGCCAAAATCCCTCCTGCAGTGTGTGCAAACCTGGTGAAAAACTCCAGGAAACGTTTGACCTCTGTAATTGCAAACAAAGGCTACTGTACCAAATATTAACATTGATTTTCTCAGGTGTTCAAATACTTATTTGCAGCTATATCATACAAATAAATAGTTAAAAAATCATACATTGTGATTTCTGGATTTTATTTTTTAGATTATGTTTCTCACAGTGGACATGCACCTACGATGACAATTTCAGACCCCTCCATGATTTCTAAGTGGGAGAACTTGCAAAATAGCAGGGTGTTCAAATACTTATTTTCTTCACTGTATATATATGTAAGGAATAATTGACGACGGGCCATTCAATTATTAGAATAATAATGCACACCCGAGGTGGTGATGCGGTCACAACGCGAAGCGGAGTGGCCGTTACACCTCGGGTGTGCATTATTATTCTAATAATTGAACACCCCGGAGTCAATTATTCCACTTATACTACGGTTACCACACCTCAAGACATCGATCCGAAGATATATTTAAAGGGAATCATCCGTTTTTTGTACTTAAATCGCTATTGTGAGTAGGACTATTTCTTCCGCGTCTCATCCAACGGCTCTTTTGTTAGTTCCGAAACGTCATTTTAAAGCTGTTAACGAAGGCTTGAGCCGTTGATAGCATTCTACTGCATCTCCCAGAAAATAATTGCACACCTCAGAACGTTCATCAGCCAATCAGATTCCAGCATTCAACGGCCCCGTAGTATATATATATATTATTTTTTTACGGTAGGAAATTTACAAAATATCTTTACTGAGATGAATCAGAATCCATATACCACTAGTAAATGTATCTGTTCAAGAAGGTAGATAGTAGATCATTTAGACTTGGTAGAATTTGATGAGAAATGTTTTAGTTCATATTGAGACCTCAGACTTTGGTAACATCTAAACGCAGTTTGAGGCATTGTTCAAATATCTTCTAAAACCCTATAGCCATGCAAAAGTGAGATTGCTGGGTTTTCTCAGGAGAAAAAAAAAACAAGCTTCTGCAAAAGTATTGATTTAATTGTACTAATGTCTAGGAGAATCTACTGAGGATTGTCATTTCTTTTCTGTGACACTACAGTGAGCTCACGCTCCTTCTACGCTTATTAAAGGATGGATGACTATACAGTGATAGACAGATCCATAAGGTTCATTCAAATCCTGCATGCCGTTACAGCCTTTGTCAGCTAAACTAATCTGCTAATGGAAAAATGTCAGTGACACTTACGTAGTGACAAAACATTTGAAAAATGATTTATGTCAGCCAATGGAGAGCTGCTTCATAATAGCACCACACAAATCAATAAAAACAGGTGCCCGGTATCTCTCTTTAATCTGGGCTAATGTACTTCTGTTGTCACCGTAAGAACCATAATGTTCTCCTGGCTTCATCATCTTAACATCAGACACACACTAACTACACTGATAAAACTGCTAGAGATATATTAGATCCAAATGCACTTAAGGTTAATTTTTAAGAGTTAGTGCCAAGCTTTGTTCAAATCCATTACGCTACAGACATAGTAATAAACTCATCTCTGGAGAAGAGCAAGGATAATTTCAGCCTTCATATTTGGTCCTTATGGCATCTTTCATCTTTAACTGGATATCAAAAGCAAGACGTTTAATTCAGACATACTACAACTCACCTCCAAGTCCGGGTCTCAGCCGGTTGTCGTAGCCGTCCAGCAGGCGGTCCAGGATGCGTGTGAAGAGTGTGATGTTGTTTTTGAAGGCATCTGTTGTGGCATCTGCGGACACTGACCTACACAACAAAAGCGTAAAACGTCAAGAGTATGTGTAAACTTAACAGTCTCATCATGAACAGGATGGGAAAGACTTCAAAGATGATTGAAAAAAAAACGAAGGCGGTGAATCTACAGACTTTAATCCTAGTTTCATATGCAAGTTACAGCTCTTGTTTAAGATGTTCTGAGAATCATTGCACTGGATTCAAATTGAATCTTAAATCATAGACACAGACTTGGGGAGCTTTGAAGAAAACATATGGTCAAGTAAGACTAAAGTAGTAGCAAGCTGCAGTACAAGTTATTTAAAGACGGAACATATTTTAGATAATAATCAGGTTGCATATTTAAAAAATACGGTTTTTTTTTTCTGATACAAAACCATGAGGATATAATTTAAAGGGATAGTTCACCCAAAAATGAAAATTCTGTCATAATTTACTCACCCTCAAGTTGTTTCAAAACCTGTATAAATTTATCTGAAATTTAAGAGAAGATATTTGGAAGAATGTTTGTAAACAGATCTCGGCCCCCATTGACTACTATAATATTTTTTTTCCATACTATGGTAGTCAACAGGGGCTGAGTTATGCTTAGTAGAATTTTAATTTTGGGTGAACTATCCATTTAATATGCGAGCCACCTATTTACATATATAGTATATTTACACTAGCATGATTTTTTCAGTTCAGAGGAAATCCCGCCCTGCAGCTAATTTCATTGGTTAAGGTTATGGTGAAGGGTAGAGTTAGGGATCAGTGTTTGGTGTAGGCAATCAGCACTGTAACTGACATGACCAATGAAATCTTTAGAATCGGCTGCAGGGCGGAGTTTCCGCTGAATGCGGAAAAACAAAACAAATCAAAACATTGTTTTGGAAAAATAATCCAACTTTACACTAAATAGAGCTAATAAAACACTAAATCAAAGGCATAATAAAAGACAACATTAACAAATAATAATTATTATTTTACTAACTTAATAAATAACTAAATAAATAACTGTGGCGGAGGGGGCGTGGTTTTGCTAGGTCTGTAGCGGGAAAGAGAGAGTGGAGCCGAGCGGTGAGTAAGTAGGTCAACTGCAGATGATTAACACCTGTGTCTGATTGCAGTAATTGGCGTGGAGAGACTGCGTTTAAGCCGCAGTGGCGAGAGAGCAGAGAGAGAGAGTTGGGACTGGGACCTTGCGATCGCCTGCCTGCGGTTAAGCAAGGAGAAAACTGAGAAGCTATTTTTGAGTGTACTGTTTTCATTGATGCGCCCCCGAGCGCCCGTTCTGTTTGTAGATAAA
Organism: Romanogobio albipinnatus; assembly: GCA_023566225.1. Lineage (NCBI taxonomy): Eukaryota > Metazoa > Chordata > Actinopteri > Cypriniformes > Gobionidae > Romanogobio > Romanogobio albipinnatus. The sequence goes on along the minus strand of CM042246.1, from coordinate 45,186,411 downwards.
AGAGTGAGAAATAAAATCGCGAGTCCCAGCCACGCCGACCCTGCCTTCTTCCTTCCAGACACACACACAGACCACAAACCGCTTTACACTGGTGCCGAAACCCGAGAAGGAAGAAGGACGCCGCCGCCATGGAGACTCTGTCAAGGACCACTTGCGGACCTGGTTCAGTCGCTCGCCGGTCTTCATCAGGAGACCCACCAAGATCTGTGGGCCGTCAGGGAGGAGCAGCACCAGAGATTCGAGGCTCTCCTCCAGCACGAAGACCGCAAGCTGTTCCGTAGCTGGGTAGGCCGGGAGGTTCGGGCCGTCCCCGCTGCCACCACCAACTCGGCAGCCACCGTCCCCCTCTCGAAGATGGGACCCCAGGACGATCCTGAGGCGTTTGTCGACCTCTTCGAGAGGTCCGCCGAGGTCTGGGGATGGCCCAAAGCGGACTGGCCAATGCGGCTCTTGCCGTTGCTTTCTGGAGAGGCAGAGTTAGCCGCCCACCAACTGCCAGTCCAGAACCTCCTGGTCTACGATGACCTGAAGCGCGCCATTCTCCAGCGGGTCGGCCGGACCCCGGAGCAACACCGCAAGCGGTTCCCTGACCCTGGATGAGTCCGGCCAACCCTTCGTCTTCGTGCAACAGCTCCGGGACTCCTGCTGTAAGTGGCTGATGGCCGACAGAAGTGACGTCCCGGAATCGATCGATCGCGTGGTGCTGGAACAGTGGGTCCAGTGCCACCGCACAACGTCGCTGACCCAGGCCATCCAGTTGGCGGAGGACCAGATGGTGGTGTGCCACGGGGTCGGCGAGCCCCTACCATCGACTTCTCTCTCTGTCTCTCTCTTTTCTCCTTCCCCTTTCCCTCCTCTTCCTAAACCTGTCCCCCTTCCCAGGTCTCGCAGTGGGGTGCTGCCGAGACCAGCGCCAAGGTGGAGGACGGGGGTTTCACCCGAGGCATCGGCAGCTCCCCAACCGGCACCCAGGGTAGGGGGAGCGTGCTGTTCTCTTTAATCTCCCGGGTGGGAATCCCAAAAGAGATTCTCACCGATCAAGGCACAGCGTTTATGTCACGGACGATCCGCAAACTATACCAATTATTGGGCATTAAATCGATTCGCCCCAGCGTATATCACCCACAAACGGACGGTCTGGTGGAACACTTTAATCTCACGTTAAAAGCCATGATTCGTAAGTTTGTTCACAAGGACGCCTAAAATCGGTTGTTCGCTGTCCGCAAGGTTCCCCAAGCCTCCACAGGGTTTTCCCCCTTCAAGCTCCTCTTTGGACGCCAGCCTCGGGGGGTGCTGGATGTCCTTAGAGAGGCTTGGGAGGACGGACCTTCCGCCAGCAAGAACGAAATTCAGTATGTCTTGGACCTGAGAACAAAACTCCACACCTTGGGGCGGCTGTCTATGAAGAATTTGTTACAGGCTCAAGACAAACAGGGAAAGTTGTACAACAGAGGCGCTCGACTTCGTCAATTTACACCAGGAGATAAAGTTCTTGTATTACTCCCTACCTCTATTACTCGCGAAGTGGCAAGGGCCCTTTGAGGTCACACGGCGAGTTGGGGATCTCAACTATGAGGTGATATGGTCAGATAGGGATGGGGCACGTCAAATTCACCACCTCAACCTCTTAAAAAAATGGTCCGAGGTAGAGTCAGTGATGCTAGCGACGGTAGTGAGTGGGGAGGAGGATCTCGGGCCAGAGGCGATTCAAAAACCTCAATCCCTCGCACTGGCCCCTGGTAGGGACCACCTCTCACCCTCGCAGCTCACTGACGTTACAAGCAGAGTTTGCTGACGTGTTCTCACCCCTGCCTGGCCGTACTGACCTCATTCAGCACCACGTTGAGACAGAGCCGGGCATGGTTGTCCGCAGCCGGCATTATCGCTTGCCTGAACAAAAGAAAAAAGTGGTTCAGACCGAATTAGAGACTATGCTGGATTTGGGAGTGATAGAAGAGTCCAGCAGTGACTGGGCAAGCCCAATCGTTTTAGTACCGACACCTGGCGGCTCGGTCCGGTTCTGTGTGGACTATCGTAAAGTAAATGCGGTGTCAAAGTTTGATGCTTATCCAAAGCCGAGGGTTGATGAATTGCTTGATCGGCTAGGTACCGCTCATTTTTATTCGACACTGGACTTAACCAAGGGATATTGGCAGATCCCCTTGTCTCCAATGTCCAAAGAAAAGACAGGTTTCACCATGCCGTTCGGATTACACCAATTTGTCACCCTTACTTGCGGCTTGTTCGGGGCTCCTGCGACCTTCCAGCGTCTGATGGACAGAATTCTCCGGCCGCATGCCGCATATGCTGCTGCCTACCTAGATGATATCATCATCTACAGTGCGGACTGGCAGCGTCATATGCAGCATCTGCGAGCTGTCCTGAAGTCGCTGAGGCGAGCGGGGCTCACGGCCAACCCAAAAAAGTGTGCAATTGGGCAGGCGGGCTAAGTGGGCTTCCACTTGGGTCTTGGGCAGCTGCTTCCCCAAATTGATAAGACGGCAGCGGTTGCGACCTGCCCGAGACCCAAGACCAAAAAGGAGATTAGACAGTTCCTGGGGCTAGCGGGATATTATAGAAGGTTTGTACCTAATTATTTGGACCTCGCTAGCCCGCTGACTGATCTAACTAAAAAGGAGGTGCCGGATACGGTTCAGTGGACGGAGCGGTGCCAGCAGGATTTTACCCAGATAAAGGCTACTCTGTGTGGTGGACCGCTCTTACAAGTTCCTAACTTTTCTCTTCCTTTTCTCCTACAGACTGACGTTTCGGACAGGGGGTTGGGAGTGGTCCTGTCCCAGGAGGTGGAGGGTGAACAGCGGCCGGTGGTGTACATCAGTCGAAAGCTCTCTAAGAGAGAGACAATGTACAGCACCATAGAAAATGAGTGCCTGGCCATCAGGTGGGCCGTTCTCACCCTTCGCTATTACCTCCTGGGACGGGAGTTCACCCTCTGTTCGGAACAGCATGAAAGATATCTAGTATTACAGCCTTTTAAATTCAAGGTGGTCCAGAGGCCGGGTGCTCATATGGCTGTGGCTGACTTCCTCTCCAGTATGGGGGGTGGGGGGGGGGGGGCTGCAGGCGGTGGCGGTATGTGGCAGAGAGAGAGAGTTGGGACTGGGACCTTGCGATCGCCTGCCTGCGGTTAAGCAAGGAGAAAACTGAGTGTTTAATGAGAAGCTATTTTTGAGTGTACTGTTTTCATTGATGCGCCCACGAGCGCCCGTTCTGTTTGTAGATAAAAGAGTGAGAAATAAAATTGCAAGTCCCAGCCACGCCAACCCTGCCTTCTTCCTTCCAGACACACACACAGACCACTGCTTTACAATAACACGCAGACAATTTTATCATTTTATAAGTATAATGTTCAACCAATTCATAATAAAACACTGAATCAAAATGTATTTATTATTATTATTTTTTTAATAAATGAATGAACGAATAAATTAATTAATTAATGACATGTAGCTAATTTTGACTTTTGTTAGTAATGATTTTTAACCACTTCATAATTAAACACTTAATCAAAAGTATAATGTTAAACAACAGCAGAAAAAAAAATGTTATGTTATGAAATAAAAAAAAATAAATCAAATTAAATATGTTAAATTGTGCTGACATACACTGTACAAAAAGTCAGTAAAAATAGAGCACAATATACTGACAATATTTTTCCGTGAACTATGCATTGCATTAGGTTGTGGTTTATGGGTTAATGGAAATTTCTGTAAAATTACTTGATAATGTCCTGGCAGTACATTTTGACCAGGCTGTCATACAAATAAATTATGAACACATGCAAAAACAAGAGAGAAATAACAAAATATTAATAACTGATTATGTAGACAGTGTATTATGAGCTTTTTCTTTTTCTAGTAAAGTACATAGTAAAATAAAACCTTTAACCTGTATTTTTGTGCCAAATAATTTTGACAGATAAATAACTAAAGGCTTCATTAAGTTTAGTATTTTGTTCTTCTCTGATTTTTAAAATATATATAAATATGTAATTGAAATTGTAGGGTCATTAAAAAGAAATATTCCCTCCGGACATCACTTCTGGCCACTCATACCGTACATACATACATAAAATGACAGGCAGGCAGGCAATTTTGTATGTGATGACAATATTCTTATACAACTTCATTGAACTGAAAAGATTAAACAAACAGTTTTGCTGGAATGAATAAGACTTCCCAATGCGCGACAGAAAGAGGACTATCTAGGAGATTGCTTTGATTACTGCCTTAGTTTGCTTGTGCACAAAGTGTTTTGTCAGACTACGGACTTTAAAAAAATAAAAAATAAAAAATAATTCTGGAAAAGTTAGTGTTGCTACAGCAACTCCCCAACACCACTCTGACATTATTAGATCCTTCTCTCTGTTCCACATGTCCGTTCTACATACAGGAAAGTTTATGTGCAGCGCTGCTCAAGAATATAATTAACATACTTAAGCATAATTGGCTTAATTAGTATAAGCAATCATGCATGCATTATGAGCATCAGATCTATTTGCTAGCTGACTGTCAAACCCCTTTAAATGTAAGAACGCACTCTCTCTGTTCCAAAGCCTAGTGAGCTACAGTATTTTGTCATACTGTATACATACATAGTCAGCATTTTGAGACATTTGGCCAAATCCTAAGAAAGCATTGCATGCATGAACGGATGAATGCAATGAACTGAAAACAAAGCAATAGACATATCAATTGAGGCATATTTTCAGATTATAGCAGAGAATAGAATTTTTAGTCTTTTTACTTCATGTTTAATTCAATGTATTAATTGCCATTTCTTTGTAATTATTTTTGAAATTTACTCGCAATTGGAAAACAGTGAAAAAAAAAAAAACATTTCAGTATAATGCTGCGTTCACGCCATGTCGTAATTTACATTTACATTTATGCATTTGGCAGACACTTTTATCCAAAGCGACTTACATTGCATTCAAGGTACACATTTTATATTTTGTCAGTTCTTGCTTTCCCTGGGAATCGAACCCATGACCTTAGCGCTGCTAGCGCCATGCTCTACTGTTTGAGCTACAGGAAAGGTTATTATTGCAAATTCGATGACAACACATCACGTTCTACTTGGATAAATTAATCTGCAGTGGTCAGATAGTACTGCAGTCACATGGTACAAGTAGGAGCTTTCAGAAAATTCCCAGTTTACAAGTTGTCATTATGAGCTCTACGAGGACGTGAATGCTTTTTACAAGAGGAAATCTTGTAATTACAATAATTACGACATGGCATTAATTCATTCATTCATTAAAACACATAAAATATAAACATTTTAATTCAGTGTTTTATTATGAAGTGGTCAAAATAATTACTGATAAAATAATAAAATTGTCTGCATGTGATTTCAGTGGTACAGCATTCACATGGTACAAGTAGGAGCTCTCAGAAAATTCCCAGTTTACAAGTTGTAATTACGAGGACGTTGAATGTTGAAGAGACAAGTTGAAATCTCGTCATTACGTTACGACATGGCGTGAACACACCTTTAAATATTTGAATGCTAGAAAGTATCAATAAAATCTAATTAGACTATTTTATCCAATATTTGTGTTTAGAGTATCTCATCTTTAGTTTAAAAAGCATCCTAATGTCAAACTCTATTGGAATCCTCCATGAATTGTGGGGTCGAGCTGTCGAGCTAATGAAGTTGTTGTCTATGTAGGCAGCAGCAAGGAAGCTCACTAGGTTTTGGAACAGAGCCATAGATTGTAAACAGACATGCCTGTGCAAGTTAAACGTGATTTCTGTCCAAAACAGCTCTCTCCAAAGTAGCTCAGCTGGCAAATCACCATATGTATAATTCTGTGCTCTGCCACGGGGTGATACCTCATTATAGGGCGAATTTGTAGCTTATCCCTATATAGGCCTGAAATACATCAAGAGTATTTAATATGAGCTAATTACATGGCTTTGAAGCAGGTCATAATGCTAGCATCTGGGTGAGCGTAAAGCACAAGAAACCTGAAGGGATTTTGGTAGCACTTTTTAAGTATAGTGTAATTAAGTATTTACAAATCATTTGAAAATAGTTAATTAATAGATTATAAAATGTAGTTAATACAATACAAATAGTGAGTTCTTCATTCATTGTCACTGTAATTAAAAGTGTTATTGGTTAATAAGCTCATGTGTGAAGAGTTAAATAATGTTAACAACGTACATCAACTTTCTTAGTAGTCCTCAATTAATTCATTATAAATGTTTTTCCATTCATTTTTTATAAAAAGTGTATAGCCCTACGAGGACGTGAATGCTTTTTACAAGTTGAAATCACGTAATTACAATAATCGTTAACAACAATCGCTAACCACCCGAGGTGTGTAACAGTGTACGTATATATTTTTTTCAGCACAACAATAATTGAATCTTTAGTGATGGAATAAGTGCAATTCACAATCACTCCACATCAAGGTGACAATGTCCGATACACAATGATGAACTCATGTTTCACTCATTACTGCAGACAGAAAACAAAAAAATAGTAAGTATCATCAGCAAAACTTGAAAAGGCTCAGTAATTTACTGCAGAGCAAGACCTGAACGCAATCAGATATTATACACCTTTTCCACCAGAATGAACGGGTGCTAGTTCAGAGCCAGTGCTAGTGCCAGTTTGGAGTTGGTTCGACTGACGAGCCTTCTAAGAACCTGTTTGCTTTTCCACATGCTAGAGAGTCACCACAGAGCCAGGTCTTACGTCACTCTAGTGAGGCAGCGGGAAACACAAACACACCAGGCTTGTTCGAGATGGATCTGCGCTGCGCAGACCGATGAGAGTATGATATCAAAATACAGCATGAGCGATTCAAAAGCATAAGAAGTCGTATGCTCTTGTTGAACTCGTTGTCATACGGCGATCGGTCTGCACAGCGGCGATGTATCTCGAACAAGCCTTCCATCAACAATGGCGAACGTTGCGTTACTATTGATGCACATGGCTTTACAATCCTTTCGTGCAGCTCGCCGTGATTTGTATAGTCGGAGATTAGCTGCTATTTCAAAAATGGCAGTCACAAGTTTGTTTGTGTTTGTCTTGTTGGTCACGGTAACCCCGCCCCCAGCCCCTGACGTTCTTACTTCTAGACCAGCAATGTTTTGGCGCTACTTAAGAACCACTTTTCCTGGTTCGGAGCTGGTGCTTTGGGTGTGGAAAGACAAAGAACCGATTTGAAACTAGGCTCTGGCTCCAAACCAGCACCAGCACCAGCACTGCCTTGGTGGAAAAGGGGTATTAGTGTTACTGTCACTTGATGGTGGATCTGGTGAAGAAGCTGTCAGTGATCAAAATATTGATTTTGAAGGTGTTGAAAATTATAGTTTTGAGAATATGTTTGCGAATATGAGCCCATTCGCGATCTCAAACATATTCTCAAAACTATTATTTGCTGAATGTAGGCTACTGGGAAATGAGCTCTGATGAGGACAGGGATGATAAAACATCTGCTCAAACTGAACCCTTCAAAGCTCCAAAAGGTAACAAAATATGCTTTATTTTATTCTTCTGTAATTTTTAAAACTCTAAGAATTTTATATTATTGCGACAGATAGAGGTCCATCCGTGTTAGATCCGGCTCGCTAAAGACCCCAATATTTAAGAATGATTGGCAAAACTGTCATGCATTTAAGGGTTAACAGTAAACCGTTCTCACTTTAGATTAGGTCAAGAAAAATGGGAAAATTGCATTAATTAAGTGCTTTAAACCAGACTTTATTGGATATATCTATCCCGTTGGGGACTTCAATCTGAATGCACACTGATTCATGGGGACTCGTGTCACAGTGGGGACCGAAATTGAGGTCCCCATGAGGAAACAATCATACAAAATGAGTTTTTCTGAAAATGTAAAAATGCAGAAAGTTGTGTGTGATTGGTAGGTTTAGGGGTTGGGTTATTGTAAGGGGAGCGAATATACAGATTGTACAGTATAAAAAAAACATTACTTCTATAAAGAGTCCCCACAAAGACAGAGAACCAGACTAATAAAGGTTGGTTTAAAGGACTTAATTAATGTAATTTTCCCATTTTCCATGACCTAATCTAAAGTGAGAACTATTTACTGTTAATAAGTTAACAACGCATTGCCTAACTCTTTACATATGATCTTCATTAATTACAGTAAACAATGAATGAAGAACTCACTATTTATACATAGTTTTTTAACGTATTAACTACAGTTTATTAACAAATTAAATAGTTTACAATTGATTTGTATGTACTTTATTACACTATACTTATTATAAAGTGTTACTGAGAATTTTTTTTCCCCAATATATAATATCAGTCCATTTTGAGTTATTGAAAGCACTCTGTTCTTACGGTTCCTCATCGGTTTGGAGGACAAACCTCCCCCTTGTACTCCTTTGGTAGGGCGCATCAGACGTGACCCAGATTAGGGGGAGGTTTATTTGATTCCGTCCCAATTCCACAGTTATTCACAGTGAATTCACTGCTCTTGCAATTCAGTAAAGCATATTTCAAGAATTGACTTTATGACACAAGCAGGAGGATGGGGTTGCTTATCACATATATTAACTAGATTTATATGATACTTGTTTATTGATTGGTATATGGCATGATGTGACTGTGTTCACTCCCAAGAGAGGGGTCTATGTCAATGATTTAATGAAAAGAAAACAAGCCATCATAATAAGTTTGAATTAAATTGGTAATGAACCTGGGCTGAATATGTACAGAATGATCAGAGTAATTATAATCCATAACCATGGGTTTGCAACAAAATCAAGGTTAACCCTCTTAATTATTGTTTGATCAGTAGGATTTAGACAAGCAAAGAAAAACAAGCAAAATTTAGACCAAAAACACTCACTGGCTGCTCCAAAACACACACATGCTGCTGGAGATACTACAGGTGTAAATGACCATTCTGGGTGGATTTTACCATTTAGATTTTCCACAATATTTCCAAAAACTTTCCAAAACATCTGGAATTTCAGACAATGTACATTTCCAATGATTTATGTCAAATTAGCATAAAGTTTTTCCTCAAATATTAAGCATGATAACTCATGTTTTATTATAGTTAGAGACCCCTAATTTATGAAATTGCATGTTTGACATTTTCATTATTATGAAAAGACCTCCGAAATGAGGGATCCGAAATTCATGATTAGTCTATTAAGTGTCATTCACAAACAAAACGTATTACTATACAATATTTGGAAATAACTTTTTTATTTTTAAATATTACTAAATATTTTTTGTTCGCTTGGAATTGAATGTGCCATTGTACCCAACATAGGACAAAAAACATGCACGTTTTTTTTATTTTTATTTTTTTTATTAAATATTTGATTAAATTGAAAATAGATATGGCAGTTACCGACCATGGAATCACAATTACAAAAACAAAACCTTTTCTGGATAAGATTTTAAATGTTTAGCAAGATGTTTAATATGAATAAGATTATGCATAATTAGAATGTAAACGCTTGACTGGGTACATGTTTTTAGCTTTTAATGTTAATTAAAAAAGGAAAAAAATAAATCAACCTATGCACCTGTAGTACCTCCCGATAATGGAAAAGCGCTCCTTGTTTCCACACACGCTCTACACCACCTAGAGGATTCACCCACCATCTAATTCGATGATTTCACAAAACCTCTCCAACCAAACGTAATTGCATGAATTAAACTGGCATTAATTCATGTCTTTTAAAATAAACATGAACCAGTCTTTGTGAGAGGAGCGATTTCTTTTGGTGACCACCAGTGTCGTGCGCGCACAAAAGTCTCCAGTTACGCACGGACACGAGAGGCTTCGTGTCAATCATTAATAGTATGAGAAATGTGCTCTAACGAATGATATATGTATTATTTTGATGAATTATAATGCACCACATCCCCAAGCCCATTTACAGAGCCAAACCAAGACTGTCACTCAATCCTACCTGGTGTGCCAAAACAGCGTCAACACGAAGATGAGAAGATGAAGCGCGAACCTCTCCCTCATTTCTGCCACTCAAACCTGCGTACAAGAAGACAAAAGACTGAATCCATAAATCAGTGAAGAAACTGAGGTTTGTTTCTGTGAATTACTGCCGAGCACAGACTACAATATACGGGTTAAGTTGGTCCATAAGCGCGCACGGGTCCGTACGATCCACCTGCTGATCTTAGATGATGGATCCCAGACATTTCATTAATATTTACAGCGTGTAACAATTCATGATATGAATATCAATGTCTCTTACAAACATTTCAATTTATAAGATGAGAAAAACATGACCAAGTGTCCACGACTCGCGCTGTGATGATGACCTCCATGTAAATGGCAACATATGGTTGATCATTTCCACACATGGCCAGAAACACACAATCCAGAACGATGCTGTAGTACTCTATGGAACGGACACCCACCTGTGATCCACCAGATCTGCTCTGTCCTTATGAATAAATGCTGATAAATAAAAACCGGGAACTGAAAGTTTATTGCCAGCCGATGAAACCGGATCACGAGTGTTATTTAAAAGCGCGCACGTGGATCGGGAACGAGCCTTAATTAATTCCCATAATACTTCACTATAATATCAGATGCGAATGAGGGTCTCTGATCCTCCACCGCGCCTCTCTCTCTCTCTCTCTCTCTCTCTCTCTCTCTCTCTCTCTCTCTCTCTCTCTCTCTCTCTCTCTCTCTCTCTCTCTCTCTCTCTCTCTCTCTCTCTCTCTCTCTCTCTCTCTCTCTCTCTCTCTCTCTCTCTCTCTCTCTCTCTCTCTAACTAACGCACCGACGCGCATTGACGCTCCGTGATCTCAGATCTTCTTTACTGAATCTCATACTGCTCACTATTTTTTTTTTATCTTGAAAGAAAGAAAAGGGGGATAACTACAAAGAAAGAGACAGACAGAGTACTGGGTCCTAAAGACAGTTATATTAGTGTGCTGATTGCTCGCGCGCTCTCATGCACACACACACACACACACACACATCACGAAGCCCAAATAAGACACATGTTGTGTGATGGTGTATTTATTTGAAGAATTGGTTTATGTATATATTAGTATATAATAAAAATACTGTGATTATTTACTCACTTGTTCTAAACCTGTAACAAAGCTGATATTTTTGTCTGTGAAAAAGAATAAATTTTAAAGAATCTTTACACAGTTATTTTTCCATTGAATTGCATGATTAGGCTAGGTAAACATGTTTGCAAAACACATTGTAGCAATTTTCTTAAGCACTGTGGAAGAAATCACACATGCAACACCTTACAAATTGTTCTCATGACCAGCCGTCCCCGTTTTCCGGGGGACAGTCCTGGTTTTTGATGTTCTGTCCCCGACATTAGCTGTCCCTGTAAATGTCCCCGTTTTACAGCTCACTGCAAAAAAAAGCCAAACGAAACATGCAGCATGGTAGCAATCGTGTGGTGATTATTTTCATCAGCAGATGGCGCTGCGAGCCACGCGGACTCAACATGGTCGTGTGCCTTCTACTACATGGAGAACGTTGGAGAGCAGATCATCAAATATCAAAATAAACGTTGTTATCGCTTTCAAGGTAATACAATACTAACTATTCCTGTTAAATTAAAGTAATCCTGTTTGTATGTGCTTTATAACAGGGCCTCAACAGGGTGTGGGATTGTTTTGCACAATTTTACTTTCTGCTTAAAATAAGCCTATAAGGCAAAATATCAAGATATCCACGAATATCCACGATTCGTTGACCGAAAGTGCATGCAGGTCCCCCACCCTCTTGATTGAGGCCAATGCAGTCAGGAGTACCGTCTTCATAGACAGGATTTTTAACTCAACGGACTGCAGAGGCTCAAAAGGAGGGCCCTGAAGTGCTCCGAGCACCAGGGCTAAGTCCCAAGAGGGTAGCGAGGTAGAACGAGGAGGATTTAGTCTCCTCGCACCTCTGAGGAACCTGACGATTAAGTCGTGCTTCCCTAAGGATTTACCTTCAACCACATCGTGATACGCCGCTATTGCTGTGACGTACACTTTCAGGGTGGAGGGAGACAGCCTTCGCTCCAACCCATCTTGTAGGAAAGAAAGCACAACATTAATCGAACACTTCCGGGGGTCTTCGCGGCAAGAAGAGCACCACTCAACGAACAGGTTCCACTTCAGAGCATAGAGGCGCCTCGTAGAGGGGGCTCTAGCAGAAGCAATGGTGTCTGCCACTGCTTGTGGCAGCCCACCTAGAACCTCCACGTCCTGTCCAGGGACCAGACATGGATTTTTCAGAGGTCTGGATGCCATAGAGTGCCCCCTCCCTGAGAAAGAAGGTCCTTCCTCAGGGGAATCGGCCAGGGTGGGGCTGTCGCAAGGAGAGTGAGTTTGGCGAACCAGGTCCGGTTGGGCCAGTAGGGCGCAACTAGCAAGACCTGCTTCTCGTCCTCCCTGACCTTGCACAGAGTCTGTGCTAGAAGGATCACTGGGGGAAACGCATATTTGTGTAGGTCCCGGGGCCAGCTGTGCGCCAGTGCATCTTTGCCGAGGGTACCCCCGTTCAGGGAATAGTGCCACTGGCAATGGGACGAGTCCGGAGTGGCAAACAGGTCCACCTGCGCGGCTCCGAAGAGGTCCCATATCAGCTGGACAGACCGGGGGTGGAGTCGCCACTCTCCCGGAAGTGGACACTGACGAGAGAGCTTGTCGGCTGTCTGGTTCAGCGCACCAGGGATGTGAATGGCAACCTCAGATGATTCTGATTCCACAGGAGGAGGTGGTGGGCGAGTTGGAGCATGCGATGGGAGCACAGACCACCCTGTGGGTTGACGTACGCAACGGCCGCAGTGCTGTCCGTGCGGACCAGTATGTGTTTGTGAAGCGGCTTCGCACGAGACGTACTGCCATTAACTCCAGGCAATTGATATGCCAATGCAGCTGGGACCCTGTCCACAGACCCGAGACTGCATCCCCATTGTATGTGGTCCCCCAACCCGTGGCTGAGGCATCCGTGAATACCACAAGATGCCTGGACACCTGTCTTAAGGGCACTCCAGCCCGTCGGAACGAGGGGTCGGACCAAGGGTTGAAGGTTTGGCGACAGTACGGGGTAATTGGGACTCGATACTGGCCTCTCTGCCACGCCCACCTTGGAACTCGGTCGTGTAGCCAGCGTTGAAGCGGTCTCATATGAAGCAATCCGAGCGGCCTTACCGCGGCTGCAGATGCCATATGCCCCAGGAGTCTCTGAAAGAATTTCAGTGGGACTGCCGTACTGCTCTTGAACGTATTCAAGCAGTTCAACACTGACTGGACTCGTTCCTCTGTGAGGCGCGCAGTCCGGTTGACCGAATCCAGCTCCATACTGAGATAAGAGATCCTCTGTGTGGGACCCAACAGGCTGAGGTGTCGGAGCACCATGTCCCTGTGTTCACACAACTGCTTTCGAGACTGGGCGAGAATAAGCCAGTCGTCGGGATAGTTGAGAATGCGAACGCCGCGTTCTCTGAGCGGAACAATGGCTGCCTCTGCGACTTTCGTGAAGACTCGAGGCGACAGGGATAGCCCGAAGGGCAGGACTTTGTACTGATATGCCTTCCCCTCGAACGCAAAGCGCAGGAACGGTCTGTGTCGAGGAAGGATAGAGACATGTAAGTACGCGTCCTTCAGGTCGATCGCTGCAAACCAATCTTGGGGACGGATGCATTCGAAGATGCGTTTCTGCGTTAACATTTTGAATGGAAGTCTGTGCAGGGCCCAATTCAAAATGCGCAGATCCAAGATTGGCCGTAACCCACCCCCTTTCTTGGGTACAATGAAGTAGGGGGCTGTAGAACTCCGACCTCATATTGGCTGGAGGAACCGGCTCGACCGCGTTACATGGGCATTGCTGCTCCTCACTGAGGTGAACAGGATGCCCTTGTATTTGGGGGGCCGGTGCGCGAATTGAATTGCGTAACCGAGTCTGATGGTATGGATGAGCCAGCGAGAGCTCTAGCCAGGCTCCCAGAGACTGAGCAAGCGGGACCAATGGCACCAAAAACGTAACCAGGGTGAGGCAGCGAGGTGGAATGTTCAGACCTGACTCGGACGGCCCGGAGGCGACCCGGAGAAGGGTCTGAACATTCCGAGGTGGGGCAGTGTGAGGGAGAGAAGGCCCAGGGGCGTCTAGCCTCACACTGCCCCCTGGCGAGAAGAGGGGAAGACTGGAGTGGCAAGGCCCGGGGGAGTCGCGCACAACGATCTTGGCCCTCTTGGGGCCCAGGGACATAGGGTTCCACTTGAGCCCGACACTCGTGGCGGCCCGGGAGAGCATAGCCGTAAGCTCTGGATCCGGCTCGGACAATGCTACCACACCCGAAGGGGGCAACCCAGCCGGGTCGTCATCTCCAGAGCCCATTAGCTCATCCACCGATGCGGCCAGCGAAATCATATCCTCAGCCGGAGCCCCAAAGGAAACGGCTGGCCCCCCATGGGAAGGACCAGCACGCTCCTCTGGTAGCTCCACCAGCGCAGCGCAGCGGAGGGGGGAGGGGCCCAAGGGGCTTTTTGGCCCGTCGGGTTTGCCCTGACCGTCACCCTCAGGTCTCCACCAAAGGCATCCGCCAAAGTAGCAGCCCTCTGCTTTGCAGTGGGAGGACCATTAGATCAGGAGATACGCAATGGGACTCCACCCCGTTTGAGGTACTCGAGCCTAGACCTAAGCACTGCGATGCCTAGACCTCATTCATGATGAATCATGACCGTCAACTGGGGACAGAAATCGACGGCATCCAGAAACACACGGTTTGAATGACATCTTGAAAAAGACGCAGAGTCAAACCGTGTATGCTCTTTTAGGAGAAAAATACTGTTTTAAAGTGCTGAAGCACTCAGGGAGATGGCCGCAGCTTCCCGCGGTCCGATAGTACATGCCCGCGGGTGACCACTCAAAGGAAATCGCCCAGCGAACCAACACAGGAACTCTTCTGCAGCCACTCGCTGACTCGTGCCATCATGCCAACACCAGGAAGAGCACCTCTCCAGACTCGTTCTCTTAATACTCTCGGCAGAAACAGTCTTGCGCAGGTAAGCGCAACGTACGTTGAATGTGACCGACTGAAAGGGAACTAGTTATTCAACCCAAACCTCCATCACAAGGACAACTTGAGCAGGACGTTTCTCAGTTATACACTACTCAGTTTGAGGTACATTATGAGATGTTGCAGCTGTAATTCCTCACCATCAGTGACCTCATTAACAAGAGTATGTCCGTCAAAAACCCATGTGTGTGTATTTCTAATTTATTGCACATGCGAGAACTGTATCAATAACAGTGCATATGTCACGTTATGACTAAAGAAAACTGAGGTGAGGACTCAAGTGCAGGAAGGATAGATTTATTACAAAATAAACATAAACACAAAACAAAAAACCACAAGGGGGAAAACATAACATAATAAAGCACAACCAAAAATACTAAAACACATACCAGAGGGGAACGGGAGACGTAGACATAACAACGTACCGACAAGGACTGTGAACACAAGGGAACTATTTAAAGGGGACAAATGAGGCAGGTAATGAGGGAAACAGGTGGGGCAAATTAAACCAATAACAAGATAACAGGGGGGGGGGGGGGGGGGGGACTAGACAGAGACAGGAAAATAACAAACCACCATGTGCTACACAAGACAGGACAGGCATGTGACAGCATATGGTAGACGAGCACTAACGTGAATGAAGGATGTAACAAAGTTTGCAAAACAAATCATATTTACTCAAAGAGTTTTCAGAAGCAGTCATCAGTAAAATGATGTTTGAGGGCTGGTCAAGTTGTTTGTGGGTGGACAACGTACAACAGCATTATGCAAATGTATTTTAGTGACATAGAACCATCACGCAGTGAGATTCGAATTAAAAACGACTCGTTTAGGCGGTTCAGAGTCGATTCTTTCTTTTGGGAGACAATACCTTTATTTATCGAACACTTTGACTTTACAACGTTGTAGACATTCACACACAGCTATATTACACAATACATGAAAGGGAATATTCCAAAAACCATAATAGGGGCACTTTTAAAAAAATGTCACGGAAAGCTCGTATTGAGCGATTTAAAAAAAATATATATTTCAAATATAATTTTAAATTCATCAGCACTGCAGGATGGTTGGATTCTAAACAACCTGGTCTCACAGAATTCCGTGAAATGAACACTGGCCCCTTAACTCAAAATCTGTGGCAGTTTCACGGAATCACCGAAAATTCCGTGATGGGTCCACAGAAGTGATTCCTATGCAAGTCAACGACAGTAAAAAGTAGACATGATTTTATGAATATTTATAGGCTACTTTTATATTTTGGAGCAACTAACTCCACTCCACTCCTACCCTAAACCTACCCACTCTCAACAATATAAAACATATAACAGGCAAATACAAGTACAGTCACAGGTATTTATTGCAAAAACTGAATAAAAACAGTATAAAAGTATTAACTCATGTTGCATGTTTTTTTTATAATACACAAATGGGTAGGTTTAGGGAAGGGGTTGGGTTACGTGTTCAAAACGTGTCTAAATACTGTAAATAAATAAAAAAAATGAAAATAATTCTGAATAAAATTATGCTGGCTGATTAAATCGAGAATCACACTCCATGTCATGATGATAACCATGCCCAACGCATCGGTATACTGTCATTGACTTACATAGGCATCATTTCCGTGGACCCATCACAGAATTTTCGGCGATTACGTGAAACTGCCACGGATTTTGAGTTAAGGGGCCTGTGTTCATTTCACGGAATTCTGTGAGATCAGGTTGATTCTAAAATGTCAAGTCACTGTCCATCTGTCTGTTAAACAGAGGTCTAAGATCAGGTCTTTTAGTTATGCATTATTAATGCTGAATAAAATGATTTCCACATGAAACACATCCTTTATCCAAGCTCTCTCTCCCTCTCCTAGGAATATTTGATGTCCCTCTGTGATATCAATAGCAGGGGGCATCACAGTAAAAATTTGTGTGTGAGCGCATGTTGAGTCACACAGCCAGATGCAAACTTTATCTTAATCTAGCAAATCTGTAATAAACATCATGCCGTTCAATAATATTTTACGACCCTATCTGCCTCGTAATATTTATTTATGCTGGGGTGGCATTCATACATAAACCAACAGACACAATGAGATCCTGCAATGCTAATATAAAAATAGGAGACAGCCAAAAACTTTTCCCAGAATCTTCTAGACGTCTATAGCATCTTTAGAAAAAACAAACAAATGAACCAATATCACTATTATGCCAGTCCAGATATTGAGTAATTGAATTGCAAATGGCTGTATTCAGCCCTAATTGCATCTGTCTGATGACTCTAAACGGGAAAGTATGTAACTTCCCTTAAAAGCATTTTATTTAGTAACCTGTGTTAGCTATTGATCGGGTCCAGATGATGAATTTGTAAATGTCCCCTTGTCCCCTCCAGATTCTGCATAAATATTTAAAGCAAAAAGGCAGCTATGTTGGCCTGCGGGCCTAAGAAGACAGATGAGTGTCATGCTGAATGCCAACCCAATTTCCAATGCAAATATACATTCTGCTGTAGCATAAGAGAGTAGCATTTGATGCAACATTGTGTTGCTGTGAAAAACGGTGTTTTGATCTTCTTGTATGCAACACTGTTTTCACGGTAACGTTAACCAGATCAACATTGTGAACCAAATTCTTCAAAACGTCAGTGAAAACATCAATTTCATGCATTACATGCAATGTAATAAAATATTTTGTTCCCTGCAAACGATACCAAGAAGAATGTGAATTTTTAACCAAGTCAAAAACAAAGGTAAGCCGATATCCTATTAAGTTAAACGCCATTAAAGGTGACACATTTTAAAGTAAAAAAGTGATCAAAGTTACGTAAACGATAAAAGCTCTTTGTGGTTTCTCGGTTTGATCGATTTGAGCAACAATAAACCACACAAAACATAGGCATTTTGAGTTTGTGATTCCTATAGAGATTCCTATGTAGAAAATCGCTTCCTGCCCTCCATCTGCATTTCGCGCCTCAGCAGTGACGTCACGTGCAAACAACCTATAGATGCACATCCGTCTTAGTCTGGCTCCGCCCTCCTACGTACTCAATTTCCTTCAGTACTGGGATTGCGGTATATTCTCTGGTTTTCTCCTGTCAAATTTTAACCGGTCCAATCAGCGAACAGAGGGAGTGGCTGAGAACGATGACTTGATTTCGTACGCTAGTTTGAGATGGCATACGTCATAGATATACATAATATAGGGCTAGATGTCTCATCCGCACTGCTGGCCAATTGAGGTCGACGTCCGCACCTGGCGGCCATCTTGTCACAGTCAGCTCGCTCACTCATAATATTGTGTTTTAGTAGTGCATATACTTTTTAGATAACCATAACTTGCTAAATGTTCTACCGATTTTCAAACTGTTTGGTTTGTTATAAACATCAGAGATGTAGTTATGACACTACATACTTATGAATAATTATTATTAAGCATCCAGAATTACAGCCACGTTAATAAAGTTTGTAAGAAACCAAACCATTTGTAAATCCGTAAAGATTTCAGCGAGATAAGAGTATTTGTGTTCGTGCAGATCACTCGCCTTACATCAGGTAACACAGAGCCCACCAGAAAGCTTGCCTGTGACAAGATGGCCGCCGGTGATGACATTATAGCCGTAACACATCTAGGGCCCTATCTTGCACCCAGCGCAATTGACTTTGTACACCGACGCATGTGTCATTCCTATTTTGCACCCGCGCAAAGCGCGCTTTTCCCTCCACAGAAGCACGTCGCTAAACTAGTGAATGAACTTGCGCTCCCTGGGCGGTTCAGCGCAAAAAAGGAGGCGTGTTCCGGCGCAAACAATCCCTGGTGCTATTTTGCTGTTCCATTAAACAATTGCGCCACTGACCAGAAAAAACCTAGTCTAAAGTCAGTGGCGCGTTGCGCGTTGTTCATTATGCTATTTTAAGGGCGCATGCTTGACCATAGCGTGCACAACGCGCATACACTTTGCTCATGTAATCTACACAGATGCAACAGTTATTTTTGCAAATCATAAATTGTTACACTAAAAAAATATTAACACATGAGATGACGGAAATCATTGTGGTGTGCCACGAAGATGTGAAAAAATAGGCATAAATCTAGCTTACAAATTATTCAGGCTAATTATTTATTTAACCGACGCTATTTTGGGTGGGTTTCTCCCATCCCCATACAACACAACTTCTCTGTCTTTCACTGCTCTTACAAGAACATCAGTCTCCTCGGCTGTGAACCGCTCCTGGCGTGCGCCTGGTAAATACGCCATAATAATAGCAATCCATAATGGAACTTGCGCACCTGCTTTTAAAGGGAATGTTGGATGACGCTCTGATTGGTTTATTCACGTTACGCCCAAACCACACCTATGAATAATGAAGCTACTTCAGACCAACCCATTTTAGATTTGCGCCGGGCGCAAGAGCCATTTATCCCGCCGGGAAAATAGCAACAGCGCCGAGACCCGCCCACAAAGTTACTTGCGCTTTGTGCTTTGACACTTGCGTTTCAGATCGTTAAAATAGGGCCCCTAGCCTTTATAATGTATATCTATGACATACGTCATGACCAAACATTAGCAATTGGTTATGGCAGATCCAGAATGGCTCTGGGCAGATCCAATAGTTTTAAACTTCAACAGAGTACCTGCCTTCAAGGAAGTTAATGCTTGTCAATGGAGGGTGGCCAGACTCTCTGTACAAATGAAATGTACGAAAGTCTGGTAGGGCCAGGCTACATCCGTCTAGCATGTGGTGTTTACATCGAGAAACAATGGAAAAGTAGCGCATTGGAATAGAAAAACGCATTCTGTTACAGCAGTAGGTGGCGGCAAGTAACCATTAAAAATGCATTTGTAACTGAATAATTAATTTAAGAAATAATTAAATTAAAAATGCTGATTCATTCAGTAATGAAACGAGTGAAGTGTTTCACTGTGTCCCAATTCAAAGGCTGCATCCTTCAAAATGCAGATGGATCCTTTAATGCCCTGCGTACCCCAGAAATCATTGCGCACCAGGGTTTTTTTTTTGTTGAGAAATTGCCGGATTACACTTTTAAATAAAAGTATTGAGCTCTACTTAATCAAATATCTAATGATGCAAATGTAAATATATACACTATATTGTAAAAAGTATTGGGACACCCCTCTAAATCATTGAATTCAGGTGTTCCAATCACTTCCATGAACACAGGTGTGTAAAATCAGGCACCTAGGCATGCAGATGCTTCTACAAACATTTGTGACCAGTCATGGAAAGTAGGGACACAAGTCGGTCTGGGGCATTTTGAGTTATTCACATATTCTGAAAGCTTTCCAACGATGTGTAACACATGGAAATCTGATCATATTTGGAGAAGTTGTGGCCATTTGAAAGTAGGCACTCAAAAAAAACTTAATAGGGAGAAACGACCTCTAAAGATTTTGCAGTTCTCACCTGTTCTCACCTGCTGGGAGTGACAATAGGGCTCATTTACATCTCATTTAGATAAGCCAGATAAGCTTGGTTAGATAAGCTTTACCCCCTGTAAAGCTCCCCTTGTAAAGCTGCATGGTTGCATAGCAACGACAGACCCAACGGGATGCATTGTGTAGCATTAGGACTTTTTGAACAGGATTCTGTGATAACCATGATCATTTTGGTCACTTTATTCATGAAATTAAATTTTCATGCCATTTCATCTCTAGTTATGATCAACTATGATAAACTAAAATCAAATATAATTATGTGTTTTTATAGTATAATATGCAAAGTACAATTTTCTATAAGAAAAAAATATAGAATTCTATATTTTTTTTATATTTATTCTATATTTTTCTATATTTTGTTCTTTTCTCTGACATTTAAGGGTAACATAGGCCTACAAAGACTCGTTTAGGTCTAAAACAGTTTGGATAGTTGTTAATACAGCATTCCCACAGCTTGGTTAACTTCAAATTCAAGAACCTTTCAAGGACTTTCCAGGTCCAGCTTTTTTTTTTTTGCATTTATTTTTGGCCAAATGACAGAGGTCTGATATTCTATTTGTCATATTTCTGTTTTGCATAAAACTGAATAATATTCGGTACATCCAGTACTGTATTCTAAAATTATCTGATATTAACTTAAAAGAGCTTAGGCTCATAGTAACCAGTCATAGCTTAGTAACCAGTCTATTTTTGCAATATTTCACAGTGTGTCTGTGAAACGCTGAGGTACCGTATAGTTTTGTGCACGCGTGAACATCATGGCAACGTACAGCACAAAGTACCTCATGCGGTAAACACTTAACGTAACGCGTAAAGTAACAAACGTAAATCAAGCATAGTCCACAAAGTGTTGGCGAAATAACACATTATCGGACCGGAGAGAATAATATGGAATTTCTTCCAGAAAACTTCTTGCACAAAATAAATTCAAGCACTTTCAAGGATGTATGTTTGTATGTTTATTTTCAGTCATGTCGTTGTACACAGCCCTCTCTTTCTGCACAAGGGAAAGATGATTATGTTGCTTCTTTACTGCTTCAGAATTTCTATCATCTGGAAGGTTTGCACTTCGTATCAGCTGCTCGTTATTGCTTTAGCACTGCTCAGTGCGCGGCCAGCCACCAGGGTTGCCAGGTTTTAACAACAAAAACCACACAATTGCTACTCAAAACTAGCCCAAAACAAGCCCAATCGCGTTTCAGGGGGGCTTCTCCGATAAAAATCGCATTTGGGGGCGTAATATATGTTTTTCAAGAACAAAAGAAACACGTCTCTGCTGCATGCTAGAGTCTCAGAAAAACAAGCCGATTTCAACCTCAAAGTGTATGCTTTTAAATATACCAATACTGCTATCTCAAACACGGAGAGGCTTCTTCGTGATCTCAACAGATTCTGCAAAAAAGCGAAAATCACCAATTTTGAACAAAAACGCTTCTTTCTCATTTTGCTCGAAACTTGTGCTGCCTACTTGTGTCCCTACTTTCTGTGACTGGTCACATTTGTGAAGGAATGGGTTGCTCTCAGGAGCTCAGTGAATTCAAGCGTGGTTCCTGTGCAATTTGTGAAGTCTGAGGCTGAGGTGCACAGTTCGCAGAAGTTGCCAACTTTCTTCAGAGTCAATATCTACAGACCTCCAAACTTTGTGTGGCCTTCAGATTAGCTCAAGAACAGTGTGTAGAGAGCTTGATGGAATGGGTTTTGCAAGTACATCCCAAACAGAGCAACGGCTGATGAAGATTATAGATTCGTATTTGACAGGGGCAGGGATTCAATAGGAGGACTGCTTGGGAATTTGCATGGACGGCTCACAGAACATGGCTGGGAAATGAGCAGGATTGCAAGCACTCATCAAGAGAGTCGCACCGGAAGCGAAGTGGACTCACTGCTTTATACATCGAGAAGCACTCGCATCATGACAGTTAAGTCTGACGTTGTTACCGCAGTCAATTACATCAAAACAAGACAGCTGAAATCCCGTTTTCCGCACTCTCTCAGGATATGGGCACTGATCACAGTGCTGTGCTGTTTTACAGTGAAACGAGATGGCTCTCTCACGGCAAAGTGCTATCCAGAGTGTTTGAGCTCAGGGAGCAAGTTCAAATTTTTCTGCAGGAAGAACGATTGAATGAGCTTGCCAGCAAGTTAAGCAATGAACCATTTCTAATGAAATTGGCATGTCTTAGTGACATGCTCGCCAAATTGAACCAATTGAACCTTCAGCTGCAGGGCAAAGACAAGCACCTACCACATCTGGCAGACCAAGTCTCATTCGTCCAAAAATTGGAGATGTGGGGCAGGAAACTTGAACGAGGAAATACAGGTTCATTTCAAAATTGTACAAATCTTTACAAAATTAACAAGCTCACAGAAATCACACATTTTGGAACACATTTCTGCTCTGAGAGGTCATTTTCAGAAGTACTTCCCTGACCATAGTGTGCAATTTGACTGGGTGAGAGATCCGTTCACTGCTTTTGCACCTGCTGATCTGAGCTCCTCTGAGGAAAAGCAGTTAATTGATATAATGTCTGATTCAAACGTGAGGCTAAAGTTCCCATCACAAAGACTGTGAATTCTGGCTTGGTGTGAAGAGGGAGTGCCCACTCATTGGTCAGAAGGCAGTTACAATTCTGCTTCCCTTTTGCTATGTCCTTTCACCACATTTTTTCATAGGTTGAAAGGGGGCATGACCAAAGAAGTTTGAGAAGCACTGGGCTAGACCGTCCCATTGGCCTTTATGAGTGAGTTCATTCAAAGTTCAAACCGATTAAAAAAAAAAAAAAGTTAATAAAATTAAGTAAATATTTTGTTGGCACACCAACATTTTTAGCATATTTTGGAGCTTTGGTATGCCAACTTTTTTTTTTTTGTTTAAAAAAAAAAAATATTATAGGTATTCTAAAATGGCCTATCTATTTATTGGCTCCAAAATGTATTTCAGTTCAACAAGATTGTTTTCACATCTCACGGTGCAAAAAAGCCAAATGACAACAATAAATTTTATCTCGTCAACCAGAACATTGGGAAAACAGTGCACTTAAACGTAATGACTACCACAATGCCGTCATTAGCATCTTTCCTCTCAGTTTCGTCTCCCATTCAGCTCTCATAATCACACCGCTATTGTGTTATGAAGCACACCGTCTCCATTCGAGTCATCAAGCATCCCATAAGGCAGTATGGGTGATGATGGCATCTAATTGAAGCTGTTAGTGAGGTGGAATTTGCATGGCTGTGTGTGTGTTTTTACACGGAAAATACCTGAGTTCATGAGTGTCCATAACAAAGCATGACCTGCGAGGACCTTTTCTTCACGACACCCTCCTGGCAGAACGCTTGTGTTTGGCTTCGCCAGAGCAAAACAGGCTGCGTTTTGAGTAAATTAGATAATAGGAAACGCTGGAGTTTGCTAGTTTGTGCTTCACTACCTTAGTGGAAGTAATTCAAAAGTGTGATCTTCTGAAATGCAAACAGCTTTTTATTTGCATCATTCACTCTCGCTCAGATAAAGTGGTGGCCAAATATTCTCTTTTGGTGCAAAAAGTCAAAATGATTAAATGATTTTTAACATGAGAGTGGATACGGCCATTTGTAACAGCCCAGCTAACAGGAAATGTTCTCAGAACTTCAGCCAACGTTAGGTTCGCTTAACGTTATGAACATCTTTCTTCCAGTAATGTTAACAGAACATTCATTCAGTTATCCGGTGTTTAATAATGTTCTCAAAACCTTTTGTACTTTGTTCATAGAATATTTTATTTATATATGTTACTACTTGTTTCATGATGGCTGCTCTGTCACGTTCATCTTCAGACACAAATGAAGATATTTTAGTTGAATTCCGATGGCTCAGAAAGGCCTCCATTGGCACAATGTACACTCTCAAGCCCCATAAAAGGTACTAAAGACGTCGATACAAAGTCCATCTCACTACAGCGGCTCTACAATAACTTTATGAAGCGATGATAATAGTTATTGTGCGCAAAAAAAAACTAAATAACGACTTATATAGTGATGACCGATTTCAAAACACAGCATGATGATGCTATGAATCAGCGAGACGATTCATGATTCGGCTTGCGTGTCAAACTGCTGAAATACGTGATTTTGGCGATCCAAACCGCTGAATCGACTCATTGATTCATAACGCTTCAAAGCTTCATGATGCTGTGTTTTGAAATCGGTCAACACACCGGGAAACTGCTTTGCTCTTTTGCTGTTATTTTTGTTGGCAAATGGGAGTTTGCATGCTTCATCATGGTTTCACCGATATCTATGTTTCACCATGGGGTTTGCAGCTTTTCGATGGCGTTCGCATTGGGTAATTACGTCACTTCAAAACGAAGCGGACTTTGGCTGATTATGCCTTAAATCACGCGATCGCATAAACACGTTTTTCTGGAGGGACTGATATACGTATTCAAACATGATTACCTATAGGCTAAACACGTAATGAAAAAAAGGTGAGTCTGTGAAAACGGCGACGGCATGTACGCCCTTTTGGGGTTTGCGCGGGGACGATGATGGTATAGTTTCAAAATTATTTCAAACCTATTTCATGGTTTCATTCTCTGGCCACCAGGTGCTGTTGCGCTGCAGATGGGGTCCGGAACGCATTGGGGGTTTTCTATTTTAGTTGAGGATGGTGTTGTTTACATGGCCCCAAATTAAATAACTAATCAGTTTTTACAACAGAAATGAATCAAAACGAAACTACACGAAACAACAAGGGAACAAACACCACTTTAATTTACAGCCCGCAGATTCATGCTTACCCTGTAACTACACAGATAATTACCCCTTAATTAAAAAAAACTTACAGTATAAATAATGTGTTAATTTTCCTGATAGTTCCCCTTTATTCCCTCGATATTACATATTGTTCCCTTATACCTATACGTACTTACTTTATAGTTACACTATAATTACCAAAAATTATGCTGTAAATTCTCTTTACTTACGCAGTACTTTCCGGGCCGTAATCTAAAGCGTTACCCATAATTAATGATAACTTACCATGCTGTCACAGGCTGGAGTATCCTTTGTATTGGAGATGTTGTTGGTTCATTGTCCTGCAATTCGGGATTAGACTCGAACATGTATGGGCCAGGGTTTGCAAAGCACTTCCAGTTATTTTAGCTGTAGGCCTACAAAAACACTCTGTTTTGTTGCTTGATATTGACAACTGGAATTTCAAGTTCCTTTGAGTTTAGAAAATCTATGCACAGTTATTATTAGTTTATCTCTTCTCCGGTCTCTGACAATGTCTGGATTTTGAAATCATCCTTTTGATGCTTATTTTAAAAGCCGTTTGTTCAACTAGGAATTAACAGCACATTGAAAATATATATATAACCGTAAGAATGGATACACTGCTTCCGGTATTCAGTTCTGTTGTGATAAAGGTCTATAGCGGCTAAAGAATCAGAAGTCTGGCACGAGTGCTCAGGTGTTCAGTCTCACACGGTTATGCACATGTCATCGCTGGCACCGAGTGGCCGACATGCAGAGTCAGACTGACTCCAGCAGAGCCACTCACTGACCACCAAAGCGTCACAGGCTGCACTCTTCCAAACATTTCCGATGAGATAAAGGTGTCTGGAACACAGACACAGCAGACCAGTTTAATTTGAATTTATGAGGTAGTGTGGGGCTAGGTACACTGCTGCTTAATAACATGCTTTATTTGGATCCTTTACCTTTGCAACACAACTGAGGTTGGTAGGAGGTGTTTTGCTTTAGCGCACACATTATATAAAAAGTGCAATGAGTCACAGTTAGTAGCCTAACAATCAATCTGAGATCCATGAATTCAACTCAGTTAAAAAATAAAATGATTCACCATTTAAGCAGCCTCATGTCCTTCAAAACTCAATGTTTTTTTGCAGAATGTTATTGTTCTCTCCAAATTGTAAATTGACCACATGTTGTCAAGGTCCAAATTAGATGAAAACGCAATTAAAAGTATTAGACCAAAATGCATGTTTAATGTGGGGGAACAATATCAGTTTAAATCTTTTGTTTTAAATGTATTAGCTCTGAGCATTGCACATCATACACACCTTTCTGCTGTAGTGAGCAGCGATATTTAAACTCACTTTTTCTCTGCCATTGTAAACCAGTGGAGCCTCAGAGGAATCTTTTATGCTATCTTGACAATACTAAGTACATATGTCAGTTTTTTAATTCCTTTATGACCACATGGACACATTTGTTCGGCTTTTAACAGCTCTCATAAGATTCATTTGAAATGATTTACTGAAACCCAACTGAGAGTGTGTTTGGTGTATGTCTTCATCTGATTCAGGCTTCTATATTTCAGCTTAACTCCCACAGGAGGTGTTTTCTGTGCGACTCGATTGTGAACATACGTCTTGTCGTGCCTCTGAAGTACGATAACACACGTGCTCCTTGGTTCCTGCGAGGAATGTGGGCGTCCAAACATCATTTCCTGGGCTAATAAATAAGGTTTTCCTTTCCTCAAGCTCAGCTGCAATTTTGATCTTTCTCTAATTGTGTTTTTTTTTCTTTCTTTTTTTTTCTCCATCTCTCCCTAAGCAATACTTCTTATCAGCAAAATATGAAGACTAATATAAGAAATCTTTTATTGGTTTCTGTCTCACGTAACGGTTTGAAATCACAAATTTCCAATGCCTGCTCAGGTTTGGACTGATAAGATATATAAAAAATAAAACAAGTCATACAAACACAAGTCAAAGGGTTCTTTGTGTTGTTGCCGTGCTGATGTGGAGCTCATATGCATGTAGGCGGGTGAGTTAATTGTAGAGGTTTAAAGAAAAGTTAGACTGCAATGGCAAACTAACCGTAACAATAATGATTTAGTATCACTATTGCTATTCATAGTTTTCACGTGACATCACGCTTATATGAACGCCCACCTGGAAGGCAAAATAAGGCTTTCCTCCATTGCCCGCCAGTTATTTTGACCAGGTTTGCAGTCAGTATTAATGCAGTGATATTAAAATACCACATTCAATACACACCTTATTGATGTTGCATACTTTGTATAGGAAAGCAGATGAACACAGAATATTAATGAAACACAAGGTTTCTCATTAAGCGTATTTTTCCTATTGAAACCCATTATAAAGAAAACGTGTTGCATTCATATTCTGGGCTCATCTGCTCGCCTGTATATAGTATGCATCATCAAAAAGGTGTAAACTGTATGTGATCTTTTACTATCACTGTTTTAGTACATTACAGCATTTTAAGGGTGTGTTGCACAAATAAGGATTCTTTAGCCTGGCGACAGTTCACCCTCCTGCCCTCTGCTGCTTGATCAGCTCTATAACGGTTTTACACTGCGTAATTAATCTGTGTTTAAAATTAAGTGGTGCAACAACCCCATATCAACAAATCCTAGATTAGCATTAAACTTTGCTTAAACTTAATCCTTATTGGTGCAACTCACCCTAGCCTATATTGTTTTTCATGTTAAGCATTTTAAAAACTTCCTGCTGTTATATATAGTGATTGAAATATTGCAGCAGGTGCTGTATATGGATCATAAGTGCCCAAAATGTTCATCTTGTTCAAATATTTTTTATTTTTTTAGATGGAAATTTGACAGGCTTGTGCTGCAGTTCTATGGTGGTTTTGCCCTCCAAGGCTCTGCGACAGTCACGTGACTGAAAACTATGAATTGCTCATGTTAAAGATTAAAGACAAACAAATTAAACTTTAGCAAGCAGTGTCATTTTTGGTATTATTTATATAATATTTAGTATTTTATTTTAAAGTATTTTTTTAATATTTTGTAGCTTTTATTTTTATTTTTGTTTAATTCTTAGTAATTTTGTAATGTGCTTTTGTCATTTGTATTAGTTTTCTTTTCTTTTAGTAATTTTAGTACTTCAAATTATTTATTTCAATAAAAATGATTTTTACAGTTTTAGTTAATAATAATAGACAAGAGCTTATGATTTATGATTTTCATCTGATGGATCTCGATCAATTCTTCAAGCTCTACACATCATAGACCCTTAATCCAATAATCAACCACCTAGCAACGCATATATAGATGGGCTAAAACCCTTCTAAGCGAACACATAGCAACACAATAAAAAAATAAAATAAAATAAAAAAAACGATCACTTATCCTTTTAGAGCAGAAATAATGTGTGAAATAATGTGTGGGGGGGGGGGGGGGGGATCCATTTTGTCCCTTAAAAAATATGAAGCATTTAGCATGTGCAAAAGCACAATCAATTAAATGTGTTATTCAATAAGTGGAGGGGGAGGGACAGAAATAGTGAAATAGTGTCTTGAAGCTGAGCTCCTTGAGTTCAATCAATGATTCAATGCCCCTGTTTACACCTGATATTAGAGTTTTGGTGGATCGGATCACAGACAACGCTAAATACAGGTGTAAACGGGGTCTAAAATGATTTGAGCTTCCACTTTCGCATTCGTAGTGTAAACGCTCATGTGGTCGAATGTGTTTAAACAGCGTTCGCCGTGGTCTTGTAACTGCCAGAGCAGAAACGAAAGCAGCTGCTTTTTGTTTTTCTGTCGCGTTCATATGTAAATTGCGTGAGCTTATTTCATCCATTAGATCGAAAGATCTGAAAAGTACATTTACCCACCCATTGACCCTCCCCTTGAAGAAATCAGGACAGTTTGAAAGTGGACAAATGAGATGGATTAAAACATTAGGTGTAAACGGGAACGTGTCTCCCTCGTCTACTTGTGATCCGATCGACCAAAACGCATCTTAATGCCAGGGCCAAATAACGGCCAGGACACACACACACACTGCAGTCATCCCCCAGGACTTTTGAAGACTAAAGTGTCACAATACTTTTTAACTGTATATCTATGCATCTATGCTATCATTTAAACCAAATCAAACATCTTTATTTGTGAAATGTTTGGTTTAAAAAGTGTTGCACCTGATTGCAGTGACATTCAAAACAGTTTTAGGGGCACTGCACTGATTATCCTGGTCCAGGTTATGTAGAGTGTGTGTGTGTGTGTGTGTGTGTGTGTGTGTGTGTGTGTGTGTGTGTGTGTGTGTGTGTGTGTGTGTGTGTGTGTGTGTGTGTGTGTGTGTGTGTGTGTGTGTGTGTTGACAGCGAGTGATGTTTTGTCTGTGCTTTACCTGAAGGCTGTCTGTACCCTCAGGATGGGCCACACCGACCCCAGGTACCTTCATTCCAAATTCTGTCAGTCACGATTCAATCAGTTCTCATGATCCACTTCATCAGTTCTGAGTTCAGCTCGACCACTAAATCTCACAATTACACCCTCTTTCATATGAGTAGATGCCCTGTGTGTCATGAGCAGCAAAACAGCCAAATACATAAAACATGAGCTCATTGCAAATGGCGGTTATTGTTGCATTCTTATCAGATGAATGTCAAGAACCCTGTCAAGAACAATCTGAGTCATAAGAAAAAGAAGAAAAAAAAAACAACCAACCAAACAAACAAACAAACAAAAACAAAAAAAAAGAAATTAAATATAGCATAAAAACTATTTTAGGATAATTGAGATTTTGAGATGTCTTCATGCCAATTTAGCACATTTGAGCACCCATAAAAATAAAAATAAATAATAATAATAATAATATTTATTTTTTATTTAAATATATATTTTTAATTATATTAATAATTTAATTAATATTATATGATATGTTTTATACAATAATATATTAAATAAATGTAAAAAATAATAATGATAATAATTTGTCTTTATTCAAAAAAATGTTCCCTCTTTGAAAACACAAAATAAATAAATAACATTTTGATACATGATCATTATTCATACCTTCCAATAAACAGGTATCCCCTAAAGTTCATTAAAACCTAAAGTGTTGTCTTGATTTCAACATCTGTCTTTTATTTAAATACTGTCTTAGATGTGTCATATTCCCGCTCTGTTGCACAAATGTCAATAAGCAAACACTGAACGTGAAATGATCAATTATGTATGAAATGTTCTAATCTATCCAATTACCTTAATTCGCAGTGAGACGGGCTATTTGACATCACTGAAGCTTTCTGCTGCTGTAAACGGGAACAACTGTGTTTTCAGGTCTAAAGCCCCCGCCTGAGAGCCAAGGGCCCCTGCTGAGCGCATACGCCACCTGAATGCAAACTCTTCTTTGTGATCATTAAAGTTCAGCTCTTCGTACTGCTCCAAATTACATCACCATCTGCACCACTTAACACACCTGTTTGGAATGATAATGTAGATACCATAAATACTTTGTTACAGTTTAGCACATCACAGCAGTATGGCAACGAGGGTCACCTCTGTGATAATGGCACACATTTCTCATTTGAGTTTCATGCACTGAACCACTTCATGCAAATGACTGTAAATCACACAGCGAGTTCCTCTGACAGTGCAGCTACCAGCTATTATGAAACAGTGACATCTAGTGGTTGCATAAATAAGTGCACATTACAAGCAGGCAGGCCAGAACGCTATACATTACTTTTGCACATACTTGCACATTTAAAGGTATAGTTTACCCAAAAATGAAAATTCTGTCATTATTTACTCACCCTTGTGTTGTTCCAAACCTGTGAGACTTTCGTTCATCTTCGTTCTTGAGGAAGCTCAACCATGCTGCCTAACATGAGAATGAACCTCATTGGTTCTTGTGGAAGCTCAAACATGCTGCGTAACATGAGAATGAACAAGAGAATAAGAGAATGAACCTCACTGATTCTTGAGGAAGCTCAAACGTGCTGCCTAACATGAGAATGAACCTCATTGGTTCTTGAGGAGGCTCAAACGTGCTACCTAACAAGAGAATGAACCTCATTGGTTCTTGAGGAAGCTCAAACGTGCTGCGGAACATGAAAATGAACCTCACTGGTTCTTGAGGAACCTCAAACATGCTGCCCAACAAGAGAATGAACCTCATTGGTTCTTGAGGAAGCACAAACGTACTGCGTAACATGAGAATGAACCTCATTGGTTCTTGAGGAAGCACAAACGTACTGCGTAACATGAGAATGAACCTCATTGGTTCTTGAGGAAGCTCAAACCTGCTGCGTAACAAGAGAATGAGCCTCATTGGTTCTTGAGGAAGCTCAAACATGCTGCCCAACAAGAGAATGAACCTCATTGGTTCTTGAGGAAGCTCAAACATGCTGCCCAACAAGAGAATGAACCTCATTGGTTCTTGAGGAAGCACAAACGTACTGCGTAACATGAGAATGAGCCTCATTGTTTCTTGAGGAAGCACAAACGTACTGCGTAACATGAGAATGAACCTCATTGGTTCTTGAGGAAGCTCAAATGTGCTGCGTAACATGAGAATGAACCTCATTGGTTCTTGAGGAAGCACAAACGTACTGCGTAACATGAGAATGAACCTCATTGGTTCTTGAGGAAGCTCAAACGTGCTGCATAACATGAGAATGAACCTCATTGGTTCTTGAGGAAGCTCAAACCTGCTGCGTAACATGAGAATGAACCTCATTGGTTCTTAAGGAAGCTCAAACGTGCTGAGTAACATGAGAATGAACCTCATTGGTTCTTGAGGAAGCTCAAACCTACTGCGTAACATGAGAATGAACCTCATTGGTTCTTGAGGAAGCTCAAACATGCTGCCCAACAAGAGAATGACCCTCATTGGTTCTTGAGGAAGCTCAAACATGCTGCCCAACAAGAGAATGAACCTCATTGGTTCTTGAGGAAGCACAAACGTACTGCGTAACATGAGAATGAACCTCATTGGTTCTTGTGGAAGCTCAAACGTGCTTTGTAACACAAGAATGAACCTCATTGTTTTTTGAGGAAGCTTAAACGTGCTGCATAACATGAGAATGAACCTCATTGGTTCTTGAGGAAGCTCAAATGTGCTACATAACATGAAAATGGACCTCATTGGTTCTTGTGGAAGCTCAAACGTGCTGCGTAACATGAGAATGAACTTCATTGGTTCTTGAGGAAGCTCAAACATAGTGCCGAACAAGAGAATGAACCTCATTGGTTCTTGAGGAAGCTCAAACGTGCTGTGTAACATGAGAATGAACCTCATTGGTTCTTGAGGAAGCTCAAACGTGCTGCCTAACATGAGAATGAACTTCATTGGTTCTTGAGGAAGCTCAAACGTGCTGCATAACATGAGAATGAGCCTCATTGGTTCTTGTGGAAGCTCAAACGTGCTTTGTAACACAAGAATGAACCTCATTGTTTTTTGAGGAAGCTTAAACGTGCTGCATAACATGAGAATGAACCTCATTGGTTCTTGAGGAAGCTCAAATGTGCTGCGTAACATGAGAATGAACCTCATTGGTTCTTGAGGAAGCTCAAATGTGCTGCGTAACATGAGAATGAACCTCATTGGTTCTTGAGGAAGCACAAACGTACTGCGTAACATGAGAATGAACCTGATTGGTTCTTGAGGAAGCTCAAACGTGCTGCATAACATGAGAATGAACCTCATTGGTTCTTGAGGAAGCTCAAACCTGCTGCGTAACATGAGAATGAACCTCATTGGTTCTTGAGGAAGCTCAAATGTGCTGCGTAACATGAGAATGAACCTCATTGGTTCTTGAGGAAGCTCAAATGTGCTGCGTAACATGAGAATGAACCTCATTGGTTCTTGAGGAAGCACAAACGTACTGCGTAACATGAGAATGAACCTCATTGGTTCTTGAGGAAGCTCAAACGTGCTGCATAACATGAGAATGAACCTCATTGGTTCTTGAGGAAGCTCAAACCTGCTGCGTAACATGAGAATGAACCTCATTGGTTCTTGAGGAAGCTCAAACGTGCTGCGGAACATGAAAATGAACCTCATTGGTTCTTGAGGAAGCTCAAACATGCTGCCAAACAAGAGAATGACCATCATTGGTTCTTGAGGAAGCTCAAACATGCTGCCCAACAAGAGAATGAACCTCATTGGTTCTTGAGGAAGCACAAACGTACTGCGTAACATGAGAATGAACCTCATTGGTTCTTGAGGAAGCTCAAACCTGCTGCGTAACATGAGAATGAACCTCATTGGTTCTTGAGGAAGCTCAAACATACTGCATAACATGAGAATGAACCTCATGGTTCTTGTGGAAGCTCAAACGTGCTGCGTAACATGAGAATGAACTTCATTGGTTCTTGAGGAAGCTCAAACATACTGCATAACATGAGAATGAACCTCATGGTTCTTGTGGAAGCTCAAATATGCTGCCTAACAAGCGAATTAACCTCATTGGTTCTTGAGGAAGCTCAAACATAGTGCCGAACAAGAGAATGAACCTCATTGGTTCTTGAGGAAGCTCAAACGTGCTGTGTAACATGAGAATGAACCTCATTGGTTCTTGAGGAAGCTCAAACGTGCTGCCTAACATGAGAATGAACTTCATTGGTTCTTGAGGAAGCTGAAACGTGCTGCATAACATGAGAATGAGCCTCATTGGTTCTTGTGGAAGCTCAAACGTGCTTTGTAACACAAGAATGAACCTCATTGTTTTTTGAGGAAGCTTAAACGTGCTGCATAACATGAGAATGAACCTCATTGGTTCTTGAGGAAGCTCAAATGTGCTGCGTAACATGAGAATGAACCTCATTGGTTCTTGAGGAAGCTCAAATGTGCTGCGTAACATGAGAATGAACCTCATTTGTTCTTGAGGAAGCACAAACGTACTGCGTAACATGTGAATGAACCTCATTGGTTCTTGAGAAAGCTCAAACGTGCTGCATAACATGAGAATGAACCTCATTGGTTCTTGAGGAAGCTCAAACCTGCTGCGTAACATGAGAATGAACCTCATTGGTTCTTAAGGAAGCTCAAACGTGCTGAGTAACATGAGAATGAACCTCATTGGTTCTTGAGGAAGCTCAAACCTGCTGCGTAACATGAGAATGAACCTCATTGGTTCTTGAGGAAGCTCAAACGTGCTGCGGAACATGAAAATGAACCTCATTGGTTCTTGAGGAAGCTCAAACATGCTGCCCAACAAGAGAATGACCCTCATTGGTTCTTGAGGAAGCTCAAACATGCTGCCCAACAAGAGAATGAACCTCATTGGTTCTTGAGGAAGCACAAACGTACTGCGTAACATGAGAATGAACCTCATTGGTTCTTGAGGAAGCTCAAACCTGCTGCGTAACAAGAGAATGAGCCTCATTGTTTCTTGAGGAAGCACAAACGTACTGCGTAACATGAGAATGAACCTCATCGGTTCTTGAGGAAGCTCAAATGTGCAACGTAACATGAAAATGGACCTCATTGGTTCTTGTGGAAGCTCAAACGTGCTGCGTAACATGAGAATGAACTTCATTGGTTCTTGAGGAAGCTCAAACATGCTGCATAACATGAGAATGAACCTCATGGTTCTTGTGGAAGCTCAAATATGCTGCCTAACAAGCGAATTAACCTCATTGGTTCTTGAGGAAGCTCAAACATGCTGCCGAACAAGAGAATGAACCTCATTGGTTCTTGAGGAAGCTCAAACGTGCTGTGTAACATGAGAATGAACCTCATTGGTTCTTGAGGAAGCTCAAACGTGCTGCCTAACATGAGAATGAACTTCGTTGGTTCTTGAGGAAGCTCAAACGTGCTGCATAACATGAGAATGAGCCTCATTGGTTCTTGTGGAAGCTCAAACGTGCTTTGTAACACAAGAATGAACCTCATTGTTTTTTGAGGAAGCTTAAACGTGCTGCATAACATGAGAATGAACCTCATTGGTTCTTGAGGAAGCTCAAACCTGCTGCGTAACATGAGAATGAACCTTATTGGTTCTTAAGGAAGCTCAAACGTGCTGAGTAACATGAGAATGAACCTCATTGGTTCTTGAGGAAGCTCAAACCTGCTGCGTAACATGAGAATGAACCTCATTGGTTCTTGAGGAAGCTCAAACGTGCTGCGGAACATGAAAATTAACCTCATTGGTTCTTGAGGAAGCTCAAACATGCTGCCCAACAAGAGAATGACCATCATTGGTTCTTGAGGAAGCTCAAACATGCTGCCCAACAAGAGAATGAACCTCATTGGTTCTTGAGGAAGCACAAACGTACTGCGTAACATGAGAATGAACCTCATTGGTTCTTGAGGAAGCTCAAACCTGCTGCGTAACAAGAGAATGAGCCTCATTGTTTCTTGAGGAAGCACAAACGTACTGCGTAACATGAGCATGAACCTCATTGGTTCTTGAGGAAGCTCAAATGTGCTACATAACATGAAAATGGACCTCATTGGTTCTTGTGGAAGCTCAAACGTGCTGCGTAACATGAGAATGAACTTCATTGGTTCTTGAGGAAGCTCAAACATACTGCATAACATGAGAATGAACCTCATGGTTCTTGTGGAAGCTCAAATATGCTGCCTAACAAGCGAATTAACCTCATTGGTTCTTGAGGAAGCTCAAACATAGTGCCGAACAAGAGAATGAACCTCATTGGTTCTTGAGGAAGCTCAAACGTGCTGTGTAACATGAGAATGAACCTCATTGGTTCTTGAGGAAGCTCAAACGTGCTGCCTAACATGAGAATGAACTTCATTGGTTCTTGAGGAAGCTCAAACACACTGCATAACATGAGAATGAGCCTCATTGGTTCTTGTGGAAGCTCAAACGTGCTTTGTAACACAAGAATGAACCTCATTGTTTTTTGAGGAAGCTTAAACGTGCTGCATAACATGAGAATGAACCTCATTGGTTCTTGAGGAAGCTCAAATGTGCTGCGTAACATGAGAATGAACCTCATTGGTTCTTGAGGAAGCTCAAATGTGCTGCGTAACATGAGAATGAACCTCATTTGTTCTTGAGGAAGCACAAACGTACTGCGTAACATGAGAATGAACCTCATTGGTTCTTGAGAAAGCTCAAACGTGCTGCATAACATGAGAATGAACCTCATTGGTTCTTGAGGAAGCTCAAACCTGCTGCGTAACATGAGAATGAACCTCATTGGTTCTTAAGGAAGCTCAAACGTGCTGAGTAACATGAGAATGAACCTCATTGGTTCTTGAGGAAGCTCAAACCTGCTGCGTAACATGAGAATGAACCTCATTGGTTCTTGAGGAAGCTCAAACGTGCTGCGGAACATGAAAATGAACCTCATTGGTTCTTGAGGAAGCTCAAACATGCTGCCCAACAAGAGAATGACCCTCATTGGTTCTTGAGGAAGCTCAAACATGCTGCCCAACAAGAGAATGAACCTCATTGGTTCTTGAGGAAGCACAAACGTACTGCGTAACATGAGAATAAACCTCATTGGTTCTTGAGGAAGCTCAAACCTGCTGCGTAACAAGAGAATGAGCCTCATTGTTTCTTGAGGAAGCACAAACGTACTGCGTAACATGAGAATGAACCTCATTGGTTCTTGAGGAAGCTCAAATGTGCTACGTAACATGAAAATGGACCTCATTGGTTCTTGTGGAAGCTCAAACGTGCTGCGTAACATGAGAATGAACTTCATTGGTTCTTGAGGAAGCTCAAACATGCTGCATAACATGAGAATGAACCTCATGGTTCTTGTGGAAGCTCAAATATGCTGCCTAACAAGCGAATTAACCTCATTGGTTCTTGAGGAAGCTCAAACATGCTGCCGAACAAGAGAATGAACCTCATTGGTTCTTGAGGAAGCTCAAACGTGCTGTGTAACATGAGAATGAACCTCATTGGTTCTTGAGGAAGCTCAAACGTGCTGCCTAACATGAGAATGAACTTCGTTGGTTCTTGAGGAAGCTCAAACGTGCTGCATAACATGAGAATGAGCCTCATTGGTTCTTGTGGAAGCTCAAACGTGCTTTGTAACACAAGAATGAACCTCATTGTTTTTTGAGGAAGCTTAAACGTGCTGCATAACATGAGAAAGAACCTCATTGGTTCTTGAGGAAGCTCAAACGTGCTGCGTAACATGAAAATGAACCTCATTGGTTCTTGTGGAAGCTCAAACGTGCTGCATAACATGAGAATGAACTTCATTGGTTCTTGAGGAAGCTCAAACATGCTGCATAACATGAGAATGAATCTCATGGTTCTTGTGGAAGCTCAAACGTGCTGCATAACACGAGAATGAACCTCATGGTTCTTGTGGAAGCTCAAACGTGCTGCGTAACATGAAAATTAACCTCATTGGTTCTAGAGGAAGCTCAAACGTGCTGCCTAACAAGAGAATGAACCTCACTGGTTCTTGAGGAAGCTCAAACGTGCTGCCGAACAAGAGAATGAACCTCACTGGTTCTTGAGGAAGCTCAAACGTGCTGCCTAACATAAGAATGAACCTCATTGGTTCTAGAGGAATCTCAAACGTGCTGCCTAACATAACAATGAACCTCATTGGTTCTTGAGGAAGCTCAAACGTGCTGCATAACACGAGAATGAACCTCATGGTTCTTGTGGAAGCTCAAACGTGCTGCGTAACATGAAAATTAACCTCATTGGTTCTAGAGGAAGCTCAAACGTGCTGCCTAACAAGAGAATGAACCTCACTGGTTCTTGAGGAAGCTCAAACGTGCTGCCGAACAAGAGAATGAACCTCACTGGTTCTTGAGGAAGCTCAAACGTGCTGCCTAACATAAGAATGAACCTCATTGGTTCTAGAGGAAGCTCAAACGTGCTGCCTAACATAACAATGAACCTCATTGGTTCTTGAGGAAGCTCAAACGTGCTGCCTAACATAAGAATGAACCTCATTGGTTCTTGAGGAAGCTCAAACGTGCTGCCTAACATAAGAATGAACCTCATTGGTTCTAGAGGAAACTCGAACGTGCTGCGTAACATGAGAATGAACCTAATTGGTTCTTGAGGAACCTCAAACGTGCTGCGTAACATGAGAATGAACCTCATTGGTTCTTGAGGAAGCTCAAACGTGCTGCGTAACATGAGAATGAACCTAATTGGTTCTTGAGGAAGCTCAAATGTGCTGCATAACAAGAGAATGAACCTCATTGGTTCTTGAGGAAGCTCAAACGTGCTGTGTAACATGAGAATGAACCTCATTGGTTCTTGAGGAAGCTCAAACGTGCTGCCTAACATGAGAATGAACTTCGTTGGTTCTTGAGGAAGCTCAAACCTGCTGCGTAACATGAGAATGAACCTTATTGGTTCTTAAGGAAGCTCAAACGTTCTGAGTAACATGAGAATGAACCTCATTGGTTCTTGAGGAAGCTCAAACCTGCTGCGTAACATGAGAATGAACCTCATTGGTTCTTGAGGAAGCTCAAACGTGCTGCGGAACATGAAAATTAACCTCATTGGTTCTTGAGGAAGCTCAAACATGCTGCCCAACAAGAGAATGACCATCATTGGTTCTTGAG
This sequence comes from Romanogobio albipinnatus, assembly GCA_023566225.1. NCBI lineage: Eukaryota > Metazoa > Chordata > Actinopteri > Cypriniformes > Gobionidae > Romanogobio > Romanogobio albipinnatus. Next base: position 45,147,681 of record CM042246.1, on the reverse strand, counting down.
GAAGCTCAAACATGCTGCCCAACAAGAGAATGAACCTCATTGGTTCTTGAGGAAGCACAAACGTACTGCGTAACATGAGAATGAACCTCATTGGTTCTTGAGGAAGCTCAAACCTGCTGCGTAACAAGAGAATGAGCCTCATTGTTTCTTGAGGAAGCACAAACGTACTGCGTAACATGAGAATGAACCTCATTGGTTCTTGAGGAAGCTCAAATGTGCTACATAACATGAAAATGGACCTCATTGGTTCTTGTGGAAGCTCAAACGTGCTGCGTAACATGAGAATGAACTTCATTGGTTCTTGAGGAAGCTCAAACATACTGCATAACATGAGAATGAACCTCATGGTTCTTGTGGAAGCTCAAATATGCTGCCTAACAAGCGAATTAACCTCATTGGTTCTTGAGGAAGCTCAAACATAGTGCCGAACAAGAGAATGAACCTCATTGGTTCTTGAGGAAGCTCAAACGTGCTGTGTAACATGAGAATGAACCTCATTGGTTCTTGAGGAAGCTCAAACGTGCTGCCTAACATGAGAATGAACTTCATTGGTTCTTGAGGAAGCTCAAACACACTGCATAACATGAGAATGAGCCTCATTGGTTCTTGTGGAAGCTCAAACGTGCTTTGTAACACAAGAATGAACCTCATTGTTTTTTGAGGAAGCTTAAACGTGCTGCATAACATGAGAATGAACCTCATTGGTTCTTGAGGAAGCTCAAATGTGCTGCGTAACATGAGAATGAACCTCATTGGTTCTTGAGGAAGCTCAAATGTGCTGCGTAACATGAGAATGAACCTCATTTGTTCTTGAGGAAGCACAAACGTACTGCGTAACATGAGAATGAACCTCATTGGTTCTTGAGAAAGCTCAAACGTGCTGCATAACATGAGAATGAACCTCATTGGTTCTTGAGGAAGCTCAAACCTGCTGCGTAACATGAGAATGAACCTCATTGGTTCTTAAGGAAGCTCAAACGTGCTGAGTAACATGAGAATGAACCTCATTGGTTCTTGAGGAAGCTCAAACCTGCTGCGTAACATGAGAATGAACCTCATTGGTTCTTGAGGAAGCTCAAACGTGCTGCGGAACATGAAAATGAACCTCATTGGTTCTTGAGGAAGCTCAAACATGCTGCCCAACAAGAGAATGACCCTCATTGGTTCTTGAGGAAGCTCAAACATGCTGCCCAACAAGAGAATGAACCTCATTGGTTCTTGAGGAAGCACAAACGTACTGCGTAACATGAGAATAAACCTCATTGGTTCTTGAGGAAGCTCAAACCTGCTGCGTAACAAGAGAATGAGCCTCATTGTTTCTTGAGGAAGCACAAACGTACTGCGTAACATGCGAATGAACCTCATTGGTTCTTGAGGAAGCTCAAATGTGCTACGTAACATGAAAATGGACCTCATTGGTTCTTGTGGAAGCTCAAACGTGCTGCGTAACATGAGAATGAACTTCATTGGTTCTTGAGGAAGCTCAAACATGCTGCATAACATGAGAATGAACCTCATGGTTCTTGTGGAAGCTCAAATATGCTGCCTAACAAGCGAATTAACCTCATTGGTTCTTGAGGAAGCTCAAACATGCTGCCGAACAAGAGAATGAACCTCATTGGTTCTTGAGGAAGCTCAAACGTGCTGTGTAACATGAGAATGAACCTCATTGGTTCTTGAGGAAGCTCAAACGTGCTGCCTAACATGAGAATGAACTTCGTTGGTTCTTGAGGAAGCTCAAACGTGCTGCATAACATGAGAATGAGCCTCATTGGTTCTTGTGGAAGCTCAAACGTGCTTTGTAACACAAGAATGAACCTCATTGTTTTTTGAGGAAGCTTAAACGTGCTGCATAACATGAGAAAGAACCTCATTGGTTCTTGAGGAAGCTCAAACGTGCTGCGTAACATGAAAATGAACCTCATTGGTTCTTGTGGAAGCTCAAACGTGCTGCATAACATGAGAATGAACTTCATTGGTTCTTGAGGAAGCTCAAACATGCTGCATAACATGAGAATGAATCTCATGGTTCTTGTGGAAGCTCAAACGTGCTGCATAACACGAGAATGAACCTCATGGTTCTTGTGGAAGCTCAAACGTGCTGCGTAACATGAAAATTAACCTCATTGGTTCTAGAGGAAGCTCAAACGTGCTGCCTAACAAGAGAATGAACCTCACTGGTTCTTGAGGAAGCTCAAACGTGCTGCCGAACAAGAGAATGAACCTCACTGGTTCTTGAGGAAGCTCAAACGTGCTGCCTAACATAAGAATGAACCTCATTGGTTCTAGAGGAATCTCAAACGTGCTGCCTAACATAACAATGAACCTCATTGGTTCTTGAGGAAGCTCAAACGTGCTGCATAACACGAGAATGAACCTCATGGTTCTTGTGGAAGCTCAAACGTGCTGCGTAACATGAAAATTAACCTCATTGGTTCTAGAGGAAGCTCAAACGTGCTGCCTAACAAGAGAATGAACCTCACTGGTTCTTGAGGAAGCTCAAACGTGCTGCCGAACAAGAGAATGAACCTCACTGGTTCTTGAGGAAGCTCAAACGTGCTGCCTAACATAAGAATGAACCTCATTGGTTCTAGAGGAAGCTCAAACGTGCTGCCTAACATAACAATGAACCTCATTGGTTCTTGAGGAAGCTCAAACGTGCTGCCTAACATAAGAATGAACCTCATTGGTTCTTGAGGAAGCTCAAACGTGCTGCCTAACATAAGAATGAACCTCATTGGTTCTAGAGGAAACTCGAACGTGCTGCGTAACATGAGAATGAACCTAATTGGTTCTTGAGGAACCTCAAACGTGCTGCGTAACATGGGAATGAACCTCATTGGTTCTTGAGGAAGCTCAAACGTGCTGCGTAACATGAGAATGAACCTAATTGGTTCTTGAGGAAGCTCAAATGTGCTGCATAACAAGAGAATGAACCTCATTGGTTCTTGAGGAAGCTCAAACGTGCTGTGTAACATGAGAATGAACCTCATTGGTTCTTGAGGAAGCTCAAACGTGCTGCGTAACATGAGAATGAACCTCATTGGTTCTTGAGGAAGCTCAAATGTGCTGCGTAACATAAGAATGAACCTCATTGGTTCTTGAGGAAGCTCAAACCTGCTGCGTAACATGAGAATGAACCTCATTGGTTCTTGAGGAAGCTCAAACATGCTGCCTAACATGAGAATGAAACTCAATTGTTCTTGAGGAAGCTCAAACGTGCTGCGTAACATGAGAATGAACCTCAATTGTTCTTGAGGAAGCTCAAACGTGCTGCGTAACATGAGAATGAACCTCATTGGTTCTTGGGGAAGCTCAAACGTGCTGCGTAACAAGAGAATGAGCCTCATTGGTTCTTGAGGAAGCTCAAACGTGCTGCCTAACATAAGAATGAACCTCATTGGTTCTAGAGGAATCACAAACGTGCTGCCTAACATAACAATGAACCTCATTGGTTCTTGAGGAAGCTCAAACGTGCTGCCTAACATAAGAATGAACCTCATTGGTTCTTGAGGAAGCTCAAACGTGCTGCCTAACATAAGAATGAACCTCATTGGTTCTAGAGGAAACTCAAACGTGCTGCGTAACATGAGAATGAACCTAATTGGTTCTTGAGGAACCTCAAACGTGCTGCGTAACATGAGAATGAACCTCACTGGTTCTTGAGGAAGCTCAAACGTGCTGCGTAACATGAGAATGAACCTAATTGGTTCTTGAGGAAGCTCAAATGTGCTGCATAACAAGAGAATGAACCTCATTGGTTCTTGAGGAAGCTCAAACGTGCTGTGTAACATGAGAATGAACCTCATTGGTTCTTGAGGAAGCTCAAACGTGCTGCGTAACATGAGAATGAACCTCATTGGTTCTTGAGAAAGCTCAAACATGCTGCCTAACATGAGAATGAACCTCATTGGTTCTTGAGGAAGCTCAAACGTGCTGCGTAACATGAGAATGAAACTCATTGGTTCTTGGGGAAGCTCAAACGTGCTGCGTAACAAGAGAATGAGCCTCATTGGTTCTTGTGGAAGCTCAAACACACTTTGTAACACAAGAATGAACCTCATTGGTTTTTGAGGAAGCTCAAATGTGCTGCGTAACATGAGAATGAACCTCATTGGTTCTTGAGGAAGCTCAAATGTGCTGCCTAACAAGAGAATGAACCTCATTGGTTCTTGAGGAAGCTCAAACGTGCTGCGTAACATGAGAATGAACCTCATTGGTTCTTGAGGAAGCTCAAATGTGCTGTATAACATGAGAATGAACCTCATGGTTCTTGTGGAAGCTCAAACATGCTGCATAACACGAGAATGAACCTCATGGTTCTTGTGGAAGCTCAAACATGCTGCCTAACAAGAGAATGAACCTCATTGGTTATTGAGGAAGCTCAAACGTGCTGCATAACACGAGAATGAACCTCATGGTTCTTGTAGAAGCTCAAACATGCTGCCTAACAAGAGAATGAACCTCATTGAGGAAGCTCAAGCATGCTGCATAACATGAGAATGAACCTCATTGGTTCTTGAGGAGGCTCAAATGTGCTGCCTAACAAGAGAATGAACCTCACTGGTTCTTGAGGAAGCTCAAACGTGCTGCCTAACATAAGAATGAACCTCATTGGTTCTAGAGGAAACTCAAACGTGCTGCGTAACATGAGAATGAACCTAATTGGTTCTTGAGGAACCTCAAACGTGCTGCGTAACATGAGAATGAACCTCATTGGTTCTTGAGGAAGCTCAAACGTGCTGCGTAACATGAGAATGAACCTAATTGGTTCTTGAGGAAGCTCAAATGTGCTGCATAACAAGAGAATGAACCTCATTGGTTCTTGAGGAAGCTCAAACGTGCTGTGTAACATGAGAATGAACCTCATTGGTTCTTGAGGAAGCTCAAACGTGCTGCGTAACATGAGAATGAACCTCATTGGTTCTTGAGGAAGCTCAAACGTGCTGCGTAACATGAGAATGAACCTCATTGGTTCTTGAGGAAGCTCAAACATGCTGCCTAACATGAGAATGAAACTCAATTGTTCTTGAGGAAGCTCAAACGTGCTGCGTAACATGAGAATGAACCTCATTGGTTCTTGGGGAAGCTCAAACGTGCTGCGTAACAAGAGAATGAGCCTCATTGGTTCTTGTGGAAGCTCAAACACACTTTGTAACACAAGAAAGAACCTCATTGGTTTTTGAGGAAGCTCAAATGTGCTGCGTAACATGAGAATGAACCTCATTGGTTCTTGAGGAAGCTCAAATGTGCTGCCTAACAAGAGAATGAACCTCATTGGTTCTTGAGGAAGCTCAAACGTGCTGCGTAACATGAGAATGAACCTCATTGGTTCTTGAGGAAGCTCAAACGTGCTGCGTAACATGAGAATGAACCTCATTGGTTCTTGAGAAAGCTCAAACATGCTGCCTAACATGAGAATGAACCTCATTGGTTCTTGAGGAAGCTCAAACGTGCTGCGTAACATGAGAATGAAACTCATTGGTTCTTGGGGAAGCTCAAACGTGCTGCGTAACAAGAGAATGAGCCTCATTGGTTCTTGTGGAAGCTCAAACACACTTTGTAACACAAGAATGAACCTCATTGGTTTTTGAGGAAGCTCAAATGTGCTGCGTAACATGAGAATGAACCTCATTGGTTCTTGAGGAAGCTCAAATGTGCTGCCTAACAAGAGAATGAACCTCATTGGTTCTTGAGGAAGCTCAAACGTGCTGCGTAACATGAGAATGAACCTCATTGGTTCTTGAGGAAGCTCAAATGTGCTGTATAACATGAGAATGAACCTCATGGTTCTTGTGGAAGCTCAAACATGCTGCATAACACGAGAATGAACCTCATGGTTCTTGTGGAAGCTCAAACATGCTGCCTAACAAGAGAATGAACCTCATTGGTTATTGAGGAAGCTCAAACGTGCTGCATAACACGAGAATGAACCTCATGGTTCTTGTAGAAGCTCAAACATGCTGCCTAACAAGAGAATGAACCTCATTGAGGAAGCTCAAGCATGCTGCATAACATGAGAATGAACCTCATTGGTTCTTGAGGAGGCTCAAATGTGCTGCCTAACAAGAGAATGAACCTCACTGGTTCTTGAGGAAGCTCAAACGTGCTGCCTAACATAAGAATGAACCTCATTGGTTCTAGAGGAAACTCAAACGTGCTGCGTAACATGAGAATGAACCTAATTGGTTCTTGAGGAACCTCAAACGTGCTGCGTAACATGAGAATGAACCTCATTGGTTCTTGAGGAAGCTCAAACGTGCTGCGTAACATGAGAATGAACCTAATTGGTTCTTGAGGAAGCTCAAATGTGCTGCATAACAAGAGAATGAACCTCATTGGTTCTTGAGGAAGCTCAAACGTGCTGTGTAACATGAGAATGAACCTCATTGGTTCTTGAGGAAGCTCAAACGTGCTGCGTAACATGAGAATGAACCTCATTGGTTCTTGAGGAAGCTCAAACGTGCTGCGTAACATGAGAATGAACCTCATTGGTTCTTGAGGAAGCTCAAACATGCTGCCTAACATGAGAATGAAACTCAATTGTTCTTGAGGAAGCTCAAACGTGCTGCGTAACATGAGAATGAACCTCATTGGTTCTTGGGGAAGCTCAAACGTGCTGCGTAACAAGAGAATGAGCCTCATTGGTTCTTGTGGAAGCTCAAACACACTTTGTAACACAAGAAAGAACCTCATTGGTTTTTGAGGAAGCTCAAATGTGCTGCGTAACATGAGAATGAACCTCATTGGTTCTTGAGGAAGCTCAAATGTGCTGCCTAACAAGAGAATGAACCTCATTGGTTCTTGAGGAAGCTCAAACGTGCTGCGTAACATGAGAATGAACCTCATTGGTTCTTGAGGAAGCTCAAATGTGCTGTATAACATGAGAATGAACCTCATGGTTCTTGTGGAAGCTCAAACATGCTGCATAACACGAGAATGAACCTCATGGTTCTTGTGGAAGCTCAAACATGCTGCCTAACAAGAGAATGAACCTCATTGGTTATTGAGGAAGCTCAAACGTGCTGCATAACACGAGAATTAACCTCATGGTTCTTGTAGAAGCTCAAACATGCTGCCTAACAAGAGAATGAACCTCATTGAGGAAGCTCAAGCATGCTGCATAACATGAGAATGAACCTCATTGGTTCTTGAGGAGGCTCAAATGTGCTGCCTAACAAGAGAATGAACCTCACTGGTTCTTGAGGAAGCTCAAACGTGCTGCCTAACATGAGAATGAACCTCATTGGTTCTTGTGGAAGCTCAAACATGCTGCGTAACATGAGAATGAACCTCATTGGTACTTGAGGAAGCTCAAACATGCTGCCTAACAAGAGAATGAACCTCATTGGTTCTTGAGGAAGATGAAACGTGCTGCGTAACATGAGAATGAACCTCATTGGTTCTTGAGGAAGCTCAAACGTGCTGCGCAACATGAGAATGAACCTCATTGGTTCTTGAGGAAGCTCAAAAGTGCTGCATAACATGAGAATGAACCTCATGGTTCTTGTGGAAGCTCAAACGTGCTGCCTAACAAGATAATGAACCTCATTGGTTCTTGAGGAAGCTCAAACGTGCTGTGTAACATGAGAATGAACCTCATTGGTTCTTGAGGAAGCTCAAATGTTCTGCATAACATGAGAATGAACCTCATGGTTCTTGTGGAAGCTCAAACATGCTGCCTAACAAGAGAATGAACCTCATTAGTTATTGAGGAAGTTCAAACGTGCTGCATAACAAGAGAATGAACCTCATTGGTTCTTGTGGAAGCTCGAACACACTTTGTAACACAAGAATGAGCCTCATTGGTTCTTGTGGAAGCTCAAACGTGCTTTGTAACACAATAATGAACCTCATTGGTTCTTGAGGAAGCTCAAATGTTCTGCATAACATGAGAATGAACCTCATGGTTCTTGTGGAAGCTCAAACATGCTGCATAACACGAGAACGAACCTCATGGTTCTTGTGGAAGCTCAAACATGCTGCCTAACAAGAGAATGAACCTCATTGGTTATTGAGGAAGCTCAAACGTGCTGCATAACATGAGAATGAACCTCATGGTTCTTGTGGAAGCTCAAACATGCTGCATAACACGAGAATGAACCTAATTGGTTCTTGAGGAAGCTCAAATGTGCTGCATAACAAGAGAATGAACCTCATTGGTTCTTGAGGAAGCTCAAACGTGCTGCGTAACATGAGAATGAACCTCACTGGTTCTTGAGGAAGCTCAAACGTGCTGCGTAACATGAGAATGAACCTAATTGGTTCTTGAGGAAGCTCAAATGTGCTGCATAACAAGAGAATGAACCTCATTGGTTCTTGAGGAAGCTCAAACGTGCTGTGTAACATGAGAATGAACCTCATTGGTTCTTGAGGAAGCTCAAACGTGCTGCGTAACATGAGAATGAACCTCATTGGTTCTTGAGAAAGCTCAAACATGCTGCCTAACATGAGAATGAACCTCATTGGTTCTTGAGGAAGCTCAAACGTGCTGCGTAACATGAGAATGAAACTCATTGGTTCTTGGGGAAGCTCAAACGTGCTGCGTAACAAGAGAATGAGCCTCATTGGTTCTTGTGGAAGCTCAAACACACTTTGTAACACAAGAATGAACCTCATTGGTTTTTGAGGAAGCTCAAATGTGCTGCGTAACATGAGAATGAACCTCATTGGTTCTTGAGGAAGCTCAAATGTGCTGCCTAACAAGAGAATGAACCTCATTGGTTCTTGAGGAAGCTCAAACGTGCTGCGTAACATGAGAATGAACCTCATTGGTTCTTGAGGAAGCTCAAATGTGCTGTATAACATGAGAATGAACCTCATGGTTCTTGTGGAAGCTCAAACATGCTGCATAACACGAGAATGAACCTCATGGTTCTTGTGGAAGCTCAAACATGCTGCCTAACAAGAGAATGAACCTCATTGGTTATTGAGGAAGCTCAAACGTGCTGCATAACACGAGAATGAACCTCATGGTTCTTGTAGAAGCTCAAACATGCTGCCTAACAAGAGAATGAACCTCATTGAGGAAGCTCAAGCATGCTGCATAACATGAGAATGAACCTCATTGGTTCTTGAGGAGGCTCAAATGTGCTGCCTAACAAGAGAATGAACCTCACTGGTTCTTGAGGAAGCTCAAACGTGCTGCCTAACATAAGAATGAACCTCATTGGTTCTAGAGGAAACTCAAACGTGCTGCGTAACATGAGAATGAACCTAATTGGTTCTTGAGGAACCTCAAACGTGCTGCGTAACATGAGAATGAACCTCATTGGTTCTTGAGGAAGCTCAAACGTGCTGCGTAACATGAGAATGAACCTAATTGGTTCTTGAGGAAGCTCAAATGTGCTGCATAACAAGAGAATGAACCTCATTGGTTCTTGAGGAAGCTCAAACGTGCTGTGTAACATGAGAATGAACCTCATTGGTTCTTGAGGAAGCTCAAACGTGCTGCGTAACATGAGAATGAACCTCATTGGTTCTTGAGGAAGCTCAAATGTGCTGCGTAACATGAGAATGAACCTCATTGGTTCTTGAGGAAGCTCAAACGTGCTGCGTAACATGAGAATGAACCTCATTGGTTCTTGAGGAAGCTCAAACATGCTGCCTAACATGAGAATGAAACTCAATTGTTCTTGAGGAAGCTCAAACGTGCTGCGTAACATGAGAATGAACCTCATTGGTTCTTGGGGAAGCTCAAACGTGCTGCGTAACAAGAGAATGAGCCTCATTGGTTCTTGTGGAAGCTCAAACACACTTTGTAACACAAGAAAGAACCTCATTGGTTTTTGAGGAAGCTCAAATGTGCTGCGTAACATGAGAATGAACCTCATTGGTTCTTGAGGAAGCTCAAATGTGCTGCCTAACAAGAGAATGAACCTCATTGGTTCTTGAGGAAGCTCAAACGTGCTGCGTAACATGAGAATGAACCTCATTGGTTCTTGAGGAAGCTCAAATGTGCTGTATAACATGAGAATGAACCTCATGGTTCTTGTGGAAGCTCAAACATGCTGCATAACACGAGAATGAACCTCATGGTTCTTGTGGAAGCTCAAACATGCTGCCTAACAAGAGAATGAACCTCATTGGTTATTGAGGAAGCTCAAACGTGCTGCATAACACGAGAATGAACCTCATGGTTCTTGTAGAAGCTCAAACATGCTGCCTAACAAGAGAATGAACCTCATTGAGGAAGCTCAAGCATGCTGCATAACATGAGAATGAACCTCATTGGTTCTTGAGGAGGCTCAAATGTGCTGCCTAACAAGAGAATGAACCTCACTGGTTCTTGAGGAAGCTCAAACGTGCTGCCTAACATGAGAATGAACCTCATTGGTTCTTGTGGAAGCTCAAACATGCTGCGTAACATGAGAATGAACCTCATTGGTTCTTGAGGAAGCTCAAACATGCTGCCTAACAAGAGAATGAACCTCATTGGTTCTTGAGGAAGATGAAACGTGCTGCGTAACATGAGAATGAACCTCATTGGTTCTTGAGGAAGCTCAAACGTGCTGCGCAACATGAGAATGAACCTCATTGGTTCTTGAGGAAGCTCAAAAGTGCTGCATAACATGAGAATGAACCTCATGGTTCTTGTGGAAGCTCAAACGTGCTGCCTAACAAGATAATGAACCTCATTGGTTCTTGAGGAAGCTCAAACGTGCTGTGTAACATGAGAATGAACCTCATTGGTTCTTGAGGAAGCTCAAATGTTCTGCATAACATGAGAATGAACCTCATGGTTCTTGTGGAAGCTCAAACATGCTGCCTAACAAGAGAATGAACCTCATTAGTTATTGAGGAAGTTCAAACGTGCTGCATAACAAGAGAATGAACCTCATTGGTTCTTGTGGAAGCTCGAACACACTTTGTAACACAAGAATGAGCCTCATTGGTTCTTGTGGAAGCTCAAACGTGCTTTGTAACACAATAATGAACCTCATTGGTTCTTGAGGAAGCTCAAATGTTCTGCATAACATGAGAATGAACCTCATGGTTCTTGTGGAAGCTCAAACATGCTGCATAACACGAGAACGAACCTCATGGTTCTTGTGGAAGCTCAAACATGCTGCCTAACAAGAGAATGAACCTCATTGGTTATTGAGGAAGCTCAAACGTGCTGCATAACATGAGAATGAACCTCATGGTTCTTGTGGAAGCTCAAGCATGCTGCATAACACGAGAATGAACCTCATGGTTCTTGTGGAAGCTCAAGCATGCTGCCTAACATGAGAATGAACCTCATTGGTTCTTGAGGAAGCTCAAATGTGCTGCCTAACAAGAGAATGAACCTCACTGGTTCTTGAGGAAGCTCAAACGTGCTGCGTAACAAGAGAATGAGCCTCATTGGTTCTTGTGGAAGCTCAAACACACTTTGTAACACAAGAATGAACCTCATTGGTTTTTGAGGAAGCTCAAATGTGCTGCGTAACATGAGAATGAACCTCATGGTTCTTGTGGAAGCTCAAGCATGCTGCCTAACATGAGAATGAACCTCATTGGTTCTTGAGGAAGCTCAAATGTGCTGCCTAACAAGAGAATGAACCTCACTGGTTCTTGAGGAAGCTCAAACGTGCTGCCTAACATAATGAACCTCATTGGTTCTTGTGGAAGCTCAAACATTCTGCGTAACATGAGAATGAACCTCATTGGTTCTTGAGGAAGCTCAAACATGCTGCCTAACAAGAGAATGAACCTCATTGGTTCTTGAGGAAGCTCAAACGTGCTGCATAACATGAGAATGAACCTCATTGGTTCTTGAGGAGGCTCAAATGTGCTGCCTAACAAGAGAATGAACCTCACTGGTTCTTGAGGAAGCTCAAACGTGCTGCCTAACATGAGAATGAACCTCATTGGTTCTTGTGGAAGCTCAAACATGCTGCGTAACATGAGAATGAACCTCATTGGTTCTTGAGGAAGCTCAAACATGCTGCCTAACAAGAGAATGAACCTCATTGGTTCTTGAGGAAGCTCAAACGTGCTGCTGAACATGAGAATGAACCTCACTGGTTCTTGTGGAAGATGAAACGTGCTGCGTAACATGAAAATGAACCTCATTGGTTCTTGAGGAAGCTCAAACGTGCTGCGCAACATGAGAATGAACCTCATTGGTTCTTGAGGAAGCTCAAAAGTGCTGCATAACATGAGAATGAACCTCATGGTTCTTGTGGAAGCTCAAACGTGCTGCCTAACAAGATAATGAACCTCATTGGTTCTTGAGGAAGCTCAAACGTGCTGTGTAACATGAGAATGAACCTCATTGGTTCTTGAGGAAGCTCAAATGTTCTGCATAACATGAGAATGAACCTCATGGTTCTTGTGGAAGCTCAAACATGCTGCCTAACAAGAGAATGAACCTCATTAGTTATTGAGGAAGTTCAAACGTGCTGCATAACAAGAGAATTAACCTCATTGGTTCTTGTGGAAGCTCAAACACACTTTGTAACACAAGAATGAGCCTCATTGGTTCTTGTGGAAGCTCAAACGTGCTTTGTAACACAATAATGAACCTCATTGGTTTTTGAGGAAGCTCAAATGTGCTGCGTAACATGAGAATGAACCTCATGGTTCTTGTGGAAGCTCAAACGTGCTGCCTAACAAGATAATGAACCTCATGGTTCTTGTGGAAGCTCAAACGTGCTGCCTAACAAGATAATGAACCTCATTGGTTCTTGAGGAAGCTCAAACGTGCTGCGTAACATGAGAATGAACCTCATTGGTTCTTGAGGAAGCTCAAATGTTCTGCATAACATGAGAATGAACCTCATGGTTCTTGTGGAAGCTCAAACATGCTGCATAACACGAGAACGAACCTCATGGTTCTTGTGGAAGCTCAAACATGCTGCGTAACAAGAGAATGAACCTCATTGGTTATTGAGGAAGCTCAAACGTGCTGCATAACATGAGAATGAACCTCATGGTTCTTGTGGAAGCTCAAACATGCTGCATAACACGAGAATGAACCTCATGGTTCTTGTGGAAGCTCAAGCATGCTGCCTAACATGAGAATGAACCTCATTGGTTCTTGAGGAAGCTCAAATGTGCTGCCTAACAAGAGAATGAACCTCACTGGTTCTTGAGGAAGCTCAAACGTGCTGCCTAACATAATGAACCTCATTGGTTCTTGTGGAAGCTCAAACATTCTGCGTAACATGAGAATGAACCTCATTGGTTCTTGAGGAAGCTCAAACATGCTGCCTAACAAGAGAATGAACCTCATTGGTTCTTGAGGAAGCTCAAACGTGCTGCTGAACATGAAAATGAACCTCATTGGTTCTTGAGGAATATCAAACATGCTGCCTAACAAGAGAATGAACCTCATTGGTTCTTGAGGAAGCTCAAACGTGCTGCATAACATGAGAATGAACCTCATTGGTTCTTGTGGAAGATGAAACGTGCTGCGTAACATCAAAATTAACCTCATTGGTTCATGAGGAAGCTCAAACGTGCTGCGCAACATGAGAATGAACCTCATTGGTTCTTGAGGAAGCTCAAACATGCTGCTTAACAAGAGAATGAACCTCATTGGTTCTTGAGGAAGCTCAAACGTGCTGCGTAACATGAAAATGAACCTCATGGTTCTTGTGGAAGCTCAAACGTGCTGCCTAACAAGATAATGAACCTCATTGGTTCTTGAGGAAGCTCAAACGTGCTGTGTAACATGAGAATGAACCTCATAGGTTCTTGAGGAAGCTCAAATGTTCTGGATAACATGAGAATGAACCTCATGGTTCTTGTGGAAGCTCAAACATGCTGCCTAACAAGAGAATGAACCTCATTAGTTATTGAGGAAGTTCAAACGTGCTGCATAACAAGAGAATGAACCTCATTGGTTCTTGTGGAAGCTCAAACACACTTTGTAACACAAGAATGAGCCTCATTGGTTCTTGTGGAAGCTCAAACGTGCTTTGTAACACAATAATGAACCTCATTGGTTTTTGAGGAAGCTCAAATGTGCTGCGTAACATGAGAATGAACCTCATGGTTCTTGTGGAAGCTCAAACGTGCTGCCTAACAAGATAATGAACCTCATTGGTTCTTGAGGAAGCTCAAACGTGCTGCGTAACATGAGAATGAACCTCATTGGTTCTTGAGGAAGCTCAAATGTTCTGCATAACATGAGAATGAACCTCATAGTTCTTGTGGAAGCTCAAACATGCTGCATAACACGAGAACGAACCTCATGGTTCTTGTGGAAGCTCAAACATGCTGCCTAACAAGAGAATGAACCTCATTGGTTATTGAGGAAGCTCAAACGTGCTGCATAACATGAGAATGAACCTCATGGTTCTTTTGGAAGCTCAAACATGCTGCATAACACGAGAATGAACCTCATGGTTCTTGTGGAAGCTCAAGCATGCTGCCTAACATGAGAATGAACCTCATTGGTTCTTGAGGAAGCTCAAATGTGCTGCCTAACAAGAGAATGAACCTTACTGGTTCTTGAGGAAGCTCAAACGTGCTGCGTAACAAGAGAATGAGCCTCATTGGTTCTTGTGGAAGCTCAAACACACTTTGTAACACAAGAATGAACCTCATTGGTTTTTGAGAAAGCTCAAATGTGCTGCGTAACATGAGAATGAACCTCATTGGTTATTGAGGAAGCTCAAATGTGCTGCCTAACAAGAGAATGAACCTCATTGGTTCTTGAGGAAGCTCAAACGTGCTGCGTAACATGAGAATGAACCTCATTGGTTCTTGAGGAAGCTCAAATGTGCTGTATAACATGAGAATGAACCTCATGGTTCTTGTGGAAGCTCAAACATGCTGCATAACACGAGAATGAACCTCATGGTTCTTGTGGAAGCTCAAACATGCTGCCTAAAAAGAGAATGAACCTCATTGGTTATTGAGGAAGCTCAAACGTGCTGCATAACACAAGAATGAACCTCATGGTTCTTGTAGAAGCTCAAACATGCTGCCTAACAAGAGAATGAACCTCATTGAGGAAGCTCAAGCATGCTGCATAACATGAGAATGAACCTCATTGGTTCTTGAGGAGGCTCAAATGTGCTGCCTAACAAGAGAATGAACCTCACTGGTTCTTGAGGAAGCTCAAACGTGCTGCCTAACATGAGAATGAACCTCATTGGTTCTTGAGGAGGCTCAAATGTGCTGCCTAACAAGAGAATGAACCTCATTGGTTCTTGAGGAAGCTCAAACGTGCTGCCTAACATAAGAATGAACCTCATTGGTTCTAGAGGAAACTCAAACGTGCTGCGTAACATGAGAATGAACCTAATTGGTTCTTGAGGAACCTCAAACGTGCTGGGTAACATGAGAATGAACCTCATTGGTTCTTGAGGAAGCTCAAACGTGCTGCGTAACATGAGAATGAACCTAATTGGTTCTTGAGGAAGCTCAAATGTGCTGCATAACAAGAGAATGAACCTCATTGGTTCTTGAGGAAGCTCAAACATGCTGTGTAACATGAGAATGAACCTCATTGGTTCTTGAGGAAGCTCAAACGTGCTGCGTAACATGAGAATGAACCTCATTGGTTCTTGAGGAAGCTCAAATGTGCTGCGTAACATGAGAATGAACCTCATTGGTTCTTGAGGAAGCTCAAACGTGCTGCGTAACATGAGAATGAACCTCATTGGTTCTTGAGGAAGCTCAAACATGCTGCCTAACATGAGAATGAAACTCAATTGTTCTTGAGGAAGCTCAAACGTGCTGCGTAACATGAGAATGAACGTCATTGGTTCTTGGGGAAGCTCAAACGTGCTGCGTAACAAGAGAATGAGCCTCATTGGTTCTTGTGGAAGCTCAAACACACTTTGTAACACAAGAATGAACCTCATTGGTTTTTGAGGAAGCTCAAATGTGCTGCGTAACATGAGAATGAACCTCATTGGTTCTTGAGGAAGCTCAAATGTGCTGCCTAACAAGAGAATGAACCTCATTGGTTCTTGAGGAAGCTCAAACGTGCTGCGTAACATGAGAATGAACCTCATTGGTTCTTGAGGAAGCTCAAATGTGCTGTATAACATGAGAATGAACCTCATGGTTCTTGTGGAAGCTCAAACATGCTGCATAACACGAGAATGAACCTCATGGTTCTTGTGGAAGCTCAAACATGCTGCCTAACAAGAGAATGAACCTCATTGGTTATTGAGGAAGCTCAAACGTGCTGCATAACACGAGAATGAACCTCATGGTTCTTGTAGAAGCTCAAACATGCTGCCTAACAAGAGAATGAACCTCATTGAGGAAGCTCAAGCATGCTGCATAACATGAGAATGAACCTCATTGGTTCTTGAGGAGGCTCAAATGTGCTGCCTTACAAGAGAATGAACCTCACTGGTTCTTGAGGAAGCTCAAACGTGCTGCCTAACATGAGAATGAACCTCATTGGTTCTTGTGGAAGCTCAAACATGCTGCGTAACATGAGAATGAACCTCATTGGTTCTTGAGGAAGCTCAAACATGCTGCCTAACAAGAGAATGAACCTCATTGGTTCTTGAGGAAGCTCAAACGTGCTGCTGAACATGAGAATGAACCTCACTGGTTCTTGTGGAAGATGAAACGTGCTGCGTAACATGAAAATGAACCTCATTGGTTCTTGAGGAAGCTCAAACGTGCTGCGCAACATGAGAATGAACCTCATTGGTTCTTGAGGAAGCTCAAAAGTGCTGCATAACATGAGAATGAACCTCATGGTTCTTGTGGAAGCTCAAACGTGCTGCCTAACAAGATAATGAACCTCATTGGTTCTTGAGGAAGCTCAAACGTGCTGTGTAACATGAGAATGAACCTCATTGGTTCTTGAGGAAGCTCAAATGTTCTGCATAACATGAGAATGAACCTCATGGTTCTTGTGGAAGCTCAAACATGCTGCCTAAAAAGAGAATGAACCTCATTAGTTATTGAGGAAGTTCAAACGTGCTGCATAACGAGAATGAACCTCATTGGTTCTTGTGGAAGCTCGAACACACTTTGTAACACAAGAATGAGCCTCATTGGTTCTTGTGGAAGCTCAAACGTGCTTTGTAACACAATAATGAACCTCATTGGTTTTTGAGGAAGCTCAAATGTGCTGCGTAACATGTGAATGAACCTCATGGTTCTTGTGGAAGCTCAAACGTGCTGCCTAACAAGATAATGAACCTCATTGTTTCTTGAGGAAGCTCAAACGTGCTGCGTACACTGTTAGACATTTATAAGAGATTTTACAGTAACTTACTGGCAACACTGTTGCCAGTAAGTTACTGTATTTGAGATTTACAGTACAATAACCGCATTTCAGTTTACAGTAACTACATGTTACTGTAATTTTGTAATACAGTACCGTTACTGTAAACCTTGGTTAACAGTGCATTAATCCTAATCCTATTCAATCATTAATACTTACTGAATTACATTAATTCTTACATTAATCTATCCTACAGAAGTAATCCAAACAGACAATTATTATGAAATATAAAATTCTTTATTTAAAACATTTTAAGTGCTTTAACTGAAACATGTAAATGTGTGGAAAAAGTTCACTTTAAAACATCCTCGAATCAAATCTTATTTTCAGAAAATCATGTATAAAAGTAATCAGAGTGCATTCAATATCACTTATTTTACATTTTATTTACATTTATGCATTTGGCAGACGACTTGCATTGCATTCAAGATACACATTTTACATTTTGTCAGTTCTTGCTTTCCCTGGGAATTGAACCCATGACCTTGCTAGCGCCACACACTATTGTTTGAGCTACAATTTTAAAAACTCTGCAGAAAATAGTTGGTAGAATACTGTAAATAGTTGGTTGAAGAATACTGTAACTTTGGTGCAAAATACACATATACATGAATAAAATATAAACAAAGAGCAAATGAATTCTGAAACAAGTTAACACAACACAACACAACACACAAGTTTCATGTCTGTACCGATCTGTGCCATCTTCCACATTGGATGATTTCAAACAGGAACCAGGATTCTGCTCCATTATGGCAAGGTCCCTCTAGATAAGAATGATATGAAGTTAGTCATACAATTTGAGTATACACAAACTTTTTACACTGTTGGAATTTAATAAAAAATAATAATCCCATTACAATTCATCATAATGGTAAAATACTATTTTATAGACAGTTAACACTTTGAGGTACACCTAGCTCAACGTATGCTGTCTAGTCTAATCCAGTCCTGCAATGCCTTCATGAAGATGTGAAATGAAATGTTCAGTTTTTGTTTTCGCTGGTGATTCAATGTTATGAATATTTTGAAGAATGTACTTTGTAGTGATGCTGAACCTGATTGCATATTAGAGAGGTGTCGCTGTTATTTAGCTTAACAAAATTGATATTGAGTAAAAAACTAAAGAAAACTGTCAGTACATAATAGTAGCAGCAGCACAAACTACATGCTCCAAAAAAGTAATATTACTGAATCACCTCAACATGATTTCACAAACTATTTAATCAAAAACAACAATGTAACCTTTTATTGCAGGATGGATTACATGTATACTGCATTAGCTTTAGTAAGGTATCCTCAAACTTAATGCTACATTCACACGGGGCACCGGCGTTAACGCTTCTCATTTACTTTGAATGGTTGACGTCATGCGTTGCTGAACTGAATTGTGGGTTCCGTCGCGTCGCTTCACTCACGTTGCAAGCGGCAGAAGTTGAAAGGTGTGTTGGACATCAGCTGTGGCTGGATGCAACCAATTGGCGAGAGTAGGCGCATGCAGGCGGGGAGGAGCTGCAAACGGAGACGTGAAATCTGACACTTTCTGCTTCCCGCAGTGACGCTCGCGCTGTGTTTGCATACTTTATCACAGCTGAAGTGAAATAAATGCAATATTTGTCAATACACAGATGTTTCAGAGACATTTTTTGTCATGTAATACTTTATGCACTGCTTAATACAGCGTGTGTTTGTACAAGAATAAAGTTAACATACAAGCCTAAACTATCAATGAAGTGCGGGTCTACGTTTTTCATCTGTTTTATTTTGATAAACATGACAATATAACATCGCAACTACATGAAAAGAGGTTTAACTGTTATAAAAGAGATTTGTACGCATTAGAGGAACTGAAGGTTTTAGAATAAACACGAAACACATGTGATCGCTGTCATGCGGAGAATCTGGCCAATCGTGGAACAGCTGTGTCATCATCAAAGTCCGTGCAGTCGCTCTGGAGAAACTGCACCGGCTGTATTAGCCGACTGCTCTCGAGGTGCTTTGATGCCATACGTCACTGTCACGTGGCGTCGGCGCTGTCTCAGGTCAGACAAAATTTCTAACCGGCATGACGCCCTGTGTGAATGCAGCGTAAGTGTCTGTGTACATTACATATCCTATTAAAAAAGTGTCTCACCTAGTCCAAGTTTTTCCATTCAAACTCCATTAGGTGGCGAAGGAAGGATGACACTCTGTTGTTGATTACAGTTGTCTTCCTGTTCACAACTTCCCCGGTCTTCCGACTCACTCCGGTTTTCGTGGTGCATCTTGTTCCCTCCTCTGGGTTTTTCCTCACAAAAAAAACTTAAAGCAAGAGAAAATTAAGAGAATAAAGATATTTTAAATTTCATCACCCTTAGTGCCTTTGCTTTAAATGTTTTTGGTAACACTTTAGAATAATGGTCCGTCATTAAACGGATAGTTCACCAAAAAAAAAAGAAAAGTAATTTCTGTAATTTACTCGCCCTGTTGTTCTAAACCTTTTAAAGAATGTTTGTAACCAGACAATTTTGAGGCACCATTCACTTCCATAGTAGGAAAAAATTACTATAGAAGTGAATGGTGCCTCAATCTGTTAGGTTACAAACATTCTTCATCTTCTTTTGTGTTCAGAAATGTATTCAGGTTTGCACTTGAGCAACATTATTCTAAAGTTTTGCCATGTTTTTTTCATAAATTATATTTCATCTGCCAAAATCATCCAAAAATTGTCCTGGACAAACACAGTTTTGGATTATTTTAGTATAATATAATTTATGGAGAAAAAAAAAACATGGTACATGGCTAGTAACAGCTAAAAAGAGGTGGAAAAACTAAATCATTTTGTGATTCAGTTAAACAGACCCGACTAAAACATACAAGAAAAACTTTGAATTATCAGTAATATGTGGAGAAACAAAGAGGGGTAACGTTACTTACCGTTGTATGAGTAACAGTGTCGCACAGCACAGGCAGGCTCCTGGTATTCTTATCTAAAATGTAAAATAAATCATGTCAATCCAAATGTAAACTTTGCTTGTTAACGACATTATTTTTGCAACTAGTGGCCAACGTTAATTTACTAACTAACGTCGTCCTAATGTACGCTTAATATGCTCGATAAACAAAATCTTCATTGTATTGGTAAAGTTAATTCAATAAACTCACTAACGTTAAGTCTTTTTAAAAATAAAACGTTAGGTTTATGTTACCTCAGTTTTAGTACCAAAGCTGAAGCAAATGATAACCTAACGTTATGTAAAGTATGTTGTCCGGGCCGTGAGCTCTCTCCTCGGGCAGTAACGTTACACACGACGCTGGCTGCACTGGTTCCTAATCTAATTCAATAAACTTTTTTTTTAAAAATAAAACGTTAGGTTTGCCTCAGTTTTTAGCAGCAAAGTTTAAGCAAATGATAACCTAACGTTATGTAAAGTATGTTGTCCGAACTGTGAGCTCTCCTCGGGCAAAACTTACAACGCTGCACCGGTTCCTAATCTAATTCAATAAATTCATAAAACGTTAGGTTTACCTCAGTTTTTAGCACCAATGCTGACAAGCTAAAATTGGGGTGCAGACAACCGCGGATAGTACAAATCACACTTACCTTGCTTGTTTGCCGTTCTCACGGGGGATGAAAAAATCTTCGCAGGGTGTCCGGACACAGCTCATATGTTCTCTGGAACCGTGAGCTCTCTCCTCGGGTGAAACTTTCAACGCTGCACTGATGGTTCCTAATATAAATCTAAAGCAAATCCTGTCGATCCCAATTGTGCCAAAGAGGCCGTTGTGGTAAATACAGTATTATACTTTATTTTTTTAAAATACAGGAAATCACTGTATTTGGTGTTTGACGTCATAGAAAATACCCATGATGCAACGGGAATTACAGTTATTTACTGTAAAGAGAATTTACAGTATTATACTGGGTGATATATAGTAAATAACTGTACAAATTACAGAAATGTCTAACAGTGTAACATGAGAATGAACCTCATTGGTTCTTGAGGAAGCTCAAATGTTCTGCATAACATGAGAATGAACCTCATGGTTCTTGTGGAAGCTCAAACATGCTGCATAACACGAGAACGAACCTCATGTTTCTTGTGGAAGCTCAAACATGCTGCCTAACAAGAGAATGAACCTCATTGGTTATTGAGGAAGCTCAAACGTGCTGCATAACATGAGAATGAACCTCATGGTTCTTGTGGAAGCTCAAACATGCTGCATAACAGGAGAATGAACCTCATGGTTCTTTTGGAAGCTCAAGCATGCTGCCTAACATGAGAATGAACCTCATTGGTTTTTGAGGAAGCTCAAATGTGCTAACTAACAAGAGAATGAACCTCACTGGTTCTTGAGGAAGCTCAAACGTGCTGCGTAACAAGAGAATGAGCCTCATTGGTTCTTGTGGAAGCTCAAACACACTTTGTAACACAAGAATGAACCTCATTGGTTTTTGAGGAAGCTCAAATGTGCTGCGTAACATGAGAATGAACCTCATTGGTTCTTGAGGAAGCTCAAATGTGCTGCCTAACAAGAGAATGAACCTCATTGGTTCTTGAGGAAGCTCAAAAGTGCTGCGTAACATGAGAATGAACCTCATTGGTTCTTGAGGAGGCTCAAATGTGCTGCCTAACAAGAGAATGAACCTCACTGGTTCTTGAGGAAGCTCAAACGTGCTGCCTAACATGAGAATGAACCTCATTGGTTCTTGTGGAAGCTCAAACATGCTGCGTAACATGAGAATGAACCTCATTCAGGGCTGGACTGGGGATAAAATTCGGCCCTGGCAAACCCAGCCCATCCGGCCCATGAGATCCTCGTGAATGTTTTTGCTGGGGTTAGGGCCTTACATTGGAGTAAATAAATAAAACTAGGACAGGGAGAAATAATGATGGATATTATTGAATTTATTGCAAATGCAGATATCAAACTTGATATTGCACTTTTGTCACACAGAAATGCACTTGACAGTAAAGCACTGATTTTGAGCTAGGATGCAATAAAAGTAAATTTACTGCTTTTAAATTCTGTTGTGTAAAGTTGTTCCAAACCGAAATGACGTTGTCTCTTTTAACCGAGTTTGGCCAATTTTGGCCAAACCATGCTCCTCATTACCATGGGTATATGGTTTCTAATAGGGGTGCTCCGATTGATCGGCAACCGATCTCGATCGGCCGATAATCGCTTTGGGATGATTGATCGGCGGTCTCCAAAAAGGCCGATCTCATGAACCGATCGCAGCTGACGACACATAAACCCGCGCCTGCCGTGAGAGCTGGGGGGCATGATATGCAGCGACACCGTCTCATTCTCTTTCCAGCGCGGGTAAAATAATTATAATGCTGAAGGTGAGGTACAATTCATATTTCTATATTAAATAACTTACGCAGTCATTTGAAAACTTTCTGTGGAATGTAAGTTCACAAACAGCGCGCGTGAATCACCGCGTGCGCGCGCTCTCTCTCTCCCTCTCATAAAGGCAAGCTCAAATGGCTTCACATCAGCGCATCGCATGTGCACTAAAATCGAACTGCACAGTTGACACAGGATTTGCCACTTTGCACAATCGAGGCAGTGTCGCATGGTCACTAAAGTTTATCATTTGCGTTTATTTTTAAGTCTTGCCAGTGTTCAAACCGCTCAGCACTCGCGCGCTCTCCAGACCGTGAGCGCGCGCACACACACACACAGGCCATCTCACAAAAAGCTTGCGAGTACAAATTGCGCTGAAATGGTCAGATACACACAAATGTATGTACTAAATGACCGTCTTGACAAGTATGCACGTAAACCCCGTCGTGACTCGCAAGTGAACGTTTGTGCAGCTGTAACCGTATCTGTGTTCGCTCTTAAAGTGACAGCTGTCGAATAAACTACTGCTGTCTCTGAGTTTCTCTGTCTTGTGTTGTTTGATGAACTTTTATGACACTCACTGCTCTTGAATGACTAACTTTTGCAACCTTAAGTGTAAGGATTAATCTAATTTAATGTATTCAGGGAAGACTAATATTAATTTACATTTGATTTCTTATTAAATGTCTTTAGTATGTCTTATCTCAATACTAATGTTAGACCTACCTGAAAATTTGTTTTTAAAAACAAAAATGCACTGCATGATCAAATATTTAGGTGAGATAATTATATACATTTATTATATACATTTATTTGGGAAAGGTGGCCTACAGTAGCCTTAAGTTATCTCATTTTCTAAAATAAACACTTGGTGGTTCTTCAAGATCTTGACTCAGTTAATTTAGAGTTAGTTTCATTTCTACAAATGGTGCAAACTCTGCAAGATTATAGATAAAAGATTCCCATTCCCCTGCCATTCTGTGATCGGCAGTGATCGGCAATCGGCAGATCATGATCTTGGTGATCGGTAATCGGTGATCGGCCCCAAATCTCTAGTTTCTAAAATAAATAAATAATAAACTATTGAATTTGTAATAAAAAAAAATATTGTAAACACGTAGAAAATACAAAAATAGCCTCTATAAAAGTGATTTATATTGCGCAATATTTAATGTAGCCTATAATAATAGCAACATTTTTAATAAATACATTTGTGCCAATACACCATATTTCTTCACTGTTAGTAGCTGCAAGGTAAATTGTGGTTGTGCTAGGGTGTGAAGTTTGTAGTGTGTATTGCCATTTTCCAATTTACCTCGTTGTGTATGTACATGCTCACGGCTGTTTTCAGCTGATTCACCAAAGAACCGTTATGTTACCATATCACACGATTGTATAAAACAAAATTCAGAGTCAAAGTCAAATGTCATTCATCACTTAATAGAGCAGCAGAAACGCAGAGCATGTTCGTCAGCGGCAGCGCGCTGTGCGGATATTCGCCTTTTGCAGTTTCATGCGCCCAAATAAAACACACAATAAAAAAAACAGCGCCTAATATGGACACAGTCTATGAATATGGAAGAAGGAAGGTCTCTCTCGCTGTGGCCTGTCAATTCAGAAGACAAACTAATGGGCCGCTGTCCCTGCATGATGGGCCAGTCCGTGGCAAAAAAAAACAAAACGAAATAAATAAATAACCTTGTATCGGCCCCAAAGTGCGTCGGCCCACCGGGAAAATGCCCGGTATGCCAGATTACCAGTCCAGCCCTGACCTCATTGGTTCTTGAGGAAGCTCAAACATGCTGCCTAACAAGAGAATGAACCTCATTGGTTCTTGAGGAAGCTCAAACGTGCTGCTGAACATGAGAATGAACCTCACTGGTTCTTGTGGAAGATGAAACGTGCTGCGTAACATGAAAATGAACCTCATTGGTTCTTGAGGAAGCTCAAACGTGCTGCGCAACATGAGAATGAACCTCATTGGTTCTTGAGGAAGCTCAAAAGTGCTGCATAACATGAGAATGAACCTCATGGTTCTTGTGGAAGCTCAAACGTGCTGCCTAACAAGATAATGAACCTCATTGGTTCTTGAGGAAGCTCAAACGTGCTGTGTAACATGAGAATGAACCTCATTGGTTCTTGAGGAAGCTCAAATGTTCTGCATAACATGAGAATGAACCTCATGGTTCTTGTGGAAGCTCAAACATGCTGCCTAACAAGAGAATGAACCTCATTAGTTATTGAGGAAGTTCAAACGTGCTGCATAACAAGAGAATTAACCTCATTGGTTCTTGTGGAAGCTCAAACACACTTTGTAACACAAGAATGAGCCTCATTGGTTCTTGTGGAAGCTCAAACGTGCTTTGTAACACAATAATGAACCTCATTGGTTTTTGAGGAAGCTCAAATGTGCTGCGTAACATGAAAATGAACCTCATGGTTCTTGTGGAAGCTCAAACGTGCTGCCTAACAAGATAATGAACCTCATTGGTTCTTGAGGAAGCTCAAACGTGCTGCGTAACATGAGAATGAACCTCATTGGTTCTTGAGGAAGCTCAAATGTTCTGCATAACATGAGAATGAACCTCATGGTTCTTGTGGAAGCTCAAACATGCTGCATAACACGAGAACGAACCTCATGGTTCTTGTGGAATCTCAAACATGCTGCCTAACAAGAGAATGAACCTCATTGGTTATTGAGGAAGCTCAAACGTGCTGCATAACATGAGAATGAACCTCATGGTTCTTGTGGAAGCTCAAACATGCTGCATAACAGGAGAATGTACCTCATGGTTCTTGTGGAAGCTCAAGCATGCTGCCTAACATGAGAATGAACCTCATTGGTTCTTGAGGAAGCTCAAATGTGCTGCCTAACAAGAGAATGAACCTCACTGGTTCTTGAGGAAGCTCAAACGTGCTGCCTAACATAATGAACCTCATTGGTTCTTGTGGAAGCTCAAACATTCTGCGTAACATGAGAATGAACCTCATTGGTTCTTGAGGAAGCTCAAACATGCTGCCTAACAAGAGAATGAACCTCATTGGTTCTTGAGGAAGCTCAAACGTGCTGCTGAACATGAAAATGAACCTCATTGGTTCTTGAGGAATATCAAACATGCTGCCTAACAAGAGAATGAACCTCATTGGTTCTTGAGGAATCTCAAACGTGCTGCATAACATGAGAATGAACCTCATTGGTTCTTGTGGAAGATGAAACGTGCTGCGTAACATCAAAATTAACCTCATTGGTTCATGAGGAAGCTCAAACTTGCTGCGCAACATGAGAATGAACCTCATTGGTTCTTGAGGAAGCTCAAACATGCTGCTTAACAAGAGAATGAACCTCATTGGTTCTTGAGGAAGCTCAAACGTGCTGCGTAACATGAAAATGAACCTCATGGTTCTTGTGGAAGCTCAAACGTGCTGCCTAACAAGATAATGAACCTCATTGGTTCTTGAGGAAGCTCAAACGTGCTGTGTAACATGAGAATGAACCTCATTGATTCTTGAGGAAGCTCAAATGTTCTGCATAACATGAGAATGAACCTCATGGTTCTTGTGGAAGCTCAAACATGCTGCCTAACAAGAGAATGAACCTCATTAGTTATTGAGGAAGTTCAAACGTGCTGCATAACAAGAGAATGAACCTCATTGGTTCTTGTGGAAGCTCGAACACACTTTGTAACACATGAATGAGCCTCATTGGTTCTTGTGGAAGCTCAAACGTGCTTTGTAACACAATAATGAACCTCATTGGTTTTTGAGGAAGCTCAAATGTGCTGCGTAACATGAGAATGAACCTCATGGTTCTTGTGGAAGCTCAAACGTGCTGCCTAACAAGATAATGAACCTCATTGGTTCTTGAGGAAGCTCAAACGTGCTGCGTAACATGAGAATGAACCTCATTGGTTCTTGAGGAAGCTCAAATGTTCTGCATAACATGAGAATGAACCTCATGGTTCTTGTGGAAGCTCAAACATGCTGCATAACACGAGAACGAACCTCATGGTTCTTGTGGAAGCTCAAACATGCTGCCTAACAAGAGAATGAACCTCATGGTTCTTGTGGAAGCTCAAACATGCTGCATAACACGAGAATGAACCTCATGGTTCTTGTGGAAGCTAAAACGTGCTGCCTAACATGAGAATGAACCTCATTGGTTCTTGAGGAAGCTCAAATGTTCTGCCTAACAAGATAATGAACCTCATGGTTCTTGTGGAAGCTAAAACGTGCTGCCTAACATGAGAATGAACCTCATTGGTTCTTGAGGTAGCTCAAATGTGCTGCGTAACATGAGAATGAACCTCATTGGTTCTTGAGGAAGCTCAAATGTTCTGCATAACATGAGAATGAACCTCATGGTTCTTGTGGAAGCTCAAGCATGCTGCCTAACATGAGAATGAACCTCATTGGTTCTTGAGGAATCTCAAATGTGCTGCCTAACAAGAGAATGAACCTCACTGGTTCTTGAGGAAGCTCAAACGTGCTGCGTAACAAGAGAATGAGCCTCATTGGTTCTTGTGGAAGCTCAAACACACTTTGTAACACAAGAATGAACCTCATTGGTTTTTGAGGAAGCTCAAATGTGCTGCGTAACATGAGAATGAACCTCATTGGTTCTTGAGGAAGCTCAAATGTGCTGCCTAACAAGAGAATGAACCTCATTGGTTCTTGAGGAAGCTCAAACGTGCTGCGTAACATGAGAATGAACCTCATTGGTTCTTGAGGAAGCTCAAATGTGCTGTATAACATGAGAATGAACCTCATGGTTCTTGTGGAAGCTCAAACATGCTGCATAACACGAGAATGAACCTCATGGTTCTTGTGGAAGCTCAAACATGCTGCCTAACAAGAGAATGAACCTCATTGGTTATTGAGGAAGCTCAAACGTGCTGCATAACACGAGAATGAACCTCATGGTTCTTGTAGAAGCTCAAACATGCTGCCTAACAAGAGAATGAACCTCATTGAGGAAGCTCAAGCATGCTGCATAACATGAGAATGAACCTCATTGGTTCTTGAGGAGGCTCAAATGTGCTGCCTAACAAGAGAATGAACCTCACTGGTTCTTGAGGAAGCTCAAACGTGCTGCCTAACATGAGAATGAACCTCATTGGTTCTTGTGGAAGCTCAAACATGCTGCGTAACATGAGAATGAACCTCATTGGTTCTTGAGGAAGCTCAAACATGCTGCCTAACAAGAGAATGAACCTCATTGGTTCTTGAGGAAGCTCAAACGTGCTGCTGAACATGAGAATGAACCTCACTGGTTCTTGTGGAAGATGAAACGTGCTGCGTAACATGAGAATGAACCTCATTGGTTCTTGAGGAAGCTCAAAATTGCTGCCTAACAAGATAATGAACCTCATTGGTTCTTGAGGAAGCTCAAACGTGCTGTGTAACATGAGAATGAACCTCATTGGTTCTTGAGGAAGCTCAAACGTGCTGCGCAACATGAGAATGAACCTCATTGGTTCTTGAGGAAGCTCAAAAGTGCTGCCTAACAAGATAATGAACCTCATTGGTTCTTGAGGAAGCTCAAACGTGCTGTGTAACATGAGAATGAACCTCATTGGTTCTTGAGGAAGCTCAAATGTTCTGCATAACATGAGAATGAACCTCATGGTTCTTGTGGAAGCTCAAATGTGCTGCGTAACATGAGAATGAACCTCATTGGTTCTTGAGGAAGCTCAAACGTGCTGCATAACATGAGAATGAACCTCATTGGTTATTGAGGAAGCTCAAACGTGCTGCATAACATGAGAATGAACCTCATTGGTTCTTGAGGAAGCTCAAACGTGCTGCGTAACAAGAGAATGAGCCTCATTGGTTCTTGTGGAAGCTCAAACACACTTTGTAACACAAGAATGAACCTCATTGGTTCTTGAGGAAGCTCAAACGTGCTGCATAACATGAGAATGTACCTCATTGGTTCTTGAGGAAGCTCAAACGTGCTGCATAACATGAGAATGTACCTCATTGTTTCTTGTGGAAGCTCAAACGTGCTGCGTAACATGAGAATGAACCTCATTGGTTCTTGAGGAAGCTCAAATGTGCTGCATAACAAGAGAATGAACATCATTGGTTCTTGAGGAAGCTCAAACGTGCTGCGTAACATGAGAATGAACCTCATTGGTTCTTGAGGAAGCTCAAACGTGCTGCGTAAAATGACAATGAACCTCATTGGTTCTTGAGGAAGCTCAAATGTGCTGCGTAACATGAGAATGAACCTCATTGGTTCTTGAGGAAGCTCAAACGTGCTGCCTAACAAGAGAATGAGCCTCATTGGTTCTTGTGGAAGCTCAAACGTGCTGCCTAACAAGAGAATGAGCCTCATTGGTTCTTGAGGAAGCTCAAACGTGCTGCATAACAAGAGAATGAACATCATTGGTTCTTGAGGAAGCTCAAACGTGCTGCCTAACAAGAGAATGAACCTCATTGGTTCTTGAGGAAGCTCAAACGTGCTGCCTAACACGATAATGAACCTCATTGGTTCTTGAGGAAGCTCAAACGTGCTTCATAACATGAGAATGAACCTCATTGGTTCTTGAGGAAGCTCAAACGTGATTCATAACATGAGATTGAACCTCATTGGTTATTGAGGAAGCTCTAACGTGCTGCATAACATGAGAATGAACCTCATTGGTTCTTGAGGAAGCTCAAACGTGCTGCATAACACGAGAATGAACCTCATTGGTTCTTGAGGAAGCTCAAACGTGCTCCGTAACATGACAATGAACCTCATTGGTTCTTGAGGAAGCTCAAATGTGCTGCATAACATTAGAATGAACCTCATTGGTTCTTGAGGAAGCTCAAACGTGCTGCATAACATGACAATGAACCTCATTGGTTCTTGAGGAAGCTCAAATGTGCTGCATAACATGAGAATGAACCTCATTGGTTATTGAGGAAGCTCTAACGTGCTGCATAACATGAGAATGAACCTCATTGGTTCTTGAGGAAGCTCAAACGTGCTGCATAACACGAGAATGAACCTCATTGGTTCTTGAGGAAGCTCAAACATGCTCCGTAACATGACAATGAACCTCATTGGTTCTTGAGGAAGCTCAAATGTGCTGCATAACATGAGAATGAACCTCATTGGTTCTTGAGGAAGCTCAAACGTGCTGCCTAACAAGAGAATGAGCCTCATTGGTTCTTGTGGAAGCTCAAACACACTTTGTAACACGAGAATGAACCTCATTGGTTCTTGAGGAAGCTCAAACGTGCTTCATAACATGAGAATGAACCTCATTGGTTCTTGAGGAAGCTCAAACGTGCTTCATAACATGAGAATGAACCTCATTGGTTCTTGAGGAAGCTCAAACGTGCTGTGTAACATGAGAATGAATCTCATTGGTTCTTGTGGAAGCTCAAACGTGCTGCATAACACGAGAATGAACCTCATTGGTTCTTGAGGAAGCTCAAACGTGCTCCGTAACATGAAAATGAACCTCATTGGTTCTTGAGGAAGCTCAAACATGCTGCGCAACATGAGAATGAACCTCATTGGTTCTTGAGGAAGCTCAAACGTGCTGCATAACATGAGAATGAACCTCATTGGTTCTTGAGGAAGCTCAAACGTGCTGCATAACATGAGAATGAACCTTATTGGTTCTTGAGGAAGCTCAAACGTGCTGCATATCATGAGAATGAACCTCGAACATGCTTGAGCTTCTGTTTACCACAACTGATGTGTGAGTTGATGAATGTTTATATGTTTATATATAAAGTGATCGTTTCTCTTCAGAAAATTTGGATTAAACCACTCAATTCATACGAATTAGTTTTATAATTAACTTTTTGAAGCCTTAAAGTGGTAGTTGTGTAGCTCTCAATGGAGGGACAGAAAGCTCTCAGATTTCATCAAAAAGATCTTCATAATTCAATTAGGAGTTTCACAATGATTATACTTTTTGATTATACTTGTTTCAAATCAAAGTTTGTAATGTGATTCCCCTCGCAGCTGGTTAGCTTGGTTTATGGCTTATAACTCTTTAACAAAATACTTTTTTGAAATCCTTATTGTAAAACGAATGGAAAAAAAAAATCTTCCGGAACCGGAACCAGCAATGCTGAAAAAGTGCACAGGCACTGTTGCACTCGAACACTCTTTGTCGTTGTTAGAAATATACAGAGCTACCACAAGATTCTTCTAAATATGTATGCATGCTTGTTTCTGTGAAGCAGAAGTCCTGGTGCTGCTGTTTCCTGGGTAACAGCATCACTCAGAGTGAGAGAGAGAGTGTGAGAGAGAGAGAGAGAGAGAGAGAGAGAGAGAAAGAGAGAGAGAGAGAGAATCACTCATCCATAATCTCCCATTACACTACAGCATTAGATAAACTATACCACCATCAAATAACCATAAATGTCCCTCTGCTCAAACCAGAGTACTTAACAAAAGCTATAAATTAACATTAGAAATAATTGATAATGTTCATTCAAGAGACATGTGTACTTTGTCATTTTAATACATTAAGGAGGAACAGAAGGGAATGGTAAAATGGAGCAGAGTATCTTGGTTAGTTGCTGTAGAAAAAAAGGAAGTTAGGAAACTGGGGCTAGTTGTCACAAGGACTGTTTCTCAGTTAAGGTGTTTTGTATGTTGGTTTCAAGTTCAAAATGTAGAGTATTTTCTATAGCTGTTAAGTGCAATAAAACTATTTATATAATGAAAGAAAAATATTTTAAGACAATATTCCCTGTATGTAATCAGAATTTAGAATCAGAAAGAGCTTCATTGCCAAGTGGGCTTACACACAAGAAATGTACCTTGGTATTGAAGCTTCTAGTACATATATATATAAGAAGACATATAATAATATATAAGAATGACAGATATAAAAAAGTAAGCCACAGATAGTGATCTAGTCTAGTGATCTGAGGTGCGTCTGGACAGCAACAGTTCAAACAGGTGGTGGCCAGGGTGAGTGGAGTTTGTGATGATGTACAGTTTTAGTGGAGCATTTGAAGCAGCAGGGAACTTCACACTGGTCCAGTGATCTGTGCCGCTGGTCACTTTGTTAAAATTGAACTCAAGAGAAACAATTAAAATGACTTATAATAACACTATTGCTGTCAAATCACATCTAACATAAATGTTTGTAAATATATATTTACATTTACATTTATTAATTTTGCAGACAATTTTATTCAAAGCGACTTACAAATGAGGACAGCACTAAACTAAGCTAAAATCAGTTTCTTTACTTGCAACAATACACGTCTTAAAAATTAGTACTCCGATAGGCTTCAGTGGACACTTTGACCATAATATTTCCAAAAATAGAAGCTTTGATGTAATTTTAATACACTCATAACCTTAATATTAAACTACAGAGCAACTCCTCTTGAAGCACTTGTGTGAACATGAATGATATGTCAGATTCTTTCTAAGCAATCAGAATTATGATTTTTACTTGTTCGATGATAAAAAAGGCAAAACAAAACAAAAAATCGGACAAAAAAATATATATTTTCAAAGTTGTGGGACACCTGGCTTTACATGCACCTGAACATTAATGACATCTAATTTTTAATCTGTAGGGTTTAATATGGAGTTGGCCCACCCTTTGAAGCTATATCAGCTTCAACTATTCTGGGAAGGCACAAGGTTTAGGAGTGTGTTTATGGGAATTTTTGACCATTCTTCTAGAAGCGCCTTTGTGAGGTCAGGCACTGATGTTGGATGAGAAGGGACTGGTTTGCAGTCTCCGCTCTAATTCATCCCAAATGTGCTCTATCGGGCTGAGGTCAGGACTTGAGGGCAGGCCAGTCAAGTTCCTCCACACCAAATTCACTCATCCATGTCTTTATGGACCTTGCTTTGTGCACTGGTGCGCAGTCATGTTGGAACAGGAAGGGGCCATCCCCAAACTGTTCCCACAAAGTTGGGAGCATGAAATTGTCCAAAATGTCATGGCATGCTGAGGCATTAAGAGTTCATTTGACTGGAACTAAGGGGCCAAGCCCAACCCCTGAAAAACAACCCCACACCATAACTCCACCAAATTTTACACTTGGCACAATGCAGTCAGGCAAGTACTGTTCTCCTGGCAACCGCCAAACCCAGACTCATCCATTGGATTGCCAGATAGAGAAGCGTGATTAGTCACTCCAGAGAACACGCCTCCACTGCTCTAGAGTCCAGTGGCGGCGTGCTTTACACCACTGCATCCAAAGCTTTGCATTGCATTTGGTGATGTAAGGCTTTGATGAGCTGCTCGGCCATAGAAACCCATTCCATGAAACTCTCTACGCACTGTTCTTGAGCTAATTTGAAGGCCACACAAAGTTTGGAGGTCTGTATGTTTTTTGTGGCTGAGTTGCTGTTGTTTTAAATTGCTTCCGCTTTGTTACAATACCACTAACAGTTGAGCGTGTGGACTTATTGGACAGGTGGCAACCTATCACGGTACCACGCTTGAAATCACTGAGCTCCTGAGAGCGACCCATTCTGTCACAAATGTTTGTAGAAGCGTCTGCATGCCTAGATTTTATACACCTGTGGCCATGGAAGGGATTGGAACACCTGAACTGAATGATTTGGAGGGGTGTCCCAATACTTTTGGCAATATTGTGTATAATGCGCACATGACATACTGTACAAAACAACCCAGTAAAACAAATATAAACAAGGGAAATCATTCCTACATCAACAACAATGGAATTGTTCAGAATGACAGAATGACCTCTTTGCTAATAAAAGCCATATCCAAGCGCACACACAGAGAATATGCAGACAGTCCTATTCATGAGTGGTTTCCAGGGGAACAGTTACTATGGACTCACTGAGACTGTCAGAGTTTATCGAGCTTTGCTACGTGTTACATCACAGGATGGCAGCAGACCGTCAAAAAAAGCAACACGCTCACAGTACAACATTGGAATATCTCACAAATTACAGTTTCTGACGGATCTTCTGTTGTATTATAAATCTTACTGAAATATGCATTATATTATAGATTAATGAGGTTTCATGCATATGCATAAGCGTTGTCATGGAGATGCATTAATTCAACTAAATGAGTAGAAACGAGATATGTGAGCTGTCTTCTGTGTGGGTTGTTCCGATGACTGTGTGTGTGTGAGTGGGGTTATCCTGAAATCCACAAGAATATGAGTGTATGTGGGGGCAGAATGTGTGAGAATGTGAGAACATGTGCTCGAACGTGTGTGTGCTCGTGTTATTCATGCACTTGTGCAAGAAGGCACGGCAAACATTTCCCTCATAGAGCATAATTACCGTAAGTGAGTTGAGATTCAGACACAATCTGAAGTGTGGCCAACCTGCGCCTACTCTTGACAGCTCAGCATATGATCTAACAGAGGCAAACGCCCACCGCTCTCCTCTCCCTCAGATGCCTGAACCAAGAGCATTTAAAGTACAAAAATAACCTTCACAGCTGTATGCCAGGAGCACGTTAACTTCTAAATGTACAGCTTGATTGCTGTCATGGAAAATAAGAATACATGGTTTCAACCTAAGTCTATAGTGTCATGTTTAAATATGAATTTGGTGGTCTGAATTTATATTATCTAGAAGTATACTGTAGTTGTCCTGGATGCCAGTTGATCAGTGTTCTAACAAACAAGTACGACACTGCATGTGACTGGATAACCACAGCAACTCTTAAACTAAATTCATATGTCAGGCACTATATCTTGTAGATATACAGTAGATTTTATTCTAATAGCAGAAAAGGCAATACTTCCAAATAATAGCACAGAGCACCGCTAAAGTACAGTAATGTAATGCTAATCGTATGCTGGTAAGAAATCATGGTTTGGTAAGTCATAAAGATGAAAAGTTGAAATTGACAAGTCATAATTATGAGAAAAAGTTATGTCATAATTTTAACTTTTAACGTCAAAATTATCATAATTGTGATTTATTATCTCATATGATTTACCAAAGCATATTTTTCTTATGTTTGGTTTATGATTATGGTTATATATATACTGTATACTGTCTATATATGTGTATATATGTATTTAAGTGTGTGTGTGTGTGTGTGTGTGTGTGTGTGTGTGTGTGTGTGTGTGTGTGTGTGTGTGTGTGTGTGTGTGTGTGTGTGTGTGTGTGTGTGTGTGTGTGTGTGTGTGTTCAAATAGCATCAGTTTCTCAGAAATCGCTTTCTGTACCTTTTAAACAAGCCATATATTTAGCATTGTGGTTTAAAATATGCTGAGTTCATCTGAGCCTCATTGATCTGTCGCCACTCGTCAATGTCAAAATAATTGAGAAAACCAATTAAATCAGAGTAGTTAGGATTCATGTTCACACAGAAGCTGCTGAGGCTGCGCGCAAATTTTAGCAGCACGATTCAACGTTAAGTGTGAGAAATGTAAAAAGTAGCTAAACTGAACATTTCATATTTGACTGCTGCTTCTTTAAGTCAGAAATGTTAAACAAATGACAAAAAATATTCAGGCAAATTAATAACTTTGGTCTAATTTTGCCATTTTAAGTTGAAAAAATTAAGGCAGTTGCAACATCAAACCTATATTCTCCAATAATCCATTAAACAGAAAAAAAGTTCAAAGTTAAAACAGCAAAACTCACAAAGTAGCTATACTTGCTGTGTATTTGACTCAGTAGCACTGATGCTGTGGTTGCATTCAGTTCATTTTTAAAGAAATCGCCAATGAATCGCAGAAGAGAGAGAGAGAGAGAGAGAGAGAGAGAGAGAGAGAGAGAGAGAGAGAGAGAGAGAGAGTATGTGTGGGCATGTTTTTGTGAAATATCAGGACACAAATGTGTATAATGACATGGGTATGACATAGGTATTACAAAAAGAGGGTGAAATATGAGGACGTTCCCCATGTCCTCAATTTTCAAAATGCTTATGAATCACACAGAATTAGTTTTTTTTTCACAGAAAGTAAACTGCACAGTCTCCTGTGAGGGTTAAGTTTAGGGATAGGGGCAGTGTAGGGGGATAGAAAATACGGTTTGTACGGTATAAAAACCATTACGCCTATGGAATGTCCCCACATTTCCCAAAAACACCCCTGTGTGTGTGTGTGTGTGTGTGTGTGTGTGTGTGTGTGTGTGTGTGTGTGTGTGTGTGTGTGTGTGTGTGTGTGTGTGTGTGTCCAGCCCTCCTCTGGCCAAATCTGAGGCCAAATCTTATTAGCAGAGAATAATTGCTTGGCTTAAAATTGCCTCCTGCAAACTGCCCATTCAAAACAGTCACAATAAAAGCTATTTACTGTTATTACTTTGAAGCAGCTGTTGCCATGGTAGCAGCGGTTATTTTTGGAAGGAGGCTGACTGTAATAAAGAGGCCAGATTTGTCTGAGAAATGTTTTTAATGTGATAATTCTTCTGGAATTATGATAGATGCTAATTGTTTGATTAATGTCTCTTTACGGAGGTGAGGCTGCTTCTGTCTAAAGCTCGATGCTGTGAAAGTGCACGTCTGGTTTTATCACATAAAATGGTTCAGCTCTCAACACAAACTCTAATTTGTCAAATGCCTGTCTTATTTTCTTGTCATAACTCCCCAGAGGCACATTTTTGTTGTTCAGAGGTCTCAGGAGGCTTAATGGAGTTCTCAATTAAGTTTCTGTGAAGTTGCAAGTTTCTCAAACTCTTTTGGAGGAATAAAAATAGACTCAAATGAGACAATTGTTGACATACATGGAGGGTAGGCCTACTTCATGCGGGCAGCAGCTCAGATCATTTGGTCGGGGATGAATTTAATGAGAAACGCTTGAGATCATTTTGAAATCTTCTGATTGTTTGAGTTGAAACTTTGCTGAGATTCTCTAGAGAAGATACAGTAGTGGCCAAAAGTGATTTCTGGAGGGGATATTTGTTTTTAAGGACCCTACAAGTTTGATTAAACCATCAAAATAAGAGGGACATGTTTTATATTTTTTTAAATATGAGGGAGGACCTGGTTAAACCGAAAAATGAAAATTTTGGAACACAAATGAAGATACTTTTAATAAAATCTGAGCAATTTCTGTCCCTCCATTGACAGCTATGCAACTACCACTTTGACGATTTAAAAAGTTAATAAAGAGATCGTAAAACTAATCCATATGAATTGAGTGTTTAATCCAAATTTTCTGAATAGACTTGTCGCTTTGAGATTCAATTTAGGCTTTTATTCACATATAGACATTCATCAACTCACATATCAGTTGTGGTAATCGGAAGCTAAAGCATGTTTGCTTGACGTGCGAGAACCAATGAAGTTCATTCTCGTGTTACACAGCACGTTTGAGCTTCAGCAAGAACCAATGAGGTTCCTTCTCGTGTTATGCAGCACTTTGAGCTTCAGCAAGAACCAATGAGGTTCATTCTTGTGTTATGCAGCACGTTTGAGCTTCAGCAAGAACCAATGAGGTTCCTTCTTGTGTTATGCAGCACGTTTGAGCTTCAGCAAGAACCAATGAGGTTCCTTCTCGTGTTATGCAGCACGTTTGAGCTTCAGCAAGAACCAATGAGGTTCCTTCTTGTGTTATGCAGCCCGTTTGAGCTTCAGCAAGAACCAATGAGGTTCCTTCTCGTGTTATGCAGCACGTTTGAGATTCAGCAAGAACCAATGAGGTTCCTTCCAGTGTTATGCAGCACGTTTGAGCTTCAGCAAGAACCAATGAGGTACATTCTCATGTTGAGATTCACATGGATTAGTTTTACTATCTCTTTGTGAACTTTTTGATGGGTCAGTGTGGTAGTTGTGTTGCTGTCAATGGAGGGACAGAAATCTTTTAGATTTCATCAAAAAGATCTTAATTTGTGTTCCGAAGATGAACAAAAGTCTTACAGGTTTAGAATGACATGACATGATTTTTTTTTTTTTTTTTCATTTTTGGGTTATCTAACACTTTAATCTCCAACGTGCATTCACGAGAGCACCACAACACATGCATGTTGTGTTGATGCGAGAGAAGACGCACAACATGCATATAACATGCCAAAAATTATGTCTGCACAATTCGAAGTTTCATTGCATTATCACAAATAAAACTATTAACTCCAAGAACAATGTAGCGACAATGAGTCAGATAGAATAATAACTCAACTGGGAATTTGAATTAAAATGAAAGAGACTCGAATTACGCTATAATTTATAAATAATTCAGAATTAATGTTTACACCTTAACTTATTCGTCCACCGATATGGAAGAACTTAAAGGGAAGTCTGTTAAAGGGAAACAAGTCTATGTAGCTCAAATGAATGAATTAATGAATTCATAGGGAATTTTGAGAGTCTAATGTACAGCCGAGCAAATGACTCTTCCAACGTTCATTTAAACTGGCCGCAAATGGCAACTCTGCAGCGGATATTAATATCCGTACAATAGTGAAACACTATTTAACAGCACTATTTATTGTGTTAAGCACATAACACAAGAACAGTTATCTTTGACTACAAACGAAACTTTATTGATTACTCTAACACATCAAACTAATATCTAACATAAACACACGCACTCACACATTCATACGTTGCAGAAAGGAAGGAAGTGAGGAAAGAATAAGTCTTAAGAGAAAGAAATTATGCAATCCCAAG
The DNA here is from genome assembly GCA_023566225.1 of Romanogobio albipinnatus. Classification (NCBI taxonomy): domain Eukaryota; kingdom Metazoa; phylum Chordata; class Actinopteri; order Cypriniformes; family Gobionidae; genus Romanogobio; species Romanogobio albipinnatus. Next base: position 45,109,623 of record CM042246.1, on the reverse strand, counting down.
CAATAGCTATACATTTATGACACATGACCTGAAGAAACCATTGATCAGTAATTTATCCTCCTATCGTTTCTTAGGCGGGGTTATTACATTTGATCTAATGCACCATTTCAGCTTGAAATCTAGAGGTATTTTTTGCGTTTGTCTCACGTGTGTCGTCTTTGACAAAGGGGGATTCCCTTTTCCTCCTGGCTGGAGAGGGGTAAGAAAATTAACGGAAAGAAAATAAACTTTAAGTAAAAGAAAGGAAAGTGAGCAGAAGAGCAGATGGCCTGAATGACATCTGTTAACCCATTTTCTTTGATGGTCTGCCAGCCACGATCGTCCGATCGTCGCTTTGCCGGAACCGAGTTGCGAACAGCTCTTGACTGAACAATGAACAGAACGTGAACACCGACAGTGAATGTCTGTGTCCTGAGGTTAAACTCAAAAATGTGCCCATCCCCTGGATGGATTCTGGCCAATTAGGGTTCAGGGGTGACTGTGTCTCCACCCCTCCCATAAAATTGGGTTATCTATAGTCATTTAATTTCCTGCTCTTAAGCAGAGAGTAAAGTTAGACATGAGGGGAACACGATCGCATTTGCATCGGATATATGCTGCCCATCATAAATCAAAGCACGAGACAGACAGGGGTCGGAGGAGAAGATCGGAAAATGTGACATAATGGACTATATTCATCTGTATTTGCAATACATGAGCCTTCAGCTGCACGAGTTCAGCTGCACGAGACAGGCGGGCACGCGCGGCTACCGCGGCACATCTCGCGGAGGAAAGCTTCCACAATCTTCGCGAGTACGGGCTACAACCTGTAAGTGTGATTTATTTTTCGTCGATGTGTTTTCCTGTAATAGTTCGTGTTGTTAATTGTAGCCTACGTTGTAGCAAGGAAGTAAACATGACAGCGCTGTTTGGCTCTGCAAACCAGTTTGTTAAATGCTCATTCATACTTCACGTTATCCGACAAACCCCTAACGTTACAAACTGTTTAAAATCTCAACAGCGAACTTGGCATTAGTGTAAATTATTCTTTGATTAGAGCTTTTATGTATTGTTTATCTACAGGCATGCTAAACATGGTTCTGTGTTTGATTTGGCTACTAGCAATGTTTAGTGTCCGTTCTTGCGACAGATATTTGGCAAATCGTTCTAAAAATACAAAAGTAACAGTGCCATTCAGGAGCGATCACTATAGACCCGCAGTCTTTACTCTTGAGGACTGAACAGGTTCTGCTCGATCATCTTCACTAAAATTGTCTGGGTCTGATTCGGGCTCTTGGTATGGTTTTATTGACGCTAGCGTACACAAAGCCTGAGGCTACCTGTAGAGGTAAGGGGCGTGACGCTTTCGAGAAACGTGCACTAGGCGGTTAGCGAATCACAGCACACTGGGCCAGCTAACCAATCAGAGCCCATTGCGTATTTTTGAGGGACTGGTTTCACAGAATCCGGAAACCATCAGACCGTTTTTACAAGGAGGGACAGAGCAGTGTAGAATAAAGGTAAAATATATGAAAAATACTGCATTTTTTTAAAAACGAAGCATGAACACATGTTACAGTGCACCCCACAAACACAATCAAGCCTTCGGAAGAGTGTGCTTTACCACCCCTTTAATTCAGCTCATCTGTTTAGTTATACCCATTCGAACACAACGGTATCAAACACGGTGTCTTTTCATCCACTCATTCAATAGTTACATAATTGCATGGATTTGAGAGTGATATACATGCATAATAGTCACATGTATCAATTGTAACACGCTAACAAACTATGTCGAAGGCTATTTGAGTGAAAGTCCAATAATCATGTGATCTTATGCAATCTAATATGTAACATTTTCTGTGAGTTTGCTTGGAGTTTTAACTGTGTCACTTGGAGTTCATTTAACAGTCATTGAAAAGACAGAGATCTGTTTGTTTCTTTGTCTTGCGATCACAACGAGTCTTTGTCTAAGTTTTGGTCAAAAGTCCATAGGAAATCACGTAATTATGATATAGAAGTGGTAGCCCCAGGCAGAATGGAGCCTCGTGATAAATGATCGATTTCCTGGGGTCTGGAGCTGAATTGGGCTTTGTGAAAGGGATGTTCATTTGATGAATCATTTGGAAGATTCATTCATCTATAAGGTCTGCGACCATAATCGCTACAACAACTATGCAATATGATTACAAAATCTTTAACAAATTTGAATGAAGGGTACACATGAGATTACTGGGATCTCAGAGAAGCTGAAAACGGCTCAGTTTGCTCTCATTATCTCTTATTGCTCTCTAGGAGAAACTACTGAGACATTAAAGAGATCTCACTTGTCTTTATCACAAATATATTAGGAGAATAAACCTCACTGCACATACATAAAATAAAGAAAAACATAATTTAAAGACACAAGACATTTGTTTATATATGACAGATGTATGTTTATTTTTTTTCTCTTCCCTCATTGGACCGTCAGCGATGACCTCATCAATGCGAGACCACAGGCACCTGTTCATCAGTTCTGAAGTAGTTTTCTTGCATAGGGCAGTAAGTAAAGAATAATAATAATAATAATAATAATAATAATATATACACTACAAAACACTGATTGTATATTTTCTTCATTTTTATAAACAGACATTCATTTTATATGAGTTATATACAGTGGAAGCGGTGTGAATTTTTTCCCCCCAAGTTGAAGCCTGACAAATGAATCCAAACAAAATCCATTTCCCACTCAATAGATGTTAGTCTGTGTTTTCTTCCCTCTCTTTCTGTTACATTTCTCTTCTTTTTGGGCTCCATCCAGAGGAAGATTATGGATATTTGTTCTTATCACCGCCAACATGATAGAACTCTGTAGGGCATGATAAAAACAATCTCTTAGTCTTTCTGTCTCCTGCTATACATGATGTTCTCTAGTTTATCAGTCGAGACAGCTATTGGCCCCAAGACACTCTCCTCCGCTCCATAGAGGAGGCTTCTGAGCGGCAAAACTAATGACTTCTTCTCTTTCTGGGTCCAAAAAGTCTTGAAACAAATGTTTCACTGTGATAATAAGCAAGAATTAGAAAATGACTGATCACAATATGGTTTTGCAGATTAAAGGGGCTATATGCAACTTTTTCCCCAAAATAAACGTAACTATAGCCTTTTTATTTTACCATTTATGAGTCAAACATCTCCTGATGAGCATACTGACACCTTGTCCGCTCACAGTGGGTGCACCTATAAGCCTGTATCCTATTTTTCCTATTTTCTGGCGGGTCGTTTTTTCCCGCGCTGTCTGCGGATGTGACGTCACCACCGCTGCGAGAGCGAGCAGAAAATAAGAGCAGTTCTGTTTTTTGGCCACAGGTGTCAGTCGTGAGTTTAAATTTCAGAAAAACGCATATAGCCCCTTTAAAGAAAGACAGAAAGACACTGAATTTAACAAGTAAGCCTGTTGAAGATTCCCTTCTAGATATGTGTTCACCGTATCCACTCTTAAAATAAAGTGTCCAATTCAAACCAATAAGGGGTTTACAGTCTGATGCCATAGAAGAACCTTCTACAAGTTTCTCAAATAACTTTTAACTGTCTGGCTGAATCTCATGAAACCTATCAGAAAAATGTCTGGGTCATATTTCACAAAAAAATAAAAAAAATAAAAATAATAATCAAACAAAATAATGATAATGCAAAAATGTTTATTATTTAAGTATTTTTTCACATCATGGATATATGTTTACACACACACACACACACACACACACACACACACACACACACACACACAGCTCTGGAAAAAATTAAGAGACCACTTAACATTGATCTCTCTCTCTCTCTCTCTCTCTCTCTCTCTCTCTCTCTCTCTCTATATATATATATATATATATATATATATATACATAGTAAGAATAATGTCAACATGCAAAAATACGTATGAAAATCAAAATTTTCTTGATGCACAATATAATTTCTTATTTTTTTTAGTTCATACACAGTTTTTTTATTAAGGTTTATATAAATAAAAACAGTATTGAATCATAATAAAGGGAATTACAACAACAATATTAATAATAATAATGATAATAATAATAATAATAATAATAATAATAATAATAATAGATTGGATGGATGGATGGATGGATAGGACATATTATGATAGTGAGAAAAATGTCAAAATTGCAAAACTATAAATATTACTAAAAGTGTTTAATTTTCTTGATGCAATTTTTCTTTCTTCTTTAAGATTTTTTTTTTTTTAAACAAATGTTCTTTGTTGGACCTGAAATGAACTTTTTCTTTGAGACTTTTGGGCTTTTCTCAGGGGTACTGGTGTGCTCTGTATGGGCCAGGACGTTTCTGGTCTCTGGGTGTCACAAATAAGAACTCTTATAGAGCGTGTTTGGCTCACTGGAGCAAAAGAGTCTTCTGTGTTTGAACGATAAGCTGTGGTGTGCGGCAGAACATGCACACGGCCTGTAGGGACACAAAGTGGATGTTAGCAGTCATGCTAATGTTATGCAGTCATCTCTACACACACTCAACCCTAAATACAGGCCCAAAACTTCAGCTCAATTTGTAGCTCTAATCTAAACTACAGCTATACAGACTCAAATACACAGACATAAATTCATATTTGAATGTTTATCAACACATATTTGTCATTTTGAATTGGTCATATTGTCAGAGAGAGAGAGAGAGAGAGAGAGAGAGAGAGAGAGAGAGAGAGAGAGAACAACATTAAGGTGGCAGGTTAACGAGGTGTGTGAGCACGTGTGGGTGTGATGGAGGATGAAGGTACAAAGTTAATTTCACACTAGAATGAGTTTCTGGGGAAACCCGACATTTTGATCACTCCATCACGCTGCTGATAGCCCTGTTCCTCTCTCTCACACACACACATGTGCACGCACGCACGCACAAACACACGTCTGGTTCACTATCTATCTTTGTGGAGACTCTCCATAGACGTAAGGGTTTTTTTACTGTACAAACTGTATATTCTCTCCCCTTACACTAACCCTACCCCTAAACCTACCCATCACACAAAACTTTCTGCATTAAAAAAAAAAAAAAAAAAAACCTCATTCTGTATGATTTATAAGCTTGTTTCTTCATGGCAGTCCCCATGAGTCGCCATGAGTGTGCTATCAGGTTGAAGTCCTCACTGGGATAGAAAAACATGAACACGCACACACACACACACACACACACACACACACACACACACACACACACACACACACACACACACACACACACACACACACACACACACACACACACACACTCACGTTGTTCATTATGTTCATAAACATAATGATTTTCAACCAATGGTATGAGTTTGGGGCGTGTCTATATGTTTTTGACAAATGACAGAAGGAGGATGTGTTTGTGGAAATCTGTTTGAAGACAATAGCTATTTTGCCAATCTGTTTGGTGACAATATTGGCACAAAAATGTATTAACTTCTTAACCCGCACCGGATCTTGGGCGGGGAGGTTGACGTGAGTGGGCATGTTTGTACTTTTATTTACTTTTGTTTTATACAAAATATTCAATCAACTATCACAAATTATTTGAAAGCTAAAACACTCAAGATTCATGTTCTGAACTTGTTTTTGCAATAAATACACCAGAGAGGAAAGGGTTAAATGAAATGCTAAAGGACCGGCCATGTAAACATTAGCATTATATTCGTGGTACTCATCTTTCATCTCCTGTCGTTCAGATCAGTATCGGACGAATCCAATAAACAACCGCATACATCTCCGTGTAAGGGTCCACTCTTCAAAATGCATCCCACTTTTTAATTCAAAACAACGAAAAAATAGGGAAAAAACAAAAAATCCTCCATTCTTTGCAAGAGAGTTTTGAGTTAGCGTAATCAATCATGTCCATTTTCAATTAAATATCGATTCTAATCCGTTTCTGGCAAACTCCCCCTGCAAGAATAGTCTCTACTCCGTGACATAAACCCTCCCTCATCTCTCTCCTTCAATCAGAGTCCTGTGATGCATCATATAGAGGAAGCACCTTACAGGCTTGGTGAGCTGTCAATCATTGCGCCCATGGTTTTCGTTGGATAAAGTAACCAATCAAAAGACATTATCTTGCGCAGTTTATGTAAATAGGACTTGGTGAATACTACTAGTGAATACTACTAGTGCTTACACTTTCATAACACCGGCACGCGCCTGCCATGGTGCCTGCTAGTGTTTAGGGCAGAAACTGTAGTGGAGCGCGCAGACTCTGACTCAGACACTTCTTATCAACTAAATTAGTTTTTTACACTTTGTAATTTCTGTAAATAGTTGCTTTAGTTTTTCAGTAACTGTTTATCCATTATAATTAGCAGTGTATTGCAGTTTATTGCAGATTTATTTGAATTAAAAACTACTCTTTACAATTGCAAATGTTCTGAAATAAATGGCCATTTTGAAAGGACGCCTAGTCTTTTCCTGACATAAACGCTTACAGAAGCTACATTACTGAGAGAATCATCCTCATATTTGAATCATGACATGATTAGACATTAATTTTCCCTAAGTGAAAAAAAAGTAAAAAAAAAATAAAAGAGTCACTTACATGTATATTTACATGTATATTACTCTGTAATTATTTTATTACTCTGTACTCTTATTATGACTCTTGGGTAGCAACATTTCAAGTGTCTAGTTTAAAATAAGACCAGATTTATGAATATAGACCATTAAGAGCTGCAGACATTTTCATTTGGGTGTCGTTTTCTCAAAAATAGGGGCGCAGGTTAAGAGGTAAAAAAAAGGCCAAAATTCAAAGATGATAGGCCAAATTCTGAGATGATAACTTAATGTCTCTTGCTTAAGTAACAATGCAAAATATGAGGTCATGTGACAACATTGTGGCAGAATATACAGAAGGCATGCATCATTTGTTTTCTGTCTTGTTTTCTCACAATCTTGACTTAATTTTCTATTTTTCTCTGTATATCTTTCAACATTTCACTAGTCAGCTTTTGATCAGGATCTTTCAAATATCATTCTATGAGCATGCAGATGTCCCAGTCCATCACATTGGATGACAATAAAGTTGAGCTGTTTTATGGCAAAAAATAATACGCTCATTCATCCACACTTCAGATCAAAAGATTGGAATAGCACTTTTTTCATGTTTTTGAAAGAAGTCTCTTATGTTCACCAAGGCTACATTTATTTGATCAAAAACACAATAAAATAATTTAAAACGACTGTTTTCTATTTGAATATATTTTCAAATATATGTATTCCTGTGAGACAAAGCTGAATTTCCAGCATCAATACTCCAGTCTTCAGTCACACAAGTCTTTAGAAATCATTCTAATATGCTTTGATTTGTTGCTCAAGAAACATTTCTGATTATCATTGCTGACAACAGATGTGATGCGTAATATTATTGTGGAAATTTATTTCAAAAACATAAAAAAATCGTAATTATTCCAAACTTTTGACTGATAGCATTTACTGTATATTGCACTTAGACATGAAGAGGTAAAAAATCACAGTGAAAATCAAGTGCCTGAAATACTAAGGTTTGGACATTGCTTAGAGTAGTATAAACTAGAATAGGGAGGGAATAGCAACCCATTATCACTCCCAAGGCGTCAAAATCTGAAGCATGTTCAAGTGCCTTCCGTGTCACAATGAAGACGCTAAAGGCACCCCTAGATGTCACTATATCGATGCGCAGGTGCTCCATTGATTTCAGTTGTTTGCCCAATGCGTCAGATCAAGACGCATTTAATTATTTGCATTTGTAAAAGCAGACATAATTTTATGAATATTTATAGGCTACTTTTATATTTTGGAGCAGCTAACCCAACTCCTACCCTAAACCTACTCACTTCTAAACAATATAAAACACGTAACAGGCAAATACAAGTACAGTCACAGGTATTTATTGCAAAAACTGACCAAAAACAGTATAAAAGTATTAACTCATGTTGCATTGCAAGTCTTCTGAAGTCATATGATTTCTTCATGTGAAGAACAGAGTTGATCTTAATGTTTTAATCGCTGAAATGATGATCCATCCCGCCGCTCCATGAACGAACGCTCACATGCACTCAGTCATATATACACTCAGACTCTTTAGCATGACGCGATCAGTCACGAGACACACGAGAGCCAATTACATTTTACAATCAAAGCTGACGTAATGATGCAAACGGTCACGAGACACACGAGAGCCAATGACATTTTACAATCAAAGCTGACGTAATGACGCAATTGGTCACGAGACATACGAGAGCCAATGAAATTTCACTATGAAATCTGACGTAACGTTTCTTCGGGCAGCAATTTTTGAAATTTGAATGTGTGCATGATCTTCGGAGGATGGAGATGCTGATTGCTTTGGGGATTTTCTTCACACAAATCAATCATTTGGCCTCAAAACACTTGGAATATTTGTACTTTTTGAATAAATTGTGCCTGCAGTCGTATTGGCTTGTTATGTCCTGTGTTTTATATCATATAATACACAAATGGGTAGGTTTAGGGATGGGATGGGGTTGGGTTACATGTTCAAAAGTGTCTAAATAGTGTAAATAAAATAAATGTAAATACATTTATGCTGGCTGATTAAATTGAGAATCACACTCCAACATGTCAAAATGGCAAAATCATAACCCGATATAATTTCATCATGACGATAACGTTTCCATGCCGATAACGATAACGTTCCCATGTATGATGCCAAAGGATTCTCATTGAAATCAATGGAGCACCTGCGCATTGTAAAATGACGCCTAGAGGTACCTTTAGCGTCTTCATTGTGACGCGGAAGGCACTTGACCATGCTTCAGATTTTGATGCCTTGGGATTGAGAATGGGATGGGAATAGAGGAAAAAAAGTTAGGTTTTTTTTTTTTTAAGTGCTCACAGAAGAGATGAGTATTCAGCTGTCTTTTGAATGTTGTCAGCGTTTCTGATTTCCGGATCGAGGTGAGAGATTGTTCCACCAGTAAGGAACAGTGAACGGAAATGTTCTGGAAAGGGATTTAATGCCTCTCTGTGGTGGTACCACGAGCTGTTGCTCTTTTGCGTAAACAGGCAATATAAAGTATATGAGCTGTACATAGTAAATATGTTTACAATAATGAGGTTTTCTTTTTCTCCCTTCGACCAGCAAATTTGAAAGCACTAATACATTTATGTTGGAAACAGCATGATAGAGGGAGAGCAGTTAATGATTCATTAGATTAACTGTGCTGCCTCATTAACATGTGGAGTAATTTTTAAGATCCGAGTCTAACCAGTGAGACTGTCTGTATCCTGCTGTATCTCCATATACACTCACACACAGGCATACCAGAACATCCATATTATTCCATGTGTGTATGTAGGCATAGGTCTAAGAATACACACGCACATTTGTTCTAATTAATCAAATAATTGTTTAATTATTTGTATAGATTTGATTAAATCAACCAGATTTGTGCCATATATGCTATGTGTCTCATAGCGATGGAATGGATCCATCCAAAAGCAGTCTGCTAAGATCACTCGAAATATCAGAAGGACCTCAATGTCACAAAATCAGTACAGCATTCTCCAGCATACTATTACTGAACAGCAAATCAACATTTCCATAAAGGAATAGCTCACCCAGAAACAAACTCAATAGTTCCAAAGGTTCAATAGTTCAATGAACTATACTTTTCATTGAAAGGTTCTTTCAGGAATCAAAAATGGTTCTTCTATGGCATGGCTGCACAAACACATTTTTGGTACCTTCATTAAGGGCTGTCAAGCTCCAAAATAAAAACACTATAAAAATTTGTCTTTATGACAATTTCCATATATGTCAAACAATAGCTTTGTGTGACAAACAAGCCAAACATTTAAAATATCAGTAAACTCTTTTGTCACTTCTAGGGATGCACCGAAATTTCAGATACCGAAAACGTGCGGCCGAAACAGCTGTTTTTGCCTGAAATTAGCGCTTCTCAGATAGCACATTTTTACTGTGTTCAGTGTATATTTCATGCGCGCAACATGGATAAACATTTAAACATATCAGCTGTGTGGACACTAGCTCTGGATTGACAATATTAATTTCTCGATTTCAATCGGTAATGATATGGTTTCTTAAATCTATAATGTGCTATTTTCTGTTGATGCCAAAAATCTTAGTGCTTTGTTACATTTGATATGAAGCATAGTCTCAACTTTAAAATCCAGTAGATTTTATTATGAAAGTCAAACAATAAATGTTGTTTTGATGCTCTTTAATGTAAACATAAATACAGTGACTATACAATGTCACTTAACATTACATTTACCTCAAGAAAGCTATTCAAGTCCATAAACTCATTAGTTAGCTAAAAAGCATTTTGCCAAATATAAGCACTGTATTACATATTCATTAAAAAAATTTTAACATGTCAGTGATATCTTCGTTATTTAACGTATGTTTGAATAAATACATCATCAAAACAAGTTATTACCATTTATAGTCATTTAAATATCACCAACAAACTGGAGTAGAAACAATTCTGTTATTAAAAAGTTGAAATGCCTTATGTGCAATTTAAATGTTTGTACAACTAAGATTTAGCTATTTGAGAATGATTGATTATGATTATTAAATTAGTTTGAATAATTAATTAATGAATCATTTAATATTTACTTTCAGCCAAGTGCATCGTGAATTTTTGGTTTATAATTCGGTTTATAATTTTCATTTCGGTGCATCCCTAGTCATATCTTATGCACATTCACGTTTATTAAAAAAATTAAATGGCTTAAATCTCAGTTTCTCACAGAAAGCTATCATATGGCTTCAAAGTCATTTTGGCTTTTTGTCCTTTTTGGACGTTGACATAAAACATTCTACTACACATTTCCTTTTTTGTTCCATGGGACTGTTTTTTAGGGATCTATTCCTTTAACATTGACTTTTTGTGACAACTAATAACTGGTGGATAATGAAGACCTCAACCAATCACAGTTTAAATCCAATTTACACATACAAAAACAGCCCTATATGGATTGGTGGAGGTTTTCATCGTCCTCTGGATCTTCCATGACAACATTAGTTAATTTATCCCTCTTATTGTTCTAAATGACTCCAGAACCATCTGGACCCCGTGCAGTTGCCAGGGGACCCATCCAGGGGGCCCGTCGGCACATGCCATGTGCTTCATTTGGTGAAACTCCTTCCCTATGTCACACGTCCTTGTTTATAGCAGAGAATGTATCAGCTATAAGACAAAAAATACTGCAACAATGAAAAATCAAACTAAACTAAAAACAAGTCATTCAACTTTTAAAAAAACGAAGAGAGAAAACCATAATTTGTGCTTTAACGACTTAATTTGTAACGACGGAAATTATTTTAGTCTCTTTAAAAAATAAAAGACATGCATATGTGTTTTTCACTGATCAGCACACGCTCCCTTCCAACGCTTTCTCTCAGCGAGAGAACAAAGATTAGATACCATCCATGCCTGATAGTTTACATACACCATGATGTGGTTTAAAATTAGATTGCATCACAACTGAAAGAAATACTATGTCAGAAATATGTCTTCTTGGCAGACATCCGCAAGGTCAGTTCAGATCTGTTGGGTTTTCGAAAACAGTTCTTCGAACGAAGGATATTTTTCCAGAAGTGTCTCTATATAAAAATAGACTAAACGGCCCTGGTATTGGTTTTTCCTATTCCGTAGCATTGTTCCTCTTTCAGTGTGTCCGGCGCTAAATAGGACAGACCGGAAATATTGCTATTCAAGACAACAGATAAATCTAGGATTCCTTCATTTGAGATTGCTTGGATTGCTTTTTAATTGAATTATCTTTACTTATTATAATATATCCACATGCTTAATCTTGAGTACGGTCCTTTAGATAATCAACAAAACAGTTTTAATATTATTTCACCCAGATAATCTCGTCCAGTTTTGTCTGCCGTAATAGAATTTTGTTTCTTGGAATTACTTGGAACAACAGTTGACGTAATCCTTAAGAGGGCTCTTTATTTCATTTGTTCAGAGAGTTGTAGAAAATGGTACAAACATCCAAGCCTGTTCTTGTTAGCCTCCCTTGGCCTCCATGGTGTCTTTGGATAAGTAAACCACCCAGTACACCATGTTGAATGCCCCAAAGGACACTGGGAATAAAATACGTGCATATTCGTCGATCTTGCTGGCTCCTCCAGTCGCAGGAGTGGCAGGTTGAGGTGCGGCCTTGGCTTCTTTCTTTTTAATATTTTCTAATTTAGGCCCAAGGAGATGGTGAAGCGGGGCGGAGCCAGTGGTCGCACCGGGTGACGGTTTCTCAGGAACTGTTGGCGTAGAGGGAGGAGCTGGAGGTGTGGTCTTGGAGGCGGAGGATGAAATGGCTGCATTTGATTGGCTGGCAGAACTGGGGCTTAGGCGTGACTGGCTGGAGAAGCTGCTGGTACCCTCTGAGGTGGAAGATGATTGGCTGGTCAGAGTTGGTTTGGATGTGGCTGCGGCGCTTTTGCTAGACGTTTCGGTTCTTTGGGTTTTCTTCGAGTCCGGTTGAGGCTGAATGCTGGAGTTGACGCGTTTTCGCAGGTTGCCGTTGGTGTCCGAGTTTTGCTGTTGGGTAAAAGAGAGAAAACATAATTAAAGTGCACAACAGATGTTCTTAGCAAACCAAAGATCATGGTAGCACTTTATTTTACAGTCCTGTTCCCCATGTACATACTATGTACTTATCATAGTAATTACAAATACTGGGTAATAACTAGGTACTAACCCTGAACCTAACCTTAACCCATGTACTTACCTTATATTAACCAGTCCTTTCTAAGCACATTGTAAGTACAAGTACTGTAAAATAAAGCGTAACCAAAATCATTTTTACCAGCACTGTAAAAAAATATTTTTCGAAGTTGTAAATAACTCTTATAACAAATTGTAAAAATGTGCCATGTTTATTTTAGTCACATATTTGAGGTCTAAATAACTGCATTCTCACCTAAAAAACTCTTAAAACTACATTCTGTGACACAGTAATTATTAGTATTATTTGTCAAATTAAGGAGGTTTGCATGTCCGCCATAACACTCTAATGTGATGCAACCGAATATGGCGCTGACATCCGAGTCTGTGCTGTAGTGATCTCGGGACAGAAGTCTGCGCAGTAGAGAGCAGGAAGTAGAGCCAAAATATCAAAACCCCGCCCATACTCTCGCAGGTGCAGAACAATTCATTATGTTGGTGTGAAATAAACAGTTATGGAAATGTAGAAATTAAAGATAAAGCTCCAATCTCCTCCCGAAAATCCCCCCAAAAACGTGTTAAAAAGCACTAAAACTGTTAGTGCCTCAGTAACAACTTCACTCAGAGAAGCTGTCAATCTCAGCTGTCAATCATGACGTCACACCCCCCGATTTTATAGCATCAAATAACTAACTAAAACTAAACTTATTTAAAAAACGAACACTTGAAATGAAATCATTGTGATAAAAACTGTCTACAATGACAGAAACAAAAAATGGACCCAATTTATATTAGGTGGCCTTAACTACTATGTACTAACATTTTAATTAATCACTTGATGCATTGCAATTATTGTGTACATACATGTTTTTACATTGTACTTACATTTAAAACCTGCTTAATACCTGCTTGTAATTACATCTGTAATTCATTTCTGTAGTTACATTTGTAATTACACTGCTGACCCTTCCCTTCCACCTAACCCTACCCTTAAACTTACCCATACCACCACACCTGTCCCTAACCCTACCCGTATCCCACCTCAATATCAGCAAAGATGTTTTGCAACACAACATGAACACAGTAAGTACATTGTACTTATTTTTTGATGTAAGTACATAGTAGTTAAGGCCACCTAATATAAAGTGGGGCCCAACAAATTATTTGAAGTGTAATTTGATTGTTTAATTTGTCTCAGTCCATTAGAAAACACAGAGGGGCAGGGGTTATGAGCTATACTGGGACCAACCACCTGGGGGCGATCGAGGCGCGGAGGCTTCAGTATCTGAGTGCTGCAGGCTTGGATGAAACTGTGAAACAGTTAGAGTGCTGATACTGGGGGAATATTGCATGGCTCTCAGCCAATCAGATTCGAGAACCAGAAAGAATAGTTGTATAAAAGAAAGTACTAGGGGAGCGCGGGGCCCAAACTAATGCGGGGTTAGTTGTAACGTGCATGTTTTAACTCTTTCCACACATGCCAGAATGACGAAACTTAGTGTATTTACTAATTGCCATATCAACATTATTTAGAGAAAAATAGCGGTAAAATTAAAAAATCTCTGGAAGATATTACTGAACATGTATTTAACCATAGTAAATTTCTTAATTAAGTTTATTTTTCATCTCTGTTTTTCGTGTTTATTTAAAATAAGACAAATCCGATATTATATGAATCTTATATCTGTTATTTAACAGTTGAGATCGTTCTTTAATGCTGATCTAACCAGCAGAAGACACGAGCCGCGATTTAAATCCCAGTTGTGCAGGTGGGGTGCATTGTAACACTGCGTTACAATGAGCCCCTATTAGAAATATGCCATTATATTCTATACTTTTATGAAGAATGAGGAAAGAGTGAATAATGACTGAGAGTTAATATTCACAAAATTATTAATTATTATTATGTTTTGAACTCTGCTGTATAGCTGTATTTAGCGATGTGTTTGTAGTCAAACTCAAAAATGCTTATATTTTTTAATGATTAAAAAATGCCATTATTTTATTTTAAAAAGTTAATAATTGTATTTTGTTGACAAAATATTTTAAGTTTGTCTTGTATATTTTTTTGATTATATCAGGTAACATTTTAAGCTGTTATTTGGTCATGTTACATTGTGCCCAACCACGTTACAATGTACCCCACCTATGGGGCATGTTGTCACATTTCATTTCCATTCTTTCGGGGTAAATCAAGAAAAAAGTATACACTGTATTAATGAAACAAAACCACATAATTGTTCTAGACATGTGTGCAATTAATGTGGGAAACAATAAATACTCTGAACCCCAAGTGGATTTACACAAACTGAGAAAGTCAAAAAGTGTTAGGTTGTTCCCCGCTCTCCCCTACTTAATTCAGTGTGTTACTTGTCATTTCTTTGTAATTATTTGCATAATGAGTGAAAATTCAAAGTCTATTCTACAAGTTTCTTTTATATTGCTGTTTAAGTTGCAACTAAAACATTTAATTACTGAAGCAGAATGTTTTTCATTTATATACTGCATCTTGAACTTGGGATAGTTCACCATAAAATGGAAATTCTGTCATTTACTCACCCTCAAGTTGTTCTACTGAACACAAAATAAGATATTTAGAAGAAAATGGGTAACTAAGCAGTTAATTGGCCCCACTGACTTCTATAGTATGGAAAACGTCTCGGTTACGAATGGTAACCCGACGTACTTCTCGGAGGATCACTTCTGGGAGCCCCTATCAGCTTCGAGCTATATAGAACTCCTTTTCACTAAGGAGCCGAACTGAGTGGCTCGGCCCTGCCGTGATGGTACGGCAACTGTGGCGACGGGACGTACGTCTCCGTTCCCTCCTTCAGGGAACGAGGGTTACCATACGTAACCAAGACGTTCCCTTTCAGTCAGTCACGTTCAACATACGTCAGACGTCACCGACGAATTGGGATCCCTTTGGAAAACGCCATAGTTACTACCATTTCCAGCGCCCAGTGATGAGCCCCCTCAGACCCCGATCTGATGCGGGTGGGGAATTCACGCAGGGAGAGTCAAAAAAGCTGCTGTTCCGCAAGACCCATTCAGCTGACTTTATTGGATAACGCTGGGAAAGCGTGCCCGTGGAGGCCGCTGCGGAAGCCACATCATGCCCAGAGGGAGTTAACATGTGGAGAATACACGTATGGGCTGGCCGTGGGCAGCACAACATACGGAAGTCCCAGGGGTGGCCCCGGCGAATTAGAGGCGGGGGACTACATGGGCTCGCCGTAGGGAGCCGTACCATGGAAGAATACACACATGGGACCGCCGTGGGGGTCACAACATATGGAACCCAGCTTAACACCCGTTCCACCAATCCATACGAATGTTAGACCTGGCGTCGGACGCTCTGCCACATCCGACTGCCGAGGGTAACGGAGGACTCAACAGGGTTCACCGTACTGGGGAACTCAACTGGAGCAGGTAGCGCACGTATCCGGTCCATCTGGAGGGGAATGGCGCAGCAAGCCGACACAAGAACGGGCACTTCAATGTTACTGACTATGGGAAGTGAGCACACAGGAAGAAACGGCTCTACATGGAGGCTATAGAATCTAGCGAATGTGTTAGGTGTCACCCAGCCCGCAGCTCTACAAATATCTGTCAGCGAGGCGCCTCGAGCCAACGCCAGGGAAAAAGCAACACCCCTGGTGGAGTGGGCTCTTAACCCGAGCGGGCAGGGCACGTCTTGGGTCTCATACGCCAAGACGATGGCATCCACTATCCAGTGGGCCATCCTCTGCTTGGAGACAGCCTTTCTCTTCTGCTGTCCTCCGAAACAGACGAAGAGCTGCTCTGAGGTCCTGAAGCTTTGCGTTCTGTCCACGTAAATCCGGAGAGCACGGACGGGACAGAGAAAAGCTAGGGCTGGGTCTGCCTCCTCTGAAGGCAGCGCTTGCAGGCTCACCACTTGGTCCCGGAAGGGAGTAGTGGGAACCTTGGGCACATATCCAGGCTGGGGTCTCATGATCACATGAGAGTTACCGAGCCCGAATTCCAGGCACGATTCGTCGACCGAAAATGCCTGCAGGTCCCCTACCCTCTTGATGGAGGCCAACGCAGTCAGGAGTATAGTCTTTAACGACAAGATCTTTAACTCTGCTGACTGCAAAGGCTCAAAGGGCACTCTCTGCAGTGTGGTTAGCACCAGAGACAAGTCCCAAGAGGGTATAGAGCGAGGGCGAGGCAGATTTAGTCTCCTTGACCTCCTCAGGAACCTGATGATCAGATCGTGCTTACCTAGAGATTTTCCATCTACTAGATCATGATTAGCGGCGATAGCGGCAACATAGACTTTGAGGGTGGAGGGAGACAGCCTTCGCTCCAACCCATCTTGTAGAAAGGAAAGCAGAGACCTGATCGAATATCTTCGGGGGTCTTCTCGGCAAGAAGAGCACCAATCGATGAACAGGTTCCACTTCAACGCACAGAGATGCCTCATAGAGGGGGCTCTAGCGGAAGCAATGTTGTCAACTACCGCTTGCGGTAGGTCACCTAGAACCTCCGCGTCCCGTCCAGGGACCAAACATGGAGTTTCCAGAGGTCCGGACACAGGTGCCATAGGGTGCCCCGTCTCTGAGTCATGATGTCCTTCCTCGGAGGAATGGGCCAAGGAGGTGCTGTCGCGAGGAGCACTAATTCCGGGAACCAAGTCCAGTTGGGCCAATACGGAGCAACCAACAGGACTTGCTCCTCGTCCTCCCTGACCTTGCACAGTGTCTGTGTGAGAAGGCTCACTGGGGGAAACGCATATTTGCGTAGGCCCCGGGGCCAGCTGTTTACTAGGGCATCCGAGCCGAGGGTCCCCTCGGTCAGAGAATAAAACCACTGGCAATGGGTCGAGTCTGGGGCGGCAAACAGGTCTACCTGTGCGGTCCCGAGGCGACTCCATATCAGCTGGACCACCTGGAGATCCGGGAGCACTGGCTGTCGTGAGAGCTCGTCGCCTGCACGATTGAGCAGGCCCGGAATGTGAATGGCACGAAGCGACCTCAAATGCTTCTTACTCCATAAGAGGAGATGGCGGGCGAGTTGTGACATGCGACGGGAGCGTAGACCACCCTGTTTGTTGATGTACGCAACGGCCGCAGTTTTGTCCGTACGGACCAGAACGTGCTTGCCTCTGAGCGGAACTTTGAAGCGGCTGAGTGCAAGACGAACTGCTAACAACTTGAGGCAATTGATATGCCATTGCAGTTGAGGCCCCGTCCACAGATCCGAAACTGCAAGCCCGTTGTACGTGGCACCCCAGCCAGTGGGTGAGGAATCCGTGGAGACAACAGAACGCCTGGACACTTGTTCTAGGGGAATTCCCGCCCGTAGAAACGAAGGGTCCAACCACGGGCTGAAGGTTTGGCGGCACCTCGGAGTCACTTGAACGCGGAGGGAACCGCTGTGCTATACCCATCTTGGGACTTGATCGTGTAGCCAGCGTTGAAGCGGTCTCATATAAAGCAATCCTAATGGCATTACTGTGGCTGTGGATGCCATATGCCCCAGGAGCCTCTTAAAGTGTTTCAGTGGTGCCGCTGTCCTGCCTCTGAACGAATTCAAGCAGTCCCTGTGTTCGCACAACTGCTCTCGCGACTGGGCAAGGATCAGCCAGTCGTCGAGGTAGTTGAGAATGCGAACACCATGCTCTCTCATGGGAGCAATGGCCAACGGCAACCTCTGCAACCTTCATAAAGACGCGGGGCGACAGGGACAGGTCGAAGGGTAAGACACGGTACTAATATGCCCGTCCCTCGAACGCAAAGCGCAGAAAGGGCCTGTGTCGAGGGAGAATCGAGACATGAAAGTATGCGTCCTTTAGGTCGATCGCTGCAAACCAATCTTGGGGACGGATGCACCTAAAGATGCGTTTCTGCGTTAGCATTCTGAACGGCAGCCTGTGAAGGGACTGGTTCAAGAATCGCAGATCCAAGATCGGCCGTAACTCGCCGCCTTTCTTGGGTACAATGAAGTACGGACTGTAGAACCCGGACCTCATATCGGCTGGAAGGACCGGCTCTATCGCTTCCTTCCTGCGATCTCCGCCCGGAGCACGGGGGCATTCGCCTCCACTACTGTCGTGAAGTGAACGCCGGGAGAACTGAATCGCATAGCCGAGTCTGACGGTACGGAGGAGCCACCGCGACAGGCTGGGAAGCGGTAGCCAGGCTCCCAGACACCGAGCGAGGGGGATCAACGGCACGACAGACGTACCCGCAGCGGGGCAGCGAGGCGGAATGCAGGGATCCGACCCGGACGGAATCGGAGCAGCCCGGAGTGGGATCTGAGTGTGCTGTGCAACACTTACCTGCGTCCGCTGAGGGGGCGTGCGAGTGTGGGGAGGCCGCCTGAGTGCGGCGTCCCCTGCTGGCGAAGGGAGAGGAACCTGAGGGTGGCGAGGCATGGGAGCATCGACCACCGCCAAGCGTGCTCTCTTGGCACCCAGAGATTTCGGAAACTGCTCTTTTATCTGCTCACGACCTTGTGAGCTCCTCATGTACCTCCGGGAACAAAAGCTCCAGGGCGGGATGCTGAGAACCAGCGCGACCCTCCGCGAGAAACCAATCGCCCAACCTAGAGGACATGGTGGAGGGTTCCACACAAGCCCGACCCTTTCGGCGGCCCAGGAAAATATAGTAGCCATCTCGGGGTCCGGTACGGTCGAAGCTACTCTCCTAGAGGGAGGTAGTCCAGCCAAACCCTCAGCCTGCGAGGACTGAAACTCCCCCTCCGATCCAGCAATCGAAATCTGTTCGTCCACCGGAGCTCCGAAAGTCACCGCTGGCCGCCCATGGGAGGGACCAGCAACTTCTCCCGGGATCTCTACTGGCTGCGGAACTGAGGGAATAGGGGCCTGCGGAGATTGACTCGGCGGGTGTGCCCTAAACGTAATCCTCAGGTCACCCTGGCCATCCGAAGAAATAGGTCTATTCTGGTTAGGAATAGAACTATACCGTGGGATGGGTAAGGGGACTCCGCCTTCCCGGAGGTAGGTGAGTTTCGACATTAGTTCCGAGATGGTCATGTTCCCGCAGTGGGAACATGAACTATCCACAAACGCCGCCTCAGCGTGCTGTTTGCCCAAACATGTGAGACAGCGATTGTGACCGTCAGCGGGCACCAGGGAACGACCGCTTCCAGAAACGCACGGGTGGAATGACATCTTGAAAAAGAAGCAGTGTCACCCGTGTACTCTTTTTGTGAGGAAACGCTCTCTGTGCTGAAGCACTCAGGGGGAAATGCGACAGCGCTTGGGGTTTAGTGCAGCCCGTGCCTGTACTCAAACAGGGAAAACGCCCACCAGACCAACAAGGTTGCTGTGAAAACAACAGTTTTCTCTGCACTGAAGCAGCAGCTGAGTCACCGCGATCCCGCTGAAGTGTGCCGTCTCTCCAACACGAGGTTCTCTCGATCTCCGGTCTTCTATACGCTCTTTTCTGAAAATCGCTGATAGCAGCTTGAACTCAATGATGAGCAGTCCTCTTCATACGCTGTTCGGCTCCGAAGTGAATGACAGCGTGCATTCGCTCTCGCTTCCTGTTTATAACCTTCCTGTTTATACCCGCACAATTGGCGTGCGAGATTTGCATCTCGCGGTCGGAGCGCGAGATGCAAATCTCGCACGCCAATTGTTCATTGGCCAGTTCTATATAGCTCGAAGCTGATAGGGGCTCCCAGAAGTGATCCCAATTCATCTGTGATGTCCGATGTACGTCGAACGTGACCGACTGAAAGGGAACAAAACAAAAAATACTATGGAAGTCATCAGCTATTCGGTTACTCGCATTTTTGGGTGAACTATCCCTTTAAACTGAATGCTGACAGTAACTTTAACCCTTGTGCATTGTTCATGGATGAAAACAGCCACTAAATTAAACTGCTAAAATGTATCAGATAAATATTTTATTTTTTATTTTTTTTGCATAAATCTATTAATCAACCTCAGTCCTGATCAAAACTACTAAATGTTCAAAAAAAATTCTGGATTTTAACTCTTTAATTGCCAAATTCATAAATGATGTCACTGATTTGGGGAAAAAAAACATACAAAATGACTATTTTCAATATAAAAAGTGATTGTGGACTTTTTTTTTTTTACCTTTTATCACAGTCTTGGACATGTCAGAGATTAAAAACAACATTGGCTTTGATGCATTGTTAGTTTTTGTGCAGCATCAGATTTAATTTTTTTTCTCCCTCATTTACTGTTCGTGGCTGTTTTTGCCCCATTGACTTCCATTATAACATTTTTTGATTGCAACGCCATGACACCATATACTCATACATTTTTGATTGTTGATGGTTTTCCCTCTTGGGAAGAGGTATAATTTGTAAATTTTACAGTTGATAACCAGGTGGCCCTATTAGCCCTTTAGATAGGACTGTGCAAACAAAGCTTAGTTTCTGGCTTTTCAATGGAGTTTTCTATGGACTTTTATATGGAGTATAACAGCATATTATTGTGTCTGTGTGTGTGTGTATTTGTGTTCGTGTGTGCATGTGCGTGTGTGTGTGTCTGTGTGTGTGTGTGTGTGGGTGTCTGTGTGTGTGTGTGTGTGTGTGTGTGAGAGAGAGAGAGAGAGAGAGAGAGAGAGAGAGAGAGAGAGAGAGAGAGAGAGAGAGAGAGAGAGAGAGAGAGAGAGAGAGAGACCTTACGTCAACTTACCTTGATGTATCTGAGAAAATCAAAATATGCACCTCAGCTCTCAGAACTACATGGACTAAACAAAAACAAGGTAAGTGGATTTACACACTTGCATGCCATCCTGCTGGTCACTTGATGGTGAGAAGAGCAGCAAGCAACATAAGAAGCGGCTTGAATTGTACCGAAGATTTAGAAATGATTATGCAGCCTGACCCCTCCACGAAGCTGCAGGATGTATCACCTTCTCCCTCTGACACCACAGACTCAGGAGAGTCAGATCCTGATTTTGTTGTGGCACCCTCATCATCTTCTCCAGCTTCCACTGAAGGCGAGGAGGATTCATATGATCCTGGATCTGGGTGGATTGTGAGAAACGGCGAACTGTGGTTCCCTTTCGAGGGAACTCTCACTGCGTCGGAACGACACTTCGGGGATACTCCCTAAGCTCTAGCGAATCTGAAGTCCGTATAGAAACTAGCCCAATCTGATTGGTCGTGCGTGATGACGTCATCGTGACGGCGTACCCGGAACTATAAAGGGCGAGCCGGCGCATTGAAACGGCAGTTATTGCTCTTCAGCATAGCGCTCTGTGTGACAAGTCTGTCTATTTACTGTTGTCTGTCCAAGAAGTGTGTGTGTGAGAGAGTTTTTTCTTAGTAAATAATTTAAAAGAAAAAAAGGAAAGAATGAGTGAGAACTACAGGCAGTGTGTGCATCCGTGCCCACGTTACATCTCTGGCTCGGATGCACACCTGCTTTGTGTGCAGTGTTTGGGTGTGGAGCATGCTCGGGCGGCTCTCGAGGGAGCCGCCTGTCAACATTGCGAGCTGCTCCCGCTCAGACTGCTGCGTTCTCGGCTGGCCGTTTTTGATGAGGGCGGCCAGCCTCGTGAACCTCGTGGTTCTGGACCCGCGGCTGTTGAGGCAGCGCGGCGTCGCAGATCATGGGGTTCACAGCGGGACTTGTCAGAGGGTTTTGGGACTGCTGCGGCACTTTCCCAATCCTCCTCTGACAGTTCCGATGACCTTCCTCCCCGTGTGGAAGCCCGCACTGCGGCTTCTTCCCCCGGGGTGGAGGGTCCGATGCTCATCCTCTCTGGTTCCGAGGAGCCGGATGAGGGTGGCATCGCGGCGGGTGGAGAAGCAGAAAGTTTATTAGTGCTTCATCCACCCGCCCAAGAGGAGCTTGTCGAGGTGTTGACCCGTGCGGTGGCCAAACTAAACATCAGTTGGCCACAGGAGGTGCCGGAGGTCCAGCCAACCAGTAGGCTGGATGACCGGTTCCTTCCTCGCCGGGTGCAAACGCCTCGCCGGGGCTTGCCGTTCTTCCCGGATCTGCACACCGAGAAACCTTGGTTTCTGTCCCTGAGGTCAGTGTTGGGAGCGTCCTGTTGCCGGGAAACCGCTTCAACAGACGTCTCCCTCATTGGCTGGGGCGCAGAAGGCGCTTGGGTTCCCCAGTCCTAGTTGTGCCCGGTCTCCGGCTTCACACTAGGGCAGGCACTACCCTCGGTAAGGCCCCAAGGGTCAGTGTTGGGAGCGTCTTGTTGCCGGGAAACCGTTTCAACAGACGCTTTCCTCATTGGCTGGGGCGCCGAAGGCGCTTGGGTTTCCCTAGTCCTAGTTGTGCCCGGTCTCCGGCTTCACACTAGGGCAGGCACTACCCTCTGTAAGGTCCCAAGGGCCAGGGTTGGGAGCGTCTTGTTGCCGGGAAACCGTTTCAACAGACGCCTCCCTTCATTGGCTGGGGCACGGAAGGAAAGGAGTGGAGAAGTTCTCCCTACGGTGCTGGCGCTAGGGTACTCAAGTCCTAGTTGTGCCCGGTCTCCGGTTTCACACTAGGGCAGGCGCGAAAGGGAACGGCTCGGGTTACGTCTGTAACCCTTGTTCCCTGAGAAGGGAACGAGCACTGCGTCGCGTCACCACACCTCGGCACGCCTGGAGCGCATGCTTCAGAGCAATAGCTGCCGTTTCAATGCGCCGGCTCGCCCTTTATACTTTCGGGTACGCCGTCACGATGACGTCATCACGCACGACCAATCAGATTGGGCTAGTTTCTATACGGACTTCAGATTCGCTAGTGCTTAGGGAGTATCCCCGAAGTGTGGTTCCGACGCAGTGCTCGTTCCCTTCTCAGGGAACAAGGGTTACAGACGTAACCCGAGCCGTTTTCCACCAATGTGGAGACATCTCCCTTTCTTCAGCCTGCCAGAGGCGTGACTCCAGGGCCGACATGCTATGCCTCATAATATGCTGCTATACTCCATATAAAAGTCCATAGAAAACGATACTCGGTTACTTAACGTAACCTCGGTTCTCTCTAGAGAGGGAACGAGTATTGCGTAAGTTCCTTACGCTACGGGAAAGTTTTCTTTCTTCGAGATTACTGAAAAACCCAAAATTATCCTTAATTTTGTAACATTGTCAACGCAGTGCGGCAGCCTGGCAGACCATAGCAGGCTAATTCAGCGTGCTACTGGCTGCTCTGCTGGCAACTGCAACAGCCTGTCGGCGAGCCCGCGTGACGTGGCGACCAATGAGCGAACTCGCCTCATTTACCTACAGGTAGGGCGTGGCCACGTGTATAAAAGCGGGGCTCGCAGGCTGTTTATTCGGTTTTCGTAGTTCTGAAGCGTAAAAGCCCGCGGGGCGCACGGCAAGGAACGCAATACTCGTTCTCTCTCAAGAGAGAACCGAGGTTACGTTAAGTAACTGAGTATCGTTCTCTTACGAGAGGTTCTCTCGTATTGCGTAAGTTCCTTACGCTACGGGAACATATTGTCAACGCCGTGCGCACCTCGCATACAGCACATGTTTCCCTGGGAACCGGGGAAAAAACACTGCTCGGGCAGGGTGGCCGGTAAGGAAACGGGCCACCGCATATACAGATACTTCATTTGAACTGACGGGTGGTTACGACGGGTGGTTACAACACCCTGTCCCATGAATGAGGGAATGGCACCTGCCGGTCTCCTTCAAATTCACCACACCTTGTCTCATGAATGAGGGAGCGGCAACGCCGGTCGCCTTCAAATTCACAATACCTTGTTTTATGAGTGAGGTAACGGCACCGCCGGTCACCTTCAAACTCACAACAGCTTGTCTCGTAAATGAGGGAGCGGCACCGCCGGTCTCCTCCAAATTCACATAAGCATAGTACCGAACTTACTACCAGTATGTGAGCTATGTCTGCAGAGAGTCACTGGGCAGAGCTAACAGCCCTATTAAACTGATAACACTTTCGCCTGTAAGGCAGGAACTTCCAGATTGTAGAATCTACCGCTATCATCTCTCCAAACAGCGCATGCGCATTAGGCCCAGCTGGAGCACTGCCGCATTTGAGGCCATGCGTCCCAGCATCCTCTGAAAAACTTTGAGAGGTGCGATTTTGCCCGGCTGGAAGTATGCAGCCATGCGTCTGACTCGACGCGCGCGTTGGGGTGACAGGCAGGCTGACATTGCCACAGTGTCCAGATTCAAACCCAGAAATGAGGTTGATTGCGTGGGCACCAATGAGCTCTTGGTCCAATTGACCGTGAGCCCCAAGCTGTCCAGATGGCTGAGCAGCACTGCCCTGTGGGCGAGGAGCTCGGCCTCTGACTGTGCCAGGATGAGCCAATCGTCCAGATAATTCAAAACTCGCATACCCCGTCTTCTCAGGGGAGCGAGGGCCGCGTCCATGCACTTCGTAAATATACGGGGTGCTAGTGACAGGCCGAATGGCAGGACGGTGTATTGATAAGCCTGGCCGTCGAAGGCGAATCGTAAGAATGGCCTGTGACGCGGCGTTATCTTGATTTGAAAGTATGCGTCTTTCAAGTCCAGGGAAATTAGCCAGTCTCTCGGGCGAATATGCGCGAGGATCTGCTTGGTCGTGAGCATCTTGAACGATCTTTTCATAAGAGCTTTGTTCAGACGCCTCAGATCCAGAATCGGTCTGAGCGACCCATCCCTTTTCGGAACGAGAAAATACCGGCTGTAAAAGCCTGACTCGCTCATAGAATGGGGAACCGGTTCTATAGCCCCTTTGCACAGCAGCGTGGCTATCTCCGCTCGAAGTAGATGCGCTACTTCCTCGCTCACTCTCGTCTCCGTACGCACACAGAAGCGCGGAGGGCGGCGAGCGAACTGCAGAGTGTAGCCGTGCTTCACTGTTCTCAGCACCCATTCTGATACACCTGGAATGGCTTCCCACGCTCTCGCGTGTGCCACACGGGATAGAACGGCCTCCGGGCTCGAAACGCCGCGCTTCGTGGGTTCGACGGCCTGTATAGGAGGGGCGGCCGCAATGCGCGCGCTCTCTGTGCCGCCCTACACACTGTATCTCTGCCGCTTCGAGCGGGGAATGGCTTGTGTGCGGCCCTACACTCGTAGTTTCGGCCACCTTGGGCAGAGAACAAATGGTGTGTGGCGCGGCGCATAGCGCCGGGGGCAGAATGTTCGCGAAAATGTGTGAGCGCGTTGGAGCGGGCACAACTCTTACGCATGGAACATGACCGGTTAAGGGTGGCTGTGTGACAGCGCGTGTGGTGATTAGGCGTGGGCGCAAATAAGCGGACACGTGACCTAACTTTGGCACTCGAGCGGCCAGTCGCCGCTTTATGTGAGTGAGAGACACGGGATTTGTGGTGCTTGGGTGCAGGGGTGAACACAGACATGTGGGCACGTTTACTGCATTTGAAACACATACGGCGTGAGCCGTGCAACCAGAAAAAAATCAACTTTTGTGAATTCTCTGGTTCGCCGTAAAAACGGCGTTTGTAGACAGGCGAGAGGGCAGCTTTGCCGGCTCGTTGGCTGCGTGAGAACCATCTGCAGCAGCCACAGTGGTGGGGGCTGACAGGAAAAATAGTTTTGACGGTGGTCCGGCCGCGGTGGGACTTAACCGTCGTTTCCCCCCTCTGGCTAGGAGGACTTTGGAGGCTCGGGCTTCAGCGCGATCCTAGGCCGGGGTCCCCGAGGGGGAGGCGGCTTTGATGGAGCAGCTGTCGGCGCGTTCCGCAGTCGCATCCGCCTCATCCCCGGAGGCGGCAACAGACATGGCGGCCTGGGGTGGGGGCGGGGAAGGCGAGAGAGAAGCTGGCGGGAAAGGTTCCGGCGAGCTTTTCTCCGTGAACTCCGGTGTCCGCTGCGAGCGGCGCTTCTTCTTGCGCGGCATAACAGGGACAGGAGGGATGTCATCCTCGAACTGATCGAGTCGAGCCCGCAGGGTCGACATCGTCAAGTCCTCGCACTCCGGGCATCCGCCGGCAAGGAGTGCGGCAGCGGCGTGATCACGGCCCAGACAGAGAGCGCAGATCACGTGGCGGTCTCCGGAACTGAGCGGCGCGTGACACGAGCAGCAGAGGGATCGAGACATTTTGCAACAAACGCTCGGCTCTTTTTGTGAAAGTGTGACGCAGCGGCGACAACACTTGAGCAATAAAAGGATATAATGCTGCCGGATAGCAGAGCAGGCACGGAAGGTTGAAGGTGGCGAAGAATGCAGCCGGCTTCTTCAGGCGCTGTCCTAAGCTTGCTGTGCTGCGCGGTCAACGGCGGCGGGTCCCAGATCCAGCGATGCAAAGGGCTTCGCTGAAGAACAGAAAATCGAATAAACAGCCTGCGAGCCACGCTTTTATACACGTGGCCACGCCCTACCTGTAGGTAAATGAGACGAGGGGGGCGCGGAGCGCCCTCATTGGTCGCCACGTCACGCGGGCTCGCCGATAGGCTGTTGCAGTTGCCAGCAGAGCAGCCAGTAGCACGCTGAATTAGCCTGCTATGGTCTGCCAGGCTGCCGCACTGCGTTGACAATCTTACAAAATTAAGGATAATTTTGGGTTTTTCAGTAATCTCGAAGAAAGAAAACTTTCCCGTAGCGTAAGGAACTTACGCAATACGAGAGATCCTCTCGTAAGAGAACTCCATTGAAAAGCCAGAAACTAAGCTTTTTTTGCACAGTCCTATCTAAAGGGTTAATGGTGCCACCTGGTTATCAACTGTAAAATTTACAAATTTTACCTCTTCCCAACAGGGAAAACCATTAACAATCAAAAATGTATGGGTATATGGTGTCATGGCGTTGCAATCAAAAAATGTGGTTATAATGGAATTCAATGGGGCAAAAACAGCCACAAACAGTAAATGAGGGAGAAAAAAATTTAATCTGATGCTGCACAAAAACTAACAATGCATGAAAGCCAATGTTGTTTCTGATCTTTGACATGTCCAAGACTGTGATAAAAGGTTAAAAAAAATCCAGTCCACAATCACATTTTATATTGAAAATAAGTCGTTTTGTGCGTTTTTTCCCCCAAATCAGTGACATCATTTATGAATTTGGCAATTAAAGAGTTCAAATCCTGAATAAAAAAAATTAAAAAAAGCATTTAGTAGTTTTGAGCAGGACTGAGGTTGATTAATAGATTTATATATAGAAAATATAGAAAATATTTATGGGATACATTTTTACTGCAGTTTAATTTAGTGGCTGTTTTCATCCACGAACATAACGAAAGGGTAGTGAATTTGCCCAGAGTGTATTGTTGAGTTTTTGAAAAATGTTAAAGCATTTTCCCAAAATATATGTAAAAATAAGATTTGTCACCAAAAATCATTCCATTTGCTGAAACACAGAGAAAGTTATGGCCAAATTAAGACTCAAAAAAACCCCATAGTGGATGAAAACATCCCCAACAGCACATAAGGGTTAAAACCTAAAGCAAGCAAAGATGAAGGAAAAAAATGTGTCTTTTGTAATATAAAGCAAGATATAATCAAGTTTTGTTTTAATAATCTTTCCTAAATGTGTTGATGACACTATTGCATTGCCACATCTGCATTGCCAAATTTGCATTTTCAATAAGACATGCAAGAGTCTTACAACAGTTCCTGCACTTAATACATTTACTTATACATAAATACTATTTCTGTTTGAATTATATTTACAAGCATAACCGAATTAAGTGTACCATGAGGCGAGCACGTGTCTGTAATGTGCAACTGAACAGACATCACGCTTGCAGTAACGTTCAGGGCTGTAAGGAGCTTTTATGATCAGATGGTTTGCTGTTTGTGGGTGTACAGAGGAAGAGGAGGGTGGAGCTATTCTATAAACAGCTTTTTTCATATAAACAAGGACAAGAGATGAGTCCACTCAGTGTGTGTGTGCATGTTCAGAAGTATCACAGATCCCAATTATATTACTGATGGAGACTTTACAGCAAGAGCTGGTTGGTAATAGCACTTTCAATGACCCGCTTTCTATCTGTACTGTACAAAACATATATATATATATATATATATATATATATATATATATATATATATATATATATATATATATATATATATATATATATATTATATATATATATATATACACACACACACACACACGCACGCAGCGATCATGCATAACATTATAACCACCTTCCTAATATATGTTACGCAGGCTCGCAGCCCTATATGAAACAAACTGCAATGTACTGTGTATTCTGACACCTTCCTATCAGAACCAGCATTAACTCCTTGAGCAATTTGAGCTACATTAGCTCGTCTGTTTGATCGGACCACACAGGCCAGCCTTCACTCCCCACATGCATCAATGAGACCATGACCCTGTTGCCGGTTCAACACTGTTCCTTCCTTGGACCACTTTTGATAAATACTGACCACTGCAGACCGGGAACACCCATTTTTCTTGCTTCTAACACAGCAACTTTGAGGACAAAATGTTCACTTGCTGCCTTATATATCCCACCCACTAACAGGTGCCGTAATGAAGAGATAATAATTGTTATTCGCTTCACCTGTCAGTGATCATAATTTTATGCCTGATCGGTGTATGTATGTATATATATATATATATATATATATATATATATATATATATATATATATATATATATATATATATATTGCCAAAAGTTTTGGGACATCTGCCTTTACATGCACATGAACTTTAATGACATCCCATTCTTAATCCGTAGGGTTTAATATGGAGTTGGCCCACTCTTTGCAGCTGTAACAGCTTCAACTCTTCTAGGCTTTCCACAAGGTTTAGGAGTGTGTTTATGGGAATTTTTGACCATTCTTCTAGAAGTGCATTTGCAAATTCAGGCACAAGAAGGCTTGGCTCG
Organism: Romanogobio albipinnatus; assembly: GCA_023566225.1. NCBI lineage: Eukaryota > Metazoa > Chordata > Actinopteri > Cypriniformes > Gobionidae > Romanogobio > Romanogobio albipinnatus. The sequence goes on along the minus strand of CM042246.1, from coordinate 45,080,181 downwards.
CAGTCTCCCCTCTAGTTCATCCCAAAGGTGTTCAATCAGGCCAGTCAAGTTCCTCCACACCTAACTCACTCATCCATGTCTTTTTGGACCTTGCTTTGTGCACTAGTGCGCAGTCATGTTGGAACAGGAAGGGGCCATCCCCAAACTGTTCCCACAAAGTTGGGAGCATGAAATTGTCCAAAATGTCTTGGTATGCTGAAGCATTAAGAGTTCCTTTCACTGGAACTAAGGGGCCATGCCCAACCCCTGAAAAACAACCCCACACCATGATCCCCCTTTTGTTTTACACTTGGCACAATGCAATCAGGCAAGTACCGTTCTTCTGGCAACCGCCAAACCGAGACTCGTCCATCGGATTGCCAGAAAGAGCAGCGTGACTCCAGAAAACACGTCTCCACTTCTCTAGTGTCCAGTGGTGGCGTGCTTTACACCACTGCATCCAACACTTTGCATTGCACTTGGTGATGTAAGGCTTGGATGCAGCTGCTCGGCCATGTAACCCCATTCTATAACGCTCTACGCACTGTTCTTGAGCTAATTTGAAGGCCACACGAAGTTTGGAGGTCTGTAGCTATTGACTCTGAAGAAAGTTGGCGACTTCTGCTCACTGTGCGCCTCAGCATGCGCTGACCCCACTCTGTGATTTTACGTGGCCTACCACTTTGTGTGAGTTGCTGTTGTTCCCAATTTCTTCCACTTTGTTTATAATACCACTAACAGTTGACCGTGGAATATTTAGTACTGAGGAAATTTCACGAATGGGCTTATTTCACAGGTAGCAACCTTTCAGGATACTACACTTGAATTCACTGAGCTCCTGAGAGTGACCCATTCTTTAACAAATGTTTGTAGAAGCATCTGCATGCCTAGGTGCTTGATTTTATAAACCTGTGGCCATGGAAGTGATTGGGGTGTCCCAATACTTTTGTCAATAAAGTGTATATATATATATATACACACACTGTAAATCACACAAAGGACTCAAAATATATGCAATAGAGTTCATTACAGTGTTGTGCTATACATGAGCAAAGCACTTATAGTGAAGAGAGATCTTTCTTTCTCTCACTGGACCTGATAGCCCAGTTTCACCCTGATATTTTTCTCCATTTCCACTGAGAAATGAACAGTTGGCAAAGTGTAATTGGTGTCTCGTTGTGTGTGGAAAATATGTTAGAGCAAGCTGTGAGGAGAGAAGAAAGAGCAGCTCTGTGAGACATAAGCTGCGTACGAATTTCTACCTTAATAGTATGTACTAGATTTGATGAAGAACTTACTTGTCCGTTGATGAAGTGTGAAGTGTGCATATAGGTATGCAGGTGTGCAATATTAATACATTCCCACACATACCTCATATTTTGACCTATGAGCAGGCTCACAAGAAACATTTGGCAGTTTCTTAGGGCAAAATCTGCAAAATCTTTTTTGAGGCCCATCCACACCACAACTATAACAATAACGGTATCAGAGGAACAATATTGTTTGAATCACTTTTAGAATGATTTTTTTTAAGCTGATGAATGATTAAAAAAACACAAAAAAAAACACATGGACAGCCAATCAGAATCCATCCTGCTTTAAAGAGTATTTAAAGCGGTAAGTGACAAAACGTGTGCTTACAATAAACAGAGCGATATTGTGCTTTGGTGTGGACACTAATATAGTTATCATTACAGTTCCCTTTCGAGGGAACTCCCACTGCGTCGGAACGACACTTCGGGGATACTCCCTAAGCACTAGCAAATCTGAAGTCCGTATAGCCACTAAACCAATCTGATTGGCGTGCGTGATGACGTCATCGTGACGGCGTACCCGGAAGTATAAAGCGGGAGCCGGCGCACTGAAACGGCAGTTATTGCTCTTCAGCATAGCGCTCTCTGTTGAAATTGTCTGTCTATTTACTGTTGTTTGTCACAGTTGCAAAAGTGTGTGAATGAAAAGAAAGAATGGAAAAGAATGTGAGAGAGTTTAAGCAGTGTGTGCATCTGTGTCCCTGCTTTATTCGGGCTCAGATGCACACCTGCTTTGTGTGCAGTGTCTGGGTGTTGAGCATGCTCGGGCAGTTCTCGAGGGAACTGCCTGTCAGTGAAAGCTGCTCACACTCAGACTGCTCCACTCTCGGCTGGCTGTGTTCGATGAGACCGGCCAGCTTTGTGAGCCCATGGGTTCTGGACCCGCGATCGCTGAGGCGTCTCGGTGTCACAGACCATGGGGTTCACAGAAGGACTTGTCAGCGGGATCTGGGACTGCTGCGGCACTTTCCCAATCCTTGTCTGACAGTTCTAAAGATCTTCCTCCCCGTGTGGAAGCCCGCGCTGCGGCTTCTTCCCCCGGGGTTGAGGATCTGATGCTTAAAAACTGGACCCGCGATCGCTGAGGCGTCTCGGTGTCACAGACCATGGGTTTCACATAAGGACTTATCAGCGGGATCTGGGACTGCTGCGGCACTTTCCCAATCCTTGTCTGACAGTTCTAAAAGATCTTCCTCCCCGTGTGGAAGCCCGCGCTGCGGCTTCTTCCCCCGGGGTTGAGGATCTGATGCTTAAAGAGCTGGACCCGCGATCGCTGAGGCGTCTCGGTGTCACAGACCATGGGTTTCACATAAGGACTTATCAGCGGGATCTGGGACTGCTGCGGCACTTTCCCAATCCTTGTCTGACAGTTCTAAAGATCCTCCTCCCCGTGTGGAAGCCCGCGCTGCGGCTTCTTCCCCCGGGGTTGAGGATCTGATGCTTATTCTCTCCGGTTCCGAGGAGCCGGATGAGTGGTGCATCAGGGCAGGTGGAGAAGCAGGAAGTGTTTCATCGCTTCATCCACTCGCCCAAGAGGAGCTAATTGAGGTTTTTGACTCGTGTGGTGGCCAAATTGAAGACCAATTGGCCACAGGAAGTGCCGGAAATTCAGCCACCTAGTAGGCTGGACGACCGGTTACCGAGGTTGCTTCCTCTGCGGCGCTCCGGGGAAATCGAGGTAATCCCGCCGTCTATGACACTTCGGGCCCCATCGATTTCCCGCGAACGCATGCTGCTCCAGCCGCCTCCGGAAAGACTTGCGGCTGGGCAGCTAATGCGTCCGCACATAGAGAATCGTTCCCAACCACTTCCTGCCGGTCATCCGCTTCAGGGGGTTGGGGACGACGCTCGTGTAACACCCGAAGCCAGCCTCGAGAGGCTGGTTCCCTGAGTAGAGTATCTCGGCGCATGTAAATGCCTTCCGAATATTTCTACATGGGTCCTGCGTACTGTAGACAAAGAGCAGGGTCGGGTAAGGGAACTGGTAAAATCCTTGCTGGCAAAGGAAGCCTTAGGGTGCGTTCCTCCGCCAGAGAGGGAGTCCGGGTTCTACAGCCGGTACTTTATAGTTCTCGGAAGGGAAGGAGAGTGGCGTCCGGTAGACCTGAGGTATTTGAATCGGTCTCTGAGGAGGCTCGGTTTCAAAATGCTCATGGTCTCCATCATCGTGAGTTAGATCCAGTTTGAGGACTGGTTCGTCACGATAGATCTGAGGGACGCATACTTCCATATCTTCATCCTTCCATGTCACAGGAGGTTCTTGAGGTTCGCTTTCGGGGGCGAGGCGTACCAATATCGAGTGCTTCCCTTCGGTCTAGCTCTTCACCCACGCACATTCACAAGGTGCATGGATGCAGCTCTGGCTCTATTAAGACTCCAAGGCATCCGTGTGCTGAATTATCTCGACGACTGGCTCATATTGGCCCAGTCGTACGGGATGGCAGTTCGGCATTGAGGTGTCGCTCTGGCCCATATGAAGTGACTCAACACAACAGGTGTGTTGACGCCGTCCCGGAGGACTACGGTTCTAGGGATCGTATGGGACTCGACGACGATGCGGGCGCAATTGTCTCCCGCGCGAGTCGAGACCATACTGGCGATGGTCTCAGAAATTAGGCTAGGCCACAGCATCACTGTAGAGCACTTTCAGGAAGTGCTGGGGCTCAGGGCAGCAGCGTCCAACGGGATACCCTTTGGCCTGCTGTACATGAGACATCTACAGTGGTGGCTGGAAACCAAGGGGTTTCCCCCAGAGGGAATCCTTTCCGTATGATCAGGGTAACGCGCAGATGCCTTCGTTCCCTAGTTCTACCAGAAAGACTCAGAGATAGGATGATGAATGAAGCATACATTTATTAACAGCCCAGCAAGCATAATAAAGTTTTGGCATAGGCCCCGTCCATAGTTAGTAATCCGAGGGTAGCGGATCAGCATATCCCTGCCTGAAGATGAAGGCAGGGGCGCAGCCGACCCCCCTTTAGAGGTATGGACGGAACCATCCTGGTGGTGGTGGGGAGGGTGGAGGTTGTCGCATCGGCATCTGCGAACTCAAACATGTGTAAGTACGACCTTTATACAGAAAATATGAAGACGTGATTGGATAGAGATGAAATTAATAAGTGACGAAGTGATTAAGTCTTCCTGGCAGAACTTAAGCTGAAGCTTCCATTTATATGGAAGAAACCTTGGTTTCTGTCCCAGGGGCCAGTGTTGGAGCGTCCTGTTGCCGGAAATCCGCTTCAACAGACACCTTCCTCACTGGCTGGGGCGCGGTCATGGACGGCCGCTTTGGGGGAAAGTCCTAGCTTTGGCTGGACTTCCGAGAGCGGTTCCCCCCGTAGAGTTGCAACCGAGGTTGCTTCCTCTGCGGCGCTCCGGGGAAATCGAGGTAATCCCGCCGTCTATGACGCTTCGGGCCCCATCGATTTCCCGCGAACGCATGCTGCTCCAGCCGCCTCCGGAGGGACTTGCGGCTGGGCGGCTAACGCGTCCGCACATAGAGAATCGTTCCCAACCACTCCTGCAGGTCATCCGCTTCAGGGGGTTGGGGAGGAGGCTCGTGTAACACCCGAGGCCAGCCTTGAGAGGCTGGTTCCCTCAGTAGATTATCTCGGCGCATGGAATGCCTTCCGAATATTTCTACATGGGTCCTGCGTACTGTAGAAGAGCAGACATCCTGTCGAGGCAGGGGCTGAGGCCCGGGGAGTAGCGACTCCACCCAGGGGTGGTGGCGTCTCGAGGGACGTCCCACTGTTCACTGTGGTGTTCATCACGCATCCAGCCCCATGGTTCAGACGTGGCCGAGGCCGCGTCTGTACGCTTTTTCCCCGATTGCTCTGCTCCCGGGAGTCCTGGACAGAGTCCGCCAACAGGGGGTCAGCCTACTTTTAGTAGCACCCCGTTGGCCGACGCGAGTTTGGGTCTCGGATATCACAGCTTTGCTGGCAGGTCCTCCATGGCAGATTCCTCTGAGGAGGGATCTCCTATCTCAGGCAGGGGGCACTATATTTCACCCCCGGCCGGAGGTTTGGAACCTTTGGGTCTGGCCCTTGAGGGGGTCAGGTACCTAGATATTGGCCTGTCGGCAGAGGTGATAGAGACTTTACTCAGTTCTAGGGCTCCATCTTTCAGGAGACTGTACAGCCCCAAGTGGTGAGCCACTTGGTGCAGGGAGCGTGAGGTGGTCCCAGTTAACTGGCCGGTGGCTTCAGTGCTGGAGTTCCTCCGAGATCGCTTCTCTGCGGGTCCAACCCCGTCCACACTCAGGGTGTTCGTGGCTGCCATAAGGCTTTCCACACTCCTTTTGGGTGATGGGCTCGGGTAGACACCATCTGTTGTACAGTTACCCTGTGGGGCTGGGAAGATGCGGCCTGTGGCTCGTTCCAGAATTCCCAACCTGGGATCTGGCAGTGGTTTCGAAGGCTGGTTGAGGCCCCCTTCGGACCACTGGAGTCGGATGAACCAGGGAACTTAGGATTGGTCAGTTCCTTGGTTCTTCAGGCATTACATCCCCCGCCTCACGTGACGGCGGAGTAAGAGACCTCACTGTGAAGCACTTTTGAGTGCTGGGGCTTAGTACAGCAGCGTCCAAGGGAGACCTTTTGACATGCTGCACGTGAGACCTTGACAGTGGTGGTTGGAAACCAAGGGGTTTCCCCCAGAGGGAATCTTTTTCGTATGATCAGGGTAACGCGCAGATGCCTTCGTTCCCTAGTTATATGGAAGAAACCTTGGTTTCTGTCCCAGGAGTCAGTGTTGGGAGCATCCTGTTGCCGGGAAACCGTTTCAACAGACGTCTCCCTCATTGGCTGGGGCGCAGATGGCGCTTGGGTTCCCCAGTCCTAGTTGTGCCCGGTCTCCGGCTTCACACTAGGGCAGGCACTACCCTCGGTAAGGTCCCATGGGCCAGTGTTGGGAGCGTCCTGTTGCCGGGAAACCGTTTCAACAGACGTCTCCCTCATTGGCTGGGGCGCCGAAGGCGCTTGGGTTTTCCCTAGTCCTAGTTGTGCCCGGTCTCCGGCTTCACACTAGGGCAGGCACTACCCTCGGTAAGGTCCCAAGGGCCAGTGTTGGGAGCGTCTTGTTGCCGGGAAACCGTTTCAACAGACGCCTCCCTTCATCGGCTGGGGCACGGAAGGAAAATGAGTGGAGAAGTATCTCCCTACGGTGCTGGCGCTAGGGTACTCAAGTCCTAGTTGTGCCCGGTCTCCGGTTTCACACTAGGGCAGGCGCTACCCTCGGTGTGGGCTAGTGGGTACTCGTTCCCCGAAGTGTCGTTCCGACGCAGTGGGAGTTCCCTCGAAAGGGAACTGCTCGGGTTACGTCTGTAACCCTTGTTCCCTGAGAAGGGAACGAGCACTGCGTCTCGTCACCCCACCTCGGCACGCCTGGAGCGCATGCTTCAGAGCAATAGCTGCCGTTTCAGTGCGCCGGCTCCCGCTTTATACTTCCGGGTACGCCGTCACGATGACGTCATCACGCACGCCAATCAGATTGGTTTAGTGGCTATACGGACTTCAGATTCGCTAGTGCTTAGGGAGTATCCCCGAAGTGTCGTTCCGACGCAGTGCTCGTTCCCTTCTCAGGGAACAAGGGTTACAGACGTAACCCGAGCAGTTTTGTGTGAACAGGCCTGAAATCTGTTGTTAAAGGGTTAGTTCACCCAAAAGTGAAAATTATGTCATTAATTTCTCACCCTCATGTCGTTCCAAACCTGTAAGACCTTCGTTCATCTTCGGAGCACAAATTAAGATATTTTTTATGAAATCCGAGAGGTTTCAGAACCATCCATAGGCAGCAACGTCATTGCAACTTTCAAGGCCCAGAAAGGTAGTACAGATATTGTTAAGATAGTCCATGTGACTACAGTGATTCAACCTTCATTTTATGATGCGACAAGAACATCTTAATTCGTGCTCTGAAGATGAACGAAGGTCTTGAGGGTTTGGAACGACATGAGGGTGAGTAATTAATGATAGAATTGTCATTTTTGGGTGAACGTCTCCGGTTACGTATGTAACCTAGGTTCCCTGAGAACAGGGAACGAGATGCTGCGTCAGCTGACACTACGGGGAACGCCTCCAGCGTGACAGGTGTCCTCACTGGCCCCTAGTGAGGCCTACTACCTGATAGTCAGCCTTTAGTGAGGCCTGGAGAGGCCTACTACCTGATAGCAAGCTATGCTAGCTACCCGAGCATCCTAACTCAGGAACTCACCCTCAAGGGAGGCCTAGTGAGGCCTACTACCTGATAACGGGCCTGCAGAGAGGCCTAGTCAAATCAAATCAAATCAAATCAAATCACTTTATTTGTCACTCTACCATATGCACAAGTGCAACAGTAGGTGAAATTCTTAGGTGCAGTTCCGAGCAACATAGTAGTCATGACATGACATGTACAACATTTAAGCAACAACAGATTACACATCTGATGCGCACACAATTACTCACAGCACAGTATACACTACAATAAACAATAAATAATTTACACAATGTGAGTGTAGTTCTCACAGCTTTAAACAATATACACATACTTACAATATACATATACTTAAAACAATATACACTAAACATACATTAAACAATAACAGTATACATTAAGCTATAATAATAATATACAATGTACAGTATACAATATGTTCACAAATTGAAGTCCAAAGTGCAATAGATGCTGTATGATAAATAAATGTGTATATAATGTGTGTGTATCTACAGTGGGTTGTGCTGAGTGATATTCTGTCCAGTGTGTGTTATGATCCTGATGGATCAAGAGTTAAGAAGTCTGATTGCTTGTGGGAAGAAGCTGTTCTGGAGTCGGCTGGTGCGTGTTCTGATGCTGCGGTACCGTCTGCCTGACGGCAGCAGTGAGAGCAGCCCATGGTTCGGGTGGCTAGAGTCTCTGATGATCCTCTGAGCTCTCTTCACACACCGCCTGGCGTAAATGTCCTGGAGGGAGGGAAGCTCACCTCCGATGATGCAGCTGGCCGTGCGCACTACCCTTTGCAGGGCCTTGCGGCTGCGGGCGGTACTGTTGCCGTACCAGGTGGTGATGCAGCCAGTCAGCAGGCTCTCTATGGTGCAGGTGTAGAAGCGTGTGAGGATGTGGCGGTTCATTCCAAACCTCCTCAGCCGTCGCAGGAAGAAAAGGCGCTGATGAGCCTTCTTCACAACGGCCTCGGAGTGGACGGACCATGAGAGTCGTTTAAGCAGGTGGTTTTTGATTGCTTAGGTACAGGAACAATGGTGGACGTTTTGAAGCATGTGGGGACCACAGACAGGGAGAGGGACAGGTTAAAAATGTCCGTGAAAACTCCAGCCAGTTGGTGCGCGCACGCTCTGATCACGCGGCCCGGAATGCCGTCTGGACCCGCTGCTTTACGGACGTTCACCCGCCGGAAGGATCGGGTTACATCCGCTAAAGATACGGAGAGTGCACTAACCTCTGTATCTTCAGCCGCGAGCTCTCTCTCCGCGAGGGCGGTGTTAGTTCCCTCAAAGCGAGCATAGAAGGTGTTGAGCTCGTCCGGGAGAGAGGCAGCGGTGTTCACGGTGGAGTTTGTGTTCCCTTTATAGTCCGTGATGGTGTTAATTCCCCTCCACATGCTTCTGGAGTCGGTGGTGTTGAACTGTCCTTCAGTCTTGTCCCTGTACTGGCGTTTTGCTGCTCTGATGGTTTTCCGGAGGGCATAACTTGCTTGTTTATGCTCCTCCGCATTACCGGAGTTAAAGGTGAAGGTCCGCGCATTGAGTGCCGCGCGAACGTCCCCATTTAGCCACAGCTTCTGGTTTGGGTACAGCCGAATTGTTTTGGTCGGAACAACGTCTTCTACGCACTTCCTGATGAAACACGTTACGCTATCAGCGTAAACCTCGATGTCGTCATCAGAAGCCGACCGGAACATCTCCCAGTCCGCGTGATCAAAACAGTCTTGGAGCATAGAATCTGATTGGTCCGACCAGCACTGGATGGTTCTGAGGGCGGGTGCTTCCTGTTTGAGTCTTTGCCTGTATGCGGGCAAAAGGAGGATGGAAACGTGATCCGATTTGCCAAATGGTGGGCGCGGGAGGGACTTGTAACAATCCTTGAAGGGAGAATAGCAGTGATCTAAGACGCAGTTTCCTCGCGTGTTGAAGTTAACATGTTGGTGGTATTTGGGTGCGATGCGCTTGAAGTTGGCTTTGTTAAAGTCCCCGGTCACAATAAACGCAGCCTCAGGATGCGCGGTTTCCTGCTCACTCACTGTCCTATACAGTTCCTTTAGTGTCCGGTCTGTGTCGGCTTGTGGGGGAATATACACAGCTGTGATGATGACCGCGGTGAATTCCCTCGGTAGCCAGAATGGTCGGCACAGAACCGTGAGAAATTCCAGATCAGGAGAACAGAAAGACTTGATAGAATGTACGTTCCTCTGATCACACCAGGATCGGTTAATCATAAAACACACACCCCCGCCTTTGCTTTTCCCGGAGAGATCTTTTTCTCTGTCCATTCGATGCACGGAGAACCCCGCGGTTTCGATGGCCGAATCTGGAATCTCAGCAGACATCCAAGTTTCTGTAAGGCAGATAATGCAGCAGTCCCTCGTGTCTCGCTGGAAAGAGATCCGCGCTCTCAGCTCGCAGAGTTTATTGTCCAGAGACTGAACATTAGCAGTAAAATACTGGGAAGCGGGGGTCGGTTTGCGCGGCGTCTTACTCTGATGAGTACGCCGGCTCTCTTCCCTCTTCTCCAGCCGCGTTTGCGCAGTCGGGCCGCCCAGACAAAAGGATCCGCTGCTGTGTTTGTAAACGGCGGTTCGTCACTGAAGAATTTAAAGTCCGGTTTTCGGTGTGCGATTGCCGAACCAATGTCCAAAAGTGTCTGTCTGTCGTACGTAGTAAGGCAGACAACATCCAAGACAAAAAACACAAAAACTATAAACAGAACAAACAAAAAACTACAATGTTTCAGCAGAGCTCGCGACGTAGCGGCCATCCTCGGCGCCATCTTGACTCCCACACGGCCCACACGGCCTTGACTTAGTGCGGCCTGCTACCTGCTAGCGACTCGTGCAAACTGTTTCTCAAGTAAATGGAGCCCAGGAACATGCCCTCAGGGGAGGCCTGGTGAGGCCTACTACCTTATGACAAGTGTTGGATAGGCCTAGTAAGGCCTACTGCCTGATAGCGGGCCCTCAGGGAGGCCCGGCGAGGCCTACTACCTTACGACCAGTCTTCAGGGAGGCCTAGTGCAGCCTACTACCCAGCAACAGCTTAGCAGTTCCTGTGCTAGCTGACACGGTGATTGGCAATCAGGAGCCCTTCTTCAGGGAGGCCTGGTGGGGCCTACTACCTGCCAACAGTTCATCACAACCTGCCGAGTGACTGAAGCCCAGGAACGCATCCTCAAGGGAGGCCTGGTGAGGACTTCTACCTCATGCCGAGTCTTCAGGGAGGCCTGGTGCGGCCTACCACCCACCAACAGCTTAGCAACCCATGCTAGCTGACACAGCGACTGGCGAACAGGAGCCCGCCTTCAAGGAGGCCTAATGGGGCCTACCACCCTACAGCAGGCCTGCACGGACGGCTTCCTGGTGGCAGGAAGGAAAAACTGGCTGCTATAACCTTGGGCTCAAAGTAGCTTCTCTGCTGGCTAACAAAAATAACATCCAACTGCTATCTAGGGTTATTAGTTGGGAAATTTTCTGCTACTTGAAGCCGACATCATTGGGGAGCAATACATACCGCAAAACACATGGGGCCAAATTTTTGCAAGAGCCTGCCAAGGCTGACTACCTAACCAGGTTGCAGCTAATAAATTGCTAACCTCCCCAAACATCGGGACTCGCTCGCAAGGAGGCCTGCTGAGGCCTACTACCTGACCTGGAGTCTACTGCCAAGACTGCCCCAGCTGGCTACTCACAGCCTGGCTACAAGGGAGCTCACTACCAAACATACATAAACAAAGGTTGCGAAGTGCTGCTCAACCCGAGCCATGGGTGAGGCAGAATGATACAGAGCTAGGAGTGGGGGTACTCAAATCTACCCTGCCTTATCAGAGGAGTACTGCCACCTGGCCAGGGCATATAAACAGGGCCAGAGCCTGCCAAAAAGCTGGCAGCTTTCTAAGAAACTAGCTCTGGAGGGCAGGGTTGAGCTATGCATACAATCTTTTTTGTATCATACGAAAGATGGCCTTAACCCTGCCCCACGACCACTGGCTAAGTCACTATCAATTCTGCACAGCACCAACCTGCATTACTAGTGAAAGCCCCAGAACGCAGAGAAGGGGGTGGGTCTTGGCCGGATGACTCTACATAAGAGGAGGCTACATTAGGGATAAAAATAAAAAAATACATTCCTTATAGCTACCCGGAGCGCCAGCGCTTTTTAGCGGGCGCTTTCAGTAATTTGTAGAAGCCTAGGCCAATCTAGATCTATACCCGAGGCCCAATAGGACCACTTCCATTGCACCAGACAAAAAGGACACTCGGGCAGAAGTGCCAGTCGTATACTAGATCTGGCTCTAGATCTAACTGTAGTTCTAGCGTAGTCTGATCCTGCATTCTCAAAAAACTTTTACTGAGATAGGATACAAACCGCCTTCCCCCAAGGCGGCTACCAGTTACCAGCTTAAAACTAGGAGAAAATACACACCTAGCAATATGCTACATACCCGCAGGAATGAGCGATGCCTTCCCAGAGATACTCTTTTTTTTAAATCCTGGGAGATCTAAAAACTGTTTTCCCACAGCCAACAGAACAGCTCTTAAATATACCTATCATTTCCTTTGCTGGCTCTCTACTAGCAACACTAGCTCACCATGGAGCCCAAGCAACTGGTGTATAATGATCATTCTAGCCATCCTAACAGGGGACCTACAGGCCCTACAGAAATATCCAACAATCCGCAGCAATCCCCGAAGCCATCTACAGGGAGCATAAGTCAAAAAATATATTAATATTTTTCCCTCTTATAGGGGACTTACACACTCGCCTGCGGCGCGCCATGATATCCATCCACAAGCTCAATTCACAATATGTATGCTTAGGTGTACCACTACTACAGGCCTGAGGGGGCGCATTCACAGACCAGCCAGACGGGCCCTAGCACATCATCACGGACCTACCTAGACCGGATGTAAGAAGCGCCTGGGGAGATAATAATAATAATAATAACTTAGACTTATATAGCGCCTTTCATGATACCCAAGGTCGCTTAACAAATAATGGGGGCTAGGGGGGCGGGGTTAGAGGTCAAATGACTTAGTGAGAAGGAATGTTATGAGGTGCTTTTTGAACATGGGCAGGGACGGAGCAGAGCGGACATGGAGCGGTAGAGTGTTCCAGAGTGTGGGAGCATTGACAGAGAAAGCCCTCTCACCAAAAGTCCGCAACCTGGTGTGGGGGGTGGCCAGCAGGTCCTTGTCAGAGGACCGCAGGGAACGCGACTGAGTATAGGGGTGGAGGAGATCTGTAAGGTATTGTGGTGAGAGTCCATGGAGAGATTTGTAGGTGAGCAGGAGAATCTTGTAGGCGATGCGTGACTTGACTGGCAACCAGTGGAGCTGTTTGAGGATGGGAGTGATATGCTGCCAGGGCTTTGTGTGGGTTAAAACCCTGGCAGCTGAGTTCTGGACATACTGGAGTCTGCTAAGGGCCTTGGTGGGCAGTCCAGACAGGACACCATTGCAGAAGTCCAGACGGGAGGTGATGAAGGCATGGATGAGTGTCTCAGTAACTGAAAGAGTAAGTGAAGGCCGGAGTCGTGAGATGTTTCTGAGATGGTAGAAGGCAGACTTAGTAACGTTTTTGATATGGGACCGGAAGGAGAGAGTGGAGTCCAGGATAACACCCAGATTGTGCACCTCAGGAGTTGGGGAAATGGAGCAGCCATCCACAACCAGGGCCAGGTCTCCAATTTTCCTGAGCAGTGGTGGAGGGGCCACCACCATGAGCTCTGTCTTTTTGCTGCTTAGTTTGAGTAGGTTTGTGGTCATCCATGATTTGAGTTCCTGCAGGCATTTGACAAGTTGTGTGGGTGGGAGTTGGGAGGAGGGGTTTGTGCTAATATAAAGTTGAGTGTCATCGGCGTAGCAGTGGAAGTTGAGTCCATGTTTACGGATAATATGACCTAGGGGTAGTATGTAAATGGTGAAAAGCAGAGGACCAAGCACAGAGCCCTGGGGCACGCCATGGTTGGCCGGTGCTGGATCAGAGTTTGAGCCATTTAGGGTGATGAATTGTTTCCGTTCTGTGAGGTAGGACCTGAACCAGGACAGTGCTGTGCCACTGAGGCCGATGAGCTCAGAAAGGCGGCGGAGAAGGATGGTATGTAAGACTGTATCAAAAGCTGCAGAGAGGTCAAGTAGGATGAGGATGGTGATGAGGCCATTGTCGGCAGCAAGCAGGAGGTCATTAGTGATTTTAATGAGGGCAGTCTCCGTGCTATGGTGGGTTCTGAAACCAGATTGGAAAGGTTCAAAGAGCTCATGGTGGGACATGTGAAGTTGAAGCTGGGCAGCCACTGCTCTTTCAAGGATTTTGCTGATAAAAGGGAGGTTGGAGATTGGACGATAGTTGTTGGGGTCATCCGGGTCTGACCCTAGCTTTTTGAGGGTGGGGATGACTGCTGCCATTTTGAAGCTGGATGGCACCACTCCAGAGGCAAGTGATGCATTTATGATGTTTTCTACTGGATGGCAGAGAATGGGAAAACAGGCCTTGACCAGGGTGGTTGGCATTGGGTCGAGACAGCTGGTAGAAGTTTTAGCTGAGGTGACCAGTTTTTTTACTTGGTCAGCATCCAGTGGAGAGAAGGTGGATAGGCAGCACTGAGGTGATCGGGCAGCTGAGTGGTAAAAATCCTGTTGGGCCAGTGTGGGGCAGGGCGAGAGTCCCGGAGACTGGAGCTGCCAGTGGATGGTATCCACTTTCTGCTGGAAGAAATCCAGGAACCTGGAGCAAAGGTCAGCTGCATCTGAGGGTTTAGCAGCATCAGGAGGGTAAAGAAGACGGTTGATGGTGGAGAAGAGCATTTTGGGGTGTTTTTGTTGGTTACTGATTAGTGTGGAGTAATAGCTTGTTTTTTCTGAGAAAGGGCTCCTATGTAGTTTGTGACGTGGTCTTTAAATGCTTCATGATGGACAGTGAGGCCGGATCTTCTGTATCGTCTCTCAAGCCTACGTCCTGTGGTCTTCATCTTGCGGAGCTCAGGGGTGAACCAAGGAGCAGGACGAGAGAAAGACACGTATCGCGTGGTTAGAGGAGCTACAAAGTCCAGGCTGAGCGAGAGGGCACGGTTGTAGTGTTCCACCATGTCATCCACTGTTTGGTAAGGGTGGTGGGTGGCGAGGTGGGTCGATAGGGAGTCAGATAACGTGGAGGTACACACCCGCTTGATGTTCCTGAAAGTGATGTGCCGTTTAGTGCACTGCTTTGGGAGAGGCACAGGGACCCAGAATAGGATGGCATGGTGGTCAGAGACAGCCAGGTCAGTGCACTGTAGGTTGGAGGGGGTTATGCCAGCACAGCACACCAGGTCCAGGGTGTGCCCTTTGACATGCGTGGGGCCCTGTACATGTTGAGTAAAACTGAGGCAGTCCAGCAGTGATAGAAAATCAGTAGCAAGAGAACAATTTCTGGAATCCACATGAATGTTAAAATCACCCAGCAGGATAGTAGACGGCGATTTCGGGCAAACAATGGAAAGCAGTTCAGTGAGCTCAGATAGGAAGCAGGCAGAGGCTTTGGGGGGGCGGTAGATTAGAACAACCTGTAGCTGTGCGGACCCAGTCAACATGAAGTGAACACATTCAAAGGAGGTAGTATTCACTGGGATCTCTTTGATCAAGATGTCAGCACGATGGATAACAGCAAGCCCGCCACCACGGCCAAAGCTCCGAGGCTTCTGGATATATCCATAACCTGGGGGAGTGGCTTGATTGAGAGTTATGAACTCATGCTGGTTCTGCCATGTCTCAGTAAGACAAACAAAATCCAGTGATTTTTCTGAGATGAGATCATGGATAAGGAGGGCTTTGTTATTTAATGAACGAATGTTAAGCAGCAAGAATGATGTTGTCCTGGTTAGTGCAGTTGCAGAGGTGACAGTGTCCACACAGACCAATGAAGAAGAGGGGTGAGGGTCAATGTAATTCTTAGCTCACCCTCAGGGAGGAGACCCATCATGAACGCTGACTGCGTTTTGTGATACACAGCTCCTACTTCTCTGTCTGCCTTTTCTGTGCCCCACCCTCGACTGAGGGGGCGCACGAGAGGCAATGCTGGCCCTTGGGCCCCGTCTCCGGGTCCACGGACCGTGACGCCTCCCGCCTGCCTTGGACCCGGATCTCAGTGGTATGCAGGTCCTCGGACGCTGCCTCCGCGATGCTGGCCCTCGGGCCCAGTCTCCACCTGTTGCGCAACCACCGCATCAGGGAAGGATCCCCTGATCGAGATCCCTCAGCAAACCGGCCTGGTGCGCATGAAACACTATCATGGTGCAAGAAGTAGCACCGGGCTGACCTGCTGCCGTGTATGCCCTGCCATTAAAGCGTTGTTTAGGTGGCAGGGTTGGAGCTCTCAGCTTCCCATATGCGAGATTGCACACATCCCGTTAATCGGAGACGACGACACATACCCATATTCTCCTATCCTCCCGCCATCAGCGACATACCTCTGATGTCATACCGCTGATGTCAGTGAATATGAGCCGAATATAGGTTATTCCATGCCCTCTCGATCTAAATAGGAAGATCAGGAAGGAATCAGGCAGAAAACACATGGCTCGTGTGTATATAATAATGAATTTGGATTACCTTAACTCGTTTAAGCAATCAGACAGAGCAGTCCCTGAAGACAAAAAAGAGGTGTCATGTTTGCAAGGTGCCCTTATATACTTCCTGGTCGCACCTTGATGACATCATAGGCTGTCGCCGGTCAATAGGATTGCCGTGATTCGATAGTAGCTCAGACACCTGTCACGCTGGAGGCGTTCCCCGTAGCGTCAGCTGACACAGCACGAGTTCCCTTTCGAAAGGGAACTAATCCTTCAAACAAGCACTTAGTATTTAACAACAAGGAACAACTTTTCCTGGCATCTTCAGCACTCCATTGGATAGCAAAGTGTCTGCTGCTTGAACGGTTCAAATCTCAGCAGATGCAGTACTCGGACGCAGGGATTGAAAAGGATTGCTGGAATCCTACCGATAATGCAG
Source organism: Romanogobio albipinnatus (assembly GCA_023566225.1). Classification (NCBI taxonomy): domain Eukaryota; kingdom Metazoa; phylum Chordata; class Actinopteri; order Cypriniformes; family Gobionidae; genus Romanogobio; species Romanogobio albipinnatus. The sequence goes on along the minus strand of CM042246.1, from coordinate 45,063,693 downwards.
AGTTCATGTCAGTTCCCTGATCATTTGTATCCTTTGCTTATTTTCTCTCTCTAAGCTCTTTGTCTGTCTAGATAAAGAACATTATTTTCTTTTCCATTTTTTTTTCATTAAGGAACAGGAAAATCTATTAAAGGCAACTCATTAATCCGTGGCTGTTCTGTGGTCAGCATGCACACAGACTTAAATTGCTCCATATTGGGATTTTCTCTTAATGTCCCTTAATGGGTCCAGATCAAGCATATAAAAACAGGGGATTGCACTCCCTGATAGTACAATTTATATGCAAGAACTGTCTTAGAAAACGCAAAGCCCCAATACGATGCTGTAATTTGTCCTGTTACTTTCTAAGTTATCATATTTAAAAAATAAAATAAATAAATAAATAAATAAATATATATATAGCATAATTTCTTGAGCATCGAAGTGTTATGAATCAGTGAGTCGAATCCTAATTCGGATCGCGTGTCAAACTGCTGAAATCACGTGACTTTGGCAATCCAAAACGCTGAATCGACTCACTGATTCATAACGCTTCGAAGCTTCATGATGCTGTGTTTTGAAATCGGTCATCACTATATAAGTCGTTATTTAGGGTTTTTTTTGCGCACAAAAACTATTCTCGTCGCTTCATAAAGTTATTGTAGAACCACTGTAGTGAGATGGACTTTGTAACGAAGTCTTTAGTACCTTTTATGGGTCTTGAGAGTGTAAAGTGCATTGTGCCAATGGAGGCCTTTCTGAGCCATCGGATTTCAACTAAAATATCTTCATTTGTGTTCCGAAGATGAACGGAGGTCTCACGGGTGTCTAACGACATGAGGGTAAGTAATTAATGAAATAATTTTCATTTTTGGGTGAACTAACCCTTTAAGGTATTACTATGAACATTTTTGGTCAGTGTATGTAACAATGACACTGTAAAATAAAGTGACAGTGAAACTCTAGCAATAAAATTATGAAGCAGTACTGAACATTTGGGATGTAAGTGCTGAGATAATGCCAATGAATTCCCAGGTTGGATTATTTGTAACGCGTGTGAAGTCAAACGTACAGTAGTTCCCGCTGTGTTGAGCTCACAGACTGAGTCATACGAGTTTTGTTAACCTGCATCTGCTGAGATTTTCTACATCCACTGTAAAGATGAATACTCTGCAAATAGAACTGTGTGTTATGATGAGCAGAAGACAGGAGAAAAGGAGGAAGAGAAATATTGGTGATTTGAAAGGCTTGCAGAGAGCCGCCATTAGATAAGGGACATTAACATCTTCAACAGCCTGTAAAAATAAACGGCCAAAAAACAGGCCCGTAATACATCACATCAACAGTCAGACACACTCTTACTAAGTCTCACAGCTGTCAGCATGTGCCACTTCTAATCCGCCATCTCAGCTTACACACATTATCCCAGTAAAAGACCAAATCCACAGCACACAGGCACACTCTCAATGTGCTGCTCTATCAGCTGTAATTAATCTAGCATCCATTTTGTAACGTTTACGCTACAAAACTCCCATGATGCTCCAACGGTGGCTCATCATCAAGTACAAAAACTAATGACTTGACAGTGTTACTCCTTCCTTAGCTCCTTTACTTTTATGCATTCTACTTATACACATAATGCTTCTTTATACAGTGAATTTATTTTATTGCAGAAGTGTTATAAGATGAAACTGAGGGCCTTTTTTGCCCCGAATCTCATGAAAACCTGTCAAGAACAGGGACATATAATTTAACCCAAAATCAAAAGAAAACATAAATAATAAGAAAATATGTTTTGGGACACCCCTCCAAATCATTCAATCCAGGTGTTCAAATTACTTTCAGGCATGCAGACGCTTCTACATTACATCAACATTTGTGAAAGAATGGGTCACTCTCAGGAGCTCAGTGAATTCAAGCGTGGTACCGTGATAGGTTGCCAACTGTGCAATAAGTCTATTCGTGAAATTTCCTCACTACTAAATATTCCACAGTCAACTGTTAGTTGTTTTATAACAATGTGGAAGCAATTAGGAATAACAGCAACTCAGTCACAAAGTGGTAGGCCACGTAAAATCACAGAGCGTGGTCAGCGCATGCTGAGGCACACAGTGCGCAAAAGTCGCCAACTTTTTGCAGAATCAATAGCAACAGACCTCCAAACTTCTTGTGGCCTTCAGATTAGCTCAAGAACAGTGCGTAGAGAGCTTCATGGGATGGGTTTCCATGGCCGAACAGCTGCATTCAAGCCTTATATCACCAAGTGCAATGCAAAGCGTTGGATGCAGTGGTGTAAAGCACGCCACCACTGGACACTAGAGCAGTGGAGACGTGTTCTCTGGAGTGACCAATCACGCTTCTCTGTCTGGCAATCAAATGCCGCATACAAAGACATTTTGGACAATTTCATGCTCCCATCTTTGTGGGAACAGTTTGGGGATGGCCCCTTCCTGTTCCAACATGACTGCGCGCAAGTGCACAAACCAAGGTCCATAAAGACAGTGAGTTTGGTGTGGAGGAACTTGACTGGCCTGCACAGAGTCCTGATCTCAACCCGATAGAATACCTTTGGGATGAATTAGAGTGGAGACTGAGAGATCCAGGCCTTCTCATCCAACATCAGTGCCTGACCTCACAAATTCGCTTCTAGAAGAATGGTCAAAAATTCCCATAAACACACTCCTGAACCTTGTAGAAAGCCTTCCCAGAAGAGTTGAAGCTCTTACAGCTGCAAAGGTTGGCCAACCCTACAGATTAAGAATGGGATGTCATTAAAGTTAATGTGCATGTAAAGGCAGACATCCCAAAACTTTTGTCAGTATAGTTTATCTATAGAGCCCCTAAAAGGACATGGCGGAGAAAAAAATATTTGACAATGCTTTTGTGTTATTTCACAAATGTTTTGTGTTTCCCTAAAAAAAACGTTGCATTCACTCACAAAGAAAACAAAAGTTTTGTAAAAAGCAAGGTTTCTCAGGGGAACTCAAAACATTTGCGAGAGAACACAAAAGCATTGACAATGAATTTTTCCTCCCATCTCAACCAACATGTCCCCTTACAGGGGCTCCTTAAATATCTTATTTTACATATACAGTTAATTGATGCAGTGTCCATGCATTTTGTGTGCTGCTGGAAAATAGCAATTAAACTTGCCATAAAATACTACTGGTTGAGACTGTAATAAGATGACAGATTTGTTTGACCAAAATACTCTTCCCATCATTCTTTTTGGCAGCACCAGAATTATAAAATACAGGTTGCACTAACCATCTTGCTTTTTTTGGCAAGTAAAACGTTTGCCAATGTGTCCACTTTTCCCTCATTGAAAATCACTTGAACACACATCACATCATAATTATGTCTTTTGAGCTTGGAAGTAGGAACCCCTCAGGAGAAGTTGAAGGCAGCATTAGAACTGTGCAATATGGCACATTAATAATTACTGGTAAGCTATTTTACACAGTTTCAGACATGGCTCATCCCATCAAAATTTAAAGCCAGAACTGTGTGTTTTATTATGTATATGTAGCCTTTGTAATGTTTGAACATCATCTCACCTGTAGAACCTCCTCTGTGTCTTTTGCTTTGGCTGACGGTGTGGAGCTCTTGGCACTGGCTGCAGCAGCAGCGGCCTGTTTTCTCTTGGCTCTCTCCGCCTGTGCGTTGGTGAAGTAGTTCACGGCGGCAAACTCGATGAGAGCAGAGAAGACGAAAGCAAAACACACCGCGATGAACCAATCCATGGCTGTGGCGTACGAGACCTTGGGCAAAGAGTGACGGGCGCTGATGCTAAGGGTCGTCATCGTGAGCACCGTGGTGATTCCTGTGAGAAACACAAAGAGAAGAGAACATTAAGATCTCTGATACTTTTTTTCTTTCTTTAGTGTGTAATGCTGCTGTTTGAGCATGAAAATGGTCTGAAAAGTTACAAAGTCACTCCAAAGGAAGTTCTCTATATCAGTGCACACTGTTTCTGAACTTCCTGAAACGCCTCAATTGTAGTCTTGAGTTTTCTTCTAGGAACGAACACGTCACAATATTCCTCATTTAAATAATTCCCACCCCAAGGCATATGCAAAATGAAGGGGGTTAGTAGTGTGTTGAAACTCACAGTTATGGTAAGGGGCATGACATTTAACAAAAACACTGGAAGCGTTTGACCAATCACAACACACTGGTCCAGCCGACCAATCAGAGCCCATTGCACTTTTCTGAAGTAGGGGTTTCATAGAGATAGGAACTAAACAGAGGCTGTGTTCGAAATGCCATATTATCATACTACTCTTACTATGTCTACAGTATCGAGTATGTATACTGTGCGTAGTAGTATGAACATTTTCTGCATGGAATACCCTGATGACCTACTATATTTGCCAGCATCTACTAAATACATGAATGAACACTGAAATCAGTATGGAAGCTGTGTTCGGAATGGCATAGGCTACTACTATATTGCAGTAAGCAATGTGTATACTGTGAATAGTATGTACATTTTCTGTATGCATGCTATTCCCGGATTGTCAACTACATTTGCTGAAATCTGATGTATGCATCTGAGGACATTGCATGGGATACTGTTTTTACTGTTTTGCTTCAACGTATCTAAAACTTCAAACTATAATGTCGATGCTGGCCAGGCTAGGCCAGGTTGAGTCAGTCATAGGAAATATTCTCAACTGAAAAATAAAACATCTCGATTACGTATGTAAAGGGAACCATATTTTAACATATTGTATTAATTTTATATAGCAAAATATAGCCAAATGGCATATTCTGCAAAATAATCAAAATAATTAATTGGTTTGAGTAGAGCCAACTCAAATTAAACAAATTAGTTAAAACAAACTCATTTATAATTGATGGACATACTTTTTTGGGCTTCACATTTTGGGGTGCCATTGTTGGATTAGCCAGGACATTTTTTTAATAAAACTTCAACATAATACATATATACACCTAGGATGGCTTGGGGGTGAGTAAATTATGGGATAATTTTCATTTTTAGGTGAACTGTCCCTTTAAGTCAGGACAAAATTTACGAGTTTGCAAGTTTTAGCATGCATGCTTTTGCATGCGTGTGTTTAAGGTTGTGTATTATGAAAATGTGTGAATGTATGCATGCAATTCCGAGCATTATACAAACTCCCGTGAACCAGTTTATCTGATGTCATTTTGTCTGCAACAGTTAAGCAATGATAAAATTAAGATTGTCTGTAATGAGCTGAGTATGAACATACTGCTCTTTATGGGTAATTTCTGCTGACATAATCTGTGTTACAAAATCTTTGTTGGATTGTCTATTTACACCAAGTGCAAATAGCATGCCTTGTTGGCAAGTGCTATTCGCTCTAGCTCCGCCTAAAAAAGTTTGGGAACAACAAGATTATAAATAAGGGTACACTCAAAAAAAAAAAAGGTTCTATATGGCACCAAAAATGGTTCTTGGCTCATAATCATAGGGGAACCTTTTTAAATGCTATATAGCACCAATTTTGGTGCTTCAGTGGTTCTTCAGCGGTTCTTCAGAGGTTCTTCACCAGTTCTTTGACTAAGGTGCTATATAGCACCGCTAACTAAGGTGTTATATAGCACCTCTACCATATACAGAACATGTTAAGATATGGTGTTATATAGCACCAAAAGTGGTTCCTCTATGATTACGACGAAGAACCATTTTTGGTGTCATATAGAACCTTTTTTTAGAGTGTATATTTCAATGTTTTCAGTGACATAGTCAGTAAAGCATAAGGCTTAAAGATCTAGGTTTTGACACAATCAACCCGGGTTCGAATCCGCCTTTTGCAGAACTTGCTCTGCTCTCTTTTCTCATCACAAATCACATCGGAAAGGCATTAACTTTCAATAAAAATTAAGAAAATGTTCTAAAAATCAAGAAATAAAGTGCCTAACTTAATGTTTGATAATAATAAAGCATTTATTGGGTAGGGTTAGGGATAGGTGTAGGGAGGGCCATTAAGGCGGCATCCATTTAATAATTTGTATAAATATAATCATTTATTTATGTTTTTATTGCATTCTGTTTATGTACAACAACACTGAGGTGCAAATAGTATGTATCTGTCAAAATAAAGTATAAATAGCATCTAATTACTATTTACACATATTGCAAATAACTACTTTTACATGGTGTAAATAGAATATATCACTATTTTCACTTAGTATGCTATTTCACTAAGTAAATAGCATCTACAGCTATTTGCACTCACTGAGTGTAAATAAAATCTAGTTAGTATATTTACACTTGCAAATAGCCGCTGCCAATCTTTATTTCTTATGAACAGGTACAAATGCTTCATCTTTGATCATGAATGTAAATAAACTGTCTGTGTATCAGTCCAATAGTCCATAAGTGTCCATTAGTGATTATAATTCCTTTATTTTCCCCTTCTCTTTCCAGTCTGTGTCCCTCAGGAGTGCATTAAAACTACCATGCAGCAACATAATTTGCTGAGAGTTTAAAATCAAGGAAATTTGATGAGCAAAACTATTAGTGCCCCATTAGTTTACCACAAAAGTCCATAACATTAGGCTAACAGAAGCAACTGGATATAACGGCACAATAAAACAAAAATTCAAAGAAAATATTCAAGTAGTCACTCTGTAAAAGAGTTTTTCCAATTTAAAGGCAGCACTGTATTTACAACCCATTTTACATCCACAATCTGATGCATTTCCATAAAGGTTCTTTATTGACATCAATGGTTTGCCCCGTATCCACCAAAATTACCTGGAACAATTTGTCCTAGGAACTTTTTTCCCAGGAACTCTATTTCCCCCAGACCTGCTGCTGTCTGCGTTTCCATCACGGCCTAAAGTACCATGAAGATTAGTCCAGTGACGTATGACTGCTCACGTAGACTTTACAGTTCCCATTGGATTTTGTCCTTTGTAAATAAATTTAATAAAGCCTGAACCTCGTCATCGGCTCATCGGTCATATTTTTTAAACTGCATTGTTGATTTCGAATAGCAAACATCTCTTACTGCACGCAACGCGTCCGCAACAGACTTTTAGAGTGTACTCACACTAGACACGGTTGCCTTGTCCCGTGCCCGAGCTCGATTGTCCCCACTCCCCCGCTGGGCTGCTCCTACATTGCACTTAACGTACCGGGCCGGAGCATGCTTACGTCATTCACGATGCAACTTTTTGTTTTGAAGAAGACAGGAAGAAAAGCACTTTCGCTAATAAACTGCCTACAAGATTTATCATTTATAATTTTCACTTGATTGCATTGCTCGTATAATACGAATATTATGGAGGCAGCTGACTTTGATGGAGGAATTTGCAGCTTTACTCACAAACTCCAATTCATGTTCATCAATAAGGTGAGAACCAGGACCGATATAAACCTAAATATACTTGATTTAATTAAAAAGTGTATCCAAGTAGTAAAAGTTTGGTGTTTGCGACATTACGACAGTAGCGCACAGCTGTTCTGTGCTCCGGCGCGGTTAGAGATTACACTATGCGTACCGCACCCAGCCAAACCGGTCTCTGGCCCATCCAAGCGGGCCAGGGCCGGCTAAACAAACCGCGCCCAGACACGGTACGGAGCACTCACATTAGTCAACTGAACCAGACTTTGGGGGTCAAATGCGCCCGGGCACAGTTCAGATCACCTAATGTGAGTACACCCTTAAAAATAGTGGTTGAAATAAAATGCTGAGTTGAGTTGACCAATCAAAATGCTGTGTGAACTCAACCAATCAGCATGTTCAGCGCCCAAGTCCCATCCCCGAAAGTTCCTGAACTTTGAAAAAGTACCTCGGCTTGCAAGCAGGGCCGTTTTGAGGCGTACATTTTTACCAAGAACTTTATTTAAATCCCGGTTCCTGCAGTCACAAAACACAGAGTACCACCCCAAAGTCCATAGTTCCTGGGGAAAGTTCCCGCGGTGGAAACGCGGCTAATGGTTCAATGAAGAACATTTAACAATCACGGAATCTTTCCATTGCACAAAAGGTTCTTTAGGGTTTTCTCTAATAATAAAACAAGGGATTTGTGATGTCAATCAAAAAAGATAGTAATTTCAGCATTGCTTCAACATTTTGCTTGGAATAACAAAACATATGGGAGGTATTTCTTATTTTATGGGAAGTATATTCTCCTCCTTCATGATGGACCTATTTATTGTGCTATCTTAACTAGTTAAATATTTACCCTCACAATGTTCTTCTCCAAACATTCATGTTTTGGTCAATCTTCAGGTTTATTTGGTTTATGGGGTCTGACACAGGGGTGGAGCCAGACGATGTAAACATTCGGGGCTTAGCCCAAACCTAGGGGGGTCCGGGGGCATACTCCCCCGGGGAGATTTTTTTCCCATTTACATCAGCTAAATGCACTATTTTTCAGGCTGTTTGAGATAATAGAATGCCTAAAAATCTATATACTATCTGGGAAAATGATAAGTTACTCAGTAAAAAAATATATATATATAATATTTAAAACACGTGTAAATTGATAAATTAATAAATTATTAATAGCAATAGCTATTAGAGAACTACCTTAAGAGAACTACCTTAACAAACACACATAACACCAGTCACTCACACACACTGCAGACGAACTGTCCCTGTTTGTTGTATATGTCCATCTATAACTATTTGAATCTAATTTTGACGGGGTTTCGTGTCTAATCTGTTGTTGTTTACTTCTCTTTTTATTAGCTCTTGCTACTTGATCTTTTCTGTGAACGTTTATGAGCTGATTTCGGGGTTGTCTGCACTTTTTCTCTTAAGCGGAGAATACACAAGCAAGCGGAAGCACCAATCAGATGTGGTTTTCGGCCTCAAACCTTCGCGGTTGGTTAGTTCTACAAAGGAAATGTCCATATTTGGATTAGCAAACGCTGTGTGTGAGACTGAGAGCTTTAGCATGACATGTTTCTGTGAATGGAGACGCGCGGGAGCTCGCGCTAGAATAACTTTGGTGATTCCAGGTAGAAATCTAAAGGCGCACGGTGACAAAATATAATGAAATAACCACCTTAATGTGTAATGTTGAATTTTTTTTTTTATTTTGACATGAAAGCTTACATGTTAAGGGAGCAAACTGGCCCAAAATCTCAAAATTGACTGTTTTCACCTGTCGTGTCTCGCCTTAATAAGTAACACCTAACGTTAACTCGCCAGCAATACAGTCATGTAACTCAAGTGTTACAACAGCGGATTCACAAACCTGTAACACTTGTCCGCGTTTGGTCTGACGCTGAATCTCTCTCTGGGCGGTGAGGTTTAGTGTTCCTTTTAAAAAATTTAGTTATGTCCATGTTAGCCGGACCGGTTAACTACGACGCCGGTGAAATATAAAAGCCCGCCAATCCCTGATGACAACGACGAATTAGAAGATGTATTATTCTTCTTCGTTAGTTTGTATTGGCAGTTGGCATTGGCAAACAAGCTGAGTGATGTGCGATGCATTGTCGACCGCCACCACACACGGTAATAGAGCTTTTGTTTCATTTTTTGCCGCTCCAGTCTGAAAGACTGAGAGGAAATGAAACAACGTTTAAGTTTTTTTTTTTTTTTTTTTTAACTAAAAGATTCGGGGCTTTTGACAAAACATTCGGGGCTTAAGCCCAATTAGCCACCCCCCCGCTCCGCCCATGGTCTGACATAAAAGTTAAAGGTCAGATCCAAAACGAGGTATTTGTATAGCAGTAACACTTTGAACCACCAGGGGGAGTCAGGAATTCACTCTTAAACCTGAGTGTCTCAAGTTGGAAGCATTTCTGCCACAGAGCAGTGAGCATGCCAGACGTGAGTCACACATATACACCAACACAAAAATACACACAATCACGGAGGCAGCCAGTATCCCTTCTCCTCCCACACACACACAGAATCTCTCTCGACTCACACATACACCCACACGCACACGCTAATAAAACATAAGAAAACACACACAAACCTCTTGCACATAAAGCCAACCCCACACACAAGACTAACACACTCTCCTACATATTTTCTCTGTATTGTTGAGTTTGCAAGTGCCTGTAGACTTTACAAATAAACATGGACATGAAAAGACACTTTCACACTAATAATTTGTTGTTTGTTGGTTGGCGTGACAGCTGTTTTCTGAACCACTCGAGTCCACTTGAAACAAAGCCTGTCAAGAACATATCTGGGTCGTATATTTCAACTCTAAATCAAAAAGAAACAACAAATATATTATAATTTTTCATGACAATTAAGCACATTTGCCCTCATTCTTATCGTAATGCAAAAATCATATTCTCTTTAATGCAATTAATAAATAAATTATACATGGTGGTAATATTTGTTGTACTGTCTTTATGCTGATTTAATAAAAAAACACTGTATTAAATACAGTAAAAATGAAAAATAAAATAAAAATCTCATTACAATAATGGGAAATTGTTTAATTGCCATAAAAAATACTGAAAATAAAAACAGCTTAATGGTCCTAAAATAAACTTATTTTCCTGATATTTCAAATTGTGCTATTTTCTTTTTAAATATGTTATTATATAGACATATTTATACTGCATTTAAATATACATTAAATAAATTATATTTATTGTATTATTCAAACAATTTAAATTGTGAAATATTAAGACAATTAAGCTTATTTTAAGGCCATTTTGGTGGTTTCTATATTTTTTTAATAACAAATAAACACTTTCCCTATAAATTCATACTACATTTAACAATTATAAATAATTGCTTAAAATAGATCATTGTTAAATGTAGGGTAAATGTGTTGGGAAAATGTGTATATATTTATATTGAAAATGTAATAGGCTTCATTGTCTTAATATTTCACATTTTAAATTATTTAAATAGTACAGTAAATATAATGTATGTATTATATTATTTCATATTTTATTTAAATAAAATATATATTTAAAATAAAATATTTATATTATAATAGACATGTGTTAAATGTAGTATAAGCTTGTGGGGAAAGTGTTAAATTGTCATAAAAATATTGAAAAGTAAAAACAACCTAATGGTCCTAAACTAAGCTTTTTTAATCTATTTATTTAATATATTTAAAATAAACACATTGATTGATTGATTGATTGATTGATTGATTGATTGATTGATTGATTGATTGATTGATTGATTGATTGATTGATTGATTGATTGATTGCCTTCTGTTAGCATCAATCTTTGCATCTCTTACCACATATACCTGCCGTAGACAAACACAAGTGCTATTCTGTGCATGTTCATTTTTGTTGGTAACAGCAAAAGGACAAAACCATGAATAAAACAGTGAAGTTTACATCTTCACCTGAGTTACCTAGCTACAGTGGAAAACAGGTGCCGCTAGTGCTCATGGTGGCATTCGGATCTGCGGGGGCAGACAGAGGGATTTGCATCCAACTCAGGCTCAAACCAAACTGAACCCAGTGTAAAAACTGATGAGCTCACAGCTCTGGAGAATAATCTACACTCTCTGGAAAACTTCACACGATCACAGCGCACTCACAAACGCCCACGTGCAGACCGATCTGGAACGATCAATAGGTACATCACATGCTACATTTAGCCAGAGGTGCTAGATATGTTTTGCTTCTGTTCCACTGCCGAATCCACAGTACTGTGATAGCTCTGCTTTAGTGCCCTTCTGGCTGAGAAGGATGATCCATCCAAAACATAGACCTCTTTATAAGCTGATTCAGTAATACATTGTAAATGTGTTCAGCATTCTGTAATAAACATTTTCTTATTTTCTAGACTATTCTAAGACAAAGTGAGCAGGATATTTTAAAATTTAGTGCATGGCCTGCATGTATCCTGATACTAAGCGGGGCAGACGGTGCCTGTGCCCTCCTTAGCTCTACATTTTTCTCAATGTAAATCTGTGGTGAACAATGGAACTGAAGCATGCTCTAATTGAGAGCCATTGGAGCAGATTTCTGGCTAAATTCCGAGGCAAAATATATGCTACATTAAGGCAATACTAAGGGCCCTATCATACACCCATGGCAATGCGACGCCAGGCGTGACAGAAGTGCTAGTTTTGCTAGTTTCAGCCAGATGCAGTTATCATTTTCACGTCCAGCGTCACGTTGTTTAAATAGCAAATGCACTCGCGCCCATCTGTTCGCCTATGGTCTGAAAACAAGGTGTGTTCAGGGCGCATTGTTGGCATGAAAACAACTGCATTTTTGATCAACAAAATCCTGGTCTAAAGTCAATAGCACAGTATTTTTTGTGTTATTTAAAGAGTGCATTAGTAATATGTGCCTATAGGCCGTGCACAATGTGGGTACACTCTGCTTATTACACACGCAGCAGCTCACAAACATTTTTAAATATTAAAAATAAAAGGATTCCTCTCTGGAGAAGCGTTCAGTCTTTATGTGCCATGTAAATAGTGAATCCGCTATGCTGTGAGTGCAACTGGCTTTTAAAGGGAATGGAAGATTAGACTCTGATTGGTGTATTGCACTTTACGCCCAAAACACACCCAGGACTCATTAAGAGACTAGGTACAACCCTTTGGGCTCATGCGCCTGGCGCGCCAAACGTTTTTCCCGTCATTAAACTATAGCAAAAGTGGATTCGGAAACGCCCTAAGTGAACCTGTGCCATGCCATAGAATATAAAGTTACAAAATGTATATGTCAATATTTAATCACCCCCATGTCATTACAAACCTGTTTTGGCTATCTTTCTTATATGTAAACTTGGCATGTAGATCTGTTGTGTCAGATTTTATGTCAATGACACCAAACAACATTCTCATGTCGTTCTCATGTGTCTTGTCGCTAAGTATGAATATACAAAAATACAAATTAGATTTGAGAGTTAAGGCGGGTAGCAAGATTTTCAGTCCGCAACCATTTAAATGTCATTCTGTTCCACACAAAAGGCTAACGTAAAGACTAACTTTATGGTACATTTTTGTCATTTTTCGAAATGGGCAGCATCTTTTCACCACATAATACTGTATTTCCTCAAATAAAAGCCGGGGCCTTTATTTAGCTGAACTGCAGAAGGTCACCGGCTTTTATTTAAAGCAGGCTTTTATTAGGGGCAGGCCTATATTTTGAATTCCATCTATTTGAAAAAAAAATTGTTTTAAATAAACCGTTTTAAATGAAAAGCGATAGCGTTCCAGAGGACAGATATCATCAGGGGCGCGGGAATTGGGTGGTTTCAAAGGATTGCAAATGCAATGCAAATTTTTTTCCATTTTATTCATTTTTAGAATTTAATAATTTATTTGTAATAAACATTTTAAGTGGCCCATTAAAAAGTATTATTTATAAGTTGAATTATGTTTTTAAAACATACAAGAGGTCATATTGTGACTGTTTCGGTGTGTGCGTAGAAAGAGCTGTAATATTTCCTCCAGAGTGAGAGCGCCTTATACTGAAGAATCCGTTCATTTCTGAAGCTCATTCCGCTCAGCGCCGCGCACTCAAACCAGAACTCCCTTTGTGACATGCTGAATCAAATATAGGTCTATCTGAAATAAATAGTAAGGGCTGACTAAAGTTTTTAATTTCTTTTATAGTTCATTTAAGCCATTGTTCACGCAGCGCGGCCGCCTCCATGTGATTGTCTGTTATAGGCTATTTGCTTATTATTTATTAAATCCGGGCAATTTGGTTGATAAAACATAGATTAAAATTAATATACAATTTATACAAAACAAATTCACTTTAAAGAAAGGCTTTCAACAAAACAAAACTTATTGAAGTGTTATTGAACTTATTGAAGACCCCTGTCTTCTGACATTATGCATCTTATGTGTCCTGTTCACTTTTCAACGTAAATTAAATAAAAAAATAACATTATCATATTTAAACTGAAACTAATTACATGTTTTAATGGCTACAAGTAGAGTTGTTCCGATTCCGATACTAGTATCGGAAATATCGCCGATACCACAAAAAATTCTGGCATCGGTATCGACGAGTACTTGAACCCATGTACCGATCCGATACCATTTTCTTAAACAAGACCTAGTTATGACCGCAAGCTTTGCCTAACCACTGTGCGGTTCTTCTTCGGTGCTCCGAATGCATTGCAAACACTGGAAGTTGTGCTGTTTTGCCACAAGGAACCACTGTTTAGAGCAGCGAAGAAGAAATGAAACCGCGTTAGAAGTAGGCTATGTCCGCTGTTTACTGGCTGTTTAGCAGTATTTCGTCTCTGTGTGGATGGCGGCCGCCCGCACGCACACACACACGCATGTGACACTTGCTCGCTGTCTTTGCAATCTCTGCCATGTGTCACTATCAAGCGGCAACCTCCCCCAGTTTCTCTACGTCCATATTCACAGTCTATGGTCACTATATGAGGACATGATCGCATAAACTGTCACTTCATGAGAATTTACCGTTTCATTTGGGAAAACTGTCATATAAGGAACACAGACACTGAAATATCTTTATGGCAATCCGTCAAAATAAAAGTTTGTTTTAAAACATTTTAAATTGACAGAATATATTAGGCTACTGCTGTACAGTAGATTTAGCTACGTCTCTATGTAATAATAATACATCTCTACTAATAATAATAATGCCTAGATGGTTGCTTATTTTTCACTTGTTTTGTTGTAGAGATTATTTTCTGATTCTGATATATATACTGTTTTCCTACATTTATTTGTTGCACTGTTTTTTTATACAGTTATATTGTACAACTAAAATACCCTTTTCAGTTTGCAGTGTTAGATTTGTGGCTGCATCTGAAGTTATTTTTCGCTTAAGAAAAATAAATAATATTACTGTCAAATGCATGTCAGATAATAAAAATACTGTAATAAATACAGTAGTTCACCATGTATTTGTTCATGTTTTATTAAGGGATAAGTCTGAAGCACACCATAAAATATTTCTAGCAATTCATACAGGGCTAGTAGTGTATACATTATGTAATATGTAATACAAATGTATATACAGATACACACCCAGGTATCGGATAAGTACTCGGTATCGGCCGATACCCTGAGCCCAGGTATCGGAATTGGTATCGGGAAGGGAAAAAGGGTATCGCAACATCTCTAGCTACAAGTATAGTAGGCTACAGTACAGAGAAATGTCATGCCGGTGAGCAGTTCATGAGTGAAGCTCTGCTTTGATTCGCTCACATGCTCTGGTAAGGTAGGCAGGTTTTTTGCGTTAATTTTTATTTCCTGTCGCTGTACAAGCTCGTTTATTGTATATGACTGTGTAAACCTTTTATTTAAAGATTTAATGTAGGCCACAGTCCATTGCATTACGATTGCAAGAAGAATCAACAATGTGAAAAATTTGCAGTCAAATGTCCCGGTGTGTATGCTGTTTAAATGAGTGTTCTCACCGATATAATTGTTGTTCTTTCATGTTTTATAGACTCGATATAAATACTATCATTTTGTTATTTTACTAACCCAACTAATGTGCTTTCCATATTCCACGTGAGGGAAAAAAAGCTTCCTTCCACTTAAGAAGAGTTGTGTTCCTTTAAGCACTTTTTATTTTAATATACTATATCTCTTTACATAAATATTATTTTCTACTTAAAAAACAAACAAACTATAATTTTGTTATTTTTCTAACCCAACTAATTACTCATTGCGCGCACTTTTCTCAATCCGTTATCTATTCAATTTTGATTTTACATATTGTTTTTTAAACGTTCGTTCGTGTAGTTCAAATGACCACTTTACAATATTTCAATAACATAATTTATTTTGAAGCCTATGCTGTATTCTTGTACAAGATAAAATATTTTAAGTTAAATGCAGAGTAAGATGTGTAAAAAAGACAAGAGGCTAAGAGATTGTCAAGATCATTTGTGTAGCTTTCAAAGACTAACACACGTCACATCTCTCCTAGACTACAGTATTTAAAATAGCATATATGCATCAGTTATATTCTCAATTTAATTTACAGAGCAATCCCTGTAAAGTGTTTAGGTTAAGTATAGAAGAGACCAGGATTAGTGTCTGTCGCACTCGCAAGACTCACATCGGGGGGCGGTGGTCACGATGGTTTCACTCCTTCGGCACAACCCTACTGTACATTACGATGAACTTGAATGCACATTAAATGAAAGGCACTTAGGAGATTATCCACACTATTTTTCCCCGGCCTTAATTTGAGACCGGCCTTTATTTGTTCGTGCTGGCCACGCCCCGGCCACTATCAGAGGCCCGGCGTTTAATTGACTACAGGCTTTTATTTGAGGAAATACGGTATATGTTTTCATTATATATTCATGACATATTTTTTTTTTCCACAGAAGAAAGAGGGGAAAAAAAACATATTTGGAGGAATATGAAGGTAGTACAGTAAATGGTGAGTAAATAATGACAGTATTTACATTTACATTTTAAATTGGTCATATTCTACACTTTTTTTGTATTTTTCCTCTTATAATGTTATATTTAAAAGGTAAACTATGTAACTTTCTTTTTTGTTCAAAATTCATCAATCATTGATTCACTAAGTAAGTAATAGGTAAGCCTATTATAAGTGTTTATATTTTATACCTGTTGGGATGGTTTTTGCTGGAAATTGCTTATGTCACTCGCCCGTGCGTGTCTTGTCATAGGCCTATGCGTAAATAGAGAAAAGTTGCTCCGGATACTTTAACCGAAAGCAAGAAAGGTTTTTAAAAAACATTGAACGGGAGAGTCTGCTGACAAAAAAGAGAATGCAACAGAGCTTATAATAAAACAAGAATCAACATAGGCTTGGCTTTTTGGAAAGAATTGAGGGATTCAAAATATAAAGCGATATGTATGTTGTCATATGAAGGGTCTTTTCATTATGGTTGTTGTAGCGCTGTACTGTAATTTATTTTCAAGGAAGTATTGTGTCTATTACTGGGTAAAGCTAAAGTAACATCTTCAGCTAGTCAGCTTGAGATCAGCTTGAGATCTTTTAAGCCTAGGGAATGTTTATGAGCAGTAGGGTAATTTTTAGGTAGGTAAAAATTTCAGTAGGGTAAACAAGTTGACTGTTGGATTTATAATTTTATGAAAAATAATGTTCAGTATCATGTTCACACTGCCCCAACAGACACCAAAAAACACTGATTGAACATGTTCAGTTGGGTGAAAACAAACCCTAACCAACGGCAACAGATGCCGACTGGGGTAACACATTGATCCAACAAAACATACTTGGTTACTTAACGTAAACTCGGTTCCCTGAGATAAGGGAAGGAGTACTGTGTCGAAGACGCTATATGGGAATTCTCCTATTCTCGAATATACTGTAAAATCACGCAGTGCTACTGCCCAGTCAAGACAGTGTCGAGACATCTCGCACGCTATTGGCTGGCCAGTGGGAACTGCATGAACCAATGGCAGAACAGCGTAATCTGAGCGAACCAATGGCACAAAGCCCTCGAAGCTGAGTGCAGAAACCCGCGAAAGGGGCATATAAAATACGCTGTAACTGTCAAAAATGTTAAAACGACTGAAGCGACGATCACCCGAGTCAGCGCCATAGCATGGCCGTCTACGCAGTACTCCTTCCCTTATCTCAGGGAACCAAGGTTACGTTAAGTAACCGAGTACGTTCCCTTTCGAACGGTCAGTTCGTACTGCGTCGAAGACACTATATGGGAACCTGTAAAATCCCGCCATGCTATGATAAGCGCAGTGACATGTACTCCCTCAAGTTTGAACACTTATTAGAAAGGGCTCAAGACTATATATATATATATATATATATATATATATATATATATATATATATATATATATATATATATATATATATATATATATATATATATATATATATATATATATATATACCAGAATATATTTCACCAGCATGTTTCCTGTCACACCAGAGTAAACAAAACCTTAGACCATGTTTACACAAACATGGCTGGAGCTTACGTTGCAACACCCCTCCCCCACCTGGGACAGTCAGATCACCTTTCTTTGTTCCTCACCCCCAAATATCCACCCCTCATCAACCGTGTGAAGCCATCAGTGAAGACCATTAAGGTGTGGCCTGCGGGGGCAGATTCCACACTCCAGGAAAGGTTTCTACACACAGACTGGAGTATGTTTGCTTCTCAAGCCACCAGTGGCGCTCACACGGACATTGACTCCTACACCTCCTCTGTATTGGATCATATCAATACCATCATTGACAGTGTTACAACCCAGAAACAGATCACCACATACCCAAATCAGAAGCCTTGGATGAACAAGGAAGTGTGACTCCTGTTGAAGTCACGCAACACTGCCTTCAGATCAGGAGATGCACAAGCCTAC
This sequence comes from Romanogobio albipinnatus, assembly GCA_023566225.1. Lineage (NCBI taxonomy): Eukaryota > Metazoa > Chordata > Actinopteri > Cypriniformes > Gobionidae > Romanogobio > Romanogobio albipinnatus. Next base: position 45,045,474 of record CM042246.1, on the reverse strand, counting down.
AGCACAAGCCTACAGCACAATGCACAAGCCTACAGCATATCCAGAGCAAACCTGAGGAGGGGCATCAAAAAGGCCAAACACTGCTACAAGCTAAAGATAGAGGGACACTTTTCCAACTCTGACCCTCTACGCATGTGGCAGGGCATTCAGGCCATCAGTGACTACAAACCCACCCACTCCACCCCTGCAGCCACAGATGTCAACTTCCTGAACGAGCTAAATTACTTTTATGCTCGCTTTGAAAGAGACAACAGAGAAAATGCCACCAAGCTCAAACCCTCAGCTGACCACCCACCAATCACACTCTCCTCCACAGATGTCTGCAAGGCACTGAGCCGGATCAGCGTGCACAAGTCTGCTGGACCAGACAACATCCCCGGACGTGTTCTCAGGGCATGTGCGGAGCAGCTCACTGGGGTTTTTACAGACATTTTCAACCTGTCTCTTGCCCAAGCAGCTGTACCAACATGCTTTAAATGCACTTCCATTGTGCCAGTGCCGAAAAGCTCTAGCCCGAGGTGCCCTAATGACTACCACCCTGTAGCACTCACACCCATCGTTATGAAGTGCTTTGAGCGGCTGGTCCTGGAACACCTAAAAGACTCTCTACCATCCACATTGGACTCACACCAGTTTGCCTACCGCAGCAATAGGAGCACAGAGGATGCAGTTTCCATGGCACTGCACTCTGTGCTCACCCATCTGGACAATAAGAACACTTATGCACGTATGCTGTTTGTTGACTTCAGCTCAGCATTCAACACTGTCATCCCAACCAAGTTAATAGCCAAACTTGGAGACCTGGGCATCAACACCACAATGTGTAACTGGATTTTGGACTTCCTAACCGACAGACCCCAGAATGTTTGATCAGGATTCACCTGCTCCACGCCCATCACACTTAACACTGGTGTACCACAGGGCTGTGTGCTAAGCCTGTTTCTCTACTCCCTCTTCACCTCCGACTGCAAGCCTGTGTATGGATCTAATTCAATCGTCAAGTTTGCGGACGACACTACGGTGATTGGGCTCATCAGCAACAACGATGAGACTGCCTATAGGAAGGAGATCCAGCACCTGGCCACATGGTGCACTGATAATAACCTGCTCCTCAACACTACCAAAACGAAGGAGCTCATCGTGGACTTCAGGAAAGAGTCAAGAGGCACACATGACACCATCCACATCAATGGAATGGCTGTTGAGTGTGTCTCCAGTTTCAAGTTCCTGGGGATCCACATCTCGGCCGACATGTCGTGGACAACCAACACCTCCAGCCTGGTCAAGAAGGCTCACCAGCGCCTTTTCTTCCTGAGGACACTGAGGACTCACAACGACTCTACTGCCTGCCAGCGAGCACATCCAGAGGAAACACTGTCTGCATCGAGCTCACAGCATCTTTAAGGTCTCCTCTCACCCAGCCCACAGACTGTTTTCTCTCCTGTCCTCCGGCAGGCGTTTCAGGTGCCTCCGGACCAGGACCAGCAGACTAAAGAACAGTTTTTTCCCCAGAGCTGTCTCTTTATTGAACTCTAACCCTCGCTGATCCACTCCCCTCATATACCTTTCAACTCTCCTCTCCCCCTCACATCTGCCTTCACTTTGTTATTTGCACTACTGGAAAAACTGTTTACTTATGCATCTTGCACTACCATACCTTAACTGGATTATGCTCATTTGCACTGCCGACTGTATTCACAGTACCAACTGTTTACATTTGCATTTTGCACCGTACTTCTAACTGTAATATGCAATCACTTCCACTGCACTTTACACTTTTTTTTCGGATAGCTTCTGTCGATACTTCATTGCACTACCTTAATCCACTGCTATATTCCTCATCTTAGCCTAACATATCATTGTATACCTCTATCTGTAAAATTCTGTTTATAGTAATAGCCATCTGTATATTATATTATACTCATAGTACATATTCACCTGTAAATTCTGTTTATAGTAATAGTCATCTGTATATTTATTCATTGTACATATTCACCTGTAAATTCTGTTTATAGTAATAACATATATATATATATATATATATATATATATATATATATATATATATATATATATATATATATATATATATATATATATATATATATATATATATATATATATATATATATATATATATATTCAGTACATATCCATGTCCTGCACTTATTCATCCATTGTATATCATGCACTTATGCAAAGTCTTATACTACTGGGCTCATAGAGGCTGGTAACTATAAGGAATGTGTAAGCATTGAAGCATATGAAGGCCCCAAATGCCAACTTATGACGGGGACAAGCTTACAAGGCCATCTAATACTCGTTAGGCCGTTTTAGTATTTTTATAAAGCGAGTACTTGTGGGGACATCCAGACTGTAGAATCTGGTTAAAGTAGATGGTGAGAACCAACCTGCCGATCTACAAATGTCACCCATAGAAAACTCCACTAGATCACGTCCAGGAGGAGGCCATGCATCTGGTGGAGTGAGCTATGACACCTATGGGGCATTGGAGGCCCATAGTGTCATATGCTAACGCTATCGCGTCCACTAGCCATCTGGCTAGGCTTTGTTTGGTGACCAGGAGTCCCTTAGTTCGGTCACCAAAACTTACAAAGAGCTGCTCCGACTGTCTAAAGTGGGAGGACCGCTCAATATATGCTCTAAGCGCCCTAACAGGGCAGAGCAGATATAACTGTCTCTCATCCTCCAAAGTGGGGAGGGCAGAGAGAGTGATTACCTGTGCTTTGAACGGTGTTGAAAACACTCTAGGTACATAACCATATATTGTGCCAGATTGTCCCGTTCGCCTGAGAAAGGAGATCTTTCCTCAGGGGAACTGGCCATGGGGCTGCTGATAGTAACTGAATCAACTCGGGAACCCTGATGTGGATTCACCAGGATGGAGCCACTAACCCCCCAAAAACCCAACATAACAGAAACACTTCTAAACTAGCATGGCAAAACATTGAACACTACTAAATCTCCTACTTAACATTAGTCTTGCACAAACTTAATTTTAGCATGTAATCTCCCTTTTTAAGTGTTATGGCAAATCGTGCTGAGAAATAGAAATCTCAGCCCAGTTTCAGTTAAATTTAAGTTTGGCTAAATATGCTTACCTAAACTTTAAATTTCTCAACTTAAAAAAAATTTATATATATATATATATATATATATATATATATATATATATATATATATATATATATATATATATATATATATATATATATATATTTGTATAAAGTATGCAGATAAAGTTGGACATAATTCTATGTCCAACTTTATATAAACAGCTGGGTGATAATATAGTTCCCTTTCGTTCAGTCACTACGACGTACGTTAGTGACTAACGAATGGCGACCACCATTCGTTAGTCACTAACGTACGTCTCCGTTCCCTCCTCAGGGAACGAGGGTTACATACGTAACCGAGACGTTCCCTTTCGTTCAGTCACTACGACGTACGTTAGTGACTAACGAATGGTGGTCGCCATTCGTTAGTCACTAACGTACGTCTCCGTTCCCTCCTCAGGGAACGAGGGTTACATACGTAACCGAGACGTTTTCATTATGCAACTAAACAAAAAATCAGGAAGTTGAGATTTGCTAAATAGTATCACACTTCATGAGTTTACTGTATACTGGTGGTGGTTGAGGAGATTGTGTGTACAGCAGTATGCTATATAAAATACCTCATTCATACTGTATATGTGTATATGAGTGTCCTGTTCTGAATTCATAACTGAATGACCTATTTTTACAGCTTAAACGGTCTAAGTAGAAAAAAAAACCAAGGCAAATCCTTTTTATCAAACACTACAAAACTACTTTCAAACTACATTGTGCTGACAAAGGTAGTAAAAAATCAGAAACTGAGCCATTAGGAAGCCTTTCCAAAATATACTTGAGCAATGTGTAGAGAAAGTGAATTATGGAAGCCATCCCGGAACAGATAAACAACAGATCATTGTGGTCTCCTGCTGCGTACATTCTGTACATGCGCTGGCCATCAAAAACCCACCCTGTCATTACCCAGAAACCCCTTCACAAAGCACACTTCCATTTAGGACATGAAAATCCGCTCCTCTGGCCTGAGTCCAAGCACACAGCTCTGTTAGTAGCCATCTGAAGGTGGGTCATTGTTACACTTTTCCAGTGGAGAATGAGAGCATGCTATTCTCAGCATCTCTATTGCCCCAGGTGAAGTGTGGAAGGAAACAGGAGGTGCGTGCACAAGCGTGTGTCAGTGTAAGTATGTGTTTTTGTCGTTTTTGCAGCTGACAGATAAGGTCACAGGCAGCACATAGGGCGTTCAGTGATCGGGCACATGGTGCTAAAGCGATGTCTGCCAATGGAAATGAACAGGAAAGTTTAGTGGGAAGAAGAGACTAGTAGTGTAAACATCCTTTTCTTTTTGTGCCGTCCTTTTGGCTGTATGCAAACAAAGACATTATTGCATGTATTGTGAATGCTTTTGTTGTGAGTTAAGAGATTGTATTAGGCATGTTCTAACGAGTCTCGTTCAGACTGACGGTAGAAGGTCTAGGTTCAATTGCAGCTTTCATTGGTCAAGGACTGTCCAAGACGACGTTTGACTGACATGTAAAGCAACCAATCACAGTTAATTTTGTTTCCACGTCATGTATAGGGGCATGAAATTGTTAAGCCGATGTCCCTACAATAACAGACCGGCGTGCATCTATTAATTATTAATTCAAGAACGTTGTGCAAGTTTACTGCAACAATGGAGCCAAGAACTTCACAAACTTTTGACAATACAGCATTTAGTTGTTCCTGGTAAGCGCTCATTGTCACAGTTGTAAACACAACAGTGTTATTCTTCCACGAGGAGGTGTGGCGTCACAGCATTTGTTTCCAAGCAGACCGTTGAAGAACGCAACACATATGTCTCACGGACATCCTGTAGAATTCAACGAATCAGATGACAACTTCGAAACTCCTGAAGTTTCCAGATATGTGTGCCAAATGCATCAGACGTTCAGCCTACGGTCCGTGGAGGCAGAGACTATGTGCTAACTAACTATAAAGACATTTTTTTTTAAATGACCATTTCAAGACGTTTTTGACCAGCAGTTATTGAGCCGTCCCAGGGACAATTCTTCCCTAAAAAACCTACTCATCTCCTCCTATATTCCATTCTTTCTCTTCCTATTGGGCAGGGGGGAGGGCGGTGTTGAGTTGAGCCTCGGTATTGAGCCTCCTAACTATTAAGACTGGATTGGCAGGTGAACCCATGAAAAAATTTAACAAGCACACACTCACTCACGTTTTGTGTTCACTTGATCCCGCAACACACAAAAACCAAACTCTCTCTCTCTCTCTCTCTCTCTCTCTCTCTCTCTCATAGGACTAGGTATCGCAATTACCTCATGACATGAAACACTTTGTGACACGTTATGATTCAGTAGTTTGTGATGCATCACAGCATCATAAATGGATCAAGACTGAAGCCAAACCAAACTAACAGTTTAACACAAAAACAAAACACCCTTCAGATAGATAGATACTGTAGATGGTTATCTTGTTTCACACTTATCCTGGGTTAGTATTACTAATTAATCCTCTGATTTCACACTGTACATACGCTACCATTCAAAAGATTTATCAAAGACGACCTAACTTTAACTTTAAGTGTGTAATGTTGCTGTTTGAGCATGAAAAAGGTCTGCAAAGTTACAAAGAACAAAGTCACTTCAAAGAAAGTTATTCTTTATATCAGTATGCACTGTTTCTGACCTCCCTGAAACGCCTCAATTGTAGTCTTAAAGGGACTCAAGCCATCCTAGGTATATGGCATTCTTCTTTCAGACGAATACAATCAGAGTTATATTAATAAATATCCTGGCTAATCCAAGCTTTATAATGGCAGTGAATGGGAGCCCAAAATTTGAAGCCCAAAACAAATGCATCCATCCATTATAAAAGTAATCCACATGGCATAATAATCCACATAATAAAGACCTTCTGAAGCAAATATATACATATTTAACACGTTATAAAGTAAAATATCTAGCTCCCACCAGACCGCTTTCCGTATTCAACTTATGAACAAAAAAGTAAGTGGCACGACAATTCCGTGGGATGGGATTACTTTGCTTCAGAAGGCCTTTATTAAAAGTCATAGTTAATAGTTAGTTAATAGTGAGAATTTGACCCTAAATTAAAGTGTTACAGAGTTTTCTTCAGGGAACGAACACGACACATTCCTAATTTAAATAATTCCCGCCTAAGACATAAGCAAAAAAAAAAGTAGTGTGTTGTTATTGAGGTTATGATAAGGGGTGTGACATTTCACAAACACACTCAAACAGCTGACCAATCAGAGCACATTGCGCTTTTTGAAAGGAGGGGCTTGATAGAGACCGGAACTAAGCAGAGCGTTACTGGCAGACTGAGTTGCATTTATTTAAACAAAAATATAAGAAAAAAACTTGTCTGGCTATCACCAGAACGAGCTCAATTTAAGATTGATTGGTCTTGGGAGTGATAGTCAAGAGGCGTGATAAACGAGCATAAATTAAATGACTCTGTATGCAGTTGGATAGTCCTTCAACCGATCAGACCACAAGAGGCGTGATAAACGAGCATAATTCAAATGACTCTGTATGCAGTTGGATAGTACATCAACCAATCAGACCACAAGAGGCGTGATCAACGGGCAACGACCCATCGCTTCTCTATCCATCATCGTGTTAAACCCGCCAATAGCGTGCCAGGTGGATAAGCCAGTCTGTGATTGGTTCCCGCAAAAGTGTAACAGAAGCAGTAGAAATGAATGTACAGGTTTCCAGACTGAGTTGCAGGGGGCGAAATCAAATCGCCGGCATATCAGGCTGGGTTTATCCAGTCTAAAGAAAAACAGTAATATTGTGAATGTTATTACAATTTAAAATAAAATGCTTTTGATTTTATGATTTATGATTTTGAAATGTAATTCCTGTGATGCAAAGCTGAATATTCAGCATCATCACTCCAGTCTTTAGTGTCACATGCTCCTTCAGAAATCATTAAAATATGATGATTTGATGCTCAAGACACATTTCTGATTATTATCAATGTTGAAAACAGCTGTGCTGTTTAGTTAAAATTTAAACTGCATTTATTTAAAATATAAATATTTTGTAACATTAAAAATGTATTTACTGTCACATTTGATAAATGTAATGTATCCTTGATGAATAAAAGTAATACTTCTTCTTCAAAGAACAAATTTTAAACAATATTGTACCTATTGGCTTGTCCATCTATGTAAATATGAGCATGCAAATCCGCTCTAGTTGTCATAAGAACTACTGTACATCAAACAGGCCATCAATGCAAGGCGAAGAAAGAAAATGTCAGAAATGTCAAACCTCCACATGAAAGTGTGCGTTTTTTATGACTGTACAAAGTACATGAATATTTAATGACACCAGCTTTAACGCAGTTCATAATCGGTTGTCATTTGCTAAACAATTTAATGTTGCATCTCTAACACGGCCCAATTCCACACTGTAAATCCTTAGCAATGCAATCTGGGAAGAAAGTGATGCTAACCCACTTTCAAAAGTGGCCTTTACCTGAGGTTAAAAATAAATTAACCCAGCAGTACACAGCAGAATAAAAAGGAAGGGAAGTATAATAAATGAGAAATGGATAGAGGGAGATATGACAGAAGGAAACAGCTCTCTTCTCCATATTTGCATGAAAATGGTGTTGGCGGCTCAAAGGGGGGAAACAGTGCAGAAGATTTGAGAGTAACACATACCAAAGACAGTTCTGGCGGGTACGGATTCCTTATTTATCCAGAAAGACACTTGGGAAAGGATTACAGTCATGATGCAGGGGATGTACGTCTGAATCATGAAGTAGCCCATTTTCCGTTTCAAGTGGAAGTAGACCGTCATTACCACATATTCACCTGAAAGGGCAGAGAAACAGAAACAGGAAGTGCCTTATAATCCTGAAAGCGAACAAGCATAGGAACAAGGTCAGAATGACAGTCTGTCACCACGGCAGACTTATTTTGGCTGAACGGCAAAGTTTTCTGGCTGTTAAGCTGCGCTGGCAGATTCATCTTATTTTAACAGAATGAGGCTTGGAGTCGTATTGGGTACCAGAACTCAGAACTCCAGTCATCAAAATACACGCTGAATGCTCCAAATCTCTTATGTCATTTTGATAAGAAAGATGTAATAAATAAATAAACAATTGGCATTGCCCCCCCCCCCCCCCCCAATCCCCCTTCTGTTATAAAACCAAGCTGTTTTGAAATCGCTCACACGGACCTTTATGTTTAAGCTGACATTAGGCCATGTGGCATGAGTAATATATATATATATATATTTTTTTTTTTTCTAGCTTATGTTGCTATTAAATATTCTCCATATCCCTTGATCAGGTGACTCGGACACAGACCAGGTATCTCTGAACGTGTGTTCTGAAATATGGGCTTACTATATGTGTAACGTGGCCTAAAGAGCCAGTCAGCTTTAAGAGTATTTATTCAGACCCACTAACTTTTGGTTGAAGAAAACAACTGGTGTTTGTAACGCACAGGATAACTGTAAAGGCATAACATCTGTGGCGGTTCAATGTTTAAAATGTAGGGGAGACCAGGGAGTAATGTAACACAGGGTCAGTTGTAACACTGTAAGTTTGACATTTCAGAAAAGAGCTGTGCTAACATAATCAATATCATTCACTTCCATCTTGTTTTTGAGCTTTTTTTGTTGATTTTATGACCAAAAAACTGATTTTCAGGTAAGAAAGTAAAATTTTTCATCAAGATTATGTTTTGCAATCATTGAATTGTAGGTACAACTATTGACAAAATGACCTGAAGTAGCTATTTCTCTAGTTTATTTTAATGCTTTGTATTTATGTTAACTTCACCCACGTGCTAAAACAGTTAGCTAAGTTATGGCTGTTTGGGGTGGGAATAGTTGTAACAGTTCATTAAAAATGTTACAACCAACCTCTATGATGATTCCAATGAGTTCAGTTATCAATCACATCTTCTGTTGAGGAAAAGTCACGCGAGTTAGTTGTGTATCGCAACCCGTTCTCACTCCCAAAGCGTCGAAAAACGAAGCATGGTCAAGTGCTTTCCGCGTCACAATAAAGACGCTAAAGGCACCCCTAGGCGTCACTATATCGACGCGCTGAGTGCTCCATTAATTTCAATGAGAAACCTTCGGCGTCAGACACAGACGCGTTGGGCATGGGAAAGTTATCGTCATGCTGATCATATATTGGGTTATGATTTTGCCATTATGACATGTTGGACTGTAATTCTCAATTTAATCAGCCAGCATCAATTTATTTACGCTATCTAGACACATTTTAACATGTAACCCAACCCTATTCCACCCCTAAACCTACCCATTTGTGTGGTATAAAACGCAGATATAACAGGCAGAGTCGACTGCATGCACAATTTATTAAAAAAATACAAATATTCCGAGGCCCCAAAAGCGATCAGCGTCTCCATCCGCAGAAGATCACGAACACGTACAATTTCAAATATTGCCGCCCGTTACGTCAGTTTTCATAGTGAAATTTCATTGGCTCTCGTATGTCTCATGACCAATTGCGTCATTACGTCAGCTTCGATTGTAAAATGTCATTGGTTCTCGTGTGTCTTGTGACAGATTGCGTCATGCTAAAGAGGCGTGTGTATTATTTGAATGAGCTATGAATGAGTGCGTTAACGGAGCGGCGGGATCATCATCTCAGCGATAATTTTTTTTTAAATCAACTCTGTTCTTTACATGAAGACATCGTGTGACTTCAGAAGACTTGGAATGCAACATGAGTTAATACTTTTATACTGTTGTTGGTACGTTTTTGCAATAAATACCTGTGACTGTACTTGTATTTGCCTGTTGTGTGTTTTATATTGTTTAGGAGTGGGTAGGTTTAGGGTAAGAGTTGGGTTAGCTGCTCCAAAATATAAAAGTAACCTTTAAATATGAATAAAATATGAATAAAATCATGTATGCTTTTACAAATGCAAAGAATAAAATGCGTCTTGATCTGACGCATTGGGTAAACAACTGAAATCAATGGAGCACTCAGCACGTTTAGCGTCTTCATTGCGACGCGGAAGGCACTTGACCATGCTTCGTTTTTCGACGCCCTGGGAGTGAAAACGGGTTGCGTATCGAGGGATTTATTCAGTAAATGTGTTTTTGCGCATGTTTATGTTTAGTTTATGCGCATGTCTTCTTACCAGCTAAATATTATCTGCCTCAATTGAACTTTCTGTGAACTTTCCTCAAATTGAACTTTTTTTGAATTTTTATTTATTCACATTATTAAAATGTATGCGCATCCTGATGTTTCCATCCAGCATTTTTTTATGCAATATCTCAAAATTCACATAAAAATAGGTGGATCTTGGAAACGTAGCTAGTAACTGAACCCTTATGTAACAGGAATACAGTACACTTACACACACACTCACAAAAAAGCGCAATGCAATGTTTTTTTGTAAGTTTAAATTGTTCACGTTGTTCAAAACTGTTTCTTATTTTTTCTTTAATTATGTTTATGCAAAAATTGTGTTACATCTATCCCCAGCTAGTTTTACAACTCACCCCAATAGTGGGGTAGGTTGTAACAACGGAACTCTTTTTATCTGACATTAACTCACATAATCTGTGATTGTGTAGAACATGTCCACGTGAGTTATATTTGTAGTTGACAAATGTGGCTACCATGTTTCAAAATTTTAGACATCTAGAACAAACAACCACTGAGTTACTGATGCTCAAACAAAGTGTTACAACCATCCCCGGTCTTCCCCAATTCTTCCATTAGAGTGAGCAGTAGCCTATAATTAAGTAAGTCTAATCAAAACTAGATTTGCATTTTCAGAAACAAATAGCAGTTCTTGTAAAGCAGCACAAGAATAGAGTAGGTAAGTTAAGGTTATCTGTGTCAATGAAATACTGTTGTTTCACATACTATAGTCGTTGTTAAGAGTACCAGCACAAAGTGGTGTGTTTACAGCAACAAGTAATTTTGTTGACTAAAAACAAAAATGCTGCAAAATGTGACATAATACCAGCTAATCAGAACATATTTTTATGTTATAATATAATTTTTCTTAAATAAAATGAATAGATTTTTCAATGCTCAATGGGGTTTAGACCTCAATACACGCTGCTTTGGAACACTACACCATCGCTTAAAGGTTTGGGGTCAGTAAGATATTTTTGAAAGACAAAATGCAAGGATGCATTAAACTGATCAAAAGTGACTGTAAAGCAGAGCAACTGCTTTTAACATTGACAATGATAAGAAATGTTTCCTGAGCAGCAAATCAGCATATTAAAATTATTAGGATCATGTGACACTGAAGACTGGAGTAATGATGCTGAAAATGCAGCTTTGATCACAGGAATAAATTACTTTTTTTATATATATATATTTAAAGTAGAGGTTGATTGATTAATCGGCACCGATAGCTGATTGGTGGAACAATCGGTTATCGGCAAAAATCCACACCGATAGTTATTCAGGGTTGCGTCCATTGCTGGAGCGGCTGAGAAGGGTGCACTTTTATTACACAGTACAAGAGCTCTGAGAAAGGTCTGCTGGCATTATATAGCACGAGAGCGGCCTCTAGCGGCGAATTAACAAACTCACTGACGCCTTTGTTGTTTACATTCACACGTGAGGCTACGCTGCACAGAGAGCGCTCACACATCAGATGTGCGTTTAAAACACGACAGCAAAACGGTATGAATACAGAACACTACAGTACTTGTTTCCAAATAATTATAAAGTAATTAATTTCTTGACTAGGTGCTGCATTAACAGGTAAAGAACAGCAGTGTGTATGTTTGTCTTCAAGGCTGAGAGGACGCTAACATTAGCGCTACCTCAAGCAGGTAAAACAATGCGATATGAACACACGCAAGTCCGACCCAAATGTTGCATATATAAAATTAGTGATGTGCGAATGCAAACTTTATCGTCATGCTGCCGACAGAAACAAACAAAGCAGAAACGCATTCGTTTGTATAATCTCCTTCTAAAAAAGCAGACTTTTTTTTATATGAAATGGTGACAATACAATAAGATTCCATTTGTAACATTAACTAAGGTTAATAAATGCTGTGGAAGTATTGTTCATTGTTAGTATGTTAATTTCAACATTAAATTGAGTTTGAATTTTTTTTTTATCTGTTAACCTTAGTTAATGAACTAACATGAATGATTAAGGTACAATTGTATTGCTCATATTAATACATGCTGTAAAAATGTATGCATAATGCATATAGTTCATGTAAGCTAATACATCCTTGTTGCATAGGGACTTGCATAGTGTTACCTATGAAATGAACATGCATGTTTTTAGGTTATAGGTAAAGAAACAGATTTGACCTGTAATATTTTAATGTTTAAATTATTTTCTGAAGAATTTGTTCTGTTAGAACTTCTCATTTTAATATTCATATTTATATGTTTTTAATTTAGCACATTTTCATGGATCAGTACTGTTTTTTTTATTTATTGTTATAAAGTTCAGCACTGTTTTACTTATGTTTTTTATCCAGTATCCATTTTAAAAATGATCAGTTGATTAATCGGTTAGTGCAAGTGCAATAAGTCTTATTGTTTGAATCACTTGTTCCCTTTCAATTGGGTAGCCCCACTGCGGGATGGGGTGCGTCATAGAACACCTGCTAGCTCCGTCCCACTACCCTCACGGAACCTCTCCACCTCTGCCGCCTCTGGCGATTCTGGGGGCAGCGGTTTCCAGCAAATTGTTAAATATCCCTTGTCTAAATCCTGCTATTATCCAGGACATGGGACATCTAACATCCCCTCAACAGGAAGTGTTCAAATTATTACCACTATCAGAGAGTCTGGCAGCATGGAAACTTCTGCCAGGCATTTCTGCATGGGTGTTAAGCACAGTACAGAACGGATACAGAATCCAATTTATTCTGCGCCCTCCGTGTTTTTAACGGCGTGGTCTCCACTTCCGTGAGACCAGAGTCAGCACACATATTGTCACAAGAGCTGCAAAGTCTTCTGAGCAAAGAGGCCATAGAACATGTTGCTCTTCCAGAGATATTACAGAAGATATTTCCTGGTTTCCAAGAAGGATGGGGGGTTGCGTCCAATCTTAGATATCCGAGGCTTAAACCATTCAGTCAAAGCAATCAAGTTCAAGATGCTAACCGTAAAGACAGTCATGTCGCAAATCCAACATCACAATTGGTTCATTACGATCGATCTGAAGGACACGTATTTTCACATACGCCACAACACAGGAAGTTCCTGAGGTTCGCTTTTGGGGGCGAAGCCTACCAATTTCGGGTTCTTCCATTCGGCCTTTGCGAGAGATGGCGCTTCAGCACAGAGACATTGTGCTAGCTCATCTAGTTTCTCTCTGGCTCAATGCCAAGAAAAGTGTTCTTTCTCCTGTCCAGAGAATGACTTATTTGGGGGTGGTTTGGGATTCGATCACGATGCGGGCACAACTGTCTCCCGCTCGAGTCGAGACCATTCTATATACCCTGAGAAAAGTCAGGCTAGGTCAAAATCTCAGTATTCATCGATGTCAAAGATTGTTAGGTTTCATGGCTTCGGCATCCACAGTGATCCCTATGGGGCTGTTGCACATGAGACCGTTTCAGTTGTGGCTCAGAGCCAGGGGGTTTCATCCAAGGGCCAACCCCCAGAGGCTAATAAAAGTGACGCACCGTGGGCTTCGTACACTAACTATGTGGCTCAGACCCCGGTTCCTTACCTTGGGTCCCACTCTAGGCAACCTTGTTGTCGTGAACTGCTAACAACGGATGCTGCCCTGACGGGCTGGGGTGCGGTCTTAAGTGGTCCTCCTCGCCTCTTATCAGACAGCGCAATGTCCCCTCCACTTCTCTCTCGGTCACCCAGCCCCGCTGGGTCTGGATGTGATGGCTCATACATAGCCCAAAAGCGCCTGTATGCCTTCTCTCCAGTCGCTCTACTCCCAGGAGTTCTAGCCAGGGTTCGCCAGCAAGGGTCTTGCCTCTTAGCGCCGCGTTGGCTGAACAGATTGTGGTTATCGGAGATAGTGTCTCTCCTTAACGGCTCGCTGTGGGCGATTCCGGCAAGGAGGGACCTTCTGTCTCAGACAGAGGGAACGATATTCCATCTGAGGCCCAACCTGTGGAATCTTCATGTTTGGCCCCTGATGGGCACCAACTGAGGGACATTGGCCTTTCGCCTGCAGTTATTGAGACCATCCTAAGTGCTAGGGCTTCCTCCACTCTGAAAGTTTATGCCAATAAATGTGGTGTCTTTTAAATGTGGTGTGTGACACATAATGTAGATCCAGTCAACTGCCAGGTTGCTTCAGTTCTGTCATCAGGCACTTGCCCCTCCACTCTTAGGGTTTATGTGGCCGCTCTATCGGCTTGCCATGCCTTGGTGGATGGGGTGCCGCTAGGGAGGTCAAAAGTGCCCCTCTGCTCGCTTGCTTCATTTGTGGGGCCAGGCGGTTGAGGCCCCCTGTAAGAACCAAGATCCCTTCATGAGACTTAGCTGTAGTCCTCGAGGGTCTGGTTGAGATCCCCTTTGAACCTCTAGAATCAGCGTCTGACAAACTTCTGACTTTAAAGATGTTTTTTCTTACGGCTATAACTTCTTTGAAAAGAACTGGGGACATGCAGGCTCTGTCAATATCGTCATCCTGCTTAGACTTTGCCCCAGGCTTAGTGAAAGTGATTTTACATTCTCTTCCTGACTACCTTCCTAAGGTTCCTTTTTCGACTGTACATCCTGTCGCTCTGGAAACCTTCTGCCCTCGCCATTCACAACGTCGAATCAGGAGAGACTTCATAGACTAGTGTCCAGTCCGTGCTCTTCAGGCCTATGTCCACCACACTAGCCAGTGGCATAAGTCAGAGCAATTGTTTGTTTGCCATGGGGGCCGTAACAGAGGTTCTGCCGCCACCAAACAAACAATGTCACATTGGGTCAGGGATGCTATTGCTCTTGCCTCTGAAGCGCGCGGTCAAGTTTTGCCTATAGGATTAGGGGCTCACTCCACCAGGGGAGTTGTCTCTTATACTGTGTTAGCAAGGGGTGCTCACTTACAAAGTGTTTGTGATGCGGCAGGTTGGTCCTCTCCGCACACATTCATAAGATTTTATAGCTTGTATGCTCATGCCACTCTGGGCTCTCATGTCCTTGAGTCGACATCACAAGCTAATGTCTGAGGCTTCTTGCATCCTTGTGCACACCCACTCAACCGTAAGGGGTCCAGACACCATCAAGCACGGCGGTGTGGGTATTCTCATTCTCATTTGCATATGCTTCATGCAGCATTGAGTGTAGCTTTTGGAAGGGAACACTTGGGGTTACTTGACTGTAACCCTGTTCCCTGATAAAGGGGAACGAGATGCTGCATCGCTAGACCATGCTGATGATGCTCCAGGACTGGTCTTCAAACAAAAGAGATCTGATGTCTACAGCTGGAGCTCATCTATTTATAGTCTCATGTAGCAGGTGCGCCTATGACATCACCGGCCGAGGCTATAAATACCTCCGGGTCAATTTCATTGACATGTTTTCACACTATTATCAACAGCTGGTCGTGATAAGACACTTCCCATTTGCACAAGCTTCATGCAGCATCTCATTCCTCTTTATCAGGGAACAGGGTTACAGTCAAGAAACACCAAGTATTTTCTACGTTTTACGTTTTTACCATTCCTCAGAGACAACACTATTTTGTCAAGTGCCTGACAGCAAAATCAGAGAGAGCTTTCTCCATCATACAATATATTTTAAGATTAACTGCATGTCATTTAGAAACAGTCATTTAGTCATCCTGTTTGTATTAAAGGTGCTGTAGGAAATCTGGGTAAATGCTAATTTTAGCCTGATAGCACTGAAAGCATACGATCCCACCCTCCCTGCAAAATGGCGTTCAAAGCCACACCTCCTGAAAACATGAACGCGCAGAGCTCAGAAGACCAGAGAAAACGTACTACTGCAATACATCATGTGTCATTCACCAGCGAGAAAACTTTATAGTAGATACCACACTTTAAAAAAATTTAAAAACGGAATTAAATGCAGCAAGTTTATGGTTTGTTTAGCTAGCAAAACTTGTTAGAGTGTAATAATATTACTTGCATGCCAGGGGTTCCGCGATGAGAGTCTGCTTTGATCCGTTGATGTCTCTATGGAAACAAGCACCTTCTCCGACTTGAGAGTACAGGCGGACACAGGCTGGCGGGTCACACGTAGGGGCTGCAGCAGCCGCGGTCGGAGTACCGTAGAAGGAGCGTTATAACTCAAACTGGAGGATGCACATCGTGTTCAAAATCTGCACACTAAACGAATTGCAGATGAGCAGGTAACTGTAAAATGTTGTTTATTAAAACTTGTTAGAAGGCCACTTGTTGTCAGGGAACACATGCTTGTTGACCGACAGGGAACAAATGCTATAGGATCGCTTGGACCGAACGCAAGATTTCCACAGATGATGTATATTTATACAAATACATTTAGACAGCTTAACAGAGTGATTGCTATCAGAATATGAGGATACTTTCAACCAGCATAACAAAAAATATTTCTGCAGAGAATCACCTACAGCACCTTTAATATGATATTTTAATATCGATCTAGATACTGCAAAGTGCAACAAGTCTCTCATACCAGCCACATGTATTTAGTATAATTGTTTTAACCATGTAAAAAGGCACTGCGTTATCCCACATATGCAACAAAAAGAGAAGAAGCGGCCAACTGAAGCATAAGAATAATAAATGCTAAGAGATCTGTGTTTCGCACAGGTCTCTCTCATTAGCATTTGCTCCAGCGGCTCTCTGCGCATCCTGCTACATACCACCGTAATGTTAATAAAACTGTAATACATTCGATCATTCATGAACATGATTTCTGCCTGAGTCCATTAGATGCCTTTCCATCAGCTGTGGAGGTGAACTCCCATGATTGCACGCTCATTCACGGCATCATCAAGCTATAAGCCTTTGTTTTGAATAAACAACTTCTAGTGGCAAAATGTACTGTGCCTTTAAATAAATACAATGTAATATTATTTCACAATATTACTGTTTTACTCTATATAAATGCTGACTTTTTTCAAATACAATGAAAAATCTTACTGACCCCAAAGTTTTGGACGGTAGTGTATACTGCAAGATATTCACATCAGGGGGGGGGGGGGGGGTGGGGGGGGGGGATTTTGTTGTTATTGTGATAGTGTGTTATGTGCGAGTACCTGTAATGGACTTTACAGTCTCGCTTGACACAGTCTGTCCAATCAGGTCGTACTGGACCAGGCTAGACGACTCAGGTGGGACCTCCACAGAATGCTGCGGGCCTTTGGTCCAGGTGTAGATCATCTCAGTCATTGGATAAGCATCTGATAAACAAAAGAGAGCCATTATAACAAGAACAGAAGGAATGTGTGTGTGTACATAACCCTAACAATCGGACCATAACTGTGGCATTGTGTGTATCCCGGTGGAAATGAGACAGAAATTAGTTTAAACAGTGAGTAGATGGAGACTTCTGATGCACAGGTTTTTCTCCAGAGAAAAAAGGCCTTAGGTAAAATGGAAACAAATGAGGCAATTGAGACATACTGCTGGAAACTGCATATCATAGGGGGAAAATTCTTATATTGAGTTGTATAATCACAGATTTTGGTATCTTTGAGACATTGTTGTAGGAGATGTGAAATTATGATTTCGGTAGCCTTTCTTTCAATAAGCTCCTATTAGTTAACATTAGTTAATGTATTAACTAACAATGTTTTATGTTAAAAAAGTAAGCTCATGTCAACAAATAAAACCTTATTGTAAAGTGTTACTCTTATTTCTCAAGAGAAATGTCTGAGACTTTTTTCCTTTGCATTTCCATGTAATTTAATTACACTGTCTCTGAGAAACAATTGGGATATTAAAGAGATCTCATTTGTGATGTTCCTTTCCTGCAGGATGTCAAAACAGCATCAGAAGAACGAACTCCAACATTTCTGATCTAATTTCACAACAATTGTCAAATTTTTTATTTCACCCAAAGAAATACTTAAATTAAACATATCTGAGAACTTCACTAGGTCTCCCGAGTTATGAAAGAGCAATATATGAGCAATGAAATCTTCCTCTGGATATGCCTACACATGGAACCGTGAGTATTAGTCCTCGAGCTCAGGGTCGAACGGTCGCCGCTAAGACACTGATCTTTCCTCACTGCTGCCCACTTCCTCCACTATGCATGCCAATCTCAAATCCGAGCCAAGCAGAACAATCATCCTGACACAGAAAGCGGTTCCGCTGAGATGTTCTCCAGCTCAGAATCAGACAGATTTCATTTATGGAGGAGAAATCCATACATCAAACAGAGTAGAGACTGACTGCACATCCAGGAGTCCGTCGGCACGCTCCCTGAGCTCCTGTCCTCCTTTGTGATCATCATCATCATCATCATCTCTATTTTCCTTAATTCTTATTTTTTCTCTCCTCGCTGTCTCTTTCTCCATTTCTGTTTCTGAACCCCCACACATTGGGAAATAGAGCAGAGGAAGGGCTTCCAAGACACCCACCAACAACCCCATGAAAATAGAGAGAGCACAAGTGAGAAAAAAGAAGGGACAGAGAGACTAAATGAGTTTTGATCCAAAGTCATGCTGGGCATGACAGAATATTTCGAGGGGAAGTGAACAAACCCTAGTGTGAGAGAGAGACACATACTGTATCAGTACAACATGAGTATTATTACAAACAACATTTTCTGATGTTCTGATGTTTTCTGTCCACGCAAAAGTTACGGTCACAATTTTTGTTTTGTTACTATTTGCTAGGGTGTTGTTAAAGGGATAGTTCACCCAAAAATGAAAATTATTCTATCATTTACTCACCCTCAAGCCATAGGTGTATGGCATTCTTCTTTCAGACGAATACAATCAAAGTTATATAAAAAAAAATGTCCTGGTTAATCCAAGCATTATAATGGCAGTGAATGGCAGCCCAAAATTTGAAGCCCAAAAAAGTGTATCCATCCATTATAAAGCTTGGAAGAGCCAGGACATTTTTTAATATAACTGATTGTATTCGTCTAAAAGAAAAATGTCACATACACCTAGGATGGCTTGAGGGTAAGTAAATCATGGGGTAATATACCTTATACCTATAAGTGGTTTCTAAGGTGTGCTTTCAAAATAAGGGTGCTTTCAAATCTGTAGTTCGGTTCATTTGCTCTGGACCAAGGGCAAAAAATTATACATTGTAGCATGTTTCTTTCGTTTTGGTTCCTTTCACACCACACTGATTGCTCTGGTCTGAATCAGTTGATGAGTTAGTGAAACAAACCAAAATGCAGTCATGTGACAACATCCACATCACTCGTTAGCTAGATGTGTCTTTGTACGTATTGGTCAATTGGTCAGAATTATAATGTGGGAAAATTCCAATGGAACTCCTGGAAATAAACAAAAAGAGAAGGAAAAGCAAGCAGGCAACATATCACTTTTGTAAGTCAAAAATGTGCAGTTATTTAGGCAGTTGTGTTTGTTCGAGGTTGGATCACATTCTCACCACAAACGAGCCGCTCCAGTGTTTGTTTAAAAGTGTACAGAGACAACCTCTTCAAGGAGGTCTGGGTACGCTTGTTTGGTGCGTGCAATTGCTGCATGTATACCTGCCCAAACGAACGTCTCAGGTTACAAATGTAACCATTGTTCCCTGAGAACAGGGAACGAGACGCTGCGTCAGCTTTGACGCTACGGGGAACGCCTCCAGCGTGACTGGTGCCTGAAATCACATTGAATCACGTCAATCCTATTGACCGGCGACAGCCTATGATGTCATCAAGGTGCGACCAGGAAGTATATAAGGGCGCCTTGCCAACATGACAGTATCTATCGTCTGAAGGGACTGTTTCGGCAGGCAGGCCCTGCGGCATGGCACAGCGACGCAGCGTCTCGTTCCCTGTTCTCAGGGAACAATGGTTACATTTGTAACCTGAGACGTTCCCTTTCGAAAGGGAACTCGCGCTGCGTCAGCTTTGACGCTACGGGGAACGATATACCCACGCCGCCATGCCGACGGGAGTGCATGCCCAATGGCAGTGACAACTGTCAAGACAAGCAAATTCTGCTGAAATGCCTGAACCACTCCCCTTCTGGTCACATTAGGCTGTCAGTGACAGCGCTCCCTACGGTCATAGCCCAAGCTATCGCCTGAGAAGGAAACCTTACACACATGAGGTCCTTCCCAGGCCTTGCTCGAAGGCCTGGAACCAACCCATTCGACTTAGAAGGGGTTCCTTTAAGGGAACGTGGCAAGGGGAACCCGAGGGAACCCATGCCAGTCACTATTCGGGAGGTTCTCACCGAATGCCACCAGGGAGACCTGACCAGGTGACCCAGTCTGCTATGGGACACGTAATACGGTCAACCCTGTCTGTACAGTACAGAGCCTCTGGTACTCGCCTCCGAAGAGACATCCCGCTAGGGTGCTGCAAGAAAGGCAGTGCCACCGACTAGCCGGACCTCAGAGACGGGTTATCCCGAGAGCAGCGCTCAGCGAAGTGCTTTAAAACCCTTGCTAGCGAGGGGAGTCAAGCCGCTCGATCCTCGGATCTACCAAGCACTTACTTTAAAACGTGCTTAGGAGGCCAAAGGCCTTACAGGCTGAACGTATCGGGGGGGCCCCTCGGGACCTACCACCAATGGATCAGCGCCAGGCGGCCGTAAGCTCATAGCAGACCCTCACTTGAGAGGAGCTCATAAGCCTGCCCGGTAGGTAATCATGCCGTAGGCCAACTATGAAGGTCCCGTCCTGTTGGGACCGCATAGCCGCAGTGACACCTCGTATGCTAGGGTAAGAACACCGCCTTCAGGTCTCGCAAACGGCCAGAGACCGGCGCCTGATAGCGGGTGGCCACTAGCTGTCAGCGTAAAGCCAGTTGTGTGTTCCCGCCTGGGGAACTCGTCCCCCAGGGAGGCCGAGAGGGGCCTCCACCTGGTAACCTGTATAGACCGCTTGCGCATCCAATAGCAGCGCTCGTCCTCAGGAAGGCCATACGGGCCTGATACCTGATCGCAGTCGAGCTAGCCCTCGAGGTAGCTGGGAAGACCAGGGACTCGCTTCATCAGGGAGGCCAAGCGGGCCTACCAACTGCAAAGATATCGGGCACTCACAGCCTAGCTGAACGTGCTACTCGTAGCACTTCATGCTCACCACAGCGGCTGGGGACCGGGAGCTCGCTTTCAGGGAGGTACCATGCCTACCATCCGACAGCAGAACGTGCCGCTCACGGCACTTTACACTCACCACAGCGGCTGGGGAGCCGGCCTCTGCTCAGTGACTGGACCCCTCCAGAAGACCACGAGACCAGAGCGTGCCCTTAGAGGAGGCCACGTGGGCCTACTACTCCAAAGCGAATCCCCTCAGGGAAGCCCGTGCAGCTTTGCCTGATAGCAGCCCATGCTACGCTCCGTTACCGAAACTGGGGACCAGGGAACGATTCCAGGGAGGCGCAATGCCTCCACCTAGTAGCAGAACATGCCGTCCGTAGCGCTTCGCTAACCGTCTCACTCACTTTCTCAGCGCCTGAGGATCGGGAGCTCGCTTCCAGGGAGGCAATCATGCCTACCAACCGAAAGCAGAACGTGCTACTCGTAGCACTTCACGCTCATTACCACAGCGACTGGGAACCGGGAGCTCGCCCTCAGGGAGGCGAACGTGCCTACCAAATGAAAGCAGAACGTGCTACACGTAGCACTTCACGCTCATTACCACAGCGACTGGGAACCGGGAGCTCGCCCTCAGGGAGGCGACCCTGCCTACCAACTGAAAGCAGAACGTGCTACTCGTAGCACTTCACGCTCATTGCCACAGCGACCGGGAACCGGGAGCTTGCCCTCAGGGAGGCGACCGTGCCTACCACCTGATAGCAGAAGGTGCTACTCATAGCACTTCATGCTCACCGCCACAGTGGCTGGGCACCGGGAGTTTGCCTCCAGGGAGGTCACTCAGGGAGGCCGGATGAGGCCTACTACCCACTAGCACTCGTGCTAGCCATCCAGTGACTGGGGCCCAGGAACGCCATCCGCAGAGGAGGTCGAGTGAGCCTGCTTTCCCCACAGCAGGCCCATAGGGAGGCCCGGTAGGGCCTACCACCTACTTAGCAGCTCGTACCAGCCGTCGAGGGACTTAATGCCTATGGTGCCCCCTCGGGGGAGACCAGGCGGCGCCTGCTGACCACAGCAGGCTCTCAGGGAGGCCAGACAGGGCCTAACTCCTGAGCGAAGGTAACCCAAACCGGGAGCCTACCCCTCAGGGAGGCCTGGCAGGACCTTCCCCCCCGAATAGGGGGTCTGCAGATTCCAAAGATCCTGCCGTGACTTTCTAAGAAGGCTGGCTGCTGCTACCTGGGCTGACGGCAGCTGTCTGCTGCTGACGAAGGCCTGGAAATCCAGTTAACACCTGGGGACTCATCCCCAGGGCCAAATGACGGGTCACTGCTGACGTCGACACCAGTGGAGAAGAGCCTCCGAGGCCCAATCGGGGCGGCTGTCATACATTCCATGCAGCGGCCAACCGTAAACGCGAGGGCGTCAGCCATCGGCAATGCTCGGGCCTCAGGGGAGCATCCAACCAGAACCGCATTACAGAAGGTTTACCCGATGTTCAGCTCGACCCGGGCCCTAAAAGGAGGTGAAGCAGAGACATAAAGCAAGGGAACAATATCACAGAAATGTGAAATCCACCGGCCGTACCATCCTCCAGGAAGAGGCCGGGGGCCGCCAGCAGATGGCGGCCACCAAGCTCCGAAAGGCAGAAACAGCGGATAAAGTCTCATCGCCACTGGCGAAAAGACGCTTAATTCCACCCCACGACCACTGGCGAAGTCGCTGTCTCCTGCACCACCTCGTCTGCATTACTTGTGACCCCAGAACGCAGAGAAGGGGGCGGGCCTTGGCCGGACGACTCTGTAACAGAGGAGGCTGAAACAAGGATGCATAAACGACGCCATGTTCTTATATAAAAAGACAGGCCAGGGGCGAACAACTTCATTAAAAGGGAACGCCCCCATCCTTGACGAAGCCTAGGCCAAGTGGTGCGACATAAGTCCGCACTAGATCTACTCAGGGCCCGGGAAAGAAATATTATCACCTCTAATATACACAATGAGGCCCCAAAAAACCCTTTTCCCAAAGCCCCGCAGAGCTGGGCGCAGATCTCACTACAGCTCGTGCGTTAGTGCATACCCGGTCTTCAGCTACTTCCCATCTTTACGCTAGGAAAAACACAGCTCGCCTCCTACACTACAAGCCCTCGGGCAAGAGCGCGATACAGTCACCCACATAGTGGGGAAAAACATAGCACGGAGAGGCAGCAGACTCTACTAGCAGAAAGTGAAGTATTCACACACAACCACATAATGTTGCAAAGAAGATCGTTCTTAGCTTACTCACGGGGAGCTGCAGGCCCTGCGAAGATCCAGCGGCGATCCAAATTTCCCCAGAAAACCTCTCAGGCGAGCGAAGGTATAGGAGTTCTGAAAAACCTAGTTTTGAAAATGTTTCACCCTCAGAGAGGGGGACTCACCGATCGCTCCCAGCGGTGCTTCCAGCCAGCCATAAGGTTAGTATCCGCCCGCCATCCTGAGGGGGGCGCTTTCACCAAACAAACCAGGCGAGCCGGCAGAATCTTACATTTTCTGCTCACCATAGGCCACCGGCCTGATGTAAAAGCGCCCGGGGGAAAAACCAGAGGAACGGAAAAAAGGCAGCGTTCATCTCCGCGCTCCTCGGGGGGTGGAGTCTGCTGCCTGCGCTGGTTCCGGTTACCAGCCCCGGCTTCCTTCCTCTTCCTGTCGCGGGTGTCCCGCCTCCCCTGCGCCCCAGTCCTCCGCGGCGGGGCGCTCGAGAGGCGACGCTGGCTCGCTATTCCCGTCTCCAGCCCTCAGACTGGGACGGGCCGGGGACACCCAACTGCCTGGGCGCGGTCCCGGACCTCAGCGGAATGCATGTCCTGAATGCCGCCGAGCGCGCCTTCGCCTCTCCGAACTTTCCCACCACCGCCTCTCCGGAGGTGCCGAAAAGTTCAGATGGCGAAACCGGGGCATCAGGGAGAAAGGATTTTTTCCTTCTCCCCGATGTCCAAACGGTTTAACCACAGATGTCTCTCCGTGGCCACTCTCCCCGCCATCGGCGCTATCTGTACTGTGGCCCGGAGAGCGAAAACCGCGGTCCGGCGCGACTCGACTACCGCCTCAGGGGGTCCCTCCCCCCTGATCGAGGTCCCTCAGCAGGTCCGCCTGCAACACAGCCTGCAACACAGCTGTGGTGTGCAAAGCCGCTGCAGCGCAACCCACTGACATGTACGCCCTGCCATTCAGGCGTTTAGACCGGCAGGGTGGGAGCCACAGTGTCGCCGACCGCCCAGAGGCGAGATAAACATAACATCTCGTCCACGGGCGGCATCGACACATACCCAGCCAGGCATTCACTCGACATCAGCGACATCTAGCTCGCCGATGTCGACAGATGCGGGGCTGAGTATGGTTTCTTCCATTCCCTCGAGATCTGCTGATGGAGATCTGGAAGGAATGGAAGACTCCCAGGAGTTGGGAGGTCATGGGCGGAGAGAAACCGATCGTCCGAACTGTTTGGACGCTCAGCCTTTCTCCTCACGCGCCGCAAAGGCAGCTGCAGTCTACCCGCAGCGCGTTCCATGACTTCCAGCAACTCCCGTACATGGGACAGGATGGTAAGAAAAGCTTCAGCATTATTAACTGACTCACCCATCCTCTGCTCGAGTGGAAGAGCAGCAGACGAGGAGGAGGAACATAAATCCAGCTCCTTCCTCCGAGGTCCGCCTCTCGCGATCTGGATCGTCCTCAAGAACCATAACTGTCTCCAAGCGACGAGCCAGATCCATCTGGGAAACGCTTTTGGTATTTAGACGCTGCTCAGCCTCAGCTCGAGCGTGGCCGTTCCCAGATGCTGAAACCTCTCCCCTCGAGAAGAGGTCCCACCGAGAGCGGAGCGTTTCCAGAGGACAACGCTCACAAACACTTTCACAAGAGGTTCGCAAACCTCTCATGCATGCTCTTCTCCCAGACAGTAAAAGCAAAGTGTGTGTGTATCCAAAGCGCAAGATACACATTCAAAACACACCTGCAGAAGTGGCGTTCTCAGCACACTTCATTGTTATTCTTCTTGTAGACGTTTCACGTGAAGACAGGCAAAACAGTCCCTGAAGACGAAAAGATACTGTCATGTTGGCAAGGCGCCCTTATATACTTCCTGGTCGCACCTTGATGACATCATAGGCTGTCGCCGGTCAATAGGATTGACGTGATTCAATGTGATTTCAGGCACCAGTCACGCTGGAGGCGTTCCCCGTAGCGTCAAAGCTGACGCAGCGCGAGTTCCCTTTCGAAAGGGAACTGCACCAAGGGGGTCAACGAACTCTAGTGCAATTCAACCAAACTAAATGAGGCAGGTATGAAAGCACCCTAAAATGTTTTGCATATTGCAATGCGGTTTCTAAAGGTATTAGTCATTTCAATAGGAATATGGGCAACTGGAAGTTTTGCTTGTGTTCAAGTTGGCAAATTGAGTTTATTTTAGCATAAGTCTGATTTATATGTAAGATAACAGCCCACTTCTCAACAAAACCGATTTGAAGAATCTTTTATGTTTGGGGCTACAATTGTGGAGTAGCTCTGCATGATTTTTTTTTTGTTTTTTTTACTTTTGTTTTAGATAATTGACAGAAAGTGAAGTTAGAGAGAACAATTAAAATATTAAAGACCCCCTGTGGTGAAAATCAAGTTTTAAATGCTGAATGTTAAATGTCATTTATATGTCTATGTGTATGTGTATGACTATGTATGTGTCTATATGCATATTCATGTCAGCACCACTGCTGAGTATTTTCTCCTTAAAAATGCAGTGAACCAAAGACTCAAAAATGTGGTTTGGAATTGCTGGTGTTTCTGACGTCACAAACTACCTTGTAACCAACCACGTCAACATGCGGGCGGTCTAGCATATCATCATTACTATGCTGCAAAGCTGGTGAGTCTCAAGAGAAGCCAGGTTTGTGTACATTTAGCAATATAGCGGGTGAATTATGTATATGATGTACTGTACATCACGGTGTTATGATGGACTATATGTCTTTCTCCACTGATGTTCTATGATGTTCAAAGTGTTTCTAAGGATGCTGATTTTTAGGCAGACTGAGATAGCGAACTGGAACATGGTTTGTGTAACATTAGCAACACATTATTAGCTATTTGATAATGTACTCAAGCAAAAGGCTAATCATAATAATTACCGTTATGTGTCGACATTGTAGAGAGTGATACCTTTGTGCATCGTTTACAGTAACTTGTAAAAAGTAAAAGTTGACCGAGTGGATCTCTGAACTCTTGTGAGTGAGTGGAGGCGGGGCTAATTTGCATATGCATGTATCCTCATATCCTAAATGAACAAAGGGTGTAAAGTTAACATTAAGCTATTTTAAAGCAAGAATATTTTTTTTCACAGGAAAAACTTCAATTACAATGAAGTTTAGTACAAATCACTAACCCGAACTATGAAAGTAACCCTAGCACACATCACTAATAAATTAATACAGAAGAGAATTACTTGACATGAGAGAGGAGCAGAAAACTGTATCAGAGTGCAAAGAAAGAGCGTAAAATGAAAACGAGAGCTGTTATAGGTCTGCACTGTCCCGGGGCAGGAGGAAAAGCTCTGGTGACCTTCTCGACTCTACAGGGGATGATCAGCTCTCTGTCTAGATGCTTCCCCTCAGGCCCAGAAAAAGGACAGAAAGATGTATAAGAAGACAAAGAAGAGAAAGCGAGATATCCGTCAGCACATTAGCACAGCCACCACTAAAAAACCAAAACATAGAGATTGTCCTCCATCACAATGTCACAATGCGCCAGCAGGAGCTCTCTGGACTGATTTTATCTCCAGATCTTCCAGCAGTCTCCATAAAAGAGCCCAACCCACCTGCCACATATTCACATTTGAGATTAGGAATTCTTTTCAGATTTCTCTTTCTTTTACCTGATTTCTTTTCTTCATGTTTTCGTTTTCATTTTTGCTGACCGACTGTCATGATCAGTCCTGCTGATATGGAGATTCTTTGTTCAGTTTTTAGAATATGAACTAAGTCTGTATTTACACACTCAGAGGGAAAAGTAATTTCTCCTTGAGGAGAAGAGTTGTTTTTTTCAGATCTCTAATTTGTAGCTTATGTCTGTATGTATATGTATATATATATATATATATACTCACCTAAAGGATTATTAGGAACACTGTTCAATTTCTCATTAATGCAATTATCTAATCAACCAACCACATGGCAGTTGCTTCAATGCATTTAGGGGTGTGGTCCTGGTCAAGACAATCTCCTGAACTCCAAACTGAATGTCAGAATGGGAAAGAAAAGTGATTTAAGCAATTTTGAGTGTGGCATGGTTGTTGGTGCCAGACGGGCCGGTCTGAGTATTTCACAATCTGCTCAGTTACTGGGATTTTCACGCACAACCATTTCTAGGGTTTACAAAGAATGGTGTGAAAAGGGAAAAACATCCAGTATGCGGCAGTCCTGTGGGCAAAAATGCCTTGTTGATGCTAGAGGTCAGAGGAGAATGGGCCGACTGATTCAAGCTGATAGAAGAGCAACTTTGACTGAAATAACCACTCGTTACAACCGAGGTATGCAGCAAAGCATTTGTGAAGCCACAACATGCACAACCTTGAGGAGGATGGGCTACAACAGCAGAAGACTCTACCGGGTACCACTCATCTCCACTACAAATAGGAAAAAGAGGCTACAGCTTGCATGAGCTCACCAAAATTGGACAGTTGAAGACTGGAAAAATGTTGCCTGGTCTGATGAGTCTCGATTTCTGTTGAGACATTCAGATGGTAGAGTCAGAATTTGGCATAAACAGAATGAGAACATGGATCCATCATGCCTTGTTACCACTTTGCAGGCTGGAGGTGGTGGTGTAATGGTGTGCGGGATGTTTTCTTGGCACACTTTAGGCCCCTTAGTGCCAATTGGGCATTGTTTAAATGTCACGGCCTACCTGAGCATTGTTTCTGACCATGTCCATCCCTTTATGACCACCATGTACCCATCCTCTGATGGCTAATTGCAGCAGGATAATGCACCATGTCACAAAGCTCGAATCATTTCAAATTGGTTTCTTGAACATGACAATGAGTTCACTGTACTAAAATGGCCCCCACGGTCACCAGATCTCAACCCAATACAGCATCTTTGGGATGTGGTGGAACGGGAGCTTTGTGTCCTGGATGTGCATCCCACAAATCTCCATCAACTGCAAGATGCTATCCTATCAATATGGGCCAACATTTCTAAAGAATGCTTTCAGCACCTTGTTGAATCAATTCCACGTGGAATTAAGGCAGTTCTGAAGGCGAAAGGGGGTCAAACACAGTATTAGTATGGTGTTCCTAATAATCGTTTAGGTGAGTGTATTATATATATATATATATATATATATATATATATATATATATATATATATATATATATATATATATATATATATATATATATATATATATATATATATATATATATATACAGTTAAAATTCTCCACATTCAATTTAATTTAATTTCCTACCGTTTCGGAGGGAAATGTAGTAGCAATTCGGAGACTCTCCTCATGTGTTTTGCATAATTATGCATTTAAAAGTTAATGACCAAACACATTATTTTGGTATAAAAGTTCACAATGCTGTTGCAGATTAAATATAATGTGGATAACATTGAATAAATATATTTTTCGTCAGGTTAGATACTGATTATTAATCAATCAAACCCATTTATCTAAACCTCTCCACTTAACTGTCGGATTCGCACATCCTTTATGTTTGTAGTTTTTAAACACTTTTTATTTGTGTTTGTAGTTCTAATTGAATCCTTGTCTAATGTGCAATGTGGGCAATATTAGCCATTAGAGTGTGCATGGATATGCACTTCGGATTCCAACCAGAAAAAGTAGACCATCCAGGTATCTTTGGAATACTCATTTTAACATACTACAATATGGGGCACACTAATTCTTATTTCAAAGGACAGATAGTATGCGAATTGGGACACAGCATTCATCCTAGAAAGCATTTGATTGGACAAAAATGAATGCAATGGAATTCAAACAAGATGAGTCACCAATAGTTTAGGTCCGTTTTCCTGCTAGAGAAAACCTGTGCATTTTAAATGCATATGTTGTAAGTGAATTCTGTCAGCTTTTAGGAGTAGACTAGCATATAGATTAACTTCAATTCTGGTTTTATTGGGTCTCTACTCACAAATAAAAAAAATCTTAAATAATCCACTCTGTTCCCTGCATGATTCGTTAAGTCATCTGACAGTGAAGAGAGAGAGAAATCCATTTTTAAAGAAGGGATTACTTCAGTGCTCTTCAAGAACCAGTTCATAAGTAATATACTTCTAACCCCAAACATGTCATATAAACTGCCATGTTTCTTTACTCAGAAACACTGTCTCAAATCTTGCTTTAGTGTTTTGTGGGATGAAAAAAAATCTGCATATATATAAAGTATAATCCTCACAGCTGCCGAACTTCAGAGGGCAGGAATGGCCATCCATCGGGAAATTGACGAGTCTCATTGGGCATTCTGCACTTATTGTCAATCTGTGGGGAAAAAAAACAATGTAATGTCCACCAACACCTTTATCGGTTTCCCAGCAAACAATAGCCGTCATTTTGTCTCGGTTAACTAGACCCAATATAGTCCGGTTATAAGTAAACCACTTCTAGTAAAAATACACTTGAATTTAGTTACATGTCGTTTTTGCCAAAATAACTTGCGAGATGTATGATATTCCATCATGTAAGCAAAGTCAACAGTGATTAGGCCACAAGGTGTTTGGTTTCAATTCTTTGACATGTTCATGATCTAGATGACTAGTCTATTGTTTGACGTCTATTACATTTTCACTGACAGCCCAAATATTGCTTTGTTTAGGCTAAATGTCAGGGCTGTGTTTGGACAGCTATTAGACACCTTTTAAACGCAAAATTACTTGCTGGGCTTTCACCAAGTAGGACATGAAACAACATTTCTAACAACCAACTAGTATTGAAGGGTTAGCGTTAGGGGCCGGGACTGAGGCTTCATATCAAGCTGCTATTTTCCACTGAACATAAATACTGCTGCAGGACCAACAAAAGATGATCCAGGAACACATCCTACTTGGCAAAATGACGGTCACCCACGAGCAAACACAGCCTGCCAAAGTCTTTTCAGCATTAATTGGACTCAGGACTGGACGGATGCGTGTGGTACCTCATAGTGTACAGGATGGTGCCGTTCTTCATGATTCGGAAGAGTCTATTGGGCGCCGTCATGTTGTGAGCCACGGATCTTTTGCCATTCCTAAAGAACGTGTCAGGGGTCCAGACTTTGGTCACCATCAGGTTATTTAGCCGAAGGATCTCCACCGGGCCTTCATACCTCAACCGCCTATCCACCCACGTCTGACGGAAGAACACATCCATGGTGTACTCCTGGAAGAACGCACAAATACACAGCAGTCAAAACCGCACGCAAATCAATCTGACTCACTCCTGACAGAAAGCTTCATTAGAGAGATTCTGTAAAAAGCAACAAATCCATCATAATCTTGCAAAACATTGTCTAGATACTTAAACAAACACCCTCATGCTGACAAACTGTTCTCCTGCCAAATTCCTCAAAACCCTAGCCTGGTTAAAACCAGACCATTCTCAGTAGTAACTGAGTTATGGTCTGGCAAAGCTTCATAGACAAATCATTTCCAAAGGGGCGTCACCAACGGGCGTCGCTCAAATGCCTCTCGGTGCAATTGGATAGACCTCAAACCAATCAGAGCGATGAGGGAGATGACGTATGCAGAGCGACGGAGAAACATCTGGCCGTTTCTCAATATGCGTTCTTGTCTGTACTTGTGTTCTCAAATAGGTAATGTCCCCGGTTTCCATTTCAGAAATCTGGTCACTTTACCTAAACCACATATTAATGTTTAATATATTATTTTTAAAATGTAAACGAAAAGAGGCATGGTGTTTTATACTTCGTTTTATTATAAATATATAAGATAATCAATGTAGGCCTAGCTATGCGTTGCCTGAACCACATTCGTGTGGCTATTATTATGTTTAATTATTATTTAAAAAAATTATGAAATGAGGCAGTGGTGTTTTTTATGACATATTTCGTACGCGAACTTCTGACTTGCGTCCGTGACTTACCAAGTTTGACTCCGGAGAATGAACTCCCGAGGACGGGAGGAAACTAGTCCGCCTAGTCTGCTAATGGACAAGCAGCGTTCTTGACAGTATCACTCAGTATATATTTGTATATGTAGTGCAGGCAATGCATATTATCTTCAATGCATGTTTATAACAAAACGAAATATAAAAAACCCAGCCTCTTTTTTTTTTACATTTAAAAACACACACACACACACACACACACACACACACACACACACACACACACACACACACACACACACACACACACACACACACACACACACACACACACACACACACACACACACATAATATAGGCTATGATTATCACTGTAATAAATTAAATATGACACAAAACACAACCCAGTCTCTTTTTGTTAAATGTCAGTTTATGTGTGATCATCCATAGCAATCATAAAAGTATAAGTAAAAGGTATAAGAAGCTATACAATAAATAAAGCAACTCAGTCAAAGTCAGCGCTAGGAGACTACAGCGGTAAAGTTTAATATCTTAAAAATATAAAGTTATGAAACTTCACTTTGCCCACAGACAAAACGATCTGTCAGGGAACAAATTATAGATTAATGAGAGCAAAGATCAGCCGTTAGATCTACACAAGACGAGACGGTTTAACCACTACAGAGACATCAGAGCCAGCGGCAGATGGCAGAAGGACTGGCCGAGGAAAGGCGCCTCTCGGCGGGCTCAATGATCAATTGAGCGCCGCTGAACCACTGGCGCTCACAACTCCGAAAACGGCAGATAAAATTTAAAAAAAGGTGCTCTCTTTATAAATAAACCACATATTTGAGCTTTAAACAACTACATTCACGCCTGAAAAGGACTTAAAACTATATTTTGTGAAACATTAACACTACCAGAGGGTTCTCGCTAAGACCCATTCGTTTAGCCACCAAAGGGCCAAGCTGGTATCAGACTTTTGCCGAATCCAGTCGGTAAGACAGCGATAACATCTTTTTTAGATATGAAGGCTTCAAGTGTTGTTCTTTGCTCGGGTTTTAACGAAAAGGAAAAGTTTAAATCGCTTAAAACAGACGTGATAGCTGATTCGAACGAGTGATGCTCCACAGTAGCGGCAAATCTGCTTCAATGTCGCTGCGCTGTCGTCATCGTCTAAAGCCCGCCCCAACGTTTCTGATTGGTGCCGCGATTTCTGGGGTTTAGAAATGGGTTTGAATGGGGTCTTTGCCAGACTACTTGCAGAGCAAATCTAAATTTGCCGGAAGTTGTCTGGGTTTTCCCAGGCTATCAAAACCCTTAAAAACAACATAGAATCAAAATGATCCCTATTTACTTTTTAAAGCAATTTCTCAAACTGTGCAAAACGGACAAAATACAATCAAATATGCAATCAAAGGTCAAAGGTCTCAGTATGAACCGAAGCAATTCTCATCAGATTCATCCAAGAAAGAATTTCCTAGAAAGAAATTCCCCTATAACCCTTAACAACATAGAATCAAAATTAACCGTATTTACTTTTCAAAGAAATACGATTTTCAGCGATGTCTCAAATTGGGCAGATCATGTATAAAATCCAAAGTCAATATGAAAAAACTATCATCAAATTCATCCAAGAAAGAATTTCCTTTAATCCCCTGTAACTCTTAAAGAAGTAGTGCGTAAGTTTTGCCTCTTTGTCGCCATCTCTGTTTGAAATCTGAAATTGCATTTATTTGCAGCTTTATCTTCTTTTACGTGGGTTGTGCATCTGTATGAATCCTCAGCGTGGAAGAATCTAATGTTTTGAGGTGTAGCCGGGTTGTCTGTCACACCAGTGTGGATCTTCATTTCACTGTACATCGGAATTACTGTTACTATGTCTTGTAAGTTTATCCAAAATAAGAAGTTTCACCAGAAAATGTAATCTGAACAAGTAACATGTCTGCCACTTTTGTTCTGACTAACTGAAACAAATAAAATGTTTTACAACAAATCACGCTACCAATGAAATCTAAATCAAACGATTAAATCGAGTTAACTCAGAACAGGTCAAACCATGCAAATCATTATTATTGTTATGCTTTATTCCCAAATTGTTCATGTTACCAACATCAACATTGTGTGACTACGTGTTTTTAGTTTGTATTAGTGTCCGAAGTCTTTTACTTTTGACTACTGGTGATTCCGTAGTTGTCAACAATGATTGTGGTTCAGAACTTTCATGATTACAAGCCGCCATCACAATCACAAGTTTAAAGGTGCTGTATCTACAAAATAATTAAAATACCATAATATGTTTGTAGATATTTAAGAAACATGTTAAGTTCACATACTCGTTTCTCTGAAGAACAATGCTACAGCCAGTTATTCTGCTTTAATATGTGTGTTCCGTGTCAGAATGTCTGTTTTTGTAAGTGTGATACAGCACATTGCCAGTTTACCGAATATTATTTTGAATCTAGCCGACCTAAAAAACCTTGGCATCCATCTAAAAATATATCTGAACAGGAGTATTAAAACGTGACTAAATCAACTCATCAACTTACAATTTGTAAGTCTCTTCGCTTCTCTTCCATTGTCAATTGAGCTCGCTCCTGTTGTGTGTCCTCAATCTGGCAACCTCAATGTCCTCAAGTGAGGATCGTGGGGGAAACAACTCTCTCCAATATTTTAAATTTGGACTGCAGTACTCATTTCGACCACTAGCTGTCAATATTACATACTGCACCTTTAATTCCAATCCAGCTGCTGTAAGAAGAGGCTAAACAATCTGCTGTAGTGACAAATTGGGTCCGTTAATTGGGACAAGTTCATTAAGAAATTACGTTCAATTGGTTTTATAATGCACTAATGTGTTTTTGTAGGCATTATATCGTAAGTATGTATTTGTGTGTATTTTAAATTAATATAATTTGTATATACCATAGACCAGAAAAATATGGACAACGCATATTCACTACCTTCCACTGAAGATAGGTAAAGCCGCCGGAGGTCCGAATATGGCGCAGAGATCTTGCGCAGATTTTGGGACAGAATCTGCGCAGTAGTGACCTCGGGACCGGAATATACTGCGCAATAGAGAGGTAGAGCCGCAATATTAAAACCTCTCCCATACTCTCGCAGATGCAGAACAATTCTTTATGTCGGTGTGAAATAAACAGTTATGGTAATGTGGAAATTAAAGCTAAAGCTCCAATCTTCTTTGGAGAGAGAATTTTCTAGTGGTGCCCCCCTAGGCACCTGGTGCCCTACGCGTGATGTGCGTGGTGGGAGCGGCGGCACTGGTGATTTGATTGTTTAGTTTGTCTCGCGTCCATTAGAATACATGGAGGGGCGGGGGTTATGAGCTATACTGGGACCGACCACTTGGGAGCGATCGAGACGTGTTGGCTTCAGTTTTTAACACGAGTACGGCAGGCTTGGTATATACTTAATCATTAACAGTTTGGGGAGACCCAATTTGAGGGAGGACCTGATTCGTCATGACATTGCCACCTGCAGCATCAACACACGCGATATGCCAGTCGCGACGTAATGATGCAAAGACGAATGGGGGAATACTTGCATTTCCCACGAAAACCGACCCAACCAATCAAATTAAAAAACATTATTACAGTCTTACCGTTGTGATTCGGGATAAGGTAAGGAGATCGTATTGAACACTGATTAATATGTTGGTTATGGATTTGGATTTTATCCACCAAAAAAAGTTATGTATTGCAGCTTTAAAAAGAACATAAAATCAAAATAAACCCTATTTACTTTTTTTAAAGAAATGTCCTGGTTTTGTTCTACACCATTAATCAGTCAATCTTATTCTACAGAATATCTTATATTTTCATAATCCTAAAACAAAAAAAACTAACTTTCTACACTTCTGAAACAACTTTTCATTTTCTCCTAATGTGATCAACATTGTGTGGGCCTGAGAAAAGCCAATCAATTCATACTGGAGAAACAAACAGAAAATTCTGTTTCAGGTGCAAATACATCACGGAAGTTAAATGCGTTATGACTGTCCTTTAATGCATTATTTTTGTGCTTGTTTTAATATTGTAGGTACCAATCTGATGTGGTCACATTTAGCACTGTTATGCTCTTTTGCGAGGTGCTGAACCTCACATTATTCTCAGGGGAAAATGCCTGCCAAAAATGTCGACTCAATCACATTTTTTTTTTTTTTTGAATCTCTACTGTACTTGATTTACTCTGACTAAGCAGTTAACAACATCTTGCATTAATCTAAATGGCAAGCTGCCTGAATTATTTATTTTAATAAAATCTCAGCGGACAGATATGATGCCTTATATAACAGCTGCTCGTGCACACATACATGTACATAGACAAATCCAACCTGTTCACATATAATCATAAACATCTCAGAGCACTCACCATCTCCACGTCGGAAACTGGGCCAAAGCTTGTGACGTAAATATCGGTCTTCACTTCCGTCACTGGACCTGGACAGAAACAGGAATCTTTATAATCACATTACTAAGCCTCTTATGACTAGATATAGAGCTGAAATTAATGCGTGCATTTGCTTTTTGCTGTCAAAGTCAACATAAAACCTTTCTCAACCTATTTGACTCGCTTAAGAGAAAAAACTCTTGAACAGGACTTTATTTGCTCAATCAGAAATTTCTTTGAGGGTGTAAAGTATGTGTTAAATATCAGAATAGAGTCAGATCTGAATGTGAGTTGCAGCAGATTGAAAAATCCGTAACCTTGTTATCCAGCATTAGATAACCACACAGATTATAGAAAGACTACATTACAGTATGATGGCCTAAAATATGTTTAAACAGCTATTTGGCTATTGGTTAAAGCTGCCGTCCGTAAGTTTTGCCTCTTTGTCGCCATCTCTGTTTGAAAGCTGCTATTGCAGTTATCTGTGGAATTATCATCTTTACGTGGGTTGTGTATCGGCACGGCTCCTCAGCGTGGTTGAATGTAATGTTTTGAGGAGTATGTGCGACTGTCATTCATTCACATACTGTACTTTGGAATCACAGATTCTACGTCTTGGCCGTAGTATGACTACGTATGACCAAAATAATTTCACCGGATAATGTAATCTGAACAAGTAAGTGACTGCCATTAGTAATATGTAATATGTAAGTAATATGTCTGCACTTTTGTTCTGACCAATTGAGAAAAAAGCATTACAATAAATCGTGCTACCAACGGTGATTAAATCGATCGCTTAGCTCACATCACATCAAACTGTACAAATTATTATTATTGTTATACTTTGTTCTCAAATTGTTAATTTTAACAAGATCAACATTGCGTGACTATGTGTATTTAGTGTGTATTAGTGTTACCTGTAGATTTCAATTTCCGGACAGTCTATTCTTTTGCTTTTGACTACGGGTGAATCTCCAGTTGTCACTGATGATTGTCGTTTGGATCTTTCTGGATTAAAATCCTCCATCAAAATTATAAATTTAATTATTCCAGCTGCTGTGAGAAAAGGCTTTAAATTATCTGCCATCTGCAGCATCCTCACATGCGATAGCCTACAAGCCGGATTCCTTCTTTATGTATACAGATGTGATGTAATGACGCAAAGACATGCTTGAATTTCCTGGGGAAATCCACCAGTACCACACAAATTAAAACACATTATTACAATCTTACCATTGTGAATCGGGCTAAGGTAAGGAGATTTTGTCAGTTTTGGCTGGTTATGTACTTAATTTGTACTTAAAAATAATTTTTAACCCAAAAAAGTTGCGACTGCAGCTTTAACATTAACTAGCAACCCACACAGTCTAAAGGCCTGTTCACAACAAGATCGATAACTATAAAGATAACTATATTAGCATCCACACCAGAGGATGATATCGTTTTGTTTATTTTAAACGTGTTTGTCTGTCACTTTAAATCCTTGAGCTCATTAGAGCAGGATGGATTCTGCTTGTGTATGAGCTTTGATTCATCATGTGACTTTCTCATCACCACCTGTTTTTGGTGGTTGTCAGTGTATTACAAAGGAACAAAACAGTTCCTTAGGTTGATATATTAACATTATATCAGTTATTGTAAAAAAAAAAAAAATTATGAACTGCACTAACAGAGCAATCATAGTTTTGTTTTATTCTAACCAAACCTTCCAAGTGTGAACACACCCTAAATGAGGCAGATTAAGCAGATTATAAGGTCTTTTTTTTTCTTTCTTAAGAATAAAGTAGACTCTTAAATATTGCACAATATGACCGGGAATGTGTATTAGGAAAGGAAATGGGCTCAGTTTGGATTTCATGTTGACTCTTCCCAGTTTTCCCAACCCATTTATCATTTATTTATCTACTTGAATCAAATTATTGTGGAGACAAAAAAAAAAAAAAAAAATAATAATAATAATAAAACAAATAAAGACTGAAAGTGTCACTGAAAACAGACTCGGGCACTCAAAACTCTAAATCACATGATTAATCACTGAATCCTCTCATTGGCTGAACTGGTGAGGGTTGAACTCCTAATCGAGATGCTCTTTGATAGATGCCTGAGTAAATCACTTGAGAGTGAAGTGCCTTCAGTCAAACACAAGAAAATGGATTATCTGTCATTAAACAGACACTCTGAGCATTTCTCACAGTTGACAACCATGCATCCTAGAGAAATATGAAAGACAGGAATAATCTTACTCAGCCCAATGCACACACAAATCACAACAGAGATCTCTTTAATATCTCGATTGTTTCTCCTACAGCAATGAGATGAAATAAAGAACAAATTGAGACTTTTGCTTAGTTCTCAGATTTTTCCTCATCTCCACTGTTTCATTAGCCTGGCTCCGCCCTCCTACGTACTTCCGCTCAATTTTCATTTTCCTTCAGTACTACGTCTGGTACTGCTGTATATGCTTAGGTTTTCTCCCGAACAATTTTTTACCAGTCCAATCAGCGAACAGAGGGAGTGGCTGAGAGCGATGACGTTGATGCCGTGCGCTAGTTTGAGTTGTAGTTCAGTAATGGCGGCGGTGAAAGATGCGAGTGTGTGGCACTGGCACCGCTGACGAATGTCCAGAAGTTAAAGCCGGAGTGTGGCGAGGTGGACGAGCGAGCGAGATCGGTGTGCGTTATTGAGAATGAGACACACCGGTCTCGAGTCCTCTCATGAGGGAGCACGGAGGCATATAAATACGAGCGACACAGGTGAAGGACGAGAGAGGACCTGGCCTCGATTTTAAATTGTGTTTTGTTTACGTTTTGTTATGTATGTGCATGGCAGTCGTCCATGAGGGGCTGCTGCTTTTACTTTCATTTTGTGTTTATTATTTGATTAAAAGTTGTTAAACGTTCGCCGGTTCCCGCCTCCTTCTTCCCTGAACAAACAAACTCCGTTACATGGACAACAATCACTGCTGAGTTTTGTTGGTGGCCATGATGTTGTGAAGCCGTCCGTCTCCCGTCACCCGCGAAAAGAAAACCCAGGCTGAATTACCAACTGCTTTTGACAAACATCAAGGTCGTGTGGTAATGTAATTGCTCTCCGAATCCACATCTCTGAGTTTTCAAGAATATATCACTTCAAAATTCACTGTTTATATCCTTTTAAGACCCCTGCAGAGCACCGTGCGGTTGCGTGAGCTGTAATTTGCATTTATAGACATGTATTTCTTTAAATGCTGGCAAGTGTTTACAAGAGCAAAATATTTCATCACCGCTCAAAAAATAAAAGAAGAAAAGCACGTAAACATTTGATTTGGGCCGTTATTTATGGCAGCATTTATTCTTATCATACCAAGCATATGACATTTTATTTACAGCATATACAATCATGTTATGATTGCACGAGATATGCACCATGAGAGCAGCGTGTTCCAATCACAAAACTCTCCTCTCCACCGTGAATAAATAACAATCCGAATGCACAAGGTTTTATCACTGACACTGAGGTGGTGTGCTAGCCTAGTGGTGTGCACAGTTAATGTGAGAATCAAAGGCGAACGGCGTGTGACATACGTCACGACCAAACGTTAGCGATTGGTTATGCAGATCCAGAGTGACTCTTGGCAGATCCAATAGTTTTAAATGTCAACAGAGAACCTGCCTTCAAGGAAGTAAACGTTTGTCAATGGAGAGTGGCCAGACTCTATGTACAAATGAAATGTACAAGAGTCTGGTAAGACCATACTACTGTTTCAAGAGATCTCAACAATATCTCAAACTGTGCAGATTCGCAAAAAAAAAAAGTCAAATGTCTCAATATAAACTCAGATTTTCAAATTTCTCCAAAACCAAAATGATCTGAGCTGCTCTCTGTATTCATACTATAGCTCTATACTTTTACTATGGTAAACTGAATTTTTAATTATTGGACAAAAAAGCTCCACAAGTAGTAACCTAGAATACTGTCTAACACTTGATGGCTGCTCTGTCAAGTCTTCGTCGTCAGTGAGGAACCTGGGTGTGCTCTTTGATACCAATCTTTCGTTTGAAAGCCACGTTTCTAGCATCTGTAAAACTGCTTTCTACCATCTTAAAAATATATCTAAATTACGGCACATGCTCTCAATGCAAAATGCTGAACAGTTAGTTCATGCGTTCATGACCTCAAGGCTAGATTATTGTAATGCTCTATTGGGTGGTTGCCCTGCTCGCTTAATAAATAAACTCCAGCTGGTCCAAAACGCAGCAGCTCGAGTACTTACTAGAACCAGGAAGTATGACCATATTAGCCCAGTTCTGTCAACATTGCACTGGCTACCTATTAAGCATTGCATACATTTTAAAATCTTGCTTATTACTTACAAAGCACTAAATGGTTTAGCTCCCCAATACTTGAGCGAGCTCTTAACATATTATACTCCATCACGTCTACTGCAATCTCTAAATTCTGGCCAGTTGTTAATACCGAGAATATCCAAATCAACTGCAGGCGGTCGATCCTTTTCCTATTTAGCTCCTAAACTCTGGAACAGTCTTCCTAGCACTGTTCGGGAAGCAGACACACTCTGTCAGTTTAAATCTAGACTAAAAATACATCTCTTTACTGTGGCATACACATAAAACACTTTCTCAACTAATTGATTGTTAGGCTGCATTAACTAGGTCAGCCGGAACCGGGAACACTTCCCATAACACCTGATGTACTCGTTACATCATCAGAAGAATGGCATCTACGCTAATGATATTCTCTCTGTTTTATCCCGAGGTTTACTGCAGTCAGCCAGATCCGGGCCGTATCCTAATCAGATGGTGGACCAGAGAAGACCAACACAGGACCCCGAAGTGTCTGCAGAGACCGTGTCAATTATCCTCCCCCTGCAACTGCCTCATCGACACGGCATCTAAATAAACCCGTCACCAGTGTGATGACTCCGATTGTTCGAATATTACCATTAAATAATACTTAAATCGATATGTCATCCGCAATAAACCCGTCTCCAGCGTGTTGCCTCCGATCATTCGAATATTGCACTTTAATAATTATTTAATCAACATCATCCTCAATAAACCTGTCTCCAGCGTGTTGCCTCCGGTCCTTTGAATATTCCGATCTATTATGACCTCTGACCTGTAAAGCAGACAGAATAATAATAATAATAATAATAATAATACGTTGTTTGTTAATTGGCCAGAGGAGAACTGGCACCCCGACTGAGCCTGGTTTCTCCCAAGGTTTATTTTCCTCCATTAGGTCACCTAATGGGGTTTTGGTTTCCTTGCCACTGTTGCCTCTGGCTTGGCGTGCTCAGTTGGGGACACTATATTTTTCAACTAAACATCGAAATAAATCTAATTAATAAACTAATTTAACCATGTAAACTAAATTACTGATCTAATTATTGATCTAAAGCCCACACTGTCACCGTATGGAAATTGAAATGAACTGATGACATCAAATGGCTATACAGCTTAATAAAATTAGGCTGCATTATTTTGCTGTTTAACACTGTAAAGCTGCTTTGAAACAATCTACATTGTTAAAAGCGCTATATAAATAAAGTTGACTTGACTTGACTTGACTTGACTTGATGGTAATTATTGTTTCATTTGTTTATACTATTATTTATTTAGGAAATCCAGGAGAAATATAAGACACATAGTTAAAATTGAATTAAAATAAACCTCAGACATTTTTCCCCCTCAAAAATGTTGCTCCAAAACCTGCATTATAAGTGAAACAGAAGGGAAATGTTCACACAGCTTCCCCCCACAACAGTTAATCAGATGTCAAGCTCTAGAAAGTACCAA
Organism: Romanogobio albipinnatus; assembly: GCA_023566225.1. Lineage (NCBI taxonomy): Eukaryota > Metazoa > Chordata > Actinopteri > Cypriniformes > Gobionidae > Romanogobio > Romanogobio albipinnatus. The sequence continues at coordinate 45,003,978 of CM042246.1, read as the reverse complement.
AAAACTATTTTTATTATGCTTTTTGTCACAAGCAACATGCATTAAATGTGCTAAAAATAACAGCATACATGTCAAATATATATGACAGAAATGTCATTTTTGGCTGAATGATTAATAGGCTATATTGTATGATAGAAAGTGCATTTCTTCAAACTCAAGTCCTCATGGCACAACAATCAAACGCATTTCAGAACAACCATGAAGGCCAATGGTAAGAGACGCGCCCGAGCCCTGATATCTATCATCTCTGAAGCACTACATTCTTGGCAAGGGCAACTCATGCGATCCTACTAGAACTGTGAACCCACACCATCTAGCTGAGAGCTGATCAAGCCCCTCCAGCCTGATCCAGCTCCGCTCGAGAGCTCTTGTCATGTGAAGGTGGGTGTGCTGTTCTGTTTGGAGAGATGTGCTCTCTGCCTCTTCACTAAAGTTACATAAAAAACCAGAGCTTCATTCCCAGAGCTCCAATCACATTCCGGCATTACGCATAGAGATCCACAGTCTTTGATTTGATTATTTATTTCTTGACTAAAATAATTAAAAGAGGAAAAAGGGAGAGCGGAAACTGTGACGTGTGCAGCAAGTCTTGATGTTTTTTATTTATATAGTAACTTTCATGAATAAGCAATTAATCAATATTATGTAATCACTAATACATCACTATATGAGCTATATGAAAATATTTAACACAATTTCTAACTTTTCCATGCACAAAAACGAATGATCTCTAAAACATTATACAATCTAATAATGCATTTCATGTTGTTAATGAAGATATAAAGTGCTATATTTGGCTATTTGTAAAAATTCCATGCACACATAAGGGGTTAATTCTGAAGTTTCAGGCACAGTTACCATCGTTGGGCTACTGTACACAAAACTAGAGCTAAAAAAGTATTCTTTTCCGACCGCTAACTATAACAGCAGCGCATCACTTGGCTTTGCAAAACAGGTTAAAACACTGATGCGCGCTGTTAAATGATAGGAGAGCGCGGGGAATCTTATCGGTTTACGCGCACAAAGCGAACATCTGTACTCTTCCTACTTAAAATGTGCATTAAGCGGCTGTCGCGGCGCGATTACATAACCAAACTCGCTCAAACATCTAAACGCCACCGATCTAACAGATATAGAGCAGAGAAAGAGAGTGGGCAGCAAAAGGACATTTGGAGTTGGCTTACACCTCCATCTCCCCTCAGAGGACACCAACCCTCACCAAACAAACAACACTTAGTAAACAGCATGCGACCTGCATTAAAAAACACAACATTTGGAAAGCATGCTTGGCTTTAAAAGCACTGTGCGCTTTTTCTGGCCACATGATTGTCAAGGTTTTTGGCACGTACCCCCAAATCCAGGTCGGAGTCTGTTGTCGTATCCATCCAGGAGTCGGTCCAGAATGCGCGTGAAATTTTCCGGGTATAATTTCTCATCCTTTCTGATCTGTCCAGATATTCTCTTTATGCTAAAAACAACACAGAGCAAACTGAAGCATTTTAACATTGCGCACACATTAAATCTACGCCTATTTTCGTATCAAACAACAGCACAAACAGCACGTTTGTAACCTCGAGGCGTAAAGATGTCATGCGTAACGCTCACATCCAGTTGGAACTCACCAAGCCGCCACACAGAGAAAGTAGAGGAGAGTGGAAATAGAAGTGGGGTACATCGCAGTCACCATCTCCTTCTTGGCAGAAACCATGTTTACATGCCATTCTTTAAGCCTTCTTCACATTTCCCTTCGCCAAACGTCCCGAGGAAAGATCGAGGAAACGTGCGGCAGCGCGCAAGACGCGCTTCACCATCGCCCGCAAAGCAGTGCGCTGCATCCAAATCCAGAACTCGCTCTGTGCCCGATGGATCGCCTACATTCCAACCCCAAACTCAGTAGTTAAGAGAAGCATATGGTGAGGCATCCTGTGGAATCGTGCGTCTCGCTGTGATGAGGTTAGAGGAGAGAGAGGAGGGCGCGCTGGGTTCCTACACACTCGTATCAGTGCCAAAACTAGGACGTGCGTCCGACGCGCAACATACTCACGAGCGCACTTAAGAGAAGTCTGCCTGCGAGCGCTTCGCTTTAGTTATGTAGTGGCGGCATTGCGCATGAACTCACTTCACGCAGCGATTGTCATGTCCGATCTTGCCCGTGGTAAACTTTGACTTTGGGGGACGGGTGTTAATTGATCTTGGCAACTAAAAGGTGCGAATTTGAATTCTGAGGTTCGTGGACTATAATTAATCCCGTTTGCATTTCTACATTAACAGTTCCTACTCTCAGAAAAAAAATATATAAAACTTATCTGGGCTTGTTAATATTACATCATATTGAAATGGGTCAGTGTTTGTCGCAACGTTACACACATGCTCGCGCACAGTCCGAGGTACAGTCACACTGTACAGGAAGTAGGACAAACCACACGCAGCTCCTACGATTCCTGTACACCTGGGACAGGACAAACTCTTCGATGTAGTATGCGTGCGCGAGCCCGCTGTCCTGTTTGGTTTCCATCCTGGTTGGCTCTTCGATGGTACCCATGAAAAGAAAAGCTAATTAACTCTCGTCCAATTGTTTCTGATAGCAATCATACCCACCGATCCTTATCAGCACAAGCTGACATACACTCTGCACATGCAACTCCAGTCTGTCACTATCACAGCCTATATAAAGCATCAGATTTGAAGTGATCCAGAATCAGCTGCTGTGTCGTATTTAGTTGACTATAAAAAGCAAAACCTTATCCTCACTCTTGCTCTGGTTTATCTCGTATGATCTGTGGGCAGCTGGTGGTGTACTCGATGCTCTTATTCACAGGTTGTTCGTGTGCAAGACAAGCTTATAATAAACACGATGAGCTAGAGGTGGCACTCTAATGTAACATCCTTTATGAATATGTGCTAAAATAATGAAGATCAAATAATTCTATTAGCCCCCCGTGTGCTTTTGAGCGAAGATACCAACCAACTGTGTCAACCTCTTCATCATGAAGTGGACAGAACTGTTTCAATCCGCTACTCTTTCTAGTTTCATGTTAAGCCATAATGCATAGCTTGCTTTTTTTTTTTTTTTTTTTTTTTTTCATAGTAATTATAATTTAAAGAGAATAAAGCTTTGGAGGCTTGTCCTAATTTTGTTTAAAATAAGAAATAAGACACAATTTAAAATAAGACATCACTGAGAGTCTGCCCACAACAGAAAATCAAATAGTGAGTTAGTCTAGTAGTCTAGTTGAAGACTTTCTAACTGCAATATTGTCTTATTTTGCTTTCCTTTTTTTATCAAAACATATTGCCTAAAAGATTTGTCCACTTCTAAAATGGCTTCCTGCTCTGCTGATGTAACCAAGGCCACATTTTTGGGGAAAAGTTAAATGTTTATTTTTAATATCCAATAAAATCCCAATATAAATGAATTAATGAATAGTATTTAAATATAATATTTAAATTTGAATATTGTTAAATTTGGTCAACAAATGCCAGGGTTGGGAAACCTGTTCTAAAAAAATTCATTTGGTGCCAGTAGATGAACATAAATTAAATATGAAATACTTTTGCTGGCCATTTAAATTAATTAATCAAACTGTACAACTGCCCTGTAAAACCTAGCTAAGAAATCTCAATTAACAGGACAACAGGAATCTTTTTTTTTTTTTTACTTGACACTGCTTTATACAGTCATGGTCAGAATTTAAATCTAACCTTTAATTGAAGTAAAATAAGTGAAGTCACATTATGAAATAAAAGTTTTCTCCAAAACACATTGGCCATAAATATTGCCACCCCTAGATTTTTTTTTATGAGTAAAATATCTCCGAAAAAAAAAATGTGTCACTGGGCACAAAAGGAAGCTTCTGCCATAGCCGTCCCAGTCCCCTGACCTGAACCCAATATACTCTATATTTATAGTGCACCAACATGGAGCTGTGAATCTGAAGGATCTGGAGAGATTCTGTGGAATGATCATTGATCTCCAAACTCATCAGGAGCTGTTATCTTGGCAAAAGGACGTTGCAAAAAGTATTTAATAAAAGGGTGCCAATAATTGTGGCCAACGTTTTTTGGAGAAAAAACATTTCTTTCAAAAAGAGATTTTCCCAAAAATTTTTTTACTTCAATGAAAGGTTCGATTTTTGTACATTTGTTGAAAAATCAAAATGATAAACAATGCAGATTTATTTTTACAGGCTTTGTTCATATTCACCAAGGGTGCCAGTAATTCTGTCCACGACATACATATATATACATATATAGTTTCCCAGCAGAACATTGCCCAAAGCATCACACTGCCCACTGCCCCCTCCGGCTTGCCTTCTTCCCATAGTGCATCCTGGTGCCATGTGTTCCCCAAGTAAGTGACGCACACGCACCCGACCATCCGCGTGATGTAAAAGAAAACGTGATTCATCAGACCAGGCCACCTTCTTCCATTGCTCTGTGGTCCAATTCTGATGATCACATGCCCACTGATGGAGGTTTTGGCAGTAGACAAGGGGCAGCATGGGCTCCCTGACTGGTCTGCAGCAATGCAGCCCCATACGCAACAAACTGCGATGCACTGTGTATTCTGACACCTTTCCATCAGAACCAGCAATAACTTCTTGAGCAATTTAAGCTGCAGTAGCTCGTCTGTTTGATTGGACCACATGGGCCAGCCTTCGCTCCCCACGTGCATCAATGAGCCTTGGCCGCTAATGACCCTGTCGCCGGTTCACCACTGTTCCTTCCTTGGACCACTTTTGATAGATACTGACCAGAGTGGGAACGCCCCTCAAGAGCTACAGTTTTGGAGATGTTCTGACCCAGTAGTCTAGCCATCACAATTTGGCCCTTGTCAAATAATTTTTCCTGCTTCTAACGCATTAACTTTGAGGACAAAATGTCCACTTGCTGCCTTATATATCCCACCCACTAACAGTTGTCATAATGTTATGCTTGATCGGTATATATATATATTGACAAACAGCTACAAGAATTGAAAAAGATAAAAACAACAACACACAAAAAAGCAGAACCATTACAGTGTAGCTATAAATAAACAGTGAGGATTTTATAGAATTTTTTTTCCACAGTTGACATCCCGTCCTGTGTCAAGTGGTTTGATTTGTTTCAATTTTAGGCGGCAGATAGCAGATGCACTGTTAATCGATGTACATTAACAACACTCAGGAACATTGGGGGAACATTGAGGGAACGGCGCATAGAGGTGTTAGCGAGAGCGATGATAGAAAGGGAGAGAAAAATGAGAGCAGGAAAAGAGAGAGAGAGGCCGAGAGAGGAGAGGGCCCTTTTACGGCATGTTTTCAAAGCTCTTATGGAAGGACTGGCAAATGAAACTAATGACTCAGAACTGTGACTCAAACTGTCTTGTAATCAAATCCTATCCACAGAAAAGCACTTGACATGAGCAAACATACGCACGCAGATGCAAACACACAAAACATGCCACATTTTCTTGTGATCACCATTGCCCCTGACAAATCCCTGTATTATTGTGCTGAAAAAAGCCCATCCGCTGCCCACAATCGTTCTCCCACACTACACGCAATCTCTTACAGCCACGCTCCAGCGTTTCAGAGCTTCACAGCTGTCCTGCTCGCATTTCAGATATCCTATCGCACCCTCCATTCTCATTTGTCCACTTACGGCATGGCGTCCGTCACCGTGTTATCGGTTTGTCCAGTTCGTTTTGTATGGTGTTTTGCGCTCTGGCTGCTGGCAGACACTTTCTTAAAGCCACTTTGTGTTTTAATGTGTGTTTTATTGCAGTGGATCTCAACTGGTGGGTTTTGACCCAAAAACAAATGGCTGTTTTGTTATGATAAAGTCATTGAGAGCAGGGTAAAAACAACGCTAAATGCAACTAACTACATAATCATGCATACTGGTAGTTTAGGTTCAACGAGATACCTGGATAAAGCTGTTCGTATACAACTATCATCTGAATGGAGCTGTTGAGCCCTCAGTTCTCCAGGTGTTTTTTGATCCAATCACTTGAGGCAGAAATGTGATTATTCAGTCTAGAGTCTGGAGAGAGAAGAAAATGACATCATGACAGCATGGATTGACTGATGTCATGACACCACAATAACACCAAGACCTTCACTGTGACATCGAAAAAACAGCAGACACTTTTTCACACTTTTTAGAGCCTCCAAAGACAATTTATGCTCTGGTAAAAACCTCTACTATAATATAACCGGCTGCACTTTATTTAAAGTGTGTGCACTTACATGTACTTACAGTGTACGTACTTAAGAAAGTACTGGGTAATATAAGGTAACTACATGGGTTAAGGTTAGGTTTAGTGGTAGTTTCAGGGTTAGTACCTAGTTATTAAAACTTTATATACAGAAAGTTTATAAGATTACTATGGCCCTGTTCCAAATGGAACACTTCCTAATATGCACTTATGGTCTCATGGCTTTATGCAATTTAAGTGCACATGTCTGTTAAGTCCATGAAACCATAGGGTGTTCCATTTGTCATTATAGGCCCTGTCCCAAATGGCACCCTAAACACTTGCAGTCTTTCTATGCACTCTCGTGATGTAACAACGCTTTGACTGTCAGGAAGAAGCTCGCTTCAGTGCGGACTCAGCAAAAGTGTGCATCGAGGGCCCACATCGACCACAAAGGGGGTGCTCGCAAGCACCCTTCTGAATCCTATAGACTCATGGACTTACCAGACACTCGTGGCAGCCATTGTAAGTCCACAAGACCGAAAGTGCATATCAAGTGTGCCATTTAGGACAGGGCCTTAGGTTTCAGAAGGGTGGTCGTCCTCAATGTGCACTTTTGCAGAGCCCAAACTGAACTGAAGCAAGTTAAGTCAAAGGGGCTTTACGTCACGAAAGTGCGGACTCATTGGAAGACCCATTGTTTTAGGGTGCCATTTGGGACAGGGCCTATGAATGGGAGAAATTGCAACGCGCAATATGACGGAATAAGTCCCGCCTTCTAAATAAAAGTGCCAATCGCTGATTGATACAGTCATTGTATCACTGCAGTTGCCGTTAGAAGCTCCGGTTAACATAGAAACACAAATTTGAGCACTGGGAAGGACAGTAAAGGACGCTGGTTCACTACAAATTGGGACACTGATGACTATTTCTGGCAACGTGACAACGTCCTCATTGTATAACATTACTACTGATATTTATAAACAAACGTGCAATTACACGTGCACACCACTAGTTGGCAGTGTCCACGGCATGTTGATGATGTAACCTGCAGTATCAAGGCAAACGCCGAAGAAGAAGCAGCTTGTTGTGTACGTTGTCGGAGAAACAGCAACAGTGATGACGACAAATAGAAAGAGAATTTTGTTGCAGCTTGAGTTGTTAAATATTGAAGAACAGAACATTTAGAATCCACAAGGGGAAATGCATATGAGGAAATGCGACGCTATCGCAGTTTTTTTTACCTGAGGGAGGGGTTCTAGCAGACCGATCACAGCGCTTGCAATCCGCGTAGAATTGATACATTGTTACATTTTTGGAAAGGTGCACGTTAGGCTACGCCATATGCAATGCATTCTAGACAGCCTATATGACATAGCTATGGCATAGGTTTGACGCAGAAGTATAAATCAGCCTTTAGGGAGCGAACATTTCAGTGTCCTGGGGGATAATGTGATTGAGACAGCCCTTAAAATGACTGATTCCCTGATCAGTGCCCTAATTACTAAACTAGGGGGCTGATTGAGACACACCCACAGACAATGTTCTGAGACGCGTGCTTAGGACTGCACATGCACTGCAAAAAAAAATCAGGTCTCCAATTGAAAATTTTCTAGTGACCGATCACACCTAAATTTTTCAGTTGGCCAAATTGAATTTCTGTGAATTGATGCAATTTAATTCAGAAATTCAATTTGGCCAACTAAAAAATGTAGATGAGATCAGTCACTAGAAAAACAATTGGAGACCTGATTTTTTTTTACAGTGTGTGAATTGACTGGTCCAGCTTGAAAAATAAGCTTTTTTAACATACAAAACCACATTTATGCGACAATTTATGTTAGATTTCATTGGTTTCAAATATGAAATTTAATCGTAAGCTTGGTGAACAGCTTTGGAGAATTTTATGTTTCCCCATTCAAAGAGATAGGAGCTGCACTTTCATGACTAAAGTAGCTGCACGAGAGGCATTTCAAAGACAGCCACAGAGTGAAATGACTTGCCTTAAAGGGACTTTGGTTATTAGTTATTGTAATTATTATATAATACGTACATAGTATGAACATGAGTGTGACGGTTACCAGCTGGAGTGCCCTTGAGAGCCACCAGAGGGCACTCCACACATAAGACTATGATCACTCACAAACTACATTTCCCATAACTCACTGCCCGGACTCATCATCACTTATCACTGATCACATTCACCTGTACCTCATTCACTGATTGCATTCACCTGTGTCTCACCATCCTGTTCGTCTCTGTCTATTTATACCATGGTCATTCATTCACTCACCGCGAAGTCTTGTTTAAGTTTACACTGCATTTCTGAGCACTCTCCTGGTTTTCTTGTTTTGGATTTCTTGCCCTGTTCCCTGGATTACTCTCTTGCCTCTGGTCCCTTTTGTTTGTTTGTTCGTTTCTTTGTTTGGACTGCCTGTCTGTGTATGACCCTTGCCTATACTTTGGATTACGCCTTTGGATTGCCCTCAAATAAAGCTGCATTTGGATTCTCAACCCTTCTGTCTCAGAGCAGTTCATAACAGAAGACTTCGCCGCTATGAATCCAGCAGCACAGTTAATGCGTCTCCGTCAGGGAGATCGCCCCATCGAGGACTATGTAGAGGACTTCATTGAGCTGGCACATTTGACTTCAATGGACGAGGTATGCCTCATGATATTTTTCAGAGGAGGACTATCTGAGCCGCTCAGTTCTACCCTGCCTTTGCATGATCCTAATTGCTCTCTAAAAAAGTATATTGACATTGCATTGCAACTGAGCGGCTCTGCTTTTACAGTGGGTATATTGGAGGAGGATAGTGACATACCCACTGCATCTGCTATGCATGTGTCTTCGGACGACATGGCCGCCATTCCAGAGTCTCGTCCTGTCATGGTCGCCGCCCCTGAGACTGAGAGTGTCATGCCCGCTGTGCCTGATACAGCAAGCGACATGCCCGCCAAGCTAGAGCCTTCACTGCTGATCTCGTCCAGTTCAGAGCCCTCTTCATCGCTGGTCCTGTCCAGTTCAGAGCCCTCTTCATCGCTGGTCCTACACAGCTCAAAGCCCTCGCCGCCGCTGGTCCCGTCAAGCTCAGAGACGCTTCACTTCCTGCCTGCCGAGCCAGAGCTTCACGTCACGTCAGCCGATCCAGAGACTGAGCTTCACGTCACTTCTGCCGATCCAGAGACAGAGCTTCACGTCACTTCTGCCGATCCAGAGACTGAGCTTCACGTCACTTCTGCCGATCCAGAGACAGAGCTTCATGTCACTTCTGCCGATCCAGAGACTGAGCTTGACGTCACTTCTGCCGATCCAGAGACTGAGCTTCACGTCACTTCTGCCGATCCAGAGACTGAGCTTCACGTCACTTCTGCCGATCCAGAGACTGAGCTTCACGTCACTTCTGCCGATCCAGAGACTGAGCTTCACGTCACTTCTGCCGATCCAGAGACTGAGCTTCACGTCACTTCTGCCGATCCAGAGACTGAGCTTCACGTCACTTCTGCCGATCCAGAGACTGAGCTTCATGTCACTTCTGTCGATCCAGAGACTGAGCTTCACGTCACGTCAGCCGATCCAGAGACAGAGCGTCACGTCACTTCTGCCGATCCAGAGACAGAGCTTCACGTCACTTCTGCCGATCCAGAGACTGAGCTTCACGTCACTTCTACCGATCCAGAGACTGAGCTTCACGTCATGTCAGCCGATCCAGAGACAGAGCTTCACGTCACTTCTGCCGATCCAGAGACAGAGCTTCACGTCACTTCTGCCGATCCAGAGACTGAGCTTCACGTCACGTCAGCCGATCCAGAGACTGAGCTTCACGTCACGTCTGCCCGTCAAGAGTCTCGTCCCGCTGAGCCAGTGTCTCCGTACAAGATGGACGCCTCCGAGCCAGTGTCTCCGTACAAGATGGCTGCCGCCGAGTCAGTGTCTTCGTACAAGATGGCCGCCGCCGAACCAGTGTCTCAGGACAAGATGGTCTCCGCCGAACCAGTGTCCCAGGACAAGATGGTCTCCACGGAGCCAGTGTCCCAGGACAAGATGGTCTCCACAGAGCCAGTGTCACAGGACAAGATGGTCTCCACGGAGCCAGTGTCCCAGGACAAGATGGTCTCCACGGAGCCGGTGTCTGTTCCTCTTCCTGAGCCGGTGTCTGTTCCTGTTCCTGAGCCGGTATCTGTTCCTGTCCCTGAGCCGGTGTCTGTTTCTGAGCCGGTGTCTGTTTCTGAGCGGGTGTCTGTTCCTGAGCCGGTGTCTGTTCCTGTGCCATGGTCGCTTCCCTGGCCTGAAGGGTCGTCTCCGCCCTGGCCACCTGAAGGGTCGTCTCTGCCCTGGCCGCCTGAAGGGTCATCTCTGCCCTGGCCGCCTGAAGGGTCGTCTCCGCCCTGGCCGCCTGAAGGGTCGTCTCCTTCCTGGACACCTGCACAGCCTGATCTGCCCTGGTCGCCTAAAGGGTCGTCTCCTCCCTGGCCGCCTGAAGGGTCGTCTCCTCCCTGGTCGTCTGCACAGCCTGATTCATCCTGGTCGCCTGCACAGCCTGATCCGTCCTGGTCGCCTGCACAGCCTGATCCGCCCTGGCCTCCCATCTTGCCGCAGTCTCCAGGTCGTTATCCGCTCCACGGGCCTGGCCCTCCATCCCGCCCCCGGGTCCGCCTCCGCTCCTCATCCCTCCTTGACAGTTTTTAGGAGCGTCTGGAATCCGCTCCTTAAAGGGGGGGCTATGTAACGGTTACCAGCTGGAGTGCCCTTGAGAGCCACCAGAGGGCACTCCACACATAAGACTATGATCACTCACAAACTACATTTCCCATAACTCACTGCCCGGACTCATCAATCAATCAATCAAATCACTTTATTGTCACTCTACCATATGCACAAGTGCAACAGTAGGTGAAATTCTTAGGTGCAGTCCGAGCAAACATAGTAGTCATGACATGACATGTACAACATTTAAGCAACAACAGATTACACATCTGATGCGCACACAATTACTCACAGCACAGTATACACTACAATAAATAATTTACACAATGTGAGTGTAGTTCTCACAGCTTTAAACAATATACACATACTTACAATATACATATACTTTAAACAATATACACTAAACATACACTAAACAATATACATTACGCTATAAAAATAATAATAATAATAATATACAATGTATAGTATACAATATTATTCACAAATTGAAATCCAAAGTGCAATAGATGCTGTATGATAAATAAATGTGTATATAATGTGTGTGTATCTTACAGTGGGTTGTGCTGAGTGATATCATCATAATCACTTATCACTGATCACATTCACCTGTACCTCATTCACTGATTGCATTCACCTGTGTCTCACCATCCTGTTAGTCTCTGTCTATTTATAATGGTCATTCATTCACTCACCGCGAAGTCTTGTTTAAGTTTACACTGCATTTCTGAGCACTCTCCTGGTTTTCTTGTTTTGGATTTCTTGCCCTGGATTACTCTCTGGTCCCTGCCTGTTTTGTTTGTTTGTTCGTTTCTTTATTTGGACTGCCTGTCTGTGTATGACCCTTGCCTGTACTTTGGATTACGCCTTTGGATTGCCCTCAAATAAAGCTGCATTTGAATTCTCAACCCTTCTGTCTCAAAGCAGTTCATAACAATGAGAAACAGGAAAATAAATAATAATAAATGGTGCTATCATTGAACCAAATACACTCTTAAAAATAAAGGTTCCAAAAGGATGTTTTTCGCAGTGAACCATTTTTGTTATTCAGAGAACCTTCTAGTTAACACTTCTTAAAAAAAAAAATAAATAAATAAAAAAAACTTTTTTGCTTAGTGTGAGGAACATTTTAATTATCTAAAGAAACTTTTGTACAATAAAACGGTTCATTGGATGATAAAACTTATTCATGAAACCATAGATGCCAATTAAAAACCTTTATTCTTATGAGTGTATAGCTAGTGAAAATGGCTATTTGTAAAAGATGCTCTTTGCAGCCAGATGGTATCTACCATCAGGGGCTAGCAAGGCCATTATAACTAACCTAACCATATAAAACCAATAGGCCTATAAACAGGGTAAATGCTTCCCATACATTTTGTTGTTGATGTCAAAAGCTGTGTGTCCAATCAAAATCTATGGTATTTTGGCACAAATTGATCTGAGTTAGTAGAAGCAGCCAAACTAAGCAGATGCCAGCATGGACAGGTTGCATGACATGGCCTCATCCTTGAAAACCATGAATAAAACTACACAAGGCACAGAAATACAATCCAGGCCATATTAAATATAGATCTCAGCAAGAATAAACATGGTTTGTGCAGAGCATAACCTCTTTTGTGTGGTGACTTAATGGCATGAATCCATTCAAATTCAAGACACATTAAAGAAACACAATCTTCCATTGTCAATTTATTTTAAGGACCTTTTTGTTTACTATTGTACTGTAAAGAATTTTGGTAGCATTTTGGTCTACACATCTGAGTCTTGAAGCATTGAGAACCACTGTTGTATTATGAATTTCTCCATAACATCTCAAAGGTGAGATTGTGGACACACTGCAGCAACAATCTGTGATCTGGCCTCGGGCAAAGATCGAGCAGCAGGACAATATGCTCAGCTGAAACCTGCAAAACAATTCTCCGAGATCATCAAAAACACAAAATGCAGACATCGCCCCAGACGTTGTCTTTCTACCTTAGTTGTGTGAGTTTTCAGGGGTTTTCTGAGGGGCGATGTTGCTCCATCGGGTTCAGTGCTGTTTTCTCAGCTCAGCAAAAGCCCCAGAAAAGTGCTGGGGCTACATCTGCTGCTGTTAGTGGGGGGTGGTGTCGCTACGGCAATGGCTGAGGAAGTGATGCGGGAGCCAACAGAGAAAATTTTTCCATGAGGATGAAGGAATGGAAAAAAGTCGATTTTTTTTTTTTTTTTTCTAAAAAAGGGAGTGAAAGAGATGGCCACATAGGGAACAATTAAGGAAGAGACATATCCACACACTGAAGGGCATTAAAAGCACCACCCACCTGAAATGAAGCATAATAGATGTTAGTAGCCTTCCGAGAGAGAGAGAGACGCACATTCAAAACCCAAAAGTCTTACCACGTTCTGCATATCTAACAATTAGTGCTGATAACAGAACAAAATAACTAATCAGACAAATTTGATTCTTTGCAGTTAATGTGACTAATTTTACTTTTTAAATCCCTTGGGTTAATCTTGATCTTTTTGAAGATAATATGAAAGGCACATAAAAGCTTTCCTGGAAACGTTTTAATATTTATTTTTTCCAAATGCCTTTTATTTATATTTTATAAAAATACTTTCTAAAATTATGCTAAATTAAAATTGATCTAAACAAAGATTGAAATAAATACGAACCATTTCAGTATTTGTTATATGCAAATTGTTAAAAAAAGAAAATAAGAATAAAGAATATATATGTAAAAAAAAAAAAAGATATGCACTACCGTTCAAATGTTGGCATATTAGAATGATTTCTGAAGGATCATGTGACACTGAAGACTGGAGTAATGATGCTGAAAATTCAGCTTTGATCACAGGAATAAATTACATTTTAAAATATATTCAAGTAGAAAACGGTTATTTTAAACTGCAAAAAATATTTCTGAATTTACTGTATATTTGATCAAGCAAATGCAACCTGGGTGAACATAAGAAACCTATTTGCAAATCTAGTGTATTGGCTAAATTTACAGACTTTCATCTGTTTGCAATGAACAAATCAAACAAAAGTAATTGAAATATAGCTAAACACAACAAATGCTTCCCAAATTCAACTGATAATGCAACTTTTAATGACTTCTGCAGTCTAAAAATGATTCAACCCCTTGAATAGAATCCCTCACAACAGCACAAATCTGTAAAACAGTTGTCTCAAGCACACCTGATGCACCTAATCAAGGGCTTCATTAGTTGCACCAGGTGTGCATGAGCTAGAACTATCTGAAATATCTGAACTGGCCAGGTTTGATGAGTGTCACCTTTGATTGCATGTTAGAAATATCAAAAGAATGGTCCAAAAAAGTTAAGAGAAGATAGCATCGCCCTTCACAAACAAGGAAAAGGAAACAAAAAGATAGTGAATGCACTAAATGTTCCTATAGACAGTTGGAAGCATAATTCGGGAGTTCAAAGTTAAAGGAACAGTGGTTACACTACCTGGAAGGTGCAGAACAGATTTCTGCAACCAGATTTCTGATGTTCAGAAAAACCCTTGAGTGAAGATCTGCAGCAAGAATTGGTGGCAACAGGCACTGAGGTTTCAACTTGCACAGTAAGGCACATACTAAATGCATTTGGTTTCCATGCAAGAACTCCAAGATGTACACCACTACTGACCCTAAAGCACAAGAAAAGTCATCTCCAATTTACTCAAAATCAAAAATAAGCCACAGACGTTTTGGGATTCTGTTCTGTGGAGTGATGAAACAAAACTGGAACTTTTCGGCCCTATGGATCAGCTGTATGTCTGGAGGAAGTAGAATGACGCATATGCTGAGAGCACACTCTGCCTACAGTTAAGCATGATGGTCCTCTGGAGCTGAAAACCTGCAGCGAGTGGAAGGCAAGATGGATTCATTGAGGTTTCAGGAAATCCTAGGAGAAAACATCATGCCGTCAGTGAGGGAGCTGAAGCTTGGGCGTCATTGGACCTTCCAACAGGACCATGATCCCAAGCATACCTCAAATTCTACCAAGGCTTTTTTTGCTGAGGAAGTCCTGTAAGATTCTACAGTGGCCATCACAGTCACCTGACTTAAGCTCCATAGAAAATCTTTGGTGGGATTTGAAATAGGCGGTTGCAGCACGCAAACTCAAGAATATTACTGAACTGGAGGAACTCGTTTGCAGCAGGTCATAACAGCAAAAGGGTGTTCTACTAAGTATTAAATATGCTTGCCATGAAGGGGTTGATCTATCTATCTATACACACATACACACACATCTGGTTCACTATATTTGTGGGGACTTTCCATAGACATAATGGTTTTTATACTGTACAATTCTATCCCTTTACACTAACCCTACCCCTAAACCTACCCATCACACAAAACTTTCAGCATTTTTTTTATTTTTTTTTACATTATATAAATAATGCTAATGCTGTATGATTTACAAGCTTGTTTCCTCATGTGCAAATATACAGTTGTGGTCAGAAATATTGCCACCCCTGGTAAATATGATCAAAGATGGCTGTAAAAATAATTCTGCATCGTTGATCCTTTTTATCTTTTATTCAAAAATAATCACACAATTCTAACCTTTCATTGAAGTAAAAGAATTGAAAGTGGGGGGTAAATCACATTATGAAATACATGCTTTTCTCCAAAACACATTGGCCATAATTATATTGGCACCATTTTATGAAATACTTTTTGCAACCTCCTTTTGCCAAGATAACAGCTCTGAGTTTTCTTCTATAATGCCTGATGATTTTGGAGAACACCTGACAAGAGATCAGAGACCATTCCTTCATACAGAATCTCTCCAGATCCTTCAAAAATCCAAAAATCTCTTTCTATAATTTTATCTGACCACAGAACCAGGTTTTTGAATTTCCAGTCGTGTCTGACAACTTAATATGCTAGGAGTTTGTTTCTGGGTGAGCAAGAAGGATTTTTCTTGAAAGCCTCCCAAACAACATGTGGTGATGTAGGGGTTGTTTGATTTTTTTTAATTTTAATTTTTTTTTAGGTTTTCTGACCCCAAGACTCAACTATTCTCTGAAAATCTCCATCTGTGATCCTTGGAGAGTCTTTGTTCACTCAAACTCTCCTCCTCGCCGTGCATTAGGACGATAGACACAAGTCCTCTTCCAGGAAAGATTTGTAACATCTTTAGTTGATTGGAACTTCTTAATTAATGCCCTGATGGTGGAAATGGGTATTTCCAATGCTTTAGCTATTTTCCTACAGCCACTTTCTATTTTGTGCTCAACAATCTCAACAAGCTCAACAATCTTTTGCTGCACATCAGGGGCCGTATTTACAAAACATTTTATCTTAGCACAAAGAGTTCTCCTAAATAGCAGTAAAAGTTCTTAGCTAAGAGTTTTCTCATAAACCTATTCACAAAGCTGCTGAGACCAACTTTTACTAAGGAACAGAAAGAAGTCTTAAGCTAAGAGTGAGGGCAGGGTTGACCTTGTTGCTATGGATGATGTCATCACTCTTACCAACTATGCCCACAGTGACTGGCTGATAGGGGAGTCTCTGTCAGTGATGTGTTTCCTCATATTTATGCTCATGTGAAACAAAACATCATACCTAGACAATTTCATGATCCTAGTCACCCTGGTGTGCTAATTAAAAAAAATATATTTTATTAATGGGAATATACTTCAGAGATATTTTACTCATAAAAAATTCTAGGGGTGCCAATAATTGTGGCCAACGATTTTGGAGAAAAAACTTTATTTCATAATGTGATTTCCCCCCGACATTCCATTCTTTTATTTTAATGAAAGGTTAGATTTTTGTGAATTTTTTTAATGATATATCAAAAGGATAAACAATGCAGATTTATTTTTTACAGCTATCTTTGATCATATTTACCAGGGGTGCCAATAATTCTGACCACAACTGTATATATATGGCCTATATGGCTTATAGCCTGGTTTCACAGACAGGGCTTAGATTAAGCCAGGATTAGGCCTTAGTTTAATTAGGGACAGATTTACTAACAGCTTGCACCAGCGCCAACCCACTTTTAGCATAAAAAAAACAAATACTGTCAGGATTTACTAGACACGCAGTGGGAAAGAAAACGCTAAAAATGCATGGACAAGGTTATTTTTCCGGCTGACCTTATTGCATATGCATTTGTTGGAGTATCCCTTTCAGATTCAGATATTTAAATGAATCATGCAAGGTGATTTACTAAGGTTTACTGGTATTTTCACTATTATTTAATGCCCCAAAAAAGCATGTCGTAAACCAGACACTAATTTGTGCTGCTCTCGGTAGATTGTGTTGGCCATTATGGAAATGATCCAGCGTCTGTTTCTTTAATTTGCATGTTGTCAGTAGATCACACGCAGAACTTTCCACTCCCATCGGTGCTTTTGCGCTCTTGCGCTAATTTGCCACGTTTAGTAAATTTGGCCCTTAAAGTAGCTTGTATAAATGTGCCTTAGAAACAAACTTTACAAGTGTGCATCTTGAGCAAAAACCATGGCACTGACATATTTTAAGACATGTTAGTGTAAGTTGCTTTCAGTTAAAACAGCTCAAACATGCATTAGTTTGTGGGGGTAAATATACAGTATAATAGTTCTTATATTGGTAATTATAATTAGCATTAGCTAACCTCGTTAATTAATATATTACTTTCTAACATTACAAATAAAAAAGTTAAAGACGCATTTGTACATGCATACATACGGTATGCAAAGTTCCCTAAGTTAGATGGTACTGTGCGTGCTTGAAGTGGTTTCAGACCCAGATAAATCTTAGACTGCGAACCCTGGGGATCTAAGTGGTCTATATGGTTGTAAAAGCAACCCTACAGCATCAATTACACTGATGAAATTCATTAGGGGTGTTGATTCTCTTCACAGGAACCTCAGGAAAGAGTGCAGTACGTTTCGAGGGGTAGCGAGAGAAATATGGCATGGAAGGCATGGATATAAAAACCAGGGGGGAGGGGTGCTTAAATATGTCACCTAATTAAAAAGAGTTGCTTGGATATCAAGCCGGGGAGCTGCGGTATTGTGTTGCAGGAGCGTGTGGAGATTACTGGATGATTTACAACAGAACTGTGAAGCCTGCAAGACTAAATATTTAATTCGGTTTTGAAAAAAAGAGGAGAGCAAATAAAAAGTCAAGGCGGACAAATTCTGATCTACAGTTACGTTACTTCCTTTTTTCCGTTTAAACAATTAACTCTTATCAACCGCCTCAGAACAAGGCTAGAAATGGACCCACTTGGCACCCGTACGTCCCTGCGGGCGCATTAAAGCGGTAGTGATGAAGCTACTGTCAAACATCAGAACTTAACTCGATAACCCCCAAATCAACAGGAGGCTGCATGCTTTCCGCTGCCTTCTGCTGCAATATTCAGGCTCTGTGTATACACAAAAACGGAGGGAGATAGAGTGATGAAAAAAGAAAAAAAGGCAGAAAGAAACCCTCTACGGTACACAAGCATGAACCCCAGACTTATATCTCTTGCCCTTTTATCCAACAATATCACCTTGTGTTCTCCCACCCCAACGTTTCCCTCCCCCCTCTCTCTCTGGCCTGGGGCAAGAGCGTTAGCGGTGTGTAAACGGCCAGTGTTCGTCAACGCCTCATTGCCGCCCATGTTAAAGCAATAAATACCTGCCACCTACACAGCCCCTGCAACATAAGCACCATCACTCTCTGTGCACACCAGTCAGTCTAAATCCAGAGTAACAGCTCAACTCTGACCAGATACAGAGACTTCACTGCACTGGGATTATATCCAGCTTAGTTCCCCCCTCTTACACTACGTCCCGCAATTCAGCTGTCTGTATAGATTTTATTCTGTCCTGATGCTCGGGGAAGACAGAGAAGAGCAAAAAGAATTTGTGATTTGTGCTATGAGCTGATAAAAACATAAGGAGAGATGCTTTTCATGCAGTTTGTGGTATGACACCATAGTTTGTGGTGTCGTAACAGAATGGAACAGACTCTGGAATCTCACACGATTTATATTATTATGCTACACAGTTTAATCAATATCAAATGAATGGGTAACACTTTATAATAACGGCATTAATAGACGTTAATAAGCAGTTTATAAATACAGCTATAAATGATTTATTCTTGATTTATAAGCATATTCATAATGTGTTTAATAATTGTATTTTCATACTTAATTGAGCCTTTAAATCTACTTTGTAAAAGCTTTACAATGCATAAATAGTCCTCACTTTAGATGAGCTCATAAAAATAGTTAACTGACAAAATGTTTTATACCTGAATTAATCATGCATTGCAATAGGATTACATGTCAATAAAGCATTTATTAACACACTGAGTAACTATTACTGTATGTCTAAATAATAAGATGTATAAATGTGCATTAATATAGTTTATTAATAATTTACTTAAACTTTCTAAATGATCTTATGTCAACTCCTAAATAACGTAATAATGTAATACTTTATTTAGAAATTATAAATTGATCATTAATAAAGTATGAAAATACAATAATTAAACATTTTCAAGAATAAAGCCTTTATAGATATAATAACTATTTACTAATGCTTAACTAATGATTCATAGCATGCAGTTATTATAAAGGTTTACCAATGAATGTTCTGGATTAAATACACCTTATAGGAAAATGATATTTGCGACCCATTTCACATCCATAATGTCACGCCTTTCTGAGTTTAAAAAATGTAGGGCTGGATTTGATTGGATCTTGAGGAGACGTTCCAGACCATAATAGAGCCAGACCTGGATGTGAGATTGCAAAAACATTTTACAAAACTCGTCTGGGGTGCGTTTCCCATACAACTACGTAACTCACTGCTTAACTACCGTAGTACGATGCATGGTTGAAGAAATCAACTAGCTACTGACGACTGTTTCCCGAAACCGTACAGTCGCAAATTTGTCATTCAACCACGTTGGTTAATGATGTCACG
This sequence comes from Romanogobio albipinnatus, assembly GCA_023566225.1. NCBI lineage: Eukaryota > Metazoa > Chordata > Actinopteri > Cypriniformes > Gobionidae > Romanogobio > Romanogobio albipinnatus. The sequence continues at coordinate 44,984,169 of CM042246.1, read as the reverse complement.
CAGGTGGTGAAGCAATAACTTATTTTAATAAATCCGTTGAAGGTTGAATTAATGCTAGATTTTTTTTTTGCTATAAATTATGAACATGGCATCTGAGGACTAATTACATTTTTTCTAAGTAATTTTGTTTTATTTACAGATTCAATCATAGGCTCATCCTTACGTACTAGAGCACGTACGCACATGCGCACTCTTTAAAAACAGTGCTTTAAATCTCTTGACAAACTAAAAGATGTAAATTACATTTGTATGTTTATAAAAGATATAGGCTGTACTGAATGTCAGCTTGCTTATTTTGCTCAAGATAAGGATTTATTAAGTCCACATGTTATGCAAACAAGAAACTATGCTTGTATCCACAGGTCGAGAGCTGTCGTTCCAACCACGCAACTTTGCATTGCTGTTTGCGAACATTCGTTGGAACTATGGTTTAGGGAAACACCAACTGGTGGAATTATGTTGATAACGACGGAACTTGCGACCATAGTTGGCTAACGACTCTTTCGGGAAACGCACCCCTGAATGATTTGTTCACAAATTCATGAATTTGAGTTTGAGTTCACAAATGAGTTAAATGATTTGATTGCAGTGGTTTTATATTACTTATATACTATTGTTTATTAATATTTTAAATTAGCTTTTATTTTTATAATTTTAGTTTTCATTTTACTTTACATTTTAAAGGTCCCATGGCATGAAATTTTCATTTAATGAGGTTTTTCAACATTAATATGAGTTCCCCTAGCCTGAATATTGTCCCCATGTGGCTAGAAATTTTGAACGGTGTAAACCGCGTTCTGTGTATATTTCTCTGAGAAAATGACAGCTCAGACGAGCTGATCTTGAATTTTCCTATTATGACATCATAATAGGAACGGTTACCTCCCTTTCCTCCGCCCAGAGAATTTGGCACGCCCATGCGAGCGCCATATTTGTTTGTCCTCGAGAGATCATGGCTTGTGAACGAGTGAATGCTGGAAATGTGCATACAGTCGTGAGTTTCTGCTCAACATCGACAGAGCCACATCTTTAGAGATAAACCTCACGCACGCCGAAGCTCGGGATGCACTGACCGGTCGGCCTTCAACATCACAGACCCCCAGTACTGCATCTCGCCCACAGCGGAGGCGCCATACACGGCGCGAGATTAAGCAGAAGGGGGGGGAAGCGTGAGGTATCCGTGCTAGGCTAGCCAGCTATCCCCACAATAAACTGGATTACATTCAATTACTGTCTTTGTTTGCGCTGTGTACTCAATGCGTCACTGACTGTTTTCATATGATAGGAAAATATCTAAAAACTTTGTTAGCAATCGCTCCGTCTCTGGTCCGTGATGTCCGGTTCGCAAACGAATCGTTCTTTTGAACCGGTTCTTTTTAGTGAACCGGTCAAACCAGTTAACCAAATCAGACTGAATCTTTCTAAACGGTTCGCGTCTCGACTTAGCGCTGATCCATAATTTACTAAAGTGACTAACTTTCTGAGATGAGTGACAGTCCCTCCGACTAGAAATAAACTAATAACCTGAAGTATATGCTAGTAACAGTTCACTGAACTGAGACATGCTGAGAGAACTGATGAGAAGTGAACTGAGGACCATCTGGCAGGCTCGTGCCTCGTAGACCTCGTTAAACCACCCCCTCGCTACAAGATCGAATACTCATTTCAAATGCAAAGATGTCAGCCAATCACAAGAGTGGGCATTTTTACTGAAGTCTCACAGCAGACACGCCCCTTGAAACAGGGCATTTAGCCAGAGGGCAAACATCAGTATAGATTTCTAAATTATGACATTTTATGATGTAAAACAATATCATACTGACAATATAAGTACACCTCAGAATACATTATAAAATAAAATAAAAAATCCATGCCATGGGACCTTTAACACTTTTGTTATGTGATTTTGTAATTGTTATTATACTATTATATTAAAACTATTGATCTTTATTTATTTAAATTTGTATTTTAGTTTTAGTCATTTTAGTACTTCATCAAAAACATTGTATTTCAGTTAGTTACCAGGACAAAATGTATAATATTTGTTTAAGTTTTTCATATAACAATAAGATTTTATTTCATCTTTATTTTAAATGAACAACAATCACGTCGAAGAGTTTTTGATTTTCAGGAAATAAAAACTTTGATCTGTTCCAGCAGAAGACTTGAAATATAGAACACAAGTCATATTGGCCACATTTATGATGCTTTTTGCATTATTTTTCTAGCCTCTGTTCATTGTAATTGCATAGGAAAGTCAGATAAGTACATTATTTTCTTGTTTGTTTTCTAAGGAAGAAAGAATGTCACATTGGTTTAGAATGACGTCAATGATGACATAATTTGTACCATTCTCTTAATGCTATAATGCACATACAAATTTTACTTGAATGCATGAGCTTAACTAAATGTGTGTGTTAACTCTCTCACCTGGTATAATATCAGGTCAGATGATAAAGGCAAACACACTGTGCTTACTGTAATCACTGGATAAATTTGAAAATCCATTGCATATAGTGACCAGGCCAGACACGCGATAACCTGCACAGACATATTTAAAACAGCTTCCACAGTCAGTTTGGATTCATATGAACAATTTGAATAACTGTAGCATTTATTTTTCTTTTCTCTATTAGAACGTGTTTTGTGCTCAATACACAGATCCACAGCTGTGCGCAATTGTAAAAATGTGTTTTTTTTTTCAACGCTCTGTTTCCTTTATTGCTTGCTGATTTGTGGGGCAATTTTCAATGCAGTAGATTTGAGTGTTGACACACATGATGTATGAGGACGTGCAATGCTGCTCTGTTCTGTGCCGCTAAAAAGATGCTTTAGTCTCTGTGGGGAAAAGGGGAAATGAAAATAGGAAACGTGTTAGTAACTACATTAACAGGAGGGTCGGAAATCAACACTCATTCATCAGTGTCCCTGTGGAAACAGAGTGTCATACATCGTAAAACATGAGAGGAAGCCATTGTAAATTTATAATAAAAAGTGCTTGTTAAAAATGGTGTGCAAATGTACAGTAGCTGAAATACAAATGTTGACAGTATGAATAATGAAGAATATAGAATTTATAGTGGGGTTTGTGGGTTCACATTGAAAATCTGGAACTCATCTAAAACCACACAATGCTCTTTAAATCATTCAAAAGACATTCTTTCACTTTATGAAATAAATGTTCATCAAATGTTATGCTGATAATCTTATTTTTAATGGAAAAAAATGTGTGAAAAGCATTTTCCGTTACACTTTATTTTACAGTATGTGTACTTACAGTGTAGAAAGTACTGGTAATAAGGTTAAAGTACAACATGGGTTAAAGTAAGGTTTAGGGATAGGTTCAGGGTTAGTAATTATTACTACCCAGTTATTGTAATTGCTATAGAAAGTGCATAAACTAAAGTTTTTGGATGCCTGCCTTTACATACACATAAACTTTAATGACATCCCATTCTTAATCCATGGGGTTTCATATGGAGTTTTCCCACCCTTTTCAGATATAACAGCTTCAACTCTTCTGGGAAGGCTTTGCACAAGGTTTAGGAGTGTGTTTATGGGTATTTTTGACCATTCTTCTAAAAGTGCATTTGTGAGGTCAGGCACTGATGTTGGACGAGAAGGCCTGGCTTGCAGTCCCCTCGGGTTGAGGTCAGGACTCTGTGCATCCAAACTCAATCAGCCATGTCTTTATGGACCTTGCTTTGTGCACTGGTTCGCAGTCATGTTGGAACAGGAAGGGGCCATCCCCAAACTGTTCCCACAAAGTTGGGAGCATGAAATTGGCCAAAATGGCTTAGTATGCTGAAGCATTAAGAATTAATTTCACTGGAACTATAGGTCCAATCCCAACCCCTGAAAAAAAACACACACACCATAATCCCCTCTCCACTAAACTTTACACTTGGCACAGTGCAGTCAGGCAAGTACCGATCTCCTGGCAACCGCCAAACCCAGACTGTCCATTGGACTGCCAAACAGAGAAGCGTGATTTGCATCATTTACATTTATGCATTTGGCAGACGCTTTTATCCAAAGCGACTTGCATTGCATTCAAGGTACACATTTTACATTTTGTCAATTCTTGCTTTCCCTGAGAAACGAACCCATGACCTTGGCGTTGCTAGCGCCATGCTCTACTGTTTGAGCTACAGGAAAGCTGAATCTGATGCTTCAGCATCACTGCATCTGATGCTTCGCATTTCATTTGGTGATGTAAGGCTTGGATGAGCTGCTCGGCCATGTCTCAACTCGCCCGCCATCCTGTCTTATGGAGTCAGAAGCACCTGAGTGTCCCTTCGTGCTATCCACATCCCGGGAGAACTGAACCGTACAGCCGACGAGCTCTCACGGTTTCAGCCACTTCCTGGAGAATGGAGACTCCATCCCCAGATGGTCCAGCTGATTTGGGAACAGTTCGGCGACGCACAGGTAGATCTGTTTGCCTCCCATGACTCTTCCCATTGCAGCCTGTACTAGTCCCTGACCGAGGGCATGCTCGACGCAGATGCACTGGCGCACAGCTGGCCGCGGGGCCTACGCAAATATGCGTTCCCCCCAGTGAGCCTTATCGCACAGGTATTGTGCAAGATCAGGGAGGACAAGGAGCAGGTCATGTTGGTTGCCCCATATTGGCACGGCCAGACCTGGTTCTCAGAACTGCTACTCCTTGCGACAGCCCCTCCCTGGCCTATTCCTCTGAGACCGGACCTCCTCACTCAGAGATGGGGCACCCTATGGCACCCGCGCCACGCTTTCTGGAAACTCCACGTGTGGCTTCTGGACGGGACGCGGCAGGTTTGAGTAGCCTACCACCTGCGGTAGTCGCTACCATCACTTCTGCTAGGGCAGAGTCCACTCGGCATGCCTATGCGTTGAAGTGGAACCTCTTCATCACCTGGTGTTCTTCCCACTAAGAAGACCCCTGGAAATGCCTGATCGGGTCTGTGCAACCGGTCCTCCAAGAGGGGCTGGAGCGAAGGCTGTCTCCCTCCACCCTTAAAGTGTATGTGGCCGCAATATCTGCCCACCACGATCTCTTGGGGGACAAAAAGTTAAGTCAGCACGACCTGATCATCAGGTTCCTGAGGGGAGCGAGGAGACTGAATCCTCCTCGCTCTCCTCTCGTACCCTCAGTAGTTCTAAGTGCTCTGCAGAGGCCTCCCTTTGAGCCTTTGCGTTCGGCTGATATTAAGTTCTTGTCAATGAAGACGGCACTGCTGACCACATTGGCCTCAGTCAAGAGGGTAGGGGACCTGCAGGCATTTTTGGTTGACGAAGCGTGCCTGGAATTCGGACCGGCTAACTCTCACGTGATCTTGAGACCCCGGCCCGGATATGTGCCCAAGGTTCCCACCACTCCGTTCCGAGACCAGGTGGTGAACCTGCAAGCGCTGCCTTTGGAGGAGGCAGACCCAGCCTTGGCACTGCTCTGTCCAGTACGCGCTCTCCGCGCTTACGTAGACAGGACGCAGTGTTTCAGGACCTCAGACCAGCTCTTTGTCTGTTATGGTGGAGAGCGGAAGGGAAGAGCTCTCTCAAAGCAGAGGTTGTCTCACTGGATAGTGGACAATATTGTTTTGGCTTACCAGCAGCAAGGTCGACCATGTCCCCTTGGGGTTAGGGCCCACTCCACCCGGAGTGTGGCCTCCTCTTGGGTTCTAGCGCATGGCGCCTCGCTAACAGACATCTGCAGAGCTGCAGGCTGGGCAACACCGAACACATTCGCCAGATTCTATAATCTCCAAGTGGAGCCAGTGTTCGACTATGTACTCGCCTCTACTAGTGGCCGGTAATGGACCAGGCTCAGGTGTCTTCGCTTGCTCGCCATTCCACTCTACGGACTGGATATGTGCGATATTCTCCTCAGGTGAGCTTTCCGAAAGCCCTGAGGAACCAGCACTGTCGACGCCGACATCAGTTCAGTCTGCCCTTTCGAGCCCAGACCCTCATGTCCGGCCCCTCATGTCCCTCCGGCGACCCCCACATGAGTATTTCCACCGTAAGCCTCCTCAGTGAGCAGGTGTCTTTCCCTTGGCAAGTCCCTGCCACCCCTAGGGTTAAAAGTCCACCCTCTGGCTGGTACCCTAGAGTTCTTCCATATGCAGCCCTTAGCGGGTCATATGTGTATTCTTTAAGTCCTCCCTACGGGTAGGCATTTTGGCATATCTCCACTGGAATATGCTTCCCAGTGTACCTTGGTAATCCTGTGATAAGAGGGAGTCCTTCGTCCATACTAGTCTTACGACAGGGTACTCACACTTACGCAGGGCACTGGAAGACAGCCGAGTGGCGTTGTTATATTGGGACCCCCATTCGCTACTCACTAACGTTACGTCGTAGTGACTGAATGAAAGGGAACGTCTCGGTTACGTATGTAACCCTCGTTCCCTGAGGAGGGAACGGAGACGTAACGTCCGTTTGCCACCTCCGCTGTGCTGCTGGAACGCGGAGTTCAGTCTTGGCTCCGCAGCAGTAACATAATGCAATGTTGCCAGCATACTTCCTTATATACCCACGATGTGGGGCAGAGTTACGCATGCAAATTCTTCATGCCCATGGCATTGGCACTGCCATTGGGCGCTGTTAAATTCCTCGAAGGTAATTGGCTTCTAAACGAAACCCCCATTTAGTCACTCAAGTCAAGTCAAGTCAAGCCAACTTTATTTATATAGCGCTTTTAACAATGTAGATTGTTCCAAAGCAGCTTTACAGTGTTAAACAGGAAAATAATGCAGCATAATTTTATTAAGCTGTATAGTCATTTGATGTCATCAGTTTAAAGTGTGGGCTTTAGATCAATAATTAGATCAGTAATATATGGTTTATTATTATATGGTTAATTTAGTTTATTAATTAGATTTATTTCGATGTTTAGTTGAAAAATATTAGTGTCCCCAACTGAACACGCCAAGCCAGAGGCAACAGTGGCAAGGAAACCAAAACCCCATTAGGTGACCTAATGGAGGAAAATAAACCTTGGGAGAAACCAGGCTCAGTCGGGGTGCCAGTTCTCCTCTGGCCAATTAACAAACAGCGTATTATTATTATTATTATTATTATTATTATTATTATTATTATTATTATTATTATTATTATTATTCTGGCAGCTTTACAGGTCAGAGGTCATAATAGATCGGAATATTAGAAGGACCGGAGGCAACACGCTGGAGACGGGTTTATTGTGAATGACATATCGATTTAAGTATTATTTAATTGTAATATTCGAACAATCGGACTCATCACACTGGAGACAGGTTTATTAAGATGCCGTGTCGATGAGGCAGTTGCAGGGGGAGACTAATTGACAAGGTCTCTGCGGACACTTCGGGGTCCTGTGTTGGTCTTCTCTGGGCGCAGGTCCATCATCTGATCAGGATATGGCCCGGATCCGGCTGACTGCAGTAAACCTCGGGATAAAACAGAGAGACTATCATTAGCGTAGATGCCATTCTTCTGATGATGTAACGAGTACATCAGGTGTTATGGGAAGTGTTCCCGGTTCCGGCTGACCTAGTTAATGCAGCCTAACAATAATTTCAAAGAAAAAGTGTTTTATGTGTATGCCACAGAAAAGAGATGTGTTTTTAGTCTAGATTTAAACTGACAGAGTGTGTCTGCTTCCCGAACAATGCTAGGAAGACTGTTCCAGAGTTTAGGAGCTAAATAGGAAAAAGATCGACCGCCTGCAGTTGATTTGGATATTCTCGGTATGATCAACTGGCCAGAATTTTGAGACCGCAGTAGACGTGATGGAGTATAATATGTTAAGAGCTCGCTCAAGTATTGGGGAGCTAAACCATTTAGTGCGTTGTAAGTAATAAGCAAGATTTTAAAATGTATGCGATGTTTAATAGGGAGCCAGTGCAATGTTGACAGAACTGGGCTAATATGGTCAGAGCCGGCCCAAGGCATAAGCGAACTAAGCGGCTGCTTAGGGCCCCCTTGGCCACCAGAGGGCCCCCAAGAGCACAAGAAATTACTCTCTGGCAAAGTTATTTTATGATGATTGAAATCGCGAAATGGCCTAAAACAATTATTTGCAAAAAAGTTTTCTAATATAAGCACGGATTGATTCTGACAGCGCTGCACGAGCTCGCGGCGCCATCGCCTGGACACTATTTGCTTGTTAGTCAGGGTTCAAAGTCCAAAGTGCGGAAAAATCTGCGCTAAAACGTAACGTTACTCGTCAGTTGCCCGGTAACCTTTTTATGAATGGATGGATTTGAGAATGCGCTATATGGTTTAATGCGAATATATTGTCTGACGTGCTGCATGTTTTGGACAGAGTAGACAGCATAGCTTCCAGTTTCTCCCTTGAAATTATAAGTCGTGGAGCCTACATATTGGAAGTTTTTATTTAGAAAATAAAAAGGTTATTTCTACACAGTCGACTGGAATACAAAAAAATAAAATTGTGTTTCCGCCAAAATAAAAGCTCTGTTTAATGTTTGAAAGAAATCAACATTTCTTGTTTTTAAAAGAAGTCTCTTCTCACCAAGGCTGCATTTATTTGATTAAAAATACAGTAAAAACAGAAATATTGTAAAATATTATAATGTAAAACAGCTGTTCTCTATGTGAATATATAGTAAAGTGTAATTTATTCCTGTGATCAAAGCTGAATTTATCATCATTACTCCAGTCTTCAGTGTCACATGATCCCACAGAAATCATTCTCATATGAGGATTTGATGCTCAAGAAACATCTATGATTATCATGTTTTTAGGATTTTTTTGGAAAGCTTTCTATTTCAGAGAAATTCTGTTCTTTTGAACCTTCTATTCATCAAAGAATCCCGGGAAAAGTGAAAAAAAAGTACATATCCCAGTGTGAACTGTAGTACTGTAAGACTTACTGTAAGACTTTGAATATTAACGCCTGATCACTCTTGTGGGTTTGCTACAATTAAAAACCGTATAAGGGTAAAAACATGACAGGCAGACATTATGCAAGCAACACAGCTACAACTAATACAATTTATGTGTGCGAATTATCAAGAATTGACAATAGTCAATCGTATTGGTGGCACAGAGGGGCCCCCAAATAAAATTCTGCTTAGGGCCCCATAAGGGCTTGGGCCGGCCCTGAATATGGTCATACTTCCTGGTTCTAGTAAGAACTCGAGCTGCTGCGTTTTGGACCAGCTGGAGTTTATTTATTAAGCGAACAGGGCCACCACCCAGTAGAGCATTACAATAATCTAGCCTTGAGGTCATGAACGCATGAACTAACTGTTCAGCATTTTGCATTGAGAGCATGTGCCGTAATTTAGATATATTTTTAAGATGGTAGAATGCAGTTTTACAGATGCTCGAAACGTGGCTAACGTTACATCTCCGTTCCCTCCTCAGGGATTGAGGGTTACATACGTAACCGAGATGTTACGTGTTTTATATTCTTTAGAAGTGGGTAGGTTAAGGGTAGGAGTTGGGTTAGCTGCTCCAAAATATAAAAGTAACCTTTAAATATTAATAAAATCATGTCTGCTTTTACAAATGCAAAGAATAAAATGCATCTTGATCTGACGCATTGGGTAAACAACTGAAATGAATGAAGCACCCAGCGCGTCGATATAGTGACGCCTAGGGGTGCCTTTAGCGTCTTCGTTGTGACGCGGAAGGCACTAGACCATGATTCGGATTTTAACGCCTTGGGAGTGAGAATGGGTTGTAAATACATAATATATATCTATATTAAAAATAGAAACTGTATTAAAAATTGCATGGATATGGGAAAAAATAAATAAAAGAGACAAAGAAAAAAAAAAAAAATATATATATATATATATATATATATACAGGTCCTTCTCAAAAAATTAGCATATTGTGATGAAGTTCATTATTTTCCATAATGTAATGATAAAAATTTAACTTTCATATATTTTAGATTCATTGCACACCAACTGAAATATTTCAGGTCTTTTATTGTTTTAATACTGATGATTTTGGCATACAGCTCATGAAAACCCAAAAGTCCTATCTCAAAAAATTAGCATATTTCATCTGACCAATAAAAGAAAAGTGTTTTTAATACAAAAAAAGTCAACCTTCAAATAATTATGTTCAGTTATGCACTGGTCGGGAATCCTTTTGCAGAAATTACTGCTTCAATGCGGCGTGGCATGGAGGGAATCAGCCTGTGGCACTGCTGAGGTGTTATGGAGGCCCAGGATGCTTCGATAGCGGCCTTAAGCTCATCCTTTTAAGCTCATCTTAAGCTTTTTTTTTTTTTGGAATGAACCGCCACATCCTCACACGCTTCTACACCTGCACCATAGAGAGTCTGCTGACTGGCTGCATCACCACCTGGTACGGCAACAGTACCGCCCGCAACCGCAAGGCCCTGCAAAGGGTAGTGCGCACGGCCAGCTGCATCATCGGAGGTGAGCTTCCCTCCCTCCAGGACATTTACGCCAGGCGGTGTGTGAAGAGAGCTCAGAGGATCATCAGAGACTCTAGCCACCCGAACCATGGGCTGCTCTCACTGCTGCCATCAGGCAGACGGTACCGCAGCATCAGAACACGCACCAGCCGACTCCAGAACAGCTTCTTCCCACAAGCAATCAGACTACTTAACTCTCTTGATCCATCAGGATCATAACACACACTGGACAGAATATCACTCAGCACAAACCACTGGAGATACAAACACATTATATACACATTTATTTATCATACAGCATCTATTGCACTTTGGATTTCAATTTGTGAACATATTGTATACTGTACATTGTATATTATTACTATAGCTTAATGTATACTGTTATTGTTTAATGTATGTTTAGTGTATATTGTTTAAAGTATATGTATATTGTAAGTATGTGTATATTGTTTAAAGCTGTGAGAACTACACTCACATTGTGTAAATTATTTGTTGTTTATTGTAGTGTATACTGTGCTGTGAGTAATTGTGTGCGCATCAGATGTGTAATCTGTTGTTGCTTAAATGTTGTACATGTCATGTCATGACTACTATGTTTGCTCGGACTGCACCTAAGAATTTCACCTACTGTTGCACTTGTGCATATGGTAGAGTGACAATAAAGTGATTTGATTTGATTTGATTGATCCAGAGTGTTGGGTCTTGCGTCTCTCAACTTTCTCTTCACAATATCCCACAGATTCTCTATGGGGTTCAGGTCAGGAGAGTTGGCAGGCCAATTGAGCACAGTAATACCATGGTCAGTAAACCATTTACCAGTGGTTTTGGCACTGTGAGCAGGTGCCAAGTCGTGCTGAAAAATGAAATCATCTCCATAAAGCTTTTTAGCAGATGGAAGCATGAAGTGCTCCAAAATCTCCTGATAGCTAGCTGCATTGACCCTGCCCTTGATAAAACACAGTGGACCAACAATAGCAGCTGACATGGCACCCCAGACCATCACTGTCTGTGGGTACTTGACACTGGACTTCAGGCATTTTGGCATTTCCTTCTCCCCAGTCTTCCTCCAGACTCTGACACCTTGATTTCCGAATGACATGCAAAATTTGCTTTCATCCGAAAAAAGTACTTTGGACCACTGAGCAACAGTCCACTGCTGCTTCTCTGTAGCCCAGGTCAGGTGCTTCTGCCGCTGTTTCTGGTTCAAAAGTGGCTTGACCTGGGGAACGCGGCACCTGTAGCCCATTTCCTTCACACGCCTGTGCACGGTGGCTCTGGATGTTTCTACTCCAGACTCAGTCCTGCTTCCGCAGGTCCCCCAAGGTCTGGAATCGGTCCATCTCCACAATCTTCCTCAGGGTCCGGTCACCTCTTCTCGTTGTGCAGCGTTTTTTGCCACACTTTTTCCTTCCCACAAACTTCCCACTGAGGTGCCTTGATACAGCACTCTGGGAACAGCCTATTCGTTCAGAAATTTCTTTCTGTGTCTTACCCTCTTGCTTGAGGGTGTCAATGATGGCCTTCTGGACAGCAGTCAGGTCGGCAGTCTTACCCATGATTGCGGTTTTGAGTAATGAACCAGGCTGGGAGTTTTTAAAAGCCTCAGGAATCTTTTGCAGGTGTAATTTTGATTCAGATGATTAGGTTAATAGCCCTTTTAGAGAACCTTTTCATGATATGCTAATTTTTTGAGATAGGAATTTTGGGTTTTCATGAGCTGTATGCCAAAATCATCAGTATTAAAACAATAAAAGACCTGAAATATTTCAGTTGGTGTGCAATGAATCTAAAATATATGAAAGTTTAATTTTTATCATTACATTATGGAAAATAATGAACTTTATCACAATATGCTAATTTTTTGAGAAGGACCTGTATATATATATATATATATATATATATATATATATATATATATATATATATATATATATATATATATATATATATATATATATATATATATATATATATATATATATATATATATATATATATATATATATATATATATATGTTAAAAGCTTACATCAAACAGATAAGTTTACCTTCAGGTGTTTATTTTCTGTCCGGTGGGTTTGTTCTCACACCTGCTGAGATCTCAACACCTGGTTCCTCTGAGTCCTGCGACTGTGGAAAATGGTTCTATTTTCTTAGGGAGGAATAAGTGTTCATTTACAGAACTGTGCAGCCCACTGACCAAATCTCTCATTACAAAAAGCGAGCAATTAGGAAGTTCACCCGCAGGGGACTGAAGCAGAACACATTCACAGAGAGGAAGCAGTTGGCTTTTAAATTATCCAGCAGTGGAAAACAAGAACCTGTGTTATATGTTAACAACAGCATACAGTATTTTACCACTGCAAAGAAGAAACCAAGAAACACACAGAAACAATACTTTCAGCCCTTACAAAACAAGTAATCTTATTGGTCTTATTAGATGACAAAACTATGGTACTACATTATATGCCATACTAAATAATTACCAAACTGTTGTGGTCAGAATTATTGGCACCCCTGGTAAATATGATCAAAGGTGGCTGTAAAAATACAGCCCAAATACAGGGATATCACATAGGCACCCCTTTGGGAGTGTTTGCCTTCGACATGATTCCTGGAAGTAGGGGTAGGAAGTTGGCAGCCTCATGTGACAGGAAGGAAGTGAATACCTTTTTTTTCCCTTGAAATCCTTTATTTGGTTGTTGGCTTGCATGTCGTTGAGACCTGAAACATGGATTACATCTAGAAAAATACTTACAAAAGGAAAATGACAACTATACACAGTGGCAAATAGTTGCCGGTGGGTTTAAATTTAATGCAAGCACCATCATTATTATTGCTCATACTTTTGAGTTAGAGATTTGAACAAACCCTGTTATACACATTATGGACAAGTAGTCCTGCCAATCATAGGACAATGATTTCAATTAAACATACTGCAGTATATTTCAAACAAATTGTGACTCATGAAACAGTTCAATATTATGCTAATAAATCAAGCAAGTCTTCAGAGCCCCAAGGAGGAATTGAAAAAAATGTTTAAATAATAACGTCTCCATGTGTCAGTTAGTGTTACTATCATAAGGTCATGATTTAATATTTGAAACAGACAAAGAAATCAACAAATTGGGGTGTTGAGCCGAGGGTGTTGTGGTCTGTTGTTCTTTAGCTTGTATTGTTTCGACAGTTTTCGTCTGACCTCTGGCGGCTATGTATATTTCTGATAATATATGTGGAGAAACATTACACTGTTGTAATTTAGAATCCTAACTACACATTGCAATAATTAAGTAAATTAAGTCAAATTAAATTAAAGCTGCTGTCCGTAACTTTTCGTGTTCAAGATTTACAAAAATGATATAATGAGAATGTACAACATGAATCCATTTTCCAAACCGTATTTTTGTCTTACCCTGAATCATTATGGTATACTTATAATAAGTGTTTATATTGGGACTATTTCAGGCCAGACTAGTAGGAACCGCTGCAGAGGAGCACAGTCCCTGCGTGACTCGCCATAGACATAAACAGAGAGAAGTAGCTCCGGCTGCAATGTTCTTCCTCAAGACACATACAGTTTTGTTTTATTAACCGCTAGAGCACAAAAAGCTACGGACTGCAGCTTTAAGTTTTTTTTTTTTAAATTGAGTAAAATCTAAACATCACAAAAGGTCAATGATTCCGAACCAGAAGTGCAATGTAGCAGCTAAAGAAATATTCTCCACCAAATTGTCAGTAATCAGCTGGATCCCGGGAAATAAATGATTCACTGAAAAGTCCTTAAAAATCAGGATTTCATTTTTACAAACAACCTTAAAAGGTATTTCAATTGTACAGACATTTGCATATTATAACACATTCACACAACATGAACAGAGTACTGTCTTCTTTGAGACTGTTAGTAATTACATTATAAAAAATATAAACATAGACACCTAAAGCATGGCAATCCCATCAGACAAATGTGAATCCCACAAAAAAGACAAAGTGGACCACAACAATGGACTCTTTTCATAGATGTTTCAAAGCAAGGTTACAACAGTTGTAGCTTAAAAAAAAAAAAAAAGCCAATCAAACCATCTAATAATTTTACCTGCAGCCACATTTACCATATGACACATCTGAGGGTCTTTCCCTTATACAGTGAATTAAATTAAAGGACAGATGAAGGTGACATGTCTATTCCCCTTTCAGTGCATCACTTCAGAAGAAGAAAGACAAAAGGACAAAAGGACAAAAGGACTTTCAATCACCAGTGGAGTAATAGTTGGTGGATTTGTCTCTCTGTTGGGTATTCTGCCCCCAAAAAATCTGCTTCCAATGCTTGATCTAAAAAATGTAAACAAATATCTTATCATTAGCAGTTGTCAGTGTTCAAAGAGGTTATGGAAAAATACTCAATAACGGATATTTACACAAACGTAACAGTTTTAGGCCAAACATAACAAACTCTTCTATAGATTCCAAATAGTGTTTCCTGGTCCTCGCTGTCTAATGAGTATAAATGACGGTTTTATCACTTTACTCATTCCGAGGCTACTTTACTTCTCATACGTTTGAGTTTTAAACTAACTGACAACATTAACACATACCAATAACCAGAGCTGGGTAGATTACTTACAAATGTAAGTTGCTGTTGGTTACTGGTTCCAAATTACATGACAAAAATTGTAGTTATAATAGATTAGATTAGATTAGATTAGATTAGATTAGATTAGATTAGATTAGATTAGATTCAACTTTATTGTCATTACACAAGTACAAGTACAAGGCAACGAAATGCAGTTTAGGTCTAACCAGAAGTGCAATAGCAGCAAGTGCAGGATATACAGTGGTTGCGTAAGTGCAGGACATGGAAATGTACTGAATATATATATATAAATATGTATAAATAGAGAGACGGTTATTACTATAAACAGAACTGAATTTACAGGTGAATATGTACAGTGAATAAATATACAGATGGCTATTACTATAAACAGAATTTACAGGTGAATATGTACTATGAATATAATATACAGATGGCTATTACTATAAACAGAATTTACAGGTGAATATGTTCTATGAATATAATATACAGATGGCTATTACTATAAACAGAATTTACAGGTGAATATGTACTATGAATATAATATACAGATGGCTATTACTTTAAACAGAATATTACAGATAGAGGTATACAATAATATGTTAGGCTAATATGAGGAATATAGCAGTGGATTAAGGTAGTGCAATAAATTATGGACAGAGCTATCTGAAAAAAAGTGTAAAAGTGCAGTGGAAATTGGTTGCATATTACAGTTAGAAGTACGGTGCAAAATGCATAAGTAAACAGTTGTTACTGTAATAAACAGTCGGTAGTGCAAATAACAAAGTGAAGGCAGATGTGAGGTAGGAGAGTTAGCAGTTTATGAGGGAAGTGGATCAACGGGGGTTTGAGTTCAGTAAAGAGACAGCTCTTGGGAAAAAACTGTTCTTAAGTCTGCTGGTCCTGGTCCGGAGGATCCTGAAACGCCTACCGGAGGGCAGGAGAGAAGGAGTCCTTGAGGATGCTGCGAGCTCGATGCAGACAGCGTTTCCTCTGGATGTGCTCGATGGCAGGTAGTGGAGTCCCTGTGATGCGCTGGGCAGTTTTCACCACCCACTGCAGTGCCTTGCGCACCACAACAGAGCAGCTCCCATACCATACTGCTACACAGTTGGTCAAGATGTTTTCTATTGCGCAGCGGTAGAAGTTCACCAGGATAGCCGAGGAGAGCTGATTCTTCCTCAGTGTCCTCAGGAAGAAGAGGCGCTGGTGAGCCTTCTTGACCAGGCTGGAGGTGTTGGTCGTCCACGACATGTCCGCCGAGATGTGGATCCCCAGGAACTTGAAACTGGAGACACGCTCAACAGCCATTCCATTGATGTGGATGGTGTCGTGTGTGCCTCTTGACTCTTTCCTGAAGTCCACGATGAGCTCCTTTGTTTTGGTGGTGTTGAGGAGCAGGTTATTATCAGTACACCATGTAGCCAGGTGCTGGATCTCTTCCCTGTAGGCAGTCTCATCGTTGTTGCTGATGAGACCAATCACCGTAGTGTCGTCCGCAAACTTGACGATGGAATTAGATCCATACACAGGCTTGCAGTCGGAGGTGAAGAGGGAGTAGAGAAACGGACTTAGCACACAGCCCTGTGGTACACCAGTGTTAAGTGTGATGGACGTGGAGCATTCTGGGGTCTGTCAGTTAGGAAGTCCAAAATCCAGTTACACATTGAAGTGTTGATGCCCAGGTCTCCAAGTTTGGCTATTAACTTGGATGGGATGACAGTGTTGAATGCTGAGCTGAAGTCAACAAAGAGCATGCGTGCATAAGTGTTCTTATTTTCCAGATGGGTGAGCACAGAGTGCAGTGCCATGGAAACTGCATCCTCTGTGCTCCTATTGCTGCGGTAGGCAAACTGGTGTGAGTCCAATGTGGATGGTGGAGAGTCTTTTAGGTGTTCCAGGACCAGCCGCTCAAAGCACTTCATAATGATGGGTGTGAGTGCGACAGGGCGGTAGTCATTAGGGCACCTCGGGCTAGAGCTTTTTGGCACTGGCACAATGGAAGTGCGTTTAAAGCATGTTGGTACAGCTGCTTGGGCAAGAGACAGGTTGAAAATGTCTGCAAAAACCCCAGCGAGCTGCTCCGCACATGCCCTGAGAACACGTCCAGGGATGTTGTCTGGTCCAGCAGCCTTGTGTGCGCTGATCCGGCTCAGTGCCTTGCAGACATCTGTGGAGGAGAGTGTGATTGGTGGGTGGTCAGCTGAGGGTTTGAGCTTGGTGGCAGTTTCTCTGTTGTCTCTTTCAAAACGAGCATAAAAGTAATTTAGCTCGTTCAGGAAGTTGACATCAGTGGCTGCGGGTGTGGACCGGGTGGGTTTGTAATCACTGATGGCCTGAATGCCCTGCCACATGCGTCGAGGGTCAAAGTTGGAAAAGTGTCCCTCTATCTTTTGCTTGTAGCAGTGCTTGGCCTTTTTGATGCCCCTCTTCAGGTTTGCTCTGGATGTGCTGTAGGCTTGTGCATCTCCTGATCTGAAGGCAGTATTGCGTGACTTCAGCAGGAGTCGCACTTCCCTGTTCATCCAAGGCTTCTGATTTTGGTATGTGGTTATCTGTTTCTGGGTTGTAACACTGTCGATGGTGGTATTGATATGGTCCAATACAGAGGAGGTGTAGGAGCCAATGTCCGTGTGAGCGCCACTGGTGGCTTAAGAAGCAAACATACTCCAGTCTGTGTGTAGAAACCTTTCTTGGAGTGTGGAATCTGCCCCCGCAGGCCACACCTTGATGGTCTTCACTGATGGCTTCACACGGTTGATGAGGGGTGCATATTTTGGGGTGAGAAACAAAGAGAGGTGATCTGACTGTCCCAGGTGGGGGAGGGGTGTTGCAACGTAAGCTCCCTCCATGTTTGTGTAAACATGATCTAAGGTTTTGTTTCCTCTGGTGTGGCAGGAAACATGCTGGTGAAACTTGGGTAGCACTGACTTTAATTGTCACTGATATTGGTTGTTTTTGTCTATTCAGTTTTCTTTTTCCCTTTCAAGTTCCCGCCAGTCTTTAGTTAATGTAGTTACTGAGTTGATTGTGTCATTCTGTTCAGGTGTGCTTTGTTAATTACCTTGTTTACTCTGTGTATTTAAAGGGGTCATGAACTGCATTTTATAATGTTTCTTTGGGTGCAATTATTAGATTAGATTAGATTAGATTCAACTTTATTGTCATTACACAAGTACAGGTACAAGGCAACGAAATGCAGTTTAGGTCTAACCAGAAGTGCAATAGCAGCAAGTGCAGGATATATACAATTGTTGCGTAAGTGCAGGGCATAAAAATGTACTGAATATATATACATATGTATAAGTAGAGAGATGGTTATTACTATAAACAGAACTGAATTTACAGATGAATATATACATATACATATGTACAGGTGAAATGTACTATGAATATAATATACAGATGGCTATTACTTTGAACAGAACTTTACAGATAGAGGTATAAATTATAATGTTAGTATGGTTATTACATCAAAATTTGTCATAATTTAGAAATAAAATGCATTTTCCAACCCTGATTTTAGCCTCTGATTTGAACCCTCTGTTTGAAGAGGCGTGTCTGCTGTGAGACTTCAGTGTAAACGCAGTGTAAACGTAAAAGGCATCAGGCATTAGAATTAACACGGTTACTTGCATGTTGTCGCATTACTGTCGAGTCCATATTGTAAAAGTCTGTTTGCAAAGCCTGTGCCGAAAATGTGATCGATTTACCAAAGAATCCACAGTGAAATGTACCGAATACAAATAAATGATGCTCAATAAATAATAATAAAGTAAATTAATAAAAATAATAAAATTATCCTAAATAAATTAACTGAGACATTCACATTGTTAAAAAATAAATAACCACATTCCTAGCATTAGGATCCTTTGGAAGGTAATGTTATTGCTCTTCTCTCCTCGTCATCTCACTAACACGCCAGTGGGCAGGGCTAAAGTTGTAATGATGAAGTGATTTTCTTCTGCAGAGGTGATCTTTCACCTATCTATAGGCACATTCCACAATGAGTCGTTATCTGGGCTTGGTTACAATAAAAGCTGTTTTTTGGACGAACTAGGAAGTTTTCAGTTCTGAAACTTGCAGGATATTCTTATAGTATGATGACCTCTTATGTCAAAAGCTCAAGGAAAATGTGATTTCTCAGTTCATGACACCTTTAAGTTCCCCTTGTTTCAGTTCAGTTTGTCTGGTCTCACCAGTACATATGTGGATGTTTCCCTTGTGTTTGGATTGCCTACATTTTATATTAAAGATTTTATCATCTTTATCAAGAATTATCATCTCTGTGACTGTCTACCACAAGTTGTGACAGAAGACTGGCCCAAAAATGGATTTAGCAGTACAGTTTGCTGCTTTGGTCCGAAGTGGCCTGCCATATATGGATTACACCCTGCAGTTCTGCTGTCTTGCCGTCCGTTCTCCCTATAATGATGAGACCCTCAAAACCCTGTTTTGGACTGGGGCAAAATACCACCAGCCAGTAGACCTCCCAGACACCAAAGGACTTAGCTGGAGGGGGGCCGTCATTAGATATCTGGAGAGTGTACCCCTGAATCAAACCACAGCCTGACCCAGAGCCCAGCCTGTCACCGCCCAATCGACAGATACTACACTAGACTGGAAGCACCCCCTGCCAAGATGTGTGAGCTATATATGCCTGAGGAAGGGAGGACAGCGCCCACAATTGCCCCGGAGCTGAAACACTAGAGCACTAGATGTGCAGTCATCAGCCAATTTCCTGGATGACAGTCAGAATAACCAATCATGATCAAAGCAACACAGTGAAACCAATACCATTTGTTTCAGCATGGTGATGTAGAAAACTGTGAGTACAGTGTATTTAGTTTTATTTGTAGGCTGTATTATTTAATTAATTGGTCAAATGGTATTTACATGACAGTGTATGAATAAAAAATGAATAATG
Organism: Romanogobio albipinnatus; assembly: GCA_023566225.1. Lineage (NCBI taxonomy): Eukaryota > Metazoa > Chordata > Actinopteri > Cypriniformes > Gobionidae > Romanogobio > Romanogobio albipinnatus. The sequence continues at coordinate 44,964,270 of CM042246.1, read as the reverse complement.
CATGGTAAACTGTTAGGCAAGTACACACAATTGTAAATCCACACAAAATCACCCAAGGCAAAACGTTTCTTCTGCACTGCACTCTTGAGGTTGAAACTATATTATCATTGTTAATGATGATAATAATTATATTTTAACATGGACATTGAAGAGATGTTCCCGGTCTGCAGTGGTCAGTATCTATCAAAACTGGTCCAAGGAAGGAACAGTGGTGAACCAGCTCATTAATGCACGTGGGGAGTGAAGGCTGGCCCGTGTGGTCCGATCAAACAGACGAGCTAGCTCAAATTGCTCAAGAAGTTAATGCTGATTCTGATAGAAAGGTGTAAGAATACACAATGCATCGCAGTTTGATGCGTATGGGGCTACATAGCCGCAGTCCACATATCACCTACCTAAACATTGTTGCAGACCATGCACCCTTTCATGGAAACGGTATTCCCTGGTGGCTGTGGCCTCTGTCAGCAGGATAATGCGCCTGCCACAAAGCACAAATGGTTCAGGAATGGTTCGAGGAGCACAACAATGAGTTTGAGGTGTTGACTTGGCCTCAATCCAATCGAGCATATGTGGGATGTGCTGAACAAAGAAGACTGATCCATGGATATATACACATATATATTTTTTTCAGTTGTGCAGCACTATAATATACTCCAGTACGAAATATCTAGGTGTGTGACTCAATTATCATCTCTATTTGCGAGAACAGTATGTTCACATAACACTTCAGCCATGTTCCTGCTGTTCAATGCTTTTGTCACCAGACTCTCACCCCATCCCAAACAAAAATGCTGAAGTGAGCAATAGACTCATTGTTTCACTGAGCTGGACGAGCTGAATTGATTTCAATGAATGTTGCCTGTTTGAAGGGCTCACTTGTTTAATGCTGTCCCCGCAGGGCACACGCAGCAATAAAAACATACATCAAGGAAAGAAAGCTGTTTTGTTTCGGTTTGTTCACAAATTAAAAGAGAATTGAGTACGATTGGGGACAGTCATGCAAAAACAACCTGCCAAACATATGTGATGACGCCTCCCGCTCTGATAATGGCTCTGAAACTGCAAAACAGATTATTCTAATTGAGCCTGAAGAGGGTTTGATATATGTAAAGAGAGAATGTTTATGCTTGATGATCGCTGACGTCACTTCATATTGATCCCAGTTCATAAACACACATGCATGCATCAAAAACAGGGTTTGGGGGGTGCCATCATTGCACATATAGCCAATAAAGGACTTTATTACTGTTGGTGGTGTAAATGGAATATGGTAGCTATGACTAAATTAATATCAGTCTACCCTTCTTGCTCTGCATCATAAACTTTGCTGTTGTCATGACAATCAGTTCATGTCTTTTTCAAACACGTTTTACATTCTGTAGTTCTCCATAATTGTGACTTCATTGTAAGGACATCTATTCTAACTAAAATGTCTGTGTAAAACCACTTTTTTTGTAAATATGTATGGGCTAGTAAAGTTTGATCTTAGCAAATGTTTTGGTCATTTGGCTGGTAATTTTATTAGGAACTTTAAATAGTTGTTTAATTCCTTTTTTAGTATGAAAATAAAGGCTTATTTAGCAAAATAAAAGTTCTTTAAATTCCAAGAACGACAGTCCAGCCTTCGCTGTTTTGATTCAGTTTATGTAAATGACATGAGCAAGCAATTCCATAATTTTATAATTTCTGTATGAAATAATTAATTAATTTGTTGCCCATATAAAGCTTCAGATTCATAAACAGTGATATGGTGGTCCAGTGGGTTAAACCATGGAACTGATATGCAGAAGGTTGCTGGTTCGATCCCAGCAGTCTCCACCAGTGTGTCCTTGAGCAAGGCACTTTACTCCATGTTGCTCCAGGGGGATTGTCCCTGTAATAAGGACACTGTAAGTCACTTTGGATAAAAGCGTCTGCCAAATGCATAAATGTAAATGTAAATAAACATGCAACTGGATAGACAGTAATGCAAGTAGTAAACCTCTAAAAAAAGCATGCATGTTAAACAGACACATTTAGCTGCGTTATTTTCTTGTCGTTTTCACTAGCTGCTGCCTTCCTTACACGGGAGACTAAATGTGTTTTTGTGTTGCTTGGAAACTCCTTGAAAGAACAAGAACAACTTTCATTTGATAATTACAAAGGAAAAGGCAAAAGCATTTCAGTCATTAAGAGCTGAAATGGAGGGCCTTTGGACTTCCTGACTCGCTGCCAGTGTGTTCGATTTAATACATGACTATAGTGTTTTATCTTGAATGCTTTTGTTGCATTAGATTTAAATGCAGGAAATTGATCAAAATATGTTTCTTTTTTTTTCTGCCCATTGTTGGTGGCTTGCGATGCCACACTTTATTCTGCGTTGTGTAGATTTGTGGAGTTAGAATCAGGAATGCAGGCAGCAGTTTCACTGGATCTTTTATTCCTGATATAAAGAACACTTAAGCAGCCCCTCTGAATTAAAGGCAAAGTTCACCCAAAAATGAAAATGTTATCCCATAATTTACTCACCCTCAAGTCATCCTAGGTGTATGTGGCATTCTTCTTTCAGACGAATACAATCTGAGTTATATTAAAAAAATGTCCTGTTTCTTCCAAGCTTTATAATGGCAGTGAATGGCAGCCCAAAATTTGACGACCAAAAAAGTGCATCCATCCATTATAAAAGTAATCCACATGGCTCCAGGGGGTTAATAAATATGGATTTTTTTTCTTACACAAAACCTTCGATTCGCTTCAGAAGGCCTTGTAATGTAACAGGACATTATGTTGGCTCATGACATCACAACAATTAATTCATTTCGATCAGGCAGCTACATCAGGTATATGTAAATGAACAATTTTGTGTGAATTCTACTTCACAATACATACATTTAACAGTATAATTTCTATACCTGTTACATTAGTAACAGGCTAGTGTTGTGAGCAATGCAGCAAAACATCACCAATTTGTGCTCATTTGTGTCAAAAATAGAGCATGGCATGAATTTTCGTCAGCCTCTGTTGACAGTGACAGGAATCACCAACAAAATTCACCATAGAAAATTTGCATCAAAACTATTCACATAAAGTATGACATGAATTTACTTTTTGCAAATTATTTTATCCAAAGTGACTTACAAATCAGGAACAATTTATCAGCAAGCAATTTATCATAATTGCTTTTGGAAGAGATGTATCTTCAGTTTGTTTTTCTTTTGAAGGTCGAGATGGTCTCAGCGGATCAGTTGGAAGATGACAGCTTTTCCACCACAGAAAAACACAAAGGGTTGGTATCGCTGATAACAAATTGTTGTCTGCAGTTAAATTAAAGTAAAAATGCTCTGTTTGTTTGTTGAGGCTTTATTGTGTTCATTATAATTGGAGAACAACAATATCAACATTTTAACATCTATCTGGAATGTTGATTATCGACAAAAGAACCAGAAGGTTGTATCTTATTGTTCAATGGTTTTATTTATTTATTTATTTATTATTTTAACTTATTTAGGTTACCATTGACTTCCATTGTGCACTTCCAGATGGTATGCTTTTTGTATGTCTCTCTTATCTGACACGCTCAGTTGAGGGGTGAGTTCCATTTGACCGAAGTGGGCTAAAAAGGGTATTTCTCCATCTTAAAGGAGAATTAAATCCAAAGTAGGTGTGTTTGTATGTGGCTGTTGGTGGGTGTAAAGTGCATGAGATGCAACATTTAGCAGTCAGTTGTGATTACGGGTTCAATAAGATAAAAAGACATGTTACAAATTGTGTTTATTTTCATATTTAACATCGCAACATAGGGCCTACATTTATCATTCAGTTTAGGGCTTTTGAAAGGGAACTCGCGCTGCGTCAGCTTCGACGCTACGGGGAACGCCTCCAGCGTGACTGGTGCCTGAAATCACATTGAATCACGTCAATCCTATTGACCGGCAACAGCCTATGATGTCATCAAGGTGCGACCAGGAAGTATATAAGAGAGCCTTGCCAACATGACAGTATCTTTTCGTCTTCAGGGACTGTTTTGCCTATCTTCACGTGAAACGTCTACAAGAAGGATAACAATGAAGTGTGCTGAGAACGCCACTTCTGCAGGTGTGTTTTGAATGTGTATCTTGCGCTTTGGATACACACACACTTTGCGTTTACTGCCTGGGAGAAGAGCACGCACGAGAGGTTTGCGAACCTCTTGTGAAGTATTTGTGAGCGTTGTCCTCTGGAAACGCTCCGCTCTCGGCGGGACCTCTTTTCGAGGGGAGAGGTTTCAACATCTGGGAACGGCCACGCTCGAGCTGAGGCTGAGCGGCGTCTAAACACCAAAAGCGCTTCCCAGATCGATCTGGCTCATCGCTTGGAGACAGTTATGTTCTTGAGGACGATCCAGATCGCGAGAGGCGGACCTTGGAGGAAGGAGCTGGATTTATGTTCCTCCTCCTCGTCTGCTGCTCTTCCACTCGAGCAGAGGATGGGTGAGTCAGTTAAAAATGCTGAAGCTTTTCAAACCATCCTGTCCCATGTACGGGGAGTTGCTGGAGGTCATGGAATGCGCTGCGGGTAGACTGCAGCTGCCTTTGCGGCGCGTGAGGAGAAAGGCTGAGAGTCCAAACAGTTTGGACGATCGGTTTCTCTCCGCCCATGACCTCCCAACTCCTGGGAGTCTTCCATTCCTTCCAGATCTCCATCAGCAGATCTCGAGGGGATGGAAGAAACCATACTCAGCCCCGCATCTGTCGTCATCGGCGAGCTAAATTTCGCTGATGTCGAGGGACTGCCTGGCTGGGTGTGTGTCGGGGCCGCCCGTGGACGAGATGTTATGTTTGTCTCGCCTCTGGGCGGCCGGCGACACTATGGCTCCCACCCTGCCGGTCTAACGCCTGAATGGCAGGGCGTACATGTCAGTGGGTCACGCTGCGGCGGCTTTGCACACCACAGCTGTGTTGCAGGCTTACCAGGAAAAATCCTTTCTCCCTGATGCCCCGGTTTCGCCATCTGAACTTTTCGGCACCTTCGTAGAGGCGGTGGTGGGAAAGTTCGGAGAGGCGAAGGCGCGCTCGGCGGCATTCAGGACATGCATTCCGTTGAGGTCCGGGACCGCTCCCAGGCAGTCGGGTGTCCCCGGCCCATCCCAGTCTGAGGGCTGGAGACGGGAATAGCGAGCCAGCGTCGCCTCTCGAGCTCCCCGCCGCGGAGGACTGGGGCGCAGGGGAGGCGGGACACCCGCGACAGGAAGAGGAAGGAAGCCGGGGCTGGTAACCGGAACCAGCGCAGGCAGCGGACTCCACCCCACGAGGAGCGTGGAGATGGACGCCGCCTTTTTTTCCTTCCTCTGGTTTTCCCCCGGGCGCTTTACATCAGGCCGGTGGCCTATGATGAGCAGAAAATGTAAGATTCTGCCGGTTCGCCTGGTTTGTTTGGTGAAAGCGCCCCCCTCAGGATGGTGGCGGACACTAGCTCGACGGCTGGTTTGTAGCGCCGCGAGGAGCGATTGGTGAGTACCCCTCGATGAGGGTGAAACATTTTCAAAACTATGTTTTTCAGGACCTTTGTACCTTCGCTCGCCTGAGAGGTTTCCTGGGGAAATTTGGATCGCCGCTGGATCTTCGCAGGGCCTGCAGCTCCCTGTGAGTAAGCTAAGAACGATCTTCTTTGCAACATTATGTGGTTGTGTGTGAATACCTCACTCTCTGCTAGTAGAGTCTGCTGCCTCTCCGTGCTATGTTTTTCCCCACTATGTGGGTAACTGAATCGCGCTCTTGCCCGAGGGCTTGTAGTGTAAGAGGCGAGCTGTGTTTTTCCTAGCGTAAAAGTGGGAAGTAGCTGAAGACCGGGTATGCACTAACGCACGAGCTGTAGTGAGATCTGCGCCCAGCTCTGCGGGGCTTTGGGAAAAGGGTTTTTGGGGCCTCCTTGTGTAATATTAGAGGTGATAATATTTCTTTCCCGGGCCCTGAGTAGATCTAGTGCGGACTTATGTCGCACCACTTGGCCTAGGCTTTGTCAAGGATGGGGGCGTTCCCTTTTAATAAAGATGTTCGCCCCTGGCCTGTCTTTTTATTTAAGAACATGGCGTTGTTTATGCATCCTTGTTTCAGCCTCCTCTGTTACAGAGTCGTCCGGCCAAGGCCCGCCCCCTTCTCTGCGTTCTGGGGTCACAAGTAATGCAGACGAGGTGTTGCAGGAGACAGCGACTTCGCCAGTGGTCGTGGGGTGGAGTTAAGCGTCTTTTCGCCGGTTTGCGATTAGACTTTATCTGCAGTGTCCGCCTTTCGGAGCTTGGTGGCCGCCATCTGCTGGCGGCCCCCGGCCTCTTCCTGGAGGATGGTACGGCCGGTGGATTTCACATTTCTGTGATATTGTTCCCTTGCTTTATGTCTCTGCTTCACCTCCTTTGGGGCCCGGGTCGAGCGGAACATCGGGTAACCTTCTGCTAATGCGGTTCCGGTTGGATGCTCCCCTGAGGCCCGAGCATTGCCAATGGCTGACGCCCTCGCACTTATGGTTGGCCGCTGCATGGGAAGTAAGACAGCCGCCCCGATGCAGGTGACGTAAGTTGTACTCCCCTCGCTTTAGAGGGTCTTTGTTTGAGCACTTCCGCTGAGTACACTGCTGTTGGCAATGTGATTAGGTCCATGTTTGTAGGCACTGCCCAAGAGACTGCGCCGTCCTGGGGGCCCTAGGACACGGCGGAGCAGGTTGTCCCTAGCTGCCTCTGGGATGGAGCCAGCCCCGGGTGCGGGCATAGGAGCCAGCTGGCTTTGAGTGGCCAGCTTGGACGGTCTGGGCAGTAGGACTTCAGGACAGGTAGTAGGCGCTATCGGCCTCCTTGCAGGAAAGTCCCGACACCGTGGCCCACGAGTGGGCCCCGGAGGCTTTCTCCACTGGTGTCGACGTCAGCAGTGACCCGTCATTTGGCCCTGGGGATGAGTCCCCAGGTGTTAACTGGATTTCCAGGCCTTCGTCAGCAGCAGACAGCTGCCGTCAGCCCAGGTAGCAGCAGCCAGCCTTCTTAAAGTCTCGGCAGGATCCTTAGAATCTGCAGACCCCCTATTCTGGGGGGTAGGTCCTGCCAGGCCTCCCTGAGGGGTAGGCTCCCGGTCTGGGTTACCTTCGCTCAGGAGCTAGGCCCTGTTCGGCCTCCCTGAGAGCCTGCTGTGGTCAGCAGGCGCTGCCTGGTCTCCCCCGAGGGGGCGCCATAGGCATTAAGTCCCTCGACGGCTGGTATGAGCTGCTAAATAGGTGGTAGGCCCTACCGGGACCGGACCTACCCTATGGGCCTGCTGTGGGGAAAGCAGGCTCACTCGACCTCCTCTGCGGATGGAGTGCCTGGGTCCCAGTCACTGGATGACTAGCACGAGTGCTAGTAGGTAGTAGGCCTCATCCGGCCTCCCTGAGTGACCCCCTTGGAGGGTTCCCGGTCGCTGAGGCATTGAGCGTGGAGTGCTATGAGTAGCACGTTCTGCTTGCAGTTGGTAGGCACGAGCGTCTCCCTGGAAGCAAGCTCCCGATCCTCAGGCGCTGAGAAGCGGGTGAGACGGATAGCAAATCGCTATGGACGGCATGTTCTGCTACTAGGTGGAGGCATTACGCCTCCCTGGAATCGTTCCCTGGTCCCCAGTTTCGGTAACGGAGCGTAGCATGGGCTACTATCAGGCAAAGCTGCACGGGCTTCCCTGAGGGGATTCACTTGGAGTAGTAGGCCCACGTGGCCTCCTCTGAGGGCACGCTCTGGCTCGTGGTTTTCTGGAGGGGTCCAGTCACTGAGCAGAGGCCGGCTCCCCGGCCGCTGTGGTGAGCATGAAGTGCCGTGAGCGGCACGTTCTGCTGTCAGATGGTAGGCATGGTACCTCCCTGAGAGCGAGCTCCCGGTCCCCAGCCGCCGTGGTGAGCCTGAAGTGCTACGAGTAGCACATTCAGCTAGGCTGTGAGTGCCCGATGTCTTTGCAGTTGGTAGGCCTGCTTGGCCTCCCTGATAAGCGAGTCCCTGGTCTTCCCAGCTACCTCGAGGGCTAGCACGACTGCGATCAGGTATCAGGCCCGTTTGGCCTTCCTGAGGACGAGCGCTGCTGTTGGATGCGCAAGCGGTCTATCAGGTTACCAGGTGGAGGCCTCTCTCGGCCTCCCTGGGGGACGAGTTCCCCAGGCGGGAACACACAACTGGCTTTACGCTGACAGCTAGTGGCCACCCGCTATCAGGCGCCGGTCTCTGGCCGTTTGCGAGACCTGAAGGCGGTGTTCTTACCCTAGCAGGACGAGGTGTCACTGCGGCTATGAGGTCCCGACAGGACGGGACCTTCATAGTGTGCCTACCGCGTGGTTACCTACCGGGCAGGCTTATGAGCTCCTCTCAAACGAGGGTCTGTTATGAGCTTACGGCCGCTTGGCGCTGATCTGTTGGTGGTAAGCCCCGAGGGGCCCCCCCGATACGATCAGCCTGAAAGGCCTTTGGCCTCCTAAGCACGTTTTAAAGTAAGTGCTTGGTAGATCCGAGGATCGAGCGGCTTGACTCCCCTCGCTAGCAAGGGTTTGAAAGCACTTCGCTGAGCGCTGCTCTCCGGGATAACCCGTCTCTGAGGTCCGGCTAGTCGGTGACACTGCCTTTCTTGCAGCACCCTAGCTGGATGTCTCTTCGGAGGCGAGTACCAGAGGCTCTGTACTGTACAGACAGGGTTTATTATATTATATATATTATAATAGACATATTACGTGTCCCATAGCAGACTGGGTCACCTGGTCAGGTCTCCCTGGTGGCATTCGGTGAGAATCTCCCGAATAGTGGCTGGCACGGGTTCCCTCGTAGTTCCCTTGCCACGCTCCCTTAAAGGAACCACTTCTGAGTCGAATGGGTTGGTTCCAGGCCTTCGAGCAAGGCCTGGGAGGGAACTCATGTGTGTGAAGGTTTCCTTCTCAGGCGATAAGCTTGGGCTTTGACCGTAGGGAGCGCTGTCACTGACAGCCTAACGTGACCAGAAGGGGAGTGGTTCAGGCATTTCAGCAGAATTTGCTTGTCCTGACAGTCGTCACTGCCAGAGGGCATGCACTCCCGTCGGCATGGCGGCGTGGGTATATCGTTCCCCGTAGCGTCGAAGCTGACGCAGCGCGAGTTCCCTTTCGAAAGGGAACGTCTCAGGTTACAAATGTAACCTTTGTTCCCTGAGAACAGGGAACGAGACGCTGCGTCACTTTGCCATGCCGCAGGGCCTGCCTGCCGAAACAGTCCCTTCAGACGAGTAGATACTGTCATGTTGGCAAGGTTCTCTTATATACTTCCTGGTCGCACCTTGATGACATCATAGGCTGTTGCCGGTCAATAGGATTGACGTGATTCAATGTGATTTCAGGCACCAGTCACGCTGGAGGCGTTCCCCGTAGCGTCGAAGCTGACGCAGCGTCTCGTTCCCTGTTCTCAGGGAACAAAGGTTACATTTGTAACCTGAGACGATTAGTTAAGTGAAAAGTATAAATAATTAATATGGATATGGATACTAAAAATAAAATAAAAATATTTATTGATTTTATACACATCTATATTAAATGAAATTATATGAATATATATTATATTTATTTATAAAAGTAGGCTATAGTGTGGCATCAAACCTTAATTTCCTCTACACACAGAGAAAAAGGGTGTCAAAATTGTACCTTTAGGGGTACAACAGCTTGTCGCTGGGGCAGTACCCTTAAAAGGACATATTTGTACCTGTTTTTACTCCTAAAAGATGCATATTAGTACCTTAGAGTACAAATACGTACCTTAAGGCCACTATGAACCTTTTTGTGGTAAAAAAAGGTACAAATGTCCTTATCCTTTTAAGGTTACTGCCCCAGCGACAAGCTGTTGTACCCCAAAAGGTACAATTTTGACACCCTTTTTCTCTATGCTATGGTGGCCAAGAGAGTGCTACAAATGAAGGAAAGACATGCAAATAGAAAAAAAACCCACCAGCAAATTAAGAAAACATCTTCATCAGTTTGACAACACATGTGCTGCAAATACTCACAACGCAATCAAATACAGAAATACGCTGCAAAAACTCATAACGCAATCAAATACAGAAACATGCTACAAAAACTCAAAACACAACCAAATACAGAAACACACTGAAAATACTCACAACACAATCAAATACAGAAACACACTGCAAATACTCTTGACGCAAACACATACAGAAACACACTGAAAATACTCACAAGGCAATAAAATACAGAAACATGCTGCAAAAACTCACAACGCAACCAAATACAGATACACGCTGCAAATACAATGCAACCAAATACAGAAACAAGCAGCAAATACTCACAACGCAACCAAATACAGAAACACGCTGCAAATACTCACAACGCAACCAAACACAGAAACAAGCTGCAAATACTCACAACGCAACCAAATACAGAAACACACTGCAAATACTCACAATGCAACCAAATACAGAAACATACTGAAAATACTCACAATGTAATCAAATACAGAAACGTGCTACAAAAACTCACAACGCAACCAAATACAGAAACACGCTGCAAATACTCTCAATGCAACCAAATACAGAAACAAGCTGCAAATACTCACAATGCAACCAAATACAGATACACGCTGCAAATACAATGCAACCAAATACAGAAACAGGCAGCAAATACTCACAACGCAACCAAATACAGAAACACGCTGCAAATACTCACAACGCAACCAAACACAGAAACAAGCTGCAAATACTCACAACGCAACCAAATACAGAAACACACTGCAAATACTCACAATGCAACCAAATACAGAAACATACTGAAAATACTCACAATGTAATCAAATACAGAAACGTGCTACAAAAACTCACAACGCAACCAAATACAGAAACACGCTGCAAATACTCACAATGCAACCAAATACAGAAACAAGCTGCAAATACTCACAATGCAACCAAATACAGATACACGCTGCAAATACAATGCAACCAAATACAGAAACAAGCAGCAAATACTCACAACGCAACCAAATACAGAAACAAGCAGCAAATACTCACAAGGCAATCAAATTCAGAAACACACTGCAAATACTCACAACGCAACCAAATACAAAAACAAGCTGCAAATACTCACAATGCAACCAAATACAGAAACAAGCTTCAAATACTCACAATGCAACCAAACACAGAAACAAGCTGCAAATACTCACAACGCAAGCAATTACAGAAACATGCTACAAATACTCACAACGCACCCAAATACAGAAACAAGTTACAAATACTCACAACTCAACCAAATACAGAAACACGCTGCAAATACAATGTAATCAAATACAGAAACAAGCTGCAAATACTCCCCAATCCTAATACTAACCCTATCACTACATTCTGTGTAAGGTCACAGAATTCAGTATAACACCGGAAACATTCCTTACTCAAACACATTCAGGTCAGGCTCTGTACTGACATGAATCTGCCACTTTTATTGATCCAATCAATTCCTAATATATAAAATCAATATCCCGCCTTAAATTTCACATTATGTCACATTACAAAAAGGTGAACAATGTTTGACATTATGTCAAACATTGTGCTTGTTTTTGCTCAGTCAACATGACATGACAGAGGCAGTGCCCATTTATCTGATTTATCTATATCACATCTCTCTCTCTCTCTCTCTCTCTCTCTCTCTCTCTCTCTCTCTCTCTCTCTCTTTCTGTCTGTCTCACTCTCTGACCGGCTGTCCGGCCAGCAGGACCAGATGAGCACTGATAATTACCAACCGGCAATGTGGGGCAAAGGACACCTTCAGTGAGTGTGTGTGTTTACGTGTGAACAATGGATTTGGTCGGGGTGACACAAGCCCTTTCAGTCTCAGAGGCAGCATAAAGCATTCATTGTGTGTTAAGGACGCCCAGACCGCATCCCAGCTAAATAGGGATGGGCGACAAATTAGACAACTGCAAAGATGAACGATATGATAGAGGGGGTGAAAACTTCAGTTAAAGTCCCCATGTAGTCAATAATCTTATCCCTTAAAACTCATCTTTGATCACCAAAATGTTTTTTTCAGTGGGGAAAAAAAGATCCATGCCTTAAAATAGCTTAAATGTACTCTACATCCTTGCTTCATTTAGTATACATGGCCCATGAATATGCAAATTACATGACATTATTATGTCATTGCATAGGAAACAGTATCAACACTATGAAAACCATGAAAATTGAAAATGGACATTTACAGACAAAGCATTATGAAATTGTTTACTTAAAGTGTAACTTTGCCGATTTTCAACCTGCTTTGCATTGTTACTGTGTCGGTTGTTTATGTAGATGAACAATGTTTACTCATGTTACCTGGACAGAGAAATCCATGTTTATTTGTTAGAAAAATGCGTCATCCAGAGACTTTTGACAGCTTCAGGGCTTTTGTGAAAACTACAGATTATTTTTGTATTATTTTTGCATTTTTGTATCCCCACCCACAAATAGTCGGATTGACAGAGAATTATTAACAGGACAGTTATTTGTAAGGGTAAGTTTAACACTAAAAATTGTCATTTGGTAAAAATGGAGCACTATGGCAAAAGCTCTTATAACTGTACACAACAACGTTTTGCTTTGGAGGTTGTGCAGTTACCCCCTCTGTTTGGCATATGATTATATTAATTATTATATACCCATAGTTATATTATATAGTTAACAACTTAGCATGTCAAAGTCCCACAAACAAGGGTTCAAAGTTTATTTGGTTATCATGGACATGTCAACCCCTGCTGATGCTGTAAATGAAAGCTCTAGCGTAAATTCTGCCAGGAAGATTCAATGTTACGTCACTTATTATAGTTAGACCTAACCAATCATGTCCTAATACTTGGAGTATAAAAGATCAGTACTTACACATGTCTGAGTTTGCAGATGCTGACGCCAACATTTTGCCTCCATCCTCCCCACCACCACCAGGATGGTCCCTACCCATACCTCCCAGGTACAGCTGCAATTGAGATGCAAATGGATGGCTTTCGCCAGTCCTCTTTGCCCAATATGGTTACTGCCTACTGATGCCATTGCTGGATCAAACTTAGAAATGTTCCAGGTAACCATTTACCATAATGGACAGACGGATATATCCAAAGTGACTTACAGTCCAGTAACTTTTTTACCCAGGTATGCTGGGTGATACGTTATATCAAAAATGCACATTGGATGGGTTTATAATTAGCATGCTCGTGTTTGATCTATAGAGTGTTAGCTGCTCAGTTGCTTAATCTCATAACACACAGCTAAAAGTTTCTTAATATATTTGACCATGTATTTAAAGTAGCCTACATTTACCTGTTGATGCCTTCACAAGCACCTTTAAAAGCTGTTGTGTTTGAGTTGAGTCAGGTTCGACATGACGTGGGAAAGGGCCATTTGCAAAATATGCTGCGTAAAATATCGCAGAAACTAAATGCTTTACCTTTAAATGGTAGTGTACATCAGCTGAGGACACGCATCTAAATCAGAGAGGATAAAAGAAACCATGGCAGGTGTCAATTTAAAGGGGTCATGAACTGGCTTTTTAAAAAAAATTATACTGTTGTCTGAGGTCAACTTATAACGCTTGCATGGTTTTTACATTCAAAAACATCATAATGAATAAGTAATAGGCTATTTTCTGGTTATTACCCTGGTTTTGAGCCTAGCTCTTGAAACGCTTGGTTTTTATGGGCGCGCCGCACTGAAGACTTGGAAGTAAACGCCCACTGCTATAATTGGATAACAGTTTTGCATATTACAATGAGCTTCGGCTCACCCGTCAGTACAAGTGTGGAATTGTTTTGAAAACTTCCAATGTGGAAAAATGGCAACCAGAATGATTCGCCTACAGGGCTCTCAAAATGTCTTTATCAAACAAACACAATGTCAAAGCACAAAATCTCTCATCCTCCCGCAATTAATTGGAATGTTATTTTTTATTACTTGGCCCGCCTGATCAGTGGATATAACTGTGAATCACACAACACACACACACAAGCCAAGTACATGCATCAGCAAAACTTCACTGCAGAAAAAATCAGCATGTTCAAAACTTCTGCGATTGTATTTTTCCTTAAAATATCAAGTCAAGATAGTGAACAACGCACATCAAGAAAATAATTTTATTTCATTTTTTAAGATAGCCTGTCAGGAAGGCCGGTGACACATTTTGGAAACACGACGGGAAAACACATTAACCCCGGGACGTCGCGCTAGCAATTTTGCAAGGCCTGGCCCATACATGTTCGAGTCTGATCCCGGATCGCAGGACAATGAACCAACAACACCTCAAATACAAAGGATATTCCATCCTGTGACAGCGTGGTCAGTTATCACTTTTGATCGAAGGATAAAAGATCAAAAGGATAAAAAATTATCATATTTATCAAGGATGCCATTATAAGTGGAGGGCACTGTGCATGGTAATCCTTTATTCTTTTTTCTTTTTTTACGGCAGGGAAAATCCGGTGACATGACCCATTTAACATCCTCAAACTGGTCCGGAATAATACGGATATGATAGCAGCCTGTCAATCTGACCTTAAGTCTACAGCCACGCTAAAATGAACAACAATAGTGGACTCAAACGCTTGATGGTGAATCAGCTTACGACAGCAAATCAGGCATAACAGAAAAAATGAAGAAAAAAAAAAAAAGAGGAAGAACACTTGCTTCCATGAATAGAGAGGGATCAGCTCCAGTATCCTGTTTCTCCTGGTCTCCATGGGTTTGAACACACTTCAAGTGGGACAGATTTACATGAAGCCTAATGAAATAGGGTGCTATTTTTAAATCTGTATTAAAACCACATATGGGACTGTGAACGTCTGCTTATGAAGTTACTGCTTATATGAACTTATAATCTTTTTATAAATCAAAGAAAAATTAATTTTATTTTTTATTGAATGTACAATATTGTATTTAATAATATTTTATTTAAAAATGTAGTGATTTACTGTTGTGTATTATGTTTTATATAATACATAAAATTGTATAATATTTAAATGATATAATTGTATTATACTCATTTACATTTACTATTATTATGTAGATTTACGACATTGCCTTTTTAATGTCAGTCAGCAGGCCACCTCAGTGCAGTACAATGCTGAAACTCCATGAGATACAGTACAAAGCTCTCTTACCCCCAGGACAAGTCCATTTGATTGAGTCCTTTTCAACACGGGCATTTAATATGTCAAGGTGAATAAGAACAGCTTCTTGTGTGTCTCTCATTTGTGTCCGAGCTCAGAGGAAATTGAATTAATCATCATGCAGTCTGTTATTAAACGATTCCAACTTAAATCCATTTTCAGCACTTAGTTTCACGGTAAGGCACTATGCAATTTGTGGAAGGTCAAATATTAAATGAGCTCTTATTGTTTTCATTATTATTTTCTATTATTATTATTATTATTATTATTATTATTATGGCTCACAATCACACAAAAAGGTTAAAGCCGTCAAAAACGTGATGTCCTCTAAAAATAACATGATCAGTTTGACGTCCATGTGCTGTGAGTCACTTATCCTCCTGTCACTATTTTCTGTGCATATTTTGGAGGGTCACATAACAGAAGCACAAAATAACAAGCAGAAGATTGTTATCGGTGTCTGTCCAGTGATGTAAGAGTTTGCTCTCATTGCATCTCTGCTGATTTAATATTGATGAACGTCATTTACATTTTATTTACTATACAGTACATTATTTATAATTCATGTCTGAGGATAGTCCTTTAAAGTATACTTCATGGATACTTTATAACTTCTTATGAGACCAGATTATAAACAAAACTTCAACTTAATAACATTCTGAAAACATCCTACATGAAAAATGTTACATTACTTATGTTTGGGGTCTAAGAGAATAAATAAATAAATTCAATGAAATTTAACATGCCAACATTCCCAAATCGCATAGTGTGTTTTGTGTGTTTATGATTATCATTACAACAAAATGGTAAGAAATACCATTTTGCAATATCAAACTGCATAACTGACTGCTTCTGAGGTAAAACAACTAGAAGCGATTGACACTGGAAGCCAGAAACATTCAAGTTACAAATGGCAGCACCCACGTTTAAAATAAGGTGGATGGCAGTATAGCCTAAAGATATTTACTATGATTTTTTTATGTAGTATTTTTTATTTTTATTATACACACCACTCCACTCTTTCCTGCATGGCACACACCCTTCAAAGGATTTGTGCAGTTACTTTGTTCAGTCCCAGAGGAACATGCTTTTGCTCAGAGGTTGCTCTTTCATAGCCCAGGAGACTCATGCTGTTCGCAGGTACCTTTCATATCAACTTTATCTCAGATGTTTCTCCTAAAATACATAAGGCATATAAAATGAAATAAGCAAGGTATATAAAATTACATATGTAAGGTATAAAATTAAATACATATGGTATATAAAATGAAATGCGTAAAGTATATAAAATGAATGTGGTTAGCTTAGCACTGAACATTTGATCTTTAAAGAATTTTATGAGAAATATCTTAGTTGATAATAAGATATCCTTTTTGATTATACATTTATACATTCACTATATAGCAAACCTCGGCTGCGTGATTGTTTATATCATCACAAAAGGTAGACTGTATTATTGTACACCTCTATATTAAAGGGGTCATGAACTGCTTTATAATGTTTTCTGTTGTGCACTTATAATGTTAGGATGATTATTACATTTGAAAATAAAAGGCATTTTTTCCTACTCTGATTTTAGCCTCTGATTCGAATGCTCTGTTTGAAGGGGCGTATGTGTTGGCTTTGAGAATTCCATGTAAAAACCCACTGAGGTGATTGGCTATCTTTGTATATGAAGTAACTGAGTATTACATGTGGAACTCACTCGAAAACTTTTAGCATGTTTTACTATTACAGTTCTCAAAGTTAACTAATCGTGAAACGTGTTAATTATCGCATTATATTTAGATCTATGGCATTATATTTAGATCGTGGCATAAAGGCTGCAGTGATGAACATTGTCGTAATGTTGATGAACATCTCGTCATTGCAACTCGATTTCTGCATGCTAATGAATGCTTTCATTATAACTAACAGTGCAAACAATGTAAAAAAGAGATCCATTGATTATTACGGGAGTTTTTTCCAGAACTCAGTCACTGATATACTCACGCTGTTTGATTGACAGCTCCAGTGATTGTAAAGGGAGCGTTCTTTGATTGCTTTCTATATATAATTTAATCACAGTTTAAATAAAAATATCCTGCAAGTTTCAGAACTGAAAACTTCCTTGTTAGTCCAAAAACAGCTTTTATTGTTACCAAGTCCAGATAACGACTCATTGTGGAATGTGCCTATAGAAAGATCACCTCTGCAGAAGAAAATCAATGCCTACTTCATCATTGCAACTTTGGTCCCGCCCGCTGGCGTGTTAGTGAGATGATGAGGAGAGAAGAGCAAAACAGGATGCACTACAAATAATATTACCTTCCAAAGGATCCTAGTGCTAAGAATGTGGTTATTTTATTTATTTTCAAATATGTTAATGTTGACTTTATTCACAAAATATTTCGACTTTATTCTCGAAATATTTCAACTTTATTCCCAAAATATTTTGACTTTAATCTCGAAATTGTAGGTTTTTTTATTTTTTTTTACAGATTTTTTTTTTTTTTCACTTTGTGGTTCAGGGCTTCCGTACTGGTTTGATTTACTGATACATAGACAAAGAAACTCTCACTTTACATTAATCATTACTTGTCAGAAATCACGGGTCACAGATCAGGAATTAACTAGAATTAATTAGTTATTAATTAATTATTAATTAAACTAATTAATTAGAATTAACACAGCCTTTTATTTCATTGAAAAATATAAATATATTATCGCCCATGCTCTTTATATAAAGTTGGATATATGAGTTTGGCTAATATGTATACATACAGTATACTTACAAAGGGCAATATAATATATATACTCCAAATCTCAATGGTTTGATTTCTTGTGTGGTCGCAAAATGTAAACAGCTCTAATCTGCTACATGCAACTATATGGCATGAAGCTATTAGTATATTATATTCATATTATCATATCAAACTCTGCCAAATAAGGGATGTTTTATTGCACAAACTGAATGTGCGTTTATCCAGATATGTGGGTACATTTATAGTTGCAGGTCCAGTGGGGGTGGCAGTCATGGCGTCACGGGGCATCTGGCGGGCAACAGTGAATAGTTGGAATGATCAGGATTTCAGCTGGAGAGACAGGTTGCATGACCAGGATCTGGCACTGTCTGGAAGCGTGGTCAGTCAGGTGGGACACTGTGGGGTTGGACTGGAACTCAAATGTGAAGGTTGGAGACCAAAGACACAGTGAGGTGGAGCCTGCATCTTATGCAAGATTTATATGGATAAGTGCACCATGATCCTAGTCAATGTGGAATCAAAATTAACCATTCCTGGTTAGAGCACAATATTTGAAAATAAAAATGTTGGTCTTCGTCATCTTGGTTTAATTAAAATAGGTTAATATTAATTAATGCAAACTCACATTAGGGTATGTAACAAGTAGCCTACTTTTTATGATATAATGAATTTCTGAAGGATAAAATCAAGATCAGTCCTACATTATTTTCACTTAGAAAATGTCATATTATTACAGAAATAAAATTAGCTGTAGATTTGTTTTATACTGACTTAAACATCAAAAAAGAGGGAAAAGAAAAAGGAACTGCTGCAGGAGAACTGTTTTAGATACCAGATTGTCAATATCCTGTGTTTGGACCACTACTATTAATCCCCTTAGTCTCTAGACAGTAAGACAGAAGGACAATCAGACAGCCAAGGCCTGATGAACAGATGAGATGAGCATTATGAGAAGGTAAAAATGCTCAAACTGTCGCCTAAAGAGCTTTGGAAAGTAAGTCAAGCTTGGACAATGACACATTAAGTTGTGATCTTCTAACTGGAGATGCTTATAAGAAGCTTTGTGAGAGGAAAAGATTACAGTGTAATTGTAATAATTTTGACCACTATTGAGACACAGTCAATGAGACTTAAATGCGGATAATGACAGAAGAATCAATGTGCGCACACACAGCGTTCATTTACACGTTGACCAGGTAACGTATACTGATCCTTTTATCAATACTGACTGTCTTCATCTAGTAGTGTTAAACTGTGGCAATTGTAACTAAATTACCCTGCGAGTTATTGATCAAACATTTGTTTAACAAATGCACTTTGTCATTTTTGCCATGAGGTAAAAGGAATAACTTGAACCACCATGATGTTTCTAAGAGAACAGATATCCAAATTCCTGAAGAGTAAAAATCTCTAGACTCTCAGTTAATCCGTCAATAATTACCATATTTCTCCTGGGAGATCAATAAATATATCTGTGCGTTCTATCTATAAATGAAGAAACCTGCACAAGAAAGCTTTTCCTCGACCCTCTGCACAGAGGATAAACAAAACCACAAGAGGAGGTAAAAACAGTAAAACAAGTTATTGAGAAGGAATCCTTACAGGCCTGTTCTATGTTAATAGGCCCACTAGAGCATCTGCTCATATTTAAGTGGCTTTCTTAAAATAAACTGCATTGCCTCTCAATTAAACATCATATACATTTTAAAATCTTGTTAATTACTTACAAAGCATAAAATCTCCACAGTACTTGAGTGAGCTCTTAACGCATTATAGTCCTTCACATCTATTGTGATCTCAAAATTATGGCCAGTTTATAATACATATCAAAATCAACTGCTGGTGGTAAATCCTTTTCCTTTTTAGCACCCAAACTCTGGAAAAGTCATTAATTTCCTATTATCAGTGTAAAGCTGCTTGGAAACAATCTGTATTGTAAAAAGCATTATATAAATGAAGGTGACTATTCTAAGCACATGCTGAAGTTCCCTTTCGAAGGGAACTCACACTGCGTCCTAGGATGCTTTGGGGAACACCTCAACGTGACAGGAGTCTGAAACTACTATCGAATCACGGCAATCCTATTAACCGGTGACAGCCCATGATGTCATCAACATGCGACCCGGAAGTATATAAGGGCATCTTGTAAACATGACATTCATCTTTTTTTGTCTACAGGGACTTTTCTGTTTGAAGCGCCACAAATCAGGTAATTCAAATAATAATATGAAACGCACAGAGAAGACCAAGTGTTTTCTGAAGTGTGCTGACCTGTGTCCAAGGTTTTTGACCCAGAGGGACACACACAAGCTGTGCATTTACTGCCTGGGGGAAGAGCATGCACAGGCAGTTCTTGAGGGAGCTGCCTGTGCGAATTGTGAGCATTTTCCCTTGAGAACGTTCCGCTCTGATCTGGCTCTCTTCTCGAGGGAGGAGGGTTTAGCATCTGGGACTGGTGGTGCGGGTCCCAAATGGAGGAATATGGGTATGTGTCGATGCCACAGATTGTTGAGACGTTTGCAAACTATCTCGCATCAGGACGGGCATCGGAAAAAATATATTCTGACGGGCCTCCTTGGCTTGATTAGTGAGAGCACTCCTTTCAAGCCTGTAAGGGTGATAGACCTCATGTTTATGAAAATAACATGAAATTGGTGAGTCTTCATTCTGCATGCCGCAGGTTGCGCTGGTAGGTCTCCTTTTTTCATTTAAAAAGAAAGAGAACAGAAAATATATTTCTGCAGAAATGTATAGGGTTAGGGGGATTATGTGTTTGAGAGAATAGATTTAGAGGAAGGAATATTAGAGCTATGAAGTTCCCCTGTTAGGTGGTTAGAACGATAGAAGCACCAGTCTCTATGGGCTCCGTATGTGAGTATGGGTTGGCTTTTACTTTGGTGAAATTCACTGGTTGGGCCTTTTTCGCTATGTGCAGTGATTAGGCTTCCTCTTAGTGTGAGAGTGGTTTTGAGGCTACTGCTCATTCCTACTGTAATGCTTTGCTAAAGCATTGTTACCTCTGGCCCTTCGCAATGTGAATGTCCCTCTCATGGTGAGAGTCGTTCAGCCAAGGCCCATCCCCTTTCTGCAGTCAGGATTCTGTGAGTTGAGTAATGCAGTGGTCGTGGGGCAGGGTTAGGCCGTCTTTTGCTTCATGAAGAGATTGTTTGGTTTGCTTGACCCTGCCCCTCAGAGCTAGCTTGGACGTAGACCGCCTTCTGTGGGCCGCCCCAATATATGTGTTGGTGTGGTATGCTTCCCAGTGATGTTGTTTTTTTGTAGCAGAAGACTTGTTATCAGCTAGTAGGCCCTACCAGGCCTCCCTGAGGATGAGTCCCCAGCAGTGTGGGTATTTATTTTGTCAGCCAGCAGTCATACTGTCAGGCGGTTGGCCTTTTCAGGCCATCCTGAGACTGAGGTAGTAGTAGACAGGTAGTAGGCCTCACCAAGCCTCCCTGAAGGTGAGTTCCAGAATTTCGATACTCTGGCAGCTAGCACGACTTGCTATTAGGTAGTAGGCATCACCAGGCCTCCCTGACGGCGAGTTCTGGAGTTTGGTTACTCTGACAGCTAGTACGTCTTGCTATCAGGTAGTAGGCCTCACCAGACCTCCCTGAAGGCGAGTTCCCGAGTTCGGTTACTCTGACAGCTATGCTATCAGGTAGTAGGCCTTACCAGACCTACCTGAAGGTGAGTTCCCGAGATTGGGCACTAAACAGCTAGCATGACTCTGGCAGCTAGTCGATGTTTGCTGTCAGTTGATCTGGCCTTAACAGGCAGCATCTGAAGGCGAGTTTGCACCCTAGCATGACGAAAGTGATCACTTTTCTGCTACTGGTTCCCTCCCTATTGGTATCTAGCCTACAGCCTGGTCTAGGATGCCTTACCTAGATGCAAGTGCCTAGAGGCCCTGTTTCTGAACAGACAGGTTGTTGGCCAGACTGAAGTGTCCAATGTAAGTGACAACAGGTCAGGCCTCCCTGGTGGCATCCGGGTGAATATGTTCCCAGAGTAGTGATTCTCCCTCGGGTTCCCTAGCCACATTCCCTTAAAGGGACCCCTACTGTTGAAGTGGTTGCTTCCAGGCCTTTGAGCTGGGTAGGACTTCATGTAAAGTGTATGAAGGTTTCCTATTGAGGCTTATAGCTTAGGTAATGACCGTAGGGAATGCTGTCACTGACAGTTGTCACTGCCACTGGCATGCACTCCCCTCAGTATGGTGGCGCGGGTATATCGTTCCCCAAAGCATCCAAGAACGCAGTGCAAGGTGGCCTTATATAGTTCCGGTTCGCACATTGATGACATCATGGGCTGTCGCCAATCAATAGGTTTGCCATGATTTGATAGTAGTTTCAGACACCTGTCACGCTGAGGTGTTCCCCAAAGCATCCTAGGATGCAGTGTTCTGAAATGGGAAATTGGGGGAACAAAATGACTATTATTTATATACTATTATAGTGTTTTATTAATATTGAGTTCGATTTTGTTTTGTATTTTCAGTTTTAATTAAATTTTGTTTTTGTGTTAATTTTGTGTTATGTGATTTTGCTATTTTCCAACTAGTAATTGTATAGGTCTAACGTAACGTTATTTCAGTTAGTTGCAAAGGCAACATTTCATATTATATTTGAAATAATATGAAATTATTTCATATATAATTTATATTATAATATTAATTATAATATATATAATAATTATATTATGTTAGTTAACAAAAACATCTCTGGTATCCACCTAGCAATCATCCAAATAATAATAATAATAATAATAAACTTGATTTTATATACTGTAGCGCCTTTAAAAGTTGCTTCTCAAAGCGCTTTACATCCTCTTAGATACCACCTGGTATCCCCTAGCAACATGCTGATAACCACTCAGAACACCTTAAAACCACATATCAACAACCTGACAACACTATCATCATGTTGGCGAGTTATGCACAGGTAAGCATGACTCAAATTGTGTTCACAAAATATAAAAATCTCTGTATGTACTGTACATCTAATTTGTGTTTTTTTTTTTTTGTCTTAGGACAAATGCCTCAGATCTCTCAATCCACTGATGGCTGATCTAGGGTCAGTTGTGCCTTATCCAGAATGCTCCAACAGAACAGAACTGATCCTGAAACAGACATCTGAAACTCTAGATATCCATATGGACCCAAATCAGCAGGAGGAAGTGCATATTCTCACCAGAGAACGTTCAATGCCAGTACGGCTTCACCACTCGCAGCCTCGGAGGGAGCCGCTAATGACAATTCACAGCCAACTGCTGTCTCTTGGGCTGCTGAATCCCTGCGTTTAGTAGCATCTAAAATTCATGACAGATTTGTTATAATCCCAGGCAGAGCTACGCAGCAGCGCTCTCTAAACACAACTGACAGCGCACTGTACAAGACTCTTTAAAGACCTCATCAACAGGCAGTGTGCTAAATACAGCACACAAGCCATTTTTTCTCTCTCAACCTACATAAAGCGTTTTTTTTTTTTTTTTTATTTTTTTTTTCTGAGTATGGACCCTTTTTTCCCACTTTGATCTCTGTGATTGTGGACCGGCTCTCCATCCATGTGATACACAGCAGCGTGACTCCCTCTGCCAGCCCATGCATGTGTTTCTTGGAGCGACTCTGACCCCATGAATGTTAAAATCGCCGGTGTGTGCGCGGATGTGGGGGCCGACTCGCTGCTGTGAGATGTACAGGGTCATACATGCATGTGTGGGTGGTGGTATATATCTGTCTCTCTCTGTTTCTGCCTACCGCACTGTACTTGCTAAGCAGGAGAGAGAGAGAGAGAGAGAGAGAGAGAGAGAGAGAGAGAGAGAGAGAGAGAGAGAGAGACATAAAGACATAAAAATTAATTTATGATGAATCTCCTTATTTTTCCCTAAAAACACTCGTAAATGCATGAGCATATCAATAAATAAGACATGTTATTTAAAGCATCAGTAGTAATTACTCTCTATTTACATGGAAATCACTTTTTTAGAACCTGTTTGAGAAAATGAGGAGACTTACGTAATGTGGCGAGTGCACTCAAATATCTGCCAATGCCACCTGGTGGACTCAACTCAGGGAGGGAAAATCTAGCTTTCTGATTGGACGGAGCTGTGTGTGGAAACATCTGGTGTTGTAGAAGGGTATTTGTGAGGACACGGGGACGATGTGGCCAGATGCCTGAAGGCGCTGCTGGAGACTTGGACAGGAGGACAATCGCTCTGATAACTGCCGCAGCGAGCTGGCCCTTGACTCTCTGAATTGACAACATACATTTCCTTACAGAGTTACATATTGATGCACATTCTGGGATATCTGTATTGAAAGGATATGATGAAAACGTATTATTTAGAAACTCATACTTAGAGATTTGGAAAAACACCTAACCCTGTTAAACTTTGGGTTCAGAGGCGGCCTATTCAATGGAGGCCCTTTTCAAAGAAACAGTTGGAGACCCCCATATGAGAATTGCATTGAGAATGCAATTACTTTATTATCTCTGTTATATTCAACAATGTTATCTCATACACTATATTGTCCCAGTTTTGGGACGCCTGCCTTTACATGCACATGAACTTTAATGACATCCAATTCTTAATCTGTAGGGTTTAATATGGAGTCGGCCCCACCCTTTGTAGCTATAACAACTTCAACTCTTCTGGGAAGGCTTTCCACAAGGTTTAGGAGTGTTTTTATGGGAAATTTTGACCATTCTTCTAGAAGCGAAATTTGTGAGGTCAGGCACTGAGCAGTCATGTTGGAAAAGGAAGGGGCTCAAACTGTTCCCACAAAGTTGACATGAAATTGTCCAAAATGTCTTGGTAAGCTGAAGCATTAAGAGTTCCTTTCACTGGAACTAAGGGGCCAAGTCCAACCCCTGAAAAACAACCCCCCCCCCCCCCCCCCCCCACACACACCACCATAATCCCCCTCCACCAAACTTTACACTTAGCACAATGCAGTCAGGCAAGTACTGTTCCTCTGGCAACTGCCAAACCCAGACTCATCCATCGGCTTGCCAAACAGAGAAGTGTGATTTGTCACTCCAGAAAACATGTCTCCACTGCTCTAGAGTTCAATGGCAGTGTGCTTTACATCACTGCATCCGGCAATGTTCTTTGCATTGCACTTGGTGATGTAAGGCTTGGATGCAGCTGCTCAGCCATGGAAACCCATTCCATGAAGCTCTAAGCACTGTTCTTGAGCTAATCTGAAAGCCACACAAAGTTTGGAGGTCTGTAGCTATTGACTCTGTAGTTGGCGACTTCTGTGCACTGTGCACCTCAGCATGCGCTGACCCCGCTCTGCGATTTTATGTGGCCTACCACTTCGTGGCTGAGTTGCTGTTGTTCCCAATTGCATCCACTTTGTTATAATACCACTAACAGTTGAGCGTGGAATATTTAGTAGTGAGGAAATTTCACAAATGGACTTACTTCACAGGTGGCAACCTATCACAGTACCATGCTGGAATTCACTGAGCTCCTGAGAGTGACCCATTCTTTCACAAATGTTTGTAGAAGCGTCTGCATGCCTAGGTGCTTGAGTTTATACACCTTTGGCCATGGAAGGGATTGGAACACCTGAATTCAATTATTTGGAGTGGTGTCCTAATACTTTTGGCAATATAGTGTATTTCACTCATAATAGTCTATTTGTAAATATCTCTTTAACCATAATGAAATTATACTTTTAAATATTAAACTAAACCGCCAGTAGGTGGCAGCAACTCATTGCCTTAACAAGTGAGTCATTGAATCATTCAGTCAAACAATTAGTTCAAAGTGGCTGACTTATTCAGGTATGAATAATCATTAGAATAATTTGTTCAAAACACGGATTCATTCAGAACACTGTGTTGGCAATGGCTCAGCTGTGGAATTGTTTAGAATTATTTTCATTGGCGAAATACAGTAAAAAAATACCTAACATAAGTCACCTAACATTAACTTCTTGTTTATTGAACTGTTGTATAAAATCAATATTTTTGAAAATGTGCTAATATTCGGGATTACAGCCTCCTATGTGAAAATGTTCAGATTTATGATGGAATTATTGATTTTATTTGCCATGTTCTATAAAAATGCTCTATGTTGCAGTCCCACCTCTGTCTCTCTCTCTCTCTCTCTCTCTCTGTGTGTGCACATGCACATGTTTGTGTGATTATGTTTTAATTTAAGGCAAGTGGGATGAAGAATGGAACCATGTTTTTAGGTCATATAGACCTAAAAGACAATATGAGGGTTAAAATTATGTCATTATTTAATCACCCTCATGTCATGCCAAACCAAGAAGACTTTCATTAATCTTCGAAACACAAATTAAGATATTTTTAATATCTTCCTGCCCATCCATTGAAAGTCCAGGTAACCAAAACTCATAAGGTCATAAAGGTTGCAAAATTAATTCATATGAATCAAGCATCTTGTAAAGGGACATGATCACTTTATATGATGAACAGCTTAAATTTAAGCTTTTAAATACATCTAAACAATGATTGACACACATACGTAGAGCATACAGAAAACAAGGAATGCTTGACACACAAGAACCAATCAGGTTTGTTCTAGCATGTGATGCGCTACATTATGTGTGTTTTACTGCTGTGAATCGATTAACTAATTAATCAAATTTTTTCTGTAATTAATCATGATTAATCGCTGTGGCGAGCAGCGAGGCCGAGGGACCGTGAGGGCGGGACGAGGTGGTGCTCATCAGAGAGGATGAGCGCCAGCTGCGAGCCGCAGCGATCTCGGCCCTCGCGGAGGAGTGAGGGAGTATAAAGGAGGAGCGACGACAGTGAGGGACGAGAGAGGATCAGGCCTGGATTTTGTGTTGTGTTTTATTTTTAGTTCCCTTTCGAGGGAACTCTCACTGCGTCTGGTTAAGACACTTTGGGGATACTCCCTAAGCACTAGCGAATCTGAAGTCCATATAGCCACTAAACCAATCTGATTGGCGTGCGTGATGACGTCATCGTGACGGCGTACCCGGAAGTATAAAGCGGGAGCCGGCGCACAGAAACGGCAGTTATTGCTCTTCAGCATAGCGCTCTCTGTTGAAATTGTCTGTCTATTTACTGTTGTTTGTCACAGTTGCAAAAGTGTGTGAATGAAAAGAAAGAATGGAAAAGAATGTGAGAGAGTTTAAGCAGTGTGTGCATCTGTGTCCCTGCTTTATTCGGGCTCAGATGCACACCTGCTTTGTGTGCAGTGTCTGGGTGTTGAGCATGCTCGGGCAGTTCTCGAGGGAACTGCCTGTCAGTGGAAAAGCTGCTCACACTCAGACTGCTCCGCTCTCGGCTGGCCGTGTTCGATGAGGCCGGCCAGCTTTGTGAGCCCCAAGGTTCTGGACCCGCGATCGCTGAGGCGTCTCGGTGTCACAGACTATGGGGTTCACAGAAGGACTTGTCAGCGGGATCTGGGACTGCTGCGGCACTTTCCCAATCCTTGTCTGACAGTTCTAAAGATCTTCCTCCCCGTGTGGAAGCCCGCGCTGCGGCTTCTTCCCCCGGGGTTGAGGATCTGATGCTTATTCTCTCCGGTTCCGAGGAGCCGGATGAGTGGTGCATCAGGGCAGGTGGAGAAGCAGGAAGTGTTTCATCGCTTCATCCACTCGACCAAGAGGAGCTAATGGAGGTTTTTGACTCGTGCGGTGGCCAAATTGAAGATCAATTGGCCACAGGAAGTGCCGGAAATTCAGCCACCTAGTAGGCTGGACGACCGGTTTCTTTCTCGCCGGGTCCAAACACCTAGCCGGGGTTTACCTTTCTTCCCGGACCTACACATCGAGGTGTGTAGGTCGTGGAGGAAGCCATATTCCTCGCGTATTCCTCCAGTATTGGATTATTCCAATGTTCTGGGGGTGCGCGAGGCGGGCTAGGGGACGATGCCTCGGGTGGAAGAGGCTCTCACGAGTTATCATTTCCCCGATTCTGTGTCGTCCCTTAAAACCCCGGAGCTGCCCACCAAACCCTGTCGGGACACCTCATCGTTGGTGGGCGAAGCTTATATGGCGGGCTGGTAGTTCCCTGCACACATTATCTGTCTTGCAGGCCTACCAGGCTGACCTCCTGAAAGAGCTCAATGAGGGCGACGGTCCCTCTTCGGAGGATGTGCTGGAGCTACGGAGGGCTGCAGATTTGTCTCTCCGCATCACCAGGGAGATGGCCCGTGCTATGGGCCGGGCCATGGCCTCCGTGGTGATGGTGGAGAGGCATCTCTGGCTGAATCTATCGGGGATGAGGGAGTAGGATAAGTCCTTCCTCCTAGACTCCCTGATTTCGCCTTCTGGTCTATTTGGTGACGCGGTTGAGACCGTTGTCGCCGGGTACCAGGAGGCGAAGATGCAGTCAGCGGCCTTCCGTCAGTGCCTCCCTCGCCACTCAGAGCCTGGGAAAGCGGCCCCTAAGGGGCAGCCTCAGCCGTCTACCAGCTCCTCGCACCGGCAGGTGCAGAAGGAGAGCGTCGCCTCTAGAGCCCCTCCTCCAGGAGCCTGGCAACAGAGGTGGCGTTCTCACCAGTAGTCCCAGCAGCGGTCTTTCGCTCCTGGAGGCGATCTGAGGAACGTACTCCAGGGAGGGAGGCTGCTGGGAAGAAGTCCTAGCTTCGGCTGGACTTCCAAGAGCGGTCCCCCCGTAGAGTGGCAACTGAGGTTGCTTCCTCTGCGGCGCTCCGGGGAAATCGAGGTAATCCCGCCGTCTATGACGCTTCGGGCCCCATCGATTTCCCGCGAACGCATGCTGCTCCAGCCGCCTCCGGAAGGACTTGCGGCTGGGCAGCTAACGCGTCCGCACATAGAGAATCGTTCCCAACCACTTCCTGCCGGTCATCCGCTTCAGGGGGTTGGGGGCGACGCTCGTGTAACACCCGAAGCCAGCCTCGAGAAGAGCAGACATCCTGTCGAGGCAGGGGCTGAGGCCCGGGGAGTAGCGACTCCACCCAGGGGTGGTGGCGTCTCGAGGGACGTCCCACTGTCCACTGTGGTGTTCCATCACGCATCCAGCCCCGCTGGGGTTGGATGCCATGGTTCAGACGTGGCCGAGGCTGCGTCTGTATGCTTTTCCCCCGATTGCTCTGCTCCCGGGAGTCCTGGACAGATTCCGCCAACAGGGGGTCAGCCTACTTTTAGTAGCACCCCGTTGGCCGACGTGAGTTTGGTTCTCGGATATCATAGCTTTGCTGGCAGGTCCTCCATGGCAGATTCCTCTGAGGAGGGATCTCCTATCTCAGGCAGGGGGCACTATATTTCACCCCCGGCCGGAGGTTTGGAACCTGTGGGTCTGGCCCTTGAGGGGGTCAGGTACCTAGATATTGGCCTGTCGGCAGACTGTACAGGAGACTGTACAGCCCCAAGTGGTGAGCCACTTGGTGCAGGGAGCGTGAGGTGGACCCAGTTAACTGGCCGGTGGCTTCAGTGCTGAAGTTCCTCCATGATCGTTTCTCTGCGGGTCTAACCCCGTCCACACTCAGGGTGTCCGTGGCTGCCATAAGGCTTTCCACACTCCTTTGGGTGATGGGCTTGGGTAGACACCATCTGGTTGTGCAGTTCCCCTGTGGGGCTCGGAGGATGCGGCCTGTGGCTCGTTCCAGAACTCCCAACCTGGGATCTGGCAGTGGTTCTCGAAGGCTGGCTGAGGCCCCCTTCGGACCATTGGAGTCGGATGAATCAGGGAACTTAGGATTGGTCAGTTCCTTGGTTCTTCAGGCATTACATCCCCCGCCTCACGTGATGGCGGAGTAAGAGACCTTCATTGTGAAGCACTTTTGAGTGCTGGGGCTCAGTACAGCAGCGTCCAAGGTGAGACCTTTTGACCTGCTGCACGTGAGGCCTTGACAGTGGTGGTTGGAAACCAAGGGGTTTCCCCCAGAGGGAATCTCTTTCGTATGATCAGGGTAACGCGCAGATGCCTTCGTTCCCTAGTTATATGGAAGAAACCTTGGTTTCTGTCCCAGGGGTCAGTGTTGGGAGCGTCCTGTTGCCGGGAAACCGTTTCAACAGACGTCTCCCTCATTGGCTGGGGCGCAGAAGGCGCTTGGGTTTCCCAGTCCTAGTTGTGCCCGGTCTCCGGCTTCACACTAGGGCAGGCACTACCCTCGGTAAGGTCCCAAGGGTCAGTGTTGGGAGCGTCCTGTTGCCAGGAAACCGTTTCAACAGACGCCTCCCTCATTGGCTGGGGCGCCGAAGGCGCTTGGGTTCCCCAGTCCTAGTTGTGCCCGGTCTCCGGCTTCACACTAGGGCAGGCACTACCCTCGGTAAAGGTCCCAAGGGCCAGTGTTGGGAGCGTCCTGTTGCCGGGAAACCGTTTCAACAGACGCCTCCCTTCATCGGCTGGGGCACGGAAGGAAAAGGAGTGGAGAAGTTCTCCCTACGGTGCTGGCGCTGGGGTACTCAAGTCCTAGTTGTGCCCGGTCTCCGGTTTCACACTAGGGCAGGCGCTACCCTCGGTGTGGGCTAGTGGGTACTCGTTCCCCAAAGTGTCTTAACCAGACGCTGTGAGAGTTCCCTCGAAAGGGAACTGCTCGGGTTACGACTGTAACCCTTGTTCCCTGAGTTGGGAACGAGCACTGCGTCTCGTCACCACACCTCGGCACGCCTGGAGCGCATGCTTCAGAGCAATAGCTGCCATTTCTGTGCGCCGGCTCCCGCTTTATACTTCCGGGTACGCCGTCACGATGACGTCATCACGCACGCCAATCAGATTGCTTTAGTGGCTATACGGACTTCAGATTCGCTAGTGCTTAGGGAGTATCCCCAAAGTGTCTTAACCAGACGCAGTGCTCGTTCCCTACTCAGGGAACAAGGGTTACAGTCGTAACCCGAGCAGTTATGTTATGTGTTGCTGCAGTCATCCGTGAGGGGCTGCAGCTCTTTATTTTCATTTTGTGTTTTTGTGTAGGCGGCAGTCGACCGAGGGGCTGCCACCGCCATTTTATTTTATATTAAACTTGTTTAATGTTCTCCGGTTCCCGCCTCCTTCTTCCCGTACAAACAAGCTTTACTACAGTGGTGCCGAAGCCCGGGAGGAAGGAGGGACGCGCTGTCGAAGAGCCCTCGCAGCTGAGGGGGATCGCGGTGCCGCGGAGTTCGGGCAGCGCGGAGGAGAGAAGTCCTGGAGCGGTGGTGCTGGAGCGGATGAAGGTCAGTGGGACGGAGAGCTCGCTGCCGTGCCCCTGGGTCGAGGTGGAGTGGCTGCCGTCCGCGAGGGGGCGAAGGAGTCCCCAGCGCTTGCCCGGAGCCGAAGCCTGCTGCCGTCCGCCATGTTGGGGAGGAGCAGGGAGCGCGGGACGGGGACTCGCTTCCGGCTGCCCTCAGAAGGAGGAGCCACCGCCGGCCGCCAGGGGGTGGAGGAGGATTGAGCCATCCACCGACCGTCCAGTACCACCACATGGCACTGCGAGGAAGAGCCTCTCGGCTGGCTGAGGACCGAGCGGCAGTGTGTCTGGGAACCGGACCAGAATTTTTTTTTTTTTTTCTCCTCTCTCCACTCTCTCGTCTCTGTCGCTCCTCATGCTCCCCGCTCCGTTCTCTCACCTCGCTGTTCTTACCCCCAGGTCCTGCGGCCGCCGTAGAGCGCAGTCTCGGGAGTGCGGCAGCAAGGCCGAGGGACCGTGAGGGCGGGACGAGGCGGTGCTCATCAGAGAGGATGAGTGCCAGCTGCGAGCCGCACCGATCTCGGCCCTCGCAGAGGAGTGAGGGAGTATAAAGGAGGAGCGACGACAGTGAGGGACGAGAGAGGACCAGGCCTGGATTTTGTGTTGTGTTTTATTTTTAGTTATGTTATGTGTTGCTGCAGTCGTCCGTGAGGGGCTGCAGATTTTTATTTTCATTTTGTGCTTGTGTGTAGGCGGCAGTCGACCGCGAGGGGCTGCCGCCGCCATTTTATTTTATATTAAACTTGTTTAATGTTCTCCGGTTCCCGCCTCCTTCTTCCCGTACAAACAAGCTTTACTAAAATCGCAATTTAAAAAACATTGCAGTTTTTAATATTTTGATATTGTAATAATTTCAGTTACTCTCCAAATTAATGAAGAAACAATTTAAAGACAGCATATTTTAAATATTTGTTGTAATGGCATCTTGACCTCCAGACCTCCAAATGTTCATAATCATCATGCCATCAACAGACAGTAAGAGGTTTACTAACACTTTTGAATTTCAGGGCTCGTTTCCATCATGCGAGCTTTGGGCCAATCTGTCTTTCAGCAAATGGAAAAGAAAGTGCTTCATTTCTCTGACAAGATTCTGAAAACACAATGCATGTCGACCGAGATTTCACTTAGCACCAATTAAGAAGAAAAAAAAACAAAAAACAAAGACAATGTGAGATCCGTGTGTAGGAAGGAGGCATTTGAGGGTTTTCTGCATTGCTAATGAGCTGTACTAAATTGAGTGCTCTATCAGGCTACCATCAGATGAGAGGTAGACATATGATTAATGTGTACAGGTGATTAAAAACTTTATTTAGACTTAAAGTATATTTATTTTGCTGTAAATATTCCTCTACGTCATACTCCCATAACCGCGTGAGTTTACTGACAGCGTGACAACGGGCCATGAGAATAACATCCGCTGATGTATTCGGCTAATGTAAATTTGTAAATACTTCAGATGTCTCTCAGACTAAGCTGAGATCATCAGGTGATCTCACAGGTGAACATCATCTGACAAACCATGAGCTCCATGTACTGCTTTAAACAGGATTAACTCTAGACATATAAATAATTTCTTCAAAGGAATATTTCACCAGAAGTTAAAGTTCTGTCATTATTTACTCTCATGTTGTTCTAAAGGCCTGTTCACTCCAAGAACTGTAAAACAAGAATGCCCTCACCATCGAACGTTAATGTTCTTTTTATTAGCGCAGCGCACGCTGCAGTTATTTCGCCTGCCACTTTAAAGTCACATTAAATCAAAGTTGTCAATTCCTGTTATAGCGAATTAACTCTGAGGGGAAATATTAATAATTATTATTATAACTCATTATGATTATTCCTTATGATTAATTATGAATATTCAAATCAGTTAAATATATTAACTTGACATAGCTACGTTAACATTACAATCAATCAGTTAGTCCTATGGACGTTCAGTATTGATTATTAATTAATTCTTAGAAAAGGATGTTTTTCATGGCTACAGAAAAATAATTATTTCTAGCAAGATCGATCATTTAAGGGACAATTTGTTTGCAGGCAGGGAGTCAGGACCAAACATATGTTGTGCACAAACTTTAATAACTAAATCACAGAACCAGACTACAACTAACATGAAACATACATACACAAACATACATGACAAGAGTTAAGGTTAAAGTAGTTGGAAGGGAAAGGGTCAGAATAGATGACTCTATGCAGAGAATCTAAACCTTGTAAAGAACCATCCTTAATAAAACTCCTTTGTTGTAACAAAGGGGTTTACAGTTTTACTAACTACACAGCGATTTCTGTTTCATACTTTACTTGCATTTAGCCTGAGCTGTAGAAGACCGTCCCAGGTGAAATCGCAGGAGAAAGTTTGTGGGTTTGTGGCTTTGACGTGGCGGTCAAGAAGAAGAAATGATGAGCTTGCGTGGTTGCTTCAAATTCGTGGAATAAGTTGCACATGGCATGCAGAATTTGGGCCTTCTGCTCCATGGCCTTGTGAGACCTTTGGCCCGGTGTGTGTTGAGGCCTGCCATGTGGGCGGCCTGCGGGGCAGGAGCCCACAGCCACAGCCTGTCGTGTCTCTGACACAGAAGAAGAGAGAAGGGGGGACGAGTGCCTTGCTCCTTAAGAAGTCTGCAGGAGGTCACCACCTCCTGAAGTAGACTTGACCAATGAGATTGTTGGGATGTCCAAGCGGGAAAATCTCCTCTGGAGATTTATGGCCCTTTGTTTCAAACCGGATTCAATAGCAGAGGAAGATGCTATTAAAGACTCTTGTAATACTAATATGTTGCACAAGGATTGACATATCATATACCCCATCATTCAGATCTTTACATTTCAACTTCGTAGACACCAAACATGCCGTACATTTGATTTTCGTTAACCATAGTATGCAATTCTGAAACTGGGGAATTTAAAGGGCAAATAAACACCGCAAACATGTTGTTGTGCTCCTCAAACCATTCCTGAACCATTTTTGCTTTGTGGCAGGGCGCATTATCCTGCTGAAAGAGGCCACAGCCACTAGGGAAAACCGTTTCCATGAAAGGGTGTACATGGTCTGCAACCATGCTTAGGTAGGTGGTACGTGTCAAAGTAACCCAAGGTTCCCCAAAGCATCACACTGCCTCCGCCGGCTTGCCTTCTTCCCATAGTGCATCCTGGTGACGTGTTCCCCACGTAATGGTGCCGGGTGCGACACACACGCACCCGGCCTTCCAGATGATGTAAAAGAAAACATTATTAATCAGACCAGGGGGCTCATTTATAAAACTTTGCGTAGGATTTGCGTCAGAAGTGCGTGCGCACATCCTACGCAGTTCCCTTTCGAGAGTACTCTCGTATTGCGTTTAGCTAAACTCTAGGGGAATTTCCTTTCCTCGAGATTTTGAAGCAAATTTTTATCCTAAAAATACCATGTAAAATGAAGTGTAGCTGCACAGCAGCAGGAAGCAGCTGCGCACTGATTGGCTGTGCCGCTGCAACTGCAGGTACCTATGGCGAGATCGCTGGGCGGGAAGAACCAATCAGGTCCCTCTAATATTCCCGCCACAAGGGGCAGCAGAATTTGCATAGCCAAGGGTATAAAAGACCCTGTCTCGCTAGGTTCGTCAGATTATTTCTTCTTCAACGACTCACCTCGCTGAGCTCTGGATTGAAGCCTGCGTCGGCACGCACCCAGCGGAACTCTGCAGCCTGAGGACGTTGGACTCTCCGCCTTCAGCCTGCCTTCAGCTGCGCCATCTGGCACATATCCTTTATACCAATCCATGTGTTTGCCATTGCTACACACTCACGAAAAGAGTCGAGACGTTGTTGCAAATGTCTCGTTTCTCCTGCGCCTCGTGTAGAGGTTTTCTCCCGGACGAGGATCGGCACATCATCTACGTCTCATGTCTCGGATGAGACCACGCGCAGGTCGCACTCAACCAGGGCGGCTGCCTGGAGTGCGACGAACTGGCGCTGCAGACCCTTCGGGCTCGGCTCGCCAGTTTCCGAATCCCGTCCTTTGCTCTCTTCCACATCGACACAATGTTCACTTGCTGCCGAATATATCCCACCCACTAACAGGTGCCGTGATGAAGTGATACACTGCAAAAAATGCTTTTCTTACTTAGTATTTTTGTCTTGTTTTGAGTCAAAATATCGAAAAAAAAACTTACATTAAGAAGCATTTACTAGACAAGCAAAAGTTTATGTCTTATTTTTGGGGAAAATAACTCAAAATTAAGAGAGTTTTTGCTTAAAATAAACTAAATAATCTGCCAATGGGGTAAGATAATTAATCTTAATTCAATCAGAAAACAAGATTATTTTGTTTACCCCATTGTCAGATTATTTTTCTTATTTTAAGACAAAAACTTTTGCTTGTCTAGTAAATGCTTCTTAATGTAAGATTTTTTTGATATTTGGACTGAAAACAAGACAAAAATACTAAGTAAGAAAAGCAGTTTTTGCAGTGTAATCAGTGTTATTCTGTGTATATACAATTTTACAGGCTATAAATCATGATCTGTGTAAGAAGAAATGCCGCTACCAGAGCCCCCCGGAGCGCTCTTTATAGCACATGCCGGGCATTTCCCTGCGTGCCTCTCCATCGCCTGTCATGTTTGCCGACCGGCGGACCGGAAGAGGAGGAAGATGACAGCCTTTCGCTTGCTGCATCTGAAAGTGGGTGGTCGGACACCGTCTCGGAGCACGCTACTTTGACGCGGACTACCATGGACGGCAAAACCTCAGTTGACACTGAGATTATGCGACTGCTCACTAAGGCTGTGGACGACCTCGGTATTGACTGGTCTCAACCCCAGGAGCCCACAAGAAGCAGACTGGACGAGTGGTTTTTCAAGAACAGCCGCCACCCGACCACTCAAAAACCCGCTCCCTTCTTCCCAGAAGTCCACGAGGAACTATACAAGTCATGGAAGGTACAATTTTCATCTAGCGCCAAATCCTCTTTTCTAAGCCCGGACAGCGTTCCCGCTCTACGAGCCACAGCAGACCGCCGGAGTGTCGAGGTCCCCGACCCAGCAATGTGTTGCCGCCAAAGCTGTCCTAGCCAGAGGCACAAAGAGAAGGTGGATATTACCCACTTAGGCCGGTTTACCACTTCGCTCTCTTCCAAAATGTTCCCCAGCTCCCTTCAACCAGGTGGCTAGGCACATTACATACACAGCCAACGGGCCCGCAAACAAACACACTCGCCTGTACACAAACGCCCTTTTTAATGATGACCCATATGAATCACAAAAAGGGTTTTTTCTCTGTAGGCAGTGTGCCAGCATTAAAGCATGTACCCCTACACTCAATCACTCCCCCATGTTCCCCAGCCCCCTGCACTCAGGTGGCTGGAAACACTATGCTCACAGTCAATGAGCCCGTACTCAAACACGCTCGCCTGTACACAAGCACCAATATTCTATGTCCCCAGGCCCCCTGCAATCAGGCGGCGGGAAACAATTCTCTCGCAGTCAGAGAGCCCGTGAACAAACGCGCTCTGATAAGCGTCACTTTAACACAACATTATCGGGCCACCGAGTCCCTGTTACTCAGCGACTCACCCCACAAATTAATTCAGCCCCTG
This sequence comes from Romanogobio albipinnatus, assembly GCA_023566225.1. Classification (NCBI taxonomy): domain Eukaryota; kingdom Metazoa; phylum Chordata; class Actinopteri; order Cypriniformes; family Gobionidae; genus Romanogobio; species Romanogobio albipinnatus. The sequence continues at coordinate 44,927,690 of CM042246.1, read as the reverse complement.
GCTTCGAAGGCCGAGGCACACAAAGAGCACTAATATTTATATTAATATTAGAGGGACCTGATTGGTCCTTCCCGCCCAGCGGTCTCGCCATAGGTTCCTGCAGTTGCAGCGACACAGCCAATCAGCGTGCAGCTGCTTCCTGCTGAGAGCTGTGTAGCTGCACTGCGTTTCACATGGTATTTTTAGGATAAAAATTTGCTTCTAAATATCGAGGAAAGGAATTTCCCCTAGAGTTTAGCTAAACGCAATACTCGTTCCCTCTTCTCAGGGAACCGAGGTTACGTAAGTAACCGATTGCGAAATCATGGCAAACACAGAGAGGAAATAAAATTAAAAAAACTTAACTTCACTCAATGTGAAGTAGAAGTTATCATTGGCGAGGTGGAAAAGAGGAGAAAATTGTTGTTTGGAGGGCACAGTGTGGGCATTACTAATGCCAAAAAGGCACTTGAATGGCAAAAGGTTGCAGACGCCGTAAATGCTGTAGCCTCACAACCTCGGACCGTGGCCGAAATAAAAAAGAAATGGTCGGACATCAAAGTCGAGGCAAAAAAGCATCTAGCGCTCCATCACCAGAGTGTGTCTGCCACGGGTGAGGGAAAGGGGACACCGGAGCTGACCACTCTTGATGAGAGTCTGGCGGTAATTATTGGGGAATCCCTATTTAGTGGAGTGGTGACTGAGGCGGAGGGGGACACTAACGAGCATATCAGTTTTGTACATTATTTTGGTCTGTTTACCGTGTTATTTATGAGGATGAATTGCATAACATGCCAGTATTATTACAGAACATATTTCACTTTTCTTTTTGCAAATATGTGTTAATTTGCATTTCTGTTGTAATTTTCTTTTAATTTTGTTTGTTTTACACTGCAGATCGATCAAACAGGTGTTCGTGTAGGCTGTTAATTGTAAGACTTGCTTTGTGAAGTCTTCATGTTATTTATGAGAGGCAGTATTGCCATTTCTTTTACACAACGTTCTACAGTTTCACACACTTTCACGTGTTTCTTCCATCTGCCGACTGTGTCGCCATTCCTCATTACACCCGTTTTTGTGTGTACGCCTGGGTCAGAGCTTGCGGACCGCACATTTTCCCGTTAAGTTTGCTTTTCATAAATACCAAATATTGCGTAGAGAGCGGCGTACGCCTTCTTTTGTGCGTACGCAACGTTTATAAATGAGGCCCCAGGCCACCTTCTTCCATTGCTCCATGGTCCAGTTCTGATGCTCACATGCCCACTGTTGGTGCTTTCAGTGGTGGACAGGGGTCAGCATGGGCTCCCTGACTGGTCTGCGGCTACGCGGCCCCATACACAACAAATTGCGATGCACTGTGCATTCTGACACTTTTCTGTCAGAACCAGCATTTACTTCTTGAGCAATTTGAGCTACAGTAGCTCGTCTGTTTGATCGGACCACACAGACCAGCCTTCACTCCCCACATACATCATTGAGCCTTGGCCGCCCATGACCCTGTCGCCAGTTCACCATTGTTCCTTCATTTTTGATAGACACTGACCACTGCAGACCGGGAACACCCCACAAGAGCTGCAGTTTTGGAGATGCTCTGATCCAGTCATCTAGCCATCACAATTTAGCCCTCGTCAAACTCACTCAAATCCTTACGCTTGCCCATTTTTTCCTGTTTCTAACACATCGACACAATGTTCACTTGCTGCCGAATATATCCCACCCACTAACTCTATATTTCTCTATATTTCTTCACGCCCTGAAGAAACTTACCAATTCACAAGATTAACGGAATGTTTGTTAATTGGCCAGAGGAGAACTGGCACCCCGACTGAGCCTGGTTTCTCCCAAGGTTTATTTTTCTCCATTAGGTCACCTAATGGGGTTTTGGTTTCCTTGCCTCTGGCTTGGCGTGCTCAGTTGGGGACACTAAGATTTTTCAACTAAACATCGAAATAAATCTAATTAATAAACTAAATGAACCATATAATAATGAACCATATATTACTGATCTAATTATTGATCTAAAGCCCACACTGTCACCGTATCGAAATTTAAACTGATGACATCAAATGACTATACAGCTTAATAAAATTATGCTGCATTATTTTCCTGTTTAACACTGTAAAGCTGCTTTGGAACAATCTACATTGTTAAAAGCGCTATATAAATAAAGTTGACTTGACTTGACTTGACTAACAGGTGCCGTGATGAAGTGATACACTGCAAAAAATGCTTTTCTTACTTAGTATTTTTGTCTTGTTTTCAGTCAAAATATCTAAAAAGAAACTTACATTAAGAAGCATTTACTAGACAAGCAAAAGTTTATGTCTTATTTTTGGGGAAAATAACTCAAAATTAAGGGAGTTTTTGCTTAAAATAAACTAAATAATCTGCCAATGGGGTAAGCAAAATAATCTTAATTCAATCAGAAAACAATAGTATTTTGTTTACCCCATTGGCAGATTATTTTGCTTATTTTAAGACAAAAACTTTTGCTTGTCTAGTAAATGCTTCTTAATGTAAGATTTTTTTTTTATATTTGGACTGAAAACAAGACAAAAATACTAAGTAAGAAAAGCAGTTTTTGCAGTGTAATCAGTGTTATTCTGTGTATACAATTTTACAGGCTATAAATCATGATCTGTGGGCTATTTTGAGCTAAAACTTCACATGCACACTCTAGGGACATCAGATAATTTTTTTACATCTTGTAAAAAGGGGCATAATATGTCCCCTTTAAAAAAAAAATATTTGTCCTGTAACGATTATGGTCGCAGACATTGAATGAATCTTCCAAATGATTCATTAAATTAACATCCCTTTCACAAAGCCCTAATTCAGCTCCAGACCCCAGGAAATCGATCACGAGGCTCCATTCTGCCTGAGGCTACCACTTCTATATCACAATTACGTGATTTCCTATGGACTTTTGACCAAAACTTCACAAAGAGGACAAAAGACTCGTTGTGATCTCAAGACAAAGAAACAAACAGATCTCTGTCTTTTCAATGGCCGTTAAATGAACTCTAAGTGACACAGATTAAAACTCTAAGCAAACTCCCAGAAAATGTTACATATTGGAATGCATCAGATTATGATTATTGGACTTTCACTCAAATAGCCTTCGACATAGTTTGTTAGCGTGTTTACAACTGATACACGTGACTATTATGCATGTATATCATTCCCAAATTCATGCAATTATGTAACTATTGAATGAATGGATGAAAAGACACCGTGTTTGATACCGTTGTGTTCGAAGGTGCATAATTAAACAGATGAGCTGAATTAAATCTTTATAGAATCGATCATGTCCTCATAGTAAGAAATTAGGTCTAACTTTACTCTCTGCTTAAGAGCGGGAAATTAAATGACTATAGATAACCCAATTTTATGGGAGGGGTGGAGACACAGTCACCCCTGAACCCTAATTGGCCAGAACCCATCCAGGGGATGGGCAAATTTTTGAGTTTAACCTCAGATCACAGACGAAGTGTTCGCGCGGTGTTCACGTCGGGTGTTCACGTTCTGTTCATTGTTCAGTCAAGAGCTGTTCGCAGTGCGGTTCCAGAATCCGCCAAAGCGACGATCGGATGATCGTGGCAGACCATCAGAGAAAATGGGTTAACAGATTTAATTCAGGCCATCTGCTCTTCTCTCACTTTCCTTTCTTTTACTTAAAGTTTATTTTCTTTCCGTTAAGTCTCGGGTTCTGTTAAGTTTCACCGCAAAGTTACTCAACGAGTCTCCAACAGCGACTTCAAGCAACGCCCACAAGACTTCCATCCTGCCGCCAAACACGCCACGTGATTGGCTTCCCAAGACGTCGATCAAAGACACGACCAGACCTTCAGCGAATCAAAGACCCGAGGGAACCCCTCTCCAGCCAGGAGGAAAAGGGAATCCCCCTTTGTCAGAGGCGACACACGTGAGACAAACGCAAATAATACCTCTAGATTTCAAGCTGAAATGGTGCATTAGATCAAATGTAATAACCCCGCCTAAGAAACGATAGGAGGATAAATTACTGATCAATGGTTTCTTCAGGTCATGTGTCATAAATGTATAGCTATTGCTTGGGATTTCATAATTTCTTTCTCTTAAGACTTATTCTTTCCTCACTTTCTTCCTTTCTGCAACGTATGAATGTGCGAGTGCGTGTGTTTATGTTAGATATTAGTTTGATGTGTTAGAGTAATCAATAAAGTTTCGTTTGTAGTCAAAGATAACTGTTCTTGTGTTATGTGCTTATGAATTTAATGTCTTGAACTGCCGATCTAAGTTTACCTGGCTGTTAAATAGTGTTTCACTATTGTACGGATATTAATATCCGCTGCAGAGTTGATATCTACGGCCCGTTCAAATGAACGCTGGAAGAGTAATTTGCTCGGCTGTACATTACTCTCAAAATTCCCTATGAATTCATTAAATCCATTCATTTGAGCTACATAGACCTGTTTCCCTTTAACAGACTCCCCTTTAAGTTCTTACATATCGGTGGACGAATAAGTTAAGGTGTAAACATTAATTCTGAATTATTTATAAATTATAGCGTAATTCGAGTCTCTTTCATTTTAATTCAAATTCCCCGTTGAGTTATTATTTTATCTGACTCATTGTCGCTACAGTCCATTTTGATTTCATGGTTGCTTTAAACTTTTGTTTTTTTCTTCTGTAGAACACAAAATATCTATGAGCTGTCGTTGCCTGGAAAAGAGCCACATGATGATTCTTCAAAAATCCTCTCTTCATGTTCCACAGAAACAATAACATCATACAGGTCTGGAACAACATGAGGGTTTGTAAATAATGACAGAATGTTCATTTTTGAGGGAGCTATTCCTTTAAAATGTGTGCCGTGAGCATGCTAGCATGGGAACGCAGATGTATGAGACTTCAGCAGCAGCATGGGTATATTGAGGATGTGGCTAATGGAGTTGAACAGAGCAAGTGGGTGGTTGATGGTTCTAAAATATTTTTTCATAAATGGTGCTCATAACAGCACAGAATTATGACTGAAGGAGACTCTTGGTTCTTAATAAAACCTGGACTTATATAAAATTATGGATAGTCTGTGAAGATGTTTAGCATTCACTCAGGGTCAAAAGAGCATGTGGCCAGAGAATAGATTATGTTTACAAGATCAGTGTCCAGAAAGGAAGCCAGCGAGAGAGACTGATTTGACAAAAATAGAAAGGCATTCAATTGGAACCATTTAAAGATGCTGTAAATGATCTTTATTTATTTATTTATTTTGGAATGTCACGTATAAAATGTCCCAACTACTTGACAGATATCACTGAAATAGGTGTCTTGAGAAATCCCACCTGTCGCAGGCTCTGTAAACAGCTAAAAAAGCATATGGGAACAGCACATCTTTTTTTAGCCAATCAACGCTTTCTGCCTGTTAATCATTTTGCACGTTGTTTACATCAGTTTGGCTGACACATTCTTGTGTCATTTAGTTGTCTTTTTTCAGGTCAGGGCCTTCATTTATCAACAGAGCATAGAAAAGGTTCTATATTTTGTCCTACGAGTGAAATTTAGAATGTGTCTAAGTACAAGAAAATCCATATTTATCAAACGTGCGCACACAGTTCTTACACACACAAGTACGCAATCATTGTTGATAAAGCCCACGGTCATTAGCATTTGGAAACGCCTCCAATGAACCATATATGGTGACAACACTTCCCTTTAAAAATCATGTGATTGTGTTTTTTCCTCACCGCAAAGAAAAGGAACTTCACACACACAGAATGAGTCGTGCAACGACGTTTATAAACAACACATTTGCATCACAAATGATTTGCACGTTAACAGAATGACACACTTTTCTATTTACATCATTAAATTTGTTGGTTGATAGTGCTTTTATGGTAATGTGGGTGCAGTCTATAGCTCCAATTATTGTTGTGGATTTCTGTAAGGGAACTGGATGTAGGTTGGGGCCAAGGAAATAATTGCATCCAACATTTGTCACAACTGTCTTTTATATGGTTTGACGTCAATTATGCATCATGTTTACAATGACAAAAATGATAAATTGAGTGTTTTATAATCAAAGGAAACAAAGGACATATGTGGATTGCTTAATGCATACTGTGACACTCTTAAATGCTTTTTATGTGTAGTGTCTCTATTCTACCACTAGATTATCTGCATAAGCATGCTCAGAGGTGTGCTTATATTTACACACATTTTAGTGAGCACTTCTCCTCTTCCCCCCGGACCCCCTCAATACAGTAAAACTGCACATTTTCGAGTGGCCTTTTATTGTGGCCAGCCTAAGGCACACCTGTGCATTAATCATGTCTAATCAGCATCTTGTTATGCCACACCAGTGAGGTGGATGGATTATCTCGGCAAAGGAGAAGTGCTCACTAACACAGATTTAGACAGATTTGTGAACAATATTTGAGAGAAATAGGCATTTTGTGTACATAAAAAAAGTAAAAGTCTTAGATCTTTTTGAGTTCATGAAAAATGGGGGCAAAAACAAAAGTTCCCTTTCGAGGGAACTTTCACTGCATTGGAACGACATTTTGGGGATGCTCCCTAAGCATCAGCGAATCTGAAGTCTGAATAGAAACTAAACCAATGCGTGATGACGTCACTGTGACGGCATACCCGGAAGTATAAAAGGGGAGCCGGCGCATTGAAACGGCAATTATTGCTCTTCAGCATAGCGCTCTCTGTCAAAAATTGTCTGTCTATTTACTGTTGTTTGTCCGAGTGTGTGAGAAAATAAGAAAATGAGTGAGAGAGAATTTAAGCAGTGTGTGCATCCGTGTCCCCGCTATATTTCGGGCTCGGATGCACACATGCTTTGTGTGCAGTGTCTGGGTGCGGAGCATGCTCGGGCGGCTCTCGGGGGAGAGCTCCCACAGCTCTGCTTCCGGGAGTCCTGGAGAGGGTCCATCAACAGGGGGTCAGCCTACTTCTGGTAGCTCCCCGTTGGCCGACTCGAGTTTGGTTCTCGGATATCATAGCTCTGCTGGCAGGTCTTCCATGTCAGATTCCTCTGAGGAGGGATCTCCTGTCTCAGGCGGGGGGCACAATATTTCACCCCCGGCCAGAGGTTTGGAACCTTTGGGTCTGGCCCCTGAGGGGGTCAGGTACCTAGAGGCTGGCCTGTCGGCAGAGGTGATAGAGACCTTACTCAGTTTCAGGGCTCCGTCTACGAGGAGACTGTACAGCCTCAAGTGGAAGGCCACTTGGTGCAGGGAGCGTGAGGTGGACCCAGTTAACTGCCCTGTGGCTTCAGTGCTGGAGTTCCTCCAAGATTGCTTCTCTGCGGGTCTAACCCTGTCCACACTCAAGGTGTACGTGGCTGCCATTGGGCTTTCCACACTCCTTTGGGTGATGGGCCTTTGGGTAGGCACCAGTTGGTTGTACAGTTCCTCCGTGGGCCTGCGGCTCGCTCCAGACTCCCAACCTGGGATCTGGCAGTGGTTCTCAAAGGGTTGGCTGAGGCCCCCTTTGAGCCATTGGAGTCGACTGAACCAAAGAACCTGACCCTGAAGGTGGCTTTTCTCCTGGCGATTACATCGCTGAAAAGAGTGGGGGACCTCCAGGCCTTGGCGGTAACGCCGACTTGCCTGGAGTTTGCCCCCGGAGGAGTTAGAGCCGTCCTACACCCTAGGCTATGTGCCCAAGTTTCCATCAAGGGTGGCCAGGTCTTTGGTTCCTCAGGCATTTCATCCTCCGCCTCACGTGACGGCGGAAGAAGGGGAGACTTCACCTGCTCTGCACAGTTAGGGCTCTCAGAGTGTATCTGGAGAACTATCTCCCTACGGCGCCTGACGCTAGGGTACTCCAGTCCTAGTTGTGCCCGGTCTCCGGCTTCACACTAGGGCAGGCGCTACCCTCGGTGTGGGCTAGTGGGTACTCGTTCCCCAAAATGTAATTCCGACGCAGTGAGAGTTCCCGTGAAAGGGAATGGCTCGGGTTATGTCTATAACCCTTGTTCCCTGAGAAGGGAACGAGCACTGCGTCGTGTCCAGTGTTGTGCGTGAATGAGTTCAAAAGAACGCGTTCATTGAACACGCTCATTTTTTCGTGAACGTTGAACTGAACGCAACACATTTTTTAATAAAGAACTTGAACGTGAATTAGTTCACATTATGTGTCATGAACGGCAGACATCACTGTAAATGAACGTTGGAATTTGTTTTCCATTGAAAACTGAGTGACATCTGTTTTCTCTTTTGAAACGCAACGAGAGAAAGTTCCTCCCTCCTGTATTCTCGCTGGTGCCGCTTAAATCATGTATCACCAGACAGAAATGGTTTTGACATTGTGTGCGCAATGCATTGCGGGCAACGTAGTGTCCGGCTGAGAATAGTTGAATAGCATACTGGCTTCCGCACAACGTTACCCGTGATGAATTGCAGCAGAGCGGGGTAGGCATAGCAACGCCGCGTAGCAGGCAACGACGAGAGCGCGGAGGGCTAGAGGAGCGAGAGAGCGAGAGAGAGAGAGAGAGAGAGAGAGAGAGAGAGAGAGAGAGAGAGAGAGAGAGAGAGAGAGAGAGAGAGAGAGAGAGAGAGAGAGAGAGACCAAAGACGAGAGTGAGAGAGCGCTGCAATTTAAAAAAAAATGGCTAGTGGAAGTGATGGCACGGAGACGGACACCGATTCTCCTTATGAACATTTAAAACAATTTTACACTCTTGCAAACCAAGACCCCGACGGTAAATGCTGGTAGATTTCATTGCACTAAGTATAGAACTGGTCTACCTTGTCTGTACTGCTGCAAGTTTCATCACCTGGTAAGAAACCCACAATTGCAGTGTCATGAGCAAATGTCTACAATGAGCAGCTTCAAAGAACGTATAGTGATTTCTAGCTCGTAGTGTGAAAAAAAGTATTTATTTGAATATCTCACGAAAAAAGTAAAATGAACTGAACTTTGAACTAGTTCAAAATTAAAATTGTGAACTTTGAACGTGAACTGTTCACTTTGAGCATGTATGAACTGAACTTGAACTAGTTCAGAAAAGCTGTGAACTGGCACAACACTGGTCGCGTCACCACACCTCGGCACGCCTGGAGCGCATGCTTCAGAGCAATAGCTGCCGTTTCAATGCGCCGGTTCCCCTTTTATACTTCCGGGTATTCCGTCACAGTGACGTCATCACGCACGCCAATCGGATTGGTTTAGTTTCTATTCAGACTTCAGATTCGCTGATGCTTAGGGAGCATCCCCAAAATGTCGTTCCGACGCAGTGCTCGTTCCCTTCTCAGGGAACAAGGGTTATAGACATAACCCGTTTATAATTTTTTTTTTCAACTATCGGCAAGTATTATGTTGTATATATCAAGTAAAATTAAATGTATGCCATTTTATAGATATATATATTATATTAAATGTATATCACATGATGATAACTTTCTGATACTGATTATATATATTTTTTTTTTTACAGAATTGTGGTGGCAATTGAGCAAGATGCTTCGGGGCAATTTGGACTATTTCGAGAAGTCACATTTCTATGGACCTGTCATTTAGATTCCTATCATTTAATTTGATAGGTGACATTCTGAAATACAATTTGGTGATTAGTTTTACCTCATTTCCCCTACATTTTTCTTTTCTCATTTCACATTTCTCTAGTTTTTAGTCTGATTTCTCCTCCTCATCTGAAGCAAAAAACTGAAAGTAAAAACTAGCTCTTACCCTGCTCACACTTTTACAACATCCTTATGAAAAATGACTGATATTTAATGAAGCAATAAGCCACTGAAGGCTGTGCATTACTGTGATTTCAACATGCATAAATGGTGTTCTTACAAAAGGTATAGCATAAAGCGGATACCTAATGAAAAAATGCACTGTAATGCAAGGACTTGAGTGGTTTATTGCTTCTATAAACAGATGATAAATTACACAGATGTTTATTTAATAGTTAAATTCATTAATAATAAGAATGAACAATTCTACCGCTGAGTAATGTAGTTCATTGCAGGCTGTTTAGTGTCAGAGCTATAAGCAAATATTAGCCCCATGACTAGCATGTGAATATACTAAACGTTTTGTGATTAGTAAGGGCAGTAGTGTAGATGTTTGATCTGTGAGAGTTATAAAACCCTGAATGTGAGGGCGTATTGCTTCACCACAGAGAGAACGACTCGCATTGACCTGTATTGCACAAAGTAGGCTACCGGCACCGCTGGGGAACCTGGGTAACGATCTCCAGACTGCGTCAGAGGGGCTTTCACTGCCGCCCCATCTCATCATCTGCCATAAAGACGGGGCAGGACTGAGGAGAGAGAGGGAACAAAACGAAGAGATCTCATGCTCCACATTCAGAGTTTTTTATACCTCGGACCATTGATTGTATCCATGGAAACCACAATGAAGCAGAGAAAATTTTGTTTTTATAAAGTTATTGTTTTGGTAGTGACTGGAGGTCTTTAATGTATCTTAAGAAATCCTGTGATTGAGAACATTCCCTCTGAATTCACTTTCACAACATATTTACCTGCCTGTAACACACCAAAATGTGAAGAATTCGAGCAATAAATGAAACTGCAGATACAGCAAAGAAGTAAATGTGGCGATTAGCTAATTCCCAACATCTAAGAGATTGTTTAGAGACGTGTTGAGGGTTCAAGAGCACCTTGAAGGGATGGAGGTTCCCCACGAACATTAGTTCCCGTGCTAAATGACCTATATACTCAGTAAAGCGGTGTCTGTCTCAGATGTCTCTGTGCGGCACCGCTTACGTGCGCAAGCTAAAATTGAACTTCACACTGCACCAGGGGCCTTTCATATCTTTACATAGACGCAAGGCGGTAAAATTAAACTGTGCAATTTAGGTTGCAACTGGAAAATCCTCAAGCAGTGCAGGTCGGAATATTTCAGCAGAGGGAACCTCATTTCTCTGATATTGAACAATGATGGATGTGTGTCATTTTAAGACACAGATTCACTTTACCCCGATAGTGTTATTGCAATCTGTAAAAGCAGAATAATTGAAAGAAATGCTGATATATTGGGGTCAATCTCTTAAACAATGTCCTGATCGAAGCTGTGTTAAATCCAACATATTATAAATTTGAGTCATTAAAAAAAAAATGTTTTCGCACCACTGGGATTTCTTTCTGTTTTTTTTATTTACTGTAGTACGGTGGCCGAGAGAGCTCAACACACTGCAAATAAAGAAAACACCAGCAAATAGAAAAAACATAAGCAAATAAAGAAAACATCGTCATCAGTTTTACAACACATGCACTGCAAAAGTTCACAACACATGCAAATACAAAAACGTGCTGCAAACACTCACAACACATGCAAATAGAGAAACGCTGCAAACACTCGCAACACATGCAAAAAGAGAATCGCGCTGCAAATACTCACAACACATGCAAATAGACAATTGCGCTGCAAACACTCACAACACATGCAAATAGAGAAACGCTGCAAACACTCGCAACACATGCAAAAAGAGAATCGCGCTGCAAATACTCACAACACATGCAAATAGACAATTGCGCTGCAAACACTCACAACACATGCAAATAGAGAATCGCGCTGCAAAAAGTCCACAACGCATGCAAATACAAAAACGTGCTGCAAAAAGTCCACAATGCATGCAATTACAAATACGCGCTGCAAAAAGTCCACAACACATGCAAATAGAGAAATGCTGAAAATACTCACAACACATGCAAATAGAGAAACATGCAGCAAAAAGTCCACATGCAAATAGAGAAACGCGCAGCAAAAAGTCAACAACACATGCAAATAGAGAAACGCGCAGCAAAAAGTCCACAACACATGCAAATAGAGAAACGCCCAGCAAAAAGTCCACAACGCATGCAAATAGAGAAACGCGCAGCAAAAAGTCCACAACGCATGCAAATAGAGAAACGTGCAGCAAAACGTCCACAACGCATGCAAATAGAAAAATGCGCAGCAAAAAGTCCACAACACATGCAAATAGAGAAACGCGCAGCAAAAAGTCCACAACACATGCAAATAGAGAAACGCACAGCAAAAAGTCCACAACACATGCAAATAGAGAAACGCACAGCAAAAAGTCCACAACACATGCAAATAGAGAAACGCACAGCAAAAAGTCCACAACACATGCAAATAGAGAAACGCGCAGCAAAAAGTCCACAACACATGCAAATAGGAAACACGCAGTAAAAGTTTACAACATGCAAATACAAAAACGCAGCTGCAAATAGGCATGCTCATAATGCACATACAATCAGAATGTTAAAATTAACAAACAAACACCTTTCAGGTGCACCCCACTGAAGACTAATGTAGCCTACGTCAGTGTTCCCTTATAACACTTTCGTTGTGGTCTGCCAGTCCCGGCGCCAGGACAAACGATTTGGGGTATTATTTTGTGTTAAAAATATTATTAATAAATTATTAATAATAAATGTGGCAGGAGGCTTGGGGAGAGAGAGAGCAGCTGAGGACTCGTGTGCTGAGTGTGGGAGAGCTCTGGAGAGCAGACCTGTCGTTTTGAACTGAGAAGTGACGGAGAACGGAGTTGAACGCGCAGACCGCACCCTTTTGTTTTGAGTACTGAGAAAATAAACACACGAGTCCCAGCAAGCCTGTCTTCTTTCTTCCCTCCCTACTAAAAGAACCTGAACTCTGTTACAGTGGTGCCGAAACCCAGGAGGGAAGAAGCGGCTGCCACCATGCAAACCCTGCCAACCACCACTCCATTTGCGGAAATCATCTCTTCCCTCGCGGTCCTGCATCAGGAACAACACCAGGCCCTGCTCGACCTGAGGAGCGACCAAGAGCGCCGCTTCCAGGCGATCGTACAGGGACAGCAGGAGGACCGCGAGAGGTTCCGGAGCTGGGTGGACCGGGAGGTTCGGACAGAGGTCCCAGCGATCCCGAGCCAAAGCACCCACCTGCCGCTGAATAAGATGGGCCCGCAAGATTATCCGGAGGTGTTCCTCGATCTGTTCGAGAAGATGGCGGAGGCGGCAGGTTGGGCTCGGGATCAATGGTTCTCCTGCTGTCGGGGGAGTCCCAGACGGCAGCCCACCAACTACCTGTCCAGAACCTCCTCGTCTTCAACGACCTGAAGAGGGCCATTCTGCAGCGGGTCAGCCGAAACCCAGAGCAGCACCGCCAGCGATTCCAGCCGGCCCTTCGTGATGGCCCAACAGCTCCGGGACTCTTGCTGCAAATGGCTACTTGCTGAGGGAAGCGACGTCGACAAAATCATAGACCTGGTGGCGCTGGAGCAGTTCATCACTCGGCTTCCCAGAAGAACGGCTGAGTGGGTCCAGTGCCACCGACCAACGTCGCTGGACTCAGCCATTGTGCTGGCGGAGGATCACCTGGTGGCGTGTCCAGGGGTCGGCTGATCTCTAAGGAATCCTAGGTCCCGTCCTCCAATCCCGCCCCGAGTTCCATCCCGAGGGAGGGGTGGGGGCAGCGGCAAGTATATGGGGCCAGCGCGAGCTCCAGCTTTGGCAAAAATCCTGGTCTGCTCTCTCCACGCCCATCGCCGGGAACACTTACCACCACTGGGTTGGCGGGTAGGTCTGGGCCAGCCTGTTGGTGTTGCGGGGACCTGGACCATTTCATCGACCGATGTCCGATGATGGAAGTGGGGACAATGATCCGGGTCCCGGATGTCCCGCAGGCTGCCCCCGGTCAAGCTGGCTGGTACCAGATACCTGTGAGTATTAAGGGGGGTACATATCCGGCTCTGGTGGATTCAGGATGTAAACAAACCTCAATCCACCAAAGCCTGATTCAGCCCGAGGCATTGGATACAAGCCACGTGGTTCAGGTACGGTGTGTGCACGGGGACGTTGTGAAATATCCTGTAGTGTCAGTTGTGATTCAATTTCGGGGTCAAAAGCATAGGGTAGAGGTGGCCATTAATCCGCACCTCAGGCATCCACTGATTCTGGGAACCAATTGGCCAGCTTTTAGGAAATTATTGGGACAATTGTGTGTGGTCGTGCAGGTGGGAGAGACTGAACCGGGACCACTGAGGGCTGACTCAGGGGAAACGAGCGGGACTCAGAGACTGACTCTCTCAGACCGCGATGACTTTCCCCTGGAGCAGTCTCAGGATGAATCGCTGAAACACGCCTTTGAAAAGGTCCGTACCATCGACGGCCATTCTCTCCAGCCGGACCGCCCGCTGTCTTTTCCTTATTTTGCTATCATAAAAGCACGGGGGCATCGCTTTGCATTAGTGATAGTAGACTATGCAACACGGTACCCGGAGGCAGTAGCGCTCCGTAGCATTTCGGCAAAAAGTGTTGCGGACGCTCTGTTTCGTTTAATCTCCCGCGTGGGGATCCTGAAAGAGATCCTCACGGATCAGGGCACAGCGTTTATGTCACGCACGTTAAGGGAACTGTATGAATTATTGGGCATTAAATCGATCCGTACCAGCGTCTATCACCCACAAACGGACGGACTGGTGGAACGGTTTAATTGCACGTTGAAAACCATGATTCGTAAGTTTGTTCACAAAGACGGCAAAAATTGGGATAGATGGTTGGAACCTCTGTTATTCGCTGTACGTGAGGTCCCGCAAGCCTCCACAGGGTTTTCCCCCTTCGAGCTACTTTATGGGCGTAAACCACGCGGGGTGTTAGACGTCCTAAGGGAAACTTGGGAGGAAGGTCCTTCTGAGGGTTTGTCATGGACCTGAGAACAAAACTCCACACTTTGGGGCCGCTTTCAATAGAGAATTTGTTGCAGGCTCAGGACAAACAGGCCCGGCTATATAACAGAGGTACTAGACTATGAGAATTTTCACCGGGAGATAAAGTCCTTGTATTGCTGCCCACATCGAGCTCAAAATTACTCGCAAAGCGGCAAGGGCCCTTTGAGGTTACACAGCGGGTCGGGGATCTTAATTATGAGGTAGTGCGCACGGACAGGGTGGGACACGTCAAATTTACCTCCTTAATCTCCTGAAAAAATGGAGCGAGGCGGAATCAGTGATGCTGATGACAGTCATTGGGACAGAGGAAGATCTCGGGCCAGAAGTGATTACTGGCACGAAATCTATCGCTCTGGCCCCGGGGGGAGATCACTTCTCACCGTCTCAGCTCACTGACCTGGCCAAGTTGCAGGCAGATTTTGCGGATGTGTTCTCGCCCCTTCCCGGACGGACGAATCTCATTCAGCACCATATTGAGACGGAGCGATTGGGCCAGCCCGATAGTTTTGGTACCTAAAACGGACGGCTCGGTGCATTTCTGTGTTGATTACCGCAAGGTCAATGCTGTGTCGAAATTCGACTCGTATCCAATGCTGAGGATTGACGAATTGCTTGATCGGCTCGGCACTGCTTGTTTTTATTCGACACTGGATGTGACAAAATGATACTGGCAGATCCCCTTGTCACCTTTATCCAAGGAAAAACAGCCTTTACCACGCCGTTCGGGTTGTTCAGGGCTCCAGCCACGTTTCAGCGTCTCATAGATCGGGTGTTACAACCGCGTGCTGCGTATGTCACCGACATATCTGAACGACATAGTCATTTATAGTAATGATTGGCGGTGACATATGGGGCATGTAAGGGCTGTCTTGAGGGCGCTGAGGGTGGCTGGGTTGACGGCCAACCCGAAGAAGTGTGCGATTGGGCGGGTGGAGGTCAGGTATCTGGGCTTCCACTTAGGTCATGGGCAGGTGCGTCCCCAAATTGATAAGACGGCAGCAGTTGCAACCTGTCCACGTCCAAAGACCAAAAAGGAGGTGAGACAGTTCCTGGGGCTAGCGGGTTATTATAGAAGGTTTGTGCCTAATTATTCGGAGCTCGCTAGCCCGCTGACTGATCTCACTATGCTTGTTCACTAAGCTCACTAAGGAAGCACCAGACCCGGTCCAGTGGACGGAGCAGTGTCAGCAGGCCCTCACTCAAATAAAGGCTGCTCTGTGTGGTGGGCCTCTCTTGCATTCTCCTGATTTTTCTCTCCCCTTTCTGTTACAGACTGACGCATCGGACAGGGGGCTGGGGGCAGTACTATCCCAGGAGGTGGAGGGGGATGATCGGCCGGTGCTGTACATTAGTCGGAAGCTCTCGAAGAGGGAGACTAAGTACAGCACCATCGAAAAAGAGTGTCTTGCCATCAGATGGGCCGTTCTCACCCTCCGATACTACCTCCTGGGACGGGAATTCACCCTCTGTTCGGACCACGCCCCCTTGCAGTGGCTCCACCGCATGAAGGATACCAACGCGCGAATCACTCGTTGGTATCTAGCTTTACAGCCTTTTAAGTTCAAGGTGATCCACACCGACTCCCTAATCTCGGGCAGTGGGGGTATGTGGAGGAGGGGCATGGTTTAGCGGGGTCTGTGACGGGAGCGAGAGTCGGGAGGCGAGCACGCCGTAAGTGGGTCAAGTGCAAATAACGAACACCTGTGTCTTGTTCCAGTGAGGGGCGTGTAGAGACCGTTAAAAGGTGGCAGAGAGGTGGCTTGGGGAGAGAGAGAGCAGCTGAAGACTCGTGTGCTGAGTGTGCTGAGTGTGGGAGAGCTCTGGAGAGCAGACCTGTCGATTTGAACTGAGAAGTGACGGAGAACGGAGTTGAACACGCAGACCGCGCCCTTTTGTTTTGAGTTCTGAGAAAATAAACACACGAGTCCCAGCAAGCCGACCCTGTCTTCTTTCTTCCCTCCCTACTAAAAGAACCTAAACTCTGTTACAATAAATAATATATATTTTTTATAATTTACTTGATTTTATGACTCAAATCCCAATCAATTATTCACTGCAGAAAGTGAAACTAAAAACTCAGCAATGAGAGCTCTTCTTCAACATGTTCTGATAACACTATTTAACCCAAATTTATTTATTAATATTTCCCTTGTGGCCCGTAGTTAAAAGAAATGAGAACAGATAGGTGTTAAACAAGTTGTGTTCTTGTTTATTTATTTATTTTAATGAGGAGTTAGCTAATCTTATTACAGCGCGTCAGTTATGTGATGCACTATAAATTATTGTAGTGCAAATTAAAATATTAATTTAACTCTAAAAGTAGCCTAATCATCATCACCATCATTCAGATCATCACAGAAATGGCCAGTTCGCCAGGCCTGGAATGTGTTATTTGCAGCCCGTATTTTCATGTGTTGTGGACTTTTTGCTGCGCGTTTCACTATTTGCATGTGTAGTGGACTTTTTGTTGCGCGTTTTTTTATTTGCATGCGTTGTGGACTTTTTGCAGCGTTTTTGTATTTGCATGCGTTGTGGACTTTTTGCAGCGCGTTTCTCTATTTGCATGTGTTGTGAGTATTTGCAGCGTTTCTCTATTTGCATGCGTTGTGGACTTTTTGCAGCGTGATTCTCTATTCGCATGTGTTGTGAGTGTTAGCAGCGCGTTTTTGTATTTGCATGTGTTGTGAACTTTTGCAGTGCATGTGTTGTAAAACTGATGAAGATGTTTTCTTTATTTGCTGGTGTATTTTCTATTTGCATGTGTTTTCTTCATTTGCAGTGTGTTGAGCTCTCTCGGCCACCGTACTAATGTCTTGTTACATTATTACATTATTTATTTATTTGATCCATTGTTCTTAATTTTTTATCAAATGCTCATCACAGAAATACAGTAAATGTTGACTGTATGCCTGTAAAAATTACTGTAATCTTTTTAGTAATATATTATGTATTTGATTATATTTTATATATTTATCCTATATTATTTTATTATAATATTTTATATATTTTTAATTTCAATTCTGACAATGTGAATGAGGTAATAAGACATTTGACATAAAAGAAATGTCATAATCAAGTAATTGTAATGGTTTCGATGCTTTTAGGAGACACAGCCCTGGATATTTTCTTGACAGGTTTGTGAAATTCACCTTTTAGGGTAGACAATGTTTCGACGATTCCCGATCACACAAATCTGCGAAAATTACTAAAAAGGCTGTATTATGCATGCCAGGCCAGAAGTTGGCAATGACACCCCAAGAGAACACGTAATATGACAAACACGTCACTGTTCCCTTTCGAAAGGGAACTCGCGCTGCGTCAGCTTGACGCTACGGGGAACGCCTCCAGAGTGACAGGTGTCTGAGCTACAATCGAATCACATCAGTCCTACTGACCGGCGACAGCCGATGATGTCATCAGGGTGCGACCAGGAAGTATATAAGGGCGCCTCTGCCAACATGACACCGCTTCTTCGTCTTCAGTGACTGTCTTGTCTGGTGTATACAAGTAAGAGAGAATCACGTTAGCAAAGGATGAAGTGCTCACAGAAGACGCGGCACTTTAGGAAGTGCGCGGATCCGTGTCCGAGGTATTTGACGCCTGAGGACACACATAATCTCTGTGTCAACTGTCTGGGGGAAGAGCATGCGCGGGAGGTTCTCGAGGGAGCCTCTTGCGCGAATTGTGAGCGTTTTTCCATCCGAATGCTCCGCTCTCGCCTGGCCCTCTTCTCGAGGGAAGAGGGGCCAGCGTCTGGGGACGGTCCCGCTCACGCCGAGGCGGAGCGGCGACGTAGGTCCTGGGGTTCCCAGACGGACCTGGCTCGTCGTCTGGAGGAGGGTGTGGTCCTCACAGAAGATCAGCCAGGTCGCGAGGGGCGGCTGGCGGAGGAGGAGTCGGATTTCTCCTCCTCGTCAGCCGATGCTCTTCCAATCGAGCAGAGGATGGCTGGGCAGGGTGGTGATGAATCGGTTGAGGCCGAACCCTCTCAGCCATCTTGCCCCGTGTATACGGAGTTGATGGGTGTTATGGAGCGCGCGCTAGGAGAGAACCCGAGCGTCCAGGTCGCCTGGATGATCGCTTTCTCTCCGGCCATAACCCATCACCTCTGGGGAGGCTTCCATTCCTCCCCGATCTGCACGGTCAGATCGCGGGGGCATGGAAGAACCCATACTCGGCCAGGTTAATTCGGCATCAGCGTGGGAACTTCGCTGATGTCGAAGGATTGGCCGAGTCTGGGTACGTGTCGATGCCTCCTATCGATGAGACGTTTGCGAACTATCTCGCATCGGGGAGGCCATCGACACTTAGAGCTCCCACCCTGCCGTCTAAAGCAATGAGAAACACCTCGCGCTTGAACGGCAGGGCGTACACGTCAGCGGGTCAGGCCGCTGCAGCACTGCACACCACTGCGGTGCTGCAGGCATACCAGGCCGACTTGCTGAAGGATCTTGATCAGGGGGAGGGCCTACCCCCTGAAGCGATGGCTGAGCTCCGCCTCACCACAGATCTGGCTCTCCGTGCTTCCAAACAAACGGCGGTCGCCATTGGGCGCTCAATGGCGGCTATGGTAGCTACGGAGAGGCATCTGTGGCTGAACCTTGCGGACATCGGGGTGAAAGAGAAGGCCTTTCTCCTCGATGCCCCGGTTTCGCCCTCTGAACTCTTTGGCACCTCCGTCAAGGCGGTGGTGGAAAGATTCAGAGAGGCAAAGGCGCGCTCAGCCGCATTTAAATCATGCATTCCGCGGAGATCCGGGGCCGCACCCAGGCAGGCGGGAGGCCCTGGTCCGTCATGGCCCGAGGGCCAGCGACAGGACCAGCGAGCCAGTGTCGCCTCTCGTGCGCCCCCTCAGTGGCGGAGTAGGGCGCAAAAGAGGCGGGACTCCCGCACTAGGAATCGGAAGGACGCCGGAGAGCAAGGTCGGTTCCAGCGAAGAAGACCACGCTGGGACAGGTCTCCTCCCAGATTAGGGAGGCGTCCTTCTCCTAGTTTTTTCTCCCCAGGCGCTTTTACACCAGGCCGGGCGGGCCCATGATGAGCGGAGAATCAGTCAGACTCTGACGGCCTGCCTGGCTTGGTGCGTGAGTGCGCCTCCCTCAGCCCCGTGGTAGTATCACACCTAAGCATTCATATGGAAATAAAGCTTGTGGGTCGATATCATGGTGTGCCACAGGAGAGCGGTAAGTCCCCTATAAATGGGAAATTATTTCATATATTTCTGACTTATGCTCCCTGCTGAGGGCTTCGGGGATCGCTGGATATGTTCTAAAAAGGGCCTGTAGTTCCCCTGTTAGGTTGGCTAGAACGATTACCAGTTGCTTAAGCTTGGTATAATTGAGCTAGTATTGCTAGTGGAGGCCAGCAAATATTATATATGCGACACGCTGTGTGTGCTGTACACCCCTTTGTTATTCCCAGTTCTGAGAAACCAAGAAAATGCGTTAGAATTAACGCCGGGAATGCTGCTTATTCCTGAGGGTTTGTAGCAAGAAGAAAAAAAGAAAAAAAAAGGAGAGGGGCTTGTTTTTTTTTTCTGAGGAAAGGCTTGCATTTTTTCTCCTAGTATTAAACTACTAACTGGTAGCCGCCTCAGGGTAAGGCGGTCTGTTTGTTCTCTCAGTGTAAATTTCTGGAGAGTGCAGGATCAGACTATGCTAGAACCACAGTTAGATCTAAGGTCAGATCTATGTAATGACTGGCACTTCCACTCGAGTGCCCCTTTTTGCTATGATGCAATAGTAGTGGCCCTGTTCGGGATCTCGGGTATAGATCTAGATTGGCCTAGGCTTTCTAGGGATTACGGAGTCGCGCGCCAAGAAGCGCTAGCGCTCCGGGTAGCTGTTCCATTTTTGAACTTAGCTTTATTATTTGTCCCTAATGCAGCCTCCTCTTACGCAGAGTAGTCCGGCCAAGGCCCGCCCCCTTGCCTGCGTTCTGGGGCCTTTGTTAGTAATGCAGGTTGGTGCTGTGCAGAATTGATAGCGACTTAGGCAGTAGTCGTGGGGCAACCTGGCCCTCCAGAGCTAACGTTTAGAGGCCGCCAGTTTTTTGGCAGGCGCTGGCCTTTCTAATGTATTTTCATGGCCAGTTGGTCGTACTCCCCTGTCAAAGCAGGGTAGATTTTTTTTACCTCCACATCCAGCTCTGTATCATTCTGCTTCACCCATGGCTCGGGTTGAGCAGCACTTCACAACCTTTTGGTTTATGTAGGTTTGGTCGTGAGCTCGCTTGTAGCCAGAGCATTGCCATGGCTGACGCCCTCACACGGTATGACAGGCGCTATTAAAGCTAGGACCTTCATGAGGTGGGTGGCGTATGTGGTACTCCCCCCGCTTAGGGGGTACAAGGCGTTTGGTTTGCCGAGTACCCTGCTATGGACAATGTGATTAGGTTCCAGTGTTTGTAGGCGCTGCCGTTAAGATTGCACCATTGTACAGTTGGCTCCAGAAGGAATTGGAGGCCTTCGGGATGGGTCACTCAGCTAGGCTGGGATGATTTTTTAGGCCAGCTGGCTGTGGGTAGCCGGCTGGGGCAGTCTTGGCAGTAGACTCCAGGTCAGGTGGTAGGCCTCAGAGTTAGGCCTCCTTGCGAGTGAGTCCCGGCGTTTGGGGAGGTTGGCAAATTACTAGCTGCAACCTTGAACATAGGTAGTCAGCCTTGGTAGGCCTCTGCAAAGTTCGGCCCCTTGTGTATTGCTGTATATATTACTCCCCAACGATGTCGGTTTCAAGTAGCAGTTCCCAACTATAACCCTTGTCAGCAGTTGGATGTTTATTTTTGTCAGCCAGCAGAGAAGCTACTGTAAGCCCAAGGTTATAACATTGCAGTTTTTTACTCCTGTCACCAGGAAGCTGTCCCTGCAGGCCTGCTGTGAAGTGGTAGGCCCCATTGGGCCTCCCTGGAAACAGGCTCCCATCCGCCAGTCGCTGTGTCAGCTAGCATGGGCTGCTAAGCTGTTGTTGGGTGGTAGGCCGCACCAGGCCTCCCTAAGACTTGTCGTAAGGTGGTAGGCCTCACCGGGCCTCCCTAAGGGCATGTTCCTGGGCTCCAGTCACCTGAGAAACAGCTAGCACGAGTCGCTATCAGGTAGTAGGCCTCACTAAGCCTCCCTGAGGCTTGCTATCAGGTAGTAGGCCTCACTAGGCCTCCCTAAGGCTTGCTATCAGGTAGTAGGCCTCACTAGGCCTCCCTGAGGCTTGCTATCAGGTAGTAGGCCTCACTAGGCCTCCCTAAGGCTTGCTATCAGGTAGTAGGCCTTCACTAGGCCTCCCTGAGAAAACGAGTTTCCGTTTTTCAGCTACTTTGACAGTCGGCTTCAACTGCTATCAGGTAGTAGGCCTCACCAGGCCTCCCTCTAAGCGAGTTCCTGAGCATGACCTCTCAGGCTTCTCTGGCATACACTGGGCCTCACTAGGCCACCCTAATGGGTCTTTGGATCTCAGTTCAAGGGCTATTGACTGGCATGATGCTGACAGCTAGTGGTCACCCTAGCGCGACTGGTGTCGCTTCTGCTACTTGGTCCCCAAGGAGGGGATTTCAGCCTGAAACCTGGTTTACCTACCGGGCAGCCCCCTTTAAGTTCCCCTCCTTTCGGAAGGGTTATATGTGAGCCAAGGCTGCCTGGGCCTGATCGGGTGGCCGTAGGCCCCTAGGGTGGCCTCCCAATTAGATCAGTTTTTAGGCCAGTCTGGCCTCCTGAGTGTTTCTATCTGATAATAGCTCAGTAGATCCTAGGATTGAGCAGATTACTCCCCTCGCTGGCAAGGGTAGAAAGCGCTAAGCTGAGTGCTGCTCTCCAGGATTCCCGTCTCTGAGATCCGGTCCGAGGAGGCCACTGCCATTCTGCAGTCCCTGGGATTGGATGCCTCCTCAGGAGGCGAGGGTCCAGAGGCTCTGTTATCGAACAGACAGGGATGGCCCGGCTGGAATGCCCGTTGAAAAAGGCACCAGGCTAGGCCTCCTTGGTGGCGGTAGTGGCAGGCTGGGGCGCCCTAGGGCCCCCTAGCCACATTCCCTTAAAGGAGCCCCCTTCTTTCGAATGGGTTGGATCCGGGCCTTTGAGCGGCCTGGGTAGAACTTCTCTAAGTGTTCGAAGCTTCCTACTCGGGCTTATAGCTTGGGCTATGACCGTAGGGAATGCTGTCACTGACAGCCTTATGTGACCAGAGGGGGAGTGGTTCAGGTATTTCAGTTGAATTTGTCTGTTCTGACAGTTGTCACTGCCAGTAGGCATGCACTCCCCTCGGCATGGCGGCGTTGGTATTTCGTTCCCCGTAGCGTCAAGCTGACGCAGCGCGAGTTCCCTTTCGAAAGGGAACGTCTCTGGTTACGTATGTAACCTTGGTTCCCTGAGAACAGGGAACGAGACGCTGCGTCGCTTTGCCATGCCTCGGGGTTTGCCTGCCGGACAGTCCCTGAAGACGAAGGGCGGTGTCATGTTGGCAGAGGCGCCCTTATATACTTCCTGGTCGCACCCTGATGACATCATCAGCTGTCGCCGGTCAGTAGGACTGATGTGATTCGATTGTAGCTCAGACACCTGTCACGCTGGAGGCGTTCCCCGTAGCGTCAAGCTGACGCAGCGTCTCGTTCCCTGTTCTCAGGGAACCAAGGTTACATACGTAACCAGAGACGTTTTCCAGTGTTAATTTCGTTGACGAATAATTTTCGTCATAATTTTTTCGTCAACGACCTTTTTTCACTGACGAAAACGAGACGATAACTAAATAAAAACTAGTGTTAGATGACAAAAACTATAACGAAAATCAACTGTCATTTTCATCAACAGATAAAAACGAGATGAAAATGTTAGGAGGGACGATTAGGGAAGAGATCCAGTCAGACTTGATGTCCGCGCACATTTGATTTGGACGTGCTGATCCAACCGCTGGAGAACACGGCGCTGTTGCGCTTCTACAAGCTCACGCAAGCATCCCCAATCCAGCGCTCCAGAGCGGCTCACAATCAATGAATAACACACATTTATGCCAGGCAATTGTTTATGAACTAATGCTGATGAATAATGACAATGTTTACTTTACGATGTTTATATAGTAATATGTTTTAGACGGTTGTAGCATATTTTATCTCATCTAAACTTGAATGAGCTCCTACAACTACAATAGAGGCTCAGACATTTCAAAATAAGAGTCAATGTGTATTTTTTCCAGCTGGTTTATAATTAAAAGTCACGCATTATATATTCGTTTTTGTTTACACTGTATTTAGTTTCATTCCCATTTAATTCATAGTCAGGAGGAAAGACCAGTATTTAACTCATATTAAATAAAGTATCAGGGTTATAATAGTTAACTAAAACCATTAAAAAAAATATTTGTTACTTAAAATTAAATAAATGTTAAGTGAAATAAAAAAAATAAATAAAAAAAGTTATTTGAATCTTTACCTTAACATGATATAGGCTACTAACTAAAACAGAAATACAACATTTTTCTGTTTTAGATACAAACTATATAGATGTTTTTAAAAACAAACAAAAAAGTGAATTGAGCTCTCTTTTGTGAATTTTTTATGTTAAAAACAAAATGATGTCAAAATGTCAGTTCAAGTGACAGTCGGTTATGTAATACTTAAATGCTTAATGTATTACAATTTAACTAAACTCATTATATTTTAGGAGACTAACTCTACTGTAGATTTAGTCGACTAAAATCGTATGATATTTAGTCGACTAAAATCTTGTGATATTTAGTCGACTAAAACTAGACTAAAACTAAAAACAATTCAGGTGACTAAAATATGACTAAAACTAAATGGCATTTTAGTCAAAAGACTATGACTAAAACTAAATCAAAATATGCTGTCAAAATTAACACTGCTGTTTTCACAAATTCATGTTTTTGTTGTTTACATGGAGATGATAAAGGTATCGTTCTCAAAACCTTGCATTTTGAAACCCGTTTTCAAAAGCTTGCATTTTCAGGCCCCCAAAACGCCATTGTCGAGTAAATGAAAGGCCAAAACTCATAAAAAGTCTATTCATTCTCAAATTTGTATAACAGGCCGATCTCACATGTTTAGAACAGTGGGTTTCATAGGTTTAAAACATTTGCTAGAATATTAAATGTTTCGCTCATAAAACAACTCATTTGATGTAGAGTTGAGGGACACTGGGATGGCGTAATACTCATTTGTTTGCCAAGAAAGAGAGAATTAGTTTAGTGTTTAATATCTTCAAAGTCTGAATGTGGAAAAATATTATCTCTTTCATTTCAAAGCAATCCGGGTGTTTTGACATCTTTTTGCTCAGACCCAAATGCATAATCAAATATATAAATCATTAAAATTATCTTTAAAGAAAAGAACAAAATACTCTGACATAATCAAAATTACCACGGCTTTATACTAAATTCACAAAATAAAATAATTAGATCATTTGGTTCACTAGAAAAAGAAGTGGTGAAAATTCTGCTATCCAGCGTGCAGGTGTGACAGAATCTCATAATTACGATTATTACAGATTTTGGGGTTTGAATTTGCTCCCCCTCCCTCACAGATTTCCTGAGGTTGTTTTTTTGAGGAAGGCGACAGCCTGACAGCTCAATTTGGTGGCAACGCCCCCGAGACCCCCGATTAAACTCTGCTCGAGGTGATATCATAGCTCTTCCATGATCCCAGAACAGGCCGCAAAGAGCAGAGAGGACAAACCAGAGCCGATGAATCAGTCTGCCACCTCCCCAAATGTTCAGGATGTCCTCTATGGAAGTGTTGTCTTTATTTTGTCCTTATAGGTCTTAATCATTACCAGTTCTTATTAAAGAAAACCTCAATATTACTATTGTTCATACTTGCATACTTTAATGCCAAGTGATCCTGCCACTGGATGCTCTTACATTACTGGTGCCTCAGACGTCACATCACATAAGGCACACAAAATTGGAAACACTTCGGGAGTTTCAAAGTCTTCATTTGTTTGGTTAAATTCTACAGGATTTCCAGGAGACGTGTGTCTCGTTCTTTAACGGTTCACCTGGAAACAAAGGCGTCATGACGCAAGCCTACAACCTTTAACCAACAAAGCGTAATGGCTAAAGCTTTACTGCTCTCACTATGTCGGGACACAGGGAAGGAGACAAGAGGTCGTTTTTTTAAATGGATATCAATGTAGGAGATGCTTCTGCTAAATAAACAGCTTTTGTGAGGAAATGGCTTATAATTTAATGAATTGACAGCCTGTTCACCAATCTTCAATGTGTTTTGCACTGAACAACACTCGTTGGAAACTATATGTAGATTTTACCTTGATAAAAAATATATTTTTTAAGAGAAGGCAGAGTAGGGAAGGTCACGACAAGTAGGACTCATCTATGGCTATCATCTATCTTTTCTATCTATGGCTTCCAGGTTTCAACAAATTAATTAGACTTGAATTGTAATGATTTTTGACTGCTGTGTATGCCTAATAGAGATAACACTTTTTAATGAATGAAGGTAAACTAAATATAAAGATTTTAATAAATAAATGTATTCTTTCTATGGATTCCAGATTTCAATTAAATTAAATTTTTTGTGACTATATCACTGCCATTTATGCCCAATAAAGCAGTTTTTTAATGAACAGATTCAAATCTAATCTTAAATGTGGTTTTATGCGCACTGTACTGACCAGTAATCTGCAGCTAACAGAGCAATTCACAGTCTTTTTACCACTCAGTAGCACATTCCACAAACACTGCAGTCATACTGTATGTTTAGTGATATAACACCAAATATAGAACATTATTCACAAGACAAACACGCTAATCCACAAGATACTATGGATGCATCTCAATCTGCTCCCTAGTTCAGTAGTTAGGGCACTGATCAGGGAGTCGGCCAATTTAAGGTTTAATTACAGAATCCTTCTAGCCTGACGTCGTCATACTCAATTCTAGTCAGAATCTGAGTCTGATGCTGCTCCGTTGGGCTGTGATTATGGGGCGTGTTTAAACCGAACCAGGAAAGACCTCAATTGGATTGACCTACAGCCAATCAGAGCAACGGAGCGACGCATAACGTTAGTTGTCAAATGTCAACAGAACTCAACTGCACTGTGTTGCCAAGTCCGCGGGTTGAAGCGACCCCAATTATGTGATATACAGACCCGGGAATGCGAAATTTAGCTGGCAGTCCAACCAAAATAACACCTATTTTACCCCCCAAATGCCATTTTTCCCGGAGAACCCCCCACCCGGAAAGCTATTGGGCTTGTTTTTAGCAAGTTTTGAGTAGCAATTGGGCGTGTTTTGCTGTAAAAACTTGGCAACCCTGTCTGCACGCACGCTAGAATAAGTAACGTTAGAAGAAGAAGATGAGTGTAAACGATCTTTGCCGGTGTTGTAAAAAAGAATTTAAGGATACACAGAGTACTTACCAACACGATCATAATTTCTGAGAGAAATAGTGAAGGTGAATGCATATACGAACAAGTTCTCCGTTTAGGATTAGAACAAATTCAACCCAAGCACCTTTGATGACGTGGATGCTTACGTTACTGTTTATCATCTGTCTATCATCGTTTAAAGCCCGCCCTGACAATTTCATTGGTTTCTGTTCGGGCATAATTACTTCTCTATGGATCAAGTCCAGACCGAACTGCCCGTGCAAAAAATTTTGTGGGCAGGGCTAAGTTCGTCTGGCATCCAGGCTAGAATCCTTCCAGAGGACTGAAACATTCGCTCCCTAAAAACTCCCACAATTCACTGTGAAAACCAGGGAGCATCAATGCTCATTATATTCCCTTAATGTAAGTTCTGAAGGGTGACATTTAAATCACGTGAGCCAACTCACTACACATACGACACGCGATAGATGTTTTTCAAAATACAAACCATTATTGTATTATATTTCAGCATAAACATATATACAGGAAGCACCCGCCCTCAGAACCATCCAGTGCTGGTCGGACCAATCAGATTCTATGCTACAGGACTGTTTTGATCACGCGGACTGGGAGATGTTCCGGTCGGCCTCTGATGACGACATCGAGGTTTACGCTGATAGCGTAACGTGTTTCATCAGGAAGTGCGTAGATGACGTTGTTCCGACCAAAACAATTCGGCTGTACCCTAACCAGAAGCCGTGGCTAAATGGGGATGTTCGCGCGGCACTCAATGCGCGGACCTTCACTTTTAACTCCGGTAACGCGGAGGAGCATAAACAAGCAAGTTATGCCCTCCGGAAAACCATCAGAGCAGCAAAACGGCAGTACAGGGACAAGATTGAAGGACAGTTCAACACCACCGACTCCAGAAGCATGTGGAGGGGAATTAACACCATCACGGACTATAAAGGGAACACAAACTCCACCGTGAACACCGCTGCCTCTCTCCCGGACGAGCTCAACACCTTCTATGCTCGCTTTGAGGGAACTAACACCGCCCTCGCGGAGAGAGAGAGAGCGGCTGAAGATACAGAGGTTAGTGCACTCTCTGTATCTGTCGCGGATGTAACCCGATCCTTCCGGCGGGTGAACGTCCGTAAAGCTGCGGGTCCAGACGGCATTCCCGGCCGTGTGATCAGAGCGTGCGCGCACCAACTGGCTGGAGTCTTCACGGACATTTTTAACCTGTCCCTCTCCCTGTCTGTGGTCCCCACATGCTTTAAAACGTCCACCATTGTGCCTGTACCTAAGCAGTCAAAAACCACCTGCTTAAACAACTGGCGTCCTGTTGCTCTGACCCCCATCATCAGTAAATGCTTTGAGAGACTAGTCAGAAACCACATCTGCTCTGTCTCCCCCCCTCACTGGACCCACTGCAGTTTGCATACCGCACAAACCGCTCCACTGATGATGCCATTTCATCCACTATACACACTGCTCTCTCCCACCTGGAAAAGAGGAACACGTATGTGAGAATGCTGTTTGTGGACTACAGCTCAGCATTCAACACCATTGTGCCCTCCATACTTGACGGGAAACTCCGGGCTCTAGGCTTAAACAGCCTGTTATGCAGCTGGATCCTGGACTTCCTGTCAAACAGACGCCAGGTGGTCAGAATGGGCAGTAACATCTCATCATCACTGACTCTCAACACTGGAGCCCCTCAGGGCTGCGTTCTCAGCCCACCCCTGTACTCCCTGTACACACATGACTGTGTGGCAACCCACAGCTCCAACACCATCATCAAATTTGCTGACGATACGACGGTGGTAGGTCTTATCACCGACAATGATGAAACGGCCTACAGAGAGGAGGTGCACACTCTGACACGGTGGTGTCAGGAGCACAACCTCTCCCTCAACGTCAGCAAGACCAAGGAGCTGGTGGTCGACTTCAGGAGGAATGAGAGAGAACACCGCCTCATCACCATCGATGGAGCACCGGTGGAGAGAGTCAGCAGCTTCAAGTTCCTCGGTGTCCACATCACAGAGGAACTCTCATGGTCCGTCCACTCCGAGGCCGTTGTGAAGAAGGCTCATCAGCGCCTTTTCTTCCTGCGACGGCTGAGGAGGTTTGGAATGAACCGCCACATCCTCACACGCTTCTACACCTGCACCATAGAGAGTCTGCTGACTGGCTGCATCACCACCTGGTACGGCAACAGTACCGCCCGCAGCCGCAAGGCCCTGCAAAGGGTAGTGCGCACGGCCAGCTGCATCATCGGAGGTGAGCTTCCCTCCCTCCAGGACATTTACGCCAGGCAGTGTGTGAAGAGAGCTCAGAGGATCATCAGAGACTCTAGCCACCCGAACCATGGGCTGCTCTCACTGCTGCCATCAGGCAGACGGTACCGCAGCATCAGAACACGCACCAGCCGACTCCAGAACAGCTTCTTCCCACAAGCAATTAGACTCCTTAACTCTTGATCCATCAGGATCATAACACACACTGACAGAATATCACTCAGCACAACCCACTGTAGATACACACACATTATATACACATTTATTTATCATACAGCATCTATTGCACTTTGGATTTCAATTTTTCAATCTGTGAATAATATTTTATACTGTACATTGTATATTATTATTACTATTATAGCGTAATGTATATTGTTTAATGTATGTTTAGTGTATATTGTTTAAAGTATATGTATATTGTAAGTATGTGTATATTGGTTAAAGCTGTGAGTTTACACTCACATTGTGTAAATTATTTATTGTTTATTGTAGTGTATACTGTGCTGTGAGTAATTGTGTGCGCATCAGATGTGTAATCTGATGCTGCTTTAAATGTTGTACATGTCATGTCATGACTACTATGTTGCTCGGAACTGCACCTAAGAATTTCACCTACTGTTGCACTTGTGCATATGTAGAGTGACAAATAAAGTGATTTGATTTGATTTGATTTGATATCGCTATACAGGTAATAAACACAATCTAGCTAACATTTATAATTTATTTACTAGCTGAAATGGTGCACGCATAACAAGCAAAGTATTTATCATAATGTACTTTAAATGACATTACAAGTTATGTCAGAAAGATATCAGCTCTGCTGTTTTTCATAAATACCAGTAGTGTTGTTGTACAATGAGGACGATGTCAGGTCGCCATCAATGTGTAGTGAACTGTCCTTACCAGTGCCTGAATTAATGAACACGATATACTGATTCACGAGCTTGGGAGCTAGGGAGCTGATTGAGATGCAGCCTGTGTGTAATGTAAACTGTAACTGACTGTCATAAAAGTCTGAATGCTGGCCACTGACGTCACTGCCTCCTCATAAACCTCCTCATAGAAGAAAATCATCATGTTTACAGCTATGACACAGAGGGCTTATCAGAATCAAATAAACACTGGTGAAGCGTGAAGTTCACAGCATAGAGTTTTACACGCCGGTCTGTTTTGTAGAGACATCGAATTTACATTTTCATGCTCTAAACATGACACTGAACTGAGACTAGTGGCCATATAGCTTTTGATTATCTGATCACAAATGACTATCGCTGAAAAAAATAAGGCATAAATATTATACTGGGGAAGGTGTTTCAATGTAAATTGCGGTTTGTGCATAATACACTATATTACCAAAAGTATTGAGAAACCCCTAATCATTGAATCCCAATCACTTATATGGCCAAATGTGTATAAAAGCAAGCACCTAGGCATGCAGACGCTTCTACAAACATTTGTGAAAGAATGGGTCACTCTCTGGAGCTCAGTGAATTCAAGCGTGGTACAGTGATAGGTTGCCACCTGTGCAATAAGTCTGTGAAATTTTCTCACTACTAAATATTCCAAGGTCAACTGCTAGTAGTATTAAAAGTGGAAGCAATTGGGAACAACAGCAACTCAGCCACGTAAAATCACAGAGCGGGGTCAGCGCATGCTGAGGCGCACAGTGGACAGAAGTCACCAAATTTCTGCAGACTCAATAGCGAACTCTTTATGCTTCAGCATACCAAGATATTTTGGACAATTTCTTGCTCCCAACTTTGTGGGAACAGTTGGGGATTGCCCCCTTCCTGTTCCAACATGGCTGCGCACCATTGCACAAAGCAAGGTCCATAAAGACATGGATGAGCGAGTTTGGTGTGGAGGAACTTGACTGGCCTGCACAGAGTCCTGACCTCAACCCGATAGAACACCTTTGGGATGAATTCGAGTGGAGACTGTGAGTCAGGTCTTCTCGTCCAACATCAGTGCCTGACTTCACAAATGATCTTGAATGATCTAGAAGAATATTTATGGGAATTTTTGACCACACTCCTAAACCTAGTGGAAAGCCTTCCCAGAAGAGTTGAAGCTGTTATAGCTGCAAAGGGTGAGCCAACTCCATACTCACTCATTTGTCTATGCTCAACTTTCTGACAGTAGACAACGTGACCACTACATAGATTTCGACAATTTGGAAGTCAAATCTCCATAATTGTTTTAAAATTATTTAGAGTTTTTTTTTTTAACTGAATTTGTGGTGAAAACATTATCCATGATGCTGTACAGAAAATTCCACCAATCAGAGCGCCAAAAGAGATCAGCAGGGAATGCCCACTCCCATGAAGCAATGCAAATGTCATTATTTATTTTATACAATTTAACTTCAATTATGACAATGATAATGAGGTAATAATGAGATTTCGGGGAATGTCATTTGTCATAATTGTTCAAAAATAATAATAATAATAATGGCACAGCAAGTACCACTCATATTGTCTTCAGAAAATGAAATTATCCAGTGTATTTTTTACAAAGCAGGTGAAGTTTGCTCTGGTAAATAATGTTTTTCGAAACTTAATTATAAGATCCTTTAGATAATACATATCTTACATACTAATGGGCTTCTAAACTTTGCCACTGCTGGCTGATGATTAAGTAAACTTGCAGTTGGTTTTAGTTCCCTTTTGTCATCAATCAAGCTAGCATGCTTTATGAAACCTCTCATGCCCACTTATCCAGACATTTAAAGTCTGTGTGCTGGGGTCTGGAGCTCAGTACACTTGATGGATTAGGACAGACGTGTAGAATGATGGAGAGGATAAGGGAGGCAGGGTTATATTTGGCCTGTCTAAACGAGCTTCAGTTGGGTGAGAGGAGATGTGGATTGCCCTCTGTGCCGATTTGTCGTTCCAGTGTGGGGTGGTGGCGTCTCTCCAGGTCTCCGTTATGTGCCACTGACTGTGGTAATGAGAGTCGTTTATATTGTCATTTGTTTACAAGGCTTGCAGTGACCATGTCTGCCACTGCCAGATAGGGACCAGAAGGAGACGCTAATATGAGGATGCGGTTATGTTGAGTTTGTTGCCGTGTCATTAAAAATGGATCAACAGAATAAGGACTCTCTTAACAAGGACAGTAAGTTCAACAGATTAATGATTTGTCAATTCACGTGCAATTATCCAACGCAACTCACTGTGCATGCATTTACTTATTACAGGACCAATCCCCTAAGGAACGGCCTTAGTTCAAGTGTCTGGACCAACCAATCAATCTATCTATCTGTCTGTCCATCCGTCCATTACAGTTAGTATGTAGTGCATCTTATCCTCATGGACTGAGCCAGAATTGCCAGCTTGCAAGTTCTCAAACACATCTGGAGAGACAGATAGTTTGTGGTTTGCCACTGCAAGAACGATCAGCTGTCCTTCCTGTCTCCCTAGCACTGTCTTAGGCGTCTTTCATAACGGACATTGCAGTTTAGCACTCTGTTCACATCTTCAGTCCTCATGCCTCCCTGCAGCAGGACTATGGCATGTTCATGCAGAGCAAGGACAGTGGCCATCTTTCTCTTGGGGTCTCATTTATAAAACATGCACAGATTTTAACTTTTAACTTGTAACAGATTTTAACTAGCCCTGTCCACACAAAGCCAGAGCTTTCCCTAGCCAATCTTTTTTTTCTTCCACACGAGAGCAATGAAAACGACTCAAAACGATGTAGTATACATGGCAGACCAGTATGTGGCGCTGTAATTCTGCAACAGAGATGCACGAAAAACCTCATGGACAGCAGCCACCCCACCTCGACCCAGGAGCAGGGCCGCAAGCTTTCCATCCGACTTGCTGTTCAATCGCTCCAGCAATACCGCCTCAGGCAGTCACCACTACTTCATGATGACCAATGTAGCAAGGTGAGTGTTCAGGAAAAGAGGCAGTAACCGGCGAACGTTTAAACACAATACTTTAATTATAAAACAAACAAACACAAAACAAAAGTAAAAGCAGCAGCCCCTCACAAGACAATTGCCAAACACACATAAACAAAACCTAACATAAATGTCCAGACCTGATCCTCTCTCGTCATTCACTGTAGTCGCTCCTCCTTTTATGCACTCTACTCACGGCATGCCACAGCAAAGGAAAGGAGAAAAGGAGACGGAAGCATGAGGAGGGACAGAGACGAGAGAGGGGAAAAAAATCTCCTCAACTAGCCAAGAGGATATCACATGCGGTGCCATGCGATGATACTGGGCGCTTTTCGGTGGACGGCCCTGCCGGCCGATGATGGTTCCTTTGCTATGGTGGCCCGGCAGAAAGCTCCCCGTTACCTCTGTCTGCCTTCTCCTCCCTATCAGGGCAGATGGAAGCCTCACAGACGGCAGCCACCCCAGCCCACCTTCAATCGCTCCAGCACCACCGCCTCGGGCATCCACTGCCTGTCACCACTCCTTCGTGCTACTTGACCTCCTCAATGCCACGATCACCCTCAGCAGCGACCTCCTTCCTCCCTTGCAATGTAGCAAGGTTAGTGTTCAGGGAAGAATGAGACAGGAAGCGGAGAATGTTTAAACACAATACTTTAATTATCACTGTAAAAAATTATCGTGATTTTAACGGTAAGACTGTAAAAATGCTACGGTGAAAAAAAGTTAATTGGTTAACAGAAAGTTTCCTCACTATATAAGGTGAATAACTGTAATAGATATAACTTTACATTTAATGTAATTATACAGTAAACTTCCATTAAATATATAGTTTTTGGAAGTGAAAAAATCATTGTATTTACAGTGAAAAACAGTAAATTGACTTTCCCAGAATTCCCTCCATGACACTTCACATTTGATATATATTGGTTGAAATAACTGTTTCTTCTTAGAATTTGTTCGTTTTTTTTCTCATCAGTTACGTAAGATTGTTATGTTACATGTTGTTTAATTAATGTTTATTGCATTTTTTAAATTTAATGTGTGTTACAATGATGGTGTTTAGTGTTTATGTGAATGACACTGTGCACATTCTTTATTGTCCTCCTCAGCTTGTGGAAAAGCTGCTTGTGATAAGCTTTGATTTATCATGTGACTCTCATCACCACTGTGATTGGTGGTTGTCAATATATATTAAAGGTGCATAACAGATATTAGTATTTAATAGGTTGGTAATTTA
The DNA here is from genome assembly GCA_023566225.1 of Romanogobio albipinnatus. NCBI lineage: Eukaryota > Metazoa > Chordata > Actinopteri > Cypriniformes > Gobionidae > Romanogobio > Romanogobio albipinnatus. The sequence goes on along the minus strand of CM042246.1, from coordinate 44,893,262 downwards.
AACATTTTTCAGTTAATGAAATACGTTTTTTATGTAAATTTTACCTAAAATGTTGCTGCTGCATTTTTACGGTAAATTTCTGGTAACCTCATCTGCCATTTTACCGTAAATTTTAACAATAAATGAAAATAAACAAACACAAAACGAAAGTAAAATCAGCAGCCCCTCACAGACGACTGCCGCAGGTGCAGGTGATGCTAATTAACATTCGCACCAGTCACAGGTCAAACGCAAGGGTGTCGTTTTCAGATTTATCCACTCTGGGATCCTGGTTTCATGCTCCCAAAACGCCGGATCCGTGTGGACGAAACGCTGATATGGTACAAATTTGTAATGTATACATCTAAATGCGTCTCTGTGTGGATGGGGCCTTAGAGTGTATGTATGCCAGGGTTCCTCACATCTTGCCCTGGGGGGCCTTCATTGGCTTGCAGAGTTCAGCTCCAACCCTGATCAAACACACAGGATCTGTCTTCAGGATCACTAGATAATCACAGGTAGGTGAGTTTTTTCAGGGTTTGAGCTAAACTCTGCAGGGCAGTGGCCTCCCAGTACCAGATTTGAGAAAAGTGACAGCCCCTCACACACGAAATTGGGAAAAAACCCGGACACACTGCCGCTCTGTCCTCAACCAGCTGAAAGGCTCTCACTCGCGGTACCATGCAATGATACTGGATGCTCCTTGACACTCTTCCGCATCCTGGCAGCCAGTCATGGGTCCCTCGATGGTTCCCTTGGTCTGCACTCTCCTCCCCATCATGGCGGATGGCATGCCTGGCCTTCGGTGAACGGCAGCAAATTCTCCGTCCCTTCATGGACAGCAGCCATCCCACCTCGACCCAGGAGCAGGGCTGCAAGCTTTCCGTCCCATTTGCTGTTCAATCCCTCCAGCAATACCGCCTCAGGCAGTCACCGCTACTTCATGCTGACCAATGTAGCAAGGTGAGTGTTCAGAAAAAGAGGCAGGAACCGGCGAACGTTTAAACACAATACTTTAATTATAAAACAAAAGTAAAAGCAGCAGCCCCTCACAAGACAATTGCCACACACATAAACAAAACATAACATAAATGTCCAGACCTGATCCTCTCCAGGTGTGGCACCAGTTTGCCTCTGTTGTTTGTCTTGTCCTGTCATTTTCCTGCAGCTTGTGATTGGAGTAATAGCGCTGGGTGTATAATCACGAGCTGATCTCCCGCATCTGTCGCTCGTTCCCTCTACCCTTTATATGCCCAGTCTACCCCTTATTGTCGGTTGATCATTTCATGTTGCGTGGATGTTTCTATGTCTTACCTATTTGATTTTGGGCTCAGGACCCGAAGACGAGGAGTTTGTAGCAAGCTGTATTCTCTTGCTGGACTCGGGCTCGTCATCTGTTGGGTCATCCTGTTTTCTTTTTTCTCTGTGGTCTCTCCAGCCTGTGTGTCTGCTGAAGTATGTGCAGAGAACACGGGAGCCACCAAACAGTTTCCTCAGACTGTCACATTGTCACTTTTGACTGTCCATTTTGTGTCTCAGGTTTCTCCTTGAATAAACTTGCTTCTTTTGTTCACTGCAATTTGAGTCCTCCATTTATCCACATCACGACAGCAACATTCCCACAGCCCTCAGCCTTGTACTTCTTGTCACAAACAATCTGTAAAAGCTTTTTTGGATTTTACAAAATTAGCTTTAAAATCCTAAAAAAAAAATATATATATATATATATATATATATATATATATATATATATATATATATATATATATATATATATATATATATATATATATATATATATATATATATATATATATATATATATATATATATATATATATATTATTTTTTTTTTTTTTTTTTTTTTTTTGGAAAAGTGATGATTTTCTAAAGTTCTTTATTTCTCTGAATAGGAAGAATTGCATCATATTATTCATATGGTTTCAATACAGTATCTCAAAATGACTCAAATCAATCATCAGAATTATGTGTAACTCAGTATGTTCTCTATTCAGAGAGTCAAGGGCCAGCTCGCTGCAGCAGTTATAAGAGAGATGGTCTCCAGCAGCACCTTCAGGCATCTGGCCGTGTCGTCCCCCTGTCCGCATAAATACACTTCTACAACACCAGATGTTTCCACACATGGCACTGATAGATAGATCATCTGATAGATGGTAACTTTGCACAAATACATTTTCCCTAATGACCATCCAGTCATTCGACCCTGTTATTCAGTCCGTGTACAGTAGCAGCAAAGTATTTATCTTGCTTCATAAAGACCCAAAACACTTTTATCCCACAGCTACCTTTGAACAGAGGGTTTAGTTGCCATGGAAATGGTGAAATGATCTTCTATTATATATATAAAAGCACTGTTCAGAAGCAATGTTTTCGACTAAACATGGATCGAGAAAAAAAACAGTGATCATCAAATGATCAGAAAGGCAAAACATAAACTAACAGCCTGCAACCAAACTGGACTCCTAATAATTGGCTAAAACTCAGTTTTTCTGTAATCATGCTGTCTGCAGCAACCTCCCTCTGACAGACCCACTCAAGGATGAGGATGATTTGCAGGTTCAATGGAAAAATCTAACTTGGATGTGTGGGTATTTTCCATGATGCAAGCTCGCATAGTGTGTGTTTGTGTGTGAAAGGGACCAGAAGAGGAGGATCGGTGCATGGAGTAGCACAGGAGGAGGAGACCAACCCAGATCTGCAGAACTGTGACGCTATGATAAAAAGCCATGAAAAATAATCACAAGAGGATAGCTGAAATACATCACATATGCTTCATGGTCCCCTCGGCATATAGTGATCCATGAGGGAGTGAAAGAGAAAGGACACTTTAAACATGTCACAGAGTTTCTCTTTACACATCCACATCATAGAATGTTAGCATCAGCACTGTGGGAATGACATCAAACATGGTCATTCCCTTTGATCCTATTTGCATATCCAGAAGATTATTGAAAAGTTACATATTTAAATTTTTCCTTAGGCAAAACAGTTTTCTTTTACTGTAGGAAAGGCACAAAAAAAACCTTCCAAATGGAAATTGTACTGATCTGGTTCTAAAGTTAAACGAACTGATGATAACAATACCCGTGGAAAGGGAAATTATCGAGACTTTAGAAAAATGTGATACTTAAGATAGATGTCATAAATATACAGAGCTACCATGAGAATGGAAGTTCAAACACAGAATATCTTAAGATGGCTGTGCACTTGTTTCTCTGGTGCACTATACTAGACATAGGCTTTATTAGTGACATAAGACTAAAATATAATTAAAATATATTTTCAAATAACACCAAGTACAACCATAAAATCTACCCCTCTACCATAGTTACAGCAAATCTAAAAAGTAGAGGATTTAATATATCAAGTGTTAAGGTCCGTTCACACTGGACGCGTAACGGAAAAGCGAAGCGGAAAAAGCATATATTCCGTGTGAGAATAGTTCGCATCAAAACCATTCACATCATCCATGTTTGCGACGTTTCACAGCTCCAACATTCCAAAACATTTGCGGCGACAGCTGACAAAACACAGACAATTCATCATTCAGTGAAGACGAGCTTTTCATTTTCATTTAAGGTCCCGTTCTTCGTGGTTTTTTTAAGCTTTGATTGTGTTTACAGTGTGCAATATAACATGTGTTCATGTTTCGCGTGTAAAAAGACACAGTATTTTTCACACAATTTACTTATCTGTATACCGCTGTTTTCACTGTCCTAAAAACGGGCTGATGAGTTCCTTGTTCTATTAAGTCCCTCCTTCAGAAATACGTAACGAGTTCTGATTGTGCCAGTGCCCGTGTTGTGATTTGACCGCAGCTTAGCGCACGTTGCATGGTTCCTGTGTTGTGATTCGACAGCAGCTTAGCGCACGTTGCACGGAAAGGTCACACCTCTTAACGGGGAGATGTATGCGCTCAATGATCTCTAAGTACAGCGTCCCTGTGAAAGCCAAACAAAGGTGATTTGACTCCGGGATGAAAATAGCAGCGTCTCGACGACATGGCGACAAACACACTCAAACGCAGCACTTCCTCATCTTCTCCACGCAAAACTTCCTCTTCTCCACGTGGGAGAGCAACAAGGCCACGCCCCCTTTTTCGCGTATTCTTGTGGGCGGAGGTTAGTCTGTTCTTCTGTTCTAATTAAAGCAGGCTGTACCAAGATGTAGTCCAAGCCGGCCGTTCGCTGTAGGCTTTGAAAGGGAACTTCTGTTAAATAAAATATCTCGCTTGGCATTGAACTTTGAGCTTTATAATTTTACAGGTATTATTTATGCTCTAACAGCAACATTACACACTAACTAAAGTTTGAACAATGGGATCACGAATAACGGGACCTTTAAAAGACCGAAAAGAAGGTTTTGGGTGCACCCAGTCTAAGAAGAGAGAGTCTGAAGGGGAGTATGCTAATGTCACGGGGTGACAAAAACCAAACGGGACTAAGATCCTGGTGAATGCAGTTATTCAGGATTTTCCAGTGAACGTCCATTCTATGCCCTGCGAATCTGTTGCCATGGCAGCGGGGCTGATTGCCTGAGTGACAGCAGGTGTGGGGCAATTACAGAGAATGCTGTGAGAGGGACACCTATTCAGATGAGGCTTTAAAAACAGAGAGAAAACAGACTGTGGTGTGGATCTCCTCCCGTATGATGCTGTGTTTTTCAGCGGGTTGTTCTTTTTATTGAGGCTGGGCTGTGGAGTGGGGAAGATTGAAGCTGTGGAAGAGAAAGGAAGGAGTGAGGGATTTGTCAGCGAAGGCTTGAGGAATATCGTCAGCAGTGAGAAAGACGCAAGTGATGAGTATTGGATCCGTTGTTTATATGCACTAACACTGAAGTGGTGTGGAGAGTTTGGAAAATGTTTGGCACGAGTGAACTATGACACCGAGTGAATTAATGATCTGTCTCCAACTTCTGTCCTCTCCTTGCCGAATGTGATGATCGTTGCATCGTTCTTCTGCTTTCCCGGAGCGAAGTCAAGCCCTGATCGAGGACTAGATCCGATCTGGTGGGAGAAAAGACCGGTGGGTGAGTGCTGGCCCGAATGCACGGTGTGCGAGTGGAATTGCAGTGCCTGAAGTGACGATTTACACGGTTTGTGCTGTGAAGTGAAATTGGTGTGTGGAGAAGTAATAGAAGTCTGCCGTGCACTCGTCTCCTACAGTCTTCCACCCGCTGTCTCTAACGAAGGGGTCTGATAAAGCAACAGCCCAACTTCCTGCTTTGAAAAGACCCGGCCCCGTTAATGCTGAGTGCTTCGTATATCATGTACTATTGAAACTGTGCTGTGTCTGTTCTAGTGCTCAGCCGAAGTGAGCGTCCCGCTCAAAGTGTCCTTCCCGCCTGGTGGTCTCCACACGCCCCTATTGGAAGCCTTTACCCTGTTCAGAGGAAGAGAAGGTATATCAGTTGCAAAGCTTCATGTACTGTTGAACCGTTGAAACTGTGCTGTGTCTGTCCCCGTGTTCAGCCGACGTGAGCGCCCCGCTCAAAGTGTCCTCCCCGCCTGGTGGTCTCCACACGCCCTTATTGGAAGCCCTGATCCTGTTCAAAGGAGAGAAGGTATATCAGTTGAGAAGCTTCACATACTGTTGAACCGTCGAAACTGTGCTGTGTCTGTCCCAGTGTTCAGCTGACGTGAGAGCCCCGCTCCAAGCGTCCTCCCCGCCTGGTGGTCCCCACACGCCCTTATTGGAAGCCTTTTACCCTGCTCAGAAGAAGAAGAGAGGTAATCCAGTCGAATGTCCCACATATTGTTGGACAGTTAAACCTTGCTGTAACGTTCCAGTGGCTCGCTTGCCCCCACCTCTGAGTACCTCCCTCCGGAGTAACCCCAGTGATTCGCTTCGCCCCCGCATCTGCATACTTACCTGGTTCCAGTCTGAATGGGGTTCGTATGACCACGGCCTCCCCTCTTGAGTCCCGTAGAGGAGTACTTACCCAGTGACCTACCTGGACGGCGCGGGGATTCCCCCCTGATTTCCCTCCGACGAGCCTCCGGTCCGTCACGATCGTCCCTCCCCTCCCGTCCCGGGAGGTCTAGAGACACTTGAACTGTCCTGGCGGCAAGAAGAAGATTTTAATTAGGACCTATCCAATTCACTGATCTTTTAATATAATAAATAAACTGTATTATTTTATTCCCTTGTCTGTCTGGTCCTTGACACGTTCCTCGAGGTGGTTCCCGGGTTTTTCAGGGGTGGGTGCAGTCTGGTTTGGCCCGCCCCGACCTGTGACAGAACTTGGCGTAGGTCGGCAGGGTTACCACCTCGAGTGGAGCGATCAAGGACCTAGATGGCAGAAGAAGAGCCAGTGGCCCGGCAGCCAGTTATGCCTTTCTTTATGGGGGCCCCGTGGGCCCAGAAGTACGGAGGTCCAGGGTCAGAATTGAGCCTGTCAGCATGGAAGACCCAGGTTGAATACCTGGCAGGGCTCCAAGGGCTAAGTGCCCCTCAGAAGGTACAGTTTGTGCTAAATTCGTTGGAGGGAGAAGCAAGAAGAGAAGTACAGGCAGCGCCGGAAGCAACCCGCATCACAGTCCAAGCCATCTTTGATTTTCTCACGGGGCAATACGGAGACACCACCCCGGTAGCGGTCCTGAGAACGCAATTCTTTAATTGTAGGCAAGGGCCTCGACAAACTGTTCGGCCATTCACGTTGCAACTGAGGGAACAGTTTACCAGGCTAAGGGGAAGACAGGATCACGGCCTGGGGGACGAGGAGACCCTATTGCGAGATCAGTTTCTGTTGGGATTACGGGAGGGTCCCGTGCGTCAGAGTCTGCGGGTGCAACTGAGACGGACGCCGGACCTCACGTTCGAAGAGCTGCGGCAGGAGGCTCTAGCCCTCGAGCGTGACCACACCGAAGGTATGGATCCCCCCAGCTGTCTGGCTGCGAACGCTGTCAGTGGGCCTTCGGCCCCTGTTACTTCCGATTGGAAGCATGCCCTCCGGGAGGAACTAAAGAGGGATATCCGTGAGCAAATGTCTGAACTGTCTAAGTCTGTCGTCGAAGAACTCCGCCGAGAACGCCTCCATTCATTACCCTCACCGCGGGAGCGAGCCTACTCCGACGGGAATCGCCCTCCAGAGCATCACTTCACTCGATCCACGGGTCCCCGATTCCAGTGGGACGAACAGGGGCGTCCTATCTGCAATGGCTGTGGGGAAGCCGGACATTACGTTCGTCAGTGCTCCTCCAGACGCGCTTCGCAGGGGGGTTTTTAGAGTCTCCGGCCACTGTGGGTCAAGTGGTCGGGACCCCCTTTTCAGACCCCTCGTCTTCCCAACTATCGAAGGAACGCCTGGTGGGCCGTTGTCCGGTCATCATGGTTCAAGTCAATGGCCAGAAGGTGCAGTGTCTGCTGGACACGGGGTCGCAAGTCACTCTGTTCGCGGAGAGCCTAGTCCAGGAACTATTCGGTACCCAGGGCCGGCCGACGACCGAAGCCCCCTGGCTGACTCTGCGAGGGGCCAACGGTCTCGACATCCCATACGTGGGATACGTAGTGACAGACCTAGAGATCCATGGCATGGTCGTACCCCAGAAGGGGGTGGTGGTGGTTCGCGACGCCTGCCTAGGGTCTCATCGCGCCCTGTTGGGCATGAATGTCATCTCCGAATGCTGGGAGGGGCTGTTCCAGAGTGGGCCGGCCCGAGCAACTGCGACGCCTGAGGGCAGAGAATGGGATCGCGTTAGAGCTGACTGTCGCCGAGTTTGCCTGGCCGAACAGCAGGGGGACCGGGAGAGCACTGGAAGAGTGGCTTGCCGCTATGCGTTGTCCATCCCGGCTCGAAGCGAGGCGATGGTTTGGGTCCGGGTGCCCCCTAGACTTTACCACCCGGAGGAGTGGGTGTTGGTAGAACCGCACAACGACGGTCCTAAGGTGGAAGTGGCCAGAGGACTGGCATCCGCCCGAGGCAGCCGAGTCCGGGTGAGAGTCCGGAACACGAACCCTTTCCCGATCCAACTGCATCGTCATCAGTGTCTAGCCCGAGTTACCTCAGTGTTGCCCCAGCAAGTGCAAGATCCAGGAGGAGTCCAGTTCAGTCAAGTGGGCCCAACCGTAGTGGAGGTTGCGTTGACGCAGACGGGGACGCACAGAGGGGAGGCTGAAGGAGGACTGCCGGCCCATCTCGGAGGTGAGTCCCTACGGGGAGAAGGGTTGGAGGAGGATCAAACAAGACGGCTCGAGGCTTTTCTATCAAAATGGCCACAGTTGTTCTCCACCCATGACGAGGACTACGGGTGTACTAACATCGTTCAGCATCAAATTCCCACTGGAGAAGCCCCGCCTAGTAGGGAGCGCTACCGGCCGGTACCTCCAACATTATATTCTGAGGTTCGGGCTCTGCTGCGGGGGATGCTGGATAAAGGGATCATCCGTGAGAGCAGTAGCCCTTGGGCGGCCCCGATTGTTCTGGTGAGGAAGAAAACAGGCGCATGGAGATTCTGTGTGGATTATCGGAGGTTGAACCAAGTGACGAAGCGGGATGCTTTCCCATTGCCTCGAGTCGAGGATTCCCTCACGAGTCTCAACCGGGCGGCCTGGTATTCCACACTAGACCTGGCGAGCGGATACTGGCAAGTGCAGGTGGACGAGCGGGACCGGGAGAAGACAGCCTTCACGACTCCCTTTGGGTTATATGAGTGGGACCGGATGCCGTTCGGCCTCTGCAACGCCCCCGCCACGTTCCAACGGCTAATGCAGCGCTGCCTGGGGAGCCAGCTAGTGGATACCGCTCTTGTGTATCTGGATGACGTGATTATCTATTCCCCTGACTTTGAGACTCACCTTCAGCATCTTGAGCAGGTGTTCCGCTCCCTTGAGAAGTACGGGCTGAAGCTCCAACCGGATAAATGTCAGCTTTTCCGGAAGGAGGTAAAGTTCCTGGGCCATATCGTGAGTGCTGCAGGAATCGCTGTGGACCCAGAGAAGGTGTCGGCTGTACAGGGGTGGACTGCCCCGAAGACCGTGCGCCAGGTTCGATCCTTCCTCGGCTTTGTCGGGTACTACAGGCGATTTATTAAGGATTTCTCTAAGATCGCCAAACCCCTGAACCAGTTGCTGGGTGGAACGGGACACACCAAGGGCCGAGGGTCCCCAGCGATTCAGTGGGATCCGGCATGCGAGACCGCCTTCCAGAGGCTCAAGCAGGAGCTGTTACAAGCACCCATCCTGGCATACGCAGACTTCACCCAGCCCTTTATCCTCTACACTGACGCCAGCCACTTGGGCTTGGGGGCTGTCTTAGCGCAGAAACAGCAGGAGGAAGAAAGAGTCATTGCTTATGCGAGCCGGAGTCTACACCCCGCGGAGAGGAACGATGCCAACTACAGCTCCTTTAAGCTTGAGTTACTGGCCATGAAGTGGGCGCTCAGTGAGAAGTTCAAAGACTACCTATGGGGAGCAAAGGTGACCGTAGTGACCGATAACAATCCACTGGTACACCTACAAACTGCCAAGTTGGGGGCGGTGGAACAGAGGTGGGTGGCACAATTGGCCAACTTTGAGTACCAGCTTCAGTACCGGCCAGGAAGGGAACATACCAACGCTGACGTACTATCTAGGTGGCCAGAAGGAGGGCCGGAGGGTCTGAGACCCATGCGGGAGGTGAACCGCGACGAGGGAATGATGGTGGGCATTGTGGAGGCACCGGGACCACCGTTGGAGGAACCGCCCGCAAGTTGGGGATGGGACCCACAGCGCTGGAGGGTGTTGCAGGGCGAGGATGAGGACCTGTCACTGGTCCGGGTCTGGCTGGAACAGGACAAGTGGCCGGAGGGTGCGGGACGCCGGGCTCAAACCCGAATCGTGAGGGGCCTACTGGGCCAGAAAGAGAGGCTCCATCTGAAGGAAGGGGTGATTTGTCGGTCCCTCCAGGACTCACGCTCGGGTGACTTGGTCTGGCAAGTGGTGGTCCCCGAGGGAAGATGTCACGCTCTGCTGGAGGCTTATCACAGCAAGCTTGGTCATCAAGGGCGGGAGAGGACGACGGCACTCTTGCGACGCCACTTTTACTGGCCTGGGATGGAGGGGACCGTGAGGACTTACCTACAGGGCTGCCCGCGCTGCACCCTGTTCAAAGCCAGGAAAGAGACACGAGCTCCATTGGTCCCAATTCGAGCTAAAGCACCGATGCATATCCTCGCTATGGACTATCTGACGCTGGGTCGGCCGGTCGATCGCATTCAAAACCTCCTAGTGGTCACTGACCTGTTCACCAAATATGCCTGGGCCATCCCAACTCTGGACCAGACCGCCATTACCACCGCTAATGCCCTGTGGAGGCATGTCATCCAGCCCTTCGGGTGTCCCGAAGTGTTCCATTCCGATCAAGGGCCAAATTTTGAATCCAGGGTAGTACACGAGCTGTGCCAACTGTACGGATGTAAGAAGACCCATACGACGCCCTATCATCCTCAGGGGAACGGAGGGTGCGAGAGGTTTAACCAGACGCTGCTCGGTCTCTTGGGGACCTTGGGAAACGACCAACAGGGGCATTGGGCTGACAACCTCCCGGCAATGGTCCAGGCGTATAACAACAGCATACACAGCACGACCGGGTATGCACCGACCTACCTGATGTTCGGAAGGCATGTGAGACTACCCGTTGACCTACTGCTGGGGACTGCGGCCGCTGAAGAGGGAGGCGGTGTAACGGAGTGGGTGGCCAGACACCATCAACGCCTTCAACTGGCCTATGAACGGGTCTCGGACCGAATTAAACAAGCCGCAGCCAAGAACAAAAGGTTGTATGACCGTACGGCTCGAAGTGCGCCGCTACTGCCTGGCGAAAGAGTTCTGGTGCGAGATAACCGGCGACAAGGAAAGGGCAAACTCAGTGATCGGTGGGAGCCCCAGCCGTATGTGGTCCAACGACAGCCGCATCTCGATCAACCGGTGTATGCCATCCGTCCCGAAGGGAGAGAAGGTCCAGAGCGGGTGCTCCACCGAAACCTGATGCGCCCTTGTCCGAATTACCCCGAACCAACTGTAGAGAGACCTCCGACTGAACCAGCGTGGATGCCTCCCGTGGTGGGATGGGCTGTGGCCCCCCGGAGGCTGGATATAGGGCCAAGGCCAGAGGAACCTAACTCCCCGCCAAGGCCAGAGGAACCTAACTCCCCGCCAAGGCGATCCCAACGGGAGAACCGGGGGCAACCCCCAGCCAGGTACGGAGACTGGGTGTCCGGATCCCGTTCTAGGGACTAGAACGGCTTGGCAGGGGGGTGTGTCACGGGGTGACAAAAACCAAACGGGACTAAGATCCTGGTGAATGCAGTTATTCAGGATTTTCCAGTGAACGTCCATTCTATGCCCTGCGAATCTGTTGCCATGGCAGCGGGGCTGATTGCCTGAGTGACAGCAGGTGTGGGGCAATTACAGAGAATGCTGTGAGAGGGACACCTATTCAGATGAGGCTTTAAAAACAGAGAGAAAACAGACTGTGGTGTGGATCTCCTCCCGTATGATGCTGTGTTTTTCAGCGGGTTGTTCTTTTTATTGAGGCTGGGCTGTGGAGTGGGGAAGATTGAAGCTGTGGAAGAGAAAGGAAGGAGTGAGGGATTTGTCAGCGAAGGCTTGAGGAATATCGCCAGCAGTGAGAAAGACGCAAGTGATGAGTATTGGATCCGTTGTTTATATGCACTAACACTGAAGTGGTGTGGAGAGTTTGGAAAATGTTTGGCACGAGTGAACTATGACACCGAGTGAATTAATGATCTGTCTCCAACTTCTGTCCTCTCCTTGCCGAATGTGATGATCGTTGCATCGTTCTTCTGCTTTCCCGGAGCGAAGTCAAGCCCTGATCGAGGACTAGATCCGATCTGGTGGGAGAAAAGACCGGTGGGTGAGTGCTGGCCCGAATGCACGGTGTGCGAGTGGAATTGCAGTGCCTGAAGTGACGATTTACACGGTTTGTGCTGTGAAGTGAAATTGGTGTGTGGAGAAGTAATAGAAGTCTGCCGTGCACTCGTCTCCTACAGTCTTCCACCCGCTGTCTCTAACGAAGGGGTCTGATAAAGCAACAGCCCAACTTCCTGCTTTGAAAAGACCCGGCCCCGTTAATGCTGAGTGCTTCGTATATCATGTACTATTGAAACTGTGCTGTGTCTGTTCTAGTGCTCAGCCGAAGTGAGCGTCCCGCTCAAAGTGTCCTTCCCGCCTGGTGGTCTCCACACGCCCCTATTGGAAGCCTTTACCCTGTTCAGAGGAAGAGAAGGTATATCAGTTGCAAAGCTTCATGTACTGTTGAACCGTTGAAACTGTGCTGTGTCTGTCCCCGTGTTCAGCCGACGTGAGCGCCCCGCTCAAAGTGTCCTCCCCGCCTGGTGGTCTCCACACGCCCTTATTGGAAGCCCTGATCCTGTTCAAAGGAGAGAAGGTATATCAGTTGAGAAGCTTCACATACTGTTGAACCGTCGAAACTGTGCTGTGTCTGTCCCAGTGTTCAGCTGACGTGAGAGCCCCGCTCCAAGCGTCCTCCCCGCCTGGTGGTCCCCACACGCCCTTATTGGAAGCCTTTTACCCTGCTCAGAAGAAGAAGAGAGGTAATCCAGTCGAATGTCCCACATATTGTTGGACAGTTAAACCTTGCTGTAACGTTCCAGTGGCTCGCTTGCCCCCACCTCTGAGTACCTCCCTCCGGAGTAACCCCAGTGATTCGCTTCGCCCCCGCATCTGCATACTTACCTGGTTCCAGTCTGAATGGGGTTCGTATGACCACGGCCTCCCCTCTTGAGTCCCGTAGAGGAGTACTTACCCAGTGACCTACCTGGACGGCGCGGGGATTCCCCCCTGATTTCCCTCCGACGAGCCTCCGGTCCGTCACGATCGTCCCTCCCCTCCCGTCCCGGGAGGTCTAGAGACACTTGAACTGTCCTGGCGGCAAGAAGAAGATTTTAATTAGGACCTATCCAATTCACTGATCTTTTAATATAATAAATAAACTGTATTATTTTATTCCCTTGTCTGTCTGGTCCTTGACACGTTCCTCGAGGTGGTTCCCGGGTTTTTCAGGGGTGGGTGCAGTCTGGTTTGGCCCGCCCCGACCTGTGACACTAATCTTGTACAGGAGCTAAAACTTTATCATGGCCGGTTCCGCACTTACTTTCAAATGTCCGTGGGATAATTTGAGGAGCTCCTCCAGAGACAGTAGCACCGCATCTGACGAGACAAACATACACTTCAGGAACCAATCGATCTGGAGCTCTGTTTCCAGCTATGTCTCCAAGGGAGTCAAAATGTAAACATTTAAGTGCCACAGTCGTACTGACGGAAACACATTCACTTTCTATAGTCGCGGACACAATTAGGTTAGAAAAAAATCATTGTATTGATTATAATATTGTAATCTGTAGCCTATATGTAGGCAAACACAGCTGCATCTGTACAGCTGTAAACACAACTACAGCTGTAATCTCGTGAGAAATGCGATACCTGGCAAAAGTTAATGTTGATTGAATGGCTGGTGACATCAACTGGACATTTCGTCACCTTTGTTTCCTTGTATGTGATTGGTTTAAGCCTTTTCTGTCGCTGCGAGTGTTAAAAAAAAAAAAAAAAATCGACATAGAAACAGAAAAAATAAACGTTGTTTTTTCGCCGCAGCACATTCGCTTTCACAATTCGCATTAGGCAAGGCAAGGCAAGGCAAGTTTATTTGTATAGCACATTTCAAACACAGGGGCAATTCAAAGTGCTTTACACAGAAATGAAGTTAAAATATTCATAAGTGAATACAATAAAAATATACATAGTATAATAGTTATAGTGGGAATTAAAAGAAAATATAAAATAAAGATGAAATCCCCTATCTGGGGTGGAAGAAAATGGAGAGTCAGGTTTACTTTAAAAATATTTGTCAGGTAACTGTGCGTTTAGACAGTACCCTTACAGACAAATCTTCTTGGCCTAACTTGAGGGCGTTCTCTAGATGTTTTACCCGTCAGAGCAGATCTAAACGGGTCTTCCTCGCACCGGAGCGAGTACTCAAAAAATATTTGTCAGGTAACTGTGCATTTAAACATTACCCTTACAGACAAATCTTCCCGGACAGGAACACCGGGGCTATCTCTACTTTGTTCGACCGTCAGAGCGGATCTACACGGTCCTTCCTCGTACTACCAAGGCTATACAGATCTATATCCGTCAGAGCGGATCTAAACGGATCATCCTCACACCGGAGGGATTTCGATTTAGCGCTCCCCCGTCTCTCAACCTCTTCCACCCAGTCAGCCTTAAACAAAATAAAAAATAAGTGAATAAAAAGTATAATTAAAACAGAAATAAAGTTAAAATATTCATAGAATAAAAAGTAAAATTAACACAGTAAAAGCATAGGATAAGGTGCAATCAGTCGGACATAAGTAGCAAAGCTCATTCATTAAATGCATAGCTAAACAGATGTGTTTTGAGTCTGGATTTGAAAGTGGCTACTGTTGGAGCACATCTGATCTGTTCAGGAAGCTGGTTCCAGCTGCGGCTGGCATAACAGCTAAAAGCAGACTCTCCTTGCTTTGAGTGAACCCTTGGTATTTCTAATTGACTTGATCCTGATGATCTGAGTGATCTGTTGGGTTTGTATTTAATCAGCATATCTGCAATGTATTGAGGCCCTAGGTCATTGAGTGACTTATATACAAGTAATAGTACTTTAAAATCGATCCTAAATGTAACTGGAAGCCAGTGTAAAGACCTGAGGACTGGTGTGATATGGTCATATTTTCTGGTTCTGCTCAGGATCCTGGCAGCAGCGTTCTGTATGAGCTGCAGCTGTCTAATGGTCTTTTTGGGAAGGCCGGTGAGAAGACCATTACAATAGTCCACCCTGCTGGTGATAAAAGCATGAACGAGTTTCTCTAAGTCTTGCCTGGAAACAAAGCATCTAATTCTTGCAATATTTTTGAGATGATAGTAGGCTGATTTAGTTATTGCTTTGACATGACGACTGAAACTCAGGTCTGACTCCAAAATCACACCCAGATTCCTGACTTGATTTTTTGGTTTTAGACCTTTAGCCTCAAGATATGCGTTCACCTTGAGAATTTCATCTTTGTTTCCAAATGTAGTGATTTCAGTTTTGTCTTTGTTTAACTGAAGAAAGTTTTGGCACATCCAACTGTTAACTTCTTCAATGCATTTACACAGAGAGTCAATGGGGCTGTAGTCATTAGGCGATAGGGCTAAGTAGATCTGGGTGTCGTCAGCATAACTGTGGTAAGCCATTTTGTTATTTTTCATTATTTGGCTCAGAGGGAGCATGTACAGGTTGAATAGTAGTGGTGCAAGAATTGACCCTTGTGGAACTCCGCATGTCATGGATGTCCACTCAGACTTATGGTCACCTATACTCACATAGTAACCTCTCCCTTCTAAGTATGACCTGAACCATTTGAGGACCATTCCGGAAAGCCCAACCCAATTTTCTAGCCTGTCAAGAAGTATGTTGTGGTCAACAGTGTCGAATGCAGCACTGAGGTCGAGTAGTACCAGAATTGATGTTTTGCCTGTATCTGTATTGAGGCGAATATCGTTTATTATCTTTATGAGTGCTGTCTCTGTGCTGTGATGCGGTCGGAAACCAGATTGAAAATTGTCAAAGGATCCGTTTGAGTTCAAGAATTTGTTCAGCTGACTGAAAACAACTCTTTCAATGATCTTGCCTATGAAGGGGAGATTCGAGATTGGTCTGTAGTTGCTCAGTATGGAGTTATCCAGATTTCTTTTTTTCAGGAGGGGCTTAACTACTGCGGTTTTAAGGGAGTTTGGAAAAGTCCCAGAAAGAAGTGAGGCGTTTACCACTTCTAGGAGATCTGCTTCTAGACAGTTAAACACACTTTTGAAAAAAGGAGTGGGGAGTGTATCAAGGGCGCAGGTTGATGTTTTTAGGTGCTGTACCGTTTCTTCTAAAATTTTACCATCAATTGCTTCGAAATCAGTCATAGTTTGTGGTCTGATCTGACTCACCCCAGAGCAACTCAAGGATGTGCTGATCGCATTTCTGATATTATTGATTTTCTCAGAGAAGAAGAAAGCAAACTCACTACATTTGCTGTCTGAGAGCATTTCACTGGGAATGTGACTCGGGGGGTTTGTTAGTCTCTCTACAGTAGCAAAAAGAGTGCGCGTGTTGTTTATGTTTCTGTTTATAATATTTGAAAAGAAGGTCTGTCTAGCTTTGCCTAGTTCCATATTGAAAGCACGAAGACTGTCTTTATAGATGTTGTAATGGACTACAAGTTTTGTCTTTCGCCACATGCGCTCATCTTTCCTGCATTGTCTTTTCATTAATTGCACTGCTGTTGAGTTTCTCCATGGTGCTTTTTGTTTGCCACTCTTTTTTCTGACTTTCACAGGAGCAATATCATCAATTACACTCTTAACTTTTGAGTTAAAAGAGTCAAGGAGAAAATCAACAGAGTCTGCAGATATGCTTGGTGTTAGAGATATAGCCTTCATAAACAGCACACTAGTGTTCTCATTTAAGCATCTCTTTTTGACAGAGACAGTGCTAGTTTCAATGGCAGGAGAGATTGATATATCAAAGAAAATACAGAAATGATCAGACAGTGCCACATCCTTGATAATTATCGATGAAATGTTTAGACCCTTACTGATGAGTAAATCTAGAGTGTGTCCACGATCATGTGTGGGTCCGTGTACATGTTGTGTCAAATCAAAAGTGTTAAGAACAATCATGAGATCTTTTGTTGTACTGGATTCGGGATTGTCAATGTGAATGTTAAAATCCCCAGCAATAGCAAAACAGTCATACTCAGATGAGATTGCTGATAACAGCTCTGTAAAGTCATCAATAAAAGCTGGGCAATATTTTGGAGGCCTGTAAATAATGATAAGCAGGATGCGTGGAGCACCTTTTAGCACAATGCCCAGATATTCTAGAGACAAATAATCACCAAATGATACTTGCTTACATTGATAGTCATCTTTAAAAAGAGCGGCTAAACCTCCTCCCCTTCTGACTGCCCTGCAGACACTCATAAAAGTAAAGTTAGGAGGGGCTGTTTCATTGAGGACTGTTGCACTGCAGCTGTCTTCTAGCCACGTTTCATTTAGAAGCAAAAAATCTAGGTTGTTTGTGGTTATTAAGTCGTTGACTAGAAATGATTTGTTTTTAATGGAACGGATGTTTAAAAGTGCTAACTTAATAGTATTAATTTTAATTTTTTTCCCCACAGTAATCTTATTTTGACAAGTAACAGGCCGCAGATTAGATGGGTTAGCCATACGGCCTGATAAGGTCTTAGTCTTTCTATCACGTAACAGAACAGAAATAGGGACAGAGACAGGCACAATGGGTTCCCGCTTGTTTTGTAAACGTTTGATAAGGTTGCTGTTGAAGTTGCGAGGACCCAGAACACGTCACTGAGAGCTGGTATCAGTTGTTTTTGGTGCAGATGGAGGAGGGTGTGTGCCCTGGCGTTGTGATCGGAGAAATCTCACAGGAGGAGGGGCAGAGCGAGCTGGGCCCACAGTCTTTAGTGGTTTTGGGGGTCGACGCAGAAACGGGGATGCTGTAGAGAGGAATAACATGTCTGGTGAGGGGGGCTGTTTCTCTGGTGTTACCGGATGCTGCAATATGTTATCGTCCAGTTCATGGAGTGACTTAGACAGCTTGTTTCTCAGATCACACATAAGGTGTAAGAGTTCACCAGTCTCACCCCCGATGGTTCCCATTTTTACCAGTGCCTCCACAGACTCCACAGTCTGGGCTGAGATGTTACTGTTTAGTGCCTCGATCTGTGTCACTTGGAGCAGTTCAAATCCGTCACAGTGTGTCTGTGGTGAGCCCTGAGGGTGGGGCTCAGATGGGAGTGTGTCCATGAGAAGTGGTTGTTGTGGCTGCGTGGTGTTATCATTGTCCTTGTGGGGTGTATCAACCGCATGCCCATTCAGATGCTGAAATGAAGTCCTGTGCTCGTCCATACTCTGTACTGGAGTGTGTGTGCCATCCAGGTTGAGTGTGTTAGCACACACAGCTGAAGGATGATGAAGGGAAAAATAAATATTGTCCTTTAGTACTCTTGCACCGAGTTTGTTTGGGTGGAGGCCATTTGATGTAAACAGTTGTCTCTGACTCCAGAAGAGATTAAAGTTGTCGATAAAGTTCACTCCCTTCATGTTGCAGGTTTTTTGCAGCCATGTATTAAGCCCAAGTACATTACACAAACAGCTGATAAAAAAAAAAAACATTGCGCAAATTATTTATGCGTCAAAATCGTGTCCAGTGTGAAAGGACCTTAACAGTTATTATATAAATCTTTTTAAACTTGAAGTTCATATATTTTGTAACAGTATTTCTCCTTTTTTTGTTCTGCGGAACAAATGATGACATCATTTTTATTTTGGGTGGTCTGCCATGTCAGAGATCTAATATTAATTTGATGTAATTTGACTATTATCTGAGATACATATTTCAAGAACAGTGTAGCGAATTAGCTCTGATGGGAAATATTAATACTTATTCATAACTCATTATGATTATTGATTATTATTATGGATATTTGAATCAGTTAAATAGATTAACTTGATGTAGCTACATTAACATTACAATCATTCAAACAGTTCGTCCTATGGACGTTCAGTATTGATTAATTAATTCTTAGAAAAGGATATTTTTCATGGCCACAGAAAAATAATTCTTCCTTTGTATTTACATAAGGGCCTAGAGCGCATAAGATCGATCATTTAAGGGACAATTTACTTGCAGGCAGGGAGGACCAAACATATATTGTGCACAAACTTTATTAACTAAAGCACGGACAAGACTAAAACATGACAGTCATGTCAAGAGGTAAAGTTTAAGTGGTTGGAGGGAAAAGGGTCAGAACACCTGGGAAAAACCACCATTGATAAACTCCTTTGTCTGAACAAAGGGGTTTACAGTTTTACTAACTACACAGCGCTTTCTGTTTCGTACTTTACTTGCATTTAGCCTGAGCTGTAGAAGACCGTCCAAGGTGAAATCACAGGAGAAAGTTTTGATGGTTCCGTCCGATGGCATTGAAGTGGTGATCAAGTTCTTCTGCATCGTTTGAAGAAGGAATGATGAGCATGCATGGTTGTTTCGACTGTTGTGTCGAGGTTGAGGAAGTTGCATAGGCCTTAAGGAGTTTGGGCCTGCTGGCCCATGGCTGTGTGAAGGCATCAGGTTTCCTGTTCCACACACACACATGGTTCTGTGTGTGCAGGCCTTATTCGCCTGGCCTGTGGGCCGGCTGATAGACAGCCAAGATCACGCGTCTTTTTGGTCCAGAGGTAGAAGAGAAGAGAGATTGGGAGAGGTTTGTCCCTTTCTTTTGAGCTCTTGGGAGAAATCCCACCTTGAAGGTCAGTGAGCCAATCGTATTCAGGCTCTTTGAGGGAAAGTTTTATGACCCTTTGTCTCAAGCAGATCATTTGGAGATTGGTTGCTTGATGAAGGAACCATTAAAGATTCTTGTAATACTAATATGTTGCACAAGGGTCGACATATCATAAACACAATTATTAAGACCTTTAAATTTCAACTTCATAGACACCAAACATGCCATAGGCCTACACATGATTTTCGGTAACCATAATATGCAATTCTGAAACATAAATCCAACAGAGATTGAATTAACACATAGACCAAACACAATAAAAACAAATTATGAGATGGATATATGTTTATATGTTTCTCAAGTGGTTATGTATAGGCTATATGAGTTTAAGAGGGTTTATTTGTCTTTTTCAGAAAGAAAAACACTTTTTGAGTAGAAAAACAAGGGTTATCTGATGGTAACCCTGGTAACGGAGTGTCCTGGTACCCTGTGCTATTGGTGGAAGGTCTGCCACTAAGCACAAAGCATTTGAAACATATTTGCTAAATGTAACCGGCGATTATGTGTCTGATTCGCCTCAGTCGCTGCAATAGCATTTAATTGAAATAGAAATCTTTTGTAACATTATAATGTCTTTACTGTCAGTTTTGATCAATTGAATGCATCCGTGCTTTATAAAATTATTAATTTCCATCAAAGTATATAAAAGTAAAAATCTTACTGCCCCCTGCAGACTTTTGAATGAAAGCGTATACTTATTAAGTATATTTAGTGTGTGTAGTGTGCATTTAAGTATAAAGCACATCACGCCAACACACGCATACGAAAGCACACGCACAAACAGACAAATATATTAATATAACTTCTAATTTGTAAAATAATGCCTATTATAAACCCCAAACCATACATTAAATGAAACAACCCTGTAGATTAAATTTTACTATTAAATGTTTTTTATTATTAGTATTCATAATCAGTTTATATTATGCATTTGTATTATTATTCTTTATTAATACTCACTATCATTTGTTTTAATCATTATTATTTAGTGTGCATTTGTATTAATATTATTTACTAATATTCATTATCATTTGTGTTGTATCATTCATAATTATTATTATTTGTATTGCATTATTATCTAGTCAGAGTAAGTCTGAGCACATGAAGTGTGAGAGACAGGAATATGTAGCATACGTTTTCCAATTATGCACATGTGACTGAAGTTTTCTGTAAGGAAGTATTGTTGTTGTTTTCCTACCAATGCATATGACATGTCACAAGTTCTCTTTAAGACATATTTTGAACAATGAACAACAAGTTTCTCTATGCATATGTTCAAGGGTATGTGAAAGCACGAGGTATAGCATAAACAATCTGTTTTTCTGGTAAACAATTATTTCACTGTTTAAGCAACCTATAAAATCCAACTGGGTGTCCAGGAAGACAGAGAGAGAAAGTTGGAATGAAGACCATCCTCAGAAATTGTCTCTCTCCCTATGTCTGACTTACAACAATAAAAAGATATCTCTTGGCAAGATAACTGGTGTCCGGACTGGTGTCCGGTCCTGTGAATTAAACCACGGGGGAAAAAGCTTAATTTTTAAGTCTACAAACCCCACAGAAAGGCATACATTAATTGTCATATACATAAATCCGTAAATAATAACAATAATAAAATTGCTTAAAAGGTGCCCTAGAATTAAAAATTGAATTAACCTTGGCATAGTTGAATTACAAGAGTTCAGTACATGGACATCACATACAGTGAGTCTCAAACACCATTGCTTCCTCCTTCATATGTAAATCTCGTTTGTGGAAAAACACCACAGAAAAACAGGCGAATCTCAACATAACACAGAGAGTGACGCAACCGTCGGGATCATTGAGATCATTGGGAGTTCTGCAGGTATTGTGAAGAAACAAGCGTCACACAAGGATAGCGAAAATGACAGATCATGGAAATAAATGTTATGTTTAAGGCTGTGCAGGGGACGTGAGAACTTTTCATACCCTTCCCACATAACAAAACTGTCAACAGGCATGCTTGATGTTTATCTGTAACCGGATACCGCGATAATTTAATTCAAAGTTGTTTGTTTGCTCGGCCTATTTCACCATGGACAGCTTTTCTAACCAGGCTGGGACAATATCAAACAGGCTTCACTCAGC
Source organism: Romanogobio albipinnatus (assembly GCA_023566225.1). Classification (NCBI taxonomy): domain Eukaryota; kingdom Metazoa; phylum Chordata; class Actinopteri; order Cypriniformes; family Gobionidae; genus Romanogobio; species Romanogobio albipinnatus. The sequence goes on along the minus strand of CM042246.1, from coordinate 44,871,763 downwards.
GTCTGATACTGGAGAAGCGGTAATTCAAACTATATTCACGCAAGCAGTAAGTTGTGATTTTATCCACTTATTGACTGTCTAAACAATTTCTGATTAAATTGAAAGTTTCTTAGTGAGACAACATTAATGATAATATCAACACAAGATGCTAGTACAGTGGGAAACTCCAAGTAGCATACATAACAGTATGTCAAATGACAAAGGTTAATATTATTTCCTGCCAGTGTTGTCATATAAATCTACAAAATACAACCGTAGATATATATGACAATCCTTTTTGTCTGATATAATTATAATTTAGCCTATATTTAATCAACAACACATAACTCAGGAGTTAACTATGTTAGTTTAGATGCTTATAGCTCACTCGATCCTTCTAGCTAACATCACCACCACTTAAGCTGAAACGAAGCATCTAGTGAATTTGTACAAAAAAAACAAAAACAAGTTACTGTACTGTACAAACAACATATTTACGCGCTACCCTGTTCGCTGTTCAGAGTTCGTCAAAGGGAAGTAGTTATCATTGTAAAATCATACGGTGACGCATTACAATGATTCAAATATTTTCACAATGCTAAAAACAAAGTTGTGACTGCTGGTTATGAGATAACATGTTAAAAAGTTAATGGTATATGCTAGTTCTCTTACGAGAGGTTCTCTTACGAGAGGTTCTCTCGTATTGCGTAAGTTCCTTACGCTACGGGAAAGTATTCTTTCTTCGAGATTTCTGAAAAACCCAAAATTATCCTTAATTTTGTAACATTGTCAACGCAGTGCGGCAGCCTGGCAGACCATAGCAGGCTATTCCAGCGTGCTATTGGCTGCTCTGCTGGCAACTGCAGCAGCCTATCGGTGAGCCCGCGTGACGTGGCGACCAATGAGGGCGCTTCGCGCCCACCTGGCTTCATTTGCCTACAGGTGGGGCGTGGCCACGTGTATATAAGCAGGGCTCACGGGCTGCATATTCAATTTTCTTTTCTTCAGCGAAGCCCTTCGCATCGCTGGATCTGGAACCCGCCGCCGTGATCGTGCAGATGAGCAAGCAGAGGACAGCGCCTGAAGAAGCCGGCAGCATCGCGCCACCTTCAGCCATCCATGCCTGCTCTGCTATCCGGCAGCATTATATCCTTTCATTGCACGTGTTCTCGCCGTTGCATCACACGTTTCATAAAAGAGCATGAGCGTTTTTATCAAAACGCCTCGTTCCACCTGCGGCTCGTGCCACGTGCAGCTCAGCACCAGAGACCGCCATGTGTCTGCGCTCTCTGTCTGGGCCGTGACCACGCCGCCGCCGCACTCCTCGCGGGCGAATGCCCCGAGTGCGAGGAACTCTCTATGTCGACCCTGCGGGCTCGACTCGAGCAGTTTTATGACAACATCACTCCGCTGTTCCCCCCCTCTGTTCAAGCCGCGCCACCGCGCCGCTTACAAGGGATGGTTGAAATGAACGGTCTCGGAGCGAGCCTCCTCCCCCTCTGTTCAAGCCGCGCCGCTTACAAGGGATGGTAGGAATGAACGGTCTCGGAGCGAGCCTCCTCCCCCTCTGTTCAAGCCGCGCCACCGCGCCGCTTACAAGGGATGGTTGAAATGAACGGTCTCGGAGCGAGCCTCCTCCCCCTCTGTTCAAGCCGCGCCACCGCGCCGCTTGCAAGGGATGGTAGAAATGAACGGTCTCGGAGCGAGCCTCCTCCCCCTCTGTTCAAGCCGCGCCACCGCGCCGCTTACAAGGGATGGTAGGAATGAACGGTCTCGGAGCGAGCCTCCTCCCCCCTCTGTTCATGCCGCGCTAATGCGCCGCTTCCATACAAGGGATGGCAGAAACGGATGGTCCTGCAGCTCTCTTTACGTTACAAGAGAGCTGTTCCACCCTCGCGCACATTTCTCAGTCCCCTCATGAGTTCAGGCGACTGGAATTGTTCATATTGCTGTACACGAGCCTGTTAAGACACGCACGCCAGCAAACAAACGCCGTCATGAGACATGACGCTGACATATGCTCTCCAACGAAACTGCCCTCTCGCCTGTCTACAACCGCCGTTTTTACGACGAACCAGAGAAATCAAGAAGTTGCTTTATATCTGGTTGCACGGCTCACGCCGTATGTGTTTTCAAATGCAGTAAACGTGCCCACTTTTGTGTTCACCCCTGCACCCAAGCACCACAAATCCCGTGTCTCTCACTCACATAAAGCGGCCACCGGCCGCTCGAGTGCTAGAGTTAGGTCACGTGTCCGCTTATTTGCGCCCACGCCTAATCACCACACGCGCTGTCACACAGCCACTCTTAACCGGTCATGTTCCACGCGTAAGAGTTGTGCCCGCTCAAACGCGCTCACACATTTTCGCGAACATTCTGCCCCCGGCGCCATGCGCCGCGCCACACACCATTTGTTCTCCGCCCAAGGTGGCCGGAACGACGAGTGTAGGGCCACACACAGGCCACTCCCCGCTCGAAGCGGCAGAGATACAGTGTGTAGGGCGGCCAGCCATCGCGAGCAATCGGCTGGCCCACAGCACAGAGAGCGCGCGCACCGCGCCCGCCCCTCCTATACAGGCCGTCAAACACGCGAAGCGCGGCGTTTCGAGCCCGGAGGCCGTTCTGTCCCGTGTGGCACACGCGAGAGCGTGGGAAGCCATTCCAGGTGTATCAGAATGGGTGCTGAAAACAGTGAAGCACGGCTACACTCTGCAGTTCGCTCGCCGCCCTCCGCGCTTCTGTGCGCGTACGGAGACGAGAGTGAGCGAGGAAGTAGCACATCTACTTTGAGCAGAGATAGCCACGCTGCTGTGCAAAGGGGCTATAGAACCGGTTCCCCACTCTATGAGCGAGTCAGGCTTTTACAGCCGGTATTTTCTCGTGCCAAAAAGGGACGGGTCGCTCAGACCGATTCTGGATCTGAGGCGTCTGAACAAAGCTCTTATGAGAAGATCGTTCAAGATGCTCACGACCAAGCAGATCCTCGCGCATATTCGCCCGAGAGACTGGCTAATCTCCCTAGATTTGAAAGATGCATATTTTCAAATCAAGATAACGCCGCGTCACAGGCCATTCTTACGATTCGCCTTCGACGGCCAGGCTTATCAATACACCGTCCTTCCGTTCGGCCTGTCACTAGCACCCCGTACATTTACGAAGTGCATGGACGTGGCCCTCGCTCCTCTGAGAAGTCGAGGGATGTGAGTACTGAATTATCTGGACGATTGGCTCATCCTGGCGCAGTCAGAGGCCGAGCTCCTCGCCCACAGGGCAATGCTGCTCAGCCATCTGGACAGCCTGGGGCTCACGGTCAATTGGACCAAGAGCTCATTAGTGCCCACGCAATCAACCTCATTTCTGGGTTTGAATCTGGACACTGTGGCAATGTCAGCCCGCCTGTCACCCCAACGCGCGCGCCAAGTTCGGAGCATGGCTGCGTACTTCCGGCCGGGCAAAATCGCACCTCTCAAGCTCTTTCAGAGGATGCTGGGACGTATTGCCTCAGCTGCAGCTGTGCTCCAGCTGGGCTTAATGCGCATGCGCCCGCTGCAATGCTGGTTAAACGTCCGAGTGCCTCACAGAGCCTGGGCGTCCGGAGGCTTCAGGATCAGAGTGACTCAGGGCTGCGTTTCAGCCCTAGAGCCCTGGTTAGTAGCCGACTGGTACCAGCGGGGAGTGACGATGGGAGCCATCTCACACCGCAAGGTCATCTCGACGGACGCCTCCACCACGGGTTGGGGCGCCGTTTTCGAGGGCTGATCGGCCTCGGGCCTCTGGTCGAGCGGGGAAAAGCTCCTACACATAAACTGTTTGGAGATGATAGCGGTGGAGAACGCGCTCAAGCAGTTTCTCCCGCTTATACGAGGACACCACGTGTTGGTCCGGTCAGACAATACCACAGTGGTGTCCTACGTGAACCGGCAGGGCGGTGTCAGGTCCAGGTGTCTGGGCAATCTGACAGAACGCCTGCTCGTGTGGGCACACAGCTCGCTGCGCTCGCTGAGAGCTGCGCACGTACCGGGCCACCTCAACGTGGGCCCGGACAAGCTGTCCAGGGGCCTCATTCTCCCGGGGGAATGGTCCCTGCACCCCCAGACAGTCCAGCTGGTATGGCGCCTATTCGGCAGAGCGGAGCTCGACCTCTTTGCAACAAAAGAGAACGCCCGCTGCCCGACGTTTCTGTCCAAAAGCGAGGATGCGCTGTCCCAACCTTGGCCCAGCCTCCCGCTGTATGCTTTCCCGCCGATTTCCCTATTGCCCCAGGTCATAGCGAAAATCAGGGAGATGCGCCGCCCGGTGCTCCTTATAGCGCCGCGCTGGGAGAACCAGATTTGGTACCCAGAGCTGGTGAAGCTGTCGCACTCACCCCCCTGGCCAGTTCCGCTGAGAGCAGACCTCCTCTCTCAAGCAGGAGGGTCAGTTTGGCATCCCCATCCAGAGCGATGGTCTCTGCATGTATGGGTGACCAACGGATACCCGTTGACCTGCCCGAAGGGGTTATGAACACGATTTCACACTCTAGAGCCCCCTCGACGAGGCGGTTATATAGTTCTAAGTGGTCGGTGTTCACTGAGTGGTGTGTTTCCAAGGGATTGGACCCACAGCAATGTGGGGTCCAGCGGGTGCTCTCCTTCCTCCAAGAGCTTTTGTAACTGGGCAGGTCCCCTTCCACGCTCAAAGTGTATGTGGCGGCTATAGCAGCGTTCGCTCAGACGACGCTAGGTAGCACGCTAGGAAGGAACGAGCTCATCATCCGTTTCCTCAGAGGAGCCAGACGGATGAATCCCCCGCGGCCCCCATCGGTTCCTATATGGGATCTGGCCTTGGTCCTATAGGCTAGAGGCCCTGAAGGCTCATCCCTTTGAACCGCTCGAGACTGTGGAACCAAGGTTCCTTTCGCTAAAAACCGCGTTCCTGATAGCTCTGGCTTCAGTGAAACGCGTGGGGGATCTACACGCGCTCTCAGTGAGCCCGACGTGTATGGAGTTCGGTCCTAATGACTCCAAGGTCATTCTCAGACCGAGGCATGGTTATGTGCCCAAAGCGATCGGCACTCCCTTCAGGGCGCAGATTATCTCCCTCTCGGCTCTGCCAGCATCCGACGAGGGGGACGGTGGCAATATCCTCTGCCCTGTCAGGGCATTGAGGGTTTATGTCACACGCTCCGCCGCCTTCAGGCATTCTGAGCAGCTATTTGTTTCGTTTGGTGGGCGCACTAAAGGTCTCGCCTCCTCGAAACAGACCCTGTCCAGGTGGATAGTGGACGCGATTGCAACTGCATACGCTATCTGGAAGTTCCTGCCTTACAGGCGAAAGTGTTATCAGTTCAATAGGGCTGTTGGTTCTGCCCAGTTATTCTGCGCAGACATAGCTCACATACTGGTAGTAAGTTCGGTACTAGGCTCATGTGAATTTGAAGGAGACCGGCGGTGCCGTTCCCTCATTTACGAGACGAGCTGTTGTGAGTTTGAAGGTGACCAGCGGTGCCGTTACCTCACTCATATAACAAGATATTGTGAATTTGAAGGCGACCGGCGTTGCCGTTCCCTCATTCATGAGACAAGGTGTGGTGAATTTGAAGGAGACCGGCAGGTGCCGTTCCCTCATTCATGGGACAGGGTGTTGTAACCACCCGTCGTAACCACCCGTCAGTTCGAATGAAGTGTCTGTATATGTGGTGGCCCGTTCTCCTTACCGGCCACCCTGCCCGAGCAGTGTTATGGTCCCCGGTTTCCTGGGATACATATGCTGTACGCGAGGCGCGCACGGCGTTGACAATATGTTCCCGTAGCGTAAGGAACTTACGCAATACGAGAGAATCTCTCGTAAGAGAACGATACTCGGTTACTTAACATAACCTCGGTTCTCTCTAGAAGAGGGAACGAGTATTGCGTTCCTTGCCATGCGCCCCGCGGGCTTTTACGCTTCAGAACTACGAAAACCGAATATGCAGCCCGTGAGCCCTGCTTATATACACGTGGCCACGCCCCACCTGTAGGCAAATGAAGCCAGGTGGGCGCGAAGCGCCCTCATTGGTCGCCACGTCACGCGGGCTCACCGATAGGCTGCTGCAGTTGCCAGCAGAGCAGCCAATAGCACGCTGGAATAGCCTGCTATGGTCTGCCAGGCTGCCGCACTGCGTTGACAATGTTACAAAATTAAGGATAATTTTGGGTTTTTCAGAAATCTCGAAGAAAGAATACTTTCCCGTAGCGTAAGGAACTTACGCAATACTCGTTCCCTCTTCTAGAGAGAACCGAGGTTACGTTAAGTAACCGAGTATCATTCACATGTCAGGCTATTGGTACTGACGTTACGTTTTGCAGGTCTTACTGAAAATATAAGACTAAACTTACCACTCAGAAGCGTCCATTTCCAATCTCAAAACAATTGTCTGTTCCTCAAAAAAAGTATCTTCGTCAGAAACAGGATCAAACATATAAGGTTGGATGCATAATCTCTCCATTTTCATGACGGACAGTGTAGATCTGTTTGTTGTCACTGAAGCTACTGAAATCAGCCGCAGTGAAACAGCCAATCAGAGCAGAACTCTACATTAATATTCATGACTCTTCCAAATAAGGCAAAAACAGACCATTTCATTCTATTTCTGGGGTTGTAAATGGACCTGTAAAACCGTATCGTACCGTACCGAATTTTTACCCGTAAATAACTCACATACCCTCTATATAGATATCATAGAACAATTTAAAATATTGTTTCAACCAATTCTAGGGCACCTTTAATGATTTGATCCATTCTAACTCAGAACACTTAAGATTATCATATAAAGGCAAGAAAACGTTAACATTAATTATCCAGCATACCACATTAACAGCTTTACTGCTATTTTTATTATTTTCTCTGCCTTGATTGCCTACCCTGTCCTCAGGACATCAACTGTCTCTCTCTGACTTTGACGCATGCACAATTTGCAATGACATACCGTAACTAATATTGTGGGGTACGTTTTACTTATTTTTTTAATGTTGTTAATTTTACCTGCTAACTAATATACTTAAGTAAAATATAACTGATTTGCATGGGTTGTTTTTAACACCCTCCTGCATATTTTTTTACAGTGCAAGACACCTAACTGTTAAAACAATTAAAACAACCTTGTTAACACTTTACTTAAAGTTTTTATATGCATTATAAAAGTATTTTAATGCATTAATTATGCCTTGTAATGCACCTTACAATACATTGTATGGTCGCATGAATAAGTGTAACCACAATTATAATACCTATTTATTGTCAGATCTTTAGAATGAATAATGCATTAAACGCATGACAAACAACCAATTTCAGAAGTAACAATAAATCTGCAAATATTATAATGCATTTTAACTTTGTTTTATTTATTAAATTTATTAAAATATATAATGCATTATAAGTATAACTCACATAATAAAAACATTTATAATGCATTATACATAAAGGCTTTATAGCAAATTCTTCCATAAATATTCATTTCAAATTCCTTTTAAAAACTTTAATAAGAATGTGAGATTATACACTTTATCAGAATGAAGTATTTAATAGTCATGGTCTTGTAAACAGCTGAGAGGCAAAATTATATTAAGATATTAAGCCTTGTTTTATGAAAGAAATAATATGATGATGATGAAGAATGTTTTTATATTTGTGTATTGGAAAACAAGACAAAAATTCAGAGTAAGAAAATCATTTAAAGATCAAACTGAAGTTTCTCCTCTGGATTATGCTCTGTGCTCTGATTGGATGTTGGCCCCAATGGGCTGCTATGAAGTCAGCATTACTGATTACATCAGGATCTGTGGTGCTTGAGGAACGATTTAAGTAACCATGGCAACAGACTCCGGAATATTACTAGCAAACTTAAACTTCACGTCACTCTGTTCTCTGAGGCTTTTGTGAGATTTACTATAATCACCAATTCAGAACTCTCTCTGCTGGTGCGTCAGGATTAGACATCAGCTGGATCGCGGGTCTCAGCGGGGTTAACGTCATCTGACCACATCCTCCATCTGTCATCTCCCTCAGGTCAAAGCACCCAGGGCTTTATTAAAAACACTTACATTTGGGGAAATGCAACAAAACCTTATTAGTGTTGTGTTGTCTGCTAAAGTTCATATTTTGCACAAACCCCTTCAGGACATAACTCTTCCGACATTGTTTGTGCAATGAATTTGATATACACCTCAAATCGGCTTATTGGTGAAAGTGCATAACTTTATAAGCAATCAGACTTAAACATTTTGTGTGGCGGGTAAACTAAACAAAAAAAACTATATCCTAATCCTATATTGAAAATATTGCATATTTTACATGTGGCCTAGGTACACTGCAGTGCAAAAACAAGAATTTATTAAGGATACACTAATATATATAGCCTACAGTACATATATACATAGGCTACATAAACTTTTTTTTAAATCCTTAAGAATGGGGCACAATGTACTGTATTAATTTAATGAAAATTTTCGTATTTATTTTTTACAGGTGTTTTTAAATTTTGAACATTGCGTTCTATGTTAGGGTTAACAAACATATGTTCGGGTTAACATACATATACATATACATATGTTAGGGTTAACATACATATACATATGTTAACCCACATGTTAGGGTTAACATACATATACATATATATATATATATATATATATATATATATATATATATATATATATATATATATATATATATATATATATATATATATATATCAATTTTACACTATAGTGCAAAAACAAGAATTTATTCATTAAAAAAACAAAGTTATGTGGAATAGTCAAGTTCACATAACGTCTCGGTTACGTATGGTAACCCTCGTTCCCTGAAGGAGGGAACGGAGACGTATGTCGAACGTCACCGACGAATTGGGATCACTTCTGGGAGCCCCTATCAGCTTCGAGCTATATAGAACCGGCCAATGAACAATTGGCGTGCAAGATTTGCATCTCGCGCTCCGCCCCGCGCCGCGGGTATAAACAGGAAGCGAGAGCGAATGCACGCTGTTTTTCACTGAGGAGCCGAACTTAGTGACTCGGCCATGCAGTGATGGTACAAACTGTGGCGACGGGACGTACGTCTACGTTCCCTCCTTCAGGGAACGAGGGTTACCATACGTAACTGAGACATTCCCTTTCAGTCGGTCACGTTCGACGTACGTCGGACGTCACCAACGAATTGGGATCCCTTTGGAAAACGCCACAGTTACTACCACTTCCAGCGCCCAGCGATGAGCCCCTCAAACCCCGTCTGTTAGTGGGCGGGGAAAATCACGCAGAGAGAGTCAAAAGGCTGCTGTTCCGCAAGACCCATTCAGCTGACTTTATTGGATAACGCTGGGAAAGCGTGCCCGTGCAGGCCGCTGCGAAAGCCACATCATGCCCAGAGGGAGTTACCATGTGGAGATTACACGTATGGGCAGCACAACATACGGAGTCCCAGGGGTGGCCCCAGCCAATTAAAGGCAGGGGACAACACCTTCCTGAGACGGCAGACAGACTCTGCCGAGGGAAAGACACGGGCTCGCCGTAGGGAGCCGTACCGTGGAAGAATACACACATGGGACCGCCGTGGGGTTCACAACATATGGAACCCAGCCTAACACCCGTTCCACCAATGCATACGAGTGTTAGACCTGGCGTCGGACGCTCCGCCACATCCGACTGCCGAGGGTAACGGAGGACTCAAAAGGGTTCGCCATTCTGGGGAACTCAACTGGAGCAGTTAGCGCACGTATCCGGTCCATGTGGAGGGGAATGGTGCAGCAAGCCGACACAAGAACGGGCACTTCGGTGTTACTTACTATGGGAAGTGAGCACACAGGAAGATACCGGCTCTACACGGAGGCTATAGAATCTAGCGAATGTGTTAGGTGTGCCTAGACCGCAGCTCTGCAAATATCTGTCAGTGAGGCGCCACGAGCCAGTGAACACAAGAAGCAACACCCCTAGTGTAGTGGGCTCTTAACCCGAGCGGGCAGGGCACGTCTTGGGATTCATACGCCAAGATGATGGCATCCACTATCCAGTGGGTCATCCTCTGCTTGGAGACAGCCTTTCCCTTCTGCTGTCCTCCGTAACAGACGAAGAGCTGCTCTGAGGTCCTAAAGCTGTGCGTTCTGTCCACGTAAGTCCGGAGAGCACAGACAGGACAGAGAAAAGCTAGGGCTGGGTCTGCCTCCTCCGAAGGCAGCACTTGCAGGCTCACCACTTGGTCCCGGAAGGGAGTAGTGGGAACCTTGGGCATATTTCCAGGCCGGGGTCTCATGATCACATGAGAGTTACCGGGCCCGAATTCCAGGCACGATTCGACAACCGAATATGCCTGCAGATCCCCTACCCTCTTGATGGAGGCCAACGCAGTCAGGAGTATTGTCTTTAACGACAAGATCTTTAACTCTGCTGACTGCAAAGGCTCAAAGGGCGCTCTCTGCAGTGCGGTTAGCACCAGAGACAAGTCCCAAGAGGGTATAGAGGGAGGGCGAGGCGGATTTAGTCTCCTCTCCCCCCTCAGGAACCTGACGATCAGATCGTGCTTACCTAGAGATTTTCCATCTACTAGATCATGATTAGCGGCGATAGCGGCAACATAGACTTTGAGGGTGGAGGGAGACAGCCTTCGCTCCAACCCGTCTTGTAGAAAGGAAAGACACATCTTCGGGGATCTTCTCAGCGAGAAGAGCACCAATCGACGAACAGGTTCCACTTCAACGCATAGAGGTGCCTCGTAGAGGGGGCTCTAGCGGAAGCGATGGTGTCAACTACCGCTTGCGGTAGGTCACCTAGAACCTCCGCGTCCCATCCAGGGACCAAACATGGAGTTTCCAGAGGTCCGGACGCGGGTGCCATAGAGTGCCCTGTCTCTGAGTCAGGAGGTCCTTCCTCAGAGGAATGGGCCAAGGAGGTGCTGTCGCAAGCAGCACTAGTTCCGGGAACCAAGTCCGGTTGGGCCAATACGGAGCAACCAACAGGACTTGCTCCTCATCCTCCCTGACCTTGCACAGTGTCTGTGCGAGAAGGCTCACTGGGGGAAACGCATATTTGCGTAGGCCCCGGGGCCAGCTGTGTGCTAGGGCATCCATGCCGAGGGTCCCCTCAGTCAGGGAATAAAACCACTGGCAATGGGTCGTGTCCGGGGCGGAAAACAGGTCTACCTGTGTGGTCCCGAAGCGACTCCATATCAGCTGGACCACCTGGGGATGAAGTCTCCACTCTCCCGGGAGCACTGGCTGTCGTGAGAGCTCGTTGGCTGCACGATTGAGCAGGCCCGGAATATGAATGGCATGAAGCGACCTCAGATGCTTCTGACTCCATAAGAGGAGATGGCGGGTGAGTTGTGACATGCGACGGGAGCGTAGACCACCCTGTTTGTTGATGTACGCAACGGCCGCAGTGTTGTCCATACAGACCAGAACGTGCTTGCCTCTGAGCAGAATTTTGAAGCGGCTGAGTGCAAGACGAACTGCTAACAACTCGAGGCAATTGATATGCCATTGCAGTTGAGGCCCCGTCCACAGACCCGAAACTGAAAGCCCGTTGTACGTGGCACCCCAGCCGGTGGATGAGGCATCCGTGGAGACAACAGAATGCCTGGACACTTGTTCTAGGGGAATTCCCGCCCGTAGAAACGAAGGGTCGACCACGGGCTGAAGGTTTGGCGGCACCTCGGAGTCACTTGGACGCAGAGGGAACCACTGTGCCATGCCCATCTCGGGACTCGATCCTGTAGCCAGCGTTGAAGCGGTCTCATATGAAGCAATCCCAACGGCGTTACTGCAGCTGCGGATGCCATATGCCCCAGGAGCCTCTGAAAGTGTTTCAGTGGTGCCGCTGTCCTGCCTCTGAACGAATTCCAGTAGTTCAACACTGACTGGACGCGCTCCTCTGTGAGGCGCGCTGTCATGGCGACCGAGTCTATCTCCATAACGAGAAAAGAGATCCTCTGTGTTGGACAGAGTTTGCTCTTCTCCCAGATAACCCGAAGTCCCAACTGGCTGAGGTGACTGAGCACCATGTCCCTGTGTTCGCAAAACTGCTCCTGCGACTGGGCAAGGATCAGCCAGTCGTCGAAATAGTTGAGAATGCGAACACCACGCTCTCTCATGGGAGCAATGGCCACCTCCGCAACCTTCGTAAAGACGCGGGGCGACAGGGACAGGCCGAAGGGTAAGACATGGGAGCGTCGACCACTGCCAAGCGAGCTCTCTTGGCACCCAGAGATTTCGGAAACTGCTCTTTTATTGAAGTTTTGGGTACCGAAATAAAAAGAGAACAAAAGATTCTCCCTCCGGGGGAAGGAGTGGTGCTGCAGGCCAGCCCCACGCCGTCGGCTGGGTGTAGGCTGCTGCGGTGCCTTGGCGGGGGCGGAGGTGGCGGTAGGCGGACGTCCTCGGCGACGAGCAGGCGTAGCCACCGGCAGCTGGGTGGAGGCAGCAGTGGGCCGCCGGGGCAGGATGTGCTTGATGGCCTCCGTCTGCTTCTGGGCGGCCGAGAACTGCTGGGAAAAGCTCTGGACCGCGTCACCGAAAAACCCGGCCGACGTAATGGGTGAGTCCAGGAACCGATACTTGTCAGTCTCCCTCATGTCGGCCAGGTTGAGCCAGAGATGACGCTCCTGGACCACAAGCATGGACATCGCCTGACCGATGGAACGGGCGGTGACTTTCGGCGCCCGGAGGGCGAGGTCCGTCGCCGTCCGGAGCTCACGGTGGAGCTCTGGGTCAGGTCTACCCTCGTGCATGTCCATGAGTGCCTGGGCCTAGTGGACCTGAAGCAAAGCCATGGCATGCAAGGCGGACGCAGCCTGTACGCAAGCCTTGTAAGCCTTCCCAGTCAGACTGGAGGAGAACTTACAGGCCCGGGATGGGAGACACGGGTCACCACACCAGTGGGAGGCGGTCGCCAGACACAGTTGCATCGCGATGGCGCATTCCACCAGCGGGATCCCCACGTAACCCTTGGCTGGCCTGCCGTCAAGGGTAGTGAGGGGGGAGGAGTGACTCGGCCGGTTTTTGGCAGAAAAAGGTGCCGTCCACGACCTCGTGAGCTCCTCATGCACCTCCGGGAAGAAAGGCACCGGGGCGGGACGCTGAGAACCAGCGCGACCCTCCCCGAGAAACCAATCATCCAACCTAGAGGGTTCGTGACATGGTGGAGGGTTCCACACAAGCCCGACCCTATTGGCGGCCCGGGAAAGCATAGTAGCCATCTCGGGGTCCGCTGCGGCCGTAGCTACTCTCCCAGAGGGAGGTAGTATAGCCGAACCCTCATCCTCCGAGGACTGGAACTCTCCCTCCGATGCAGCGATCGACATCTGTTCATCCTCCGAAAGTCACCGCTGGCCGCCCATGGGAGGGACCAGCGACTTCTCCCGGGAGCTCTACCGGCTGCGGAACTTGTGAGGGTGTGCCCTAAACGTGATCCTCAGGTCACCCTGGCCATCCGAAGAAATAGGTCTATTCTGGTTAGGAATAGAACTAGATCGTGGGATGGGTAAGGGGACTCCGCCTTCCCGGAGGTAGGTGAGTCTCGACCTTAGTTCCGAGATAGTCATGTTCCCGCAGTGGGCCAGTTTGCCCAAACACGTGAGTGCAGCCCGTGCCTGTACTCAATAGGAAAAACACCCAACCAACCAACAGGTTGCTGTGAAAACAGCAGTTTTTCTCTAAACAGAGGCAGCAGTGAGCACCGCGATCCCGCTGAAATGTGCCGTCTCTCCAACACGCGTTCTCCCCGATCTCCGGTCTTCTCAATAACTTGTTGCTGGTAGCAGCTTTCCACTCGATAACGAGAGTCCTCTTCATACGCCGTTCGCGCTCCGAAGTGAATGTCAGCGTGCATTCGCTCTCGCTTCCTGTTTATACCCGTGGCGCGGGGCGGAGCGCGAGATGCAAATCTCGCACGCCAATTGTTCATTGGCCGGTTCTATATAGCTCGAAGCTGATAGGGGCTCCCAGAAGTGATCCCAATTCGTCGGTGACGTCCTGAAAGTGAACTTAATTTTTTCAATTACGTATGAAATGTATTACTTAATAATTTTAAGGCATGGGGTTTCCTCACTTTTTAAGTTAAATCAACTGATCACTTTACAGTGTACACACACACAGACATAACTTAAAATTATTAAGTAATACATTTCATACGTAATTGAAAAAATTAAGTTCCCTTTCAGTCGGTCACGTTCGACGTACGTCGGACGTCACCGACGAATTGGGATCACTTCTGGGGCTATATAGAACTACAAAAACAAAGCAATTATTTGAAATAGATGTCACTTTGATAAAATTGAATGTGTCTTGGCTAAATAATGGTATTAATTTATTAAAAAGAAAAACCCTACTGACTCTAAAACTTTTGAACGGTAGTATATAAGTATGTTTAGTGTATAAATAGTGTATATTTAGTACATAAGCCACCCTCCACAATAAGCATGCCTTGTTCATTTCAAATGCCTTTTTAAACATTTCACATAGGAACAATTATATAGTTTACTCATATAGTTATATACTCATTACACTTATATAGTTATAACCCATTATACACTGTAAAACATACATCCATAAAATAGCAGAAAATGTACTGGCAGCTCATTACCCAGACATTAGCCAGTAATTTTACGGACATTTTTGTTAACCCTAAAACACAACTCAATGAAGTGCAAAATTCAAAATACAGGTAAAACACAGTACATTGTGCCCTATCTTTATGGATGCAAGAGATGATAATTCCTGCTCTCTGGACTGTAGTCATGGTCTTGTCGAGCTTGAGCATCTGTGCCTAAGACTCAGCCAGTGCAGCTGGGGTCAAAGGGAATCAGAGGATAAACGTCAGTTTGCCCTTTCGCCCACAGCAGGAAGTACTTAAGTCTCTCTGCAGTTTCCAAAGAAACAGCACTTCTTGTTTTACGCAGTGCTGGCATGATGCTGTGAGTGACCCTAATTAGTTTCTCCCCTAAAATTGTCTTGGCACCTATGTCTTGGCCTTGGCAAACTATTTTTAGCATTTTCTTTTCTCATCTTAAATCTGATTTGAGCTACTAAGATGCAGATGCAAAAAGCAAATGATACGGCCGCAGGCTGGGGAACTGAGGAAGGTCTCATTAGTCTTTGCAGGTTATGGGACGTTTCACCAAATGCAGAATGTTCCACACATGCTCTAATGCCTGCAGACACATTTAGTTTGTGCCTGTGAAGAATTAGAGACATTTAGCAAATCCAGTTGAACAAAGAGCTTCATAATGCTTCCATATGGAGAGCATTAGCTCTACGGCAGAAAGCAATGAGTCATTTTATGTGTTCGGAGGTTAACCTTCATGGTAAATGACCACGGGTAATGATGGCCACCTCGGCAAACATCCGTAAAACTCTGACACTGTTTTTCCAGCACCTTTGCCAAGCATTTGGATCACAACAGTCGTCCCACCTGTGTCACGAGTACAGCGGTCTTCTGTCTACAGGTATAATCTATTTTTCATTAAGAGCCCCACTGGTGATAGGAGCAGGTGTATGTGTGGCTTTGTCTGTACATTCGTGCGCATGTAAATGCGGAGGAGCGTAATCATACGTGAAGGTTTCAGACTGACGGCTCGTAAAGGTGGTGCCACCATACCTGGCATGCAATCTGGGCGCGCGGCTTTACCTGCTGTTAGGCGCAATTTGCGTTCCCTGAAATCAAGCGTCAAAGTATGTTGGCTAATGTGATTTTAATCCTCCTTGACCTTAAAAAAACAGCAGGGTCTTGGTTTTGATGAAGTAATACATGAGACCCCATTGATTCTGAGTCACAGGAGACGCAGATGATCCTCCATATGTAGGTGTCTGATAACCAAAGAATGTTGAAAAATGTAAAAACCAATAGCTTCTGCAAAAATACCATAGTTTTGGTGCAAGGCAAGCATAGCTATATAAACAAAACGTGCTAGGGACAAGTACATGTTTAGAGTAGCCTATTTAGAATTATATATTGAAACTGTATTACATGACTTTTTATATTTTTGAAAGAAGACTTTTATGCTCACTCAGGCTGCATTTGTTTGAACAAAAATGCAGTGAGAACAGTGATATTGTGAAATATTATTACAATTTAAACAACTTTTTTCTATTTGAATATATTTTCAAATGTAATTTATTCCTGTCATGCAAAGCTGAATTTTCAGCAACACTACTCCAGTCTTCAGTGATCCTTCAGAAATCATTCTTCGTTTATTTTCATATTATTATTGGTTATACTCTATCGTGTTACGTTACTAGCACCACTTCCAGTTGTCGAACTATGATTTATTAGCGGAAACTGTGGTTACCATGGTAATTTTTAGGTATGGTGATCTCTGTCGTCCCCCAGTGTCTCGGAAACGTCATTACAGCATTTGAACCTCGGGACTCGCCGTAGTTTAAACATTAATCACATGTATGAGTTGTCAGGAAGAAGAAACAATAGAGGTTTTTAGGCCAGAGCTGAGAATGCGACCCATGGGCGATGAATGATGTCGCTGCGCGAGCGAAGTGTCCGCAGGTGACTCACCTGCGCGAACCGGTCGCGTACCCGCGCTTAGACAAGTCATGCAGAATACAGTCCTCGTATCCGGAGTGATGCGTAAAGAAACAGGATACGGATCGGGAATGGAAGAGTAGCTGATACATACACCTGATCCGTGTATGCCATGGGGAACTGCTGGGCTCAATGTTTTGGGCTCTTTAGAAGGGAAGCAAACAGGATACAAAGAGGAGGAGGGTGAGTCATTCATGATGGGGCTTGTTATTTAATATGAAGTTGCACCAGCTGTGATCTTTGGCAGCATGATTCGCCTGTTGTCAGGTGCATTGCATTGAACTCTCATGATACAGCCGGTGAACAGTGCGAAATCTCTGGATCTGTTTGATTGATCGTACTAAAGAATATATATTAATGTAGCTTAACTATTTCATTAAATACGCAGAGTTTCGGTTGAATGCAACTGATATCAATCCCATTAGTAATGTTAATTTTGCGAACGAATCGTTCCCTTCTTAATGATTCATGTGAGCCGATTCGCATCGCTTTTCTGATTCACTTCACTGTTAGGGTGAACGTTTTGCATGTTATTTATGGTTTGATATGCGATGTAATTAAGTACTTAATTATTATAACATTTACTTGATGCATTAAACTTCTATTTCACACTTTTGAGCAATGATTCGAATCAGTTTTTTTAAACGAACTGTCCGAACGAACCGATTCGTTTGAATAATCTGACTCATCAACGCTCCTCTAGTTTCCGCATTAGTTGAGGTCTGATCTCAGGACCCCGCCCAGAGTCCTCTTGTGTATCCGCCCTGGGACATCAGCTTTAGTCCATTGTGTGTAATGTATCTATATCTGAATACATTTGTTGGATCGCAACACATACCAGTCATATAGTTTTTATATGTTGTCTGTAAAATCTTAGATTATTGCTATTTTGAGAAGCAAAGTCCCCTTGGTCTTTTTACAGAATATCAAGTGAATATATTGGACAATACCTTTTACTTAAATCATGTTTTTAAATATTTTAATACAATCAGGAGGAAGTGAGTATTACCTCACATAAAACCAGCCTGGCCTGATTATTATTATCATTATTATTTTATTTTTATGCCAATAGGTCTAAGTACTTCAGAAGTACCACAGCTGGGGAACACTATACCATTGAGGTACAGCAATCATAATTTATTTTAAATGGAATATTACATGGAAATACATTATCATCACTGAGTAGTTTGAATGACGTCCATGCGTTCTGTTACAGTTTGAGAACCTTGTGGAGAGCGATGAGGTGAGAACACACTTACAGAACCACACTCAAGTTCTTATAATATTCCTCCTTCACATCAACACTTTTGTCTTCTTTTCCAGGGTGAGAGCTCGCAAAGTTGTCCCAGGTATGGTATTATTTAATCTTGACTCTTACTGGATTTTACTTTTACTTACCTAGATACATACACTCAAGTTAAGCAGTATGTACCATAGAGCAAATTATATATATATATATATATATATATATATATATATATATATATATATATATATATATATATATATATATATATATATATATATAAAAACTATTTATCACCCTTCAAGAACATCCAACTTTATCAGCATATAGTACAGTGAACTCATGTAAAGCAAAATATACTAGTCTATATATAGCAACTCTTGGCTGTGTGACTGCATACATTTGACTTGACTGGTGCTATAAAGCCACTTCCCTGACTGGTTTTATTTAGACAGATTGCAGATGTGTTAGTTCATATTTACTTAGTTTTTTTTCCTTAACACTTACTAGAACTTTTTCTCCTCATAATCCTATAATTTTGCTGCATAACACTGTCCTAACCAGATACGAAGTGATAAGTTCCAGTTACAAGCAATTTGTGTCTCCACCAAACGCTACAGCCGCGGTCACACTAGACTTTGAGCATGCAAAAAATTTTTGGACACCGCAACGGTTTTGATATGATGTCGATAAAAGCGTATTTTTATAAACATGAATTCAACATATAACAAATAGTTATACACTCATGTATAAAACAAATATACAATCTACTCTACTTTACTGCAAAAATATTGTTCTTTTAATTCAGCCAAGAGTGACGTATCGATCTTCTACTGGTCACATGTTGTCATGTGATGCGAAATCACACCTCAGTTCACCAAGCTTGAACTTTGGAATGCAACAAAATGCTAAACATTTCAGATGAGCTTGCATTTCTGGTCTGACACATTCGCATCATAGTGAAGGCCGGTCGTCCGTATTTGTTTACATTTATCTTCCACTGAAGAAAAGTGAAGCCGCCAATGTTCGAATATGGGACCTGAGTCTCCGCAGTAGAGAGCAGGAAGTAGAGCTGCGATATCAAGACCCCACCCACACTCCTGCAGTATCTGTTAGTACAGTTTACTGCACAACAACTCATTATGTTAGTGTGAAATAAACAGTTATGGAAATGTAGAAATTAAAGTTAAAGCTCCAATCTCCTCCCGAGAATCCCGAAAAAGGTCTGCCTCAGTGACTACTAAGCTCAAAGAAGCTGTCAATCATGACGTCACACCCCTGTTTTTATAGCATCAAATAACTAACTAAAACCAAAATAAAAACAAACAGTTGAACTTACATCAGCGTGATAACTAAAATGATAGAAACCATCCTTTAAAAAAAAGTTATTTGAAGTGTAATTTGATTGTTTAGTTTGTCCCACGTCCCATTACATTACACATAGGGTTTATAAGATTACTGGGACCAACCACCTGGAGGCGATCGAGATGTTTTGGCTTCACTTTTCAGGACTTGTGCGGCATGCTTGATTCACATTCGTTTGAGTCTGTTTGAATGGAAGTCAATGGAACGAAAACTGCAGTGTGAACGCCCCTTACAACTACGAGATGCAACAGACTCAATTAAAAATCACAGCCAATCAGAAGAGCGTGTGGGCAGAGCTCTCTCTGCAAGCACGCTGCACTCGCAACGAAATTGAAAAGCACGTAATCATAATCATAAATACACCCTTTTAACATAATTAAAAGTACATACTGAGTGACTGAAACAATGTTTTTCATAGAATACACTTTTGTTCACAGTTTGAATGTTCATGTTTCCTTTATTTTATTTTCAAGATCTGAGGTGAATTATCCATGACAGCAGGCCCGTCGCAAGGGGGGTACGAGGCCCTGTGCGAACGCGATGTGCGAGGCCTGGGGGTGTAGCTTATTAACGGGGTGTTCTGTTGCTATAGTGACGAATAATTTGTTGTTTACGTAAAAAATAAGAAAAAAATAAGAAAAAAATTGTATATTCAGTTTAACAGCATTAGGTTAAAGTGTGTAACTGAACTGCATTTTGACGCTTAAATTATGTTCTAAATTATGAATGGGTCAAACGCGTTTGCAAAACGGCCTGAATCCACTTGAATGAGTTTGGACTGCTCTCTCACTGAATCATCAAGAGATTTCTCATTCAGTAAAATAAACAGACCGTATTGAGAGGACCAGCGCTGTTTTTCAGTTGTTTCCCTCTGTGAACATGCGCTAAATTGATGTCTGACAATTTCGTTGCTTTTTGCAGTTTTCAGATTTAAAAACGTTTAAAATGTCTAGAGATAGAGTAGGCTTTACTAGTTCTGCGGGCGGTGCCATTGCTGTCACTGCTCCAAAAGGTGAGTAATGGTTAGGCTACACTTATTTAACTTTAATAGTGTTAAATAAAAAAAAAACTTGTGCGTACCATCAGATGAAATCCTGTAGGCGTCCGTGCTTTCTCCATCAATGCAATAAATGTATCCTTGAATGAGCACGCATTTCTAGCGTAGGCTATTTACTTGAACTTCTTAGGTAATATCTATGGTTTGACCCATTTCAGAGGTGGCCAAAATCAGAATTTGAAAGATCTGTGATGATTAAAGCTCTACGAACTTGACGTGCGCTGCCCGCTGACTGACATGCGCATGAATCTGTCTCGCGCACAGAGAAATATTTGTAAGTTACTGCATAATACATTTTTAACAAGCAGAATAATACAGCATCACAATACACAAATGTTTAGCTATGTCTAGTATAGTATTTTGAAGGACATAAACAGGAACTTAACTATTCTTTTATGTAAGGCGCGAGGCCCGGTGCGGTCGCACACTTAGCACAGCCCTTGCAACGGTACTGCATGACAGTGTTCTCATTCAGTATGGCTATAGGGTCACACAAAATATCCAAACACGCATTAAGTTCTTTTAACAATTAAATAAAGCACATAAACAGTACCTGAGATAAACAGGACCCGTGACGTCACAGAAATAGAAACCACTTCTAAAATAGAATCTTCTGTCGTGTATTGCCATTGCTGCTGGTTAGGACAAAAAGTCTGATTAACTAAGAAAAGATGCATATCATCATACCTGGATAGGACATGGTGTAATAACTTAAGACAGTTTTGTCTTTGATTTGAAGACCGTGACAACATTTTGTTGCATCTGTGTTGAGCATTTTAAACTGTTTATGATGGATATTGCACATAGAAAGTACAAGAGTTGTTTCTACCATATCCGATTTCATATTTGTCTGTCTCTAAAAGTCACTTAAAGAAACTGTAGACGAACCCTGATGGTCAAACTGTCCTTTCCTATGTAAGTGGTTGACTCTTGGCCTAGATAAGGCTGTAAAATTGGCCAGATCGTCAAGACTAGCCATTTTATGTCAAAGTTAGGACTGTAATTAGTCGCATTCCTCTCAGATCAGTGCATCACATGGCATGAGGTCACACAAATTTTGATTGGCTGATGGTGACTGTGAACTCTACTCTCTCTTCTGTCATTGGTCCAGACCCATTAGCGAGGAGGAGATCCACCACTTGAAAGAGCAACGCTACACTGCCATCTCAGACCAACAGGCGCTGATCGACAAAAAGATGAATGCAGAGGTACGGGAGGTCACATCCGTACCTCCCATCACATATGCCCTGATGAACCGTTCACAATAAGACCATAAACTTGTTTATAATGTAAAAACGATCAATTTTATGTTTATTAAGGTCAAAACAGCAATGTTTACCTTTTAAGTTAGAGCTTACATTGAGTTTATGGTTTCATTTGTTGTTTTCCATTGCTTTGGTTTTCACCCCTGCTTTTATTTCTGAGTTTAGTTAACCTTCCCTTCCTGCTGTGATTTCTGCCCAGTTAGTGGCAGAAGAGGAGAAGTTAAAGCTAGAAGAGGAGGCTGTTTTTGCAGCCCAGCGCGAGGCAGCGCGGCTCGCTAAGGAACGAAAGCTAAAGGAGGTGAGGCGTTCGCACTGAGCACGCCCAGCCCTTCTCTTAACCCCGCCCACTTACCTTCAGCCACATCCTTCTCATTTATGACATGCCTTCAATTCTGTCTAATTTATATGTAACAATCTCTGATTTAAACAGAAAAATTAGCTTGAGTTTGTAAGTTTTACATTGTATATCATATTTGAAACGTATATAGATTTTGATGCACAATGAATAGCTGAGATCAACGACTTCTAAACAGGATTGAAGGCTCTTAATGTTGGTCGAGCATCAAATATTGATCAACGTCTTATTAAACTCAGCACTTAAGGCTGATAAATGTAAAATCGATCTGCTTTCAAGGAAAGGCTGCTTCTCCACCTTAAACTAACTATCCTAAACTACAGGACACATCTCTCATCTCCTCCTGTTTTTATTATTAGTAGTTTTCTTATTAATTTGCCCTCATGTCTTCTGTTCATTTTTATTTTCTCTAATTTTGCATTCTACCATGATTTGTGTGTTTGACCATCTGCTAATATTACATTTGGTGTCTGTTTCCCAGTAGGACACCAAACTTTGGCACAAACCGTTAGAAGTAATTTTAGCCATGTTGTTGTTGCTGTTTTTGAAAATCAGAGCGATACCATAGCACATGGTGAAATTTTAGTGGAAGTGAGTCAGTCGTCATTATTAAAATGTTCTATTTTCAGAGGAAGCAGCAGCCACAGAGGACCAAAGCCAGATCAGAACCAGAGAGCAATGATCCTCGGCATAAACCGTAAGTTCATTCTGCCCTGAAATGAATGCAAGCGCTATTTAGTGACCCCAAAAAACTGTATTATGAAAACGTATTACATTTGAAAATGTAAAATTAAAATAAATAGAAAAAATATATATTATAAAATATTAGATACAAATAAAATATTATGTAAAGTATTTTAGTTGTTTACCTGCATGTCAAGTGACCATTTTCCATCACCAGAGAAATGTGAATATGTAAACTATTGAAATATTAACTTAACATCTCACGGGGAACATAAAGAGAACATTCTAGGTTGAAAGGGTTTAGCTGACAAAAAACCTTTTAAAATAAATCTATACAAATAAATACAACCGAATAAAGATACAAATGAAATAACCAGTGTTTTAAGATTGTCATGTATTCAGGTACAGAAACTGTAATTAAATATAAAATAACACTGCACTTTATAAATAAAATTACAAATATAGTTACAAAAATGATTCAGTCAAGAACAGCGAGTGAATTTTCTCTGTCTGTTGTTTGATTAACGTTATAACACTAGTGCCTTTTATGTGTAAAAGTTTTTTTTTTTTTTTTCATTTGTTTGCAATTATAGAGATCATACGTTTCCTGTAGTTCTTGACCAGGTTTGCACACACTGCAGCAGGGATTTTGGCCCACTCCTCCATACATACTTTCTCCAGATCCTTCAGGTTTCGGGGCTGTCGCTGGGCAATACGGACTTTCAGCTCCTTCCAAAGATTTTCTATTGGCTTCAGGTCTGGAGACTGGCTAGGCCACTCCAGGACCTTGAGATGCTTCTTATGGAGCCACTCCTTAGTTGCCCTGGCTGTGTGTTTCGCATCGAATGCTCTTACTGAGGGAAGGAGGTTGTTGGCCAAGATCTCGCGATATATGGCCCCATCCATCCTCCCCTCAATATGGTGCAGTCATCCTGTCCCTTTTGCAGAAAAGCATCCCCAAAGAATGATGTTTCCACCTCCAAGCTTCACGGTTGGGATGGTGTTCTTGGGATGGTGTTCTTGGGGTTGTACTCATCCTTCTTCTTCCTCCAAACACGGCGAGTGGAGTTTAGACCAAAAAGCTCTATTTTTGTCTCATCAGACCACATGACCTTCTCCCATTCCTCCTCTGGATCATCCAGATGGTCATTGGCAAACTTCAGACAGGTCTGGACATGCGCTGGCTTGAGCAGGGGGACTTTGCGTGCACTGCAGGATTTTAATCCATGACGGCGTAGTGTGTTACTAATGGTTTTCATTGAGACTGTGGTCCCAGCTCTCTTCAGGTCATTGACCAGGTCCTGCCTTGTAGTTCTGGGCTGATCCCTCACCTTCCTAATGATCATTGATGCCCCACGAGGGAGATTGACCGTGATCTTGAACTTCTTCCATTTTCTAGTAATTGTGCCAACAGTTGTTGCCTTCTCACCAAGCTGCTTGCCTATTGTCCTGTAGCCCATCCCAGCCTTGTGCAGGTCTACAATTTTATCCCTGATGTCCTTACACAGCTCTGGTCTTGGCCATTGTGGAGAGGTTGGAGTCTGTTTGTTTGATTGAGTGTGTGGACAGGTGTCTTTATACAGGTAATGAGTTCAAACAGGTGCAGTTAATACAGGTGGAGTGGAGAACAGGAGGGCTTCTTAAAGAAAAACTAACAGGTCTGTGAGCTGGATTTCTTACTGGTTGGTAGCTGATCAAATACTTTTGTCATGCAATAAAATGCAAATTAATTATTTAAAAATCATACAATGTGATTTTCTGGATTTTTGTTTTAGATTCCGTCTCGCAGTTGATGTGTACCTAAGATACAAATTAAAGACCTCTACATGCCTTGTAAGTAGGAAAACCTGCAAAATCGGCAGTGTATCAAATAATTGTTCTCTGAAAGCCTTTTTGGGAGGGATCTAAAAAAAAAAAAAAAAAACAGAAAAATTGATTTCCTTAGAGATATATGACAAATACAACAACAGTGAAATATATAATTACCCCAAAACAAAGTAATATACCATAAAGCAATTTTACAAATAACCCCAAAAACCTATATATATGCATACAGTGAAGAAAATGAGTATTTGAACACCCTGCTATTTTGCAAGTTCTCCCACTTCATGGAGAAATCATGGAGGGGTCTGAAATTGTCATCATAGGTGCATGTCCACTGTGAGAGACATAATCTAAAAAAAAAATATCCAGAAATCACAATGTATGATTTTTTTAAAACTATTTATTTGTATGATACAGCTGCAAATAAGTATTTGAACACATGTTGGAAGACCCAGCCTCGACCCATCTTCAATGCTCTAACTGAGGGAAGGAGGTTGTTCCCCAAAATCCCGCAATACATGGCCCTGGTCATCCTCTCCTTAATACAGTGCAGTCGCCCTGTCCCATGTGCAAAAAAACACCCCCAAAGCATGATGCTACCACCCCCATGCTTCACAGTAGGGCTTCACAGTAGGTGTTCTTGGGATGGTACTCATCACTCTTCTTCCTCCAAACACGTTTAGTGGAATTATGACCAAAAAGTTCTATTTTGGTCTCATCTGACCACATGACTTTCTCCCATGACTCCTCTGGATCATCCAAATGGTCATTGGCAAACTTAAGACGGGCCTTGACATGTGCTGGTTTAAGCAGGGGATCCTTCCGTGCCATGCATGATTTCAAACCATGACGTCTTAGTGTATTACCAACAGTAACCTTGGAAACTGTGGTCCCAGCTCTTTTCAGGTCATTGACCAGCTCCTCCCGTGTAGTTCTGGGCTGATTTCTCACCTTTCTTAGGATCATTGAGACCCCACGAGGTGAGATCTGGCATGGAGCCCCGGTCCGAGGGAGATTGACAGTCATGTTTAGCTTCTTCCATTTTCTAATGATTGCTCCAACAGTGGACCTTTTTTCACCAAGCTACTTGGCAATTTCCCCGTAGCCCTTTCCAGCCTTGTGGAGGTGTACAATTTTGTCTCTAGTGTCTTTGGACAGCTTTTTGGTCTTGGCCATGTTAGTAGTTGGATTCTTACTGATTGTATGGGGTGGACAGGTGTCTTTATGCAGCTAACGACCTCAAATAGGTGCAGGTACAGGTGTTCAAATACTTATTTGCAGCTCCATCATACAAATAAATAGGTCAAAAATCATATATTGTGATTTCTGGATTTTTGTTTTAGATTATGTCTCTCACAGTGGACATGCACCTACGATGACAATTTCAGACCCCTACAAGATTTCCAAGTGGGAGAACTTGCTAAATAGCAGGGTGTTCAAATACTTATTTTCCTCACTATATATATATATATATATATATATATATATATATATATATATATATATATAATTATATACATACACACATACACATACATACAGGTAGGTGCTTTTCATATAATTAGAATATCATCAAAAAGTTGATTTATTTAACTAATTCCATTCAAAACGTGAAACTTGCATATTATATTCATTCATTACACACAGACTGATATATTTCAAACTTTCATTTCTTTTAATTTTGATAATTATAACAGACAACTAAGGAAAATCCCAAATTCAGTATCTCAGAAAATTAGAATATTGTGAAAAGGTTCAATATTGAAGAGAGACCTGGTGCCACACACTAATCAGCTAATTAACTCAAAACACCTGCAAAGGTCTTTAAATGGTCTCTCAGTCTAGTTCTGTAGGCTACACAATCATGGGGAAGACTGCTGACTTGACAGTTGTCCAAAAGACGACTATTGACACCTTGTGAGACACAAGGTCATTGCAAAAAAGGCTGGCTGTTCACAGAACTCTGTGTCCAAGCACATTAATAGAGAGGTGAAGGGAAGGAAAAAACGTGGTAGAAAAAAAGGGATAACCGCACCCTGGAGAGGATTGTGAAACAAAACCCATTCAAAAATGTGGAGCTGGAGTCAGTGCTTCTAGAACCACTACGCACAGACGTATGCAAGACATGGGTTTCAGCTGTTGCATTCCTTATGTCAAGCCACTCTTGAACAACAGACAGCATCAGAAGCGTCTTACCTGGGCTAAAGACAAAAAGGAAAAAAGTGGTCCAAAGTTATGTTCTCTGATGAAAGTAAATTTTGCATTTCCTTTGGAAATCAGGGTCCCAGAGTCTGAGGGAGGGTGGAGAGGCACACAATCCACGTTGCTTGAGGTCCAGTGTAAAGTTTCCACAGTCAGTGATGGTTTGGGGTACCATGTCATCTGCTGGTGTTGGTCCACTGTGTTTTCTGAGGTCCAAGGTCAACGCAGCTGTATACCAGGAAGTTTTAGAGCACTTCATGCTTCCTGCTGCTGACCAACTTTATGGAGATGCAGATTTCCTTTTCCAACAGGACTTGGCACCTGCACACAGTGCCAAAGCAACCAGTACCTGGTTTAAGGACCATGGTATCCCTGTTCTTAATTGACCAGCAAACTCGCCTGACCTTAACTCCATAGAAAATCTATGGGGTATTGTGAAGAGGAAGATGCGATATGCCAGACCCAACAATGCAGAAGAGCTGAAGGCCACTATCAGAGCAACCTGGGCTCTCATAACACCTGAGCAGTGCCACAGACTGATCGACTCCATGCCACGCCGCATTGCTGCAGTAATTCAGGCAAAAGGAGCCCCAACTAAGTATTGAGTGCTGTACATGCTCATACTTTTCATATTCATACTTTTCAGTTGGCCAAGATTTCTAAAAATCTGTTCTTTGTATTGGTCTTAAGTAATCTAATTTTATGAGATACTGAATTTGGTATTTTCTTTAGTTGTCAGTTATAATCATCAAAATTAAAAGAAATAAACATTTGAAATATATCAGTCTGTGTGTAATGAATGAATATAATATACAAGTTTCACTTTTTGAATGGAATTGGTGCAATAAATCAACGTTTTGATGATATTCTAACTATATGACCAGCACCTGTATGTATCTTTGTGTATGATGGATGGATGGATGGATGGATGGATGGATGGTTTTGGCACTGTGAGCAGGTGCCAGGTCCTGCTGAAAAATGAAATCTTCATCTCCATAAAGCTTTTCAGCAGATGGAAGCATGAAGTGCTCCAAAATCTCCTGATAGCTAGCTGCATTGACCCTGCCCTTGATAAAACACAGTAGACCAACACCAGGAGGCTGACATGGCACCCCAGACCATCACTGACTGTGGGTACTTGACACTGGACTTCAGGCATTTTGGCATTTCCTTCTCCCCAGGAGTCTGACACCTTGATTTCCGAATGACATGCAAAATTTGCTTTCATCCGAAAAAAGTACTTTGGACCACTGAGCAACAGTCCACTGCTGCTTCTCTGTAGCCCAGGTCAGGCGCTTCTGCCGCGTTTTCTGGTTCAAAAGTGGCTTGACCTGGGGAATGCGGCACCTGTAGCCCATTTCCTTCACACGCCTGTGCACGGTGGCTCTGGATGTTTCTACTCCAGACGCAGTCCACTGCTTCCGCAGGTCCCCCAAGGTCTGGAATCGGTCCATCTCCACAATCTTCCTCAGGGTCCGGTCACCTCTTCTCGTTGTGCAGCGTTTTTTGCCACACTTTTTCCTTCCCACAGACTTCCCACTGAGGTGCCTTGATACAGCACTCTGGGAACAGCCTATTCGTTCAGAAATGTCTTTCTGTGTCTTACCCTCTTGCTTGAGGGTGTCAATGATGGCCTTCTGGACAGCAGTCCAGTCGGCAGTCTTACCCATGATTGCGGTTTTGAGTAATGAACCAGGCTGGGAGTTTTTAAAAGCCTCAGGAATTCCAGGTGTAATTAGTTGATTCAGATGATTAGGTTAATAGCTCGTTTAGAGAACCTTTTCATGATATGCTAATTTTTTGAGATAGGAATTTGGGGTTTTCATGAGCTGTATGCCAAAATCATCAGTATTAAAACAATAAAAGACCTGAAACATTTCAGTTGTTGTGCAATGAATCTAAAATATATGAAAGTTAAATTTTTATCATTACATTATGGAAAATAATGAACTTTAACACACACACACACACACACACACACAAAAAATAACATAAATAGTAGGATATGAGTGTAAGAGGTTGGATGCAATGAGTGTGGTGATACCTAAATGTCACAGTCCATAGATGTAAACAAGGTAGATGGAAATAGTTCTTCAACCTTAGTAAAAGTCTAGACCAGATTCAATACTCCACACCGCAATTCCAGAAACAAGAAGAACCTGTTATTATCCGTCATAACTATTGTCCATATTCGAAGACCCAAAGCAATGAGGTACAATGTAGGTAAATTAGTCCTTTTTGATTTCTCACATGTATCATGCATTAGCCAATGCATCCTTAGTAGCCTACAAATAATGAGGGTAGGTAAAAGGAGTCCTTCTACAAACAAAATATTAACAAACATTAATATAAATTTCAACAACAGTGAAATACAATTTATACAGCCACTCTTTAAATATGGGGAAAAAAGGACCTTACTTTGATTGAGTATCAAACCGTACGTTTCCCAGGCAGGACATCTTTAAAAGTAAGGTTACCAGAGGGAAGCCATAACAGCTCTAACTTCTTCTGCTATCTACCTGTATTTTACCTTAGAAAAAAAAGTACACTAGTGTCCCCTAAGGGTGTGTAGTATAATAACACCCCATGTAACCTCTAACTATTACAAACTTATTATAGAGATGGCAGCAGGAATATTAGGCTGCTGTCACTTTAAGAGCTGTGCTGGTCCAATATACTGTTACACACACACAATCACTTTTTCTGTGTGTACGCTTTAGATGTGTGTGCAGAGCACAGAAAACCAAGCGGGTCTTCTTGTGCTTATCATGCACACAAAGGAATTTTTTGATTCCCAACCTTAGTCAGGAGCTGACAAAATCACAGTGACGTTGCACCTGAATGAGCAATCACTTAGAGACTGTCATGCTCTAGACGCATCTAATAGTGTTTGCAGACATATGAGGTAATTGTGTGTTTCTCCAGCAAAGCGTCGGATGGAGAGTTCGAGGTGTACCTGCAGAGTGTGAAGGCTCAGTCTGAAGCATTTCGCGGTAACAGTGAGTTCCCGTTAACATATTTCAATTAGAACACTATTAGAATACATGGATTTAAATAAATAAATAAAAAATCATAATCTCTAAATTCTAAAATCTATTTTGTCTCTGTGGTAAGGACTCAGCTCTGAGACGAATGTGGTGACCCCGAACACCGAGAGCAGCTGGGACTTCACCAGTAAGACGGATGCCACCTCACTGGACCTGGAGTGGGAGGATGAGGAGGGTGAGTGACTTCACAGAACTGCGAAAACATTTGTTTCCTGCATTCAGTTAATCATTTATGAGCATGATACAAACTATGGAGTCAAGTCACAACGTGCCAATTTGAATGTTGATGTTTTGCTATTTGATGCTGTTTGCTTTAAATCAGGGGTCTCAAACTCAATTTACTTCGGGCCGCTGGAGGTAGACTCTGGGTCAGGCTGGGCCGCATCAAGTATTCCACAAAAGGAGCACAACTGATCCAATATTCTTAATCTTAATTATTAACAGTTCTTCAACATGAATGTAAACCCCGCCTACTTTGGTTTGATTGGACATCTCAATCATTTTGACATTGACGAGCGCTGTTAGACCACATTCATTTCGACTGTATGATCAGCCTCACATTCTGTTCCTGTCAGTCACGTGGTGTCAATTATACTGCATGTGGGAGGGGCGAGCCATCTCTCTCTCTCACACACACACAAAGGAGGCAGCAAGTGTGGCAAGCATGGCACACGCAATGACTCAGCAAAAAGGTACTTTTCAGAACAACGTGCGGGCCGCACTAACACTAAACTTTGATATCAAGTAGGGGGCCACAAAATATCATCCAAGGCCTGCGGGCCGCGAGTTGGAGACCCATGCTTTAAATGCCATATCCAAGTCAGATTTTAACTTGCATTTTGGAGTGTTTGGAGGATTAGTTCACTTTTTAGAATGAAAATTGCCCCATGATTTACTCACCCTCAAGCAATCCTAGGTGTATATGACTTTCTTCTTTCTCAAATGTCAGTGAACGGGGCTCACGAGTTTGGGCCCATCCATTATAAAAGTACTCCACACGGCTCCGGGGGGTTAATAAAGGCCTTCTGAAGCCTTCGTTGGGGTTTTGTATGAAAAATATCCATATTTGAACCTTTAAAAAGTAAAGGTTAGACCACCTTCCGTATTCAACGCAGAAAGTGTAACGCTTCTCGCAGTTCAAAACGCTTGAGCCCGGAGTACGTTTATGAAGGATGGATGCACTTTTTTTGAGCTTCAAACTCAAGGGAACCCGTCACTACCATTATAAAGCATGGAAGCGTCAGGATGCTTATTAATATAACTCCGATTTTGTTAATGAGAAAGAAGGTCATATACACCTAGGACGGCTTGAGTGTAAATCATGGGGTAATTTTCATTTTTAAGTGAACTAATTGTTTAATGCAGATTTAACATCTACAAATACACTTATAAAATCAAAATATATATCTTAATGCAGTGTGAACTAACACAAATTATTTTTAAAGTGCTCCTATTATGTTTTTTTGGATATTTCCTTTCATGTAGTGTGTAATATAGCTGTGCATGTAAAAGGTCTGCAAAGTTGAAGCACAACAAGTGAAGTTATTGTCTCAAAAGAAAGAGCTGAAATTGAGATATGGTAATGGGAGGTTTGATCGACCGCTTACAGCACGTGTCAGAAACTATCACAAATATACTAGGCCATCTGACCAATCAGAGCAGTGAAAACTCCTGGAAAGGAGGGGTTTAGAGAGACCTAATCCTTGATTGAACTGTTCAAACACTGTGAGAAAAGAGGTAACGCTGCAATGGATATTATGAGAACATTAGTCTTTTTTTGACCTTGTGGGAAACTCCAGAACAAAATTAGGATCCTTTAAAATAGCATAATATGGGCACTTATTGTAAACATCTTAGATGCACATTTGATTTCAAACTATATTATTGCTAATTACATTTTTGTAAAGAAACAATACTTCTAAGTTATCTAGATATTTATTACTATTAATACATGTACAAAGTTATACAATTTTGATGAGTACACTTTACTGTAATGAATAAATATGTGGCATTTCACAGGAATGAATCGAATGGGTCCTGCATGGGAGCGTTCCAAAACGGAGGAGGACATTTTACGGGCGGCGCTCCGTCCTGGCGGGAAACAGCTGGACAGCGGCCCTACCTCCACCTCTGAGGACTCCAACGCTCTGGA
Source organism: Romanogobio albipinnatus (assembly GCA_023566225.1). Lineage (NCBI taxonomy): Eukaryota > Metazoa > Chordata > Actinopteri > Cypriniformes > Gobionidae > Romanogobio > Romanogobio albipinnatus. Next base: position 44,840,046 of record CM042246.1, on the reverse strand, counting down.
GTGGGAGAACGACTTTGTCAGCGCACATCCCGAGGACAGTCGTGACCATGGCGACGAGGACTTTGAGGGATTTGTTAATCCTGTACTGGACACGCCCACTGAGGAGGCGGAGCATAAGGCCAGCTCTGACCAAGAGAGATAGTCTACAGCAAGAGACAGTGAGACTACAGCGATTTTCAAATGCCTCAATCATATTTAGTGTGATATGACTGCGGAAGGTCAGTTCAAGTAAATGTATTCAATGAAATTCATAGTTCTCAGTGTGAGAGAAACTACAGAAATACTTCATATGATTTGTACTTTGTCATTGGGTGAATATCATGAAAATTGTCATAATTTATCCCAAATGTATGAGCTAGCATTGACATTCTCAGGATGTTTTATTTTGATACATGTAATTCTTATTTTCAATATTTTTACTGATATCTGTATTGCAATACAATACTGCAATGCAAGAATTTATAACTTTTAAATCATAAATGTGCATAAATTAAAGTCAATACAATGTGTATGTTATGCATTATATATGCATTATGGTAATGAGTACTGGGTGGGAAATGTGCTCAGTGGTTACAATGCAAAAAAAAATCTTTATCGATCTCTAATGGAATGCTTCATTTTCTTTATTCAAAATATAATTTCTTTTGGGATGAAATATGACCGTTCGTGACAGTTTTCATGAGATTCACACCATTAGGTCACAGATTCATTAGGATTTGCGTTCCACGGTTTTAATTTGCTCCGGTTTGTAATTTTAGATACATCTGTAATTTATTTGTTTAATTTGTATAACTGGGTGAAAAATGTCTTAATGTGTTTTGTTTTTTTGTTTTTTTTCGTTCAGCCTTATTTCAGAAGATTTCATTACAGAACTGAATCAAGTGCAATTTTAGAAGATGAGGGAAGTTTCTCAAAAGCCACAGATGTTTCCAAAACTGTCATAACCTTTCTTTTGCATTGTTAATATGATAAGTCATATCAGACATGATAACAGTCATAACGTGTGACTGTCAGGGAATGTGGCTCCTGGTATGATGCATTTGAGACACTGGACAGTTTGAAGGGAAAGACCTTTTGGCTAAAATGTATTTCCGTATGCATTGGAACACATTTAAATTCCATAAGTGCTTTTAAAATAGTCACTTTTTATCTGTCTGTGGGTCAAAGGGTTTGTTGTCGACACCTCTTGGAAACAGTTAGTGTAAACAGCCAGTTCTTTAAACTGTATTTTTGGACAAAATGGATCAGAAAGATGGAAAATACTTCATGGTATAACATGGATCGTCATATTCTACCTCTGGTTTTGATAATCCTGACGTTATTGAATGAATTCATGCTGTCTTACTGTATCTAAAAATGATCAGTGATATGATGTGCATATCTTTCCGGAACATGTACAAGTTGTTTCACAATGAAATCAAATTTTGCATAAGGAAAATAAGGCATGTTTTTGGCATTGATTGTGACTATTTTCGTAAATTTGTGAGACCATATTAACAAAAAATATAATTTTTCCTGTGATGTGGAAAAAGTCACAATTGCACAAAAATATGCTTATATTTTCTTGTATTATCTTTTTTCCATTCAATTTTAGGGTGAAATATGACCTGAACATGTTTTTTTGTGACCCTATAGACGGCATATTGAATTTAATACAGATGAAAACGAGGCTGTGAGGGATGAATGTCTTTATAATAGCACGCACTGTATCAAAGGTATCACGTGATTTTCACAACTCAACTTTTAAAACCGTTTAAAAAAAAAAAATGTTTTGTAGTTTTTCTCAGATGTTTTGTCAGCTGAACAATTTGATTGTTGTTATACAATGCGATCCATTGAACGCACTGTGCAGCATGTTTCAAAAAGATATTGAAATCGCTGTATCTCTGCAACCACAAACCACGCATGAATGAAACTCACTACTTGAAAGGACAGGGCATAGCGTTTCAATGACACCCATTTGTAATTTGTGCAATTTGTTTAAATTGGGTCCATCTTTTTGAAACAGCCTGTCCCTCTCACAGCCTCATTTTCTTTCCTGTCAAAAAATAAATATGACAAACTGAATATGGTCTATAGTGGAACATCAAGGAACTAACATAATTACCATGTGCTAATTTGTTTTGGAATAATAATGGTATTAGCATATGTAAATTTGTTTTGGAATAATGAAAGAATGGTCATCAGATTCTGAATTTAACCTAATTTTCATGAATTCTGATCTGTATATAGGGGTGAATTCAGGGTGCACATTTTCCAAGTCATCTCAATGGCAAAAAGTGTCCCAATCACCCTGAATTCACCCTAATGGATTGTAAAGCAGACACTAAAGGCCTTTAAGAGTAGTGGAGACTCCAGTCTGACGCGACGGCGTCTGTAATCTAGTTGTAGGTCTCTGAGGACTGATGTATGAAACATCAGTGGGCACAAGAGCTTCTGTACAGCACAATCATGTCACGTTATTTTCTTAATCTACCAGCACACCTCAAAAGAAATGTATTCATGTCAACAGAATGTGAAGTATGTATTATCAATGCAGTGTTTGTTTTTGTTTGACCCCCTCCCCCCTCCTTTTGAGTCTGTTGACCATGTAACTCGTCCTGCTTGAAGAGTTTGGGAGCACATTTGCAAAGATATATGAATGTTTGTCCAAAAGTCAGAATTAAATATGTCCAAGTGATTGTAAATATGTTGCTGGTGTGTGAAATGACAATGCAGCCCCAATCTGTGTGTTCATGGTGGCATATTTATGTAAATGACCACAAGGTTATCAGCTTTAACTGAGTCCCAAATGGAAACACTGTTAACAGGCCTTATGTTGCATTATGACAAGTGCGCATATTGAAATAATAATGGCTGTTCTCAATTTAAGGAAAATAAAAGAGATGCTGAACATTCCAAGAATGCTCTGGAAGCGCTTCCCAACTCTTCGGCAGAGCTTAAACTTTGTTGAAATATTTCCTTGTGTTGGAAGAACTTTAAATTTATTTTTACAATTCTGAGTGTTTGTGAAAAAACTGTCATATTTCAGATTGTAATTACAGTTTTTATTATCCAATCGACAGAACATAAGACTGGGTTAGATCTGACTGCTACTAAACAAATGATATTACACATGTCTGTTTGCATTTCTATCAGGCAAAAGTAATTTGACGATACACTATCTTTCCAAAAGTATTGGGACACCCCTCCAAATAATTGAATCCAGGTGTTCCAATCACTTCCATGGCCACAGGTGTATAAATCAAGCACTAGGCATGCAGACGCTTCTACAAACGTTTGTAAGAATGGGTCACTCTCAGGAGCTCAGTGAATTCAAACGTGGAGCTGTGATAGGTTGCCACCTGTGCAATAAATTTGTGAAATTTCCTCACTACTAAATATTCCACTGTCAACTGTGAGTGGTATTATAACAAAGTGGAAGCAATTGGGAACAACAGCAACTCAATCACGAAGAGGTAGGCCACGTAAAATCACAGAGCGTGGTCAGTGCGCAGAAGTCACCAACTTTCTGCAGAGTCAATAGCTACAGACCTCCAAACTTCATGTGGCCTTCAGATTAGCTCAAGAACAGTGCTTGGAGAGCTTCATGGAATGGGTTTCCATGGCTGAGCAGCTCATCCAGGCCTTACATCACCAAGTGCAATGCAAAGTGTCAGATGCAGTGGTGTAAAGCACTCCGCCACTGGACTCTAGAGCCCACGCTTCTGTCTGCCAATCCCATGGACGAGTCTGGGTTTGGCGGTTGCCAGGAGAACGGTATTTGCCTGACTGCATTGTGCAGAGTGTAAAGTTTGGTGGAGGGGGATTATGGTGTGGGTTGTTTTTCAGGGGTTGGGCTTGGCCCCTTAGTTCCAGTGAAAGGAACTCTTCATGCTTCAGCATACCAATACATTTTGGACAATTTCATGCTTCAAAATTTGGGGATGGCCCCTTCCTGTTCCAACATGACTGTGCACCAGTGCACAAAACAAGGTCCATAAAGACATGGATGAGCAAGTTTGGTGTGGAGGAACTTGACTGGCCTGCACAGACTCCTGACCTCAACCCGATAGTACACCTTTGGGATGAATTAGAGCAGAGACTGCGAGCCAGGCTTTCTAGTCCAACATCAGTGCCTGACCTCACAAATGCGCTTCTAGAAGAATGGTCAAAAATTCCCATAAACACACTCCTAAACTTTGTGGAAAGCCTTCCCTGAAGAGTTGAAGCTGTTATTGCTCCTAAGAGTGGGCCAACTCCATATTAAACCCTATGGATTAAGAATGGGGTGCATGTAAAGGCAGGCGTTCCAAAACATTTGGCAATATATTGTATATCGGTCTGTTTTAGTTGGGGACACAGAGTCTGTGGAATATTCTTTTCCCCTCGGTTTTCTTTTGTATTTTTTTCTTCTATAGTTAAAAGTGGTATTTTAATTTATTCCTTTTAATCTCACACCTTTTCTGTTTCTATCCTTACTATGGTTATATCTGGTTTTCATTATTAGTTCAGGCTTCTTTTCATAGTGTGCTGACAACACTTTTAACAAAGTAGTTTCAGTATTTTTTTGTAGTTGCCCTGTTAAAGTGGCTATCTGTAAGAATTTTCAGATATTAATCTTTTTTTATTGACAATATGTGAACAAATATTAAAAAACGAGACCTTCCCCGACTTCCGGGCTTTGCCGGGAAAAATAAAAGAATGGGACATTTACGCACACTCCGGGAGTCCTCTCTTCCATTCAATGACACATAAAATGAATACTTACAATGTTCAAGATAATGGATAAAAGAACCATTCTGTTGACTGTTTCAGTAGTGACAATTTTAGATACTTTTGAGCCTAGCTCAAATATGCTAATCAGCACATGGTCAGCTAGCACAGTTCTGAACAGCTTGACCACACATAAAAACTAAATTGTATGGAATAACACCCAAAAAAGATTGGTAGATTTGGTAGTGATGTTCCTTAAGATTAAGAAATGTTTCCGGATGTTCCTACAGATTTTCAGACTTTTAAACACATTTACCTCAAAATGATGGACCCTATCTACTAACCATGAGAGAGAGGGACACGGGAATAGAGTGTATGCATGTGACGTCATCAGCCGGAGTGCCTGTGGTTACGCCGACTGAGTGGCAAAAAGTGTCAGCATTGGTTTTCAATGTGAATGAAAAACAAATACCATAATAAAGGCCTTCTGAAGCTGTGTAAGAAAAAATATCCATATTTAAAACTTTAAAGTAAAATATCTAGCTTCCACCAAATTGGAAAAAAACATAACTGGTGTGCAATGTCATTAGACGTAGCGTAAATATTTTTGAACTGCGAGAGTTGAATTCTGTAAGTTGAATATGGAAGGCAATCTGGTGGAAGCTAGATAATTTACTTTATAAAGTTATAAATATGGATATTTTTCTTACACAAACGCTTCACTTCAGAAGGCCTTTATTAACCCCCTGATGCCGTGTTGAGTAGTTATATGATGGATAAACACTCACCTAAAAGATTATTAGGAACACCATACTAATACTGTGTTTGACCCCCTTTCGCCTTCAGAACTGCCTTAATTCTACGTGGAATTGATTCAACAAGGTGCTGAAAACATTCTTTAGAAATGTTGGCCCATATTGATAGGATAGCATCTTGCAGTTGATGGAGATTTGTGGGATGCACATCCAGGGCACGAAGCTCCCATTCTACCACATCCCAAAGATGCTCTATTGGGTTGAGATCCGGTGACTGTGGGGACCATTTTAGTAGAGTGAACTCATTGTCATGTTCAAGAAACCAATTTGAAATGATTTGCGCTTTGTGACAGGGTGCATTATCCTGCTGGAAGTAGCCATCAGAGGATGGGTACATGGTGGTCATAAAGGGATGGACATGGTCAGAAACAATGCTCAGGTAGGCCGTGGCATTTAAACAATGCCCGTTTGGCACTAAGGGGCCTTAAGTGTGCCAAGAAAACATCCCCCACACCATTACACCACCACCACCACCAGCCTGCAAAGTGGTAACAAGGCATGATGGATCCATGTTCTCATTCTGTTTACGCCAAATTCTGACTCTACCATCTGAATGTCTCAACAGAAATCGAGACTCATCAGACCAGGCAACATTGTTTCAGTCTTCAACTGTCCAATTTGGGTGAGCTCGTGCAAATTTTAGCCTCTTTTTCCTATTTGTAGTGGAGATGAGTGGTACCCGGTGGGGTCTTCTGCTGTTGTAGCCCATCCGCCTCAAGGTTGTGCGTGTTGTGGCTTCACAAATGCTTTGCTGCATACCTTGGTTGTAACGAGTGGTTATTTCAGTCAAAGTTGCTCTTCTATCAGCTTGAATCAGTCAGCCCATTCTCCTCTGACCTCTAGCATCAACAAGGCGTTTTCGCCCACAGGACTGCCGCATACTGGATGTTTTTTCCCTTTTCACACCATTCTTTGTAAACCCTAGAAATTGTTGTGCGTGAAAATCCCAGTAACTGAGCAGATTGTGAAATACTCAGACCGGCCCATCTGGTACCAACAACCATGCCACGCTCAAAATTGCTTAAATCACCTTTCTTTCCCATTCTGACATTCAGTTTGGAGTTCAAGAGATTGTCTTGACCAGGACCACACCCCTAAATGCATTGAAGCAACTGCCATGTGATTGGTTGATTAGATAATTGCATTAATGAGAAATTGAACAGGTGTTCCTAATAATCCTTTAGGTGAGTGTATGCACTTTTATGGACTTAAAAAACAGAGCAACAATTCACTGCCATTATAAAGCTTGGAAGAGCCAGGACATTTTGATGAATGTAATATACACCTAGGATAGTGTGGCAAGATTGAGTGCTTTTTAAATGTTTTTTTTTTTTTTTGGTTGGTTGGTTGTGGGGTGGCAGTTTGCACCAATTTTATAGAATAGCCCATAGGTACCCTTCCACATTGCCCTGTCCATAGCTATTAAACTATCGTATTAAACATTAACTTTTTGTAAGAAAACAATAAAAAAATAATATTTAAAAAAGCAGATATCTAAATATATTTTTATAAATTTAAATATCTAACATGTTTTTAAACATCTTTCCTGCCTGTAAATTTTGCGCCATAACTACGATCTGACAGTAATATTTCGACCTTCCATGGGCTTCTTTCATAATATGATAAATAATACCTTTCAGACTGAGTCAAACTGTCAACGATCTGAACAGAAACAATGGGATTTAACAGTGAAGGTGCTACACAGACTGTAATGGCAAAATTAAACTGCAGATGGCGGTGTAGTTTCATGAATCAAATCAATCAATCAAACGGGGACGCCAGGACGCCACTAGCTCCGGACATCCATGGAATTGAAATAGCTTTTTATAGTATAAAGCTAAAGAATATTCTAATAAATAATTAAATGTTCAGATATGCTTTGACTATGTATCTAACTTTGTGTAAATCTGTTAAAGGTCATCGATTGGAGGTCACAGTGTTTACTCTATTCTTACAAGTACAATGATACAGGGATTTTGTCTCTTTCACAAGATGTAAGCATCAGCCCATTGGGCAAGAGCCTTGAGGTAAAAACAAATGTGTTGCTTTCTAATTTCCTGCTGTTGATAATGACGTGAAGAAACTGAATGAGGACATCTTTTGCCTTGCTTATGATGTGGCTTTTGGGCATTTATTATTGAAGACCATATATTGTTAAAAGGATAGTTCACTCAAAAATTCTGCAATTCTGTCATAATTTGCTCACCCTTTTGTCATTCTAAACCCACTTTTCCCATCAGTATTCATGAACATATTCGGCAGAAGCAGACAGCCATTACAGTCAAGCGACACAATACAGGAACCTAGATGAAAATGTAAGCCATATATAGAATAGTGTGCTCAACTACAGCATCAGCCAGCCAACAACAGTAGGCTAGCTATGGATTTTAAGATTAAGATCATATCTGTTTAATAGATAGCTTGGGGGTACACAAGAGATTTAGTCAAATGATAATAAATAGATAATATTTTTCTATTGGATTGTGTGTTTTTCTTTGCTTTGTGGACAGTCACCTGGGTTATGAGTGTGACTAGAAGAGAGACACCCACTGGACATTAAATGCGTCAAAGCGAACTTTCCAAATAAATTCATCAGAAATGGAACGCTGACGATATGGGGTTTGTTCAAACAGGTTGAGAGCAGTGTTGCCAAACCCCTCCCTCTGAAAATCTCTAGGACCACCCTCAAAATTCTCAATTTTGGAGGAAAGAAAAATAATTGAACACTCATGAACTCACAAAGGATTTAAGTCAAAGGTTTGATTGATTTTTGATTATACAATTTACAAAAAATAAAAATAATCTGACAAACTGATCTGACAAACACACCACACACCCTTGCCAGGACACACCCTGTCGCCTTTGGCTTGGCTTGCTCAGTTGGGGACACTAAATGTTCAACTAAATATCCAAATAAATCGTATTAGTAAACTAAATTAACCATATAAATTACTAATCTAATTACTGATCTAATGCACACATTGCCCACTGTATGATAATTGAAATGAGCTAGATGACATCAACGTTTTCTCCGGAGCAGCTGTACGGCCGAATAAAATTCTGTTGCATTATTTTCCTGTTTAACACTGTGAAGTTGCTTTGAAACAATCTTTGAAACAATCAACCTTGGGAGAAACCAGGCTCAGTCGGGGTGCCAGTTCTCCTCTGGCCAATTAACAAACAGCGTTTGATTATTATTCTGAAAACTTTACAGGTCAGAGATCATAATAGATCGTAATATTCAAAAGATCGGAGGCAACACGCCGGAGACGGGTTTATTGAGGATGGCATATCGATTTAACTATTATTAAATTGTAATATTCGAACAATCGGAGTCATCACGCCGGAGACGGGAAAACGTATATACTATATTCACCAATACTATATACACCAATTAAAACAAATCAAAGAGCTCCCTGTACATTTTCCTTCCACTGTGCAACAGAGAGGCCTGAGGCTGGACAATACCACTGGCCCTTCAGCTGAGTGTGGCCAGTTGTCTTATTTTTTGATAGCCCACAGTGCTTGCATATATGGTAGCCTATATATCACCTCGTCACGACACTATATGGTCTCACTAAACAGGTGGTGCTGGGGATTTTAAAAAAATATCCTCAACTCAGTTTAATGTTACAAAATCTGTTCTACTTAATGTTGCGGGTTTGTCAGGTGAGTGAGGACGTCGAATCATGTTCACATTTCTGTCTGTGTGCGCGCTCGCTACTGTAATGTCCACTAGGGGGCGCTGTTACCTCTCAATTGTATAATGTTCAGTCTTCTTTTTTGGCGAATCTAGGATATGTTTTTGACACTGAAAGCCCAACAAGGTTACACAAGCAAAAACAAAAAGCAGAGGCTTCACTTCACTCTTAGTCTTGAGAATTATACCATGAATTACTCGCCCTCAAGCCATCCTAGGTGTATATGACATTCTTCTTTCTGATGAACACAATCAGAGTTATATTAATGGACATCCTGACTAATTCAAGCTTTATAATGGCAGTGATGGGGTCCATTAAGTTTGAAGCTCATAAAAGCCATCATAAATGTAGGCTACTCCACACAGCTCCAGGGGTTTATAAAGGCCTTCTGAAGTGAATCCATGGGTTTGTGTAAGAAAAATATCCATATTTAACATGTTATAAAGTAAAATATCTTATGAAAAAAGCTTAACTGGCGCGACATATGACGTCAGACATAGTGTAAGCGTTATGAACTGCGAGAGGCTTTACACTTTCTGCATAAGTTGAATATGGAAGACGGTCTGGCAGTAGCTAGATATTTTACTTTATACAGTTTTAAATATGCATATTTTTCTTACACAAACCCATTGATTCGCTTCAGAAGACCTAAACCCCAGGAGCTGTGTGGAGTATGTTTGTGATGGATGCACTTTTGTTGAGTTTCAAACTCAATGGACCCCGCCACTGCCATTATAAAGCTTGGATTATTCAGGATATGTATTAATAATATAACTCTGTGTTCATCAGAAAGAAGAAAGTCATACACAGAATGGCTTGAGGGTGAGTAAATCATAGGGTAATTTTCACTTTAAAGTGAACTAATCCTTTAATGCAGTTTTTCTTAAAGTATCAGTCACTCACAACATGTTTTTATAGCCTAAATGTTGCCTTAGCTTAAATGAGATTGTTAAGAGAAAAAGCACTCTGGTTAGTCTGCTATCTCGCCACCCTAACTGACCAATTTAACTAACTGGGACTAGACAGCTTTAAGTGTCATTGCGCTTTCTTCTAATGATAATGTCTCCGCACTATCGTTTGTGTGACGCAGTCCACATAACGCCGGCTTCACACCGCACGCACAAGCAGTGTGTTGGCAGGGCAGGAGCTGTGCCCATAGAGAACGGAAGTTGCGTGCCCCTGTTGTGCATTCACACTGCCAGAGTTTGTCTCGCGCAGCTGAACCGCGGCTCGTGTATTGCAAATACAGACGAATATTGTCCATTATGTCACATTTTCCGGTGTTCTCCTCAGACCCCTGTCTGTCTCGTGCTTTGATTTATGATGGGCAGCATATATCTGCTGAAAATGCAACCGTGTTCCCCTCTGTCTCATAGCCTACATGCATGCATATAACATGTTGTTTAACCCCTTAAACCCGAAGTGTCCCGGCCCCGAAAAAAATTCGCGGGGGGGGGTTACTAAGCAACTACTGAATGTAATAACATAAAATAGGTTTTCAATGCATCTATCCATTTTGGGATACTCTAAACGAGCGCTGAGTTATTCATCTAAATCGGAGTGTACCGCCCGCGGGCGCCACCTAGCTGTGAAAAAATTAATTGTCATTTATTTCAAAACTACTGCATTGATCAACACAAAATAGGTGTCATTTGAAAGCTGAGTCTAAACTTTAAAATGAATGTAGCCATTATGATTATCTCCAAAGTAGTGTTGAGTTATTTGCTGATAAAATTAAAAAAAAAAATCATAATTTATGGGGGGGGGGGATTATTATGTACTTCAATGTGTCAAAAACATCATACAGCTCAGATAGTCATGTGTCATATCTCATTTGAAAGGTCTCACTGAATAGAACACAACAAGCCTAATTGTTTTGGGCTTTGACTGAATTTTCAGCGAGTTTTTGTCAGTTAAGTCCTGCAAGACCCATATGTAAATAATATACTGATGCGGCATTCACGTGGCGTTTTTCACTCGTCTCTTCATGAAACGTGGAAAATGGCACATCATTATTTACAGCAGACTCTCACGATTAAAAAGAGACCAATGACACCATAATCCATCTCTTAGATCTTAAAATATCCCTCGTTAAAGTAGAACACAAACAAAACAGCACCAAGCCAATGAGCGGAGTAAAAGAAAGCAGTTGCTAACACTTGGCGTTTTCACTTTAACTTCATGAAACATGACCCGGTCGTTAACAATGACACATCCCTATTTACAGCAGACTCTCACGATTAAAAAGAGACCAATGATACCATAATCCGTCTTTTAGATCTTAAATTGGTGTATGTCACTCAGAAAACAACAGTTTTAAAATGCTTTCGGGAGTCAAGGTCTGAACAAAAAGGCTACCTTTGTTCCAAATGCTGTAACTTTGGACTACTTTATGCTATCACCACAAAATTTGATCCAGATGTAGACCACATATAGGGGAACATCACCAAAAAAGAATTAACCTGCTACCGTATTGTCTTCCTGAGTTATTGCATGTAAAATAAGAAAAATATGAAAAATTATAAAAAAAATAAAAAAATGTTTTGTCTTTTATCAGCAGTTTCTCAGCAATAGATTGTCCAAATGTAATCAATTTATATTTTCTAAAAATATAGAAAGTTTGCTAACACATGATATATACTTTTTGACTCTCCTTGTTGTAGTTTTGAAGTTATGAGTCTTTAAATCTGTGTATGTCATTCAGACAAAAAATCTCTAAAAATGCCTTCAGGGCTTAAGGGGATATAAGTAGTTCACATGAGAAATGTAATATTAATGTAAATATATGCTTCTAGTTTTAATCATTTAAACAGGCTTTTGAAGTTTGCACAGGACCCAAAGATGCCAAAATCCCAGAATGTGTTGTATGGACATGTGAAAAGTAATGATAAATTATTTAACAATGAAATAATAATAATAAAAAATCCCACCAGGGGTATTTCAGAACTGGACGAAAAGTCAGAAAGTGAACTTACAAGATTAAGCAAATTTAGTCAGATTTATCTTTTTCTTCAAAGCTTCACTTAGACATGTACTAAGGTGCCTACCTTTACATGCACATGAACTTTATTGACATCCCATTCTTAATCCGTAGGGTTAAATATGGAGTTGGCCCACCCTTTGCCACTATAACAGCGTCAACTCTTCTGGGAAGGCTTTCCACAAGGTTTATGGGAATTTTTGACCATTCTTCTAGAAGCGCATTTGTGAGGTAAGGCACTGATGTTGGACGAGAAGGCCTGGCTTGCAGTCTCTGCTCGAATTCCTCCCAAAGGTGTTCTAGCGGGTTGAGGTCAGGTCTGTGCACTGTGCAGGCCAGTCAAGTTCCCCAACACTAGAGATATGATGGTGAGGAAATTTTCCCACTGGTTAATCGGCGTGTGACAACACGGTAATACCGGTATCACCGACGGGGACTTTTAAATCGCTAATTCTAAACCGAAAGTAAAATGCGCACGGTCGCTCAGGCATTAATAATGAAACGCGGAGCAAAGCAAGTGTTTTCAGTGAATTCCTATTAAAGTTGAGCTTCCATAGGAATGAACTGAAAACGCGGCAGTGGACACACACCATGAATGACTGTGTGACTGTGAACGAATGACAGTGCAGCCGTGCTCATTTTACTTTCGCTTTAGAATTAGTGCCACTTCGGGGGCGGGCTGCTTGAATGTTGTAATGACAAACTCCCTTAAATAAGCGCTTTTACATTTCGCATTAAGACCAAATCCTCCGCAATCATCTTGTCATTCAGCTTCTCGCTCTTGTGAAGAATGAAATCTGACTCATGCTGCTGATGTGCAGCGACTGATTGTCGTGTCTGTTCTCTAACTGAACTAAAAATCAAAACGACGGTTGCTGTTGTTCCCAATTGCTGCTGCTGTCAACAGTTGACCGTGGAATATTTAGTAGTAAGGACATTTCACGAATGAACTTATTGTACAAGTGGCAACCTATCACGGTACCACGCTTGAATTCACTGAGCTCCTGAGAGCGACCCATTCTGTCACAAATGTTTGTAGAAGCGTCTGCATGCCTAGTGCTTGATTTATACACCTGTGGCCATGGAAGATTGAAACACCATTTGGAGAGGTGTCCCAATACCTTTGGCAATATACTAAATAGATAGAATAAAAGAAAACACCCCAAAATACAATAAACCCATTACGTTTATGTGACTATACCTAAAAATTGCTTAATCTTTCCTTGGAAAAAGTTGATCATTAGCTCCACTTAAATCTTTCATCTTTGAGAGTGTGATTGTTTATGTGAATGTTTACATGTTTCATTTGATTTTAAATTCAATTTCATTGATGATGTCTGTATTTGCCCATGATGGAGTTGTTTTTATATCCAAAAAGCACATATTTACGGTTTTGTACGTGTGGGTTTCAGGTTAACACAATATATTTTTGGTCCTGGGCTAAGAAAATTAAATTGTTCATTGTTTTCTAGTGACAATGTAATTAAATATGAAGTAAATATGATGACAACTTTTAGGAGTGCTGCTTTTCAAGGGAAAATTTAGATAATTTACAAAACCGTGCTACCAGCAAACGGTCATCATTTCTTTCTTTTCTTCATTCTTTCTCTGACTCAAACCCTCATTATTACTCATCATGATTATCATGAATGTTCTCTAAGTCTCAGTCTCTCTTTCTGGCTCCTCCCTAAACACTTTTCTCAGTTAAATGTGTCCTGACAGCATCACATTCAGTCAGTGCGTGTCTAACTTGAGCTCCTGTCATGAAGGTTGTGCCGTTCCTCCTCTCCCTAACGGTGTGTCTGGAGTCTTCCCGTGTCCTGGCCAAGACGTTGGAATTCTTCATCGCAGTAGTGGAAACTAAGTGGGAATATGTGTTTACGGACACGGCAGATCCTACAGCAAACCAGAGGTGGGCACTTTTACCATTATGCACACATAATAATTACATGCTGTTTTATTATTCACCTTTTCTTATGCATCTTTTGTAATTTTGTTACAGTGTTCTCAAAAAACACCACAGTGGTATTTTATCAGAGGAAACTGGAATGTGACCATCAAGCATAATGTCATCAGTTAGTTAGTTAGTTATATAAGGAAACAGCTTTGAGAACGTGTTTGATCTTTTCATTAGTTGACATGGACTCAGTCCAAGCAACATTCAAAGGCAAAACTTTGAGAACTGTCCAAATTTCAATTACGCTCCCATAGTTATGTAGTTAAACAGAGTTTACCGTTTTGCAATTACAGTTTGCAATTATAAGTTCAGACGTTTAAAGCCTAATTTAGTTAATTTTGGCTACATAAAAATGCAGATGCCTGTTGTGATATATTCTAGTAGTGATTCAGTCCATGACTAATGCATGCGGTCAGAACAAACATCTCTGATTTGGTGTTTTAAGAACAGAGTGTGATAACAGTTCATTAGTGTGAAATCGCAACGGATCATTCGCTGAACGTGCATATTTCTTGCAACTATAGATAATCCTTTATAAGACCGAATTCTGTTACTATAAGTCAGTACTGAAATATTAAAATACCATCTCTACTGGCTAATGCGTATGCACGTCAACCCCGTAGAGTTAAATAGGTTTAACCCCAACATCCCAGATATCTGTTTTAAATGCCAAAAACATAAGGGAACATTCTTCCATTGTATATATGAGAATGTGAGGTGATCAAGACATTCTGGCAAAAAGTGAACTTCAATTATTTCAAAATCAATTCAGATAACCCCTGAAATATGTGCTTTGGGTTTAATTCCCAAAAAGTTTATCATTATCAGGTTATCACACTAAAATTATTGGCATTTGTTAAGTTCTTGCAAGACACTTAGTGGCATTTCACTGGAAGAACATAGAAGGTCCATCCATTGATCATTGGTTAAAAGATCTGTTACATTGTATTGCATGGGAAAGAATAACCTACAGTATAAAGGTCTAAAAAGAAGGTCTCTAAAAGACTACCATAAAATGTAGGATCTTTTTATACATTTTCTGGAAAATAACCAAATATCGACACAGGCAATATTATATACCTCTCACTCAAGTCAAGTCACCTTTATTTCTATAGCGCTTTTCACAACACAGATTGCTTCAAAGTAGTTTTATAGTGATGATAGGAAATGCATTTTGTTTTAGATGAAAAGCTAAAGAAGTTTTTGATTGATTAATTTCTGTTGTAAAAAACTCATTTCAAAATGTAAAAACGCATGTAAAAAAATATATATATTGCACAAAATGAAAACAATAATGTAAATATTATTATTATAAGTGTGAATCAAAACATTAAAAGCGCATTTAAAAAAAATAACAAGCATGATTTCATCTATTAAATGTATTAGTGTGTGTGTTTTGGTCATAATTTAGACTTTTTTAAAATCTAATTTCAGATTTTTATCTCATAATTAGGAATTTTAATCCTAATTTCAACTGTTCATCTCATAATGACTTGTCATATTTTTGACTTTTTATCTAATAATGAGGACTTTTAAAATCATATTTTCAACATTTTATCTTATAATTATGACTTTATAATAATTTAAATCAGTAATATGAGCTGATCAGTAATATAGATGAATATTTAGTGTCCCCTACTGAGCAAGTCAAAGCCAATCCACTGATTGATATGTGTAGGGGAGAGTGGGGCACAGTTTAACACTTTCCACACATGCCAGGATGATGAAACTTAATGTATTTACTAGTTGCAATATCAACATTATTTAGAGAAAAATAGAGAAGATATCACTGAACATTTATTTAACCATAGCAAAAGTAAATTTCTTAAGTTTATTTTTCATCTCTGTTTTTTGGGTTTATTTAAAATTAGACAAATCTGATATTATTTTAATCATATCTGTTATTTAACAGTTGAGATCGTTCTTTAATGCTGATCTAACAGCAGAAGACACGAGCCATGGTTAAATCCCAGTTGCGCAGGTGGGGTGCGTTGTCACACTGCGTTACAATGAGCCCCTATTAGAACTATGCTATTATATTCTATACTTTTATGAATTCTATTGAGAAACCATGATAAAAAATGTGAATAAAGATTAAGTCAATGTTCAGAAATGCTTAAATATTATCATGTTTTGAACTATGTTGTATAGCTGTGTTTTGAGGTGTGTTTGTTGTCAAACTCAAAAATTAGTATGAACAAAATTATGACAAAAGTATGACAAAACAAGTATGACAAAACAAATTTCATCTGAAAGGTCTGAGTCTCAAGGTTTCATATTTGCTGACTGTTTTGTGATGGAAGTGATATTTGGACAGAAGTTTATTAATTTGTTACAGGAGAATGCATACAATAAAATAAATATAAAACAATGTAATGTGGATGACACCCGGTGGCTATTTTGTTCCTAAACAAAATCTCATAGGAACTTAATTTTTTGTGATATCAACTTCAAAATTGGAACAGAACTTGATTAGACATATGGCTTTGATTTTATAGTAATTTTATAGTAAAATTATTTTGTAAAATATATTTTAAATAAAATAAAAAAGATGTAGTACAGTACATTTTATTTACAATAAATTAAATGTAAAAAGACAAATAGATTTACACCCTTTTACATTCCAATGAGGCATTTTCACTGAGAAAGATGATAGTCCAAAAGCAGAATGACGAAATCACAATCACTTATGGATGATAATATGGTAGATTTCAGAGTTTTTAGAATGAAAATGAACCAAATTAAATAGTACTGAAGAAATCAAACCATTTAAAATGTTATATACCATACACACATTTGAAAAATTCTAAAATTGTCAAAACTAAAAATAAAATAAAAAATGTTTCTATAAGGTCCTACAATGATAATAATGGTTGTACAGACTAAATAATAAGGGACCTAACACTGAACCTTGGGGTACACCCAATGTATAATGTAAGTTACAGGACTGAACCCCTTTCATTTTTACACATTGTTCTCTATTTGATAAATATGAGGATATCCACACTAAGCTCCAGATGAAAACTGAAACTTAGACAGTTTAGAGAGAAGAAATGTGTGATTAACTGTATCAAAGTCTTAAAAATATAGCACCAACTAATCCTCCTTTGTCAATAGATTTTATTTGCACTAGTAAATGTAAAGCTGTTTCAGTGGAATAAATAAACAAACTGCATAAATTTAGCATTGCATTATGAAATTTCAGAATTGTATAAATGACTAGTTACAGTTTATTCATTCTTAACAGGAAATTTTCATCTGGTGTCCAGAATTATATTAAGGCTGTGTATACGGAATACACTGATTCCACTTTTACAACACCAAAGGCAAAACCTCCATGGGCTGGTCAGTATGAACCCTGCTTCCTATGAAAAACATCAAGATGATATTTGAATTCAACAAACAGAATGTTAAGTAATTTCTGTTTTCCATCTGTTTCAGGTATTCAAGGCCCGACTATCAGAACAGTGGTGAACGACAGGGTTGTGGTGCACTTCAAAAACTTTGCATCACAATCTTTCAGTATTTCTCCCATCGGCGTTCCGTACTGGAAACAATCAGAAGGTAAACGGAATGTGCTGCGGACTTGCATTCATCTTCTCGGAATTCTATAGATGTTTACATTTATTCTCTTTTATCCAAAGAGACTTACAATTGAGGAACACAACAAGAGATTCATCTTAAAGAGGCAATAAACAAGAGAAGTGCCAGTAATACAAAGCTTCAGCTATCGTTCGCAATAGTACAGGCTAGAACAGGAAGGATTAAGGAATTAATTCCAGACTGCACAATTAACTTTAGTTAATTCACAGCATCATTATAGACTCCATTTGAAATTCTGGAATTTGTTTTGTAACACTGGAGATATTAATAAATTCCAGAGTGCTTAACATGCATGCGATTTCCTGTTTGACAGTTGTATAAACCAACATATAGTAAGTCTGGGCTTACCCACAGGAAAATGAAAGCAATATCCTGAGATAGCAGCAATATCCTGACAGGTTTTAAAAACCCATAGTGTGTAAAGATAAACCTCAACATCCTTCTGCTTTTCAATGGCAGGCGCGGGGTACGAAGACTCCAGTTCTCTTCAAGAGAGAGTGGATGATTCAGTGCCTCCTGGTGGTTACTACAAGTACGTGTGGGACATTTCCCCCAACTCTGGACCAACCACATCAGACCCGGACTGTCTCACCTACATTTACTCATCACAGGTCGACATCATCCGAGACTTCAACAGCGGACTCATCGGGACTTTGCTGATCTGTAAACCAGGTGCGACACTGATCCTTCTCTGTTGGGATGTGTCAAACATATTAATTTAGAAGTAAAATATCAGTTTAAAGGGGTCCTATTCTGCTTTTTCCCATGTTCATCTCTCTTTAGTGTGTAATGTTGCTGTTTGATCATGAAAGTGTCCCTCCAACGGGAGTTCTTCTCTATATCAGTGTCAGTGTTTCTGAACTCCTGAAACGCCTCCATTGTAGTCTTGAGTTCCCTTTCGAGGGAACTCCCACTGCGTCGGAACGACACTTCGGGGATACTCCCTAAGCACTAGCGAATCTGAAGTCCGTATAGCCACTAAACCAATCTGATTGGCGTGCGTGATGACGTCATCGTGACGGCGTACCCGGAAGTATAAAGCGGGAGCCGGCGCACTGAAACGGCAGTTATTGCTCTTCAGCATAGCGCTCTCTGTTGAAATTGTCTGTCTATTTACTGTTGTTTGTCACAGTTGCAAAAGTGTGTGAATGAAAAGAAAGAATGGAAAAGAATGTGAGAGAGTTTAAGCAGTGTGTGCATCTGTGTCCCTGCTTTATTCGGGCTCAGATGCACACCTGCTTTGTGTGCAGTGTCTGGGTGTTGAGCATGCTCAGGCAGTTCTCGAGGGAACTGCCTGTCAGTGGAAAAGCTGCTCACACTCAGACTGCTGGCTCTCGGCTGGCCGTGTTCGATGAGACCGGCCAGCTTTGTGAGCCCCAGGGTTCTGGACCCGCGATCGCTGAGGCGTCTCGGTGTCACAGACCATGGGGTTCACAGAAGGACTGGTCAGCGGGATCTGGGACTGCTGCGGCACTTTCCCAATCCTTGTCTGACAGTTCTAAAGATCTTCCTCCCCGTGTGGAAGCCCGCGCTGCGGCTTCTTCCCCCGGGGTTGAGGATCTGATGCTTAAAGAGCTGGACCCGCGATCGCTGAGGCGTCTCGGTGTCACAGACCATGGGTTTCACATAAGGACTTATCAGCGGGATCTGGGACTGCTGCGGCACTTTCCCAATCCTTGTCTGACAGTTCTAAAGATCCTCCTCCCCGTGTGGAAGCCCGCGCTGCGGCTTCTTCCCCCGGGGTTGAGGATCTGATGCTTATTCTCTCCGGTTCCGAGGAGCCAGACGAGTGGTGCATCAGGGCAGGTGGAGAAGCAGGAAGTGTTTCATCGCTTCATCCACTCGCCCAAGAGGAGCTAATTGAGGTTTTTGACTCGTGTGGTGGCCAAATTGAAGACCAATTGGCCACAGGAAGTGCCGGAAATTCAGCCACCTAGTAGGCTGGACGACCGGTTTCTTTCTCGCCGGGTCCAAACACCTCGCCGGGGTTTACCTTTCTTCCCGGACCTACACATCGAGGTGTGTAGGTCGTGGAGGAAGCCCTAAAAGAGCTCGATGAGGGCGACGGTCCCTCTTCGGAGGATGTGCTGGAGCTACGGAGGGCTGCAGATTTGTCTCTCCGCATCACCAGGGAGATGGCCCGTGCTATCAGCCGGGCCATGGCCTCCGTGGTGATGGTGGAGAGGCATCTCTGGCTGAATCTATCGGGGATGAGGGAGAAGGATAAGTCCTTCCTCCTAGACTCCCCGATTTCGCCTTCTGGTCTATTTTGGTGACGCGGTTGAGACCGTTGTCGCCGGGTACCAGGAGGCGAAGATGCAGTCAGCGGCCTTCCGTCAGTGCCTCCCTCGCCACTCAGAGCCTGGGAAAGCGGCCCCTAGGGGGCAGCCTCAGCCATCTACCAGCTCCTTGCACCGGCAGGTGCAGAAGGAGAGCGTCGCCTCTAGAGCCCCTCCTCCAGGAGCCTGGCAACAGAGGCGGCGTTCTCACCAGCAGTCCCAGCAGCGGTCTTTCACTCCTGGAGGCGATCTGAGGAACGTACTCCAGGGAGGGAGGCTGCTGGGAAGAAGTCCTAGTTTCGGCTGGACTTCGAAGAGCGGTCCCCCCCCCCCCGCGGGGGAGCAACCGAGGTTGCTTCCTCTGCGGCGCTCCGGGGAAATCCCGCCGTCTATGACGCTTCGGGCCCCATCGATTTCCCGCGAACGCATGCTGCTCCAGCCGCCTCCGGAAGGACTTGCGGCTGGGCAGCTAACGCGTCCGCACATAGAGAATCGTTCCCAACCACTTCCTGCCGGTCATCCGCTTCAGGGGGTTGGGGACAACGCTCGTGTAACACCCGAAGCCAGCCTCGAGAGGCTGGTTCCCTGAGTAGAGTATCTCGGCGCATGAAAATGCCTTCCGAATATTTCTACATGGGTCCTGCGTACTGTAGACAAAGAGCAGGGTCGGGTAAGGGAACTGGTAGAATCCTTGCTGGCGAAGGAAGCCTTAGGGTGCGTTCCTCCGCCAGAGAGGGAGTCCGGGTTCTACAGCCGGTACTTTATAGTTCTCGGAAGGGAAGGAGAGTGGCGTCCGGTAGACCTGAGGTATTTGAATCGGTCTCTGAGGAGGCTCGGTTTCAAAATGCTCATGGTCTCCATCATCGTGAGTTAGATCCAGTTCGAGGACTGGTTCGTCACGATAGATCTGAGGGACGCATACTTCCATATCTTCATCCTTCCATGTCAGGAAGTTCTTGAGGTTCGCCTTCAGGGGCGAGGCGTACCAATATCGAGTGCTTCCCTTCGGTCTAGCTCTTTCCCCACGCACATTCGCAAGGTGCATGGATGCAGCTCTGGCTCCATTGAGACTCCAGGGCATCCGTGTGCTGAATTATCTCGACGACTGGCTCATATTGGCCCAGTCGTAGGGGATGGCAGTTCGGCATTGAGGTGTCGCTCTGGCCCATATAAGGTGCTTGGGGCTGAGACTCAACACAACAGGTGTGTTGGCGCCGTCCCGGAGGACTACGGTTCTAGGGATCGTATGGGACTCGACCACGATGCGGGCACAATTGTCTCCCGCGCGAGTCGAGACCATACTGGCGATGGTCTCAGAAATAAGGCTAGGCCACAGCATCACTGTAGAGCACTTTCAGGAAGTGCTGGGGCTCAGGGCAGCAGCGTCCAACGGGATACCCTTTGGCCTGCTGTACATGAGACCTCCACAGTGGTGGCTGGAAACCAAGGGGTTTCCCCCAGAGGGAATCCTTTCCGTATGATCAGGGTAACGCGCAGATGCCTTTGTTCCCTAGTTATATGGAAGAAACCTTGGTTTCTGTCCCAGGGGCCAGTGTTGGAGCGTCCTGTTGCCGGAAGTCCGCTTCAACAGACGCCTTCCTCACTGGCTGGGGCGCGGTCATGGACGGCCGCTTTGGGGGAAAGTCCTAGCTTTGGCTGGACTTCCGAGAGCGGTTCCCCCCGTTGAGTGGCAACCGAGGTTGCTTCCTCTGCGGTGCTCCGGGGAAATCGAGGTAATCCCGCCGTCTATGACGCTTCGGGCCCCATCGATTTCCCGCGAACGCATGCTGCTCCAGCCGCCTCCGGAAGGACTTGCGGCTGGGCGGCTAACGCGTCCACACATAGAGAATCGTTCCCAACCACTCCTGCCGGTCATCCGCTTCAGGGGGTTGGGGAGGAGGCTCGTGTAACACCCGAGGCCAGCCTTGGGAGGCTGGTTCCCTCAGTAGATTATCTCGGCGCATGGAATGCCTTCCGAATATTTCTACATGGGTACTGTAGAAGAGCAGACATCCTGTCGAGGCAGGGGCTGAGGCCCGGGGAGTAGCGACTCCACCCAGGGGTGGTGGCGTCTCGAGGGACGTCCCACTGTCCACTGTGGTGTTCCATCACGCATCCAGCCCCGCTGGGGTTGGATGCCATGGTTCAGACGTGGCCGAGGCTGCGTCTGTACGCTTTTCCCCCGATTGCTCTGCTCCCGGGAGTCCTGGACAGAGTCCGCCAACAGGGGGTCAGCCTACTTTTAGTAGCACCCCGTTGGCCGACGCGAGTTTGGTTCTCGGATATCATAGCTTTGCTGGCAGGTCCTCCATGGCAGATTCCTCTGAGGAGGGATCTCCTATATCAGGCAGGGGGCACTATATTTCACCCCCGGCCGGAGGTTTGGAACCTTTGTGTCTGGCCCTTGAGGGGGTCAGGTACCTAGATATTGGCCTGTCGACAGAGGTGATAGAGACCTTACTCAGTTCTAGGGCTCCATCTTTCAGGAGACTGTACAGCCCCAAGTGGTGAGCCTAGGGAGCATGAGGTGGTCCCAGTTAACTGGCCGGTGGCTTCAGTGCTGGAGTTCCTCCGAGATCGCTTCTCTGCGGGTCCAACCCCGTCCACACTCAGGGTGCCCGTGGCTGCCATAAGGCTTTCCACACTCCTTTGGGTGATGGGCTTGGGTAGACACCATCTGGTTGTACAGTTCCCCTGTGGGGTTCGGTGGATGCGGCCTGTGGCTCGTTCCAGAGCTCCCAACCTGGGATCTGGCAGTGGTTCTCGAAGGCTGGCTGAGGCCCCCTTCGGACCATTGGAGTCGGATGAACCAGGGAACTTAGGATTGGCAGTTCCCTGGTTCTTCAGGCATTACATCCCCCGCCTCACGTGACGGCGGAATAAGAGACCTTCACTGTGAAGCACTTTTGAGTGCTGGGGCTCAGTTCAGCAGCGTCCAAGGGAGACCTTTTGACCTGCTGCACGTGAGACCTTGACAGTGGTGGTTGGAAACCAAGGGGTTTCCCCCAGAGGGAATCTTTTTCGTATGATCAGGGTAACGCGCAGATGCCTTCGTTCCCTAGTTATATGGAAGAAACCCTGGTTTCTGTCCCAGGAGTCAGTGTTGGGAGCGTCCTGTTGCCGGGAAACCGTTTCAACAGACGTCTCCCTCATTGGCTGGGGCGCAGATGGCGCTTGGGTTCCCCAGTCCTAGTTGTGCCCGGTCTCCGGCTTCACACTAGGGCAGGCACTACCCTCGGTAAGGTCCCAAGGGTCAGTTTTGGGAGCGTCCTGTTGCCGGGAAACCGTTTCAACAGACGTCTCCCTCATTGGCGCCTCCCTTCCCCTCGTTCCCCGAAGTGTCGTTCCGAGGCAGTGGGAGTTCCCTCGAAAGGGAACTGCTCGGGTTACGTCTGTAACCCTTGTTCGCTGAGAAGGGAACGAGCACTGCGTCTCGTCACCACACCTCGGCACGCCTGGAGCGCATGCTTCAGAGCAATAGCTGCCGTTTCAGTGCGCCGGCTCCCGCTTTATACTTCCAGGTACGCCGTCACGATGACGTCATCACGCACGCCAATCAGATTGGTTTAGTGGCTATACGGACTTCAGATTCGCTAGTGCTTAGGGAGTATCCCCGAAGTGTCGTTCCGACGCAGTGCTCGTTCCCTTCTCAGGGAACAAGGGTTACAGACGTAACCCGAGCAGTTTTCTTCCGGGAACCAACACATCACAATATTCCTCATTTAAATAATTAATACGCAGAATAAAGGGGCGGGGCCTGGTTGAGTGAGTTAGGAGTGTGTTGAAACTGGCGGTCATGTTAAGGGGCGGGACGTTTCCCAAACACTTGACCAATCACAACACACTGCTCCAGACGACCAATCAGAGCACAGTGTGCTTTTCCAAAAGAGGGCTTCATAGAGACGGGAACTAAACAGAGCGTTACTGACAGACTGGGAAGAGACGAGCTGCAACAATGGAGAATATGGGGAAAATTGTGTTTTTGTATTAAAGGCTATTCTAGTAGAGCCCAAAAACAACATCAAGACCTAACCACTAGGCCAGTGTTATATATTTTGTTCAGTTGAGTACTTACAATATCCCAAATGTGTCCAACTATTTGTAAATCGTGAGAAATTGCTATTTTAACACTCGGCCCTGCTCTGCTTCATAATACAGTAACGTTAATAATCGCATCCTATCCCGATTCTTTTCCACCGGTTGTGAGGTGAAGACCACATGTCTCAAGATTCTGCACTCAAACTTGGCGTCATCAAACTACGCCTTTGTTTTGAACAGGCTACCTCTAGTGGACGGAAAAGTTACATAGTGCACCTTTAAAAGGGCATAATAGGTCCTCTTTAATGATATGTACTGAATGAGACTGCTAATAAATATGTGACATTTCCTTTAACATTTGACCCCTCTCAGAGGCTCTGACGGAGGAGAGAGAGCGGAAGGTCAAAGAGTTTACTTTGCTTCTTGCTGTCTTCGATGAGAGTAAGAGCTGGTACCAGGAAGTGAGCAGAGCAGACAAACTGAAGAAAACCTCCAGCCCGACCCAGTACCACACCATCAATGGATACATCAACTCTACTTTACCAGGTGCAAAACTACTTCTACACTAATGGTCAAAAGTTTGGAATAATTAAGGGTTTTTAATGTTTTTGAAAGAATACTGTATTTATTTGAAAAAAAAAAGTAATATTGTGAAATATTTTTCTATGCGAATATATAGTAAAGTGTAATTTATTCCTGTGATCAAAGTTGAATTGTCTTCAGTGTCACATGATCCTCCAGAAATCATTCCCATATGACGATTTGATGCTCAAGAAACATTTCTGATAACTATTAATGTTGAAAACAGTTATGATGCTTTCAGATTTCTGTGGACACTCAAAATGATTTTTTTTTTTTTAATGAAATGAATACTTATAATCAGCATCTTCAAATCTTATATAATGTTACTAAATATTTATTTTGAACTTTATTGGAATGCTGACAAATTACAGCTTCTGCAAAAAAATTAAAGCAGCAGAAATGTTTTCAATATTGTGATTTCTGAAGAATCATGCACTGAAGATTGGAGTAATGGTGCTGAAAATTCAGCTTTGATCACAGGAATAATTTTTTATTTTTTATTTTATGCATTCTCATTTTTTTATTTTTGTTACTGGGTTGAACATATTCTTTACAGGTTTAATAATATTTAACACTCTACTGTTTTGAGTTGACACATGTTGTAATTCTCACGTATTCTGTATCTCTGCTCTTGTTTCATCAGGTCTAACCGTGTGCCAGAAGAGCCCGGTGGTGTCCTGGCATCTTATTGGTCTTGGCTCCACCCCAGAGATCCACAGCATCCAGTTTGAAGGACACACCCTAAAGGTGTTCAACCATAAGCGGGTAACCGTTGAGATGACGCCCATGACTTTCACTACGGCTCTGATGAAGCCGTCCGCTCCCGGAAAGTTCATGATCTCCTGCAAGATCCACTCTCATGAGACAGGTAAGACTTTTTCAATAACATGTACAAGGTTTCCAATTTGTACTGTAATAATTCTCATCTGAATATCATAAGTACTTACTTTGTAAAGGTAATGGCGCTAAGGTGAAGTGGGTGATGTACAAGGATACATTACATTTTCCACAGAAATATGAAGCAGTACAACTTTTTTTTTACACTGATAATAATCATAAATGTTTCTTGAGCATCAAATCACCCTATTAGGATAATGATTTCTGAAGGATCATGTGACACTGAAGACTGGAGTAATGGTGCTGAAAATTCAGCTTTGATCACAGGAATATATTACACTTTACTATATATTCACATAGAAAACAGCTGTTTTACATTGTAATAATATTTAACAATATTTCTGTTTTTACTGTATTTTTTAATCAAATAAATGCAGCCTTACTGAGCAGAAATCTTACAGACCCCAAACTTTTGAATGGTATAGTAAGTTTTGCGACATGTTCTGATAGAGGGGGCTTCAAACGTTCAAAATAAAAGAAAATAAAAGAGATAAAGTAAACTACATCTTAGTGATCATGTGCAAAAAGATTTATTAGGTATCATACTGTGTTATAGTTACTGATGAGACATGAAACGTCTTCAGAAGAATAAAAGATCATATTCGAACTTGAAGCAAAATTCACAATAACCAAATTTAATTTGTTTCATAATTTGTGAATTTTACAACAAGAACAAAGTTTTTTTTTTTTTTTTAACAGCTAGCTGCTTTGAAACAATGTGTATTGAATAAGGTGCTATACAACTGTGACAACTGACATTTTTTTATAAGGAAAAAGAGTCATGTTGTTGACCTATGATAAATATGAACTTTGTGCTTTGATGGTCTCAATGAAATTGTAAGGAACAAACTGATTTTTGACTTGGAAATGTAATTGAATTAAATTCTAAGAATTCTGTTATACCAAAGACTTTATATATAGGAAGATGGTACACTCCGAATACTTATGAATGGGAGAAAGTGCAACGCCCAATATGGCGAATTAGCCCTGCCTTCTAAATGAAAGAGCCAATCGTTGATTAGTAAAGTCATCGCACCACTGCAGCTGCTGTTAGAAGCTCTGGTTGCTATTTTTTTTATCATGACTCAAGCGTTTAGATGGTTATAAGACAGTTGTTGTCAGATTTAATTCACTTGCATGTCTGAGAGGCGTTTCAAAGATGGCCACAGAGTGAAAGGACAATGTCAGTGTTTCTGAACTCCCGGAAACACTTCCATTGTAGTCTTGAGTTTTCTTCCAGGAACCAACACGTCACAATATTCCTAATTTAAATAACTAATATGCAGAATAAAGGGACGGGCCTGGTTGAGTGAGTTAGTAGTTTGTTGAAACTGGCGGTTATGTTAGGTAGTAATGGGGAATAGACTCCAAAAAAGTTGGTTCCTCGACTCTGAATAGCCCCATAGTTGGGGTCGACTCCAGCACAGGAATCGACTCTCTGTGTCGACTCTGTTGCTGTGTCTGAAATCACTCACTTGTTTACTTATTCTCTAATTCCTATATAGTTCATGGCAGTTGGGTGCACTATATAAGCAAGGAGAGAATGAAATGAAGCGAGGAAATCGGACACTGACTTAGTACACTGCATCAGAGAGCTGTTGCAGAAACTTTGTCCCACATATTTATCCTACATGTACTGTAGCTTATTAATGCAAATCTATACATATTAATGCAATAAATATGTATAGATTTGGTTTTCCATGGTTAACCTTTGTGTTCATAATAATTAAACTAACCATAAATCATATGCTGCATGATGGAGAATATGGGGAAAATTTTGTTTTTGCATTAAAGGCTATTCTAGTAGAGCCCAAAAAACAAAATCAAGACTTTGTTTTAATGTTTTTCTAATGTTCAATCCTCCTCTCCAGCTGGTATGAATGCATTCTTCACTGTTGATAACTGCCCTGAACCTGTGGCGGTCCCAATCCCAGACAAACGGAATGTCAAACATGCTGAAAATGACGAGGAGGATGATGAAAACAACATGTTCTCCATAGTGTACAAGCAAGGAGGCCCTGTATCCATACTTCGGTCGAGCGCCAAGGGGAGACCTAAAGTGTGGGTCCATTACATTGCTGCAGAGGAGATGGACTGGGACTATTCGTCTCAAAGCGGCGACCGGTATGGCTGCAAGCATGTCCTGAGATGAATGAAAGTGAAACTGACTGAAACTAATGTTGATTTTCATGTTTAGGTCTTTAAAATCATCAGCAGCAGCATCGGAGTGGTTCAGGAAAGGTCCTCAGCGCTTGGGTGGGGTCTATAAGAAGGTGGCTTTCATAGAGTACACAGACAAGACCTTCACTGAGAAGAAAACCACTGGCAAAATGCTGATGGGTCCAGAGCTCAGAGGGGAAGTGGGTGATACCTTTCAGGTACGAAATGTAGATCTAAAGAGATACAGGCATGTGATCAGCTAAAGACAAAAAAGAGGGAAAACCTGAGGGGTTACATCACAATCATAGCGAATTGATGATCGCACTCAGCCATATCACAAACATGCAAAGTCAAAATTCATTAAAAAAGTTACTCGTATTTGGACCTTTGAACTGCTCTGATCGTTCGGCCGTAGATCTGTATTGGCCGATAATATCACATTCTCTGACTCGATCGGTAGTTACTAAATTTGTCACTCAAAAACCAATCCCAATTTGATGACGTAATATATGTGATGACTTTAGTTACAACGATAACAGTGTAACTGAACTGACTGACAGCCTGCAATTATGGCCTGTTTACACCTGGCATTAAGATGTGTTTTGGTCGATCGGATCACAAGTGGACGACGCTAAATACAGGTGTTAACAGGGTCTAAAACGTTTTTGAGCTTGTCCACTTTCTACCACTTCCAGAGGTAGTGGAAAACACATTCAACCGGATTGCTTTCATAGTGTAAACGCTCGTGGGCGAATGTGTTCGAACAGACAAAAGACCATCTTCTCTCCACCTACTGACCTAATGCGTAAACATTATGGGAAGCGTGCTAGCCAGATGGAATTTAAACTTTGTCAGCTGGAGACCCAAGTTTGGTTTGAAGAGGAAAAGCGTTCCAAGCTCAAAATTCTCTCACCATTACTGATTTCTGACACACACTAACAGCGTTCGACTGGTCTTGCAGTTGTCAGAGCAGAAACTAAAGCTGATGTTCTCTGTTTTTCCGCCGTCTTCTTTCACGTTCATATGTAAATTGTGTGAGCCTATTTTGTCCATTAGATCTAAAGATCTGAAAAAGCCCATGCATTTATCTCCCCTTGAAGAAATCAGGACAGAAGTGTTTGAAAGTGGACAAAAGAGACCAGGGGCCAGATTTACTAACAGCTTGCTGCAGTACAAACCGTAAAAAAAACTATTGGCAGGATTTACTAAAGACACACAGTAATAAATTAGCACTATAAAGGCATGGACAGGGTCATTTTTGCGGCTGACCTTATTCCATATGCATTTGTAGAAGTTTCCCTTTTAGGCACAACATTTGTGGGAGGAGAATATTTAAACGAATCATGTGCTGTGATTTACTAAGGTTTACGCTAGTCAGTTTACTGTTGTTTGCAGCATTATTTACTGCCCAAAAAAGCATGTCTTAAACCAGACTCTAACTGGAAGATTGCATTGGTCATCATGGAAATGATCTGGCTGCGTCTATCTGCTTTATTTTGTGCGTAGTCAGTAGATCACGAGCAGAATTTTACACTCCCATCTGAATTTTTGTAAATCTGGCCCCAGGTGTAAACGGGAATGTCTCCCCCTCATCTACTTGTGATCCGATCGACCAAAACGCATCTTAAAACCAGGTGTAAACAGGGCCTATGTTCAGTTTTAAAGTCTTGTCGGCTCTTTATTAAGCTAAATATCCTAATATGGAAAGTGTTTTGCATAAGCTCTGTTTTTAAAGGCCTTCACAGTAAATTGAATGTTTTTTGTGTTTTTGATTCTCAATTAATACAACAATTACAACATTACTGTAAATAATATAACCATGGCAACATCTGCGGTATTACTTTATCTGGAAAAAAAAATATTAACTGTGACAGTCAACAGAGAGCTTACATATCACACAAAGATTGAATAATCGGGATTGGCCAATCAAGATGACAAGAAATCGGTAGATGCTATCGGCTACTTTGAACTAGGGCTGGTCCGAATACCATTTTTTGAGCTTCGGAAGTAATCAACACCCCTTCGGAGGGAGGGGGGTGAACATATTCTCTCTAATAGAATCTGGAGAAGCGGCGCACCTCATGCGGGCAGGGCTTATACGATCTGAGAATGGACACTGCACTAGTGATTCAAAGTACACAGGTCTGTTACGTCCCAGTAACAAGCTCTTATATATTTCACAGTAGATTCATTTAGATTGATAATAATAACGGGTAATAATAGGCTTGCTGTGATAGTCGGTGTTAGTGTTCAGGCATAACACTGGTAACATCACTTGCCCACGCGGCACCGCCCCTACCGTTATTGATATTTTATAGTAGTAAAAATCATTTTGTTTAGTTAGAGAACGAATTAACTACAATTAAAAACTGAACGTGCATCGTGAGCCGAACAAGAGTCTCAGCACAGATCAGCAGCAGGAGTCAGATTTCATTCATCAGAGAGTGAGGAGGTGAATGACAAGATGATTATGTAATATTTGGTTTCAAAATGTAAAAGTGCCTATTTAAGGGAGTTTGTCATTGTACTGTTTTGTTGTTGTGTTTCTCATTAAGAATAATAGGCTAATGAACCCACCATTCAAGCAACCAGCCCCCAAATTAACGATAAGCCAAAAGTAAAATGCTCACGGCCGCACTAATTCATTCACAGCCACACTGTCATTTGTTCACAGCCACACTGTCATTCATTCAAGGCTGCACTGTCATTCATTCACGGCTGCACTGTCATTCATTCACAGTTGTGCGCTAGTCTAGACAGAGAATACTTCATTGCAGCGTTGCAAGGAACACTTATGCTAAGAAGCAAATATATTTATTAAGTATAACGAGGTTGGGTTCCTATTCAACTGTCCATCCTATTAAAAACGGCTCGGCTATAAGATAATTGTATTGTATAATAAGTGTTGTATTGTGTTATATAAAAGTGTTTAATAATAAGTGTTATATAAAAGAGTATTGTATTTCGCCAGATTTTATAGTGTAAACATATTCAAGCGTGAATGAGAACCGTTTCGAGGGGGATGCCAGGTGTTCGAAAAAAAAAAAAAAAAAAAAAAAAATTTGAATCCCAAAACTGAAATTCGAATACCAACCCACCGAACGAATATTCGAATATTCTGGTCCAGCCCTACTTTGAACCCTGACTAACTGTCCCACAGATGGCGCCACAAGCTCGAGCAGTGCTGCCAGAAGAAATCCGTGCATGAAATTTTTTTATTAGAAAACGTACAATTTTTCACAATTTCAATCATCATAAAGTAACCAGTGTGGGTCATACTTTTCAGGTCGGAAAATACGGAAATCTGTATATATACAGAAAAATCACATCCTTGGAGATTGTTTCCCTAAAGTGTTGTCATAATGGTAGAGCGTGGCATAAGCAATGCAAGAGGTCATGGGTTCGATTCCAAGGGAAAGCAAGAACTGATCAAATTAATGCAATGTATAAGGGTCTGCCACATGCATAAATGTAAATCTCTTCACTTTTATGTTGTTCCAAACCTTTATTTATTTCATGAAACACAAAAAGAGATGCTGGTTGCTATTTTGCATTTCAATAAAGAGAATGTGAAATTAATATTCAGTGAGAGATCATTGACAGTTCATCTAGATATTTAAAATCGTGATTTAACGGAAGTAGCAGCAGATCTTTTCTTCTATACTGATGCTTCAAGATTCAAATTCAATGCTGACTTTAAAGTGTTAAACTGAGACAATTAATTTGATGTGATTCATTTTTTCGAAGCTTTCTGAAATTCACTCGTTTGTATTTCTCTATTAGATTGTTTTTAAAAATAAGGCCAGTCGACCATTCAACATGTATCCAAATGGGCTAACCAGCGTTCAGCCTTTGAGGACAACAAACAAAGGTTTGACAATAGATTGTTACAATTTATTTTTCATATTTTTCATTTGTATATTGTTTTAAATTTTAATAAAAGCTTTTTAAATAAAACTAGTTAAAGTAATTATAATTTTTATTTATTTTTAAACATGTCTATAGTTTATTAATTTTATTCCAGTTTTAGTTATTTTAGTACTTCGAGTTAAACAGAACATTTGAAATGAAAATGAGATTTGTTGCCTTGAAAATTAGCTTAAACCAAAGACGTTTACATATTATTTTATTACATATTATGTTTATTTTATTTCAACAAACAAATCAAAACTAAAAATATGTTTTTATTTTTTGTTAAAGATAATAACTCTGTTGTCAAATAGAGTTATTCTAGTCAAATAACTTTCAATGGAATTAATGTATATTTTCCTCTGTTTGTGGGTTGAAGACAAACAGGTGGATCTCCATTCTTTGGCCATTCCACCAGGTGAGATAATGGCGTACCTCTGGAAGCTGACAGCAGATGATGGACCCACAGATGCCGACCCACGATGCCTCACCCGCTTGTACCAGAGTATGGTGGATCCTGTTCGGGACGTGGCATCTGGGCTGGTGGGACCCCTTATCATCTGCAAATACCAATCTCTGGACAAAAGAGGCAAAGTGGTGAGAAGAGACCCTGATGTAGCTCTGTTTATCTCAACCCAGGCTCATTGGAAAAACGTGCCTGCATGTGGCGGCATTTCTGCAAAATTGTATTGCATTGCTTCATTCCACATTTTCACTTTTAGAGTGGCGCTAAAAGAGCATTCTGTTTTATTCAAACCATATGAACGTAAATGTGCCAAAATTGTATTTCTACCAGAAAGACTCAGGAAGCCAGATGAGTAAAATTAAGTAACACATTTATTAACAGCAAATGTAAAACTTTTAGACACTGCTTTGGATGCGACTAGCTTAGTGAACTCTGTAAATTGTTCGGTTCCAGCTGTAAAGCCCTTGCAGCTGGGCAACTGGGGGACTGTGAGACGGCATAGTCGCGGATCAAAAAAACACTCTTCCATTTCGATTAGAACATCAAACAGGTTTTCCCCGCTCAGTGAAGCACCCACTGAGAATCCTGTTGAAAGTGCCCTAGTTATTGGCGATTCTATTACACGGAACGTGAAAATAGAGACAATAGCCACCATAGTCACATGTTTACTGGGAGCCAGAGCACCTGACATCAAAGCAGATTTAAAAGTGCTGGCAAATGCTTATTGTAAATTCTCTAAGATTATTATTCACATCGGCACTAATGATGTTCAACTTCGCCAGTCGGAGATTACCAAAATTAACATTAAAAAGGGTGTGTGAACATTTTTTGCTCTGGTCCCCTCCCTGTTCACTGGAGTGATGAGATACTTAGCAGACTATCATCACTCAATGGCTGGTTGTCTAAGTGGTGTCTGCAAAATAACATGGGGTTCATAGACAATTGGAAAAGCTTTTGGGGCAGACCTGACCTGTGGTGCTGTTCTTCTCTCTAGTAATTTGGCACATAGTCTTAGAGCTAAACCTTGACTAATGGGGGACCAGGTCAGGAAGCAGACGGACTGGCTTAACCGACCGTCTGCTAGCTGTCTCACGTCACAGAAGTCAGATAAATCCCAACACATAGAGACTCTTTCACCTAGATATTATCACATAGAGACTGTGTCTGTACCCCGAATTAGTAAATACAAAAAAAACATCAAAACCATTCAACGGTAAAAAAATGTCCAACAAATAAAAAACAGATATAATACAGACGAACAAATAATAAAGCTTGATCTGCTGAATATTCGATCCCTTTCCCCAAAAGTGCTTATTGTTAATGATATGATTACAGATAATAATCTAGATGTGCTGTGTTTGACAGAAACCTGGCTAAAACCTGACGACTACATTACTTTAAATGAGTCCACTCCCCAAGATTATTGTTATAAACACAAGCCACGTCTGAAAGGTAAAGGGGAGGTGTTGCTGTAATTTATAAAAATATCTTCAGGATTACTCAGAAGTCTAGTTTCAAATATAATTCCTTTGAAGTTTTGGTGCTTTATGTAACATTATGTAGTGTAATTGATAAATCCTGTTTGACATTTGTGCTGGCTACTGTATACAGGCCACCAGGGCACAATACAGACTTTACCAAAGAATTTGCTGATTTTTTTATCAGAGTTAGTACTGGCTGCAGATAAAGTACTAATTGTTGGTGATTTTAATATCCATGTAAAAAGACGCATTGGGATTGGCATTTAGAGACATTCTAAACTCTATTGGAGTTAGGCAACACTCAGTGTCAGGACCCACTCATCGCCGTAATCATACTTTAGGCCTAATATTGTCACATGGAATAAATGTTGATACAGTTGAAATTCTGCAGCAGTGCGATGACATCTCATTACCTAGTATCATGTATACTTAATTTAGCTAAGGCTAAGCCGTCCCCTCGCTTCAAATATGGCAGGACTATCACTGCTGCCACTAAAGACTGCTTTGTAAATAATCTTCCTCATCAGTTTCATCTCCTCAGCATCCCAGATAGGCTAGAGGAACTCGATGCTGAAACAGAAACTATTGACTCTCTCTTTTCCAGCACTTTAGACACAGTTGCTCCCCTGCGCTTAAAGAAGATAAAAGAAAATAGTCCAATGCTGTGGTACAACGAGCACACTTGGGCCCTTAAAACAGCAGTCAGAAAAATTAAGCGCAGCTGGAGATTGGAGGTTTTTCACATTTTGTGGAAAGACAGCATGATTGCATACAGAAAGGCCATAAAAACTGCTAGATCTGCTTATTTCTTGACTCTCTTAGGAGAAAACAAACACAACTCTAGGTATTTATTCGATACAGTGACTAAATTAACCAAAAATAAAGCTTCAACTTCTGATGTTTGTAAACAGCACAGCAGTAATGACTTTATGAACTTCTTTACGTGCAAGATTGATAATATTAGTAAAAAAAGTATAACCATGCAGCCGTTTACTACAGTATCACATCAGACAGAGCATTGTAGTGTCACTGAGGAAAAATTACACTCATTCACTGCTATAGGAGAAGAAGAAAATGGCTAAACTCGTTAAATCATCAAAATCAACAACATATGCTCGACCCTATACTGACTAAGCTATTAAAAGAGATGCTTCCAGAGGTCATAGATCCTCTTCTTAATATCATTCATTCATCCTAGTCATTAGGATATGTACCGAAAACATTTAAGTTGGCTATTATTAAACCACTTATTAAAGGTCCCGTTCTTCGTGTTTTTTTGAAGCTTTGATTGTGTTTACAGTGTGCAATATAACATGTATTCATGTTTCGCGTGTAAAAAAACAGTATTTTTCACCCAATTTACTTATCTGTATACCGCTGTTTTCACTGTCCTAAAAACGGGCTGATGAGTTCCTTGTTCTATGAAGTCCCTCCTTCAGAAATACGCAACGAGTTCTGATTGTGCCAGCGGTTCCCGTGTTGTGATTCGACCGCAGCTTAGCGCACATTTCCCGGTTCCTGTGTTGTGATTCGACAGCAGCTTAGAGCATGTTGTACGGAAAGGTAACGCCTCTTAATGGGGAGATGTATGCGCTCAATGATCTCTACAGCGTCCCTGGGAAAGCCAAACAAAGGTGATTTGACTCCGGGATGAAAATAGCAGCGTCTCGACGACATGGCGACAAACACACTCAAACGCTTTTCTCCACGCAACACTTCCTCTTCTCCACGTGGGACAGCAACAAGACCACGCCCCCTTTTTCGCGTATTCTTGTGGGCGGAGGTTAGTCTGTTCTACTGTTCTACTGACGTAATTAAAGCAGGAAGTACCAGGATGTAGTCCAAGCCGGCCGTTCGCTGTAGGCTTTGAAAGGGAACTTCTGTTAAATAAAATATCTCGCTTAGCATTTAACTTTGAGCTTTATAATTTTACAGGTATTATTTATGCTCTAACAGCAACATTACACACTAACTAAAGTTTGAACAGTGGGATCACGAAGAACGGGACCTTTAAAAAAACGCAACTTGATCCTACAGAATTAGTAAATTACAGGACAATCTCAAATCTACCCTTTCTGTCAAAAATACTAGAAAAGACAGTGCCCTCACAATTATGCTCCTTTTTAGAAAGAAATGGTATCTGTGATGATTTCCAGTCAGGATTTAGACTGTATCATAATACTGAGACTCATCAGAGTTACAAATGATTTACTCTTATCATCTGATCGTGGTTGTATCTCTCTATTAGAGTTACTCGATCTAGTGCTATCGACCACAACATTCTTTTGAAAAGACTCAAAAATTATGTTGGCATTAGTGGAACTGCATTGGCATGGTTTAAATCATACTTATCTGACCGTTATCAGTTTGTAGCAGTAAATGAAGAGATGTCACAACGATCACAAGTTCAGTATGGAGTACCACAGGGCTCAGTGCTAGGACCATTGCTTTTCACCCTGTACATGCTACCACTGGGAGATATCAAGTCAAGTCAAGACTATTTATATAGCGCTTTTAACAATGCAGATTGTTTCAAAGCAGCTTCACAGTGTTAAACAGGAAAATAATGCAACAGAATTTTATTCAGCTGTATAGCTGAATATATGTCATCAGTTCATTTCAATTATCATACAGTGACAATGTGGGCTTTAGATCAGTAATTTAGTTTATATGGTTAATTTAGTTTAATAATTCGATTTATTTGGATATTTAGTTTAAAAATTTAGTGTCCCCAACTGAGCAAGCCAAGCCAGAGGCAACAGTGGCAAGAAAACCAAAACCACATCAGGTGACCTAATGGAGAAAAATAAACCTTGGGAGAAACCAGGCTCAGTCGGGGTTCCAGTTCTCCTCTGGCCAATTAACAAACAGCGTATGATTATTATTCTGACAACTTTACAGGTAAGAGGTCATAATAGATCGTAATATTCGAAAGATCGGAGGCAACACGCCGGAGACGGGTTTATTGAGGATGATGTGTCGATTAAACAATTATTGAATAGGAATAATCTAAATATCGGAGTTATCATGCCGGAGACGGGTTTATTGAGGATGCCGTATTAATGAAACAATTATTAAAGTGCAATATTCGAAAGATCGGAGGCAACACGCTGGAGACGTGTTTTATTGAGGATGACATATCGATTTAACAATTATTAAATAGGGATATTCGAACAATCAGAGTCATCACGCTGGAGACGGGTTTATTGAGGATGCCATGTCGATGAGGCAATTTCAGGGGGAGTCTAATTGACACAGTCTCTGCAGACACTTCAGGGTCATGCGTTGGTCTTGTCTGGGCTCAGGTCCACCATCTGAACTGGATATGGCCCGGATCTGGCTGACTGCAGTAGACCTCGGGATAAAACAGAGAGACTAACATTAGCGTAGATGCCATTCTTCTGATGATGCAACGAGTACATCAGGTGTTATGGGAAGTGTTCCCGGTTCCGGCTGACCTAGTTAATGCAGCCTAACAATCATTTAATTGAAAAAGTGTTTTATGTGTATGCCATAGTAAAGAGATGTGTTTTTAGTCTAGATTTAAACTGACAGAGTGTGTCTGCTTCCCGAACAATGCTAGGAAGACTGTTCCAGAGTTTAGGTGCTAAATAGGAAAAGGATCGACCGCCTGCCGTTGATTTCGATATTCTAAGAAGCATGGCATATCATTAGGAAGCATGGCGTTAGTTTTCATTGTTACGCTGACGATACTCAGCTCTATATTTCTTCACACCTTGACGGAACTTACCAATTCACAAGATTAACGTAATGCATAGTTTATATAAAAAATTAGATGACTAGCAATTTCCTGCAACTTAATTGAGAAAAAACAGAATTTTTTATTATTGGACAAAAAAACTCCACAAGTAGTAACCTAGAATACTGTCTAACACTTGATGGCTGCTCTGTCAAGTTCTCGTCGTCAGTTAGGAACAGGGGCGTAGCTAAGGGGTGGCCATGGGTGGCCAGTGCCACCCCTGTTTGAAGCTTGGCCACCCCTCTGGCCACCCCTGTTGTGCAAGCTGAAAACAGCACTTGACGAGTTGACGTTAAAATCGCCGCTCTCACACAAACAGTCTGCGCAAAGTGCGCTATTCTGAACAGCTTCCCCCCAAAACCAGTTCGACGGTAACTTCGCCCTGCAGCGGATTCTTACGATTTTATTGGTCACGACAATCACAGTACTGACCAAACACTGATTCCTAAACCACCTGTCACTAGTACCTTAACCAATGAAATTAGCTGCAGGGCGGGGTTTCTGGTGAAGGGGTTCGCTTGCGCACTGTCTGAGGTTCTGTCTCTGTGTGACGGTATAAGCGAGCGGTAATATTTCAAGTTCAGCACAAGCTGGTTTTCCTACCTTTTCGGTGAATTTGTTAAAGTTGAGGTACTGCGAATGTTTCCTTAGCAGAAACACGTTAGGGTATGCATCGTCGTTAGTCGGGACTCAGTGGGACTGCTGCATGAATGGATATTGATTTGGGAAACGCAAGTAAAAAAAACAGTTATCAGTTTAAACTAAAGGTTTTGGACTCGATATAGTGTTCCTTACAACTTAACAAAGATCCAGCGATCCATGGATATTGACATGCAGCCAGGAATCATGTTTTCCTGACATTTATATGAGCCTGATTTCGATACATAAATATTGTCATGAATGGAAAATAAAAGTTTTATTCAAATTCTGAATATATCATATATATCATATATCAGATATGTTATATCGCCTAGATAGTGTGCAAAGAGCATTCCCTTTATAATCACTAAAAGCTGTCAGTCATTCAATGAACGTGATCTCAAGTTCTGTTAATCAATTAATTTCTTACATGTCTACACTTGGAGTGTAGACCTTATTCAGAGCAGAGCCATGACAGGCTTGAACATCTGGAAAATTGGAAAATTTCCAGGTTTGAAAGTGAGGCTATGAGGGTAAGACGTACCATTTCAATGGCATCACCTGTAAAAGGCTGTATAAAGCTCCTAAATCACTTATCATTTTCCACAGCTTTTTTGTCTACTGAAACATCTTTGAAATATATTTTTTCAGTGTTTTATAAGCAGAACAATCCAAAAATACATTAAATAACAGTACAACCCACTGAAGAGATGTATGTTTATCCCCACAGCCTCACTTTCAGACTAATTTCTTTCATAAAGAAGGCGCTGCTGTGAATAAGGTCTATTAGGTCTATTAGTGCATGTACAGACCTCAGCGCTGGACAAAAACTCAGGTGGTGAGTGGATTCTAACTTCAACACCTGTGATTGGCCATTGCGTTTTAGAAATCAACAAACATGTCTGTGACTGTGATTGGCTTCATTACTCACCAAAGCGAATACCCAGATGCGCATACTCTCTATTAATCATATAAATTAGCTAATGTTAGCTAAAGTTACTGCAAATGTTAGCAAGTTAATTAAAAAAAGGTACCACAAACATTACATATACACTTACATTATGACTGTCACTGTTGTATAAGTAGCTGTTTATATTAATAATAATAATACAATCGTTTCTTTGTCTGTTTGTCTGAACTGTAGAGAGCATGAAAAGGAAAGCAAAGGAAGATAGGGGGATACATTCCTTTTTTACAAAAAGGACTAGTACCATCAGAATTGAAAATGACAAAGAGGCAGGGGGAAATACTGATACAGAGAGGACAGTAGCAGTGGAAATGTCTGGTGCTAAGAGAGGCGATGAGGAAGCAGAGATTCAGTAACTTTTCTCTTTTTGTAATGATACTTTATCTGTTTTCTTAGGGCAACATTTTGTTTGGCAAAGGACAAAGCAGTAAGCATAAAAAGTTTGAGAATTTTGTTCATGTGTGAACGACTTGTTAATTTTGTTTAGGATTTCTTTTCTGACTTTAAGCTTTTTGTCTTTTTCCCTCAAATTATCAACATACAGTACATATTTGACTTATTTTGTATGACATTGTAAATAAAATTATAATTTTTAATTATTTTTGTTCGTTTGTGATCTATATTTTCTGTAGAATTTGCTTTGGTACAGCATGTCATAGTCAGTAGTAATTTTTTTGGCCACCCCAATAAAATCACTGGGTCTTACCGGGCCACCCCTGAAAAAATGTTCTGGCTACGCCCCTGGTTAGGAACCTGGGTGTACTCTTTGATACCAATCTTTCATTTGAAATCCACATTTCTAGCATCTGTAAAACTGCATTCTACCATCTTAAAAATATATCTAAATTACGGCATATGCTTTCAATGCAAAAAACTGAACAGTTAGTTCATGCGTTCATGACCTCAAGGCTAGATTATTGTAATGTCAACACTGCACTGGCTCCCTATTAAACATTGCATACATTTTAAAATCTTGCTTATTACTTACAAAGCTCTAAATGGTTTAGCTCCCCAGTACTTGAGCGAGCTCTTAACGCATTATACTCCATCACGTCTACTGCAGTCTCAAAATTCTGATAATACCTAGAATATTAACAATAAAATGCCTTATCGACACGACATCCCAATATATACCATCTCCGCCGTGATGACTCCGATCTTTTGAATATTCCTATCTAATAATTGCCTCACTGACACGGCATGATGGCCAGAGGAGAACTGGCACCCCGACTGAGCCTGGTTTCTCCCAAAGGTTTATTTTTCTCCATTATGCCACCTGATGGAGTTTTGGTTCCTTGCCACTGTCGCCTTTGGTTTGGCTTGCTCAGCTGGGGACACAACATTTT
Organism: Romanogobio albipinnatus; assembly: GCA_023566225.1. Classification (NCBI taxonomy): domain Eukaryota; kingdom Metazoa; phylum Chordata; class Actinopteri; order Cypriniformes; family Gobionidae; genus Romanogobio; species Romanogobio albipinnatus. The sequence goes on along the minus strand of CM042246.1, from coordinate 44,799,771 downwards.
CAACTAAATATTCAAATAAATTTTCAACTGTATTACTGATCTGCATTGTCACTATATGATCATTGAAATGAGCTGGATAACATTACTGTTTTCTCCAGAGCGGCTGTACAGCCAAATCAAATTCTGTTGCATTATTTCCTGTTTAACAATGTGAAGCTGGTTTGAAACAATCAGTATTGTAAAATGCGCTATATAAATAAAGGTGACTTGACTTAGGGTGACTTGAGTGCACAAAGTGTCAGTCTATAAAGACATGGATGAGTGAGTTTGGTGTGGAGGAACTTGATTGGCCTGCACAGACTCCTGACCTCAACCCGATAGAACACCTTTGGGATGAATTAGAGCGGAGACTGCGAGCCAGGCCTTCTCGTCCAACATCAGTGCCTGACCTCACAAATGTGCTTCTAGAAGAATGGTCAAAAATTCCCATAAACACACTCCTAAACCTTGTGGAAAGCCTTCCCAGAAGAGTTGAAGCTGTTATAGCTGCAAAGGGTGGGCCAATTTTATATTAAACCCTACGGATTAAGAATGGGATGTCATTAAGTTCATGTGCATGTAAAGGCAGATGTCCCAAAACTTTTGGCAATATAGTGTATATATATTTTTTGTATTTGAACTATGTGGTTTGGACGTGGCATCCATCAAAAATAGGCTAAGCTCCTATCTCTAGCGAAGTAGCGTGGAGAGCTGCAATGCTGTACCAAGTTTAGTTGGTCAGAAAAGCCAAACATATGGAGATGGTTATGTGATGCATGCAAGCATGAAAATATATTGTGAAAATATATTGTAGGTAGAGGCATGTTTCACCAATGAGCATATGTTGTTTTATCAGATGGATGGAAATTATTATTAATAAATACAAACTATGAGTATAAAGATGGATGGTAGATTATAGTAAAGCTCCTAATGTTTTCACAGGTAACTTCAGATAAAGAGAAGAAGCTCCTGTTTACAGTGTTTGATGAAAACAGAAGCTGGTACTTTGAGGAGAACATTAAGAGGAATAGTGAAGATCCAACAAGGATTAACCGCAATGATCCAGATTTCTACAATTCAAACGTCATGCACAGTGGGTGTAGTTTTTTTTAGTCTCTGGATGTACAGCATGGGATAATCTGTGGTAGCTTTGGGTAGTTTGTATTATTATACCAAACTAAATTAACCTCAGTTTTTAATTGTCTGTTTCAGCTGTTAACGGTTTCATGTTCAATCACCTACAATTCAAGATGTGCGTTGGCGATGTCATACTCTGGCATGTAGCGAGCATTGGTATGCAAAGCAACTTCCTGTCAGTCTACTTCACAGGAAATACGTTTGAGAAGGACAAAACATATGGCACTGTCCTCACACTCTTCCCAATGACTGGAGACACGGTGACCACTGAAGTGGAGATGCTAGGTAAGTGTCAGATGTCAAGACATTGCCTGGAGGGAATGGTTTGATGCAAGGTTATTATTGTTGACTAAGATTAAAAAAAACATTTTGTAACCTGAAATAAAATAAACCTTAACTAAAATAAAATGTAAAAAAAGTTGCTACATTTCTAATTTTGTTTGAGTTGAAGTAATAAAATAACTCACATTAAAAGCCGAAAAGCTATACATCGCTGGACCAAAATTTAGAATAATTTAAAAAAGAAAATTATGTTCCCTTTCAGTCGGACGTCACTGACGAATTGGGATCACTTCAAGGAGCCCCTATCAGCTTCAAGATATAGAGAACGGGCCTATGGGTATAAACCCACGCCGTGGGTATAAACAGGAAGCGAGAGCAGCGCACTATTGTCATTCACTTCGGAGCCGCATTCTGCATCTGCATAACAAACTGCTGTTCTCACAGCAACTGTCGGTTCGGTGAGGGTGTTTGTCTCAGTGAGTGCAGACACAGGACTGCACTTATCTCCTGTGTGCTGCCGCGCTCTTCATCTGGGTGCTTCAGCACCGTTAAAAGAGCGTTTCCACACAACAGAGCAACACGGGTGTGACACTGCGTCTTTTTCAAGACGTCATTCCACCCTTGTCTCTGGATGTGGTTGTTTCCTGTCCTGACGGGACGGATCCCTCTCGCATAAACATGTTGAGACTCAACCTGAAGCGATCAACCTGAAGGACGCGTACTTTCATGTCTCAGTTTTCCCTCGATGCAGACCGTTCCTACTCATTGCGTTCAAGGGACGGGCATATCAGTACAGAGTCTTACCCTTCGGGCTGTCCCTGTTGCCCCGTGTCTTCAAGAAAGTCGCAGAGGCGGCCATTGCTCCCATCAGAGAGCATGGGGCACCTCAGCCGGTTGGGCTTTCAGGTCAAGGGAGAAAAGAGCAAAATCTGCCCCACGCAGAGGATCTCTCTTTTCTCTGTACGGAGCTGGAGTCGGTTGGTCTGACAGCGCGCCTCACCAAGGAACGCATCCAGTCTGTGTTGAACTGCTTGAATTCGTTCAAACGCAGGACAGCAGTGTGGCACAGCGGAACCATCCGTGTCCAAGTGACACAGAGTTGCCACCAAACTTTCAGCCCGTGGTCGTAACCTTCATTTCTACGGGCAGGAGTGCCTCTAGAACAAGTGTCCAGGCATGCTGTTATCTCCATGGATGCCTCATCCACCGGCTGGGGTGCCACGTCCAACGGGCTTGCAGTTTCGGGTCTGTGGACGGGGCCTCAACTGCAATGGCATATCTTTGCCTGGAGTTGTTAACAGTTCATCTTGCTCTCAGCCGCTTCAAGGAGCTGCACAGAGGCAAGCACGTTCTGGTCCGTACGGACAGCACTGTGGCCGTTGCATACGTAAAAAAAAACAGGGTGGTCTACACTCCCGTCGCATGTCACAACTCGCCCGCCATCTCCTCCTCCTCTGGAGTCAGAAGCATCTGAGGTCGCTTCGTGCCATTCACATTCCGGGCCTGCTCAATCGTGTAGCCAACGAGCTCTCACGTCAGCAAGTGCTCCCGGGAGAGTGGAGACTCCATCCCCAGGTGGCCAGCTGGTCTGGAGTCACTTAGGGACCGCACAGGTAGACCTGTTTGCCACCCCGGATACGACCGACTGCCAGTTGTTTTATTCCCTGACCCTCGGCTCGGATGCTCTGGCACACATATATGCGTTTTCCCCAGTGAGCCTTCTTGCTCAGACACTGTGCAACATCAGGGAGGACAAGGAGCAAGTCCTGTTGGTCACCCTGTATTGGCCAAACCGGACTTGGTTCCCGGAACTAGTGCTCCTCGTGACAGCAGGACCTCCTGACTCAGAGACGGGGCACCCTCTGGCACCCACGTCCGGACCTCTGGAAACTCCATGTCTGGTCCCTGGACGGGACGCGGAGGTTCTAAGTGGCCTACCACAGGACAGTGGTAGACACCATCACTTCCGCTAGAGCTCCCTCTACGAGGCGGCTCTATGTGTTGAAGTGGAACCTGTTCGTCGATTGGTGCTCTTCTCTCCGAGAAGACCCCCGAAGATGTTTGATCAGTTCGGTGCTTTCCTTCCTACAAAACGGGTTGGAGCGAAGGCTGTCTCCCTCCACCCTCAAAGTTTATGTTGCCGCTATTGCTGCTAATCATGACATGGTAGATGGAAAGTCCTTAGGTAAGCACGATCTGATCGTCAGGTTCCTGAGGGGGGCGAGGAGACTAAATCCGCCTCGCCCTCCCTCTATACCCTCTTGGGACTTAACTCTGGTGCTAACCGCACTGCAGAGAGCACTCTTTGAGCCTTTGCAGTCAGCTGAGTTAAAAGTTCTGTCTAAAGACAGTACTCCTGACTGCATTGGCCTGCATCAAGAGGGTAGGGGACCTGCAGGCATTTTCGGTCGACGAGTCATGCCTGGAATTCGTGCCCGGTAACTCTCATGTAATCCTGAGACCCCGGCCCGGATACGTGCCCAAGGTTCCCACCATTCCCTTCCAGGATCAGGTGGTGAGCCTGCAAGCGCTGTCTTCGGAGGAGGCAGACCCAGCCCTATCTTTTCTCTGTCCAGTCTGTGCCCTGCGGACTTACGTGGACCGAACGCAAAGCTTCAGGACCTCAGAGCAGCTCTTCGTCTGTTACGGAGGACAGCAGAAGGGAAAGGCTGACTCCAAGCAGAGGATGGCCCACTGGATAGTGGATGCCATCGTCTTGGCATATGAAACCCAAGACGTGCCCTGCCCACTCGGGTTAAGAGCCCACTCCACCAGGGTGTAGCTTCTTCCTGGGCATTGGCTGGTGGTGCCTCGCTGACAGATATTTGTAGAGCTGCAGGCTGGGCGACACCTAACACGTTCGCTAGATTTTATAGCCTCTGTGTAGAGCCGGTATCTTCCTGTGTGTTCACTTCTCATAGTCAGTAACACCGAAGTGCCTGTTCTAAGTGTCGGCTTGCTGCGCCATTCCCTTCCCCATGGAACAGGTACGTGCACTTATCTGTTCCAGTCGAGTTCCCCAGAAACGGCAAACCCTGTTGAGTCCTCCGCAACCCGCGGCAGTCGGATGTGGTGGAGCATCTGACGCCAGGTCTAACACTCGTATGCATTGGTGGAACTTGTGTTAGGCTGGGTTCCATATGTTGTGACCCCCACAGTGGTCCCATATGTGTATTCTTCCACGGTACAGCTCCCTACGGCGAGCTTGTGTCTTTCTCTCGGCAGAGTTTCCTCTGCCGTCTCAGTATGGTGTTGTTCCCCCGCCTATAAGGGCCTGGGCCACCCCTGAGACTCCCGTATGTTGCACTGCCCAAGGCCAGTCCATACGTGTATTCTTCACATGGTAACTCCCTCTGGGCATGATATGGCTTCCCGCAGCAGCAATCCCGGGCACACTTTCCCAGCGTTATCCAATAGTCTGCTGAGTGGGTCTTGCGGAACAGCAGTGTGACTCTCCCTGCGTGAGTTTTCCCGCCCGGAACAGATGGGGTCTGAGGGGTTCTTCGCTGGGCGCTGGAAGTGGTAGTAACTGTGGCGTTTTCCAAAGGGATCCCAATTCGTCGGTGACGTCCGATGTACGAGGGTTACCATACGTAACCGAGATGTTTTTTATTTAAAAATCTTTGTGTTCACCAAGGCTACGTTAATTTGATCAATCAAAAATACAACGAAAATGTAATATTGTGAAATATTATTACAATTTAAAATAACTGTTTTCAATTTTAATATATTTTAAAATATGACTTATTCATGTGAAGCAAAATGTTTAAGGGATGTACCAATATGAAAATGTTGGTCGATACGATAACAGATAATTCTTTATATTTAAAAGCCTTATTTTAAAAATATATTGGCCGATAAATCAAAATAAATTTTTTATATAAATTTTGAGAGCCTTATTACAAAACCAAAAGTCTCACCATTAAATGCCATGTCCTAAGCACATAATTAAAATGATAAAATATTTCAAGCAATTCAAAACCATAATGTTGAACAGTGCACATTTGAAGGAAATAATTCACTATTTATCAGCTTTAATATATGGGCCAAATGTTTTTATCAGGCCGATAACACTAACATAACATACATCGGCCAATACCGATATGGTGGACGATAAATTGTGAATCCTAAGTAATAATACTTTACAATAATTCTGTCAGGGTTGGTTGTGAGGCTGCAGCAGTCACTTTATTAAACAATTCAAACTAAATAACAAACATGCATGATAAATGCAATTAATAATTTATTAATTTATCAATTTCCATGTGTTTTAAATATTATACACTACTGATATTAATGAACTGAATGCATATTTTGATATATATTTTGTTTGTAGGTTGGGGGTTTCAATAGAAATGTATGAAATTATATAATATAAAACTTTAAAGGCTGTTTCTCAAAGTTGTTTCTCACACTCAGAGTCAGATATATCCACTTCCGCAGCACCTACAAGCAAGTCTTATAATTCACTATATTCTGAAGGCTTTGTTGATATAACATTCCATATCCTGAGTTATAGGTCCTTTTACTCCAAAAAAACATGGAGAAAATAGATATTTGAAGGCTATTGTCAGTATTCTCTAATTTACTAAAGCACAAAATAAGATATCCAGAAACCCCTCTGTAAAAGCCCTTTCATCTAATATGTCAACAAATAGAACCAAGAATTTTAAACCTGGTCCTTTCCAATTTCCAGATGCACTCAATAATGTCCACTATGGTTTCGAGCACCACTACAAATGGCTGTCCCATCAAACAATGCCCTATTTAAGGGTATAGGGGGCGATTTCGGATTAAGCCACAGAGTAATGCAAGAGCTAAACAAGGAGCAGGTGGATCAAATCAATTAAACAATGAGTTGCCATGACAACAAATGAGAACATACTAGAAACCATGGAAACATAAGAAAAAAACGATACTGAAATGTTACAAATAAAGTTTTTACTGTATTTTTTATTAAATTAAATTATGCCTTTTTATTTGATATACGTGTTGTTCAATGACTTTGCATTAGTTAAAGAAATTTGACCATTGGCGTGTAAATTATTTAGGAAAGTTAAGGAACCTTACACTGGTTCACTATTGGCTACTGTACTGTAATGTGTTTGGCTTTGGCTTAAGGTTAGACTTTTGCTTTTGTAATCAGGCTCTCAAAAAATTATATAATTATATCAAATGATGATGAATTTAATTTATATTTATTGGCCAAATATAAAGAATTAATGGTATCGGGCAAAAGTTTCATATCGGTGCATCCCTACAATCCCTGAATGTTACAAATACAGTTTTTACAGTATTTTTTATTAAATTATTCCATATTTTTGACCAGTATTAAAATAATAATAATAATAATAATAATAATAATAATAATAATGTCAAAACCACTAAAACTTTAACTAAAATTGAAATAAATATAAATGTATAACATAATGAAAAATTTATTAGAACCGACTTGAGCTGAATAACAAGATATTGTCTCCTCTATATAAGCTTATTGACCAATTTACTGTTTGTAAACATACAGGATGCGTACGCAGCTAGGTTGCAGAAAACCAGGGGGAGATAGCGTTTACGTATAGAAAATTACATGGATACAGTACAAAATTGTTAGATTTAAAAAAGATTGTAGATTATTTATAGATATATACCACAGAGGTTGCTGAGTATCACGTATCATATCGTTCGACACCCTTAAGACCTTTGTTCATCTTCGGAACACAAATTAAGATATTTTTGTTGAAATCCAATGGCTCAGAAAGGCCTCCATTAGCAGCAATGTAATTTGCACTCACCCATAAAAGGTACTAAAGACGTTGTTAAACAGTCCATCTCAGTACAGTGGTTCTACGATAATTTTATGAAGCGATGCAAATAGTTTTTGTGCGCAAAAAAAAAATCTAAATAACGACTTTATTCAACAAGTTCTTGTCTTTCGCCTGGGCCTTTGACGTGAACTCACGAAGCACCACATCACATGCGCGAGAATATGACGTAGAGCCGCCATTCTGACACATGACCCGGAAGCGAGGAGATTTGTTTACAAGCAGAGGAAGATGCGCTGTATCTAAGCTGTTGAATTCTACATTGATCGTTGTAACGGAGTTTGTTCGTGTGGGAAGAAGGAGGCGTGAACCGGCGAACATTCAACAACTTTAATAAAACAAATGAACACAAAATGAAAGTAAAATCGGCAGCACCTCACAGACGACTGCCGCGCACACACATAACAAAACGAAAACAAAACACAAATTAAAATCCAGGCCTGGTCCTCTCTCGTCCTTCACTCGTGTCACTCGTCCTTATATGCCTCTGTGCTCCCTCATGAGAGGTCTCGAGACCGGTGTGCCTCGCAGGTGACGTTCATTCTCAATCACGCACACCGATCTCGCTCACTCCTCCCATGTCTCTCTCTCATCCACCTCGCCACAATCGTACTTTTGGTCTTGGCGTAGTGGTCAAAATGGGGCTAAAGTGTGCATTTCCTGGATGCCCGAACCTTGAGAAATGAACAAGTGCACGTAAAAGTGCCCTATCAAAGCCGCAAAATTAAAGTCATATTCTCGTGCAATCGTCGTGGTGCTTCATGAGTTCATGTCAAAGGCCCAAACGGAAAACAAGATCTTGTTGAACAAAGTTGATTCCCTTTCAGTCGGTTACGTTCAACGTACATCGGAACTGACCGACGAATTGGGATGTCTTCAGAGACCAATCTACTTTGAGTGTATTAGAAACGAGCCAATCTATGTTGGCATGCGGTCCACGCGCCGCACTGCGGGTATAAATACGGAAGTGGAATACCGCATATTGCTTTCAACTTCGGAGCCAAACGGTTGTGAGAAAACAGTTTTCTATGGAGAGTTTGAACGAGTCTCTACGAGAAGCTGCTCTTACCTGCTGCTGGCGAGACAGCGCAGTTCAGCAAGTGGTCGCTTCAACACTGTTCCTGTGTCGGTTCCCTAGGCGTTTCCTCTTGAGTGCTCACACGCGGGCTTGCATTATCGGACCGCTGTGAGCCGCGGCTATCTCCCTGAGTGCTTCAGCACTATAAAAGTGCAAATTTCTTCTAAAAGAGCAACACGGTTTGACCCTGCGTCTTTTTCAAGATGTCATTCAAGCCGTGTGTTTCTGGATGCCGTCGTTTTCTGTTCCCAGTTGACGGTCATGATCGTTGTCTCACGTGTTTGGGCATTCAGCACCTGAGGCAGCGTTCGTGAATGACTCATGTTCCCACTGCGGGAACATGGCCATCGCAGTGCTTAGATCTAGGCTCGAATACCTCAGACGGGGTGGAGTCCCATTGCGCAAAGTCACCGCGCGCTCCCTGGGTTGGGCGATGTCCACTCTGGTGGTCCAGGAACGCCACCTGTGGCTCAACCTAGCAGATATGTGCAAATACGGCAAAGTTCGGTTTTTCGACGCCCCTGTCTGCCATGTTGGCCTCTTCGGCGACGACATTGAGAACTTCGCCCAGCAGTTCTCGGTGGCACAGAAGCAGATGGAGGCGATCAAGAACATCCTGCCCCGGCGACCCGCTGCTGCCTCCACCCTGTCGCCGGCTGCAGCGCCTCCACCTGCTCGTCGCTGAGGGCGTCCTCCTGTGTCCGCCTCCGCCCCTACTAAACCCAAGCAGCAGCCTCCACCCAGGAAGCAGGGCACCGGATGCAGTCAGCCTGGCTAGCACTCCCCAGACTGTCTCGCTGGCTCATCCGTACTATCAGACTCGGCTACGCGATTCAGTTCACATACCAGCCTCCCAAGTACAGGGGCATCCTCTTCACCTCCGTGCGGAGCAGCGATGCCCATGTCTTGCGTGTCCCATGTCAGAGATCGATGTCCTACAGGCAAAGGATGCAGTCGAGCCAGTTCCTCCAGCCGATATGAAGTCTGAGTTCTACAGCCCCTACTTCATTGTACCCAAGAAAGGCGGTGGGTTATGGCCGATCTTGGACCTGCATGTTCTGAATCGGGCCCTGCACAAGCTTCCGATCAGAATGTTAACGCATTTTCGAATGCATCCGTCCCCAAGATTGGTTTGCAGCGATCGACCTGAAGGACGCGTACTTTCATGTCTCTATTCTCCCTCGTCACAGACCGTTCCTACGCTTTGTGTTCGAGGGGAAGGCATATCAGTACAAAGTCTTGACCTTCGGTCTGTCCCTGTCGCCCCGCGTCTTCACGAAAGTCGCGGAGGCAGCCATTGTTCCACTCCGAGAACGCGGCATTCGCATCCTCAACTATCTCGACAACTGGCTTATCTCGAGAGCAGTTGTGCGAACACAGGGACCTGGTGCTCCATCACCTCAGCCTGTTGGGCCTTCGGGTCAACCGAGAGAAGAGCAAACTCTGTCCCACGCAGAGGATCTCTTATCTCGCCATGGAGCTGGATTCGGTCAACCGGACTGCGCGTCTCACAGAGGAATGAGTCCAGTCAGTGTTGAACTGCTTGAATACGTTCAAGGGCAGGACGGCGGTCCCACTGAAATTTTTTCAGAGGCTCCTGGGGCATATGGCATCTGCAGCCGCGGTAACGCAACTCGGATTGCTTCATATGAGACCGCTTCAACGCTGGCTACACGACCGAGTCCCCAGATGGGCGTGGCAGAGGGGCAAGTGCCGGGTCTCAGTTACCCCGTACTGTCGCCAAACTTTCAGACCGTGGTCAGACCCTTCGTTTCTACGGGCGGGAGTGCCCTTAGAACAAGTTTCCAGACATGCTGTGGTCTTCACGGATGCCTCGTCCACGGGCTGGGGGGCCACGTACAACGGGCATGCAGTTTTGGGTCTGTGGACGGGGCCCCAGCTGCATTGGCATATCAATTGCCTAGAGCTTCAGGGAGTACGTCTTGCCCTGGCCCGGATCAAGAAGCCGCTTCAGGGTCAACACGTACTGGTCCGTACAGACAGCACTGCGGCCGTTGCGTACATCAACCGACAGGGTGGTCTACGGTCCCGTTGCATGCTCCGGCTCGCCCGCCATCTGCTCCTGTGGAGTCGAAAGCCCCAGGACCTACGCAAATATGTGTTTCCCCCAATGAGCCTTCTAGCACAGACTCTGTGCAAGGTCAGGGAGGACGAGAAGCAGGTCTTGCTAGTTGCGCCTTATTGGCCCAACCGGACCTGGTTCGCTGAACTCACACTCCTCTCGACAGCCCCTCTCTGGCCGAGGAAGAACCTTCTTTCTCAGGGATGGGGCACCCTCTGGCAAGGGGTACCAGCAGTGGTAGACAGAGCTCTGCAGAGCTCGAATGGAGCTCGAGCCTGTCCATGAAGACAGTGCTCCTGATTGCATTGGCCTCAATCAAGAGGGTAGGGGACCTGCATGCACTTTCGGTCAACGAATCGTGCCTAGAATTCAGGCCGGCTGACTCTTACGTTGTCCTGAGATACGTGCCCAAGGTTCCTACCACTCCCTTTCGGGACCAGGTAGTGAACCTGCAAGCGCTACCCTCGGAGGAGGCAGACCCAGCCCTGGCTTTGTTATGTCCCGTCCACGCTCTTCGCGCTTACATAGACCGGACTCAAAGCTTGAGGACCTCAGAGCAGCTCTTCATCTGTTACGGAGGCCAGCAGAAGGGAAAGGCTGTCTCCAAGCAGAGGTTAGCCCACTGGATAGTGGATGCTATCGTCTTAGCGTACCAATCGCAAGACGTGCCTTGCCCGTTCGGGTTGCGAGCACACTCCACAAGAAGTGTAGCTTCCTCCTGGGCACTGGCTCAAGGCGCCTCACTGACAGACATCTGTAGAGCTGCGGGCTGGGCGACACCTAACACATTCGCTAGATTCTATAGCCTCCGTGTGGAGCCGGTTTCTTCCCGTGTAATCGCCTTGAACAGCCAGTAGACGCGAAGTACCCGTTCCTGTGTCGGCTTGCTACACTACTCCTGCCTATGGCCGGATACGTCGTTTATCTTCTCCAGTTTTGTTCCCCAGAAATGGTGAACCCTGTCGAGCTCCTCCCTCACCCCTTCGGTGTCAGACGTTGCGGCCGTCTGACGCCAGGCCTGCACCCGTATGCTTGTGGAACGTGTGTATAGGCTGGGTTCCATATGTGTTGGTTCCCTCACGGCAACCCCATATGTGTATTCTCCACGGTACCCACTACCCTACTCGGCTAGCCCCGTGTTTTTCCCTTGACAGAGCCCGCTCTGTCGTTTTTGGTTGTGTTCTTTCCCCCCTGGGACCAGGTTGGATCCACCTCAGAGACTGCCATATGTTGCACTACCCTCCCAGGTTAGTCCTTATGACTATTTCCACCTCTCCTCCCTTGGAGGACGTGGCTCTGCAGCGTTCCATCTCCCTGAGACAGGCATGCTTTCCCAGCATTATCCAATAGTAACACTGAGTGGGTCTTGCAGAAAACAGCAGTGTCAGACCTTCCCTGCTTCAGCCCTGACTCCCGCTCCAGCTGGAGCACTCCAGTAAGCTCAAGCAGGGCGCTGGAAGGGCCAGCATCTCTGGCGTGTTGGTAGGGATCCCAATTCGTCGGTCAGTTCCGATGTACGTCGAACGTGACCGACTGAAAGGGAACATCTCGGTTACGTATGTAACCCTCGTTCCCTGAAGGAGGGAACGGAGACGTACATCCCGTCGCCAGGTCCTATGATTCCGCTGAAGGGCCGAGCCACTTTTTCAGCTCCTCAGTTGGAAAAGCAATATGCGGTATTCCACTTCCGTATTTATACCCGCGGTGCGGGACGGCGCGTGGACTGCATGCCAACATAGATTGGCTTATTTCTAATACACTCGAAGTAGATTGGTCTCTGAAGACAGATCCCCATTCGTCAGTCAGTTCCGACGTACGTCTCCGTTCCCTCCTTCAGGGAACTTCATATGTCTCCTACATATGTAACCGAGACGTTTTCTTTGGCGCACAAAAACTATTCTCATCGCTTCATAAAATTATCCTTTTTGGGTGAACTAACCCTTAAACAATGATAAAATGTTTACTGCACACGTAGGCATAATGTGTGTCAGGATCCCAAAATTTACCCATTCTTCCTGTTGATGCTTCATGTCTTAATGCCTGTATCCACTTTTATCTCCTTAAATGCTTGTTTTTTTGGGGTCGGCAGCTTATAAAGCTCAATTCTGTATTTTTCAGCTTGTTTGCTGTACACCCTGTTACATAGCAGCTTTTAGACATTGTTCTGTTTTTTTTTTGTTATAAGTCAAAAATGACGAGGCCGCTTCATGCAATACAAAGCCAATGGAGAGTGTGGGCGTGGGCTAAATGCGCTTTGTCTCTATAGTTGAATTGAACTTATTTCATAAATTAACTTTACAGTTATTGAACTGAACTGAATCAACACTGAACAGACTTGAGCTGAAGTGTCTGCAGAGACCGTGTCAATTAGACTCCCCTGAAATTGCATCGTCGACACGGCATCCTCAATAAACCCGTCTCCGGCGTGATGACTCAGATTGTTTGAATGTTACAATTTAATAATTCTTAAATCCATATGTCATCCTAAATAAACCCGTCTCCAGCGTGTTGCCTCCGATCTTTCGAATATTCCGATCTATTATGACCTCTGACCTGTAAAGTTGCCAGAATAATAATCATATGCTGTTTGTTTATTGGCCAGAGGAGAACTGGCACCCCGACTGAGCCTGGTTTCTCCCAAGGTTTATTTTTCTCCATTAGGTCACCTGATGGGGTTTTGGTTTCCTTGCCACTGTTGCCTCTGGCTTGGCGTGCTCAGTTGGGGACACTACATTTTTCTAAATTTTTCAACTAAATATCCAAATAAATCTAATTATTAAACTAAATTAACCATATAAACTAATGTTCTGATCTAATTACTGATCTAAAGTCAAGTCAAGTCAACTTTATTTATATAGCGCTTTTAACAATGTAGATTGTTCCAAAGCAGCTTTACAGTGTTAAACAGGAAAATAATGCAGCATAATTTTATTAAGCTGTATAGTCATTTGATGTCATCAGTTTAAATTTCCATAAGGTGACAGTGTGGGCTTTAGATCAATAATTAGATCAGTAATATATGGTTCATTATTATATGGTTCATTTAGTTTATTAATTTGATTTATTTCGATGTTTAGTTGAAAAAATTTTAGTGAAAGCCCACACTGTCACTGTATGATAATTGAAATGAACTGATGACGTCACCGTTTTCTCCAGAATGGCTATACAGCTGAATAAAATTATGTTGCATTATTTTCCTGTTTAACACTGTAAAGCTGCTTTGAAACAATCTGCATTGTTAAAAGCGCTATATAAATAAGGTTGACTTGACTTGAATAATGACACTATTGTCATTGAATTAATTTGAAATATTATTAAAACTTTAATATATATTAATGACAAAAAATAACAAAAAATAATGTTGTTTAGGGGCGGAGTAAGTTATCCATGAAATATTATTTAGAGTATTATTCATGATTAGAACCTGTTTGGATTTCATGTTCATAATGCTGATTTCTGATCTTTGTAGGTGAATGGGAGGTCAGCGCGTTTGACCCCTCTCTGAAAATGCGAGGCATGAGCATTCGCTACACAGTTGTTAATTGTGAAAGAGTGCTTCCCATGGTGGACAACGAAGACTACGGTGACGACTACGATAACTTCCTGATTCCACGGGGCACAATGCTAAATAACCACACTATCGCCATTCGTGTATGCCGAAACAGAACTGTGACGGACTCGATTGGACAAGTAAACATGAGCCGTGCTTCAGACAATGAGAGACAAAACAGAACCCGTGTATGTGAGATAAGATATGTTCCGCTAAAGCGGGAAAAAGATCTGGATGCGTTATCGCAGGGTGGAATTCCACAGGATATTTTGGATGAACTGGATGAGGAGATGGGAAATTCTTTGGTACGTCAGAAAAGGAACCACCACAAATCAGAGTCTTACAGAAGTAGGCCAGAGTTAACAAACAAGATTGATCCTACAGTTCCAAGTGCCACAGAAAACAGGGAATTAACAGAGGAACGTCAAAATTTTGACGTTGCAAACATTCAGCCGGATGCAGATAAACACACACATCCAAGAGGTAAAACAACAAATGACCTGTTTAGAAAATTCCTTCTTAAAGATACAAACGTGTCAACTAACCTCAGTCAACTTCCAAATGGCTCTATGGAGGTCGTGTCAGAGAAACCGAGGAATTGGCGGGAGTTGTGGAGCGCCGGCAAAGATAAAATCAACAAAGTGGATGTGAAAGTTCTGAGCATCAACGAAGTTCTGGAAGACTCTGGAAGTTCTGGTCTAAAGCAGGACAAGATGAAGGAAAGTTTGAATCCACTTAACTATAATTACAAAGATTCAAAGAAGTTCCAACCGGATTTGGAACCGGTTTTGGAGCCAATGTCAAATTTATCAGATAACCAGACATATGGCAGGAAATCATTGGCAAGTGACTATGATGATTATAGCGATGAGGGAAGCGTTTTTGGTTCGGATCATCAGGCTGAAAATAATGTGGGCATTAGGTCGACAGAGTCGAGGTTTCGAAGTTACTACATTGCGGCAGAGGAAATCTTGTGGGATTATGGGATTAATAAACCAGCTCAGCTCATCAAACCAAGGTAAAAATACATGTAAACATATTGATGTGCCACAACCACATTTTTGATCATTTTAGTGGACAAGAATTTCTGTTTGGAAATACACAAACACACACACACACACACACACACACACACACTTGGCATATTAAGCCTTGGTGAGCATAAGAGAAAAAAACATTAAAACAATTCAGAACTTTAGACCTTGTCTGGCTATCACCAGACCGAGGTCAATTTAAGATTGAACATTGGTCTGGGGAGTCTGCTCTTTATTTTCTACTGCACACGGGAGCATAAACGTGCATAAATTAAATGACTCTGTACGCAATTGGATCGTCCTTCAATCAATCAGACCACAAGAAGCGTGATAAACAAGCATAATTCAAATGACTCTGTATGCAATTGGATAGTCCTTCAACCAATCAGACCCCAAGGTGGATAAGCCCGTCTGTGATTGGTTCCCGCAAAAGTGTAACAGAAGCAGTAGAAATAAATGTATGGGTTTCTAGACTGAGTTGCCGGGCGAAATCAAATCGCTGGCAGATCAGGCTGGGTTTACCCATTCTACTTTAGACCAGTAGTGTGTGTGTGTATATATATATTATGTATAAAATGCCTTGAAATGTCATAATGCAATGCACTTTTACATTGTGATATTAATATTATTGCTTTTCATATGAAGCCTAAAACCAGCCATAAGGGCCTGCTTAATTGTACTTGCACTAAATATTTGATGTGTCCCCAGGGAGATGCGAAGGGGAATGAGAAAATATTTCCCAGCCTATAAAAAGGTGGTTTTCAGAGCCTATCAGGACAGCGATTTCAAGAATCTAATCAAACGAGGAGAACTAGACGAACACCTCGGCATTATGGGTCCTGTGTTGAAGGCAGAAATCAATGATGTTCTTACTGTAAGTTTCTTCAATAAAAGGAGTTACTAAAAGCCTCTTGATTAAACAAACCATTGCCAGCCACCACCAGGGTTTTTGATCATTTTCACAAAAATGTAATGGCCCATAGAATATTTTTTTGTATGAATATCTGAGCATGCAATATATCACAAGAAAGATTGATTTATATGATGTTTAATGTTGATGATCACGTTATTTTACATATGCATCTGCTTGCATACGATCGCTTGTTGGTTTTTTGCATCTTCTTTTCTTGTGTTTTGATCAGGAGATTCTGTACTCATTCAGATGATATGTAATAGCGCCCCCAAGCAGGAATTGAGCAGACACGGCACAAGAGGGATGAATCACAGGGTGGATACAGATGACTTGAACTTAGCTGACATAGACAGAGTTGAGATGGAGACTGGGAACAGTGCTGACGAGATGATGAAGACTAAGAACTGACTTAATGGGTCAATCGCCCACACTCATTTCTTACATTTCTTTTCCCATAAGGTGGTTTTCAAGAACCTGGCGTCCAGACCATACTCCTTCCACTTGCATGGGGTGTACGATAAGACGCCGGGGAATTTCGGCCCAGGAAAGGGCAAAGAAGCATCCAAGGCGGAGGAAGTACCAGGTGATCCAGTTCCTCCGGGTGAGGAGAGGGTGTACAACTGGAGAATCTCCAAACGACAAGGTCCCTCAGCGTCAGAGTTTGACTGCAAAGCTGGGGCCTACTACTCCAACCTCAACATGGTAATTCAATGTGCAAAACAGGAATCTAAATTAGGCCGGTTTTGTTGAATTTGAAGAATCGGTCATGTCTGAAGCACAATAGTTGTGCATATGTATGTAGTCTTTACCCCCTTCCGTTGTGTTGGGTCAGTTTGACCCACATTCTCAATCTGCTAGAAACAATTAAATAGTTTGAATATGGAGGTTTATAAGGTGTTTTTCAATTCCTGCCTTCATGAACAATTATATATCACCTAAAAATGATTGAATACAAAATGTATAGTAGTTATTAAGATTAATGTGTTTTGGAATTGGTAAAATATGCCTGGAAAAAAATATGAACAGAAAATCAATGTGCCTAATAATTCTGCACACAGTGTGCTTGTCAAACACTAAAATATGAGAACTTATGAAAGACTTGATGTTTCCTCAAAATTGAAGACTCATCTTCTGAATCATCCAAGGAAAATTCATTGTTTCATTATCTAGTTTCACAGTCCAAAAAGGTTTTTGGTTATTTTATTTTTGGATCTCAATTACTAGACTGTTGCAGCACTGAAAAGAAGTGTGAGAAAAACACATTTTACATCTTTTGATGTTGATTTGTGTCAAATTGCATCAAACCCATTTTGACCTGCAACAATTGAATATAATCAAAAAACTGTTTAAAAATATAATGAATAATCATTCATGTTCCTCAAACAGAAGAGCATAACACTTGAAACTCCAAGGTCATGGGTTTGACACCAGGCAATGCATGAAATTATCAAAGGTATTGCTTGAATGCAATGCGAGTCATTTTGGATAAAAGTGTCTGCCAAATGCATACATGTAAATAACTTCTGTATTCCTCCTTCGTCCACCAGGAGAAGGACATAAACTCTGGTCTAATCGGTCCGATGCTGATATGTCGTCCTGGTACTCTCCATTCACGTGTCATGCTTCAGCCTGACGTGACAGATTTCTTCCTTCTCTTCACCACCTTCGATGAAAGTAAGAGCTGGTACCTTGACTTCAACATCAGGAAGTTTTGCACCCCACCCTGCCAGGCCAAAGTAAACGATCCATGGTTCGAGATGAGCAACAAGTTTGCAGGTACATAGAGACAAAATTTGTGATTACCAGTTGACCAGTCTGATCTATTTATGTCCCCTGTCTCAAAAATGTTTTGTATCTATGGAGTACTCAGTTTCTTTTAAATATATATATATAAAAAAAAAATTGGAAATGCTTTGACACATGTACATTAACATTTATGCATTTGGCAGACGATTTTATCCTTACATTGCTTTAAAGGTCAATGTTATTAGTTCATGCATTCCTTCGAATTGCTAGTGGTTTGAGCTAAAGAAATGTATTAAAGGATGAGTTCACTTCAAAATGCCCAAGTGTGTAATGCTCTGTGCGATGTCCAAAACTTAGTACTTCAGGCACTTTCTGTGTTTCGCTGCCTCCTCATGATGGATCGCTTCCTGTACTCCTCAGTTGTAAGTCGCTTCGGATAAAAACGTCTGCTAAATGCATAAATGTAAATGTAAAATGAAAATTTCCTGATAGTTTACTCACCCCCATCTCATCCAAGATGTTCATGTCTTTCTTTCTTCAGTCGAAAAGAAATTACATTTTTTTGAGGAAAACATTCCAGGATTTTTCACCACATAATGGGCTCCAATGGCAACCAACGGTTGAAGGTCCAAATCAATGCAGTTTGAAAGGAAGGGCTTCTGATATGCATGATCCCAGACAAGAAATAGGGGCTCAAAAAAAGTATATTCATTTTTATTTTATTTTTTAAAATTTGGCTAGATAAGACCCTATTCTTCATCTGGGATCATGCAGAGCCTCTGAAGCCCTTCCTTTGAAACTGCATTGATTTGAAGTCCATTATGTGGAGAAAAATCCTGGAATGTTTTCCTCAGAAAACATAATTTCTTTTCGACTGAAGAAAGAAAGACATGAACACCTTGGATGAGATGGAGGTGAGTAAACTATCAGGAAATTTTCATTTTTTTTGCATCCTTTAAGAGAGGATATTTTCAATATTGCATCCTTTAAGAGAGATATTTAAGAACTGTAATAATAACCACAATGTAATATTGTGTACTTGTAGCTATTAACGGCTACGTGTCAGAAACGCTTCCTGGCCTGATAGTTGAACAGTACCAGACGACTCGCTGGCATCTTCTCAACCTTGGGAGTCAAGGCGAGTTTCACGCTGTACACTTCCACGGACTGCCGTTCAGAGTCGGAAAAGATCAGGATCACCGCATGGGAATTTTCAATCTCTATCCTGGTAAACTATACACAAATCCTGCACACAGCCTGTTAGTATGTTAGGATTATAAATCACAATTCATTATGATGATTTGATGCTCAAGGAACATGATTATTATCAATGTTGAAAACAGCTTCATATGTTTGTGGAATCTGTGATACACCTTTTCTCTCTTTCAATATTCATAATTCTATGTCATTTGGTAGGTGTTTTTGGGACGGTGGAGATGAGGCCAACCATCGTAGGCACCTGGTTAATAGAGTGCACAATAGGAGAACATCAGATGGCTGGCATGAGAGCCAAGATGCTGGTCTACAACCCACGTGAGAGCTTTTCTCAATCTTTCTTGGCATCCTGTTTAATAGTTAAACAGTTAGAGGCACCTGAAACTGATTGATTTTGTTCAACAGGATGCATTCAGCCATTAGGAATGCAGTCAGGGTGGATTAACAACAACCAAATAACAGCCTCTGATCACTATGGTAAGAGCAACAAAATGCAACATAAAAAAATAATAATAATAATAGTATGACAAATGTCTGATGTTTGCAATGATTTTTGTCAAACTCCTACGGAATTTGTCCAGCAACGTTTGTGCTCCATACATGAATGATTCCTCAAATATGTGTTTTATTGAGGAGAGATTATAAAAAAGGAGCAAACTTGGGCCATAAAATCTAGTATTTTTAATACAATTATTTATTGAAATGCCATTTCTCTTAAAGGTAATTGGAAGCCCGGTTTGGCCAGACTTGAGTTATCTGGATCTATTAATGCCTGGATGGGCAGAGGAACAGATTCCTGGCTCCAGGTAAAATAAACATCATGGTTGCAGAGATAACATGCTGTGCTTTGGCTCGTTTTTAAGGAAAACAAGTTATGATTTATTTGTGGCTCATATCTCACAACGCACCACAGACAATAGTGACTCTTTGCACCACAGTCAGTCTGTCAGTCTTGACACATTTTTGTTTCATTCTCAGCAAGACAAAGTGGGAAATATTTTTGGGATACTATAAATAGGTTTGCACAGTAGATTGTATTTAACCTTGCTTTAACAGTGTTTGAAAGAGCAAGAAAAAGAGAGTAAGCTTGTAGGATACACAACAATTGACTATTTTAAACAGGATACCTATAGGCTATGATCATGGAAAACCTTGAAATACAGTGCATCCGGAAAGTATTCACAGCGCTTCACTTTTTCTACATTTTGTTATGTTACAGCCTTATTCCAAAATGGATTAAATTCATAATTTTGTTTCTCAATTCCACAAACAATACCCCATAATGACAATGTGAAAGAGAAAGAAGTTTGTTTGAAATTTTTGCAAATTTATAAAAAAAAAATAAAAAAAAAATAACATATACGTAAGTATTCACAGCCTTTGCTCAATACTTTGTTGAAGCACCTTTGGCACCAATTACAGCCTCAAGTCTTTTTGAGTGTGATGCTACAAGCTTGGCACACCTATTTTTGGTCAGTTTCTCCCATTCTTCTTTGCAGGACCTCTCAAGCTCCATCAGGTAGAATGGGGAGCGTCGGTGCACAGGCATTTTCAGATCACTCCTGAGATGTTCAATCGGGTTTGTTCATCTTTCCCTTGATCCTGACTAGTCTCCCAGTTCCTGCAGCTGAAAAACATCCCCACAACATGATGCTGCCACCACCATGCTTCACTGTAGGGATGGTATTAGCCATGTGATGAGCGGTGCCTGGTTTCCTGACATCCAGACATGATGCTTGTCATTTAGGCCAAAGAGTTCAATCATTGTTTCATCAGACCAGAAAAGTTTGTTTATTGTGGTCTGAGAGTTCTGCAAGTGCCTTCTGGCAAACTCCAGGTGGCCTTTTACTGAGGAGTGGCTTCCGTCTGGCCACTCTATCATACAGGCCTGATTGGAGGAGTGCTGCAGAGATGGTTGTTCTTCTGGAAGGTTCTCCTCTTTCCACAGAAAAATGCTGGAGCTCTGTCAGGGTGCTCCAGAGTCCTTGTGGTTCCAAACTACTTCTATTTACGGATGATGGAGGCCACTGTGCTCATTGGGACCTTCAATGCTGCAGAATTTTTTCTGTACCCTTCCCCAGATCTGTGCCTTGATACAATCCTGTTTCTGAGGTCTACAGACAATTTATTGGACTTAATGGCTTGGCTTGTGCTCTGATATGCACTGTTAACTGTGGACCTTATATAGACAGGTGTGTGCCTTTCCAAATCATGTCCAATCAACTGAAATTACCACAGGTGGACTCCAATCAAGTTGTAGAAACATCCCAAGGATGATCATATATATATATATATATATATATATATATATATATATATATATATATATATATATATATATATATATATATATATATATATATATATATATATATATATATATATATATATATATAAAAATTTGCAAAGATTTCAAACAAACTTCTTTCACGTTATCATTGTGGGGTATTGGTTATAGAATTGAGGAAAAACGTAATTAAATGTGGAAAAAGTGAAGTAAAAGTAAAGTGAATACTTTCCGGATGCATTGTATGTCCTGGAAATTAATTAAATCTTAATCTTGGCATTGAAAATAACTGAAAGTTCCGTAGTGAAGTATTAAAACGCTAGACATTGCAAGACAAACACAAACAGAATCCATATCTAACCCTCCATATCTATCCTGTCTGTTTTAGGTGGATTTGTTAAAGCCCATGCTCCTTCATGGTATTCAGACTCAGGGTGCAAAGATGGGTTTTAGCATGTATTTCTCCATTTTGTACAGCATCAGTTACAGCACTGACCTGGAGAACTGGACCATGTACAAAGGAAACAGCAGCAAGTCATCTTACGTCAGTACCAATATCTGAATTTACACAAAAACAGACTGATTTAAAGGGGCCATATTGCACACTTTGCTTTGTAGCATTTTATTACAATTAAAATAGAACACTTTTTTTTTTGTGTAAAATCGCAAAGTTTCTCAGGGAAATGTAAAAGTGTTGACATGTCATTTTTCCTCCCCGCTCATTCTTTTTCCATCAATTGGCGTCGGTGAGAAAGAGAGAACTATGATTGACTGTTCAGCTTAGCGAATGAGAATAATAGCAAAACAGCAGCAAAGTCATCAAAAACGGTACAGATAGAAGGCTGCTCTAATTTTCTGTCATCTTACCTCAGTGTTCCGAGGCGAATATTATATTATTAACATTAACAACAATATCAATAGAATTGATATTCAAAACGGTGAGTAGGACTCATAAAAAAACGTTATTAAAAAAAGCTAAACGTCACTTAATGTAGCCTACTAAGTGATATTAAAAGATCAAATTCTGCACAAACCAATTTTTCTGCATAGTATTCTTTATTAGTATAGTGTTTACTAAGTTCACTCCAGCGCATATGTTTGTTTTCAGATCATCAGCACTTATTACGCATTTAGAGCGAGAGCGTGCACAGAGTAGCCAGATTGCACAGATTAAGTGAAAAACTGGGAAGAAAGTATATCCTTTTAAAGGTCCCGTTCTTCGTGATCCCATTGTTCAAACTTTAGTTAGTGTGTAATGTTGCTGTTAGAGCATAAATAATACCTGTAAAATTATAAAGCTCAAAGTTCAATGCCAAGCGAGATATTTTATTTAACAGAAGTTCCTTTTCAAAGCCCTCCGGCAGGAGAGAAAGGATCCTCCGGACCAGGACCAGCAGACTTAAGAACAGTTTTTTCCCCAGAGCTGTCTCTTTACTGAACTCAAACCCCCGTTGATCCACTTCCCTCATAAACTGCTAACTCTCCTACCTCACATCTGCCTTCACTTTGTTATTTGCACTACCGACTGTTTATTACAGTAACAACTGTTTACTTATGCATTTTGCACCACCATATCTTAACTGGATTATGCTCATTTGCACTGCCGATTGTATTTATAGTACCAATGTTTACATTTGCATTTTGCACCGTACTTCTAACTGCAATATGCAACCACTTCCACTGCACTTTTACACTTTCTTTCAGATAGCTCTGTCCATAATGTATTGCACTACCTTAATCCACTGCTATATTCCTCATATTAGCCTAACATATTATTGTATACCTCTATCTGTAAAATTCTGTTTATAGTAATAGCCATCCGTATATTATATTCATAGGACATATTCACTTGTAAATTCTGTTTATAGTAATAGCCATCTGTTTATTTATTCACTGTACATATTCACCTGTAAATTCAGTTCTGTTTATAGTAATAACCATCTCTCTATTTATACATATTTATATATATTCAGTACATTTCCATGTCCTGCACTTACACAACCACTGTATATCCTGCACTTGCTGCTATTACACTTCTGGTTAGACCTAAACTGCATTTCGTTGCCTTGTACTTGTACTTGTGTAATGACAATAAAGTTGAATCTAATCTAATCTAAAAAGTATGTCAGACTCTTAGGCATGGGCGTCGGAACCATTGTACGTGGGTGGGACAAGACCCACCCACTTTTTACGATCAATGATATTGGACCCACTCACTTTTATCGTCTCTAACATTCAGCACATCTCTGTTTACCTACCCCTAATCGATAAACACTTATTATTAAACACATGTTAGATGCTTTATTTCCCCTTTTCTATTATTTGCTTCATTTTTATTGAAAATAAATGCCTTTCCGATCTGATATGTGATGGGAAAAGGGAGAAGATTGAGTTCGGCGAAAGGCGGACTTGAACCGGGGTCGATTTGTGTCAAAACTAGATGCTGTGTGTCCTACCCCTACACTACTGACACTCTGAATAATTTGGCGATTTCCGTAATTTTGTCTTTCCGAACTATACGTTTAGCAAGCAAAGCGGTATATTTGTACTTAATGTAATTGGCATTTACTCCATAAAAAAAATTCTGAGGACCCACCCACATTTTTTTTGCTTCCGACGCCCATGTTCTTAGGGTATATTTACACGACAACAGTGTGCTAAAAAGTGAAACGTTTTTCCTTTGTACAGATGACAACATTATACAAAACAACCCCCATTCACACGGATCCATGAAAATGACTAATAACGCTGTTTTATGCATGGCAGACAAGCAGTCGGAGGGAACGACGCTACACGCTAAACACTAGACTAAACACGTAATAGCCTACACATGTGGATGACTTCAGTTTTCACAGATTTGTGTTTTTGTAGTTTACACTGAGATGAAAAGGATGTCATTTTCAAAAACTTAAACTTTGAAACGTGTTTTTCAGGCCACCAAAATGCTGTTGTTGTTTTAATGAACAGCAAAAACGCATAAAAAGTCTTCCGTTTTTAGTTGAAAATAGTGTTGTGTAAACGGCCCCTTATTTGATTCTCTAGAAAGTTCCTAGTTTATCTCTACCACTTTTTGGTGATAATCATTATATTTTTAGAAAATAATTTTAGTTGGCCACTGAAAACACAAAACCTTCCTAAATCTCCCACCCCTTAAACATCACAATCTTAAAAAAAAAAAAAAAAAAAAAAAAAAAAACATAATGAAACTCACACCAATATCATTTTTTCCAGTGAAACTGCTTTACTTTGATTTCAAAGAAGCGCTACCCTGATTCTAGGTTTGACTATTTTTACTGTATATCTTTCATACTTTCAGTATTATTCACATCTGTTTTCTTGTTTATTATTGCTGATATCAGCCCTTCAATGGAAACATGGATGGTTCCAGAATAAAACAGAACTTATTTTCTCCACCCATCGTGGGTCGCTACATCCGGATTCACCCATTGACCTTCCAGAAGCAGCCCACCCTGAGGATAGAACTGCTGGGATGTGACCTCAATAGTGAGTGAACACACACACACACAGAGAGAGAGAGAGAGAGAGAGAGAGAGAGAGAGAGAGAGAGAGAGAGAGAGAGAGAGAGAGAGAGAGAGAGAGAGAGAGAGAGAGAGAGAGAGAGAGAGAGAGAGAGAGAGAGAGAGAGAGAGAGAGAGAGAGAGAGAGAGAGAGAGAAAATGATAAGATCACAGCATTGTCTAATGATGAAGTCAATTGTGAAATGGTCATTATTCAATGACTTTGCAAAGCACATTTCTATTTCACGTTTACCTTTGTATGACATTTTTATCAGCATGTAGTGATTTAAAAGCTCTTGATGTTTTTGTTTGTTCATGAGTGTCTGTCATCCTGCTGGAGCATCAGAAAGATTCACTTCCTACTTTCATTCAAGCTTCAAGGCTTTGTAACTACAGCGTTCCTTGTGTTTACTCTTGTTTGTTTTTTTTTTTGCTTTGAAGCACTTTTTCTCCCTTCAAGCATCAAAGCTTCATTATAAGAAAACGTTTCTAACTCGAGAGAGCTGAATAATGCATGTGTTTCTACACATCCAGAAACACTTCTCCAAAACAAGGCCTTAGCAGTATAGATGTTTTTTTCAGACTGTAATCTTTTTTCCAGCCATTGCATTAGCTAAATATATTTATGGAGATTAGGGCTGGTCCGAATACCATTTTTTTTTTTTTTTTTTTTGCGTTGATGCGGCGGTAGTAATCAACACTGAATATTCGAAGCTTCGGAGGGAGGGGGCTGAACATATTCTTCTCTCTAATAAAGGCAAGAATCTGGAGAAGCTGCGCGCCTCACGCGGGCAGGGCTTATATCAGTCCCTCCAGAAAAACGCGATTATGCGATCGCATGATTTAACGCATAATCAGCCAAAGTCTGCATATTTATGCGGGGGGCGCATTTTTCAAATACGCTGCACTTTCGCTGCATAAATGGCCTATTTCCGCGTGCAAAATATGATTTCATAATCCCTGCATTTTCGTTGCAAAAAAAGTCATATATATATATATTAGCAGAAAGTAGAAAAATGTTTGTTTACTTCACACAAGAGCCGCCATTTCCGCCTATTGCCATGGGAACGTTTTGAAGTGACATAATTACCCGACGCGAACGTCATCGAAAAGCTGCAAACCCCTTGGTGAAACTATTTAATTTGCGTGCTTCATCATGGTTTCACCAATATCTATTATCGGTGAAACCATGATGAAGCACGCAAATTCCCATTTGCCAACAAAAATAACAGCAAAAGACGCGCAAAGCAGTTTCCCGGTGTGTTGACCGATTTCAAAACACAGCATCATGAAGCTTTGAAGCGTTATGAATCAATGAGTCGATTCAGCGGTTTGGATCGCCAAAGTCACGTATTTCAGCAGTTTGACACGCGATCTCGAATCATGAATCGACTCGCTGATTCATAACGCTTCAAAGCATCATGATGCTGTGTTTTGAAATCGGTCATCACTATATAAGTCGTTATTTAGGTTTTTTTTGCGCACAATAACTATTATCGTCGCTTCATAAAGTTATTGTAGAACCACTGTAGTGAGATGGATTTTGTAACGACTTCTTTAATAAAATATCTTAATTTGTGATCTGAAGATGAACGGAGGTCTTACGGGTGTCCAACGACATTAGGGGACGTCATTAATGACAGAATTTAAATTTTTGGATGAACTAACCCTTTAAGAGATTGCACTTTGTGCATTGGAAGCACTCAAATGTCTATTTTGTAAAGCTACCTCTGTAAAACAGGAAGTTATTTATTCATTTTTCAAGTTGTAGCATATTCCTTTTGTAAAGCTACAGAACTTGTTTGACTCAATGTTTTGTAAATTTGAGCCATGTGTTTATTAAGGTCTTCAATAAAACAAGATGAGAACTTAAATATTCCCAGCACTTTCTGTGATGTAGTGCTTTTTTTCTCTTTTTCATCAAACCGCAGTTTTTTCATCGCATAAAATTGCATAAATATCCCGCATTATCCATCGCATTTTTTAAGAAAACATGCCGCATAATCAAGGATTTTTGCCCGCAACAATCACAAAAAAAGCCGCATTTTTCTGGAAGGACTGTATTATGCTCCGAGAACGGACAATGCACTAGTGATACAAAGCGCAGGTCTGTTACGTCCCAGTAACAAGCTCCTATATTTCACAGTAGATTCATTTAGATTGATAATAGTAACGGGTAATAATAGGCTTGCTGCGATAGGTATAACACTGGTTACATCACTTGCCCACCATCGTATTTTATAGTAGTAAAAATCATTTAGTTCGGTTAGAGAACAGATTAACTACAATTAAAAAAAAAAACTGAACGTGCAGTGTGGGATGCCAGGTGTGCGAAAAAACTAAACAAAACGAATATTAAAATCCCAAAATTTAAAATCGAATAACAACCCACCGAATGAATATTCAAATATTCTGGTTCAGCCCTAATGGAGATGAAAAAACCCACCCTGTACAGCTACGATCAGCTGTTAGTCCATCTTGGCGGAGTTTTCAATGTTGTTATTTTCTCATGTAGCCAGAGCTTCAGACTGACGGCAGCTTTCAATGGCCAAGCACCGCCCAAGAGGACGTTTGACTGACATGTAACGCAACCAATCACAGTTCGTTTTGTTCTGCGTCATGTTTATGGGTCTGAAAATGTACATTTAATGTCGCTGAAATAACAGACCGACGTGAATCTATAAATTATTCACTCAAGTATTCAATCAACTTTTTGCAAGTTTACTGCAACAGTGGAGCCGCGAACTTCAAATCCTTTTGAAATCCAGCTTTTAGTTGATCCTGGTAAGTGCTCATTGTCACAGTTGTAAACATGACGGCGTTCTTCTACGAGGGAGTTTGGCATAATTTCATTTGTTCGAGGAGGACCATTAAAGAATGAAACACACACGTCTCGTGTGAAGTCAGATGATGACTTCGAAACTCCTGAAGTGTTTCCTAATAAGTGCCATATGCATCAGACGTTCAGACAACGGTCCGTGGGCTACATTTAAAATAACGAACTTGAGCATGCAAAAGACGTGACATGTGAATGGCCCCTAATACTTTCATGTTTAACAGGTTATTTCATTTTTTCTAGTGATAAAGTATGTTTATGAGCTGCTTAATTAATTAAATTTATTCAAAATAAAAAATTACTTAAAACAAAATGAAGACTAAATCCATAAAATGGTCCCATGGTGAAAGCCCTAAAAGGTTATATATATGAACCACCTGACAGAATCCTTCCAGGTACAATATAAAACCTTTTCTACTAAGAGTGTAATATGAGCAGATATTTAAAATGTTCAAAACTCATTAAAGTATCAATGATACTAAAATAACACTGCTTCAAACCAATAAGAGCCTGTTTGTTTGTGTGTTGTCTTCAGGTTGTTCTATGCCGTTGGGAATGGAGCGCAGGATGATTCCCAGCAGTAGCATCAGCGCCTCCTCGTTCTTAAACACGTGGTTACTGTCCTGGTGTCCCGACCTCGCTCGACTCCACCAGGAGGGACGAGCAAATGCATGGAGACCCAAGGTATCCATCCATCAATCTATCTCAATCTATCTATCTCCGGTCTGGGGTGTGCGTTTCCTGTACAACGTCGTAACTCTCTGCTTAACTACTAGTACAATGCATCATTGAAGAAATCAACTAGCTCTCGACTGTTTCCCAAAACTTGTCACAAATTTGTCGTCCAACCACGTTGGTTAATGCGTGGTGTAATAACTCATTTTAATGAATCCGTTTGAGAATGAATTAATGCCAGATTTTTTTAAAATATATTAATTGGGGACATCTGGGGACTAATTCTCATGGTTTTTGCTTTATTTCTGGATTGAATCGTAAGCTGTGTCCCAATTCAAGGGCTGCATCCTTTGAAGGCCGTGTCCTTTGAAGTGCGCAGCCGACATTGCCTTCAAAGGACGCACCGCTTTGTTCTGCATTATAACAATATTTAAGGCCGTTCACACCAAGGACAAAATTATAAATCATTCTCAATATTAAAGAATAGCAGAGTTCAGAACTATACCGATATAGAGAAACGATATAATTGGAATCCCTTTCAGAGCAATTTTGTCCAGCTGATGAACGATAAAAACATTGACAGCCAATCAGAATCCATCCTGCTGTAATGAGCTTGAGCATTTAAAGCGGGAGATAAGCACGCAGTCAAAAAAAAGTAAATAAAATATAGAGAAAAACGGAACAGTTCATTTTCCTCCAGAACATTATCCATTAATTTACAGACGTGTTCTTTAAAGGGTACATAACACACACAGTTTGTGCCAATCTCTTGTTAATCTTGAGTACCTATAGAGTAGTATTGCATCCTTCATATTTCCCAAGAGTCTTTAGTTTTATCATATTTATAAAAGACAGGTACGCTGTACCGGTTCTTTCTGAAAACAGCCAAGCTTGTGCGTGCGAGAAGTGCCCATACAAGCAATTCCGCCCTTTATGATGTCATACAGGGCCATACTCGAAAAAACTTTCTGAAACTTGTTTGAATCCTAAAGGAGTGTATTTGGTACAGAAATACTCCAATACGTCCAACTTGTTTTTTTTTTTTAAATGTTGGCCATGTTGGCATTAGAATCCAACAGTGTAAAAAAGTCAGAATGCATGAAATAGCATTAGACCCCACTTTTAACCCTTAAATCACAACACAATAAAATGTTAATTCAAAATACGGGTAAAAAGCCTGTGAAAAATCAATATGGAAACTTCCTTCATATTAACACAGTATATTGGGCTCTATCTTTACAGTCTTTTCTTATAGTGTAAGCCAGTTGTATGTAAATTTATGCACAATCATCACTTTATAGACAGTAAATAAACAGTTAAACTCATCATCTTATATTTTGTCTCTTCCCGTCTTCCCCCTCTTCTTCTCTTTCTACAGACTAATAACCCTCATGAGTGGTTACAGGTGGACTTTCTGTCTATGAAGAGAGTGACTGGGTTGATCACACAGGGGGCTCGATCTGGCCTGAAACTGATGATGGTCACTGAATTTACCATCTCCATTAGCAACGACGGTCACAGCTGGACCAGTGTGAAGGAGCAGGGCACAAACAGTGAAAAGGTATGGCTATATTTGTGTATTAGCTTCTATTAATAATCAGTTTTATATGCATTATTATAAGAATGTGTTCCTCGAATTAAGAATTAATTCCCTCATTTTAATTAAATCATGGCCACATTGTACTTGTTTACATTTACATTTACATTTAGTCATTTAGCAGACGCTTTTATCCAAAGCGACTTACAAATGAGAGCAATAGAAGCAACTAGAACAGTCAAAGGCTACAGTATGCAAGTGCTGTAACAAGTCTCAGTTAATCTAACACAGAACACACAGGACTTTTTATTTTTTTATTTTTTTATAAATAAATTAGACAGACAAAAATGAATAGAATGTTAAGTGCTATTCTTGATTGGTCAGGTGCTGCTGGAAAAGCCGTGTCTTTAGCTGTTTTTTGAAAATAGCTACAGATTCGGCTGCTCGAATTGAGATAGGCAGGTCATTCCACCAGGTGGGGGCAGTCCAGGAAAAGGTCTGTGAGAGCGATTTCATGCCTCTTTGGTATGGCACCACAAGGCGTCGTTCACTGGCAGAACGCAAGCTCCTGGAGGGTGTGTAAGTCTGAACAAGCGAGTTTAGGTATATTGGTGCAGAGCCAGTGGTTGCTTTGAAGGCGAGTACCAGTGTCTTGAATTTGATGCGAGCGGCTATTGGCAGCCAGTGGAGACTGATGAAGAGAGGCGTGACGTGCGCTCTCTTCGGCTCGTTAAAGATCACCCTCGCCGCTGCATTCTGGATCAGCTGCAAGGGTTTGATAGTGCATGCCGGAAGGCCCGCTAGAAGAGCATTACAGTAGTCCAGTCTGGAGAGAACAAGAGCTTGGACCAAGAGTTGTGTGGCCTGCTCTGATAGGAAGGGTCTAATCTTCCTGATGTTATATAATGCAAATCTGCAGGACCGGGTTGTTGCAGTAATGTGGTCAGTGAATTTGAGCTGATCATCAATCACAACTCCAAGGTTCCTGGCTGTCCTGGACGGAGTAATGGTTGATGATCCTAGCTGAATGGAGAGATTATGATGAAGTGCTGGGTTGGCTGAGACCACAAGCAGTTCTGTCTTTGCAAGTTTGAGTTGCAGGTGATGCTCCTTCATCCAGGCAGAAATGTCTGTCAGGCAGGCAGCAATACGAACACCAACCGTGGGATCATCTGGTTGAAATGAGAAGTAGAGTTGAGTGTCGTCGGCATAGCAGTGATAGGAAAAGCCATGTTTCTGAATGACAGATCCCAGTGATGACATGTAGATGGAGAAGAGAAGTGGTCCAAGCACTGAGCCCTGTGGAACTCCAGTGGCTAGATGATGTGACTTAGACACTTCACCTCTCCATGACACCATGACACCCTACTTGTTTGTTCCATTGTTTTGATTTAAGTAAAACAAGGTGACAGACAGTGTTGAGGAAAGTTACTTTTAAAAGTAATGTGTTACAGTATTGTGTTACTCCCTAAAAAGTAACCAATCACTTTACTAAGCCCCGGGACACACTAGATGATTTTAAAACTGGGGGAGACCACAGACATAAGGGCTTCAATCGGGGGTTGCAAATCGGACCCAAAATTGGGCTTAAAATCTTCAAGTGTGTGGCCAGCCAGGGCTGGGCTTGCTTGTTTGTTTTTTAATAACAAAAAAAATTATGTTTTTTGGCATATGTAAATGCCTTTTCACACCATGGGCCCTATCACATACCCGGTGTAATGTGATGCCAGGTGCAACGCAAGTGCTAGTTTCAGCCCAACGCAGTTCTCATTTTCACGTCCTGCTCCATGTTGTTTAAATAGCAAATGCACTGGCGCATCTGTTCACCCATGGGCAGCTGGTCCCAAAACCAGGTGTGATCAGGAGCCTTGT
Source organism: Romanogobio albipinnatus (assembly GCA_023566225.1). Lineage (NCBI taxonomy): Eukaryota > Metazoa > Chordata > Actinopteri > Cypriniformes > Gobionidae > Romanogobio > Romanogobio albipinnatus. The sequence continues at coordinate 44,768,207 of CM042246.1, read as the reverse complement.
TTGCGCGTTGCTATTTTGAGGAACTGAAAACGTCTGCACCATTGACCAACACAAACCTGGTCTAAAGTCAATAGCGCAGTATATTTTGTATTATTTAAAGGGGCTGTTAGTAATATGAGCCTTTAGGCGGAGCACAACATGCGTACACAGCAGCACACGCACATTTTGAAATGTTAAAAATTTAAAAAACAATTCCTCTCTGGAGAAGCATTCAGTCTTTCCGCTCACATGTAAATAGTGAATCCGCCATGGTGCGAGCGCAACTGGCTTTTAAAGGGAATGGGAGATGAGACTTGTTTGGTTTACTGCATGTTACGCCCAAAACACACCTATGACTCATTAAGAGACTAGGGACAACCATTTTGTACCATGCGCCGACCATTTTTTCAGTTGTTAAACTAGCAAAAGTGGATTCGGCTTCGGTGAGTAATGTAGCCAATCACAGACATGTTTGTTGATTTCTTGAACTCAATGGCCAATCACAGGTGTTGAAGTTAGAATCCACTCACCGCTCAAGTTTTTGTCCAGTGCTGAGTTCTGCACATGCACTAATCCTCTCTAACATTATGAAAATAAGCGATTAATTTTGTCGTCAGCTTCACTGATTAATATAACAGAACTGTGTAAGATTACGTTCATTGAATGAGTGACAGCTTTAGTGATTATAAAGGGAGTGCTGTTTAGCGCTGTCTAGGCGATATAAAAATAATTAATAGGCCAATATTTAGAATTTGAATAAAACTTTGTGATAAATATTTATGTATCGAAATCAGGCTCATATAAATGTCAGGAAAACACAATTCCTGGCTGCATGTCAATATCCATGGATCACTGGATCTTTGGTAAGTTGTAAGGAACACCAAGTCTAATCTTTAGTTTAAACTGATAACTGTTTGTTTTACTCACATTTTCCCCTATTAACTCATGCAGTAGCTCTCAATGCATAGCCTCTATAAAGCCCAGTGTTGACCAGGGGAATGTAATGTGTGAGTGAGTTAGCAAAATAATTGGGATGGTCGTAAGATTTAGTTTTATAGTAAGGTTTTATTTTCTCTTGAGAATAATATATATTAATTCAGTATGGTTCCTTATGTTCTTGATGGATTTCATTAGAGTCACCCTTTTATGTTGATGGTGTTTTGTTTCTTTTTTGTCCTGTAGATCTTTGAGGGGAACAGTGAGTATAATGAAGAGGCACTGAACATGTTTGATCCACCTGTGTTCGCACGCTTCATACAGATTTACCCAAAGGGCTGGGTCAATGATATTGCCTTGCGAGTGGAGTTTCTGGGCTGTGATACTCAGCAAACACTTTGAGAAAAAAAGTAAGATTGATATAGTGTGGTTGAATATGGCACGTTTTTTTGACTAAACTGTATAACGTCTAAAACACACAGCTCTGTTCCAAACCCTATAGGAAGCTATCTAATGCCTGCATAACTTTGCATCATAAGTGAACCATAATCTGAAGCATTTTTCATGGGTTGCAACTACATGTGCCGCACAATAGACTCCTATAATGCTCAAGTTTCGATTCTTATCAGTTTTCAGTAATTAATAAAATATCAACATTTGACACCACCTACTAAGCTGGTTTGCTTTAGTTAGAATAGCCTAGTGGTTTTAAAGTGGTTGCATGCCATTGTCAGCTGCCTATGACACCTAAAAATGCTGTCTAGTTAGGCAGCTCACATAAACACAACATACGATGATCTCTAGAACAAGATTTCTTCTTGTGATATGATCATTTTAAATCTGTTCAAACCTGTTATAAGTGTTGTTCTGATCAGTACGCTGCTCATTTTACTGTCTGCTTTCTAGACATTATTCTGCTGAAGAAATAAACTATATCTATTTTTGTAGTAAGTGTTTCTATGCATATAAAAAGCTCATGGAAGATTATTTTTATGGTTGTTAGATGTTTGTATATTCTGGTCTGGAATAACTACTGAATTCGCCATATGCTGTACTTTTGTATTTTGCACTGTGAAACAGGAGTGAGATTATTTTATAAAAAATATTTAATGTTTAATAAAAAGACTATGAAAACACCATGATTTCCCTAGCATGCTTTGTGTTTCTTAGACAAATATTATTCTTTCACAGTCTGTTTTCCTCCCTTTTGGTGTTTGGCCATTAAAACTCTTAAATCTGTTTTCAACAGCTGGCATAATGCATTATTATTACTACTGACTATAATATCTGCTTCTTCATCAAACACACACATACAATTACACGCATACAGTCTTTGACACGGTCTCTATAAAAGGTGTGAAATGAATGGTAATGAAATACAGTCAGTGAACGTTTACTGCTCACGGTCACGTTACGATTCTGCATGCATGAGACGGACAGACTTACAGGCAAAGGGTGGGATGAAGAGGCCCACAGGAATACGATAACATTTCCATGTTCTGCCAGAGATAAAAATGGAGCGTACTATCAGTTCCTGTTTGACAGGAAGTGCTCTGGGGATGTGTTTAGCTTGGAGGGAAAATGAAGGCCTGACTCTGAAAGAAGTTGGTGACCTATTGTGTCACCTGTTATCTCATCAAAGACAAACATTGCTGCTGAGGAACAAACACACGATCGCAAGCAAACACGGCTGACTTTCATTACAAAACATTACTGCATTGTCATGTAATGCCTAACAGATCATTAATAATGTTATGTAAACTTGTGATGCAACATCAATTTAACTGTTCATATACAAAATAGGAATTTTATATAGATGTATTTATTGTTTATATATTATATTATGTTAAGCACAACAAGATGTATTTAGTTTTGTTAATGCATGGTGTTTTATTCACTATAATGACTGAAGAATCTCAAACATTTGTAGAATGTCTAGTAGAGTTATTCTATATTGAGTGTGTATATAGAATACTCCCTCTTCACCTCCGACTGCAAGCCTGTGTATGGATCTAATTCCATCGTCAAGTTGCGGACGACACTACGGTGATTGGTCTCATCAACAACAACGATGAGACTGCCTACAGGGAGGAGATCCAGCACCTGGCCACATGATGTACTGATAATAACCTGCTCCTCAACACCACCAAAATGAAGGAGCTCATCGTGGACTTCAGAGTCAAGAGGCACACACGACACCATCCACATCAATGGAATGGCTGTGGAGCGTGTCTCCAGTTTCAAGTTCCTGGGGATCCACATCTCGGTGGACATGTCGTGGACGACCAACACCTCCAGCCTGGTCAAGAAGGCTCACCAGCGCCTCTTCTTCCTGAGGACACTGAAGAAGAATCAGCTCTCCTCGGCTATCCTGGTTAACTTCTATCGCTGCGCAATAGAAAGCATCCTGACCAACTGTGTGGCAGTATGGTATGGAAGCTGCTCTGTTGTGGAGCGCAAGGCACTGCAGCGGGTGGTGAAAACTGCCCAGCGCATCACATGGACTCCACTACCTGCCATCGAGCACATCCAGAGGAAACGCTGTCTGCATCGAGCTCGCAGCATCCTCAAGGAGTCCTTTCACCCAGCCCACAGACTGTTTTCTCTCCTGCCCTCCGGCAGGCGTTTCAGGATCCTCCGGACCAGGACCAGCAGACTTAAGAACAGTTTTTTCCCCAGAGCTGTCTCTTTACTGAACTCAAACCCCCGTTGATCCACTCCCTCATAAACTGCTAACTCTCCTAACCAGGGTTCTAAATTAACACCCGCCAACCTGCCAAATGCAGGTTAAATTTCATTTTGGCGGGTGTTAATAAAAACTTACTAGCCAGTTTGGCCGTTGATGCACGAGGCATTACGCATGATACAACATAAGGCTCTGTTCTCGGTCATTTATCCCCCTGGCAGCACTTCGTTTCCCATGTAGCTACACTGTGCCGTAATGCTAGACTCAAATTTCAACCCATTTGTGACAACCCACAACCCAGTTGCGCTGCTGATCTCTGCGCAGGACGCGGGAAGTTGAATCAAGCATCACTGGTAGAAAGGGAGGAGACTCAGCTGGTAAATAATTAACGCAGCATTAGTTTTTTCTGTCATCCTCTGGCTAGCGTTACATTATATAAATCACGCTTTTATTCATGCAAATGCTTTTAAACCATTGAAGATCTGCCTGTGACACACACACAACGCACAGAAAGCTTGCACCAGATTCGAGTTCTCTTTCGCGCTCGAACAAACAATAACACACACAATTATGCCAAAATGACAGTTTTGTTGAGTATCCTCATAAGAGCACCCTTAAAAGAGTTAAATAACGTCTTAAAATAACTTAAAGAGGTGTGAGAAAATGAGACACGTGAGAGACCCGCTTCATGTGCGACAGCGAAAGATCTTAAAGTGACAGTAACCACTTATAATGACAATGTAAAGAACCAAAGCAATTACTCAGTAAATACGCACTAGCTCTTTTTCTGGCAAAATAACTTTTATAGCTTTAACACGGATTACTATATATCATTTATAATTTATGCAGTGGAAACTAACTTTTCAATTTTTGGAAGGGCACAGGTAGCCTTCATATGATATGTATTATGGGTTTATGTTTTTAAAATCACTTGAAATTAAAATTTGTTGTATTTTTTAAAGCTTAATACATTTTAGTGTTATTTCATAGAGACATCAGTGAGACTGGCCTTCATAAATTCATATAAGAAGCCATTCAACAAAAATTTTATGCATTTTACTTTATATGTGTTTTCATGCCAATAATGTTAATAAAATGATCAAATCCATTCAGTGGCACTCATAATTTCTCTTATTTTCACCGGAAAAAAAATGGCTAGTGGAAATTCTGATTGGCTGGTAACTTTAGAAAGTTAACAGCCACAATGGCTGGTGATCAAAAAAGTAAATTTAGAACCCTGCTCCTACCTCACATCTGCCTTCACTTTGTTATTTGCACTACCGACTGTTTATTACAGTAACAACTGTCTACTTATGCATTCTTTCACTACCATATCTTAACTGGATTATACTCATTTGCACTGCCGACTGTATTTATAGTACCACTGTTTACATTTGCATTTTGCACCGTACTTCTAACTGTAACATGCAACCACTTCCACTGCACTTTTACACTTTCTTTCGGATAGCTCTGTCCAAAATTTATTGCACTACCTTAATCCACTGCTATATTCCTCATATTAGCCTAACATATTATTGTATACCCCTATCTGTAAAATTCTGTTTATAGTAAATAGCCATCTGTATATTATATTCATAGTACATATTCACCTGTAAATTCTGTTTAAAGTAATAGCCATCTGTATATTATATTCATAGTACATATTCACCTGTAAATTCTGTTTATAGTAATAGCCATCTGTTTATTTATTCACTGTACATATTCAACTGTAAATTCAGTTCTGTTTATAGTAATAACCATCGCTCTATTTATACATATTTATATATATTCAGTTCATATCCATGTCCTGCACTTACGCAACCACTGTATATCCTGCACTTGCTGCTATTGCACTTCTGTTTAGACCTAAACTGCATTTCGTTGCCTTGTACTTGTACTTGTGTAATGACAATAAAGTTGAATCTAATCTAATCTAATCTATATCTTTTATAATAATACTTTATTATAATTATATGAATTATAATAATTGTTAGTCTTGTGACACTTATGTGTTAGATGTTTTGCATTGTTTCCTCCAACTATTTGACAAAATAAATAAACAAAAATAATTCAAACCATCCATACATTCAGGTACATTGTAAAGTGATAAGATTATCTCTATTATTTTATACAAAGTTTGTCTATATTTTGAGACTTTTAAAGCTGCAGTCTGTAAGTTTTGCCTCTTTGTCGCCATCTCTGTTTGAAACCTGCAATTGCAGTTATTTGCTGAATTATCATCTTTACGTGGGTTGTGCATCGGTGGCTCCTCAGCGCGGATGAATCTAATGTTTTGAGGAGTGTGTGTGGATGTCTTTCATTCACCGCACTTGTGTGGATACTGTACTTCAGAATCACAGATTCTACGTCTTGGAAGTATGACCGAAATAATAAGTTTCACCACATAATGTCATCTGAACAAGTGAGTAACATGTCTGCCACTTTTGATCTGACCAACTGAGAAACAAGCATTAATAAATCGCTCTACCAACGGTGATTAAATCTAACGATCGCTTAGCTCATATCACATTATTATTATTGTTATACCTTGTTCTCAAATTGTTAATGCTAACAACATCAGCATTGCGAGACTACGTGTATTTGTGACAGATTGAAAATTAACGTGTATTTTAAAAATGCATAAGTCTGTGTACACTATACTAAGATATAATTCTGAGTTTATCAGTGATTTGTCAGTTGGCAAGATAAGTTAGACGATCGATTGCTCCGGTCTGCGCGAACACTAGGGGGAGAGCTCGCGGGATTTCTCCATTCTACATAAACCTCGGAGTGGAGAAACAGCGAGTAAGAAGAGAAACACAAGTTTTCTGTGATTGTAATATTCTCCCCTTTTCAGGTATGAAGTATAATGATTAGTCAAAATACTTTGAAATTATGTTATAATATGCTTAAGAGTATGCAGACGTGAGTATTATATTGATTGTTTGTTTGAAATGTCGAAACGTTAGTTAGTTCAGAAATGTGCAAGCTCAGGACTTTATTTTGAGCACATTGGAAATGGCGTTAGGCATATAATGGTGCGAGGCTCGAGTATGTTCGATATTTCGTATTATTTCAGATGTATTTGTGTATTTAATGTGTAATCTGTTGACTTGCTGAAAAGTTTAAATATATATGGAGAATGAAAAGTGAACTGAGAAGGTCAGATGCATTTCCAGATAAAAGAACTAGCTGAAATAGTACATTTATGTGTTTATGACTTATTTGCCATATAGTTAATATGCATCTATGACTAAAGAGAGAAAGATTTACAAGAGTTGATCCTCAGGTAATTGTAAAATGCCTTAAAGATGCTTTATTGTATTTTTTTGTATACTTTATATAGTGTTATGGTTTTCAAATAGCCTATTATAAAGAAGTGTAGTCATTTAATTAATATGTATATACGGTACAAATTGTTGAATGTATGGTAAGAAAGATTAATATGATTAAGATTAATATGAAAAACTTTTTAATGTCAATGATTACAAAAGAATTCTACATAAAGCTTGCAGTGGAGAAAGAGTGTGAGTATTCTGTGATTATAATATTCTCCCCTTTTCAGGGGTAGGGGAGTGCAGGGCACAACCTAACGCGGGGTTGTAACACGCATGTTTTAACCCTTTCCACACATGCCAGAATGACGATACTTAGTGTATTTACTAGTTGCCAAAAAATAGCACCAAAATTAACAAAATCTCTCTATTACTGAACATTTATTTCACCATAGCAAAAGTAAATTTCTTACTCAAGTTTAGTTCCCTTTCGTTCAGTCACTACGACGTAACGTTAGTGACTAACGAATTGGGGGGTTTCGCTTAGAAGCCAATCATCTTCGAGAATTCAAAAACGCCCAATGGCAGTGCCAATGCCATGGGCATGCGAAATTTGCATACGTAACTCCGCCCTGTGTGGGTATATAAGGAAGTACGTGGGCAACATCGCATTATGTTTCTGCATCGGAGCCAAGAGCATCTCTTCACTCCTGCAAGCCTGAATTCTGAAGTCCTCTCTTCAATCTTCGAGACGAGCGGTTCTCCAGGGTATTGGTGTGACGGCGCGTTCCAGCGATCTCACATTGCCTGCCTGCTTATCTGTGCAGTGATCTGCAACAGCTGTGTGTGTTTTCCCTGGTCGCTTCTACACTCTGCAGAGCATTCTTTTTCAAGATGGCTCACCCGCGCACTTCCGGGTGTGATCGATCTCCGTTGCTGTCTATGGGCACATTCACTGCTCGATGTGTTTGGGCTTCGGCACGTTTGGGCAGTGTTTGTGGATGTGTCATGTTCCCACTGCGAGAACGTGACCATCGCAATGTCGCGGTCAAGACTCAGTGAGTCCCCTATGCCACTCCCCAATCTACCGTCTCTGAGAGAGGTGCTGCTTTGGCTGGTGGCCAGGGTGACCTGAGGGTGGTGCTGTGGTATTAAGAACCCCGACGATACGTTCCTCGGCCCACGCCCCCCTCTCGCACATCGCTTCCTGCGAGTGCTGGACTCGTTCGTTTCGTTCACACTCCAGATAGCATTGAGATGTCGATCGGCGCATCCCAAGGTGGGCTAGAGTCCTTTGGGGATGACGATTAGGTTGTGCTCTGCCTTCGGGTGTGCCAGCGCTGCCTGATCCGACCTAGAGTTGACAGCCATGTTATCTCGTGCAGCCGCGGGCCTTGCGCTGGTGTGGCACTCCGCCCTGTCGCGAGTGCTCGTGGTTGTGCGATCGTTTTTTGGGGGCAGCACCCGACATGAAGGACGCTTACTTCCATGTCTCCTTCCTCGACGCGGACAGTTCCTACGGTTTGCTTCGAGGGGCGGACATTCAGTACACAATCCTCCCATTCGGGCCAGCTCTGTCCCCTCGTGACTCCACGTAGTCTATCGAGGCAGCCCTTGCGCCACTCAGGCAGCACAGGCTTCGCATCCTGAACTTCCTCGACGACTGGCTCATACTGGGTAACTCTCGGGAGCAGGTGTGCGAACAAGTGCTCCGGCACTTAGCCCGTCTGGGCCTTTGGGTCAACTGGGAGAAGAGCGACTCTGCCCCGTGCAGAGGATCTCTTTTCTCAGTATGGTTTCCGACTCGGTCGCCATGTGCGTGCTGCTTACCAGCGAGTGCGCGCAGTCACTGCTGACTTGCCTTCGTTAATTCGAGAGCAAGAGTGCGGTCTCACTGAAGTTTTTTAGAGGCTCCTGGGGCATATGGCATCTGCAGCCATGTTAATGCCGCTCGGATTGCTTCATATGAGACCACTTCAGTAGCGTACATCTACCACCAGGCTGATCTATGCTCCCGCCGTATGTCTCAAATCGCCCGCCATCTCGTTCTATGGAGTCAGAAGCATCTGAGGTCCCTTCGTGCTGTCCATATTCCGGGAGTTCTGAACCGTGCAGCCGACGAGTTCTCACGGTCTCAGCCACTTCCGGGAGAATGGAGACTCCATCCCCAGACGGTCCAGCTGATTGGGAAGAGTTTGGCGATGCACAGATAGATCTGTTTGCCTCCTACGACTCTTCCCATTGCAGCCTGTTTTATTCCCTGACTGAGGGCACGCTCAGCACGGATGCACTTGCGCACAACTGGCCGCGGGGCCTGCGCAAATATGCGTTCCCCCCAGTGAGCCTTCTTGCACAGCTTTTGTGCAAGATCAGGGATAGATCTGTTTGCCTCCTACGACTCTTCCCATTGCAGCCTGTTTTATTCCCTGACTGAGGGCACGCTCAGCACAGATGCACTGGCGCACAACTGGCCGCAGGGCCTGCGCAAATATGCGTTCCCCCCAGTGAGCCTTCTCGCACAGCTTTTGTGCAAGATCAGGGAGGACAAGGAGCAGGTCCTTCTGGTCGCCCCGTACTGGCACGGCCGGACCTGGTTCCCCGAACTCTTACTCCTTGCGACAGCACCTCCCTGGCCTATTCCTCTGAGACAGGACCTCCTCACTCAGACGGGGCACCCTTTGGCACCCGCCAAAGATTGGGACGTCCCAATCTTTGGAACCTCCACGTGTGGCTCCTGGATGGGACGTGGCAGGTTTGAGTACCCTGCCACCTACGGTGGTGGCTACCATCACTTCCGCTAGGGCAGAGTCCACTCGGCATGCCTATGTGTTGAAGTGGAACCTCTTCGTCACCTGGTGTTCTTCTCGCCAAGAAGACCCCTGGAAATGCCCGATCGGGTCTGTGCTCTCTTTTCTCCAAGAAGGGCTAGAGCGAAGGCTGTCTCCCTCTACCCTTAAAGTTTATGTGGCCGCTATTTCGGCCCACCATGATCTCTTGGAGAACAAAAAGGTAAGTCAGCACGACCTGGTCATCAGGTTCCTGAGGGGAGCCAGGAGACTAGATCCTCCTCGCTCTCCCCTCGTACCCTCTTGGGACCTCTCAGTAGTCTTAGATGCTCTGCAGAGGTCTGCCTTTGAGCCTTTGCGATCAGTCGATCTTAAGTTCTTGTCTATGAGGACAGCTTTCCTGACCGCATTGGCCTCCATCAAGAGGGTAGGGGACCTGCAGGCATTTTCGGTTGACGAAGCGTGCCTGGAGTTCGGGCCGGTTAACTCTCACATGATCCTGAGACCCCAACCCGGATATGTGCCCAAGGTTCCCACCACGTTCAGAGACCAGGTGGTGAACCTGCAAGCGCTGCCCATGGAGGGGGCAGACCCAGCCTTGGCATTGCTCTGTCCAGTACACGCTCTCCGTACTTACGTAGACAGGACGCAGTGTTCAGGACCTCAGACCAGCTCTTTGTCTGTTATGGTGGAGAGCGGAAGGGAAGAGCTCTTTCAAAGTAAAGGCTGTCTCACTGGATAGTGGACACCATTGTTTTGGCTTAAAGGGTTAGTTCACCCAAAAATGAAAATTCTGTCATTAATTACTCACCCTTATGTCGTTGGACACCCGTAAGACCTCCGTTCATCTTCGGAACACAAATGAAGATATTTTTGTTGAAAGCTGAGGCTGAGAAAGGCTTCAGATAGGCCTCCATAGGGATTCAGTATATTGACACTCACAAGACCCATAAAAGGCACTAAAAACGTCATTACAAAGTCCATCTCACTACAGTGGCTCTACAATAATTGTACAAAGTGACGACTAGTTTTTGTGCGCAAAAAAAAAAATCAAAATAACGACTTTATTCAACACAAACTTTGGCATCTGCCGTGGACTCACGAAGCACCACGACGCATGCGCGAGAAAATGACGCAGATCCGCGTTCGGACACATAACCCAGAAGCGAGGAGGAGATTTGTTTACAAGCAGAGGAAGACGCGCCGTATCTAAGCTGTTGAATTCTACATTGATCGTGCTTTAGGTCTCGGCGTAGTGCTCAAAATGGAACTAAAGTGCACATTTCATGGATTCCCGAACGCCGGCGCTACGTCATATTCTCGCGCATGCGTCATGGAGTTCACAGCAGAGGCCAAAGTTTGTGTTGAATAAAGTCGTTATTTTGATTTTTTTTTTGCGCACAAAAACTAGTCGTCGCTTTGTACAATTATTGTAGAGCCACTGTAGTGAGATGGACTTTGTAATGACGTTTTTAGTGCCTTTTATGGGTCTTGTGAGTGCAAAAGTACTGAATCCCTATGGAGGCCTATCTGAGGCCTTTCTCAGCCTCAGCTTTCAACAAAAATGTCTTCATTTGTGTTCCGAAGATGAACGAATGTCTTACGGGTGTCGAACGACACAAGGGTGAGTAATTAATGACATAATTTTCATTTTTGGGTGAACTAACCCTTTAACAGCAGCAAGGTCGACCATGTCCCTTTGGGGTCAGGGCCCACTCCACTCGGAGTGTGGCCTCCTCTTGGGCTTTAGCACATGGCACCTCGCTAACAGACATCTGCAGAGCTGCAGACTGGGCGACACCTAACACATTCGCCAGATTCTACAATCTCTGAGTGGAGCCTGTGTCCAACTGGCTCCTGTGTCAACTGTTTACTTATGCATTCTGCACTACCATATCTTAACTGGATTATGCTCATTTGCACTGCCGACTGTATTTATAGTACCAACTGTTTACATTTGCATTTTGAACCGTACTTCTAACTGTAACATGCAACCACTTCCACTGCACTTTTACACTTTTTTTCGGATAGCTCTGTCCATAATTTATTGCACTACCTTAATCCACTGCTATTCCTCATATTAGCCTAACATATTATTGTATACCTCTATCTGTAAAATTCTGTTTATAGTAATAGCCATCTGTATATTATATTCATAGTACATATTCACCTGTAAATTCTATTTATAGTAATAGCCATCTGTATATTTATTCACTGTACACATTCACCTGTAAATTCAGTTCTGTTTATAGTAATAACTGTCTCTCTATTTAAACATATTTATATATATTCAGTACATTTCCATGTCCTGCACTTACGCAACCACTGTATATCCTGCACTTGCTGCTATTGCACTTCTGGTTAGACCTAAACTGCATTTCGTTGCCTTGTACTTGTACTTGTGTAATGACAATAAAGTTGAATCTAATCTAATCTAATAACATTTTAAGCTGTCATTCGGTCATGTTACAATGTACCCCACCTACGGGGCATGTTGTCACATTTCATTTCCTTTCTTTCAGGGTAAATCAAGAAAAAAATATACACTGTATTAATGAAACAAAACCACATAATTGTACTAGACGTGTGCAATTAATGAGGGGAAAAATAAACACTCTGAACCCCAAGTGGATTTACATAAACTGAGAAAGTCAAAAAGCATTAGGTTGTGCCCCGCTCTCCCCTACAACATATTTAGTGTGTATTAGCATTACCTGTAGATTTCAGTTTCTGTACAGTCTAATCTTTTGGTTTTGACTGCTGGTGAATCTCCAGTTGTCACTTTCTGGATTACAATCTGCCATCAAAATGATGAGTTTAATTATTCCAGCTGCTCTGAGAAAAGGCTATAAATGATCCGCCACCTGCAGCATCCTTACATGTGATACTACTAGCCAGACTCCTCCTTTATGTGTATACAGACGTAATGTAATGACGCAAAGACGAATGTGGCATGTTTAGTTTTCCAGTGGAAATTCACCAGTACAGACTCCTCTTGGCTCCTCACCAGGTACCAGGTCCAGTACCACTCAAATTATAAAATATATTATTACAAGCTTACCTTTGTGAATCAGGCTAAGGTAAGGAGATATTTTTGAACACTGGCTGGTCATTTACTTGATTTTGGATCATTTTTAACCAAAAACAGTTACGGACTGCAGCTTTAAGTAGGCCTTACTATTTCATATTTCTTTTCCCCAGAGTTCACTAAAATCTACATTAGGCTTAAAGGGATAGTTCACCCTGAAATGAAAATAAAGCCATCTTTTACTCACTTATGACAATTTTTTTTTTATTTCTGCTTTTGAGGTCCGAAAAGGATAGAAGGACATAGGTCACTGGAACAACAGCAGGGTGCGTAAAAGATGGCTTTATTTTCATTTCAGGGTGAACTATCCCTTTAACTTAGACCGTTTCTGTGGAGATCTGAGCATGTCTGGTTTACTCTTTAGCACAGAAGCAAAACCACATGATCCCGCAGGGCAGCACATGTTGAGCTCATCACAGTGCGACTCAGCATGTCATTCTTCACGTCTCACCAGCTCCATTGGAACGGAAGAGAACATGACTCAATTATTTGACTGTGAGCAAAACTGCCCTCAGTAATGGATTAAATGTTACTATACTTCCCCCCCCCGACCCACTCAAACATAGGCACATAAAAGTGAGGGTTTATTTTATTTTTGGTGCTGTTTCAGTGGTCAACAGTGACTAAGTCACTCTGAGTAACACACTTGAAAAGGCAGACGGTGATTTGATGTCTTACACACATCATCTCTTCACATATTTCCATCTCGTTCTCTTTCCAGCTCTGTTACCTGTTTTACAAGTAATAAGTTGAAGGTGATGATCGTTTCCTTCCTGTCTGGAGTAGGCCTACGTAAAGTCCTCTGTATAAAGGCCACAAACAAAAGACATCATCTTCGTGACCATATATGTCCACATGATCAGGTTAAAATTGCTTATTATTATTTACGAGAAATTCATTAGCCTCGTAAAGCATCTGGAAATAATAACCTGAACTTTTCAGTGAATAAACTCACTGGTGTGTAATCTTCTGTGATGGATTTAGATTTGTGTTTCTCTGGAATTGTTTAGAAGAAATGCAGAATATGATCATAAAAAGGAGCTCTATTTAAGTGTCCTTCATTCTGTTTTTAATTATCAGCAGCATGTCTTCTGGCCAGATTCAAAGGCAGCCAGCATCGCATATAAACATGTCACTTTCTGCGTAAAACACACATTCCTGATAATCAGACAAATCAGACAAATCAGAATATTTGCATTGAGTTCGAAAAAGGTATTATTCTTATTTCAGATTGGCAATAAACAAGTCAGTAAATGACAAAAATGCCAATTAAACGTGTCACATGGTAAGATATAAATGGACATTTACTTGGAAACTTGAAAAAGCTTCTTTTTTCTTAACAGGATGTGAGAATTTCAAGAAAAGAAGAAAAAGAAGGAGAAGAAGAAGAATAAATTGCATAATGTCGTGTGGCAAGAGGTCACAATCACCTTTTTTATTCTGTGGCGGAAACACGTATTCATAAATGAGAGAATGACACAGAGGGACGTAAGACTGAATATCATTCTAGAGCCAAATGTAGTCTAATGCAGTTTGAGCTTCATGTGGAAATCTACTCAGTGGCATCATAATACTGACTGTATGTGCTTGGAATGAATTCATTCATTACGTCACTTCACTCGATCAGCGCGCAACACTCATAAACTCCTTCTGAATGCAGGACGAGACACCATTGCATGTTGAATCATTCTGGTATATAGGTAGTGTTTTTGTGTAAAACACCACTTTTGAAGAAAAAATACATATTAATCTGTAGTGTGAAGTCTGATGTTTGAGGACAATATAAGGGGTCACTGCCTTTGTTAATTCTTTCCTTTTTTTTTTTTTTTTTTACTGAAATGTGTCCTATGGTGTGACGTAGCAACAACTAAGAATATAGGGGTGTCACACCAAAGGACAACAACCCTTAAAGGATTAGTTCACTTTAAAATGAGAATTACCACATGATTTACTCGCCCTCAAGTCATCCTAGGTGTTTATGACTTTCTTCTTTCTGATGAGCACAATCAGAGATATATGAATAAATATCCTGACTAATCCAAGCTTAATAATGGCAGTGACGTGGGTACAGTGAGTTTGAAGCGCAAAAAAAGTGCATTTATCTATCATAAACGTAGCCTACTCCACACGGTTAATAAAGGCCTTCTGAAGCGATCGATGGTTTGTAAAAAAGCGTAACTGACAAAAAAGGCGTATGACTATGACTATGGCGTAGCATGTGACTTGAACTGTGTTACACTTTCTGCGTAAGTTGAATACGGAAGGCGGTCGCAGAAGCTAGATATTTTACTTTATAAAGTTTTAAATATGAATATTTTTCTTACACAAACCAATGGTTTTGCTTCAGATGGCCTTTATTAACCCCGGAGCCGTGTGGAGTACGTTTATGAAGGATGGATACAATTACTATTTGAGCTTCAAACTCAATGGCTGCCACTGCCATTATAAAGCTTGGATTAGTCAGGATATGTATTAATATAACTCTGATTGTGTTCATCAGAAAGAATAAAGTCATAAACACCTAGGATGTCAATTTATTGAACCATGCTTGAGACCCACCATAGGACAATTTTGACAAAATTTTTGCTCAAAATTAAAAAAAATCTATAATAACAAAGCTGTTTTTATGACAACAGGTCATAAGAAAAATAAGACAAAATGTTAACCATTTACTGCATTTTCAAAATAATATATTATATTTTATTTCTTTAGTAAAGACATTCACTAAAATATAATGTCCTCGTATGAGGAAAGTCGCACCCAGGAGCTTAAATGATGACAATGCTAATTATATTCAATTTTATAATGTGTGACAAAAAGGAATTTCATTTGAACCAAATTAAACTGTTTTGAACCTCACCAAAACCATGTCAAATTGCATACTACGGCTTTGTTATTATGTGATAGAAGCGGTGGTTGTTTCTGTGAGGTTCAGGTTGCTTACCGGTCCAAGACAAAACTAATATTTAAAAAACAGTCCTCAATGATGTCGTGTAAGATCCTAGAGGGGAAAACGGAGCACACTGAGCCTGAGCCGCTGGTAAATGATTATGAATTGGACAGTGAGCTCCACCTGTTGGTTCAGTGGTGTCCTTACACTTCCGTGCATCCTTTCTCCAAAACCTGGAAACGTTTCATTTTTAAACTCATTAAGATTCATTTTAAGCTAATTGTATGTTTAATATTTAAGATCATGCATGTCAGTTATGCCCGTAGTGAGCACTTCTGTTTCTAGGTCATAATGTTCATGTTCTGCAAAAATAGGTCAGATGGGAGCTGGGCGTTACAATCTGACCAGTCACAGCTATATTTCTGCAATGTCCATCCCTGAGATCAAATACACATAGAAATAATATTCATATGCTGCAAAAGAAAAAAAAATTAAATGTCATTATATTAACCCTCTATGGTATGCATTAGGCTATGTTAACCATTAAATATTATGAAATAGTTTTTATTACATGAAATAGCTTCAATCATACAAACAAACAAAATTGAAAATAAAAATTCCACAATGGAAAATGGTCAAAAATAGCCTAGAAATCTAGACGCACCCTAGCTGCAGAACATTTATTTTGCCCCGAGTGTAGTCTAGCAACTATCGGTAGACCTGAGCGCTGGAAAAATCAAACTCTGGTCAGGCCAATCACAGCGTGTGTAGAGTCGGTGGGCGGGCTTAACATAATGACGGCGCGTCACGGCAGAGTTGCGAAGGTTCTGCTTGCTACCCGTAAACAAAGCTGACGAACAGCTGTCTTTTGAATCTGCTTTGGCCGCAACTCTGGAAGACTTGGAGTTAAGCTTTTCTTTGAGAAAAGAACAAAGTGAAGTCATTCTTAAAAAAAGAAGATATGTTCACATGAAATAAATTACTGCAATTCCACTGTGGCCCAGTGTTTCCATATGGCAACATACCTATTTTTCTGTAGTTGGTACAGCATTGCCATATGGAAACACTGATGTTTTGGAGGTACATTCAAATGTCAATTGACTTAAAAACAGCACACTGACTACCTGCCTTTTTAATTCCCATAGTGCAATATGTTGTTTTTTTCTGAATAACAAGGAAATGAGTAGAGATTAAAAAAAAATTAAAAACAAAAAAACATGGATAGTTCTTGATTCTGATTGGTTGAGCTGTCAGACTGCTTTTTTACGGTCATTAGCATCATAAATCCTGCAGTTCCCTTTCGAACTGTCAGTCGTATTGCGTCTTGCTAGATGCATTGGGAAAACGCCTTTTATAAAATAACACAGTGCTGCATAAAAGTCATAACAGTGCTGAAGTTTTTCTTGCACGCTATTGGCTGGTCAGTGGGAACTGCATGAACCAATGGCAGAGCGGTGTGACTGCGCGAACCAATCGGTGCGGAGCCCACCGAACTGAGCTCAGAGGCATCCGGGGCATCTGTCTATAAAAGACACTCGGATTGCCATGATTTCAGATTTATTCTCCTTCAGCAACGATCTACGGAACTTCGCTGACTCTCCTACTCGAAGCCTTCACCTTCTCACCGTCGATAGAGGAGCCTGTAGCGGAACAGCAACCAGCCTGATCCAGCGTATGCCGCTTTCCTTTCTCCGCTCGAGGATAGCACTGTTTTCAGAGCGCGACTCCACCCCTCATGCTCTCCCGTTTCCTTTTCCGAACCAGGGAGGGCAGGCATACAGTCCTACTAGTGGCCCCTTTCTGGCGGACTCAGTCTTGGTTCCCCGAGATTACATGGCCAATTCCCCTGAGGAAAGACCTCCTTTCCCAGGAGAACAAGGTGATTTGGCACCCCTGTCCCAGACTTTGGGCACTACATGTGTGGCCCCTCGACTGGAGCTCGAGGACCTCCCATACCCCTTTTCCACCAAAGCAGAGCCAGAGCTAGATTGGAGCCAGAGCCTAGTTCCAAATCGGTTCTTTGTGTTTCCACACCCAAAGCTCCAGCTCCGAGCCAGGAAAAGTGGTTCTTAAGTAGCACCAAAACATAGCTGGGCTAGAACAGGGCTAGAAGTAAGAACCGATTACGTCAGGCGCTGGGGGCGGGGTCAACAAGACGAACACAGACTTGAGATCCGCCATTGTTGAAATAGCAGCTAATGGAGCTAACAGCTGCTGCTCGTTTGTAATCTCCGTCTATGCTAATTACGGCGAACTGCACGAATGCGTTGGATTTGCTGTGTTTTCGTTGTGTTTTAATGCCGATGTAGGATCGTAAAGCCACGTTAATCAATAGTTGTTGATGGAAGGCTTGTTGGCAGCGGTGCTGTGCAGAGACCGATCTCCGTATGATAACGAGTCCAGCGAGAGCATATGACTCCTTATGCTTTTGATTCACTCATGCGTTTTTTTAAATATTATACGTGGATCGGTCTGCGCAGCGCCGATGCATCTCAAACAAGCCTGGTGTGTGTGTGTTTCCCGCTAGCGTTGCTGAGAAAGATGAGACGTATACAGTGACGTAAGACCTGGCTCTGTTGTGGCTCTACTAGCCTGTGGAAACGCAAACGGTTCTTAGCAGGCTCCTCAGTTGAACCAACTATGAACTGGGACTAGCTCTGGCTCCGATCTAGCTCTAGCACTGCCTTGGTGGAAAAGGGGTACCAGCGAGCGTCCTGAGCACTATCAGCGAGGCTACAGCTCCATCTACTAGGCGCCTCTATGCTCTTAAATGGTCTGTGTTCTCTAGCTGGTGCTCAGCCAGGAACCAGGACCCAGCCTTGTGCACAGTATCACCGACACTTTCTTTCCTGCAAGAGCTGTTGGATGCAGGCCGTACTCGCTTAAGGTCTATGTGCCAGCCATCACCGCTTTTCATGCACCAATGGCTGGCCAGTCAGTGGGCAGGAACGACATGATTGTCCATTTCCTAAAGGGAGCCAGAAGACTTAATCCTGCCTCCTAAGGTGCCCTCCTGGGACCTATCATTGGGCCTTCAACCCAGCCAACATGTCCATGTGGGCCCCACGTGGTTTTTATATGGGCTATATGGGCGTCATCTGGGCATGGGCTCAGAGTGGGCACTTTGATGGGCTGAATGTGGGCCCCATCTTGGATAAAGTTTATGGATAAAGTGGGCCACATTTGGGCTATATTTAGAATTGTCAAGTTTTATTGTTTGCAGTTGGTTTTGTTTTTTATACAATTATAGGTAACAGCCTAACCCTATTATATATATATATATATATATATATATATATATATATATATATATATATATATATATATATATATATATATATATATATATATATATATATATATACACACACACACACACACACTTCATTAAAATTATTTTTTTAAATAATCTAAAATCACTTGCCTCGTGCAGGCATGGCTTTATCATAATCATGTATGCTTTTTAAGAGAGTGTTCTTGTTAATGTTTTGATAGTATTTTAAACTAATTGTGTCAGGGTTCTGCCCTGGCAGCCTTGTCTGTGTTGTCCTTGTTTAATGTTTCTATGTTTGTGTTGTGTCTAAGCACATGGCTCTGTCTTTGTTTGTGTCTGCCTTGTGTTCCTCTTGTCCCACCTCTTTGTTTCCTGTTACCACGCCCCCTTGTTTAGTCCTTGGCCGTTTCTCAATACCAAGTACGCGAACTTCTGACTTGCGTCCTTGGTAGTTCAGACTTGCAAGTTCGACTCCGGAGAACGAACTCCAGAGGACGGGGGGAATCGCCATCAGTCGTCAATTGTGAAACGTCATCAGTTGCTGCCAAGTCCTGTTCCAATTCAAAGTTCACAAGTAGCCAAGTACAGTTCAAATCCCCGGATGTGTCCTTGATCCGCCCCTTTTATCGAGGATGCATCGAGAGGAGACTTGTGGACTTCAGACAGACCGGTATCCCAGAATGCATCTCGCACCAACAAGCAAACGTCAATAGCGGATGAGAAACCCCTCGTAATTTAAAAATACTGTTAATGTTTCACAAAATGTAGTTTTAAGACTTTTTCAGGCGAGAATGTACTTGTTTAAAGCTCAAATCTGTGGTTTATTTATAAAGAGAGCGCCTTTTTGAAAATTTGATCTGGCGTTTTCGGTGTTGTGAGCTCCAGTGGATCAGCGGCGATCAGCGGGAACTCTCCCCGCCCAGAGCAGACTTAACACGGCTAGTCCTTCTGACACCTGCCGCTGGCTCTCATGTCTTCAGATATAATTCGTCTTCTAACGGGCGATCTTTGGTCTCATGAATCTATCATTTGTTCCCTGGCAAATCGTTTTGACTGAGGGCAAAGTGAAGTTTCATAACTTTATAATTTTAGGCTATTAAATACATAAACTGACATTTAACAAAAATAGACTGGGTTGTGTTTTATGTCATAATTAATTTTATTACAGTGATAATCACACTTGTCTGAACCACATATTAATGTTTTTTTTATTATAATTTAAACGAAAACAGGCAGCGTTTTTAATATTTCGTTTTGTTATAAATATACATGCAATAGCCTAACATTGCCTGCACTACATTTGTTTAATATTTTTTTAATGAAAATGAAAAGAGCCAGTGGTGTTTTATCATATATTTCGTTTTATTGTAGCCTAAAATATACATATATATATACACTGAATAACACTATAAAGAACGCTGCTGTTCCATTAGCAGAGTACCGGACTATTGTCCTCCCGTCCTCGGGAGTTCGTTCTCTGGAGTTGAACTTGGTGAGCCTGAATTAACTCCACGGACGCGAAGTCAGAAGTTCGCGAAGGCCTACTTGGTATAGAGAAACGTATATTTTAGGCTACAATAAAATGAAATATGTCATAAAACACCACTGCCTCTTTTCATTTTAAAAAAAAAAAAAATCTTAAACATATTAGCCACACAAATGTCGTTCAGGCAGCTACATTGATTATCTTATATATTTATAACAAAAGTATAAAACACAACCCTGCCTCTTTTCGTTTAGCTTTTAAAAAACAATAGACCTATATTAAACATTAGCCTAATATGTGGTTTAGGGTGAGCAGATTTCTGAAATGGAAACCGGGGTCATTTCTATTTGAGTGGTCAAAATATCACTAAAATCTCATTTGTTATTATCTTTAAATTAAAAATGTTTTTGTTTGTTTATTTGTTGTTGTGGGCTCTCTATATTATTATTAACATTAATAATTATTCTGATTTAGTTTATTAGGATTTTTATGTGGTTTTAATACAATTCAACGCACCCGCCAAAAAAAAAAAAAAAAAAAAACAGTTCGTTGCCATTGTAAATAACAAGCAGTTCAAAACAATATTATAACATGACTTAACAAAAACACATTACAAAAATAAAACATAAATATGATAAATAAAACTATTTAACAAATATTTTAACATTTTATAATTGTATTTAATATTTAAATTTTCACAAGTTTATACTACTATAGATAGGCTATAAGTAATAAATTAAAAACATTTTTTTTTACTTCAAACGTTTTATTAGGCTTGTGCTTAAAAATAAATCTTACTATCCTAAATTGGTCTTGTTTTGCATTTTAGGCTTATTTTAAGCAGAAATTCTGTGTATTCTGGATGTGTTGCAAGTGACAAAACAATGCCGCCCCCCGTGATGATAATGTCGCTCTGCTCTCGGTTACCAAGTTCAGCGTATCATGCGGGGGTGTTGGGGGGCATGGCATTACTGATCGTTGCGTCCGTTGGTCTGAGATGCATTCTGGGATACCGGTCTGTCTGAAGTCTCCTCTCGATGCATCCTCGATAAAAGGGGCGGAGCAAGGACACATCCGGGGATTTGAACTGTGCTTGTCTATGGCTAGATGTGAACTTTGAATTGGAACAGTACTTGGGCAGCGACTGATGACGTTTCACAAGTCCACGAGAACACAAGTACAGACAAGAACGCATATTGAGAAACGGCCCTTGTCTAGTCCTCATTTCACTAATTGTGCTCACCTGATCCTCATGTGCTTTTCCCTTTTATATTGAGTTCCTTTTCCTCCTTGGTTCGTTGTATGTACGTATTCAGTGTTTGCTCGTTCATCTTGCCAAGTCAGTTAGAGATTTAGTGTCTCCTATATTTTTGGCTTTGAGTTTATTTATTTTCAGTTTTTTCCCTTTGTTCCTGAATTTTTAGTCCAGGTTCTATCTTTATTTTGTTTTATTATGTTTTCTCCAGGCTTTATTTTGGTTTCTCTTTTTTTTTCCCCCTTTTTCTAGCTCCAGTTATATTTAGTTTATCATTTGTTTCTAGTGTTCTAGTTTCGCCAGTTTTTATTTACTTGGTTTTCTTTTGTTGTCTTGAGTGTTGTCTTGTGTTAGTTCCTGCCACCTCCCTGGGATTCCCTGCCTGCTGGTTCCCTCTGCCTGGTAACTGGACTGGTTCTGAGTGTGTGAGCAGCAAGTACGGATCCCTGCTTCACTGTGTCCTGCCCTGTCTTCTCCACTACCATCTACCTGGTCTGGTCAGTCCTCAGAGGTTCTTCAACCTGCTGTATCTTGGAGCTGGTTCCAGCAGTCACACTCATCCGTCGTGTCATTGTTCCCCGTTGGCCCTGCTGTTTGGACTCACTCATCCACTACCCTCTTGTGCCTTGTTGAACTTTCCTGTCAATAAATTATCTTTGTTCACTCTGCATCTGGGTCCTCCATTTCAGAAGTCCTGACAAATTTCCTTTTCCGTCTTTTCTTTCATTACTGTTCTTTAGATATGAAACTGATGGGTCTGCCCAATCCCAGGAGTGATGGACTGAAGAATTTTCACTGCTCATGTCCTGTGTGACTTAACTTTTATTTTCTTGTTTTTTTTTCTTATGGGCAATAAAAAGGTGATTTGCAAAGTCTGAGTTGAAAGTAATTTTTTTCACAGTAGAAATGTTCATGTAATTTAAATTATTAAGGTCAGGTACAGGTTTAGTAAAACATAGATTTACTTAAAGTTGGCAGGGTTTGATAGTTTATTTTGCAAATCAGCACATTAATTTCACTTACAGGAATAAAAAGACATATAAATGGGGCCCAGTTCTCACCCACTGGGGTCCCACAAAAAAACCCATAGAGGGGCCATTTGTGGGCCCAGTGGTATCACCCATTTGGGCCCCATAAGGGTTCTGTATGTGGCCCACTTTGGCCCCATTTATTAGAACCCATATGGGACCCATGTTGGCCCCTATAATGAATACACAAATGGGCCCCACTTAGAGCCCACTATGGACCCATCATGTGCCCCTATGGGCTAACACACATGGGGCCCATGTGGAGCCGATGGACAAAATTCTATGGGCCCCACTTGGGTTGCCAATGTAGGGCCCAAGTGACAGCCCATCAAAAACCCACATGTGGCCCACATGGCAATGTTGGCTGGGAAGCTCTGAAAGAGGTCTCATTCGAACCGT
This sequence comes from Romanogobio albipinnatus, assembly GCA_023566225.1. Classification (NCBI taxonomy): domain Eukaryota; kingdom Metazoa; phylum Chordata; class Actinopteri; order Cypriniformes; family Gobionidae; genus Romanogobio; species Romanogobio albipinnatus. The sequence goes on along the minus strand of CM042246.1, from coordinate 44,745,125 downwards.
TACAAACAGCCAAATTCAAGCCACTCTCATTGAAAACTGCTCTACTGCTAGCATTAGCATCAGTAAAGCGACTTGTAGAGCTATCTGTATATCTGTAGAGCGGCTGGCTGGTCGTCGCCCTCTACCTTTGCCAGATTATACAATTTGGAATTTCCTGTGTCCTCTCTGTATAAAAAAAGCCTCTATGTGGCCCTTCACAGTTAGCGCTTAGGGGTCTAGAACTCATATGTCCCTGTGCTGCATTATATTATGCTTCTTATATTAGGGTCTTTGCCCCTTACACGATATGTCGATAAACTCTAGCTTGGGACCCTATATTAGTTTCTCAGCTTGAGTAGAGGTACATGTCGTTGCATTTATCATTGCACGGCGTGATTGAATAGGTTCCCAATGCGTCTAGCAAGACGCAATATGACTGACCGTTCTAAAGGGAACGTACTCGGTTTCTGACATAACCCCGGTTGCCTGAGATAAGGGAACGAGTATTGCGTAGACGGCTGTGCTTTGGCGCATATGACTATAGCGATAGGAAGGTCCACTGTTCCTTCCTTGGACCACATTTGATATATACTGACCACTGCAGATCGGGAACACCCCACAAGAGCTGCAGTATTGAAGATGCTATGGACCCAGTTGTCTATCCATCACAATTTGAAAATGCCATGGGTCTGTGGAATTTGCATAATGCAACTCCGCCCCACCGCGTGGGTATAAAGGGCATCGCATTGTACACTCGCATTATGTTTCTGCTTCAGAGCCGAGAATCACTTGCCTGAGCGTTGTATATCTCTTCAAGACGAGCTTCTCTCCAGAGTGTTGGTGTGACAGCGTGTTCCAGCGAGTTCCGCATTCCTGTCTGTGCAGTGATCCACACATTGTGTGTGCTCTCCCTGGGCGCTTCAGCATTTCTGCAGAGTATAACTCCTCTCTAAAAGAGCTGCACGTGGCACGTCTTTTTCAAGATGTCTCGCCCGTGCTCTGTTCCTGGGTTTGGGAGACTGGTTAGTCCGTTTGACGGGCACGAACTTCCCACTGCGGGAACATGACCATCGCGGTGTTGAGATCGAGACTCAGTGATCTCCGTAAAGGAGGGAGAGTCCCCTCTACCACACCCCAATCTATCTCCTCCGCGTGAGGAGATACTTTGGCTGGTGGTCAGGGTGATCTGAGGGTGACGGTGTGGGCCAACCCGACGAACATTCCTCGGGCCACACCCCCTTCTATCACACTGCAACCCGTGGTGTTGCCAGATGATGGCGCTGGTGTTTCCCGGGCTGGGCCCAGCGTGTCATTTGGCGCACCGGCGCATGACGCTATGTCTCTCACCGCATCACAAGGTGGGCTAGACTCCTCCAGAGATGAGGATTCAGCTGTGCTGCCTCCTTCGGGAGCTCCTGCATTGCTCGAGTCTGATCCGGAGCTTACGGCCATGCTCTCCCGGGCAGCTGAGAGCCTTGGGCTTGTGTGGAACTCTACGAGCGACGAAGGTGACTGCACACTCTCTCGGTCAGGTGATGTCCACTTCGGTGGTCCAGGAGCGGCTCAACCTGGCTGATATGCGGGAATCTGAGCGGACCCGGTTCCTTAATTCCCCCATTTCCCAGGCTGGGCTATTCGGCGGGGCGGTTGAGGATTTTGCCCAACAGTTCTTGGCTGCACAGAAGCAGACTGAGGCAATCAAACATATTCTGCCCCGGCGACCAGCTGCTGCCTCCACCCAGCCGCCGGCACAGAAGCCTCAGCCTGCTCCCCGCCGAGGCCGCCCTCCTGCGGCTCCCGCCCCTCCCGCTAGGCCCCAGCAGCAGCCTTCACCCGGGCCCAAGCTCGGAGGACGTCGCAGGAAGGCAGCCCCAACGCTCATCCTTTCCTGGTCTCCTCTGTCAGGGCGCGGAACTCGACCCCGCCCACACCTCGGAACGCTCCCACGCCTCCCATGTCTGGGCCGGTCATTCCGCCTATCTGCCCCATCGTGGGTACATCTGTGGTTCACATGACCCCGCTGGTTCAGTTTTTGGGAGCCTGGCTTACACTTCCCAACCTGTCCAGCTGGCTCGCACCATCAGGCTCGGCTATGCGATTCAGTTCGCACAATCTCCTCCCCGGTTTCGGGGAGTCCGTTATACCATGGTGGGTAGCAACGCCCCTGTCATGCGTGTGGAGATCGCCACCCTACTGCCGAAGGGTGCGATCGAGATATGTTTGATTGCCTCTGTCCTGGCGAGATTCTCAATCTCTGAGTAGAGCCTGTATCCTCTCGTGTACTCGCCCCCACATGTGTATTTCCACCGTAAGTCTTTTGAGCACGTGTCTTCCCTTGGCAAGCCACATTGTCACCCCTGGGGTTTAAATATTCCACCTGCGGCTGGATACCTCAGTGTTTTTCCACATGCAGTCCCTACGGGAGTCGTGTGTTAATTCCTAAGTCCTCCCTTCAGGCAGGCATTGTGTTGCATTTCTCCACATGGGATATGCTTCCCAGTGTACCTTGGTATTGGCGCTGAGCCCAGTCCCTTGTTCGTGCTCAGACTCACGTCAGGGATCTTGGGTCAGCGCAGGGCGCTGGAAGACAGCTGCTGTGGTGAGATTGAATTGGGACCCCCATTTTGTCAGTAACTGACGTAACTCGTAGTGTACTGACTGAAAGGGAATGTCTCGGTTACGTATGTAACCCTCGTTCCCTGAAGGAAGGGAACGGAGACGCTACGTCCCCATGCCACTACCGTTGTACCGCTGGAACGGCCAGGCGCTCATGCCTCGGCGCTTCAGCAGGTAAACATAATGCCTTTATACCTACGCGGTGGGGCGGGGTTGCATTATGCAAATTCCGCAGACCCATGGCATTTTCATGCCATTGGCTCACGTTGTAGATCTCAAAGGCGAATGGCTTCTAAGCAAAACCCCCATTTCGTCAGTAACTGACGTAACATCTCCGTTCCCTTCCTTCATGGAACGAGGGTTACATACATAACCGAGACGTTATTCACTTCACCTGTCATAATGTTATGCCTGATCGGTGTATTACCTTTGCTGTGAGGGTGTGGGAATGACGATAAAATTTACATATTTCTCTCTTCTGACTGCCGCTATCGTTCTCTCTCTCTTTTTCTTTTTTTACTTCTTGAAAATTGTGAAAACACTGTTTCTCTTTTGCCATTTGAGCAAATAGGAACACAAAAAATAAATGTATTCTCTCATTCAATAGAAGTTTACCCAACTCTGACGTCTTCCGCTTCTAAGAAACCCAGAAATGTTCAAAGTTAAACATAAACCTGTAACCTCATTAGATAAATATTAAAATAAATATTTGTATGGACTAAACATTTTATAAAAGCAATAAGCTCCGTGAAGCGGTGGTTTACAGTGAATTTAGAACATGCAAGGGGGCATCGTCAAAACGTCTCGGTTACGTATGTAACCCTCGTTCCCTGAGGAGGGAACGGAGACGTACGTTAGTGACTAACGAATGGGGGTTTCGCTTAGAAGCCAATTACCTTCGAGAATTCAACAGCGCCCGATGGCAGTGCCAATGCCATGGGCATGCGGAATTTGCATGCGTAACTCCGCCCCACCTCGTGGGTATATAAGGAAGTACGCTGGCAACATCGCATTATGTTTCCGGGTGGAGTGTGCCCTGACCCCAAGGGGACATGGTCGACCTTGCTGCTGGTAAGCCAAAACAATGGTGTCCACTATCCAGTGAGACAACCTCTGCTTTGAGAGAGCTCTTCCCTTCCGCTCTCCACCATAACAGACAAAGAGCTGGTCTGAGGTCCTGAAACATCGCGTGCTGTCTACATAGGCGCGGAGAGCGCGTACTGGACAGAGCAATGCCAAGGCTGGGTTTGCCTCCTCCAAAGGCAGCGCTTACAGGTTCACCACCTGGTCTCGGAACGGAGTGGTGGGAACCTTGGGCACATATCCGGGCCGGGGTCTCAGGATCACGTGAGAGTTAGCCGGCCCGAACTCTAGGCACGCTTCGTCAACTGAAAATGCCTGCAGGTCCCCAACCCTCTTAAGAGAGGCCAATGCGGTCAGCAGAGCTGTCTTCATAGACAAGAATTTAATCTCAACCGACCACAAAGGCTCAAAGGGAGGCCTCTGCAGAGCACTTAAGACTACTGAGAGGTCCCAAGAGGGAACGAGAGGAGAGCGAGGAGGATTCAGTCTCCTCGCCCCCCTCAGGAACCTGATGATCAGGTCGTGCTGACTTACCTTTTTGTCTCCCAGGAGATCGTGGTAGGCAGATATTGCGGCCACGTACACTTTAAGGGTGGAAGGAGACAGCCTTCGTTCCACCCCCTCCTGGAGAAACAATAGCACGGACCCGATCGTGCATTTCCAGGGGTCTTCTTGGCGGGAAGAGCACCATGTGACGAAGAGGTTCCACTTCAACGCATAGAGGTGTCGCGTAGACTCTGCTCTAGCGGAAGTGATGGTAGCGACCACCGCAGGTGGAAGGCTACTCAAACCTGCCGCGTCCCGTCCAGAAGCCACACGTGGAGCTTCCAGAACGCCAGACGTGGGTGCCAAAGGGTGCCCCGTCTCTGAGTGAGAAGGTCCGGTCTCAGAGGGATAGGCCAGGGAGGGGCTGTCGCAAGGAGTAGAAGTTCTGAGAACCAAGTCTGGCCGTGCCAATACGGGGCGACCAACATGACCTGCTCCTTCTCCTGGGATGTGGACAGCATGAATGAACCTCAGGTGCTTCTGACTCCATAGAATGAGATGGCGGGCGAGTTGAGACATACGGCGGGAGCGTAGACCCTGGTGGTTGATGTACGCTACTACGGCCGTGTTGTCTGTCCTGACTAGTACATGTTGACCCCTCAGCAATGCTCGGAAGCAGTGCAGGGCGAACCGTACTCGAGGCAATTGACATGCAGAAGGCGCTGGGGTCCTGTCCAGGAGCCCGCGGCTGCTTGTCCATTGCACATGGCACCCCAGCCCGTGGATGACGCATCTGTTGATACAACAGTATCCTGGGAAACTCATTCTAAGGACATTCCGGTCCGTAGAAACTTGAGGTTCGACCACGGGGTGAGAGTCTGTAAGCAGGCCCGAGTCACTTGTACCCGGAGCGTGCCAGACCGCCATGCCCATCTCGGGACTCGATCACGTAGCCAGTGCTGAAGCGGTCTCATATGTAGCAATCCGAGCGGCGTTACCGCGGCCGCAGATGCCATATGCCCCAGGAGCCTCTGAAATAGTTTCAGTGGAACCGCATTCTTGCCCTCGAGTTGACGAAGGGAAGTCAGCAGAGACTGCGCGCACTCGCTCGAAAGCTGCGCGCACATGGAGACCGAGTCGATATCCATACAGAGAAAAGAGATCCTCTGCGCGGGGCAAAGTTTACTCTTCTCCCAGTTGACCCGAAGACCCAGACGGGCTAGGTGATGGAGCACCAGATCTCTGTGTCCGCAAACCTGCTCTCGAGAGTGGCCCAGTATGAGCCAGTCGTCGAGGTAATTCAGGATGCGAACCCCGTGCTGCCGAAGGGGCGCAAGGGCTGCCTCGGCAATCTTCGTAAAGACGCGAGGGGACAGAGATAGCCCGAATGGGAGGACCGCGTACTGATATGCCCGCCCCTCGAAAGCAAACCGTAGGAACGGTCTGTGTCGAGGTAGAATGGAGACATGGAAGTAGGCGTCCTTCAGGTCGATCGCTGCAAACCAATCGTCCGGACGAACGCATTCGAAAAGGCGTTTCGCTGTCAACATCTTGAACGGAAACCGGTGAAGGTAACGGTTCAAGATGCGCAGGTCCAGGATTGGTCGTAACCCACCGGTCTTTTTGGGTACAATGAAGTACGGGCTGTAGAACCCGTAGTTCATCTCGGCTGGAGGGACAGGTTCGATCGCACCCTTCGCCAGTAGGGTGGCATTCTCCGCTCGCATGACGGGGGCATTGGCCCCGATCATAGTGGAACGGACTCCCCGGAAGCAGGGAGGAACCTGCGCGAACTGAATCGCGTAGCCGCGCCTGACGGTCCTCGCGACCCAGCGGGACAGCCCTGGAAGCTGAAGCCAGACTCCCAGGAACTGCACCAGCGGGGTCATTCGGACCACAGACGTACCCAGTGTGGGGCAGCGAGGCAGCGTTACCGGCCCGGACAAGGGAGGCTGTGGGGCGTCCCTGTGTGGGGGCACGGTTAACTGCTGCGTCCTGACAGAGGAGAGCAGGGAAGGACGCACGTTCCACTGGGGTCTGCTCTGCCAGGAGGCTGGCGACAGAGAGGGATGCGAGTGGCGGGACCCGAGGGTGGCGCGCACCGTCATCACCGATCTCTGGGGGCTCAGGGATGGGAGTGTTAATTCTTTATTTGACCAAAATAGGGTGCTGCTGACCCGGGGGCCAGCAGCTGAACAAAGGATTCTCCCCCGGCCCTCCACCGGGGGAAGGAGTGGTCCTGCTACCATCTCCTGGAAAGAATTTCCCATCCCTGAGCCGTCCGTCTCAGGAGCGCCGCTTGGCCTGGCGTTTAGCGGGGCGGGCTGAGCGGACTGTGACGCCTTCCTACGGCGACCTCTGCCACCCGGCCCGGGTGAAGGCTGCTGCTTGGGCCGGGCGGGAGGGGCGGGAGCCTTAGGAGGGCGTCCTCGGCATGGAGCAGACTGAGGCGACTGTGCCGGCGGCTGGGTGGAGGCAGCAGCTGGCCGCCGGGGCAGTACGTGTTTAATAGCCTCAGTCTGCTTCTGGGCGATTGAAAACTGTTGGGCAAAGTCTTCAACCGCCCCGCCGAAGAGACCGGCCTGGGATATGGGGGCATCGAGGAACCGGGTTCGCTCGGTGTCCCGCATATCTGCCAGGTTCAGCCACAGATGTCTCTCCTGGACCACGTTTGTGGACATCACTTGACCCAGGGAGCGCGCGGTCACCTTCGTCGCCCGGAGAGCGAGGTCAGTGGCGGCACGCAGCTCGTTTAGGAGCCCCGGATCAACTCTACCCTCGTGCATGTCCCTGAGGATCCTGGCCTGGTAGACCTGGAGGATCGCCATGGCATGCAAAGAGGCGGCAGCCTGCCCCGTGGCTCTGTGCGATTTCGCCACCAAGGTTGATGTGAATCGACAGGCTTTGGAGGGGTGCTTAGGATCACCACGCCAAGTTGAAGCGCTCTGTGGACACAGTTGCATCGCAACAGACCGTTCAACTGGGGGGACCCCAGTGTACCTGTTGGCCGCGGCCCCATCAAGGGTAGAGAAGGCGGAGGAAGTCCCGAACGGTCACGGGAAGACAACGGGGACTTCCAGGACTGCGCAAGTTCCTCATGTAGCTCAGGAAAGAAAGGTATTGGGGGCGGGGACTGACGGTTGTCAGCGCACGCTCCCAAAAACCAATCATCGAGCCGGGAGCGTTCGGGACAGGGCAGAGGGTTCCACTCTATCCCGAGGCTCGCGGCTGCCCAAGACAACATGGCTGTCAGCTCTGGGTCCGACTCGGGCAATGCTGGAACGCCTGAGGGCGGCAGCACAGCCGAGTCATCATCCTCAGAGGACTCGAGCCCACCTTGTGATGCGGTGACCGACATCGCATCCTCCTCCGGAGCGCCAAACGAGATGCGCGGGGGGGAGCTCTTTTTGTGAGAGGAAAGCCTCGCAGAGAATGCCGAAGTGCCCAGCGACCACACACCAGCTGTCTAGCGGACCACTGCGCAGATCAGCAGGCAGGCAGTAGTGAGATCACTGGAACGCGCCGTAACACCAACGCCTCTGGAAAGCTACTCGTCTCGAAGGCTTACAAAGACTCAGATCAGGCTTGAAGGAGTGAAGAGATCCTCTTGGCTCCAAAGCATAAACATAATGCGATGTTGCCAGCGTACTTCCTTATATACCCACGAGGTGGGGCGGAGTTACGCATGCAAATTCCGCATGCCCATGGCATTGGCACTGTCATTGGGCGCTGTTGAATTCTCGAAGGTAATTGGCTTCTAAGCGAAACCCCCATTCGTTAGTCACTAACGTACGTCGTAGTGACTGAACGAAAGGGAACTTGTATTATTTAAAATGTACAGTTGATCAGAATATTCCAAAAAGATTTAAATTGCTGATTCAAAGAAATTTGTATATAATTTATATATAATAATACATTGGAAGTAGAACATTTGCAATATTATCCAGTTGATTAATATGAATAGGAGTAGGGTAGAATATAACTAATGGTGCTGAAAGGTGCGTATTCTGAAATCCACTGCCGCTTCAATATACCTAAGCCTTAATCAATATTTATCCTCCTATATTATTATAATGATTTTGAATGATTCTTTCCAGTTATTATATTATTTAATCAAGAGAACCACTGATTGTTTTTTGTTTCTTCATATACTGTATGTTTTCTTATGTTTGTATTTGGTCTCTGAGGAGTGACTGAGGGTCTGGCCTAGGGATGTGTGATGTGTCACTAAACACTTGATAGCAACATGTTGTTGTTTGTTTGGATTTTGGAGGTATCACACACCCCTGACATGCCAGGAGTGCAGTAACAGTGCTTACTCCCTTTGCCCGGCTTCCAGAGATGAAATATGGATTGGTCTTTCATTTTTATATTATATTTTATTCATTTTATATTTTCTTTTACTGAGACACTAAAGAATTATGGCAAATACTGTCTGTACCTCTTAATGAGAGAAAGCACATGCTATCAGTATGTTTTGGGAAACTGTCTGGTCAGAACTGGAGCTCAATCAACTCTTGGAGAAACAGTGTATGTGCGCAGTATTCTGTGTTACAGATCAATATTGAAGGTGTATAACGGGCATCCTAGGGAGAGTGACAGATGTTGTTCTGGACATGCTGGTGCCTGCTCCAGACCTGGAAGATCACCACGTGCCTAATTCCGGGGTGAAAACGGCAACAAGTGATCTATGGACACGTGAATCTGATTAACTGACAATGTGTGGAAATTTACCATGACTGTCTATTTTTTCTTAGCCAATCAGAATCATTCAACCTGCAGTAATGGCTAGACCTTGAAAAGAGTATAACTGTTGAGAAATTGTATGTACGAGATCTGGTAGAGAGGGAGCTCAGCCTACGAGCTCCTTGTGAGTACTTGAAGCTGGCTTCTGCTGATGAAACTGCAAACTATTCTTCAGTAATTTTTTCTTTAATTAATTGCACTCCTGACTCTTGGTCTTCATTCTTCACAATGAGGGTCTTGGGTCATAACCTGTTATATCCCTAACAGTGCATTGTTTGTGATCAAGTCTTGCACAATAGGCTTAACCCACAGCTCACATTTTCTCCTATAAGTTCATGGAAGTTTTATATATTTATTTATCGCTAAACTTAACATTGCACACACACACACACACACACACACACACACACACACACACACACACACACACACACACACACACACACACACACACACACACACACACACACACACACACACACACACACACACACACACACACACACACACACACACACACACACACACACACACACACACACCACACACTACACACACACCACAAACCACACACTTTAAACAGCTCTGATGTATAGGTTGATTTACCCAACAGCTCTCAGAGTAGAAAAGGACTGGACAGAATAAACAGACGTATAATGAAAAGTCATAATTTCTCTTGACTTCAGGACATAAACAGAGGGGTTTTTTTTTCATCCAGTTTGTTTGCAGTGAGGGGCCTGGTTTCTGGGAAAATGCAGTTTAAAATATTAACAATCATGTTGTCAATGAATTGAGAGCAAATACCATTGAAACACAAACAACTGGTGTGTAATATGTTTATTGTTGTTTGAATAGAAAAGAAAAAAAAAATTACATGAGCAAAACATTTTTTTTTTCACATAAAAATTATATTTCTAGCAGCTCAGCTTCAATAATCCTTTAAAATCCATAATTTGTCATGAAGAGGATGATGATGAAGATGGAGGTTCAGAAAACAAGTGCTACAGTTGTGTAAAGTGAGAACAGTTAAGAAAGAAAGAGAACAACAATGCGAGAGGCTTTCATTCAGCTGGCGTTCTGCCTGCTGCAATTTACTGACCTGTTATGGTAGTTTAGAATGAGAAATGGCTGAAAATTGAAGGCTTTATAAAATGTGTCACTATAGTACACGTAAGCACCGGGCAGGACAGACACTCTCCAGACACAATATATACAAGAGGTCACAGTGTATGACCCCCTCCCAGACCCCTAGAGGTCAACTCTGGTTTATCTTTGTGTATGCATATGTGAGAAATGTACTTATATGCAAATGCAATTTGTGTTGTGTTGACAACTGTAAACGATATAATTGAGAAACCTGGAGGAAATGCAGTTTAGACTCCCCTAGATTCCTGCGTCCCCTAGATTAGATTCCTTTTGCAATGTGCAGGAAAACAAACATATTATAATCTGGCCTCGGAATAAAACAGTATATATTGACATGCATCAAGTGGACGGGACTAAAAGGCAGTATTGTGAGGTAAGAAAAGAGTGAAATCATTGTTTTTAATGGTCATACACAAAGGTAATCATGACAGCATTCACAACCTATTTTACTCGAGTGAGATTAGTGACTGAAACAGCATGAAACATTATTTGATGATGCAAAAAAAATTTTTTACTGGATCATATAAAGCGAACACTACATACTAGAAAGAATTTGGGTGGTTGGAGGTTAAAAAAATAAGTTCTCACAAAAGCCTTATGTTTTAAATGTATAGAAGTCTAAAATAAAGTAAAGCTAAACCAGAATAAAAGACGAGAGAGACAGACAAACAAAACACATTCCCTACATAGATGCTTGGCTGAAACGGACAAAAGCATTAATGGAAGACATAAGCGCCATGAAGACGAGAGCATCTGAAATTAATCATGAATATCACTCAATTATAATTTGTTTAAATTATGCTTACTTTAGGACCATACACATTTTTGCATTGACGTTATTTTAATTTTCATAAATTAAGCATTTTCCTGTCCTATTATTATTAGTGTAATGCAAAAAACATATTGTTAATGTAATATGAAAAACATGATAATCAGATACTGCCAATTATATATATATATAATTGGCAGTTCTTACTAGGGGACACAGCTGGGGGTGTTTGTGTGTGGTATATGTACTTTGTTTAGTTTATTAAAAATGAATAAATTATTAAATATTATTAAAAAATAAAAATATTTTATTTTATTTTATTAAAAATAAAAAAAATTCAAAATATCAAAAAACATTATTTATTATTTGTTGTATTTTAAGTATCATCTTTATGTGTTTTTTCTTGAGATTCACCCAAATATTTAGGCTCTAAATTCCATTATTAATAACATACTGTATGCGTTATATAACAGAGATTTATGAATGCAGTGTGCAATAATACGCAGGTGTGTGATGAAACATTTTAAACTTCTGCACTCCCTGAGTTTTTGAATGCGTTTGTCTGTCTCTCTTGTTCTTTGTCTCTGTCTCTCACGCATATAAAAACACACATCACCCATCAGTAAAAAATGGCACGACTAAAACTCTAAGGAAGGTGAGGATTCGTTTCCAGGGCCTGCTATCATGAGCACCAATAATCACATGCTGATCAGGTAGAGACACACAAACGACACAGAAATCATGGCTTTCAGATCCATGAATCTGCACAGGAAGCAAATCAACACAAACTAAATGCACCAGGGTCCGACATGTATCAGTATGAAACCATAAAACAGACTTCTGAGGTATGCACGATTTCTTCTATTTTCAATAAAGACATCAATCAATCAGTTTATCTAAACAAGCATCTTCAGTCACCACATAACATGATCACACAGTACTAAAATCTGAAGAGGTGTCTTGTGGTCTGGTTAAACCTGCAGGATTGAGGCAGTTTGGTTAAGATCGTGACCATATTGTTTGCTATTTAAACAGGGCATCTAATGAGTTCTGTGGAAAATGTACCCGAAACAAGGTTAATTAGTTCATAGGGACAGATCTCCAAGATAACACGGACAGAAACCAGTGGTTAAAGGGCTTCTGGGAAATAGATGGATGAAAGTACAGCGTACATGCAAAAGAAGAGAAACTGCATCTCTGTTCCAAATACTAGTGAGCTGCCTATGTAACCTAAGACAGCATCCTAACCACCATTCAACACTGATGTGAAATGATATAAATAGGCAAATGGCACTCAATTCACAATTGATTTTTATAATTTGATGTCAGCATGTTGCTAAAGCCCAATGTATACGTCAGCCCAGTTTTTGTGTGCGTGCACAACAGCGCATGCGCACGGAGAATGTTGAGGCAGAAGAGTCCACTAGGTGGCAATATGCAGTTGTAATGTATTGTGCAGAAGTTGAAGAAGAGAAACAAAACAATAAGCTGTTCCAAGAATCATATCATCCTCCATTTTGTTTTGGTTCTTGTTCTAAAACTTTGCATGCAATGGCAGACCTGCTACTTTTCTTCTTCGATCCTTCCAAGCGAATGTCCTGTAAATGACACGACTCACTGCTGCCCTTTGACCTCTTGTAGAGTATAGAAAAGTAATTGTATGGGCATGTGTCGAAGTCGCTCATCCGTGCTCAAGTATAATTGGGCCTGTCCGGATACCCACATTTGCAGCCTTTGCACTGGACCACTTGCTTACTTACATGTCGTATCAATTAAGCCAAAGTGTTTTAGACTTGTGTTTACTCATTGGGACGCACTTAATCAGTGCGTGATTGTGGTGCTCCATTTGCAAACGTTTATAATCTCTGCAAATAAATTTGAGCAAGTACATAACCAGCCAGTGTTCAAAACTATCTCCTTACCTTAGCCCGATTCACAACGGTAAGCTTGTAATAATGTGTTATAATTGGAGTGAACTGGTGGATTTCCGCGGGAAATTCAAGCATGTCATTACGTCACGTCTGTACACATAAGGAGTCCGGCCAGTAGTATCGCATGTGAGGATGCTGCAGGTGGCGGATCATTTATAGCCTTTTCTCACAGCAGCTGGAATAATTCAATATTAAAATAAAATATAATTTTGATGGCGGATTGTGAATCCAGAAAGATCCAAACGACAATCATCAGTGACAACTGGAGATTCACCCACAGTCAAAAGCAAAAGATCAGACTGTACAGAAATTGAAATCTACAGGTAACGCTAATACACACTAAATTCACGTAGTCACGCAATGCTGTTGTTGTTAACATTAACAATTTGAGAACAAAGTATAACAATAATTTGATATGATGTGAGCTAAGAGATCGTTAGATTTAATCACCGTTGGTAGCGTAATTTATTGCTGCTTTTTTTTAGTCAGAACAAAAGTGACATGTTACTTGTTCAGATGACATTATGCAGTGAAACTTATTATTTTGGTCGTACTCCAAGACATAGACTCTGTGATTCTGAAGTACAGTATCCACACCGGTGCGGTGAATGAATGACAGCCACACACACTCCTCAAAACATTAGATTCATCCGCGCTGAGGAGCCGCCGATGCACAACCCACGTAAAGATGATAATTCAGCAAATAACTGAATTACTGTTCAGGTTTCAAACAGAGATGGCGACAAAGAAGCAAAACTTAGAGACTGCAGCTTTAATTTAACTTAGACTGGAAAGTTTTCCTAGACATGGCATGAAATCGGGTCACATCAATTCCTGAACGTGATGAATGACAGGATACGCTTGGCCTCAAAGACTGCTCCGAAACGGTAACAGAGATAAGTCCTATCCCAGATGACACATTTCATTTGCACTTGTGGTCTAGTGGACTAACAATGGCCGCCGTAGGGTGTCCCATTTGTCATTTTAGGTTTCAGAAGTTTGTTTCACCTTTGTGGGTGATATGCACCCTCGATGTGCACTTTTGTTGAGACAGTCAAAGCACCATTACGTCACGAAAGTGTGGAAACGCAAAGGCTTAGGGATTCATTTGGGACAGGGCCAGTAATGTCTACCGACAGTCAAAGCGACTTTACATCAAGAACGTGTAGAGGGGTTAGGGTTGCATTTGGGACAGGGCCATAGTGTAGGGTGGCCATTTCCATAACATCAAAAAGGAGGACACTTTGCGGCATTTAGTGAGGCAAGAATAATTGCATAGTACTCTGGTGTACTCGCAACTACAATATAATTTTGTCCATCATATCGATGGTATCATGATACAGTGATTGTGAAATAGCCTACTCATTGCCAGACAATTTGATCTATGACATATCTTGATGTAGACCTATGTGTGACAGAAGAGGCAAAAAAAAGTGTTTGTTTACAGTATTTGCATTTATTCAAGACATTGTGATGTCTGTTTCAAAAACTGACCACTGAGATGCACCTGTCTTGCAAAGTGCACAGTGCCTGAAAAAATAAAATTCTGGACGTCTGGAAATAAAAGAAATACAATAATAAACAAATAATCTGGCACAGTGCCAGAAAACATAACATTTCTGGACTTCTGGAAATAACAGAAATACATAAATAAATAATGAATGAAAAATAAATAACTTCACATTTCAGTTCTTATCAAAGAAGTTAACCAGCAGCAGCTCAGGCAGCTCTTTGTTAAGAACTGAAATATGTATTTATTTATTTTTCGCATTCATTATTTGTTTATTTATGTATTTCTGTTATTTCCAGAAGTCCAGAAATGTTATGTTTTCTGGCACTGTGCCAAATGATTTGTTTATTTATGTATTTCTTTTATATAGTATGACTGGTGATGCTTGACTGCATGATAGACTTTACAAAGCTCTGCAGTGGCGATTTTGTCATCCTGATGTGATGTTGCTTCTCGAAAAATTTACCAAAGGGAAGACGTAGCTGCGGCTCGTTGTTACTTTTATGTTTTTCCGTGCTGGCATGTCGGTCAATGACGGCTTTCCCTTAACTACTAACGTCCACTTCACAGCGAAACAGTTTGTAAAATCCATGAAAAGCATCTCTACTGCTTTTTACTTCTCCCGTCCCAATAAAGATTCTAGAGCGGGTTATTTTAGGCCGATTCAGTGCAACTCCAAAAAGGAGGACAAAGGAGTGTCCGGCTTGAGGCTGGACTGGACGCCGGACAGGGGGCTTAAAATCCGTACTGTCCGGCCAAAATCCGGATGTATGGCCACCCTACCATAGTGTGGATTTGGCACATGCTATCAAGTAGCCAAGAGCACAAGTGTGGGTAATTGAACACGGCCCTCTGAAAGCTGTGCGGACACGAGGCAAGACGGAGCAGAACACGGAAAATTAAGTATACCCGGCCAGCAATGCGAT
The DNA here is from genome assembly GCA_023566225.1 of Romanogobio albipinnatus. Lineage (NCBI taxonomy): Eukaryota > Metazoa > Chordata > Actinopteri > Cypriniformes > Gobionidae > Romanogobio > Romanogobio albipinnatus. The sequence goes on along the minus strand of CM042246.1, from coordinate 44,729,933 downwards.
GCACACACACAAATGTAGAATAAAACAATCTATTTCTCTTGGATGAATCATTTCATCTCACTAGTTTTTGGAACAGAGATTGAGGAAAAGCTAATGACTGCTCTCACCAAACACGTCAGACATGTTAATGTTATCAACCAAAACAAAGACACAATCAAAAGGAAAAAAACACATAATAATTCACTAATACTCATAAACATGGCCCACTTTGTATAATACTACAATATTGTTTTGCTTAGAGCAATCTGTTCTTTCCATTCTTAAACAGAATAACAGATGTGACATTTTGTATAGTGTCGTCAATCAGTTCAGATCACGAATTGATTATCTGCATAAGAATCTCAAAGTCCGTTCAACTCAAATGCCAGATTTTTTCCAATATAACAAACGAGACACAATACATATAACCAAAATATATATTCTTTAAAAAATAGAATAAATGGGAGTCAAATGTGGAAAAAAGACATACTTAAATTTTAAAAACAGTTCTAGCACATGTCCTTAAGAGGATCTCACAAAAAAAGTCTAAATATGTCTGGGTCATATTTTACCCTAAAAATACAAATATATATTTTGCATAAATGGTGCTCTGAAAAAGGAAATTGGTGGAGGACTTACTTTGAAACAATTTTCACTCAGAAATTTCAAAGTAAAGACAAGTAACATTGAATTAAACATTACATTTTTAAGTAGAAAGACTTTTTTAAAAAAACGCACTCCAATAATCTTTTTTATAGTCTGGCATTTGTTGTACTGATTTATGCATCCGGATTTGATGACTTTGATTACTGTATTGTGATAATGAAAATATGATTGTTTTCGCATTACATGAATTTGGTGGAAAATGTGCTTAATTGTCATGAAAATTGTCACAAAGCAAAAAAAAAAAAAAAAAAAAAATTATGCAAAATATAATTTCGAATTATTTTCTTTATTGATTCCCAGCTCTACAGATCCTTTAGTTTTAATCATGGCACAGTTTGTGAACTCCTAAGTGCATAGCTGATCGCTGAACTAAATTTAGCAGATATTATTAAGGACAGAGGATTAGTTTAAAAAAAAAATCATAAAAATGATTCCTCGTTTAATGTGCATTTCTACATAATTCATAAGCGATACACTAACAGCTGCGGTACGTTATGCTAAAAAAAAATCACGGCTGAGGTTATCAATGTCGATAGAAGAAAGTGCACGAAGAAAGACGGATTGTTCTCATAAAAGTCTTACGCTATGGAGGATTTTTAAAAAATCGTATTATGAAAACATCTAAAGCATACAAATTTGATTTGCATAATCTAAAAAATAAATGGAAATAAAGATCTATCAAGCTCTTTTTCTCTGTAAAACACGTCAAATTAATGAAGGATTTGTTTCCTTTATAAAGGTCCTAATTTAGCCGACGACTCCCGCACTACCTGAGTTCTCCGTTCAGTTTCTCTGTGAGAAACACGAGCAGCTGATTTCGGCACAAATCCACATGCGGAAGTCGTTCATTCACTCAGGAGCAGGTGGAAACGGCAGCGTGGGCCACTGGAGGAGAGATTGGGCTCCAGATGGATGATCACATCTCCTCTCCAGCACAGAAGAAGAGCGAGGGGAAAAGCCTTGAGACCTCGAGTTTGATTAGAGCCAAGCAAAAAGGAAATACGCCATCTCGGACACACACTCACGTAAACACACCACAAGCAGTGCTGGTGAGATGAATCCCTGAAGAAAGAAAGGAAAAAAACTGACGTCACACACAGCTGGGGTGCCAGTTTTTCATGTCACACATCAAATATTAAGCTTGAGCAACCCTTCATCTACATCAGCTGACAGAAATGTCCGCAGTCAGGGTCCAAAATTAACTTTTTGGCGACAGAAAAGATAAAATCACAAGGCATAAACATTTCTAAGCATGCGTGAAAAGTGTATTTTGCAACAAAAAGTAGTTATGATGCAAAATTTGTTGTTTTTTATACTGTAAAAAAACCCCTGAAATTTATGGTAAAAAACAGCAGCAACATTTGAAGTTTTACAGATTGAAACTTCATTTTACAGTTTTAAAAAATGTAATAAATGAGATGATGTTAAAATACCAACCTACTGAAATACTAAAATAATTTTTCACCTTTATAATACACTGACAACCACCAAAAATACATGTGGTAAAGAGCTACATGATAAATCGAAGGCCATACACATTGCAATTAAATTTGGTTGTCAGTTCAACTTTTAGTGTTTTAGTGTCTAATCCTGTTCTGTACACACATAGCAATTTTAAAAATAAAAAAAAAACGCTTAATAGGCAATATAATTTGTTACATTTATATATCGCTTTTCTGGGTACTCAAAACGCTTTACATGGAGGGGGAGGGGGGGGGGGGTCTCCTCAACCACCACCAATGTGCAGCCATATTGCGCCAGAACGCCCACCACACACCAGCTGATTGGTGGAGAGGAGACAATAATAAAGCCAACCAGTATATGGGGATGATTAGGAGGCCATGATTTGGCCAGGAAGCCGGGGTTACTACCCTACTCTTTTTCCAAAGGACATCCTGGGATTTTCAATGACCACAGAGAGTCAGGACCTTGGTTTAAAGTCTCATCTGAAGGACGGTGCTGTTACAGTATAGTGTCCCCATCACTATACTGGGGTAGGAACATTCAGCAACATCCCCCAGTTTCTCTTGAAGCCAATACGTAAGTGACTTAAACTGCAATTCATCGACTGGCCGCTAGGGACAGGCTCCAGAAGGGAACAGAATCTCATTGAGCTCCATGTTAAAATGCCCAACTTTTTGCCCTTCATGACAACTGTGAAGGGGATGAATTTTTTTACATAATTTTTTAACTAATTTGTTTACATTATATAAAGCCTTAAAGTTCTGCATAATTAAGGCTGTGGCCACTTGATTTACAGGTGGATTGCCGTTTGTCTGCTGTCTGTTAGTCATCACGTCACCTCAGCGCCGCCCACGTCCCGCCTCTTTGCCCATGTTCTGTTATTAAGATGGCAACGGCCGACTTTATACTTCAAAACTGCTCTTTAGAAACCTATGGGTGACGTCACAGACGACTACGTCCATATTGTTTTACAGTCTATGGGTAGGACTCACACAGACCACAGGGTGAGCGCCCTGCTGGCCTCACTAACACCTCTTCCAGCAGGAGCCTAATTTTCCCAGGAGGTCTCCCATCCAGGTAATGACCAGGCTCAGCCCTGCTTAGCTTCAGTGGGAAACCAGTCTTAGGCTACAGGGTGATACGGCTGCTATGTAAAGCACATAATGAAAAATAACATGAAAACCAAAAATCAAAAAAATAAAACATGTTTAAAAAAAACTATAATAAAACTAAAACAACTGCCGGCAATTTATGTTTTTACTGCTGTAAATTATAATTTGATTTGTTCTTTTTTACTTCCAAAAGTTACTCTTATATTACATGAAATATCCTGTTACATTTATTACAGTTTTTCTTCATATGGAATATAAGGAAGCTTATCCTTGACAAATTAACAGGTTCCCTTTCGAAAGGGAACTCGCGCTGCATCAGCTTGACGCTACGGGGAACGCCTCCAGCGTGACAGGTGCCTGAAATCACAATCAAAAAACGTCAATCCTATTGACCGGCGACAGCCTATGATGTCATCAAGGTGCGACCAGGAAGTATATAAGGGCGCCTTGCCAACATGACAATATCTTTTCGTCTTCAGGGACTGTTTTGCCTGTTATCACTGAAGCGTCAACAAAGAAACCTGAACATGAAGTGCACGAAGAAGGTGCGTCACTTCCGCAGGTGCGCGGAGCCGTGTACCAGGTACCTTACACCTGATGACACACACACACACTCTGTGTGTTCTGTCTGGGAGAAGGGCACGCACGGGAGGTTCTCGAGGGAGCCTCCTGTGCGAACTGTGAGCGTTTTCCCTTGAAAACGCTCCGCTCTCGTCTGGCTCTCTTCTCGAGGGGAGAGAGTTCGGCTGCTGGGAACGGCCCCGCTCATGCTGGGGTTCCCAGCAGGATCTGGCTCGTCGCCTGGAGACAGGTGTAGTGCTCGCGGACAACGAGCCAGATCGCGAGGGGCAGACCTCGGAGGGGGAGCAGGATCTGGGCTCCTCCTCCTCGTCTGCTGCTCTTCCGTTTGAGCAAAGGATGGTTGAGGAGGCGAGTGAAGCGCCTGAGGCTGAGGCTTCTCAACCACCCTGTCCCATGTATGGGGAGCTGGTGGAAGTCATGGAGCGTGCTGCAGGTAGACTGCAGCTGCCCTGGCGGCGCGCTAGGGGAGATGACGTTCGTCCGAGTAGGTTGGACGACCGCTCTCTCCCCGTCCATGACCGACCAGCTCCGGGGAGTCTTCCATTCTTTCCTGATCTCCACTATGAGATCACGAAGGGATGGAAGAAGCCTTATTCTGCCCGTATCCATCGATGTCAGCGGGCTAATTTCGCTGACGTCAAGGGATTACAGGAGGCTGGATATGTGTCGGTGCCGCCCGTGGACGAGACGTTTGCGAACTATCTCGCTTCCGGGCGGCCATCGACATTGAAGGCTCCCACCCTGCCGTCAGAACCTCTGAGGACAACATTGCATCTGAACGGCAGGGCATACATGTCGGCGGGCCATGCCGGGGCGGCTTTACACACGATGGCAGTGTTACAAGCCTACCAGGCAGACCTGCTGAGGGACCTCGATCAGGGGGAGGGACTAACCCCTGATGCGGTGGCCAAGCTTCGCCGCACCACAGATCTGTCTCTCCGGGCCACCAAGCAAATCGCACTTTCGCCGTCGGTCGTTCGATGGCGGCGATGGTGGCCACGGAGAGACATCTGTGGCTGAACCTGGCGGACATCGCGGGGAAAGAGAGATCCTTTCTCCTCGATGCCCCGGTCTCGCCCTCTGAACTTTTTGGCACCTCCGTAGAGGCGGTGGTGGGTAAGATCAGAGAGGCGAGGGCACGCTCGGCGGCATTTAGAACGTGCATACCGCTGAGGTCCGGGACCGCGCCCAGGCAGTCGGGTGTCCCTGGTCCGTCCCAGTCTGAGGACTGGAGACAGGGACAGAGAGCTAGCGTCGCCTCTCGAGCACCCCCGCCGCGGAGGACCGGGGCGCAGAAGAGGCGGGACACCCGCTCCAGGAAGAGGAAGGAAGCTGGGGCTGGCAACCAGGATAGGCGCAGGTGGCAGACTCCGCCCCCGAGGGGACGGAGATGAACGCTGCTTCCTTTCCCTTCCTCTGGTTCTCCCCGGGCGCTTCACATCAGGCCGGTGGGCCTATGATGATCAGGAAATGTAAGGTTCTGATGGCCCGCCTGGCTTGTTTGGAGAGCGCCCCCCTCAGGATGGCGGGCGGATACTAGTTCGAGGGCTGGTTTGAAGAGCCGCGAGGAGCGATTGGTGAGTCCCCCTTTATGAGGGTGAAACATTTTCAAAACTACGTTTTTCAGGACTTCTGTACCTTCGCTCTCCTGAGAGGTTATTTGGGGAGATTTGGGACGTCGCTGGATTTCGCAGGGCCTGCAGCTCCCCGTGAGTAAGCTAAGAATGATCTTCTTTGCAACATTATGTGGTTATGTGTGAATGCCTCACTTTTGCTAGTAGAGTTTTGCTGCCTCTCCGTGTTTATTTTCCCCACTAATGTGGGTCACTGAATTGCGCTCTTGCCCGAGGGCTTGTAGTGTCAGGGGCGAGCTGTGTTTTTCCTAGCGTAAAGTGAATGTAACCATTGTTCCCTGAGAACAGGGAACGAGACGCTGCGTCGCTTTGCCATGCCGCAGGGCCTGCCTGCCGAAAACAGTCCCTTCAGACGATTAGATACTGTCATGTTGGCAAGGCGCCCTTATATAGTTCCTGGTCGCACCTTGATGACATCATAGGCTGTCGCCGGTCAATAGGATTGACGTTTTTTGATTGTGATTTCAGGCACCTGTCACGCTGGAGGCGTTCCCCGTAGCGTCAAGCTGACGCAGCGTCTCGTTCCCTGTTCTCAGGGAACAATGGTTACATTCGTAACCTGAGACGTTTTTTGTCTTTTACTATTCATATTCCAATGATTTTGTACGGTGTAGCTCCTACCTTTGCGTGTCTGTGGGCTTCATATGTGTGTCTCCATGTCGGTGTATCCTGGCAGCATGTCTCCGTTAGAGCAGTTCTTCAACATCTTGTCCATGCTGGGGTCGTTGGCCTCTTTCCGCCGTCTCTGCATGCGCTGGTGCACCAGAGGCACAAAAAACATCACGATACCCCCCACTATTGGAGGAACACCAGCAAGATAAAACGCCACGTGGTAGTTTCCAAAATGGTCGCGAAGAAGGCCTGAGAAAGAAAATGAGATGTAGATAAAGGACAAATGAGAGATGAAACGCCATTAACAATTTTAATTCTGTAATTTGATATATTTCTAAGTAAAACAGAATGTTCAATGAGGAAAACGCAGACGTTGAAGGTCTAGTTCAGGCTGAAGAGCATCTCATATGACCCAATGAGAATAGATTTGAAAAGGAAAAGTTGTTACTTACTATTATTGTTGCAAGCTTTAAATAACTGCAGGGAGTGCAGAATTATTAGGCAAGTTGTATTTTTGAGGATTAATTTTACAACATTAATAATTAAACAACAACCATGTTGTCAATGAACACAAAAAACTCATTAATATCAAAGCTGAATATTTTTGGAAGTAGTTTTTAGTTTGAGCTATTTTAGGGGGATATCTGTGTGTGCAGGTGACTATTACTGTGCATAATTATTAGGCAACTTAACAAAAAACAAATTTATACCCATTTCAATTATTTATTTTTACCAGTGAAACCAATATAACATCTCAACATTCACAAATATACATTTCTGACATTCAAAAACCAAACAAAAACAAATCAGTGACCAATATAGCCACCTTTCTTTGCAAGGACACTCAAAAGCCTGCCATCCATGGATTCTGTCAGTGTTTTGATCTGTTCACCATCAACATTGCGTGCAGCAGCAACCACAGCCTCCCAGACACTGTTCAGAGAGGTGTACTGTTTTCCCTCCTTGTAAATCGCACATTTGATGATGGACCACAGGTTCTCAATGGGGTTCAGATCAGGTGAACAAGGAGGCCATATCATTAGATTTTCTTCTATTATACCCTTTCTTGCCAGCCACGCTGTGGAGTACTTGGACGCGTGTGATGGAGCATTGTCCTGCATGAAAATCATGTTTTTCTTGAAGGATGCAGACTTCTTCCTGTACCACTGCTTGAAGAAGGTGTCTTCCAGAAACTGGCAGTAGGACTGGGAGTTGAGCTTGACTCCATCCTCAACCCGAAAAGGCCCCACAAGCTCATCTTTGATGATACCAGCCCAAACCAGTACTCCACCTCCACCTTGCTGGCGTCTGAGTCGGACTGGAGCTCTCTGCCCTTTACCAATCCAGCCACGGGCCCATCCATCTGGCCCATCAAGACTCACTCTCATTTCATCAGTCCATAAAACCTTAGAAAAATCAGTCTTGAGATATTTCTTGGCCCAGTCTTGACGTTTCAGCTTGTGTGTCTTGTTCAGTGGTGGTCGACTTTCTGCCTTTCTTACCTTGGCCATGTATCTGAGTATTGCACACCTTGTGCTTTTGGGCACTCCAGTGATGTTGCAGCTCTGAAATATGGCCAAACTGGTGGCAAGTGGCATCTTGGCAGCTGCACGCTTGACTTTTCTCAGTTCACGGGCAGTTATTTTGCGCCTTGGTTTTTCCACACGCTTCTTGCGACCCTGTTGACTATTTTGAATGAAACGCTTGATTGTTCGATGATCACGCTTCAGAAGCTTGGCTATTTTAAGACTGCTGCATCACTCTGCAATATATCTCACTATTTTTGACTTTTCTGAGCCTGTCAAGTCCTTCTTTTGACCCATTTTGCCAAAGGAAAGGAAGTTGCCTAATAATTATGCACACCTGATATAGGGTGTTGATGTCATTAGACCACACCCCTTCTCATTACAGAGATGCACATCACCTAATATGCTTAATTGGTAGTAGGCTTTCCAGCCTATACAGCTTGGAGTAAGACAACATGCATAACGAGGATGATGTGGTCAAAATACTCATTTGCCTAATAATTCTGCACTCCCTGTATGTATATTTAGTCACTTCAGAGGTTAAGTAAACATGTAAATATATATATTTTTTGCTCCACCTCTGGATATGTGTGTGTGTGTGTGTGTGTGTGTGTGTGTGTGTGTGTGTGTGTGTGTGTGTGTGTGTGTGTGTGTGTGTGTGTGTGTGTGTGTGTGTGTGTGTGTGTAAACAAGTATATATACATTCATACAATGTTTTACAATATATACAAAATTTATATATATATATATATATATATATATATATATATATATATATATATATATATATATATATATATATATATATATATATATATATATATATATATATATATATATATATATATATATACACCCTGCTATTTTGCAAGTTCTCCCACTTGGAAATCATGGAGGGGTCTGAAATTGTCATCGTAGGTGCATGTCCACTGTGAGAGACATAATCTAAATAAAAAAATCCAGAAATCACAATGTATGATTTTTTAACCATTTATTTGTATGATACAGCTGCAAATAAGTATTTGAACACCTGTCTATCAGCTAGAATTCTGACCCTCAAAGACCTGTTAGTCTGCCTTTAAAATGTCCATCTCCACTCCATTTATTGTCCTAAATTAGATGCACCTGTTTGAAGTCATTAGCTGCATAAAGACACCTGTCCACCCCATACAATCAGTATGAATCCAACTACTAACATGGCCAAGACCAAAGAGCTGTCCAAAGACACTAGAGACAAAATTGTACACCTCCACAAGGCTGGAAAGGGCTACGGAGAAATTGCCAAGCAGCTTGGTGAAAAAAGGTCCACTGTTGGAGCAATCGTTAGAAAATGGAAGAAGCTAAACATGACTGTCAATGTCCCTCGGACTGGGGCTCCATGCAAGATCTCAACTCGTGGGGTCTCAATGATCCTAAGAAAGGTGAGAAATCAGCCCAGAACTACACGGGAGGAGCTGGTCAATGACCTGAAAAGAGCTGGGACCACTGTTTCCAAGGTTACTGTTGGTAATACACTAAGACGTCATGGTTTGAAATCAAGCATGGCACGGAAGGTTCCCCTGCTTAAACCAGCACATGTCAAGGCCCGTCTTAAGTTTGCCAATGACCATTTGGATGATCCAGAGGAGTCATGGGAGAAAGTCATGTGGGACCAAAATAGAACTTTTTGGTCATAATTCCACTAAACGTGTTTGGAGGAAGAAGAATGATAAGAACCATCCCAAGAACACCATCCCTACTGTGAAGCATGACGGTGGTAGCATCATGCTTTGGGGGTGTTTTTCTGCACATGGGACAGGGCGACTGCACTGTATTAAGGAGAGGATGTGAGGAGAGGCCATGTATTGTGAGATTTTGGGGAACAACCTCCTTCCCTCAGTTAGAGCATTGAAGATGGGTCGAGGCTGGGTCTTCCAACATGACAATGACCCGAAGCACACAGCCAGGATAACCAAGGAGTGGCTCTGTAAGAAGCATATCAAGGTTCTGGCGTGGCCTAGCCAGTCTCCAGACCTAAACCCAATAGAGAATCTTTGGAGGGAGCTCAAACTCCATGTTTCTCAGCGACAGGCCAGAAACCTGACTGATCTAGAGAAGATCTGTGTGGAGGAGTGGGCCAAAATCCCTCCTGCAGTGTGTGCAAACCTGGTGAAAAACTACAGGAAATGTTTGACCTCTGTAATTGCAAACAAAGGCTACTGTACCAAATATTAACATTGATTTTCTCAGGCGTTCAAATACTTATTTGCAGCTGTATCATACAAATAAATAGTTAAAAAATCATCCATTGTGATTTCTGGATTATTTTTTTTTAGATTATGTCTCTCACAGTGGACATGCACCTACGATGACAATTTCAGACCCCTCCATGATTTCTAAGTGGGAGAACTTGCAAAATAGTAGGGTGTTCAAATACTTATTTTTTTCTTATATATACTTATTTATATTCAAATACATATATATATATATATATATATATATATATATATATATATATATATATATATATATCCAGAGGTGGAGAATATATATTAATATTTTTTGTAAATATTTAATATTTTCATCCTGTTTCAACATAATATTATATATAATATTAAATGTAATTAAAAAAACATTAAACAAATATATAATAGGTTGTGTGTTTTTAAAGTGTCTTTAAAGTGTTTTTGTGAAATGTGTGCACTGAAGCTTTCTTTTGTACATTACATGATTTATATTTTATATATTTCTTGTACATCCTCGTCATACCACATACTAGTTAATTGTTTTTTTGTGCTAGATCTTTTTTTTTTTTTTTTTTTAAGAACGATTTCCTTTAGAACAACATGCACTGACCATTCACAATAGCACACAAATGAAAGTAAATGGGGTAAATTTTGATTTCATGTTGACATTATATATAAAAAGACTTTGCTTTGAATGGAACTAATACGATAAAATTCAATTGAGACTCCCTGCTATGACTGCCACAAATGCTCTCTCCTCCTCCAGGAATTTCAATGAGGCTTGCAGTCTGGAACGAATCTCAAGCAAAACAACTACACAAGCTATTTAGACTTTGGTAAGATGCTTCCCAGTCTCCGATACAAAAGTTATAAGATCACTTGAAACTTAAATAAACATTTAGAATTCAGATCCGGTTCCAAGTATGTGAAATAACATCATGCGAAAGCCAATCCAAACCTAGTTGTCCAAATAATAAACCAATCCAAATGCGCCTGCTGTGAAGGTAACGCTTTGAAAAGAGATCCTATAAATGATGCTTCAAGTTCTCAGCGTTCCGGAAACCGACCCGGAGTTCTAACAGAGCACCTCAGTATTTTACAAATGAACCTTGAGACCTGCAAATATAAGGTCCATTTATTGGAGTACGAGTAGATGTTCTGGTGGGTCTAATTCTTCAAAATGAAAGCTTGGATTTGGTGATTGAGGCTGCAGAACTGGAAACATATGGAGACCGTCGCTGAACAAGAGCATTTATGTCAACAGTCCAAACTAAATGTGCTCACACAGGGAGACCTTGGAATTTACCCTCCAAAATAAATCTCATTCCTGTCCACCGGACCAATAAACTGGAAAAACACTTAGTCTGTTGTATGTGTGCGAGTCTTATCTGGGAAACACAGCCAAGATCAGCATGCTGGCTGATTAAATCACATTTAACATTTACATACAACTTTTATGTGAAGATTTTATTGTGTCTATGGATGGAAATTATGCTCCGTGGAAGAGAGGAATTCACTAGCTGCACAAATATATCAGACCATTGAGCAAAAAATAAATAAATACCATTTATAAGTTTGGGGTCAGTAAGAGTTCTTAAAGGGGTGGTTGATTGCCCCTTTTTACAAGATGTAAAATAAGTCTCTGGTGTCCCCGGAGTGTGTGTGTGTGTGTGTGTGAAGTTTTAGCTCAAGATACCCCACAGATCATTTTTTATAGCATGTTAAAGGTCCCATGGCATGGCATTTTTCTATTATTTTATAATGTTTCCTGAGGTGTACTTATATTGTTAGTATGACTTTTACATCATAAAATGTCATAATTTAGAAATAAAAGGCATTTTTTCAATACTGCTGTTTGCCCTGTGGCTGAATGCCCTGCTTCAAGAGGCGTGTCTGCTGTGAGACTTCAGTAAAAACGCCCACTGTTGTGATTGGCTGACATCTTTGTATTTTAAATGAGCGGAGGGGGCGTGGTTTAACTTGGTCTACGAGGCACGAGCAGGCACGAGCTGCTGCCAGAGAGACGGATGGACCTGAGTTCACTTCACATCAGTTCTCAGCATGTCTGAACTGTTGTAGTTACAGCATATACTTCAGGTTATTAGTCTATTTCTAGTCGGAGGGACTGTCACTCATGTCAGAAAGTTAGTAACTTTAGTAAATTATGGATCAGCGCTGACTGGAGACGCGAACCGTTTAGAACGATTCAGTCCGATTTGGTGAACTGATTCGGTTCACTAAAAAGAACAGGTTCAAAAGAAAGATTGTTCGCGAACCGGACATCACTAACGTACCAGAGACGGAGCTCAGCGATCGCTAACAAAGTTATTTATAGTACCTACTGAGTTATGAGAGCGCTGTCAGTCAGCGCGAGTTTATTGTGTTTGTATCTGAGAGTTCTGAATAAACACGAGTCCCAGTCACACCGAGTCCGTCTTTATCATTATTACCAACTTTGTAACACATGCAAAGTACCATTACAGCTGTCGAGATGAACGAGTTAAAAGTAAGTGTTGATAATAGCATTATTTTTAAAGTAAAATAAAAGCGTCAGTGACGCGCGTTGAGTACACAGCGCAAACAAAGACACAACAGCAGTAATCGAATGTAATCCAGTTTATTGTGAGGCTAGGCTGGCTAGCCCGAATATGCTCACGCTTACCCCCCTTCTGCTTAATCTCACGCCGCGTTTGGTGCCTCCGCTGTGGGCCAGATGCAGTACTGGGGGTCGGGGATGTTGAAGGCCAACGGCCAGTGCAGCCCGAGCTTCGGCGTGTGTGAGGCCGATGTTGAGCAGAAACTCATGACTGTATGCATATTTTAGAACCGGTAGACGCGACGAGGACGTACAAAAACACTGACTCACAAGATAGAAAACACCGTTCTGTCTGGAGAGAGAGAAGCCGCATTGTGTGCACGAATAATAAATAATTAGCTACACATCAGAAATTACTGATCACAGATCAGAAGGAACTGAAAAAAGACTTCTGTTTTCATTTGTACATCCAAACACTGAGAAACTGCCAGCATTCACTCGTTCACAAGGAATGATCTCTCGAGCGTTTGCATGGGCGTGCCAGATTCTCTGGGCGGAGGAAAGGGAGGTAACCGTTCCTGCTTGGACGTCAAACCAGGAGACTTCAGGATTGGCTCGTCTGGCCTGTCATTTTCTCAAAGGCAGAGAGACAGCCAGAACTCGGGTTTACACCGATCAACATTTCTATCCACTTGGGGACAATATTCAGGCTAGGGGAACTCATATTAATGTTGAAAAACCTCATAAAATGAAAATTTCATGCCATGGGACCTTTAAAATTGAGGGTGAGCAAAAACGTGCTGTTCTTGTGTGTCCCTTTAAATGCAAATGAGCTGCTGCTCATGGGGCGGAGCTTCAAGAGCTTGTGTTAGCAGCTCTGATTACCACATGCAGACAGGCAATGAAACTGTTCAGCCTTTTATGTTCAAACCAGAGTCGGAAAATGATGGAGAGACTCAAAAAGAAGTGACAACATGTAGAATGAGACATGACGTTTCTGAACGGTTAGTTGATGAATTTATGTAGCTGATGTGGAGTTAACTATCTTCAAGTCATTGATTAGCATATTTTGTCCTGATGTTAGCCTTATTCGACTTCATACAGACCGATCGGCGGCTGACTTGAAGCAGTGCATGCTGGTTAGAATTTTTTTCCGACTTGAGACAGCGCTGACGCCACGTGACAGTGACTTATGGCATCAAAGTACCGTGAGAGCGATTCGAGAGCAGTCGGCTAATACAGCCGGTGCAGTTTCTCTTGAGCGGCTGCACGGACTCTGATGCAGCACAGCTGTTCCACGATTGGCCGGATTCACCGCATGACAGCGATCACGCTGTATTAAGCAGTGCATAAAGTATTACATGACAATGTCTCTGAAACATCTGTGTATTAAAGCAGCACTAGGTAACTTTTGCTCTCGGGGTCCCCCTACAGTTGGGAAACAGTATTGTCCTCTACTACTGTCGTAAACTCTGTCATCCTATATCAGGGGATGCATAGCACATGCATTTGTTGACATGACAACTATGATAGCCCTGAACACTGCAGTTGGTCACATGCAGGTGTTCTGCTTGCAGGTGTGAAATGTCTTCATCCCAGGTACAGTGGCATATGTTTCAGCATGTCATATGAATATATTTTCATGGGTTTTATTTTTTTTTCAAACGCCAAATGATCGCGATGCTCACGTTTACAAGCCAGCGTCATTATAGTAGTCTAGTCTATTGGTTACCGTTTTACAGAATCTATATGATACTTCAGTTCAATGTTTGAGTGGCAGGTAATAACCATATATCGTCAGTATAATATCAAGCTACCATAGATCTTCAAATTTGAAAAGTCGATTTGCATTATAGCTTGAGTGTGGCCCCTTTAAGAGCGTTCGCCCCGGTTGGAGCGCCTGCGTTCTTTGTGTGTGTGTGAACACTGCGCCTCGAGCTCCCATGTGTGCAGATTATTTTCTGTCTTCTGTTGCAAACATTCATTTATTTTTGTTTTGGTGGGTAATGCTGTGGACGGAAGTTAATGCTGTGGACGGAAGTTACTACTGAAGTTTGTGCCGGACTCTTGTGGGGGGTTCCGCGGGGAATAAAGTGCGGGCTGTTTGATGTCAATCGCCTCCGTGTTTGCATCGACTCCAGTTGCGTTGAGTGAGCTATCCGTATTTTTCACCCGGACACACGCGTTACAGTATCCTAAAATATGATTTTGAACGTCTTATGTATTTACTTGCAAGAATGTAGCCCCTACCAAACTTGTACACGCAGTTTAGACATAGGCTAACCCTTACCCTCGCACGTCCGAATTTAAGGAAGTGACGTATATGCCGTAAAGCAGTCGAATTTTGTAGTTCTTTTTTTCTCGGGTTACTACCCGAAACCTGAAGTTTAAAAGTACGATTAAAAACGATACAGACCCCGTCAGGCTATGGCAGATGTGTCATTCAACCTATTGTAAGTCGATGTATCATCACAAGAGTCTTGAAAATATATTATGAAGGTTGAAAAGTTACCTAGTGCTGCTTTAACAAATATTGCATTTATTTCACTTCAGCTGTGATAAAGTATGCAAACACAGCGCAAGTGTCACTGCGGGAAGCAGAAAGTGTCCGACTTCACGTCTCAGTTTGCAGCTCCTCCTTGCCTGCATGCGGCTACTCTCGCCGTTCGGTTCCAGCCACAGCCGATGTCGAACATACCTAATTTCTTTGTTGTGTGTTCCCAGGTTGGGTTTATGTAAATTTCAGGGTTTCTGATGTCACTAACCCGGGAGGAAGCTTGTGTAGTCCCTACCAGCCATTTGTTATAGTCCTTAAAAAGCAATTTCTTTAAAAGAAAATATCTCCCTTTACTTTGAACTTTGAGCGTCGTAACTTTGCAGATGTTGTTTATGCTCAAACAGCAACATCACACACTAACTAAATCTAAAGAAGTCAAATCATAATCAACCACCCCTTTAATGTTTCTGATAGAAGTCATAGAGAAAGTTGCAAGTTGGAATTGTTTATTGCCAAACGCAATTATTTGCTCACCCTCATATTATATCACATGTTTTACTGCAAAGCATTAGTATATGGAGACAGATTAGACTCATTAACCCTTTAGGCGCAAGAGGTTTTTTCCTAAAACGTTCGATTTTGACATCTTAATTTGAAAAGGCTATATCTTAAAAGTGGTAAAAGATAGAGACTTTCTGTAAATTAGAGAAATATTAAGGATGACCCAAAGTGTATGTAGGGATTACATTGTCCCATCTAATTTGCATATTATGACGTCATATGATGGTGGTCACCTTGGATTATAGAATTTTCATGAAAAGTCACATGTTTAAATGATAAATGCAGCACTTCTTTCCCCCAAATATGTCTCTCACCTTCTGTATGCTATATTGCACAATGCTGAAAGCTCAGGTAAATAGTAAATATTAAACAAACCAATCGTTACTAATAAATGGTAGAAACAAACCGAATGCATGTAACGGTTGGCCTGTTGCTGTAGAGATTTTCCATTTACTACATACAGTAGGCACTCTGATTCCATGTATGGGGCACATGTATATTATTCATATGACACACAAACACAAGTAGACAAGACCTGTTTAGTTCAAAAGATCACGCGCCACGGCAAGGCAGAGATCATGAGTGAGATGACGAGACAAGACGAGAGACAGACGCGCGTGTGCCCGCCGAGTGTGCACAGTTCAGACTACTGTCATTGTCATTGTGACTCCACACCCTGCTTCCACGTTGCTCACTAACTGTATTTGCAATACACGAGCCGCGGTTCAGCTGCGTGAGACAAACACTGCCAGTGTGAATGCAAAACGGCCGCGCGCGGCTCCCGCTCTCCATACGTACCACTGTCCGGCCAACGCAAAAACGCGTGCGGTGTGAAGCCGGCGTAACACGCCTGCTAACTTCGCAATGAACACTCCGACCCCGTGAAACATCACTGTGTTCCCACCACTCACAGTGGGCAAAGGACCATTTACATTGTGCAAAGGATTCACCGTTTGAGCTTGGTGTAGGGCTATACTTTCACTTTCAGAATCTGGGTCCGCGAATAGAAGACCCAACACTTCATTGCGGGTAAGCTTTATTGATGCCATTAGAAAATAATAATCTAAAGCAAATACTCGCTGACATTGACAATATTGCTCTGATAAAATGACTCACTCGCACACTAGCTTCACGTTTGTTCGCATTGATTCAATGCGCTCTTGCTCGAAGATTTTGTATAGAAGCATGACGTTTTTTTGAGTCAGGGATGAAGTATGACATGTCTGCCATCTAGTGGAGGGGAGGTCGAACAAAATTTGACACCCTATTTGACAAAATCTGCCGTTTTATTCAGTACCGCATCTTGTCGAGTAAACTCGACCGTGGCGCCTAGAGGGTTAATATTTCACACAAAAAACAAGATGCACACGTGTAGCCAATTTCACATGCATAAAACCAAATTCACGTGCACAAAAAACTATTTACGTGTGCAAAATTAAATTATATATTCATAAAAAACATTTCACAAATGCAAAACACAATTTGTAGATTTACAACTGTGCACAAAAACTTTCAAATGTTTAAAATTTACAAGTTCATCCTTGAATGTGAATGTGCAAATCGTCATTCACGTGTGAATTGCTTTCGATTTGTGTGTGTGTATTTTTGAGACTTCCCTGGCAGCGCTCGCCTCCCACCTGGATCAGTCGTACTCTTTAGCCAATCAGATTTAAGCTTATCAATCGGCCAATCATAATTGTGTGAGGGCGGGCCCATCTGGGTGTTACGTCATCAGCTTTCGACCACAGTTAGAGATCATGGCTAAGCAGAGGTATGTGCAGTTTGATCGGTTCATTTCTGTGTTTACTGAAACTAAGAAGTTAGAGATCAGTTGAAGCGATAGTTTATTAAATATTAATGATGTAAGCAATTGTGGTAATCAGATGTCCCATATGAAGAGGAAAATGGTGCTCGTTTTGTTGTATTTTAGCTGCAGGTACAGAGACAGACAGCTCCCTAAGTTCACGCAAATGACTGCAAAACAATCATCTGGGTGGCCAATAGCTCCCACTTAGCACTGGCCTCATCGAGATTGTTTTTTACATAGTGAAAAAATATTTTTATGAGCACTCATTGTTTAGTGATGAAGATATTTTGCCTTTTGTGCAACAGTATACAGTGTTAAATTATTATTACATATTTATTGTTCCCATGTATTTTTCAGGATTACACACCTTTGGCGTGACATCTGGATAGCAGTCGCAAACATCTAAATTCATGTTTCTTTATTCTCTTTTATACTTTGTATTAATGTCTTAATCTATTCAGTACACATGTACTTTCATGTTCTGTGCTGTATTGTCATCTCAAGGTTTTTAATGTCACAGGACAATGTTGTGAAGCATTCATTTTACTTTGTCAAAAATCTTTGCTGATCAGACAAAGGTATACTGATCATAGAGATCCAATTACCATCATGCAACTAAGATTACTCAGTAAACTATATTCAATAATTTTACCATCACTCAATCTCCTGCTTCCTGCTCTTCCTCTGTCTGCACCTCTTGTACTACGTGCTGCTGAATGCTTTAAGATGTGTCCTGACAGAGAGAGGTCTAGTGATGACTAGATTGAACACATTTAATTTGTTAACTTTTCACCTGATGTATTGCATTTAAATGTATCATTTGGCCATAAACATCTATCTACTTTAAAAGAAAGACTCTGACTAGAACACTCCCAACATCCCTGACCAGCCAGGCAATAACATTGTGGTTCCAGTGCCCCGTGACTGAAGAACTTGTAACCCAGCTTCAAACTGTTAGTCAGCCAATTTCTATAGAACTATAGAAGAGACATATATATTTCTCTGTACTAAATGTTGTGCTTCTTCATACTTGAGATTGTCAGTTCATCATTTACTCACCCTCAAGTTGTTCCAAACCTGTATTAATTTCTTTGTTCATTTGTGTTCAGCAGAACAAAGAAGACTTGAGGGTGACTAAATGGACAACATTTTCATTTTTGGGTGAACTATCTCTTTAATCATGGCCAAGTAATTTCATAAAGGTTTAATTTCAAATGAATAAAATGTATACATCAACTGTAGCAAATGTCTTTGACTCTTTTAAATCTGACATAAAACAAGAACATTTAATAATGCACAGCAGGGCTTTATTCCTTGAGTGTGTATTAATACAGTAACAATGCATGACGTTCAACCTCTTGTTGAAACAACAATCAAAATGGATGGCTTCCAACATGAGTGTTTTGAAAGAATTACAGTAAGAATGGTAAGGTCAAGGTACTGGTTGTCTCTGCAACTTCATACATCATCTGGGAATTTGAAACAATAAAACTGCATATATATGCATGTGCTAGATTAACTGAGATTTGTTACAGCACTTGCATACTGTTGCCCTTGACTGTTCTAGTTGCTTCTATTGCTCTCATTTGTAAGTCGCTTTAGATAAAAGTGTCTGCTAAATGATTAAATGTAAATGTAAATATGCAGCTTAAAACAAAGATGGTCTCCAATGTATACACTTTATTTCATAAATTATCATCATCAGTTGAATGTGTGGTGGACATTGCTGTGACTGCTCTTTCCTAATTAAATAATAGTACAAGATCACATGAAAAATATCCAAAAACGTTATATTTTTCATAATCGTCTATACACAATCTCTCATCATTCAAACCATTGTTATGCTTTCTATGGAGTTTATGATTCTAAACTCCTAACATTTTATGGTATGCATAGCCTATGAATAATTATTTATGAAGTAAATATAAGAATCCATCAATACCTAAAATAAATGTTTATTTTCACACAGCAGTTAAAAAACTATCACTTCAACTGATCTCTAACTTCTTAGTTTCAGTAAACGCAGAAATGAACCGATCAAACTGCACATACCTCTGCTTAGCCTTCAAACGATTATGATTGGCCGACTGATTAGCTTAAATCTGATTGGCTAAAGAGTACGACTGATCCAGGTGGGAGGCGAGCGCTGCCAGGGAAGTCTCAAAAGTACACACACACAAATCCAAAGCAATTCACACGTGAATGACGATTTGCACATTCACATGCAAGGATGAACTTGTAAATTTTAAACATTTGAACGTTTTTGTGCACAGTTGTAAATCTACGAATTGTGTTTTGCATTTGTGAAATGTTTTTTATGAATATATAATTTTATTTTGCACACGTAAATATTTTTTTGTGCACGTGAATTTGGTCTTATGCATGTGAAATTGGCTACACATGTGTGCATCTTGTTTTTTGCGTGAAATATTAATGAGTCTAATCTGTCTCCATATTAGTAGGACCTCTAAGTGATCAAGACATTTGGTTAACAAACTTGGATACTCACCTGCGATTGGCGGTCCCGCTGTCATTGGTATGGCCATTAGGCCGAGGAGGTAGCCAATGGCTTGAGACGCCTGCATTGGTCCGACCAACTCAAAAGCGATAGGGGCCATGATAGTGATGAAACAGCCGTCACAGAAACCCATCAATGCGAAAACCACCACCAGACCTTCGAACGTGGCACACTGAGGTATCATCATGGACATCAGACCCAGTAATATGAACGAAGCCACCTACACACACATAAACACACAGAATAATGTAAGAAAGTGAAAGTGAAGTGATGTGTGGCCAAGTATGGTGACCCATACTTGGAATTTGTGCTCTGCATTTAACCCATCCAAGTGCACACACACAGTAGTGAACACACACACGGAGCAGTGGGCAGCCATATTGCTGCGGCGCCCGGGGAGCAGTTGGGGGTTCAGTGCCTTGCTCAAGGGTCTCACCTCAGTCGTGGTATTGAAGGGCGCTGGTTATTCACTCCCCCCACGTTCCTGCCGGACATGAGACTCGAGCCCGCAACCTTCCGTTTACAAGTCCGACTCTCTAACCATTAGGCCAGGACTGCACGACGAGATTTGTGGGATGCACATCCAGGGCACGAAGCTCCCATTCCACCACATCCCAAAGATGCTCTATTGGGTTGAGATCTAAGATCTAAGTACAGTGAACTCATTGTCATGTTCAAGAAACCAATTTGAAATGATTAGAGCTTTGTGACATGGTGCATTATCCTGCTGGAAGTAGCCATCAAAGGATGGGTACATGGTGGTCATAAAGGGATGGACATGGTCAGAAACAATGCTCAGGTAGGCCGTGGCATTTAAACGATGCCCAACTGGGGCCTAAAGTGTGCCAAGAAAACATCCCCCACACCATTACACCACCACCACCAGCCTGCACAGTGATAACAAGGCATGATGGATCCATGTTCTCATTCTGTTTACGCCAAATTCTGACTCTACCATCTGAATGTCTCAACAGAAATCGAGACTCATCAGACCAGGCAACATTTTTCCAGGCTTCAACTGTCCAATTTTGTTGAGCTCGTGCAAATTGTAGCCTCTTTTTCCTATTTGTAGTGGAGATGAGTGGTACCCGGTGGGGTCTTCTGCTGTTGTAGCCCATCCGCCTCAAGGTTGTGCGTGTTGTGGCTTCACAAATGCTTTGCTGCATACCTTGGTTGTAACGAGTGGTTATTTCAGTCAAAGTTGCTCTTCTATCAGCTTGAATCAGTCGGCCCATTCTCCTCTGACCTCTAGCATCAACAAGGCATTTTCGCCCACAGGACTGCCACATACTGGATGTTTTTCCCTTTTCACACCATTCTTTGTAAACCCTAGAAATGGTTGTGCGTGAAAATCCCAGTAACTGAGCAGATTGTGAAATACTCAGAACGGCCCGTCTGGTACCAACAACCATGCCACGCTCAAAATTGCTTAAATCACCTTTCTTTCCCATTCTGACATTCAGTTTGGATTTCAGGAGATTGTCTTGACCAGGACCACACCCCTAAATGCATTGAAGCAACTGCCATGTGATTGGTTGATTAGATAATTGCATTAATGAGAAATTGAACAGGTGTTCCTAATAATCCTTTAGGTGAGTGTGTATATATATATATATATATATATATATATATATATATATATATATATATATATATATATATATATATATATATATATATATATATATATATATATATATACACCACTCAGGCATAACATTATGACCACCTTCCTAATATTGTGTTAGTCTTTTGCTGCCAAAACAGCCCTGACCCATCGAGGCATGGACTCCATTACACCCCTGAAGGTGTGCTGTGGTATCTGGCACCAATATGTTAGCAGCAGATCCTTTAAGCCCTGCAAGTTATGAGATGGGGCATCCATGGATCGGACTTCATTTGTTCAGCACATCCCACAGATGCTCGATTGGATTGAGATCTGGGGAATTTGGAGGCCAAATCAACACCTCAAACTTGTTGTTGTGCTCCTCAAACCATTCCTGAACCATTTTTGCTTTGTGGCAGGGCGCATTATCCTTCTGAAAGAGGCCACAGCCACCAGGGAATACCGTTTCCATGAAAGGGTGTACATGGTCTGCAATAATGCTTGGATAGGTGGTACGTGTCAAAGTAACATTCACATGGATAACAGGTCCCAAGGTTTCCCAGCAGAACATTGCCCAAAGCATCACACTGCCATGGAATTAATTAATAATCACAAACATAAACAGTTCCTGTTGGGCTTCCGTACCTGCATGTAAATTTTATTTACTCCGGGTATGAGGTCTCCAATCTTCCCAAACAGCAGTCGACCGACCCCAGACGATGCTCCGATACACACCAGCAGCACCCATTCCCTCTGAGTGTCTGCAAACTGCTCCTTCACAAAGTTCATCTGTCACGAAACAAGGAAAAAATCAGATGATTAACATTGCACATGCAAAGCTATCTATCTATCTTGTACTGAATTATACAGAACTTCAGGGTGTACCACAGACAACAGGGAACAAATGGAAAGAAGTATAAAGTATTAAACTCAATAATGTGACCGATGACTGGAGTAATGATACTGAAAATTAAGCTTTGCATCATTGGAATAAATTACATTTTAAAACATATTTAAATAGTAAACAGTTATTTTAAATTGTGTGTGATTCCCGTGACTTAATAACCATAGCTGGACTGAACGGGTGGCTTTGTATGGCCATCGTCAGCCGCATGTCTTCATCAAAGCCCGTTTTTCTTCGGCCTTATCAATGATGGCATTAATGCCGCTCTGTGGTGGGAACACAGGAAAGCCAGCTATAAGTTGAATATTTCCGGTCATAGACGCCCTTGTTTCTACGAAGGGAAGGGGGAGGTCATGGGATTAAAAATAAAAAATCCTTTAGAAGCATTTCCTGACCCTAGAGATCACAGGACTGAGGATTGGACGTCTTTTGAAAACGGCTTGAATGAGAAAACCTTAGAGGCACATCAAAAGCCATGAGATTTCACATTTAGGTTTAATGTGAAGGAAGGGCTTTCCTATTTCACCACTGAGCAGTGAGAGTCAAACACATACACACACACACACACTCATACAACAAAAGCCGGGACAAAGTGTTTACTTCTGGTCCGAAGCCTGAAAAAACACAACTGTAGGTGGAAGAGTGAGACTGAGGCGAGGGGGGAAAGGTCTCTCTCATTAACTTTATACACAGACATGTGCTCAGAAACACACATGTTGGCTAACTCACACCTAACCAAATAAACACTTGCTTCAAACACATACCAACGTTTTGACATATATAAACACAACACAATTGCAACAAATGCTCACATAAACACACACACACACACTTCCAGTTTCCTTACATCTATCTAAAGCCTGCATTATATATCACTACCGTTCTACTGTTTTAATGCTTTTGAAAGAAGTCTCGTCTGCTCACCAAGCAAAAATAGTGTTTAATCAAAAATACAGTAAAATCAGTAATATTGTGAAATATTATTACCATTTGAAACAGCTGTTCCCTTTCAGTCAGTCACGTTCGACGTACGTCGGAACTGAACGACGAATTGGGGATCATTTTCAGAGACCAATCTACTTCGAGGGTTTTGAAACGAGCCAATGAACATTGGCATGCGGTTCACGCATTCCCCTCTCCTCCCGCAGCACGGGTATAAATAAGGAAGTGGAACTGTGTCTTTGCTTTCTGCTTCAGAACCGAACAATTGCTGTGGTTTCCAGTGTAGTTTCCTACGAAGAGTGTTACTACGAGTTTGCCTTTGGAGTTGACGTCTCTGGATCTGGTGCGGGTGTTACGGCACGGACAGCGGTGGTCGTGTCATGTTTGACGAACAAAGCTGTTCTCACAAGTTGCAGCGAGAACAAGGGCCGGGCGGGAGGGGGGAGGGCGCCCTCGGCGTCAAGCGGACTGAGGCGACTGAGCCGGCGGCTAGTGCAGCAGCTGGCCGCCAGGGCAGTACGTGTTACGGCCTCAGTCTGCTTTCGGGCAGCCAAGAACCGTTGGGCGCAGTTCTCAGCCGCGCCGCTGAAGAGGCCAGCCTGGGATATGGGCGAGATGAGGAGGCGGGCCCACTCAACATCCTCCACATCAACAGGTAAGGCCAGGTGTTTCTCCCGGACCACAGCAGTGGACATCGCCTGACCCAGGGAGCGTGTGGCCACCTTCACCGCCCGGGGGGCGGGACCAGTGGCGGCACGCAACTCATTGAAGAGCCCTGGGTCGGCTCCACCCTCGTGCATGTGCAAAGGGGCGGCGGCCTGCCCCGTAGCTCTGCAGGACCACGCCACCGAAGTAGACGAGCCCACAGGCTTGAGGGGTGCTTAGGATAGCCACGCCACATCAAAACCCTCTGTGGACACCGTAGTGCGCAACAGAGTGTTCAACAGTGGGGGGACCCCAGTGTACCCTTGGCCGCGGCCCCATCGAGGGCAGAGAAGGCGGAGGAGGCCACCGAACGGTCACGGGAAGCACGGGGACTTCCAGGACCATGTGATCTCCTCATGCATCTCGGGAGCGAAAGGCATTGGGGGCAGGGCCCAACAGCTGCCAGGTCCCGCCCCCAAAACCAATCGCGCAACCATGAGCGCTCGTGACAGGGCGGAGTTCCACACCAACCAGAGGTTCGCAGCTGCCCGAGATAACATGGCTGTCAACTCTCGGTCGGATCCAGCAGCGCTGACACACCCGAAGGCAGAGCGCAGCCTAATCATCATCCCCAAAGGACTCTAGCCCACCTTGAGATGCGGCGATCAACATGCTATCTGGAGTGTGAACGAAACGAATGGGGCGTCAGATACAGTCCCGCCGCTTCAGTCCAGCACTCGCGGGAAGCGATGTGCGAGAGGGGAGCGTGGCCCGAGGAATGATCGTTGGGGTTCTAAATACCACGGCACCGCCCTCAGGTCACCCTGGCCACCAGCCAAAGTACCACCGCTCTCGGAGACGGTAGATTGGGGTGTGGCAGAGGAGACTCTCTCTCCTCACGGAGATCACTGAGTCTCAACCGCGACATCGCGATGGTCACGTTCCCTCAGTGGGAACATGACACATCCACAATCACTGCCCGAATGTGCTGAAGCCCAAACACGTCGAGCAGTGAATGTGCCCATAGACAGCAACGGAGATCGATCGCACCCGGAAGTGCACGGGCGAACCGTCTTGAAAAAGACGTGCCACGCGCAAGGTCTTTTTGTGAGAGGAAAGCTCTGCAGAGTGCCGAAGCGCCCAGGGAAAACACACACAGCTGTTGCAGATCACTGCACAGATCAGCAGGCAGGCAATGCGAGATCGCTGGAATGCGCCATCACACCAACACCCTGGAGAACCGCTCATCTCGAAGACTGAAGGGAAGACTTCAGAATTCAGGTTTGTAGGAGTGAAGAGATGCTCTTGGCTCCAAAGCAGAAACATAATGCGATGTTGCCAGCTTACTTCCTTATATACCCACGAGGTGGGGCGGAGTTACGCATGCAAATTCCGCATGCCCATGGCATTCGCACTGCCATTGGGCGCTGTTAAATTCTCGAAGGTAATTGGCTTCTAAGCGAAACCCCCATTCGTTAGTCACTAACGTACGTCGTAGTGACTGAACGAAAGGGAACAAATATTACAACCATAACAAATATTCAGTATGGGTTTTATAGCCTTATAACAGCGACTTAATTTAGTTTTCTTTCCACATACCACTCATAAACGTAATTTTCTCAAAACTGCAAACTTTTACACACATGTTGCTCACATATTATTATATCAACCTAATGTATTTAAAACTGAAGTTTACTTAATTAAGTTGATAAAGTTAATTAAGTGTTAAACCTACATTAAATATTTGTGTTGACATAGCTAACTGGGCAATGGATCTGTAGTTCCCAGCATGCTCTCCATTAGGAGAGTACATTTAGGGATTAAAGTGTTATGTTATGTGTTTTTCAGTAAAAAAGGGAAAGATGTTGTTAGTTAATGTTAGTGTTTAATGTTGAGTTATGTTGGACATTTAGAGAGGTTTCTGTAATGGTTTTTTTTATTTATTTTCTGGTTACTTCAGTGATCTATGCTAATGTCAGGAGCGACACCCCTTTTTTTATATTTTCATTATATTGTGTATAATGATGAATGAAACTGGTTATAATTGATTTTCCAATTGAATTTTTAAGTATAAAAAGTCATAAGTATATAAATATCATTTAAAATGTATTTGATACAATTGAGTTGGACCAACTCAATTGCATTTCATTGCATGAAATAGTTTTTTTATGAGTTGGGGCTACACATATTTAATGGATGGAAAACCTGCCCTGCAGAACCTGCAGAAAGTTTGTCTAATGAGTCATTTTTTTGAGTGTATGATGATTTGCTGCTCAAGAAACATTTCTTATCAGGGCTGTACGTTAACTTTTTATCTTTTGCACATAGCACTGGTGCTACAGAGGTTGAAAGTTTTGTAGCACAGCCCACAGAATTGTAGCAGATGTATTAAACGTCTGTTACCTTGTCTGAAAATTGCAAAAAGTGCTATACAAAACAAATATTTAAGAATAAAAATAATAACAATTATTATTAGCCTACTGTACACGTCTCTACACCGCAAATCTATCACTGCACTGCAGAATATTATAAAATAATATAATTTCTGTCTCCTGTGATGTGAAGCCTGTCAGATTACAAAAGTAAGTTATTTCAAACACTCGATTAATGTTCTCTTTTGTTGGACAACAGGTTTGTAAACGCTTCTCATACAAGCTTGGAAAGAGGTTGTTGCTTTTTCTAATGCACATTAAGGGGGCTTTAACACTAGTCATGTCCAAACGCGATTGTTCCCGGCGTCCCCCGCAGCGCTGGTCTGGTTTCACAATCATCTTGATTCTATCGAACCCTGGTGCACTTATTCATCTTCTTACGTCATCAAAAATGTGCACGGCGGATGATAGAAATTAATTTGTTAATTTATTAATTTGGTGCTATTATGCGCAGCTGGGTAAACGACTCTTGGGTTTACTTTATGTGCGTCGGATGAAGTTCATTTGTTGCCCTGATTACACGCATATGCGCGAATCCACTCGTTTCCAAGGTAGGCTAAATCATCAACACCATCATCCCTTACATGTGTTTTATTTGACTAAATACATTGTAATATGCTAAAACACATATGCAGGTTACGTTTCTTCCTGAACAAATTTGCACCCGAGTCCGTTTCACGTGATCGCGGCACAGTTCGAGTGCCACCTCCTTCAGAGTCTCAGGTTCGGTGCGCACCGAGCCCGTGATTGACAGCTTTTATTAGCAATTTTTCATGCAAACCGTGCCGCTTTTCGAACTAAAATGCCAATGACTCCATCTCACAGTGCATGCAGAGATAGAGCAGCATTTATTGCGAACCGATCGATCCGCCCTGAACAGTGCTGCGCTTCATCTGCACATATATTTATTTATTTAAAAATTGAAGCGATTTTCATAATTTCACAAAGACAAATCTCGATTTTGGTTTAATTTCAGTCAATCGTGCAGCCCTAGATTAACCTCACACCAGCACAAAACAAATTCTCCCTTCACTCAAACGAGCTCTCTCACATGCTAAACTGTATCGCACGCGTGCTACTGGGGTAAATTCATCGCACAGACCGATTTTTTTGTAGCATGTGCGACATATATGTACAGCCCTGCTTATTATTACAGTTTTTCTCAGTCGCTTTGGTACATTTCTCAGATCAGAATTGAAATTCTCAAAACTCCCTGTTCAAACTTCAACATCATTGTGTTACTTGTGCACATAAAAAAAGCAGTTTCTCATTTATTTGAACAAATTGCAAATGTTTTGGTACATCCATGCAAATGCTTATGTACAATTCTCTGCTGTTTCCTACATGATCAATTGCTTATGTCATGTTGATCAAAATATATTATAATAGGTCTCTGTTGTATAGCCCCCGCCCCCCACAAACACTAGGCATTAGGCATTAGTTCATAACATAAGTCTTTACATGCATAATGGTTGAACAAGTTGTCATAATATGTCAAGCATATTTCTATACATTTCCATTAGACTTTTTTTCCCCTAAAGATATTCGTTGTGATGTGGATGAGAATTTGTGGCCCAACAGACAGGAACTTCAGGAGGTGTAGGAAGACTGCACTTTAATTCCTACAGCACTGCATGTACAGTTTTCCCTAAGGAGAGTGTCCTATGTTCACATTTCTACTTTTGTTTTGTTTTTCTTTGTGCTATGCAGTGCTGTCTTTTCTTTTCTGTATCACAATGACATGGTCTGTCAACAAATTACAGTACAACCAGTAAAAGCATAAATGTGAATCTTGTCCAGACTCTTGCAATAAGACTCCCACATTCACTAAGGTGTAACCTAGAATTTACAGTAATTTTCATCAAAACTTTAGCCATAGCTTGCCTCAGAACATCCCTCCAGAGTACACTGTTATATTGACAACATGACTAAGCAATTTGACCGTCTTATCCGTACACAGTGACACAAGGACTTGTCATTCTGATGGCACTGACATGTTCATTGACAGAGATATTTACTTTTGAAAGATGAACTAAGGATTTTGAGCAAGCGACTGGCTTTTGCAGGTAATCCATGGTGTTTTGCTATTTGTACGAATCGTTTTGAGAAATGTACTGTTTTGCAAATGTCGAGGATTCGAGAAATGTAGCTACCAAAGAAAAACTGTAAGTAAAGATCATGTTCCATGAAGATATTTTGTAAATTTCCTACCGTAGATGTATATCAAATATATTGGTAGTAGTAATATGCATTGCTAAGGCTTCATTTGGACAACTTTAAAGGTGATTTTCTCAATATTTTTTGCAACCTCAGATTCCAGATTTTCAAAACGTTGTATCTCGGCCAAATATTATCTTATCCTAACAAACCATCAATAGAAAGCTTATGCATTCAGATTTCAGATGGTGTATAAATCGTCTCAATCTCAATGACTGGTTTTGTGGTCCAGGGTCACATGCCTGTCGCGATACTCAATAAATCAATTAATAGCACAATAAAAAAAAAATTAGCTCAATAATTTTTCCAGCCACGATCATTTTCAGCGTCCGTTTTTATATCCATTTTTGCCTAGCGTTACATTATATCAGGGGTCGCCAACTAGCGAACTCCGGTCCGAATCCGCGAGATGCGTCCATCCGGACCGCGTAATGAAATAAATATGCCACATGCCATTAAAGCTACACTGTGTGATATTTTCCCCCATCTAGCGGTGAAAAGGTATATGACCATCCAGTAAATATTAGGTTCTGTTCCTCCCAATTCCGATTTCGTTTTAACTCCTACGGTGGCCGTTTTAGTCGAAGATTAACATGGCTTCCAGTTCAATCCAGACACGGTGCCATCGAGTGTTAAAACGCGAAAGGCGAAGCTTGAATTTACGGGTATGTCCCTCTTTGGATAATGTACTTTCAAGATGGAGGGGCAACATGGCGACCCCCATTCGAACCCCTTACCCGTATGTATTTTCAATGGCATATTATAAACTTACGAGAATACTTTATAACTTGAAATAAGTAAATATACATTAATGAGCACTTATATTTTTGAAAGAACTAAGTGTTTTTTTAGCTAAGAATAAACTAAAAAAGTTACACAGTGTAGCTTTTAAAAAAAAAATCGAATTTATATCAGGCAGCTCAGTAGAACTGTTTGGGTCCTATGTAGCCACGGGTTGCGACAACGACAGTTAACGTTACTATGTTCACTGTTGCTACTTTCAGGCGCGCGGTCAAGCAGTGAAGAAGAGACTGATGGTGCGTTCTATGGCGAGCGAAAAGTGACTTTTCACATACTACCCAGAAGAATGAGAAGGAGCAGTCTACCCTTCCGTCGCCGTTAGTCCTTGTCTATTTTTGAATGGGATTGATAGAGACGGTAGACGACAGACCGGCGCAAAGTCACGGCGAGCATATCTTTTTTATTATTATTATTATTATTATTATTATTATTATTATTATTATTATTATTATTACTCCAAATTGCTTTGGTCTCAATTGCACAGTAAACTGTCATATATTATTATATGTCTAATTGAATACAAACAAATTAATTTTGGTTTACTTAAGAAAGATTGCTCACAATTGATTAATAACCATTTGAACTTGCTAAATACTTCATTCATAATTGCAGATTTTTGAAAAACCCTCCTTTCCTCATTTTACTAATGAACTTAAAGCTTTAGCTGCTTCACATTGTACGCTTTCAAGTGAAAAAGCAGTAGCCAGTTTTTTTTAATAAGCTAAGTGCAATATAGGCTAGCTCCTTACTGTGTATTTTATTTTATTTTATTCATTTATTTTTTTTAATTCCTTGCCCTTGATTCGAGACTTCATTGCTGTTATTGTAATTTGCCACGTCTGCCTTTTGAGTATTTACTTTATTATTATTAACAATGTTAACAAATAAAAAACAGTCGCAAATTTACAAACATTAACATTATGATCGGATTCCAATAAAGAAATGAAAAGAATCTGAATTTTAAAACGATTCCAAGTAGGAACCGGTTCTCGATGCCCAATACTAACAATGTCGCTACCAAACATTCTAGAGCGCTCTTTAGTTCCTACTTAATTGTAACATGGCGTGCCTTTTCACTTGCCCATTTATCTAGTGTTGATGGTGATTGCAAAAACTGTCATGCAGATCGGCTGAGGATGGGAACCGATGATGGTGAATTTAAATTTTACTGTAACTGTAATCATAGGCGAGAGCGAGATGATTGACATGACTATAGCGGAGGCAAAAGCACAAGATCACTTTTATTAATAACAAAAACACAAACCACAAATAGAGGGTTCTCCGTTTTACAGGGGAATTTCCAAATATCTTTTATTTATTTGTTATAATTCGGGTAGGCTATAGCTATTTTATGTCATCCGTCTTATTCGTTTTTTTAACAAACGTTATACTATTTTATTGGTGTTGTATTTTCATTAAAAATAGGCTAATAACGAAAACAAAACATTACTTTGAAAGAAATTAAAAAGGAAATTATGAGGTAAGCAATATCATACGAGCAAGAGTGCTATTTTCCAGAGTAGCCTATATCAGCACGATTGCAAAATGCGATATTAATTTTATACAACAGTTCAATAAACAACAAGTTGTCACACCTGGGGTAATTAAAATTTTCCCAACATATTCATATTTCTATAATTAAAATATATTTACAACATAAATCTAAATATATCGTTACATTATTTAGGCAATTGTAATTAAAGTGTAAGTGGATTTTGATAAATAGTAAGATGGATTTTGTTGATCCTTATTTAATTTCATTCTTATAACAGCCATAGTGTATCGTGGTAAATAGTGTAATTACTTAAAAAGATGGTCAACAATATGTAACTTTACTTTATAAGAGGTGTGCCCTAAAAAGTGAGCATGCAATTTTGAGAACATCAAGGAAAGGGCACGTTCATTAGTCTGTTTGGATACTTCAAACACAAGTTTGCACTGCCTGTTTGGTTTACCTGTTTAGCCTACACATTAGTAACATGCGTTTTGTCCAACTCATAGTGCGCGTCCTCGACACGTGATTTAGGCCTACCATATAAGCACGCGTTCTTAACGGAAATGCGCGTTTTCCATGACCCCAAAGCGCACGTTAAGACCGTGTTTTTGTGGTAAACCACGCACGTTTTGCACGCCCACTCGTGATATTCCATTATTATCCAAAATTCTATTATGGAATCTTATGAGGGCGCCTACTCTAGCCTGTTAGTCCTCTAAACGGTTATATAATATTGAGGAAATACAGAAATGATTTAGAAACGCACAACATCAGCTAAATATAGTAAATACGAATATATATATATATATATATATATATATATATATATATATATATATATATATATATATATATATATACCATCACTTTGCGCCCCCAAGGTGCTGCGCCCCTATGCGCCGCATATAGCGCATACCCACTTTTTGCGCCACTGACTAGACTGTTGTGTTCGTGTTGAAGTGAAGTACAACCAATTAAACATGTTTTGAACATTTAAGACATTTTTTTTACTTGGACGCTAAAGCCCTATATGAGCCATGCACATTTTCTTCTTTCTTCCTTTTTTCTCGTGATCTCACCTTAATTTTCAACATTTTCTTCAACATTAAATGATGTGGAGAACAAGTCATTCTGAGCCAACATACTTAGTTTCATGTTTATAGTTTTAACCAAATAAGAGGTTACAAAACTATATGCTGACGCATTGCTGGCCTGGAGGTCCCCCACTCTTTTCAGCGATGTCATTGCCAGGAGAAAAGCCACCTTCAGGGTCAGGTTCTTTGGTTCAGCCGACTCCAATGGCTCAAAGGGGGCCTCAGCCAGACCTTCAAGAACCACTGCCAGATCCCAGGTTGGGACTCTGGAATGAGCCCCACGGAGGAACTGTACAACCAGCTGGTGCCTACCCAAAGGCCCATCACCCAAAGGAGTGTGGAAAGCCCCAATGGCAGCCACGTACACCTTGAGTGTGGACGGGGTTAGACCCGCAGAGAAGCGATCTTGGAGGAACTCCAGCACTGAAGCCACCGGGCAATTAACTGGGTCCACCTCACACTCCCTGCACCAAGTGGCAAACACATTCCACTTGAGGCTGTACAGTCTCCTCGTAGACTGAGCCCTGGAACTGAGTAAGGTCTCTATCACCTCTGCCGACAGGCCAGCCTCTAGGTACCTGACCCCCTCAGGGGCCAGACCCATAGGTTCCAAACCTCTGGCCGGGGGTGAAATATTGTGCCCCCCGCCTGAGATAGGAGATCCCTCCCCAGAGGAATCTGCCATGGATGACCTGCCAGCAGAGCTATGATATCCGAGAACCAAACTCGAGTCGGCCAACGGGGTGCTACCAGAAGTAGGCTGACCCCCTGTTGACGGACCCTCTCCAGGACTCCCGGGAGCAGAGCAATCGGGGGAAATGCGTACAGACGCAGCCTCGGCCACGTCTGAACCATGGCATCCAACCCCAGCGGGGCTAGATGCGTGAGGGAACACCACAGTGGACAGTGGGACGTCTCTCGAGACGCAAACAGGTCCACTTCCACTGGGCCGAACCTCTCGCACATGGCCTCCATCACCTCTGGGTGGAGTCGCCACTCCCCGGGCCTCAGCCCCTGCCTCGACAGGATGTCTGCTCCCTGATTCTGGACCCCCGGGACATACATTGCCCTGATGGACAACAGTTTCCCTTGGGACCACAGGAGAATTTGATGCACCAGTCTGCATAGAGGGCGCGACATCAAACCCCCCTGATGATTGAGGTACGCTACAACAGCCTTATTGTCTGTTCGTACCAGGACATGTTGGCCGCGGAGGTCCGGGAAAAAGCTCCTGAGAGCTTTGTAGACCGCCATCATCTCCAGGCAGTTTATGTGCCAGGAGGAATGACGGCCCTCCCATGGGCCCCTCGCAAAGCGGCCGTCCATGACCGTGCCCCAACCAGTGAGTCTGTTGAAACGGATTTCCGGCAACAGGACGCTCCCAACACTGGCCCCTGGGACAGAAACTAAGGTTTCTTCCATATGACTAGGGAACGAAGGCATCTGCGCGTTACCCTGATCATACGAAAAGGATTCCCTATGGGGGAAAACCCCTTGGTTTTCAGCCACCACTGTAGGGGTCTCATGTGCAGCAGGCAAAAGGTATCACGTTGGACGCTGCTGCCATGTGCCCCAGCACTCTCTGAAAGTGCTTCACAGTGATGCTGTGGCCTAGCCTTATTCCTGAGACCATCGCCAGTATGATCTCGACTCGACAATTGTGCCCGCATCGTCGTCGAGTCCCATATGATCCCTAGGAACATAGTCCTCTGGGACGGCGTCAACACACTCTTCGCTGTGTTGAGTCTCAGCCCCAAGCACCTTATGTGGGCCAGAACGCCATCTCGATGCCGAACTGCCATCTCGTACGACTGGGCCAATATGAGCCATTCGTCAATATAATTCAGCATACGGATGCCCTGAAGTCTCAATGGAGCCAGAGCTGCATCCATGCACTTCGTGAATGTGCGTGGGGAAAGAGCTAGACCGAAGGGAAGCACTTGATATTGGTACGCCTCGCCCCCGAAAGCGAACCTCAAGAACTTCCTGTGATATGGAAGGATGGAGCTATGGAAGTATGCGTCCTTTAGATCTATCGTGACGAACCAGTCCTCGGGCTGGATCTGACTCACGATGATGGGAACCGTGAGCATTTTGAATCTGATTCTCCTCAGAGACCGATTCAAATACCTCAGGTCTATAATCGGACGCAACCTTCCATCCTTTTTGGGAACTATAAAGTACCGGCTGTAGAACCCGGACTCCCTCTCCGGCGGAGGAACGCACTCTATGGCTTCCTTCTCCAGCAAGGATTTTACTTCTAGTTCCATTACCCGAACCTGCTCTGGTACCACTGCGGTCCAGTTCAACCCCCTGAAACCTGGAGGAGGGTGACCGAACTGCAGTCTGTAACCTTTCTCTTCAGTACGCAGGACCCATGTAGGAATATTCGGAAGGCATTTCCATGCGCCGAGATAATCTACTAAGGGAACCAGCCTCTCGAGGCTGGCGTCGGGTGTTACACGAGCCTCGTCCCCAACCCCCTGAAGCGGATGACCGGCAGGAAGTGGTTGGGAACGATTCTCTGTGTGCGGACGCACGAGCTGCCCAGCCGCAGGTCTTTCCAGAGGCGGCTGGAGCAGCATGCGTTCGTGGGAAATCGATGTGGCCTGAAGCGTCATAGACGGCGGGATTACCACATCGATTTCCCCAGAGCGTCGCCGAGGAAGCAACCTCGGTTGCCCCTCTGCGGGGGGGACCGCTCTTAGAAGCCCCACCGAAGCTAGGACTTCTTCCCAGCAGCCTTCCGCGCCTGGAGTAAGCTCCCCAGATCGCCTCTAGGAGCGGAAGGCTGCTGGTGAGTTTGCTGGAGAGAACGCCACCTCTGTTGCCAAGCTCCCGGAGGAGGGGCTCTAGAGGCGACGCTCTCCCTTTGCACCTGCCGGTGTGAGGAGCTGGCAGACGGCTGAGGCTGCCCCCTAGGGGCTGCCTTCCGCGGCTCTGAGCGGCGAGGGATGTACTGGCGGAAAGCTGCTGACTGTCTTTTCGCCTCCTGGTATTTGGCGACAACGGTCTCAACCGCGTCACCAAATAAGCCAGAAGGCAAAATCGGGGAGTCTAGGAGGAAGGACTTATCCTTCTCCCTCATCCCCGACAGATTCAGCCAGAGATGTCTCTCCACAGTCACCATGGAAGCCATGGAGCGGCCGATAGCACGGGCCATCTCCCTGGTGATGCGGAGAGACAAATCTGCAGCCTTCCTTAACTCCAGTACATCCTCCGGAGAGGGACCCTCGCCCTCATCAAGCTCTTTGAGGAGGTCAGCCTAGTAGGCCTGCAGGATCGATAGTGTGTGCAGGGAACTACCAGCCCGCCCAGCCGCCATGTAAGCCTTGCCCACCAAAGATGAGGTATCCCGACAGGGTTTGGTGGGCAGCGCCGGGGCTTTGAGGGACGACGCAGAATCGGGCGAAAGATAGCTCGCGAGAGCTTCCTCCACCCGAGGCAT
The DNA here is from genome assembly GCA_023566225.1 of Romanogobio albipinnatus. Taxonomy (NCBI): domain Eukaryota; kingdom Metazoa; phylum Chordata; class Actinopteri; order Cypriniformes; family Gobionidae; genus Romanogobio; species Romanogobio albipinnatus. The sequence goes on along the minus strand of CM042246.1, from coordinate 44,694,630 downwards.
CGTCCCATAACCCGCCTCGCGTGCCCCCAGAACATTGGAATAATCCAACACCGGAGGATTGAACACACGCAAGGAATAGGGCTCACATCCGGGAAAAATGGCAAGCCCCGACGAGGTGTTTGAACCCGGCGAGAAAGGAACCGGTCGTCCAGCCTACTGGCCTCCGGCACTTCCACTTCCTACCAGCCTCCGGCACTTCCTGTGGCCAATCGATGTTTAATTTGGCCACCGCACGGGTCAACACCACAACCAGCTCCTCTTGGGCAGGTGGATGAAGCGATGAACACTTCCTGCTTCTCCACCCGCCCCGATGCCACCCTCGTCCGGCTCCTCGGAACCGGAGAGAATGAGCATCGGATCCTCGACCCCGGTGGAAGAAGCCGCAGCTCGGGCTTCCACACGGGGAGGAAGATCCTTGGAACTGTCAGAAGAGGATTGGGAAAGTGCCGCAGCAGTCCCAAAACCTTCTGACAAGTCCCTTTGTGAACCCCATGATCTGCGACGCCGAGCCGCCTCAGCGACCGCGGGTCCAGAATGGGGCTCACGAGGCTTCTTCCTTCTTCCTTCTTCCTGCATCCTGTACAAGGCCTGTGTGTCTTATTTGCTCTGATTCTGTTGCGGTTGTCAAAAGTGGAAACATTAAATAAAATGTTTCTTGCACTTTTAAATTTTTCCAACACTGTTGGCACTTTATTTTTGCCTGTTTGTGTTTCTGAATTATATTGCTAATGATATTTTACCAGTGCAATTTGAAGCACAGAAGAGAGCAGTGTTCAATATTAGATACATTTAGTTAAGTAGAGACTATACATGTGAATAAACATAAAATGTGTTATGAGATTTCTGATTTTCTGATCCAGGGAGGGTTTGCGTTCATTGACTGTTATTATTTATCTCAGTTCAGCAGGAAAGAGCCCTTTAGTTGCTAGTAATGTTGAAATTAATGTATTTTCAGTGCAGATTTAGAGATGAAGGCATTTTTAGTTCATCATATTTTTGTCAGCCATAGTTACTGGTTGAATTTAGATATTTTGTACCAAAGCAACTTAAAGGACATAACAGAACAACAAATGAGACAAAAATGAGATCAATTTTGTGAACGATTACATTTACATTTACATTACATTTATGCATTTAGCAGACGCTTTTATCCAAAGCGACTTACAACTTGGGGTTTACCTATATTTGCCTATGTTTGCTTTAACAATATGAACAGACATGTTTTGTCCATTTGAGAACATGACAACATTTGTCCATGAATAAACATAAATTATTGTTTTTAGGTATATAATTGTTCGGACCTCGGCCGGGGACGAGGGTTCATTTACTGGACCTCAAGCAATTTTAGTTGAAGACCCCTGCATTATATGATCACGCTCTTATACATGTAAATGCTTCTAAGCGCGACAAGAATTTCAGTTATACTGTAATCAATGCAACGTCATTAATGTTTCATAGAGACATCAGTGATACTGGCCTTCATTCATAAAAACATGACAATACAACACATATTTAAAATATGCTGTCAATGAATAGTTTCTACATTAATTTGGAGAGTAACTGAAATTATTACAATATCAAAACATTTAAAACGTATTAATTGTGATTAATTACAGAAAAAAAATGTGATTAATTAGTTGTTGTTTTTTTAATCGATTCCCAGCACTACCTAAAACACAATCATCCGTTGCAGTTTTGCAGCTGTTTATTCAAGTGCATTTGTTTGTTAACAGACTGAGAGTCCACTGCTTTTTTTTTGTTTTGGTTGTTTTGTTCATTTAATGTGGATATTTAAAATGCTTTCCGTTTTCAGTGTTAAATAGTCTTTAGAAACAAAAGTTTATTGATCTTTGAAAAGGTGTATCTGCATTATTATGCCATTATCATTATTTTAGATGAAAATGGTCTCAGAACGACAATATTATCGTTTATCGCAATCATTTCTTGGCCAATTTATTGTTCAGCAAAATGTGTTATCGTGACAGGCCTAGGTCACATATGATTATTTGCTGCTCAAGAAACATTTCTCATTATTAACAATTTTTTTTTATGTCTACTGACTGTACGTTTGTTACTGCCCAACACTGTTCATTTAAGCACACTAACCTCAGTCTGAACAATTAAAGCTCTTGAATTCCTCTGTTTTACAGCGAAAGAGAAGCATACATGATGCGTCCATCTGCTTCACGCTTTTCTTTCAGCAAACAGCGTGACATCCTCTAATATCATCACATTTTGGCCTGTTTACTCTTAACCCAAAACCCTATTTTTGCACTCAGTCCAGCAGCTGGAAAAATTCTAAGCTTAATTCTGCTTTGAAAAACAAGAGAGAGAGAGAGAGAGAGAGAGAGAGAGAGAGAGAGAGAGCTGCATTATGGCCATGTGCGTCGGGTATCCAAGTAAAAGTATGTCAATCACTATGACAACAGAGAATGAGTGAGAAGGAAAGGTGAAACAAGGACAGAAATCCCCAGAGTCTGATCTGAGATGACACACGCCGAGTTAATAATTCATCATCAACATATGTGGACTCATCACATAGGCTTTCTGTCATGCAGAGTGCAGTAAATATTTCAGCTGGCAGAACCCTTAAACATTATTTATGCATGAGCCAAGTGCATCGCTATAGCCACCTCTCTTTTCTGAACACTAAATGCAGATCGGCTCGACTCATTGTAAATCAGATTCGTAGTGTTTGTTTTGACTTTATAAAATGGTCGTCAACTTGTAAACAGCCTTTGCAAAACAACAAATGTCAATGTTTAGCATTCAGTCCAGAATTCTTTTTTTTTTTTTTATATATTAACTAAGCATGCCAACCAACAACTGCCTATTTTTCCCCACTTTTTATAATTTATTGACTGCACTAATAAGGATTTGGCATTGTAAATATGTTAACCAGAAAAGTAGAGTTTCATATGTGCTACAAATGAAAAGTTAGTCAAAACCTTTTAAATGTGGCACCAACACATTAAAGTCAGGCAGAATGTTCACTTTTTTTCAACAGTATTATTTTATAATTATTGATATATAACACTATTATAGTTGTATGGGTGTTATATTAGACAGCAACTTGTCTTTCGAAAATCCTATTTTATACACCGATCAGGCATAACATTATGACCTAATATTGTTTTGGTCCCCCTTTTGCTGCCAAAACATTCCCTGACCCGTCAAGGCATGGACTCCACTAGACCCCTGAAGGTGTGCTGTGGTATTGGCACCAATGTTAGCAGCAGATCCTTTAAGTCCTGGAAGTTGCAAGGTGGGGCCTTTCTATCAGAACGTCTCGGTTACGTATGTAACCCTCGTTCCCTGAAGGATCTCGACGCCACGTCGGAGTACCGACGAATAGGAATACCTACCAAAGCGCCATGGCCTCTGCCCCCCTCCAGTGCCCTGTGTGAGCCGCCTGAGCTCTTACCTGATGAGACGGGGCTCACACCGGGAAGACCATCACTGCTGTTCCGCATGACCCGTTCAGTGATTAACACTGGGAAAGCGTGCCCTACTGAAGGGGAACGCTGCGGAGCCCACATCGTACCCCGAAGGAGTTATGTAGGAGTACAGGCTGAGCCGTAGCCCGCGACAGAGAGAGAGGGGGCTCAATCCCATTGAAGGGAAGGCTCTCCCAAGGGAAAGACACGGGCTTCCAGTAGGAGCGACCGTGGACGGATATATGGGATCCCCGCATGGTCACTCATATAACCCAAGCCCAATACCGGTTCTCAAGGATTCAGCGGCAAGGGGCCTGATGCGAGACGCTCCGCCACGTCCGGCACCGAGGGTGATGGAGGACTCACAGAGTTTGCTTCTGGAGAAAATAACGCCGTAGCGCAGCAAGCCGACAAGAGCCGGTGCCCCTCAGTGTTTCTACCCGTTTGAGGTGAGAACACAGGAGGAAACCGACTCTGCACGTAGGCTATAGAATCTAGCGAACGTGTTAGGTGTCGCCCAGCCCGCAGCTCTACAGATGTCTGACAGCGAGGCGCCACGTGCCAGCGCCCAGGAGGATGCAACACTTCTAGTAGAGTGTGCTCGCACCCTGAGCGGACAGGGCACACCTTGTGCTTGGTAAGCCAAGGTGATGGCATCCACTATCCAGTGGGCCATCCTCTGCTTGGAGACAGCCTTTCCCTTCTGCTGGCCTCCGTGACAGACAAAGAGCTGATCTGAGGTCCTAAAGCTTTGAGTTAGCAACTCTAGCTAGCAACTCGAGGCAGTTGATGTGCCAATGCAGGTGCGGGCCCGTCCAAACCCCTGACACTGCATGCCCATTGTACGTGGCTCCCCAGCCCATGGCAGAGGCATTCGTGAAAACCACAGCATGCCTGGACACCTGTTCCAGGGGCACTCCGGCCCGAAGGAACGAGGGGTCTGACCATGGGCTGAAGGATTGGCGGCAGGCCGGTGTGATTCTCACCCGGTGAGTGCCGCGTTGCCACGCCCATCTCGGGTCTCGGCCGTGTAGCCAATGCTGAAGCGGTCTCATATGAAGCAGGCTGAGCGGAGTTACTGCCGCAGTGGCTGCCATATGCCCCAGGAGCCTCTGAAAATGTTTCAGTGGAACCGCCATCCTGCCCTGAAACGTGTTCAGGCAGTTCAGCATCGACTGGACGCGCTCCTCTGTGAGGCGCGCAGTCCGTTCGACCGAATCCAACTCCATACCGAGAAAAGAGATCCTCTGTACGGGGGCGAGTTTGCTCTTCTCCCAGTTGATCTGAAGACCCAACTGGCTGAGGTGTCTGAGCACCAGGTCCCTGTGTTCGCACAACTGATCCCTGGACTGTGCTAGAATAAGCCAGTCGTCGAGATAGTTGAGGATGCGAACGCCCTGTTCTCTCATGGGCACAAGGGCCCCCTCCGTGACCTTCGTGAAGACACGGGGGGGACAGGGCCAGCCCGAAGGGCAGGACTTTGTACTGATATGCTCGACCCTCGAACGCAAAGCGCAGGAACGGCCTGTGTCGAGGAAGAATCGAGACATGAAAGTACGCATCCTTCAGGTTGATCGCTGCAAACCAATCTTGGGGACGGATGCACTCGAAAATGCGTTTCTGCGTGAGCATCTTGAACGGTAGCTTGTGGAGGCTCCGATTCAGGACTCGCAGGTCCAAGATTGGGCGTAACCCACCGGTTTTCTTGGGTACTATGAAGTACGGGCTGTAGAAGCCCGTCTTCATATCGGCTGGAGGGACCGGCTCTATCGCGTCCTTCGCCAGTAGGACTTATATCTCCGCACGCAGGACATGGGCATCTGCAGCTTTCACCGAAGTGAAGTGGACGCCATTGAACCTGGGGGCGCGCTGGGCGAACTGAATCGCATAGCCGAGCCTGATGGTCCGAATGAGCCAACGAGACGGACTGCGGAGCTCTAGCCAGGCTCGCAGAGACCGTGCAAGCGGGACCATAGGGACCACTGGCGTACCCACCGTGGGGCAGCGAGGTGGAATGCAGGTACCAGGCTGGGGCGGCTGTCTCGTGGAGGCGGCCCACAGTGGGGTGTGAGTGTGCTGTGCAACACTTACCTGATTCCACCTGAGGGCAGGAGGGACGCGGGGAGGACGTCCACTGCTGCCTGCTGGCGAGGGGGGAGGATGGTCCGGCGTTTGACCGGCCATCACTCTCCGCACCCCCTTGGGACCCAGAGATGGAGGAAATTGCTCTTTTATTGAAAATTTGGCAGAACAGAAACAAAACGGAACATAAGATTCTCCACCCGGCCCTCCTCCGGGGGATGGAGCGGTGCGGTCACCGTCTCCTGAAGAGCAATCCTCCCCATCTCCGGGTCGCCCGTCTCAGGGCCGCTTGCCCTTACTCTTGCCACCCCTCTTCTTGGCAGGGGCCTGGACGGACGGGGCGGCCTGCTTGCGTCCGGCTCCACGACGTCGCTTGGGTGGAGGCTGCTGCTGCGGCGCGGGAGCGGAGGTAGACGCAGGCGGCCGCCCTCGGCGACGAGCAGTCTGAGGATGTGACTGATCGCCTCAGTCTGCTTCTGTGTGGCCGAGAACTGTTGGGCGAAGTTCTGGACCGCGTCGCCGAAGAGGCCAGTCTGGGACACGGGGGAATTAAGGAACCTGATCTTGTCGGTTTCCCGCATGTCAGCCAGACATAGCCAGAGATGGCGCTCCTGGACCACCATAGTGGACATCGCACGACCCACTGTCTGCGCCATAACCTTCGTCGCACGAAGCGCGAGGTCCGTTGCGGTTCTCAGTTCTTGGAGAACTGCGGGATCGTGACCACCCTCGTGCAAGGTCATCAGTGCCTGGGCCTGATGGACCTGCAACAACGCCATAGCGTGTAAGGCGGAGCCTGGCTCTTCACAAGCCTGGTAGGCTTTCCCGATCAGATCGGAAGAGTACCTACAGGCCCTGGAGGGGAGACACGGGTTCCCCCTGGAAGTGGAGTTAGGGCACAGTTGCATAGCAATGGCCCGTTCCACGGGAGGAACCTGCGTGTATCCCTTTGCAGGTCCGCCATCGAGGGTGGTGAGGGAGGAGGATCCACTAGGCCGGTTTCGGGCAGTAAAAGGTGCCGTCCACGACCTAGTGAGCTCCTCGTGCACTTCCGGGAAGAAAGGAACCAGGTGGGGCGCTGAGAACCAGCACGGGCCACCCCGAGATACCAATCATCCAACCTCGAGGGTTCGGGACACGGTGGAGGGTTCCACGCGAGCCCGACTCTCTCGGCGGCCTGGGAAAGCATGGCCATCATTTCCAGATCGGTATCGGGCACAGCGAATCTTCCCGAAGGAGCCCCCTGCACCGACACGTCATCTCCAGAGAATTCTGACCCTCCCTCCGATGCAGCGATGGACATCTGGTCGTCGGGGGGAGCCCCGAAGGATACAGTTGGTGCACACCTCGTGGATGGCCCAGCCTGTTCCAACGGAAGCTCAACTGGCTGCAGAGTGCGTGAGGAGTGAGGGTTCCCCGGGGGTTGGTTCCCTGGGGGAAGCGCGCTCACCGTAACCCTCAAATCACCCGCGCTACTGCCTGAAGTAACCCTTTGTGGGGGGTTAGATCGAGGCAGAGGCACGGGGACTCCGCCCCTTGCAAGACGGAGTCTAGACCACAACTCTGAGATGGTCATGTTCCCGCAGTGTGAACATGAGTCATCCACCAGCGCTGCCTCAGCGTGCTGAACGCCCAAACACGAGATACAGCGCTGGTGACCATCCCTCGGTGACAGATAACCACCGCATCCAGAAACGCACAGAAAGAATGTAATCTTGAAAAAGACGCAAGCTCTTTCTGTGTTGCTCTTTTAGACTAGAGGATCGCTCTCCTTGGTGCTGAAGCACGCAGGGGGGAGGGGTCGCGGCGACACAGTCAGGGAATAGTGCAGCCTGACGTGCACGCTCTCTCTCACCGGACGCTCTCTACCAGCCGTAAGAACGGCTTTTTAGCGCTCTCCACCAGGCGCACCGAACCAGCTGTGAGAACAGCCCTTGTGTTTGCTCTCACGAGCAAAAAAGAGAGATGATCGTAGAACCACACGACCCGCTGCTGTGCCGTCACACCAACACCGACTGAAGAGCGCTTCCAGGGCAGGCTTCCAGTCAGGACTGCGAAGTAGGTGAGTGATGTCTAGCATAACCAGATACCACTCGGCTCCGAAGCAAAAGGTTGATTTGATGCAAGCACCTGTGTCTCATTTATACCCGCGGTGCGTGGCATGAACACCTGGTGCAATCATTGCATGCCAATGTGCATTGGCTCGTTTAGTTTCACTCGAAGTAGATTGGCTCTCGCGAGCGAGATTCCTATTCGTCGGTACTCCGATGTGGCGTCGAGAGTGACCGATTGAATGGGAACCAGCATTTTCTTGAACAATTTGAGCCACAGTACACTCTAAAAAATGCTGGGTTAAAAATAACCCAAGTTAGGTTGAAAATTGACAAACACAGCAGTTGGGTTATTTTAGCCCAGCAATTGGGTTAAATGTTTGCCCAACGTGCTGGGCAGTTTTATTTAACCAAACTATTTTATAAAAAATACTATATGGTTGACTTAAAATGAACCCAAAATGGGTTGGAGAAAAAAATCAGACACATACTTATTAGAGGCAACAATAATAATCAAAAGGTAAACATTTATTAATAAGCAATTTAATAAATGTTTATAATTGTAATATTCATTAAACTTATTAATAATGTTCATTTATTAAGCATATTAATAAATGATAATTTCCAACATACTTTGCGTTCATTTTAAGCAAGCAATATAGTTATTGCTTGAAAGAATAGTTAAAGAATAGTTGAGTTAAATAAAACTACCCGGCAGGTTGCAAACATTTAACCCAGCCACTGGGTTAAAACAACCCAATCGCTGGGTTTGTCCATTTTCAACCCAACTTGGGTTGTTTTTAACTCAGCATTTTTTAGAGTGTAGCTCTTCTGTTTGATCGGACCACACGGGCCAGCCTTCACTCCCCACGTGCATCAATGAGCCTTGGCCGCCCATGACCCTGTCGCTGGTTCACCACTGTTCCTTCCTTGGAGCACTTTTGATAGATACTGAACACACACTAAAAGGTGCCGTGATGAAGAGATAATCAGTGTTATCCACCGGTCATAATGTTATGCTGATCGGTGTATGTTACAAATACAGTCTTCTTCCACCTCAGAAACATGCTATCTGTTTCTGATGCAGAAAAGCTAGTTCATGCATTCATGACCTCTAGACTGGATTACTGTAATGCATTACTAGCTGGCTGTCCTGCCTCCTCAAAGCTACAATTAGTCCAACATGCAGCTGCTAGAGTTCTTACTAGGTCAAGAAAATATGATCATAGGGTGAAAAAAAGTACAGGAATGCCAAGAGAAATAAATTAAGACATAAAGCAGAATGAGTATCCTGAGGTCAGTATGATTTTAAATCATGACCTCAAATCTAATTAAATGCCATATAGAAGAATTTGGGTCAGTGTGGGAGTTTTTGCAAAAAGACAGACTGGCTATATTTAATAGATAAAGAAAACGTTATATTAGCAGCTATCCGAACGAGAAGAGCTTCTTTATTGGATTGTAGTAATTTAATAAGCATGAAAGTTCAATCATTTAAATCTGTGGAATAGATAGGCCTAGATTCGTCATTATAATTTACTGCTGGAACTCGGGTGCTTCGTGCCAATTGTGCGGAAAGTGATATATGAATTATGCTCAAAATCTGGCACAAAAAATTTAACTCCCTGGTGAGAGCGAGAACTGCTTTTCCACCTGCCGGGCCACATTCCTGAGAAATATTCATAATTTGTTGTTACTGATTCACTGTCATTTGATTTCAATTTCCTACACAGTGAATGCTGGATTTGTGAGGGTAATTTATAATTAAATATAACTTGAGTAAAATGCAGTTCATTTAGAGTAGCATTCCGAAATACACCTCACATTATTTTTTTCATCTTGTTTTTCAGTAAAATATCTAAACATTCTTAAATCAAGATACATCTACTTGAGAAGCAAGATCATATAAAATATAAGATTATATAAGATACATTTTTTTAATCAAAATTAAACGACTTTATGTTTATCAAATAGATATCAAATATCTGCCAATGGGGTCAGAATAATACTTGTTTTCCCTTTAAATAAAGTTTATTTTTCTGACTCGTCTGAAATGAGTCATCAGTAATTCCAGTCTCACTTCCTGTTACATACTTACATAACAAATTTGCATGTCAGTATATATAATCATCATTGGCTGCCTGTGAACATCGTCTAGTTTGCCCAGCCCTCAAACACTGTAGTTGTGTCTGAGACTGGAAGAGTTTGGTTGGTGTTGTTCATGTGGAGAAGACGCTGTTTTCTGCTGCCAAAGCAAATCCACTTTGATGAGATTGAGATGGTAAAACCCACGCAATCGTTCCTGTTCATATCACTGTGTGTCAAGAGCTGAGATTCAGATATGATAATGAATGTTTGGTCGACCGCTTACAGGGTGTGTCCGAAACCAATCAAATCAGACTCTGAGCCATCTGACCAATCAGAGCAGAGCAGCTCTCAGAAAGGAGGGGTTTAGAGAGTGTGTGCCCTATCGGCATAATGAAATGCCAGGTGCGACACAAGTGTTTTTTGCTAGTTTCAGCCTGACGCAGTTCTCATTTTCACGTCCAGCGCCATGTTGTTTAAATAGCAAATGCACTCGTGCCCATCTGTTCACCCATGGGCGTCTGGTCTGAGAACCAGGTGTGTTCAGGAGCATTGATGGCGCATTGCTATTTTGACAACTGCGCCATTGACCAACAAAAACCTGGGCTAAATAGTCAAAAGTGCAGTATTTTTTGTAGGGTGTGTTAGTAATATGAGCCTATAGGCGGTGCACAAAGTGTGTACACTCTTATTATACACACAGGGGTGCGCAGCAGCCCACACATGTTTAACATAAAACATAAACATAAAAGGATTCCTAAGAGGATTCCAACTGGCTTTTAAAGGGAATGGGAGATGAGACTCTGATTGGTTTATTGCACGTTACGTCCAAAACACACCCATGACTCATTAACCCTTTGACACGTACGATCAAACCCGTGTGATAAATCTAGGCTGGTCCCTGGAGCGTACGAACATACTGGTGTGATTAGAACGCTCATGATCAACTGCCAAATTCAAATTTCAAATCTGCTTTAGCGCGCTGACTGGCGCCGAGCCAAAGAGTGAGTGAGTGAGAGACTGACTGAGCTCAGTGTCTTTTAATGTTTATTTTAGGTTTCATACACTTCAAATTACATTACACAACCACAAAATATCAGCAAAAACAAAATATAGTTTGTAATTGCATACTAATATATAAAATAGCAAGATATCAGTGTTGTAAACATAATGGCCCATGCTAACATTACAGATCAAATAACACAATCATTTTCTACCCTTTGACGTGCATGATCAGTCTAGGCTGTTCCCTCACGTAATGTCACATATATCAGGAGAAGTGGGTGATATTGTGTTGTAAATCCAGCAGACTTCAGCTCCCTGGTGCTGTTGTAAACATATAATCGCGGCACGAGCGCCCATAACATTAGCACGCTATAACATTACAGATCGCGGCTCGCTATAACATTACAGATCAAATAACACAATCATTTTCTACCCTTTGACGTGCATGATCAGTTTAGGCTGTTCCCTAACGTAATGTCACATATCAGGAGAAGTGGGTGATATTGTGTTGTAAATCCAGCAGGCTTCAGCTCCCTGATACTGTTGTAAACACATAATGGCGGCGCCCCGCCCACAGCTCGTGAAAACTTACCGATCAACTAACATATATATTTTTAATAAGTATATAAACCATAAGGAGTTCACGTGCATGCATTTAATTTAGTCAACAAGTTTGAAAATATTTTGTATAAAAATAAAACATTTGAACAGTCATGCATTGCAAGCATTTTTTCCTGCTGACAAGTTGTCACGGTTGACGTCACTGTTACCTCACACTCGCGTTGGTACCAACTTCAGACACAATTTTAATAAAATGTACCAGTTTTTAACTACTTCAGAGAAAATGGCAGACAATTTATTTAAAAGAAGACAACTGACAAGTGAGGAAATTGAGGAGATTTGTTTTTAATTCTGATGAGGAGAATTTTGACAGTGAGGCAGAGAGTGACAGCGATGAAGACCTTCCCCTGAACCTTGAAGCTCTTGACAACATTGAGGGTGAAGACGAGACTTCTTCCACAACGCCAGAACATATTTTACCTTCAAATGACGCAGCTGAGGTAAACTCGTCATCCTGGAAGGTAACCAACCTTTTTAATCCTCCTGGCCCAGGCAATTTTGACGACCAACAGTGTGGTGTGCAAAATCCACCAGAATCCCCCAGTGAGGTCAATTGTTTTAAATTGTTCTTCACTGAAGAAGTTGTCGGAGAAATTGTGGAGGAAACAAACCGCTATGCGTCTGACTTGAAAGAAAAAGAAGTGAGGGGGAAAATGGTTAAATGGGTTCCAACAAATATCCCTGAAATGTACACATTTTTAGTGGCAGTTCTCCTAATGGGGGTGATCAAAAAACCATCACTTCGGGATTACTGGAGCACAGACCCCATGCTCTTGACACCATTTTTCGGGTCTTTGTTCTCACAGGACTGCTTCCTTCTGCTCCTCCACTGTCTCCACTTCGCAAACAATGCAAGAGCAGTTTTCAATGACCCACTGAAAAAAAAATCAGAAATATTTTTACTGCTCTCACCTCCTCCTTTCGTCGCATTTTTGTGCCATACAGGGATCTGTGTGTGGATGAGTCTCTGATGAAGTGGAAAGGCAGGCTAGCATTTCGTCAGTACATTCCATCTAAACAGCACAGATTTGGGGTCAAGTTTTTTGTTTTGTGTGATGTGCTCACTAGGGTTGGGCATCGTTTTGATTTGAACGATTCTGATTCCGATTCTTAGTTTCGATTCCGGTTCTTTTCGATTCTCGATTCCGATTCTTTGAGGGGTGGAGTCACAACATGTCACAGGCTCATTTCACAGAGGAAAATTGTATTTTGATTCAATAATGAGTTTTAGTTTTGGGACTTTCTCCGCTGGCATTTTCACTTGCTTTGCTGCAAAGGTGAATGGAGTTTCACACCGAGTCCCGGTTTAACAATAGCATTAACAGCAGTCATATTAGGACTGCTACTAGCGTGGGCAATTTGCGTATAGCTACATTTATCTACGAGGGGGAAAAATAATTTCAGTAACGTTGTTGTTCACCACAATTCGCAATTTGGTCAAGGGCTTTGTTATTACACTACAATCACTTACCTGATTATGACGAGGTGGGATAATGCTAGTTCACCCTGAAATGAAAATGAAGCCATCTTTTACTCACCCAGCTGTTGTTCAAATGCGCGTGTTCCTGTGTGCTCACTCTAAGCCGCAGTAGCCTCGTGCAATATTATCATGACAACCGGTACACAATATTCACTTAAGGAGGTTATATTATTAGTATTATTTCTTATCATATACGTTATAGAAAAGACGAGAATTGCGTTTTTTTCTATTGAGCTTGATTTCTCAAAATGGTTATGTGTGTGTGTGTGTGTGCTTATCGTGGGTGCAATGACAACAGTGCGAGTTATTATAGTAGGCATGAGCGCTGGCGACTGCTGACGGCTCATAGTGCACACAGAGGAGCGCGCTCAGAATAACGGCCGAGCTCAGTGTTTTGACTGAATAATACGGTTTCTTTCTGGCAAAACCTTATAGTGTGCCCCCTGAACACTTTCCATGTGGCGCGCGTCTCCCTGTATCGTTGCGTGATACATTTGTTTGTTTTGTGTAATGTTTTAGCTGATCGCCATTCACTGCCATAGGAGCGCGTGCAGGAACAGTATTTTAAATGTCATAGGACATAGGGCACTGGGACAACATCAGGGTAAGTAAAAGAAGGCTTTATTTTCATTTCAGGGTGAACTATCCCTTTAATAACGTTGGTTAGCGCAGGGTTGCCCGAGGAGGACAGACCTGCGCAGCATTTCAAACACGCTACACTCATGTTTGTAGTGCATCCTCCCGTGCAAGAAATAAGTTTGTCATATGTGTTGCACTGTGCCGACCCAGGCTTTTTTAAAAAAAAGTGAAATAAAACCACACTTTTGAGCGACGCTTACCGTGCTCCATGGCTGCAACAGAACAAACGGGCGCGGCAAGCACTTCCGAAAACTTGCGCGTTTGGAACCGATGATCGGAATCGAAAGCAAAATTTCTAAACGATTCCAATGGCATCGTTATTTTTTAAACGGTTCCAAGTTGGAACCGGTTCTCGATGCCCAACCCTAGTGCTCACTAGTTATGTGCAGGACATGATACTTTACTCCGGATCTACCAGTGACATACAACACTATCAAGGACTTGGGATTTCTGGGTCTGTTGTAATGACACTACTAGCACCTTACCTCAGAAAGGGTCATGTCCTTTATGTGGATAACTGGTACAGTAGTCCCACACTTTTCCAGCACCTCTTGTCTCTTGGCACTGGAGCTTGTGGGACTGTGCGTGCAAACCGGAAAGGGATGCCAACATTCACCTGTAAAAGTATAAAAGGAGTACCACACACTGAAGAATTATTAATCCTGTAAAAAGTCACAGTTTATTTATTTGCATGTATTAATTGTAATTATATATGTAATTTGTTTAGTATAAACATATGTATATAGTTTGTTTTAAAGATGTTGTTACCATAGTATATTTATTGTTTTGTTTATAATACTATTTTGATTGTTGTTCATTGTAATTATATGTATAATTTGTTTTGTAATTTTATTAGAAAGTGTATATATGTATAATAGTTTAAACAAAAAAAAACATTTAGCTTAAATTGAAGAGATTTAATAAAACATGAATGAAATGTGTACATTTTGCAATTTATTTTTAGCAAATGACATTCGTTTGAATTATGCTAAATTTATACAACACATTTCTCACTAGCAAAGCAGAGAAAGGGTACATGGTATTTGACATCATGTAAACATACATATATATATATATATATACTTATATATACAGATAGATAGATAGATAGATAGATAGATAGATAGATAGATAGATAGATAGATAGATAGATAGATAGATAGATAGATAGATAGATAGATAGATAGATAGATAGATAGATAGATAGATAGATAGATAGATAGATAGATAGATAGATAGATAGATAGATAGATAGATAGATGCAAGCTAAGTCTAGGCGTGACCATATAGCTTTTCTCTGCTTTCCTAGTGAAATATAAAACTCAGTAACAATATTAACACTAAAACATAAATAATATATAATTTATTCATGTTACGTTTCAAGTCAACTGAACCCTAATAACTTTACCGAATGCACGGAGCATATTTGCAATGTGCAAAACGACAAACATGACATTTGAACGTCCACATTTATTGAGTACTGTTCGTTTTACTAGAGATTTTTTTAAACATCTTTATTCATATTTATTGCATGCTTGTAAATAGTTATATGTACTCCAAAATAGGGAAAAAAACTAAAATATACTCACCAATTGTCACGCGGATGTTGTGAGGGAGATGCAAAATGCCGTGTGCAAGCGAAATTCAAAGCAGTGGGAAAAAATAGCAACATAAACATGTCAACCGTGTGTACACGCTAACAAATAATGTGAGAGGTTTTGAATTAAAAAATAAAACAAAACATTCATAGAGTGCTCACCTGCACGCGGTAATCCACCATGAGCGCCATTGTGACTGCGAAAACTCACACGTGTCAAGGTTGATGTGTTACCATGGAAATTAGAACGCAGGTCATTACATAATAACGGTCGCATCAAAAAACTCACGCCAGGCTGCCAGTCGGAATATTTAGAATTTACGTGCGAAAGGGTTAAGAGATGAGGTACACAATCCTTTCGGACCATGTGCCTGGTGCGCAACCATTTTTTCCGTCGTTAAACTAGCAAAAGTGGATTCAGACACGTCCTTAGTGCACCTGTGCCGTGAGCTTCAGACCATGTACTCAGAGCTTCAGACCATGTGCTCAGAGCGTTAAAATAGGCCCTGAATCCTTGAACCAACCGTTCCAGACACTGTGAGGAATGAGGAGATGTGCAATGGATATTATGAGAATTTTTTTTTTTTTTTTACCTCGGATACATGTAACCCTGTTGTAGGGGGACTCCAAAAAAACATTAGGATCCTTTAAAATAGCATAATAGGGGCACTTTAATTAAAACTAAAATGAAAACGGAAAATAAAAACATTCAAAATATTAATAAAACAATATCTCAATGATAATGAAATAACACAGCACACAACTCACCAGGTGCACGTATGGAACAAAGTATCCCAGCACTGCCGTGGCGACGCCAAACGCCCACAGCCGATAGGTCAGCATGCCGAAAACTCGTACGTTAAAGTATTTCCTAATTTTGGCCAGGCCCTTCTGCCACCTGCTTGCCGACTCCAAGCCGGACGGGGGGCCTCCGTCCATTCCCATGCCTGGCATCGGGGACATCCCGTTGGGCATGAGCGGTTTAAAGGTGAGGGCCAGCAGCGACTGGACCAGCATGAAGATGCTGAGGATTTGGAAGGTTCTGGGAAGACCCAGCGGTCCCACCACTTTCTTCAGCAATACAGGGATTCCCATAGAAAAGAGGCTGCTGCCTGCAGTCACCACACCATTGGCCAAGCCCAGTCTCTGTCGAAAATAATGCCCCAGGATCACCAGAGATGGCTGAAACGCAAATGAGGATCCGCAGCCAAACAGTATTCCATATGTGAAGTAGCGAAGACCCAGCGTGCTGAAGAGAGAAGAAGAGAGGACATGAATGTGATAAACAGAGGAACAATGCAGATGAAGGGTTGTAGGTTCAAACCCTTTTACTTTTTTTGATGTAAAGCTATTTCTTCTATCCCAGTTTACAGTTTTTTACAATCGCTATGACACATTTTTCAATACTTTTAACAAATTTCCTAAACTCTTAACGCACCAACACACCTACATCACACAATTGGCAAAACAGTTAATTTCATGCTCAAAATCACACATTGTAAACTAAACTACAACACTAAATTTCAAAATACAATAATACACTAACACAACACACTATGTCTACCGAAACAATTCAAACATGTCTCAAAATCAAATTTTTTTCCTAAACACTAACGTTCTCGTACCAACAGGAACATTTAATCATTCATAGCACAATGTCATAAAAACACTAACATCAGATGGAAATACAGAAAATTCATTATTTTATATGTATCAGGTCTGCCCTTATACAATAGAAAGTATATTTTATTGATCATAGATTGTGTCTTTTTAAGACTCCACATTTTTGTTTTGGTTGGGTTTAGTAAATGCAAGCATCGTTTCTTTTGCTGCAGAAATTCAATAGCTTTATAGAATGCCTGTTCTTCATTTAGGAGCTTTCCTCTGCCCCCTGAGGGAGGACGTTGAATCCTTAGATAGACAAAATACAGTTAGGAACAAGAGGCATACAGTCACTGTAATGCATGGTAAAATTATTTACACTTTGCAGTATGAGAAGCGCTTATACAATGTCCTACTTGTTGGTTTCTTGAAAAATCTGAATAATGGATGGCACTGTGTCCCGGCTGAGTTTTGCTGTACTCGTTCACCAGCCTCTCTGTATGATAGCCTGTGGTTTATGACATGGTCTATGATAGTAACTCTTATTTCATCAGTTACCCTCATTCTACCTTGCCCATGTCCAGGCATTCCTCTCCCATGCCCTTGTCCCACTCCTCTCCCTTGTCCTGGTACTCGTCTTCCTCTCCCTCATGCAGGCCTTTTTATGACTTTCTTTGTGTTACTCTATATTGTTCCTTTTTCACACAAGAGCAGTCCAAATAGGCCCTCTTTTACTGTATACCATATGGTCATGTGATTTGAAAGAACAACAGCTGAACAATTCCTAGATGGGAATCAGCTGTGATTTATATATTTGCACAAATTCAATCAGCTGTTTATCAGTACAAATGGAATAAAATACAGGGGATATATTTGTGTTTCAATTCTCGATATAAAGGCTGTTTACCTTGACTTTAGCCTATAAGGTTAAGTTTAGAACATGATGTTATCTGTTCTGACATAAAGTGTTAAAGCATTGGTAAATTTGGCAGTACAAATTCATTGTTTTGGTCTTGGTTGAGCTTGTGTGTAAAAGAAGTTCAAGCATTTTAAATTTGTGTTAACTATATGCATTTTGTGTAAAAGCAACAATAAATGTGTTAATTGTATAGCCTACACAGACAGATGTGCTAACTGCGTTAAGAGTTTAGGAAATGTGTTAAAAGTATTGAAAAAATTGTCATAGCGATTGTAAAAAACTGTAATGTGAAGTGGCTACAGGTATGCTTACATACCCTTTTAAAAGAGAAGTGCATCACTGACATATTATATGTATCTATTATAATAGTAGTATTATTATAATATAATATAATAATATACTATAATACTAACATATTAATATATTAGCATTATATTTTTGATACACTGTAAAAAAAATTACCATGTTTTTACATTGCTTTACTTTAACTTAAAATCATAAGTTAAGCCATTTTCGACTTTTTTTAAGTTATACATGATTCAACTAGTCAGTTTAATGTAATTTGAAGTTGAAATGACTTAAACATTCAAGAAGATTGCACTTAAAAATGTAATGCAGCAACGTTTTACAGTGTAATATTTTGAATTTATTTTATATTTTCAGTACATTTTGTGTTAGTTAGTAAAAAATAGATATATAGTTTTAATTATTTTAGCTGAAATAAAATAAGTTCAAGCTCTTATATTTTATTTCCATTAGTGTTTTTTGTGTTTGTTTCAATAATTATTTTTTTTTAACGGTTTTTATTTTACTTTTAGTTAACAATTATTATTGTAATATATATATATATATATATATATATATATATTTATTTATTTATTTATTTTTAAACGTATGTGCCGATAATATAAAATAAAAGGCCACTTAAGTATACTGAAAGAGAATCCTACTTACATGGGTAAAAGAAAGAAAGCACTCTAAAGTTCACTGAATTTAAATTATAATGCATTTTCATCAAATTGCAATTAAGTGTCTGAAAACCTTACATTGATTTTTGCACTTAACCCTTGTGCATCCTTATAGACATTTTTGGCTTTTTCAGGGGTTTTTTTTTTTTGACAACTTTGCCTGTGTTAATGCTAACTGCATAAAATCCGCCACATGTGTGTATTTTTATTGGAATTTTAATATTTCACCCCCATTTCCACTATTTTTCACTAGGTACACAAAATACTTCTTCTCAGCCCCTTTTGGACAAAAATGTCGACATTGAAACCCATTAAAACTGCAAATTTTAATCCCATTGCTATTTAAATATAAAATGATGCAATCTTTGTTACAGTTTTTTTTATTCGCTTTGGTAATATTTTCATAACCAAGGTAAAAAATTTCAAAACTCATAGTACTAATATCATATATCATCGTAAATGACCAAGATGGCGGCGCGAGTAGATCGCGAGGCTCAGCGTCTCTCCAGATTCTGCAATTTTGCGGTATTTTTCTTGCTCATCTCGGGTCTGTTCGTGCAGAACAGTTGTGCCTTTACATCGTACACCCGCGCTGAGCTTTTGGATATTGGTTTGCGAATTTCCGACAGTTTTATGGACAATCTTCGACTCCTTCCTGAGATCGCTAGGATGCCCGAGGCGATGCGCTCATCCCGGCCGGGCGGAAGTGCACCCAGACGGCGGCGAGATCGTAAACAAAGGCGGGGGAAGCGTGGAGGATTGCGGGCTAAGCTAACGCGTTCTCCTCATCGGCTCTCTTTACCCAGCATTTTCCTTGCTAATGTACGATCGCTAGTGAACAAAATGGAGGAGATTCGACTCAGCATCACACATAGTAAGAGACTTTTGAACTGTAACGTCCTAATCTTCACTGAAACCTGGTTAAACAGCGGAATACCGGACACCGCTATCGAGCTAGCGGGACGCCACACACTCCGGGCAGACAGAACACTAGATGGCTCCGGGAAGACAAGAGGTGGTGGATTGTGCATTTATATTAACAAAGCTTGGTGCACAAACTCTGCTATTGTTGGGAGTCATTGTTCAGCTAACCTGGAGTTTCTCATGGTTAAATGTAGACCGTTTTATCTACCGCGGGAGTTCACTTCCACCATTATAACTGCTGCTTATATTCCACCCGATGCTGATGCCAAGCTTGCTATGAAAGAACTTCACGCAGCCATCAGTAAACAACAGACTGATCACCCTGAAGCTGCGTTTATTGTTGCAGGTGACTTTAATCACTCAAACTTAAAGTCAGTGCTACCCAAGTTTCACCAGCATGTTTCCTGCCACACCAGAGGAAACAAAACCTTAGACCATGTTTACACAAACATGGCGGGAGCTTACGTTGCAACACCCCTCCCCCACCTGGGACAGTCAGACCACATCTCTTTGTTCCTCAGCCCCAAATATGCACCCCTCATCAACCGTGTGAAGCCATCAGTGAAGACAATCAAGGTGTGGCCTGCGGGGGCAGATTCCACACTCCAGGAAAGGTTTCTAAACACAGACTGGAGTATGTTTGCTTCTCAAGCCACCAGTGGCACTCACACGGACATTGACTCCTACACCTCCTCAGTATTGGATCATATCAATACCACCATTGACAGTGTTACAACCCAGAAACAGATCACCACATACCCAAATCAGAAGCCTTGGATGAACAGGGAAGTGCGACTCCTGCTGAAGTCACGCAACACTGCCTTCAGATCAGGAGATGCACAAGCCTACAGCGCATCCAGAGCAAACCTGAAGAGGGGCATCAAAAAGGCCAAGCACTGCTACAAGCTAAAGATAGAGGGACACTTTTCCAACTCTGACCCTCGACGCATGTGGCATGGCATTCAGGCCATCAGTGATTATAAACCCACCCATTCCACCCCCGCAGCCACTGATGTCAACTTCCTGAACGAGCTAAATTACTTTTATGCTCGTTTTGAAAGAGACAACAGAGAAACTGCCACCAAGCTCAAACCCTCAGCTGACCACCCACCAATCACACTCTCCTCCACAGATGTCTGCAAGGCACTGAGCCGGATCAGCGCGCACAAGGCTGCTGGACCAGACAACATCCCTGGTCGTGTTCTCAGGGCATGTGCGGAGCAGCTCGCTGGGGTTTTTACAGACATTTTCAACCTGTCTCTCGCCCAAGCAGCTGTACCATCATGCTTTAAACGCACTTCCATTGTGCCAGTGCCGAAACACTCCAGCCCGAGGTGCCCTAATGACTACCGCCCTGTAGCACTCACACCCATCATTATGAAGTGCTTTGAGCGGCTGGTCCTGGAACACCTAAAAGACTCTATACCATCCACATTGGACTCACACCAGTTTGCCTATCGCAGCAATAGGAGCACAGAGGATGCAGTTTCCATGGCACTGCACTCTGTGCTCACCCATCTGGACAGTAAAAACACCTATGCATGCATGCTGTTTGTTGACTTCAGCTCAGCATTCAACACTGTCATCCCATCCAAGTTAATTGCCAAACTTGGAGACCTGGGCATCAACACTTCAATGTGTAACTGGATTTTGGACTTCCTAACTGACAGACCACAGAATGTTCGATCAGGATCCACCTGCTCCACGTCCATCACACTCAACACTGGTGTACCACAGGGCTGTGTGCTAAGTCCGTTTCTCTACTCCCTCTTCACCTCCGACTGCAAGCCTGTGTATGGAACTAATTCCATCGTCAAGTTTGCGGACGACACTACGGTGATTGGTCTCATCAGCAACAACGATGAGACTGCCTACAGGGAGGAGATCCAGCACCTGGCCACATGGTGCACTGATAATAACCTGCTCCTCAACACCACCAAAACGAAGGAGCTCATCGTGGACTTCAGGAAGGAGTCAAGAGGCACACACGACACCATCCACATCAATGGAATGGCTGTTGAGCGTGTCTCCAGTTTCAAGTTCCTGGGGATCCACATCTCGGCGGACATGTCGTGGACGACCAACACCTCCAGCCTGGTCAAGAAGGCTCACCAGCGCCTCTTCTTCCTGAGGACACTGAGGAAGAATCAGCTCTCCTCGGCTATCCTGGTGAACTTCTACCGCTGCGCAATAGAAAGCATCCTGACCAACTGTGTGGCAGTATGGTATGGGAGCTGCTCTGTTGCGGAGCGCAAGGCACTGCAGCGGGTGGTGAAAACTGCCCAGCGCATCACAGGGACTCCACTGCCTGCCATCGAGCACATCCAGAGGAAACGCTGTCTGCACCGAGCTCGCAGCATCCTCAAGGACTCCTCTCACCCAGCCCACAGACTGTTTTCTCTCCTGCCCTCCGGCAGGCGTTTCAGGATCCTCCGGACCAGGACCAGCAGACTAAAGAACAGTTTTTTCCCCAGAGCTGTCTCTTTATTGAACTCAAACCCCCGTTGATCCACTTCCCTCATAAACTGCAAACTCTCCTACCTCACACCTACATTCACTTTGTTATTTGCACTACCGACTGTTTATTACAGTAACAACTGTTTACTTATGCATTTGCACCACCATATCTTAACTGGAATATGCTCATTTGCACTGCCGACTGTATTTATAGTAACCATGTTTACATTTGCATTTTGCACCGTACTTCTAACTGTAATATGCAACCACTTTCCACTGCACTTTTACACTTTCTTTCGGATAGCTCTGTCCATAATTTATTGCACTACCTTAATCCACTGCTATATTCCTCATATTAGCCTAACATATTATTGTATACCTCTATCTGTAAAATTCTGTTCAAAGTAATAGCCATCTGTATATTATATTCATAGTACATATTCACCTGTATATTCTGTTTACATTCTGTTATAGTAATAGCCATCTGTATATTTATATTTATTCACTGTATATATTCATCTGTAAATTCAGTTCTGTTTATAGTAATAACCATCTCTCTACTTATACATATTTATATATATTCAGTACATTTTTATGCCCAGCACTTACGCAACCATTGTATATATCCTGCACTTGCTGCTATTGCACTTCTGGTTAGACCTAAACTGCATTTCGTTGCCTTGTACTTGTACTTGTGTAATGACAATAAAGTTGAATCTAATCTAATCTAATCTAATAACAGATCATCAAAAGTGCACTTTTCTCAAACATTTCAGCATATTTTCAATTGTGTTAGTACAATACACAAAACCACAAAGTATCCTTTTCACTACACAAAATAAGTGTTTCATCTTTATAAATGTTTCATTCATAGTAACTGCATTTCATAAAGCTCTTACTATCAAACTTTTGATTTGCATCTCTTCTCGTTCAGTTTAATACATTTGTCTATTATTTAATCCAACTGATCTTAATGGTTAATCACTGAACCGTTTGGTAAACCTATAGATTTTAAATTGGTTTGTCAGCAATATACAGTATATGGATTTTGAGAACTACAGAAATAAAAATGTGTTTGTCCAAACATATAAATTATGTGTAGCCACACATGATGAATACTCGTTATTGCTAATTGATTTCACATAGTGGTAACCACAATTGGTCACTATATAAAAGTGGGGGTGTAAACACTGGCAATTTCTTTCAACATGGAGCAGGATAGGATAGGAAGAATAGGAAGAGCTTGTGGACAAGGGATCCGTCAGAGAGGTCAGAGAGGTGGGCATGGGCCCCAACAGAGAGGTCAGAGAAGTGGGCATGGGCTCCAACAGAGAGGTGGGCATGGGCCCCAACAGAGAGGTGGACATGGGAACCAACAGAGAGGTCAGAGAGGTGGGCATGGGCCCCGTCAGAGAGGTGGGCATGGGCCCCAACAGAGAGGTCAGAGAGGTGGGCATGGGACCCGTCAGAGAGGTGGGCATGGACCCTGTCAGAGAGGTCCGAGAGGTGGGCATGGGGCCCGTCAAAGGGTTGGTCATCAGAGAGAGGGAGGCAGAACTGTTGTCTCTAATGAAGTCCGGGCCATCATCGTTGATCATGTGGTGAACCGAGGCCTGCCAGATTAGTTGATCCAATTCTATCATCCGAACTTTTCGCCAAGAAAACCGGTAAGTGTGGAGGATGTATACTATTAAATTTACAGTAAATTGCAATGCATGTAAATTCATCAGACATGTTACAGTATTCGTACAGTATGATCTATTGACAGGATAGTCTGTTCTATGCTTAGAATTGACAGAAAACCCCATAGCAGTGGCCGTGGCCGCGTGCTGACCGACCAGCAAGAGTGGGCAGTGGTGGAAATGGTGAGGGCCAGGAATGATATACGGCTGTCAGAAATAAAGCAGGCAATTGAGCCTACCAACATTAGGCCACCTTTTAAAGAAGCACCAGGTATCAATGAAACAAATTTACCTGGTGCCTTTTGAGAGAAACAATGACCGGGTGAAACAACTAAGGTAAATGGTAAATGGTAAATGGACTGCATTTATATAGCGCTTTTAACAGACCAATGGCCATCCAAAGCGCTTTACATATTGCCTCACATTCACCCATTCACACACCGACGGCGGTGTCAGCCATGCAAGGCGCCATCCAGCTCGTCGGGAGCAGATGGGGTTAGGTGTCTTGCTCATGGACACCTCGACACTTGGTCAGGTGGAACCGGGGATCGAACCACCAACCTTCCGGTTTGTAGACAACCTACATGAACCACTGAGCCACTGCCGCCCCGGGCTGAATATGTCCAGGTACAGCACTATATATTGTATTACTGTTACTATTTGATGCATCACTTACGTCATATGTATATTGGAACAACACTGTAAAAAGAACTAACCAAAATATATATATTTTTTTTAGAGGGTTATGGCGCTTGATGCTGATGTGAACCATCACAAGTACATTTTTGTTGATGAAGCGGACTTTAACCTGGCCAAAACTCGTCGCCATGGACGGAACATCATCGGCCAATGGGCCACTGTCCAAGTGCCTGGACAGCGTGGAGGAAACATGTCCATGTGAGCAGCTATCTCTGAAGATGGTGTTGTAGGACGTAGGCCATTACTTGGCTCCTATAATCCTGCACATCTTATTGAGTTTGTAATTGTGTGGGACAATGTCAGGTTCCACCACGCAGAGGTAGTTCAAGCATGGTTTCACGCCCATCCCTGATTCATGACCCGCTACCTGCCTCCATACTCTCCTTTCCTCAACCCTATTGAGGAATTTTTTTCAGCATGGAGGTGGAAGGTCTATGATCGCCAACCCCTTGAGCGTGCTACCCTCCTACAGGCCATGGATGATGCATGTGATGACATCAGTGTAGACCAATGTCAAGCATGGATTCGCCATGCCAAAAGGTTTTTTCCAAGGTGCATGAACAATGATAACATTCATTGTGATGTGGATGAGAATCTATGGCCAAATGCTCAAGACAGGCTTGATCCAAATTAATGTAATGTGTGCACTAAATGTTATGTTTTCTTCTCATTTAGTTACTATTCATTATAGAAAGTATACCTGTTACAATTATATATGAAAAATAAAACCTAATTTGCCCAAATGATTGTAGAGGATGTCTTCATTGATCCTTCACTTGATTACACATAGGATGGATATTTTGGAAATTATAGATTATGTAACTGTTGGGTAATGTATTAAATATATTGGTAAAGTGTATTGCCTAATGTGACATCTGTGACTGTGTAATCTGTCTTTTATAGTACTATAGCATATTAATTTGAAACATGTATCTTGCATTGTTTGCTGTTGGATGAACTGAATGTTAAAAGTACTAAACTGAAAGAAGATCATACTGTTGTGCTTCGGTGATTAAACCAAATGTTCTCATTACATATTACAATAATCTTGTGTTTGCAATAATGATTATAGGGAATGAAAACATGTGTAACTGAATGAAAGCATTACATCAGGTTTTGAAAGAATGACTATCTGTGTTACAAGTGTGATCAGTTTGGATTTTTGTTCTAAGAGTTTTGAAAATGTACACTTTACATGTGAAAAATATATAGTACCAAAGCGAATGAGAACTGTAATTTTGAAAAATTTAAATTTGTACTATTTTTATCAGATGGTGCCATTTTTTTTTTCAGGTTTGACGTATAAAGCAAATACTCACTTTATTCCTGTTTTCTGTTTATGCATACTATAAAGCCAATTTGATAAATTACGCAGCTGTAACTGTGTGGGTGTGTTGCAGTGTTAATTTTGACAGCATATTTTGATTTAGTTTTAGTCATAGTCTTTTGACTAAAATGCCATTTAGTTTTAGTCATATTTTAGTCACATGAATTGTTTTTAGTTTTAGTCTAGTTTTAGTCGACTAAATATCATAAGATTTTAGTCGACTAAATCTACAGTAGAGTTAGTCTCCTAAAATATAATGAGTTTAGTTAAATTGTAATACATTAAGCATTTAAGTATTACATAACCGACTGTCACTTGAACTGACATTTTGACATCATTTTGTTTTTAACATAAAAAATTCACAAAAGAGAGCTCAATTCACTTTTTTGTTTGTTTTTAAAAACATCTATATAGTTTGTATCTAAAACAGAAAAATGTTGTATTTCTGTTTTAGTTAGTAGCCTATATCATGTTAAGCTAAAGATTCAAATAACTTTTTTTATTTATTTTTTTAATTTCAGTTAACATTTATTTAATTTTAAGTAACAAAGATTTTTTTTAATGGTTTTAGTTAACTATTATAACCCTGATACTTTATTTAATATGTCTTAAATACTGGTCTTTCTTCCTGACTATGAATTAAATGGGAATTAAACTAAATACAGTTTATTGTGTAAGCAAAAACGAATAATGCGTGACTTTTAATTATAAACCAGCTGGAAATACACATTGACTCTTATTTTGAAATGTCTGAGCCTCTATTGTAGTTGTAGGAGCTCATTCAAGTTTAAATGAGGAGATAAAATATGCTACAACCGTCTAAAACGTATTACTATATAAACATCGTAAAGTAAACATTGTCATTATTCATCAGCATTAGTTCATAAACAATATCCTGGCATAAATGTGTGTTATTCATTGATTGTGAGCCGCTCTGGAGCGCTGGATTGGGGATGCTTGCGTGAGCTTGTAGAAGCGCAACAGCGCCGTGTTCTCCAGCGGTTAGATCAGCACGTCCAAATCAAATGTGCGCGGACATCAAGTCTGACTGGATCTCTTCCCTAATCGTCCCTCCCTAACATTTTCGTCTCGTTTTTATTTGTTGACGAAAATGACAGTTGATTTTCATTATAGTTTTTGTCATCTAACACTAGTTTTTATTTAGTTATCGTCTCGTTTTCATCAGTGAATAAAGGTCGTTGACGAAAATTATTCGTCAACGAAATTAACACTGGTGTGTTGGTATGGATGTCAGAGTGTGGTGTGTATTTATGTAATAAAAACGTTCGAACATTTTGAATCCATTCGCGTGTCCACAGCGAATTGGACACGCATATAAATCGAGCATTTGAAGCGAAATAGATGCGCGTTCAAGGTGCTTCAGGAGAAATATGTCATGAAACACCACTCTGCCTCTTTTCATTTTCATTTAAAATGTATTAAACATTAATAGCCACACAAATGTGGTCCAGGCAACGCACTACCTACATTATCTTCACTGCATGTATATTTAAATATCCTTAAAAATAAAGTTATGAAACTTCTCTTTGCCCGCAGTCAAAACGAATTGGCAGACAACTAATTATAGATTCATGACACCAAAGATCGCCCGTTAGATCTACACAAGACGAATGATATCATGTTTAATCACTACAGAGACATCAGAGCCAGCGGCAGACATCAGAAGGACTGGCCGAGGAAAGGCTGCTCTCGCCAGGGTTAATGAGCGCTGAGTGCCTGGTGATCGCCTGGATCTCACAACTCCAAAAACGCAAGATCTTTATAAATAAACAACATATATGAGCTTTAAACAACAACATTCTCACCAGAAAAAGTCTTAAAACTACATTTTGTGACATAATAAAAGTAGTATTTTTAAATTATGCAGGGTTTCTCATCACGTCACTTTACCATGTGACAGCAGCAAACAGGCTCCTGATAGGTTAACATGACGCGAATAGATGCCAAAGTTCAGATTTTTCATCTCGGGTGACGTGAATTTGCTTCAAACGCACGAATGCACAAAAAACACCAAAATAAAATCACAGACCTCCAGACGCGTCAACACGCCTTTCCATTGACTTAATATGGAAATCACTCGCTCCAGACGCTCTATTCGCGATTGGTGTGAACACAGCATAAGCCGTGCTTCCACCGAAATTACCCGGAACAATTTGTACCAGGAACTTTTTTTACAGGAACTTTTTTCCCCCCAGACCTGTTATTGTGTGCG
The DNA here is from genome assembly GCA_023566225.1 of Romanogobio albipinnatus. Taxonomy (NCBI): domain Eukaryota; kingdom Metazoa; phylum Chordata; class Actinopteri; order Cypriniformes; family Gobionidae; genus Romanogobio; species Romanogobio albipinnatus. Next base: position 44,666,822 of record CM042246.1, on the reverse strand, counting down.
TTTCCACTGCGGTCTAAAGTACAGTGAAGATTAGGCAAATTAGTCCGGTGATGTAGGACTGCGCGCGGCTGCTCCTCCCAGTCAGCTACAGACAATAATCATTTTTGCGCAACAATGTCTGCAACAATAACAATTATGGAGGAGATTAAGCAGCGCTGCTTTTGCTGATTATGTATTGGTTTACTAAAGAGGTAATTAACAAAACTGCGGGAAAGAGACAAGCACTGATACTAAAGCGTATTCTGAAAGCTTGTAAAGCTAGATTTAAAATAAGACAACGTACAGTGAGGAAAATAAGTATTTGAACACCCTGCTATTTTGCAAGTTCTCCCACTTGGAAATCATGGAGGGGTCTGAAATTGGCATCGTAGGTGCATGTCCACTGTGAGAGACATAATCTAAAAAAAAAAATCCAGAAATCACAATGATTTTTTTTACTATTTATTTGTATGATACAGCTGCAAATAAGTATTTGAACACCTGAGAAAATCAATGTTAATATTTGGTACAGTAGCCTTTGTTTGCAATTACAGAGGTCAAACGTTTCCTGTAGTTTTTCACCAGGTTTGCACACACTGCAGGAGGGATTTTGGCCCACTCCTCCACACAGATCTTCTCTTGATCAGTAAGGTATCTGGCCTGTCGCTGAGAAACACGGAGTTTGAGCTCCCTCCAAAGATTTTATTTTTAAGAAGGGTTTAGGTCTGGAGACTGGCTAGGCCACGCCAGAACCTTGATATGCTTCTTACAGAGCCACTCCTTGGTTATCCTGGCTGTGTGCTTCGGGTCATTGTCATGTTGGAAGACCCAGCCTCGACCCATCTTCAATGCTCTAACTGAGGGAAGGAGGTTGTTCCCCAAAATCTCGCAATACATGGTCCCGGTCATCCTCTCCTTAATACAGTGCAGTCACCCTGTCCCATGTGCAGAAAAACACCCCCAAAGCATGATGCTACCACCCCCATGCTTCACAGTAGGGATGGTGTTCTTGGGATGGTACTCATCATTCTTCTTCCTCCAAACACGTTTAGTGGAATTATGACCAAAAAGTTATATTTTGGTCTCATCTGACCACATGACTTTCTCCCATGACTCCTCTGGATCATCCAAATGGTCATTGGCAAACTTAAGACGGGCCTTGACATGTGCTGGTTTAAGCAGGGGAACCTTCCGTGCCATGCATGATTTCAAACCATGACATCTTAGTGTATTACCAACAGTAACCTTGCTAACGGTGGTCCCAGCTCTTTTCAGGTCATTGACCAGCTCCTCCCGTGTAGTTCTGGGCTGATTTCTCACCTTTCTTAGGATCATTGAGACCCCACGAGGTGAGATCTTGCATGGAGCCCCAGTCCGAGGGAGATTGACAGTCATGTTTAGCTTCTTCCATTTTCTGATGATTGCTCCAACAGTGGACCTTTTTTCACCAAGCTGCTTGGCAATTTCCCCGTAGCCCTTTCCAGCCTTGTGGAGGTGTACAATTTTGTCTCTAGTGTCTTTGGACAGCTCTTTGATCTTGGCCATGTTAGTAGTTGGATTCTTACTGATTGTATGGGGTGGACAGGTGTCTTTATGCAGCTAATGACTTCAAACAGGTACATCTAATTTAGGACAATAAATGGAGTGGAGGTGGACATTTTAAAGGCAGACTAACAGGTCTTTGAGGGTCAGAATTCTAGCTGATAGACAGGTGTTCAAATACTAATTTGCAGCTGTATCATACAAATAAATAGTTAAAAAATCATATATTGTGATTTGTGGATTTTTTTTTTTTAGATTATGTCTCTCACAGTGGACATGCACCTACGATGACAATTTCAGACCCCTCCATGATTTCTAAATTTCTAAGGAGAACTTGCAAAATAGCAGGTTGTTCAAATACTTATTTTCCTGACTGTATGTTATTATCAGCTATTACGGACATTGACCGTGCGATTGCTGAGACGAACGCGCGCCATCGGACAGAAAGCACAAGACTGATATTTACTGAATGCAGAACGAACCTCGCAAGACTTTTAAAAACGCCGGTTGAAATAAAATGCTGCGTTAGCTCAACCAAACAGCATGTTCAGCGCCCAAGTCCCACCCCCGAAAGTTCCCGAACTTTGAAAAAGTACTACCTCGGGAGCAGGGCCGTTTCGATGGGAAAATATTTACCCATTTAGACCCTGGTTCCTGTGGTCGAAACACACCGAGTACCACCCCAAAGTTCCTAGTTCCTGGGGAAAGTTCCTGCGGTGGAAATGCAGCTATAATGGGGAAACAGTTGGCACTGCAACCAAACAAAATCTTACTGAGAGCTCATTTTTTGAGATATCGAAATTTGGAAAACCGCTATTTTAGAATAATGGCTTTATAAACTTAAACCTCTATAGCTTTTTTTTTGTTTCCCTTTTTAAACTTTTTTGACTTCAACAATAATCTGCCAATGGGTCTTCTTTAAAATGAGTCCAAACTTAAATTTGTGCTCGCAAGATTCATTTTTTTATGACAGTTTTTCGACATGGACATTTTTGTCCTCTACAGACCTATATGTAACTTTTTTAAATTGATGCACAAGGATTAAGAATATTCTTTTAGCTCTTTCCCCGAAAGAGTTTTCTTTTTAAAGTTGCCAGCCACTGCCAGAATTTTTGATCATTTTCACAAAACTTTGACACCCAGAATATTTTGCTGTATGAATATCGAAACATGCAATATATCAAAAGAATTAACAGAGCCACTCCTTAAAAAGAAAGAAAAAGCTATATAAAAAGTAGCTTCATGGATTTTGTTTTAAAATCAACACTTGAATGTGGGTGTTTTATTCCAAAAATGAACAAAAACCTGAGAAAATTATGTTTTTGATCAAAAGTAAATCATGTCTATAAACACCCCTAACGCTTCACAGTCCTGTACCATTTTATGGGTCGATATTTCATTCGGTAACGTTTTGATTTATATGTTGTTCAATGTTTGATGATCATGTTATTTTATATGCGTGTCAGCAATGCTTCCATCGCTTGTTTCTGCTGCTTCTTCACCTGTGTTTTGATCCAGAGATTCTGTACAGGGTTGCCAGGTCTTCTTTGTTTTTACTTCTGTAAAATTATACCACAACTGCTGGATTGATGTGCAATTTTTTAAGTAGAACTAGTGATTTCTCCTGTTGTTGTTGTTGCATTTCACATCCATATTCCCTTTGACACTTGAAGCCAGAGAATGTGCAACACTCGTCTACCAGGAGACATTATTTGGAGAAATTACTTTCCTGTAGCTCAAACAATAGAGCATGGCGCTAGCAATGCCAAGGTCATGGGTTCGATTCCCAGGGAAAGCAAGAACTGACAAAATGTAAAAATGTGTACCTTGAATGCAATGTAAGTCGCTTTGGATAAAAGCGTCTGCCAAATGCATAAATGTAAATGTTAATGACCAAACATGCATTTGCATAAATGATGGGCCTTGAGAGATGGAATAGAGATCTCTACCCTGCAGGAGACACTTGTATTCAAAGCCTGAGGAAGGAGTTTGTGTGTGAGTGTGTGTCGGTGTGTGTACGCATGCACTAGTTATTAGCATTTGTGTTTGTTGAGTGTTTCAGGCTCTGAAAGCAGCAGGACCGTTTTTTTTTTCTTTTTTTCTGACCATTTCTAACAACAGCCAGAGCTTTTAGCTTGGAATAAAACCAGCTCTCTGTCCGGCTGCACAAGGATCTCAGAAAGAGAGCACTGTGAGAAAACAAAGAGAAGGAAAAGAATGAAGGAAAGAAGGGAAGAGAAAGAAAGCAGCGATTACATAAACATTCTTCCGTTCATGTCCTGCTATCCAACTTGTGTATGCATTATTCTTCTTGTTTCAATTACCTTTATATAAGCACTTAAGGAGGCTGCAAGTGATTTTTCTCCTGATAGACTACCTCCCTCCACTGAGTTCTCATTAAAGTACAAAATGGATAATCTGATCATCAAATATTTATTATTATAAGACTCTAAATATTTATAAATATTTATCTGAACAATATTGGGGTTTTGTCCAATAAACACACAAGAAAAAAATCTTATAATAATAAATATTTTACCGAAAATTGTTTTACTTGAAATATTTTAATTGAAATATTGTTTTTGGATAAATTAACAACAAAAATATAATACTAAATATTTCACAGAAAAAAAAATAATATAATAAATACTTAAGAGATAAATATTTTTTTGGAAAAATGGACCAAAAGAATCATATAATAATAAATATTTTACTGGTAAAATATAGTTTTTTTATTCAAAAGGAAAAAACATATAATAAAAATACTTTACAGACAAATATTGTTTTTGTAAAAATGCACAAGAAATAATATAATAATAAATATTTTACTGAACAATATTGTTATTTTTCAATAAATACACAAGAAAGAAATCCTAGAATAATACAAATATACAGAAAAATATTGTTTTTGTAAAAATGTCATATAATATTAAATATTTTTGGGGGAAAATATTGATTTCATTTTGTTATGGCATGTTTGTCCATACAGTTCAACAATTATGAAAATAAATGAATAAATAAATAAATCAAAAATTCATAATAAACATCTTGAAAAAAGTTTCTTCTTTCTTGTAGCAAATGTTGAAAATGCAAAAGTCAGTGCATTATAAGATTTTTTTTTATAGAAAAAAATTGTTTTTGAATGAATGCACGGGGGAAAAAATATTCAAAAGGAAAAAATTATATAATAAATTATATAATAATAAATACTTTAAATACTACCTTTTTTTCAATAAATACACAAGATCCTATGATATCAATCCTATGATAATAAAAAATTGACAGAAAAAACATTGTTTTTGGAAAAATGTCATCCATCCATCCATCCATCTTCTTCCGCTTTATCCGGGGCCGGGTCGTGGGGGCAGCAGTCTAAGCAGAGATGCCCAGACTTCCCTCTCCCTAGACACTTCCTCTAGCTCTTCCGGGGGGACACAGAGGCGTTCCAAGGCCAGCCGGGAGACATAGTCCCTCCAGCATGTCCTTGGTCTTCCCCGGGGCCTCCTCCCGGTTGGACATGCCCGAAACACCTTCCCGGGAAGGCGTTCAGGAGGCATCCGGAACAGATGCCCGAGCCACCTCAGCTGTCCCCTCTCGATGTGGAGGAGCAGCGGCTCTACTCCGAGTTCCTCCCGAGTGACTGAGCTTCTCACCCTATCTCTAAGGGAGCGCCAAGCCACCCTGCGGAGAAAGCTCATTTCGGCCGCCTGTATCCGGGATCTTGTCCTTTCGGTCATGACCCAAAGCTCATGACCATAGGTGAGAGTAGGAACGTAGATTGACCGGTAAATCGAGAGCTTCGCCTTACGGCTTAGCTCTTTCTTCACCACGACAGACCGGTACATCGACCGCATTACTGCAGAAGCTGCACCGATCCGTCTGTCAATCTCCCGTTCCATCCTCCCCTCACTCGTGAACAAGACCCCTAGATACTTGAACTCCTCCACTTGGGGCAGGAACTCTCCACCAACCTGAAGTGGGCAAGCCACCCTTTTCCGACTGAGGACCATGGCCTCGAATTTGGAGGTGCTGATCCCCATCCCAGCCGCTTCACACTCGGCTGCAAACCGTCCCAGTGCATGCTGAAGGTCCTGGTTAGAAGGGGCCAACACGACAACGTCATCCGCAAAGAGCAGAGACGAAACCGTGTGGTCCCCAAACCTGACACCCTCCGGCCCTTGGCTGCGCCTAGAAATTCTGTCCATAAAAATTATGAACAGAACCGGCGACAAAGGGCAGCCCTGCCGGAGTCTAACATGCACCGGGAACCAGTCTGACTTACTGCCGGCAATGCGGATCATACAGGGACCGGACAGCCCTCAGCAAACCCCGGACCCCATATTCCCCCACACCCTCCACAGGACGCCACGAGGGACACAGTCGAATGCCTTCTCCAAATCCACAAAACAAATGTGGACTGGTTGGGAAAACTCCCATGAACCCTCCAGCACCCTGTAGAGGGTATAGAGCTGGTCCAGTGTTCCACAACCAGGACGAAAACCACACTGTTCCTCCTGAATCCGAGGTTCCACTATCGGCCGAATTCTCCTCTCCAGTACCCTGGCATAGACTTTCCCGGGGAGGCTGAGAAGTGTGACCCCCCTATAGTTGGAACACACCCTCCGGTCCCCCTTCTTAAAAAGAGGGACCACCACCCCGGTCTGCCATCCCAGAGGCACTGTCCCGACAGGCACCGGAGACCTTGCGTCCACAGCTCCGAGCAGCCGCTTTGACAATGGAGGTGGAGAACATGGTCCACTCGGACTCAATATCTCCAGCCTCCCTCGGGATCCGGTTGAAGCTCTGCCGGAGGCAGGAGTTGAAGATCTCTCTGACAGGAGACTCGGCCAAACGTTCCCAGCAGACCCTCACAGTACGTTTGGGTCTACCGAGTCTATCCAGCTTCCTCCCCCGCCATCGGATCCAACTCACCACCAGGTGGTGATCAGTTGACAGCTCCGCCCCTCTCTTCACCCGAGTGTCCAAGACATACGGCCGCAGGTCAGATGAAATGACCACAAAGTCGATCATTGACCTACGACCTAGGGTGTCCTGGTGCCATGTGCACTGATGGACACCCTTATGCTTGAACATGGTGTTCGTTATGGACAAACTGTAACTAGCACAGAAGTCCAATAACTGAACACCACTCGGGTTCAGATCAGGGGGGCCGTTCCTCCCAATCACGCCCCTCCAGGTTTCACTGTCATTGCCCACGTGGGCATTGAAGTCCCCCAGTAGAACGACGGAATCCCCAGTCGGAGCACTCTCCAGCACCCCTCCCAGGGACACCAAGAAGGTCGGGTACTCTGCACTGCTGTTTGGCCCGTAGGCACACACAACAGTGAGAGACCTATCCCCGAGCCGAAGCCGCAGGGAAACGACCCTCTCGTTCACCGGGGTAAACTCCAACACATGGCGGCAGAGCTGGGGGGCTATAAGCAAACCCACACCAGCCCGCCGCCTCTCACCATGGGCAACTCCAGAGTGGTGAAGAGTCCATCCCCTCTCGAGGAGTGTGGTTCCAGAGCCCAAGCCGTGCGTGGAGGTGATTCCGACTATCTCTAGTCGGAACCTCTCAACCTCACTCACAATCTCAGGCTCTTTCCCCGCCAGCGAGGTGACATTCCATGTCCCAAGAGCCAGTTTCCGTGTCCAGGGATCGGGTCGTCTAGGCCCCCGCCTTCGACTGCTGCCCGATTCGCTTTGCACCGGCCCCTTACGGTCCCTCCCGTGAGTGGTGGGCCCACGGGAAGGTGTCCCCACGTCGCTCCTTTGGGCTGAGCCCGGCCGGACCCCGTGGGGGAAGGCCCGGCCACCAGGCGCTCGCATACGAGCCCCAATCCCAGGCCTGGCTCCAGGGTGGGGCCCCGGCTGCACCGTACCAGGCGACGTCACGGTCCTCCTTTTTTTGGTCATCATAAGGGTTTTTGAACTGCTCTTAGTCTGACCCGTCACCTAGGACCTGTTTGCCTTGGGAGACCCTACCAGGGGCATATAGCCCCGGACAACATAGCTCCTAGGGTACCCGAATGAAAAAAAAAATTCATATAATATTAAATATTTTGAGAAAACATTTTTTTTATTTCATTTTGTTATGGCTTGGTTTGTCAGTTCAATTCAACAGTTATGAAAATTAATACATTAAAAAAATGCATAATGACCATCTTAAATAAAACCTGATTCAGCGCACTGTGACCAGTGAAGCACATACTGTATATCAGTGCGGAGCGGATGCTCTACACATCTCCAACATGGCTTCATGCATAGCAGCAGTTCACAGTTCACACACAAATATATAGACTACAAAGACTGCATTGAGTGTGATGAAGCTGTGTACGTCATGTACAACTTAAATTAAGTTTACATACATCTGCATTATTGAGAAATTCAAGGACAGATGCTGTGAAGAACATATTCTTTGTCTAGCCAAACACAGCGCTAGCTGAGCATTCTGGGTAAAGTGCATGTGCTTTGGTAAGGCTGAAAGAATTCAAGTAAACATAAAATGCATGGGTCATTCTCAGGAAATTTGTGTCACATTATTTGATTGATTTCATTTTGTTCTGTGTATATAGTTATGGTATATTTGTCATTTCAGTTCTACAGTTAATGGGGGGGATCATAAGTTTTTTGGGGGAAATGCACAAGGAAAGAATCATTTAATGATAGACGTTTTATAGAAAAAATAGTTTTAGGAAAACTGATTTAATTTTGTATATAGTGTATGTATATGTATATAGTTGTATATGTGTATATAGTATATGCTATATTTGTCAGTTCACAGTTCAACAGTTATAGCAAAAAATCAAGTATAAAAATAACAGTTTACAGAATATTGTTTTTGGAGAAATGCACAAAAAAAGAAATCATAATAAAAACAATTTGCAATATTTTACTGAATATATTGTTTTTAGAAAAAAATATACAAGGAAAGAATAATTTATTAATTTCATAGAAAAAAATATTTTGATTAAATTGTATTCTGTGTATATAGTTCTATATTCATATATTCAGTTCAGCACAACAGTTATAGAAAAAGAAAAATATATATAATATGAAATATTTTGCATAAAAATATATTGTTTTTGGAAAAATACACAATAATATTGACCATAAATAGTGTGGTGTGATGCAACGACATATATTTGCTAGCAAAAGCCATTATTAGACATTTTTGCATTTCAATCCCAAATCTCTGTGAATATGATGGTGTATGGTGCTTTAAAAGGTTAAAAGGAAAACTAAGAAAAGGAAGAAGGCATTTACGTTGCGAAGGAGCTGGTGAGAAGACCGAGGAAGGCCACAAATGCTCCGCAGACAGCCGTCTTCCGACAGCCGAAGTGATCGGTGAACATACTGACCACCGGAGAGCAGAAGAAGATCATCCCCATGGCCAGGGCTCCAACCCATGCTGAGAAACCAAAGAGAAAAACATTGCATCAGTACATCATTACATAACACTTTACAATAAGGTTCATTAGTTAACATGAACTAATAATGAACTGCACTTATAAAGCATTTATTAATCTTTGTTCATGTTAATTTCAACATTTACTAATGCATTATTACAATCTTGTTAACATTTAGTTAATGCACTGTGAACTAACATGAACAAACCATGAACAGCTGTATTTTTATTAACTAACGTTAACAAAGATTAACTAATGCTTAAACATGCTAATGTTGATCATGATCAGTTCATGTTAACTATTGCATTAACTAATGCTAACTGATACAACCTTATTGTAAAGTGTTCACACAACTTTAGTGTTCAGTTGCTAGGGCATTGCTAAGTCTGTGATATTTTTGCCTGTTTGCAGTTTTATTTACTCGCTTTGGTACTATTTTCACAAGCACGGTGTGCTTTTTCAAAACTCATAGTACAAATATCACAACAGATCATCAAAAGTGCACTTTTTTTTCAAACATTTCAGCATATTCTCAATTGTGTTAGTACAATACACAAAACCACAAAGGATCCTTTTCACTACACAAAATAAGTGTTTCATCTTTGTAAATGTTTCATTCACAGAAACCGCCTTTCATAAAGCTCTTACTATCAGTGTGTGTGTGTGTGTGTGTGTGTGTGTGTGTGTGTGTGTGTGTGTGTGTGTGTGTGTGTGTGTGTGTGTGTGTGTGTGTGTGTGTGTGTGTGTGTGTGTGTGTGTGTGTGTGTGTGTGTACATAGAGCAGAATAAAGTATAAGGGAAAGGAAATAGCCAATGACTGTGTAACATCAGACTGATCAGAAATGCATCAGAAGAAGGGAGAGAGATAGCATCAAATACAGCATTTTACATTAGAGTATATGCCCTGTGATGCTGTAAGCAGATTACCATGGTAGAGAGTGTCACATTACTGTAACTCACCCTTATAAAGGTCAAATACAGTATAGATCCAGTCACATGGTACAGTGATAACATTTACTGTATTGGCAGCAAACTCTGTTCTATAGCCCAGAACCTCATGGCCGTGTCGTAACTTCATCACACCTTTTGATAACACTGAATAGATACTATTACAAACATTATAGATTCAATCAAATAAGTTAGGTAATGTAAGCGTATTTTCTTATGTGGCATTTTTAGCCTGTGTTACTATAGATAATTCAGCAACGAGGGTGGTTTGAAACATGTATTAAAAGTAAAAGTACTAAATTGAAAGAAGATCATACGGTTGTGTTTCGGTGATTAAACTAAATGTTCTCATTACATATTACAATAATCTTGTGTTTGAAACAATGATTATGTGGACTGTTTTTGAATGACTAGCTGTGTTACAAGTGTGATCAGTTTGGATTTTTGTACTAAGAGTTTTGAAATTGTATACCTTACTTGTGAAAATAGTACCAAAGTGAATAAAAAAAACTGTAATCTCTTAGAAAAGCAACACTCCTCTTTACAACAAGTCGCACACACTATGCAAATCCCAAACCCTAATGACCAAATAATCAGCTTTGAGATTCATTTGTGTGCATGAACTTTAGCCATGTGATGAACATTCGCAGGGTTGTAATTTACACATGCATTTACCCAAACTTGCGTTCTTTGTTTACCCAGACGATTCTGCAAAGAGACACACAGATGAAAGTCCATCATCATGTATTTAGAGCACAGGCCGCTCTCAATCGATGTCAAGCTCAGACAAACACACACACTGCATGTTTTCATGGTTCAAAGGTAGTTTAATGTCTGCACAGTGTGTCTGGGTCTAAAGACACTGGTTCAATATTTGACGCTGATCAGTGTGTGTGTGTGTGTGTGTGTGTGTGTGTGCGTGCATGTGCGTTTGTGTGTGAGTGTGTGTATGTGTGCATGTGTGTGAGTGCGTGTGTGTTTGAGCCCACCTCGGCGAGTCATTCTTGGCTGAGGTTCAGTGGAAATGTGGCCCCATGATTCCAGAGAGGAAGCGGTACGTTAACAAACCAAGCAAATGAGTGTTTACCCGTATTTCGTGGAAGAACACCAGGTCAGGGTTCACATAAAGCCCCTGCAGCTCCCGCTGGCTTATGGAGTCGTACGAGACGTATGTTTTCCACAGGTTTCACATTCAGGCTTTTGTTTGTTGTTTTGTTAGCTCTGCAAATGAGCGATCTTTCTGTGATGTTCCGTTGGAAGTATGAGTTCGGAACTTTAGAACAATGCAAAGAGTCTCTGTTTAGGAACAGAATGTTCTGGAAGCGGCAGATTCTAAAGGCCCGGATAAAAGATTATGCAGAAAACATGAGGTGGATAAGTCCATGTGTGTGTGGGGGTCTGAGGATTAAACATTCCAGTGACTATTAGGAATGGATTACTTCTCCAAGAAAACACACACACACACGCGCACACACACACACACACACACACACACACACACACACACACACACACACACACACACACACACACACACACACACACACACACACACACACACACAGAGAGAGCAGAAAATATCAGATTGAATTGAACTCATCATAAATAATGCACAGCCAACAACAAAACCAAGCAGAAAAGCAGTCAGGACAAACGTTGAAGAGATACATTGATGATGCAAATGTCTGGACAAAGTCCAAAGAGAGGCTGGTGGAATCGAACCTGTACAAAGTGTCTGGAGAGTCCTCGCTTCCACTGATGTATGATACTCAGAAAGATATCCCACTCTATAATCTTTCTGAAAGCGATCCCAGTGGATTCTCTTCCGTCATGAGAAAATCTGAATAAAAAGAAACTTCCCTTTTGAAAACAAAGTGCACTTGCAAACATTTAAAAACCATATTTGTTACAGAAATAATGTTGCAATGAATGTCATGTTTTCAGAAACCTGATCACATGTCAAGTGCTATTAGATGAAAATGTATTATAGTTTAAATTTATATTAATTTCAAGAGTGCTTTTTTGGCCCACTTAAGTATAGGATTTTTTCATCTTCATACATAATTATATAATTACTTCGGTTGATTGTGGTGTATAAAGTTATGCTATATTCGTCATATGAATATAACTGTGAACATATTCACAGTTCAACAGTTATAGCAAACAAATCTAATATAAGTATTTTACAGAAAGAAAAAAAAAATCTGGACAAATTTACAAGAAATCATATAAACAATATTTTGCAATATTTTACTGAAAATATTATTTTTGAAAAACGCACAAGGTAAGAATCATTTAATAAATATTTCATAGAAATATTATTTTGATTTAATTTTATTCTGTGTATATAGTTAAGGTATATTCATCAGTTCAGTACAACAGTTAGAGAAAAGGAAAACAAATCTAAAAATATTTTTCTTCTGAAAAATGCACAAGAAAAATAATGTAACAATAAATATTTTACATAAAAATAGTGTTTTTGGAAAAATGCACAAGAAATAAATTGCATAATAATAAATATTTTACATAAAAATATTGTTTGGATAATTGCACGAGAAAATAATCATTTAATAGATATATTATAGAAAAATATTGTTTGATTTAATTTTGCTCTATGTACTATAGTTATGGTCAGTTCAGCTGAACGGTTATAGAAAAAGAAAAAAAAATCTATTAAATATATTTTACATCAAAATATTGGTTTTAGGAAAATGCATGAGAAAATAATAATTTAATGATACATTTATTATACAAAAATATTGTTTGATTTCATTTTGTTCTATGTATATATAGTTATGGTATATTTGTCAGTTCAGTTCAGTTAATATGCTAGTACTGTCAAATATACTGACAAGCATTTATGGTAAACTAAAATATACTAACATGTATGTCATGGAATTAAATATATTTTTACTCATTTGCAATGATGATGTTGCTATTTAGTACATCTAAAATATATTAACATTAAATGTAATATTAAATTAAAACATGGTTAAAAGTTCAAGTACTTTGCGTGTGCTTTAGTCGACTCGACACATCAAAATAAGTGCACTTCTTTAAACCACGACAAAAGATTATTAAAACATAATGATTTAAAGTAAAATGAAAGTGAAAGTGGCCTCTCTCTCTAAGTTAGGGTTAGGTAGATGATTTGAAGTACACTACATCTGCACATTCAATGCAATTAAGTGTACATGAATAGAAGTGTGCTTCTTTGTGCAAAACTGGACATCATGATACTACAGTATTAGATACTACAGTATACTACTTGGTATTGATTTGAAGCCATTCACGGGTGTTTAAGTATAATTATCAGAGCCTGCCGAGCTCACACCTGAACGCACTCTAGCAGTGAATAGTATCTATTTAACGAGCGTTCCATAGCTGGTGTGAAGACCGACGCGGGTAAAGACATCTGTATTCGACTCTTCCTCTGCGCGACTCTTCCGAGGCAAGGACTCCGGTAAGGCTCTGAGCTATCTCCATCTCTTGTCCTCTTTCACCTTCCTTTTCTCTCTAACCATGTGTGTACAGTCCATTCCCGTTATCTCTCAACCACCCCCCACTATTACACGCAGGCCTACACGACACTGTAACCTTGCTAATCTACGTCCTGTTCCTTTCTCCGCTAATGCTCCTCCCTCTTTTTCTGTGGGCCTATGGAATTGTCAGTCAGCGGTCAATAAAGCTGACTTCATTCCAGCCTTTGCCACTCAATCTGCTCTCAAAATCTTGGCCTTGACTGAGACCTGGGTCCGCCCAGAAGACTCAGCAACACCCGCTGCTCTTTCTAATAACTTCTCTTTCTCCCACACCCCATGCCAGACTGGGAGGGGTGGTGGTACTGGTCTTCTTATTCATAACAACTGGAAATACTCAACTCACACATCTCTTTGCAATAACAACACATTTGAATACCACGCTATTACGCTTACGACTCCCGTTAAACTCCATATTGTAGTCATTTACCGCCCCCCTGGTCCATTGACCACCTTTGTTCATGAGCTAGACGTTCTGCTGTCCTCATTTCCAGAGGATGGCAGCCCACTCATAGTTCTTGGCGACTTCAACATTCATCTGGACAAATCTTATGCTTCAGATTTCCACTCCCTCCTTGCATCATTCGATCTCAATCGCCTCATCACTTCACATACCCACAAATCTGGTAACCATCTGGACCTCATTTACACACGCAACTGCTCTACAGACAATATTTTGGTCAAACCTCTACACATCTCAGATCATTTCTTCATCACATTCAACCTTCAACTCACTACTCATGCACCACCAGTTCCTCCACCTGTTACCTTCAGGCGAAATCTGCGCTCACTTTCTCCTTCTCATCTCTCCTCTGCTGTCTCATCCTCCCTTCCCTCATCCTCACAATTATCCTCTATGGATGTCAACACTGCAACCGACACTTTATGCTCCACTTTAACTTCTTGTCTAGACAGTATTTGCCCTCTTTCTTTTAGGCCAGCACGAGCCACTCCCTCTAACCCATGGTTATCTGATGTTATTCGTTAACACCGGACGATACTCAGGGCAGCAGAGAGAACATGGCATAAATCAAACCACCCATCCGATCTAGGTAAGTATCAGTCCCTGCATTCATCCTTCCTAGAGGAAGTACATGCAGCTAAATCTTCCTATTTCCAAAACAAGATCAACAACACCTCAAACTCACGCACACTGTTCAGAACATTTAACTCTCTCCTCTGCCCTCCCCCACCACCTCCCTATCTCCAGACGATTTTGCACAATTCTTCACAAACAAAACAACAACAATCAGCAGTCAGTTCTCACCCACGCACACTATGGACTTTAGTTCAGCCACATCCACAACCAAACATCCTTTCTTCTCATTTTCTACACTCACTGAGACAGAAGTATCTAAACTTCTCCTATCTAGCCATCCTACCACCTGTCCTCTTGAACCCATTCCCTCACACCTCCTTCAAGCCATCCCTCCTACAATCCTACCAGCACTCACTCACATCATCAACACATCTCTCTGCACCGGCATCTTCCCTACCACATTCAAGCAGGCTCGGGTAACTCCACTGCTTAAGAAACCCACATTAAACTCATCACTCATAGATAACTACAGACCTGTTTCTCTCCTACCATTCATAGCAAAAACTATTGAACGAGTTGTTTTCAACCAGGTTTCATCCTTCCTATCACAGAATAATCAGCTGGACATCAACCAATCAGGTTTCAAAAGGGGCCACTCCACAGACACTGCACTACTGTCGGTCACTGAAGCCCTGCGGATAGCTAAATCTGACTCCAAATCATCAGTCCTCGTCCTGCTCGATCTATCTGCGGCCTTTGACACGGTCAATCATCAGATTCTTCTGTCCACCCTCTCATCACTGGGCATCACAGGGACTCCACTCCTTTGGTTTGAGTCCTATCTCACAGGTAGGTCTTTCAAGGTTGCCTGGAGAGGAGAGGAATCCCAAGCACATCCACTGACCACTGGGGTTCCCCAGGGCTCAGTGCTTGGTCCTCTCCTCTTCTCCATTTACACTACTTCATTGGGACCCATCATTCAGGCACATGGCTTCTCATTCCACTGCTATGCTGATGACACTCAGCTCTACCTTTCATTTCACCCAGATGACCTCACAGTAGCTGCACGAATCTCCAGCTGTCTGGCTGACATCTCTGCATGGATGAGAAATCATCACCTGCAGCTCAACCAGGAAAAGACTGAGTTTCTCATCTTCCCCGCCAGTCCCACCATACAACATGACTTCACCATCCAGTTAGGTACATCCTTGATTTCCCCATCAAAGTCAGTCAGAAATCTTGGCGTAACATTTGATGACCAGCTGTCCTTCAGAGAACACATTTCTAAGACAGCTCGCTCATGCCGGTTTGCGCTCCACAACATCAGGAAGATTAGACCGTTCCTAACAGAGCACGCAACACAGCTATTTGTCCAGGCCCTGGTTATTTCTAGACTTGACTACTGTAATGCGCTTCTGGTTGGACTCCCCTCTTGTGCAATCCAAACACTTCGAATGATCCAGAATGCAGCAGCACGTCTTGTCTTCAACGAGCCCAAAAGGACCCACGTCACACCTCTCTTCATCTCCCTGCACTGGCTACCACTCGCTGCTCGCATCAAGTTTAAGGCGCTGACGCTTGCATACAGAGCAACCACGTGCTCTGCTCCTGCTTACTTTGACTCCATTCTACAAATCTTCACCCCCACCAGAAGCCTTCGCTCAGCAAAGGAACGACGGCTTGTGGTACCATCACAGAGGAGGAAAAAATCCCTTTCCAGAACATTTTCATTCAACGTTCCCAGCTGGTGGAACGATCTTCCCAACACCATCCGAAAAAAAAAAAAAAAAACTTTCCTTTCCTCTTTCTCTTCCTTCTTCCCTCCCTACTCTAGCCTGTGCTACACTGAGCAATGTACACAGTCTCAGGATTTCAGGCTCTTATTGCGCTTCTTGACTCTTCATGACCAATCGCTTCATGTACCCCCAAGTTGTAAGTCGCTTTGGATAAAAGCGTCTGTTAAATGCATAAATGTAAATGTAAATACAGTCCGAGGGCCTTTTCTTTTTCAGTTTTTCATCCTTTCTTTCTGCTTGTAACATCCTCTCAGCTCTCGTCTCCTTTTATCCATTAAAATGAAGCTGAAATCACATGACCTCTCTTCTTCAAAGCATATATCAGAACTTTTTGCAGAATTTAACCACATTACTGCTTGATAGGAAATTACGTATAATATATAAAAATATATGCCGCTCAGATTATATTCATTTTAACAGCCAGAATTTTTTGGTCAACGGTCAGTGGTGTTAGAACAAAGTGGAAGTGGTAGGCCACGTAAAATCACAGAGCGGGGTCAGCGCATGCTGAGGCACATAGTGCGCAGAAGTCACCAACTTTCTGCAGAGTCAATAGCTACAGACCTCGTAACTTTGTGTGGCCTTCAGATTAGCTCAAGAACAGTGCGTAGAGAGCTTCATAGGATGGGTCTCCATGACCGAGCAGCTCATCGAAGCCTTACATCACCAAGTGTAACACAACGCGTGAGATGCAGTGTTGTAAAGCATGCCGCACTGGACTCTAGAGCAGTGGAGACGTGTTCTCTGGAGTGACGAATCACACTTCTCTGTCTGGCAATCCCATGGACGAGTCTGGGTTTGGCAGTTGCCAGGAGAACGGTGCTTGTCTGATTGCATTGTGTCAAGTGTAAAGTTTGGTGTAGGGGGGGCTTATGGTGTGAGGTTGTTATTCAGTGGTTGGGCTTGGCCCTTTAGTTCCAGTGAAAGGAACTCTTAATGCTTCAGCATACCAAGACATTTTGGACAATTTCATGTTCCCAACTTTGTGGAAATGAGTTTGGGGATGCCCCTTCCTGTTCCAACATGACTGCGCACCAATTCACAAAGCGTTGGTCCATAAAGACATGGATGAGCGAGTTTGGTGTGAAGGAACTTGACTGGCTTGCACAGAGTCCTGACCTCAACCCGATAGAACACCTTTGGGATGAATTAGAGCAGAGACTGCGAGCCATGCCTTCTCGTCCAACATCAGTGCCTGACCTTACAAATACGCTTCTAGACTCCTAAACCTTGTGGAAAGCCTTCCCAGAAGAGTTGAAGCTGTTATAGCTGCAAAGGGTGTGCCAACTCCATACCCTACAGATTAAGAATGGGATGTCATTAAAGTTCATGTGCATATAAAGGCAGGCGTCCCAAAACTTTTAGCAATATAGTGTATATTTCAGTCTACTTTTAAACATTTTAATTAATATTTGTAATGGATTTTCATATTTTAAGACTGAAAGAGTAAATCATGGTAAATGATAAAGGCATGGTAAAAAGTATAGTTTTTTTGGCCTCCATGTACATTAAGAAGAAGTTGGAGGTTTTTTTTACAAAAAAGGTCCATAAACATGCCTGAAGAATGCCTGAGAAAACCTATAGTTTAAAGTAAATTTCTCTCAGGGGAAAATGAACGGGATTTTACTTCATAAAGTCAACTGTTGCGCTCTACTCCTGCATTTTTCACTCACACATCTCTGTTACTCTATTTTTTTTATGCCCCCCCCCCTCTCTGCTCTCCTTTGTTCCAAATCACCCGGTCCTAATTCTCACTAATGAGTCTGCTCCACATGTTTATTATCAGATCATTTGTTAAATGAGGTAGAGAAAGACAGAAAGGACAGACGCGAACGCGGCAAGAACAGAAAGAAGAAGAAAGAGAAGAGAGGAAAGAAGAAAACGAGTGACCCACTAACACTGACAGATGCTCTCTGACAGATTGTGGATAAAGACACTCAGCCGCAGGGAAGCACGAATCACTCTCTCTGAACGCCCCTTTCTTCCTCCGACATGCGTTATTCCCTCTTTTCTCTCTCTCTTTCGGTTCATGCCCTCCTGTCCCTTACAAGCTCCCTCATGTCTCTCTGTCGGGCTGAATCTCAGGAAACCTGTCAAGAACATGTCATATGTTACAGCAAATCAAAAGAAAGGAATAAGGCAAGACATGTTCCAGGATCAACATATTTTGTTGATCCTGGAACATTTCTGTCCAGAAATTTTAGTTAGAGGGAAATGATGGTGAATAACACTGATGTAGAAGCACCTAACCCTGGTTGTAAGCCTAATCTTCACATAAACTGTAAACTTGTCCCTCAAATCTAATAGGTTGATTGGAATGTTGATTCAGGATCAACAAAGACCAGGAAAATTGGTGAAATCACATTTGCATTTGGTGAAATCACATTCGCCTTAAAGTCAGCATGACGCTGAAGTCGCTAGGTCTCATGTGAGTGACAGGTTGCCCCGCCCTCATCGTCAGAGAAGAGAAGAGATGAAGAGGGAGGGGAAGATATTCTGATTCAAGATTACCAGGAACATGAATTAGAAACAATAATGATGTGCACAGATAAATAATTTATAATTAATACTGCAATATTTTTGTAAAAAAGAAAAAAAAAAGAAAAATTTAAATAAGAAATGTCCATTTTGATTTCATGGTGATTTTAAAACAGGCTTCATTTTCTTTATGCAAAATAATCATTATTTTAAAGCTGCAGTCTGTAAGTTTTGCCTCTTTGTCGCCATCTCTGTTTGAAACCTGCAGTTTCAGTTATTTACTGAATTATCATCTTTACGTGGGTTGTGCATCGGCGGCTCCTCAGCGCGGATGAATCAAATGTTTTGAGGAGTGTGTGTGGCTGTCATTCATTCACCGCACTGGTGTGGATACTGTACTTCAGAATCTTGGAGTATGACCAAAATATGAATTTTGGACTGGAAAATGTAATCTGAACAAGTAATATGTCTGCCACTTTTGTTCTGACCAACTCAGATAAAAAGCATTACAATAAATTGCGCTACCAACGGTGATTAAATCTAATGATTGCTCAAACTGTGCAAATTATTATTATTGTGATACTTTGTTCTCAAATTGTTAATGTTAACAACATCAGCATTGCGTGGCTACGTGTATGTACAAAATGATAAATTTAATTATTCCAGCTGCTGTGAGAAAAGGCTATAAATGATCCGTCACCTGCAGCATCCTCACATGCGATACTACTGGCCGGACTCCTTATGTGTACAGACGTGACGTAATGATGCAAAGACATGCTCGCGCAGAAATCCATCAGTTCACTCAAATTATAACACATCATTACAAGCTTACCGTTGTGAATCGGGCTGAGGTAAGGTGATAGTTTTGAACACTGGCTGGTTATGTACTCGTTATGTACTGGCTGGTTATGTAAATGATTTTGGATCATTTTTAACCAAACAAAGTTACGGACTGCAGCATTAATAATATTTTGTTTCTTTAACAATAGAAAAGGTTAATGTAAATTCAAAAGGTAAGTGTAACAGATTTGTATAAACAACATAACAAAAGACAAATGGACTTTCAGGTCACCACATCTTTTGCATGTAGAAAGAGCAGGACACAAACTTTGGCTGCTGCAAACAACCTACAGGTTTGACTTCAATCCATCATTCCATTATATATATATAATGAGAGAGAGAGAGAGAGAGAGAGAGAGAGAGAGAGAGAGAGAGAGAGAGAGAGAGAGAGAGAGAGAGAGAGAGAGAGAGAGAGAGAGAGAGAGCGAGAGAGAGAGAGAGAGAGAGAGAGAGAGAGAGAGAGAGAGAGAGAGAGAGAGAGAGAGAGAGAGGAAAGTACTGCTTAAGTAAAGAGAATTTACAACATAACTTTCGGTAATTATAGTGTAACTATAAAGTAAGTACGTGTAGGTATAAGGGAACAATATGTAATACTGGGGGAATAAAGAGGTAACTATCAGGAAAATTAACATATTATTTTTACTGTAAGTATTTTTTAATTAAGTGGTAATTATCTGTGTAGTTACAGGGTAAGTATGAATCTGCGGGCTGTAAATTAAAGTTGTGTTTGTTCCCCTCTTGTTTCGTGTAGTTACAGGGTAAGTACAATAAACAACACATAAAAAATCTGATATCAATCGGAAATATTTATTTAACAAACAACTAAATCCAAAACAGATTTGACACTTATTAATTTTTTTAAATAAACTTTTCATTTCAAATAATAACATCCGGACGTTTTGTCCCTTTTTTGCTTCTCTTGCTTGTCTTCCTCTTCATGTTCCTCTTCTTCTTTATCGTTATTTCCATTGATGGATCTTAAGAGGAATCCCAGGTCTTTTGATATTTTGTATTATTATTTATTAAAATAAAAAGTACACCAAGAAATGCTCTCATAATTTACTAATCTTTTCGCATCCGATCAGCTGTTACCAGCGCGTGCATGAGTAAAGAAGCTTCAAGCTTTCATGGCGTTCTCACGCAAGTTTCATCTGAAACACACACGAGAACTGGTGTCTCTGTCTTCTAGTCTTTAACATATATTATGTTATTGTTTGTATACTGCTGTGAGCATTAAAAAAATAAAAACCGACAGCATCCAACATCCGCATGACCAGAGTTTCTCAGCGCGCTCACGTCACGCTTCAAGTTACGTCAAGCGTGAACTCTCATGACTGCTGATCGGAAGCGATAGAAACCGTTTAAATTTTTTAAAATATTGTTCTTTTTCTTACAAACACTTGTAGTTTCACTTCAGAAGACATTGATTCATCCATTGGGATCGTATGGATTACTGTAGTTATTGCTGTATGTGCTGTTTGATGCTTGAAATTTTAGGTTTTCATTAGCAGAGATTATTTATTTTTCTGTGTTCATATGAAGAAATAAAGTCGTTTGTACATCTCGGATGGCATGAGGGTGAAAGACGAGTAAACGGTGAGGACATTTCTGCGTGCACTGTATTTTCAGTGTAGTTACATAATAGGATAGCTAGAGACATGGGATTCCTTCTTAAGTTTCATCTGTGGCAAGGACGAAAAAGTAGAGGAACAAGACGAGGATAAAGCCAAGCAAGAGAAACGAATAAGTGTTGAAAATCTGTTTCAAAAAACTTTTTTTTTAAATAAAGGTTTCTGAGTGATATCAGATTGTGTACGTGTTTATATTGTACTTACCCTGTAACTACACGAAACAAGATGGGAACAAACACCACTTTAATTTACAGCCCGCAGATTCATACTTACCCTGTAACTACATGGATAATTACCCCTTAATTAAAAAAAACTTACAGTATAAATAATGTGTTAATTTTCCTGATAGTTACCCCTTTATTCCCCCAGTATTACATATTGTTCCCTTATACCTATACGTACTTACTTTATAGTTACATTATAATTACCGAAAATTATGCTGTAAATTCTCTTTACTTACGCAATACTTTCCGGGCCGTAATCTAAAGCGTTACCAAAGTTTCACTATAATATTTATATCAGTAAGTCTCAAGTGACATGTCAGCAAATATTCATGGATTTGTACTTGGTGTGAAATAAATGTATTTTAAATACATTTTGGTATAGGTGTTTTTCACTATAGGGTATACCCTTTCATTTTTGTAATGACAAAGTAATGGTTTGATTGCCAAACTATAAATTTGTCACTTTGTAAAGAAACACACGTGCCTATTTAATGAACACGTAATACACATGCGCATGACGCCACCATTTCCACAAATTTGTGTTTTTTGTAGTTTACACAGAGATGATAACAGTATCGTTTCAAAAACTTGCACTTTGAAACATGTTTTCAAATGCTTGTGTTTTTTTTAGGCTTTTAGATAAAAATATATTGACCAACAGAAACCTGGTCTAAAGTCAGTAAATAAAGTCAATAGTGCAGTATTTTTGTGTTATTTAAAGGACGTGTTAGTTATATGCTCCTATAGGTGGTGCACAACGTGCGTTCACTCTTTTTACACACACAGCAGCACAATTTTTACACTGCAAAAAATGTTTTCTTATATAGTATTTTTTGTCTTGTTTCTACTCTAAATATAAAAAAAATTCTAAAATCAATGAGGTAAGAAAAATAATCTTAGTTCTGTTTGAAATATTGTTTCTTGTTTCTGTCCCAAACAGAAATAAGATTATTTTTCTTAACCCATTGACAGATAATTTTGCTTGTTTTCGCAAAAACTCACTTCATTTGGATTTTTTCCCCCCAGAAATTAAGAACAAACATATTTTTCACTTTAAAATAATGTTCCAGATCAGATCCTGCATAGTGACTAGATAACACTTGAGTAATGCATGATGCATTTTATGACTCAGAGTAAAAAAAGATGATTATTGTGTGTCTGAGACGTAATCAATGTTCTTTATAATGTCAATTAGTTCATAGTTATTAATGAGGCTAATCGCAGTCAGTAATTATTGACTACTTAAGGAACTATCTCCTAAATGTGATATTATTTACTAATTAGTTCAGCTTGTTTCTATATTAGTTAATAGTAGTAGCTGAAATGTTAATGTAATACATTAGTCCTGCATTACTTCCTGCGTGGTTACTTATTAATGACGGAACATTATTATAAAGTGTTACCCAACAAAGTCCTAATTCACGCCTGTACAGAAGAGAGCGCAGCTCAAACAAACCTTTCAGCTGTGCTGCCATTCTGGATATTGGAAGGATATGACGCGGAGATAAAGTTTTACCAATAAAAACAAAAAAATCTAAAGTCATTTTTGCTCATGGTTTAACTGAATCATCGAAGGTCAGCAGCAAAACATTGGTCAATAAAGGTACATTAAATGCATACAAATATTTGTTTTTTTTATATATTTACTTATTGGAGTTTTGCGTATAGTATTCTGATTTTGCATTTGACTGATTTTATTCATATTGAGGAATACTGAATCTTTTTTGTACAAGTGAGATGAGTAAATGCTCACATTTAGTCTAGAACTACAATAACCATCATGTTCACACACAACCTCTGCACTTACTCGCGATTTTCCTCAACATGGGGACAGGAGAGCTGTCAGTCAAATAAATGTGTAAAAGTAACTTAGATATTTTGTTGTAAATGTTAAAAGTAATGCGTTACTTTACTGGTTACTTGAAAAAGTAATCTGCTTACGTAACTCACGTTGTTTGTAATGCGTTACCCCCAACACTGCTTACGAATAAACAAAAGAACAAACTCAATAGGTGAATATGCACTACTGCTGTCAAACAGATTCACAGACTTTCTGTCTCTATTTGTGTCTTGGATACACAAGTGTTAACCAGCACTCAAAAACTATCAGTTACATGCCAGACAGCCAACAAACGCTTTCACCTTTCACCAACACTTGTCTACTGTTCTCAGTCCTTCAACTCATTTCACCTGTGCAGCAAGGAAAGGGTTGTGTATGCAGACTTTTAGTTACAAGTTATTATAAAACATATAATGTCTGGTTTCAAACAGACTCAATCAGCCAGTCAAACACATTTTATCACAATCACATTACTGCACATAAAGGCTGACTTTTAAAAATTCTCCTGAGAAGGCCTTTAGAGTCTAGAAGTCATAATTACAATGTGAATTTGGTTGAAATAAAAGGGACTAAATCTCTTTTTTTCATAACATTTAGCTAGAGTTGCTTTGGATAAAAGCGTCTGCTAAATGAATAAATGAGGAATACAGGAAGTGATTCATCATGAAATGGCGAATAAACACAAGAAGTGCCTGAAATACTAAGTTTTGGATATTACTTAGATTTGCTTAAGCTAGAATAGCGAGGGAATAGAGGGGGAAAAATCATTATTAGGATGAGGTTAAGTGCTCACGGAAGAGATGAGTTTTCAGCTGTCTTTTGAATGTTGTCAGGGATTCAGCATTCCAGATGAAGACAGGAGATCGTTAAACCGGCAAAGGAACAGTGAATGAAAATGTTCTGGAAAGGGATTTCATGCCACTCTGTGATGGTACCACGAGCTGTTGCTCCTTTGCTGAACGTAGACTTCTGGTGGGGGAGTAGACTCGTAGGAGTGAGTCGAAGTATGCAGGTGCTGAGCCTGTGGTGGATCTGTAAGCAAGCGCCAACGCCTTTAACTTAATGCGAGCAGCGAGTGGTAGCCAGTGCAGAGAGTGCAGAGAGTGCAGAGAGATGAACCCCCTTTTGGGCTCGTTGAAGACCAAGCGTGCCGCTGCGTTCTGAATCATTTGAAGCGTTTTGATCGCACACGATGGAAGTCCAGCCAGAAGTGCATTGCAGTAGTCAAGCCTAGAAATGACCAGGGCCTGGATGAGAAATTGTGTTGCATGCTCTGTTAGGAACAGTCTGATCTTTCTGATGTTGTGCAACGCAAACCTACATGACCGAGCTGTCTTTGAAATGTGGTCTTTGAAGGACAGCTGGTCATCAAAGGTTACTCAAGATTTCTAACCGACCTTCATCCTAACAAAATATGTTTTGCCCTGCTGCAGAGAATGATGGGAATGTCTGTTCAGGTAAGCTTGAAATCTCAGAACGTTTTTTTTCTCTGGTGCTATTTCTCATCAACAGAACACAAAATGCACACAATAACTGTACACTACAACGAGTCAACATTCACAATAACTGGTTAGCATGGCACTTTAATGGTGTTCAAGGGCCAATTTTCATGTCATACCTCAAACGCGGGCCGGGCTTCAGGCCTTTTTTAGGCATCTCCTTCGTTTTATATTTTATTTAGACATTAATTAATTCAAATAAACAATGAGATGTGCTGCGCTGGTGGAAACAACATGAGACCATGCTACCGACTGGTTCGCACAGTGTTTAGAGTCTGCGGCCATGCCAGCAGCAGTATCAGTGAGAGTGAAGGAACAAGAGTTATGGCCTTTTTACAACTGGTCCCTTCATTCATTTTCTCTGATGGAAATTGAAATGAACTGATGACATCAAATGGCTATACAGTTTAATAAAATTATGCTGCATTATTTTCCTGTTTAACACTGTAAAGCTGCTTTGAAACAATCTACATTGTTAAAAGCGCTATATAAATAAAGTTGACTTGACTTGACTTGACCAGATATCTATCCGATTGTGAAAAGACCAGGAGTAAATGCCATCCGAAATTCTTTCGAGGTGGATTTAAATCTGATCACTCAAACAAACCAATTCAGAAGGTGGTCTGGGACACATTTCAGACGAAACCAGACAATCTGGTTGTTTAAACCACATATGTACATTTTACTCCTGGCAAATTGTTAAAAAATAAACCTGTGAGAGCATGTTATAGGCTATTTATGACATGTTGTAGCCTAGTCAGATATGACGGCGCTATACAACATGCTTCGCCACAAACTAGTAGCTAAAGCAAGCCAACACGCAAACGGCTGCTTCAGTTCAAGTGAAACTGAAAATAGGCTAAGTCTTAGATGCTCAAAACCACAATCATCTTCATTAAGACTAATGAGACTAAATGATCTTACCAGTGCTTAGATCTTGAAATTAGCTGATGATAAATAAAATGCAGCTCATATCTTTTGCTTTTGTTGATGTGAACTCCGTTAAATGTGCATATAGCACAGGAATTGAAGATCGGATTTATATTAATTTTGCAGAAAGACCCTTCATAGACTTCTTACAATCAGTATCTGTATAAACTCTTATTTTACTTGCTACAAAATTGTATTCTACTTCCGCTTGGTTTTGTTTTGTTGGTTTTTTTGTTGTTGTTTTTCTCTCTGTCTTGTTCTGGTTTATATGTACACTTATACAAAAAAATATTTGAACCTCTCTTATATTGTTTATTGAAAACTGTATAATATATATATATATATATATATATATATATATATATATATATATATATATATATATATATATATATATATATATATATATATATATATATATATATATATATATATATATATATATGCTCAATAAAAAAATTTACAAACTAATTTTGCGGAAAGGTGTAAGGAAAAACAACCTGCATGTTTTTTATTTTTTTCATTTGTGAGCGCCATTGCAGGCAGCATCAGCCTGCCTTAGCTTGTCAAAAATGCCTTTCTACTGTGGTGGTGATAGTAGGCTATGTAGTGTTTAGGATATGCAGTATGAGGTTTACGGCAGTGATGTTTTACGTTGTGACGCACGGGGGTACGCCTGCCGTATTATCAAGAATATCACTCAACCACGCACACACATTTGGCTCAATGGTGTAAAAATTGCAGCAATGATTGATTCCGGAGCTGCAGTGAACATTATTAGTGAATCAGTCCTCCGTACCCTGAGACCATGCCCACAGGTCAGCCCAGCTGATATAAAGATATTCCTATATGGCAACACTGAACCACTGCCCATAACCGGTGCATTCACATGTAGCACAGAGACAGATAATAAGAAAAC
This sequence comes from Romanogobio albipinnatus, assembly GCA_023566225.1. Lineage (NCBI taxonomy): Eukaryota > Metazoa > Chordata > Actinopteri > Cypriniformes > Gobionidae > Romanogobio > Romanogobio albipinnatus. The sequence goes on along the minus strand of CM042246.1, from coordinate 44,640,206 downwards.
CACAGCCGAGTTCTATGTAATGAAGGGTGATAGCTGCTCTCTGCTAGGCTATAACACCGCTAAAGAGCTAGGCCTCATCAAGATCATCAACACTGTGTCTGCTACAACCGGTCAAACAGTAGCTGACGAGTTGGTACAGAAACACCCAGAGCTGTTCGAGGGCATTGGCATGCTGAAAGACTTTCAGGTAAAGCTTCACATCAACAGTGACATTCACCCAACCTGTCAGCCACATATGCGAGTGCCTTTTCACATCCGACAGAAGGTCGAAGAGGAGCTGAAACGGCTTGAGGATGACGACGTCACCGAGACAGTCACAGGCCCTACGCCATGGGTCTCCCCCATCGTGACACCACCCAAGCCAAAGGATCCAGACAAAGTTCGAGTCTGTATCGACATGAGACAGGCCAACACTGCCATACAACGTGAACGCCACATAACTCCCACCATGGATGACGTAATTCACGAGTTGAATGGAGCTACAGTCTTCTCCAAGCTTGACCTGACTGCTGGTTACCATCAGCTAGAACTGCACCCCGACAGCAGGTACATCACAACCTTTACCACACACCTTGGTTTGAGACGATACAAGCGCCTGAATTTCGGGATATCTTCAGCAGCACTTTCACTTTCACTTATACCTGTATGGCAACCCATTCATACTTGTCACTGACCACAAAGCTCTAGAGGTCATATGGAACAACCCTCGTTCAAAACCACCTGCAAGGATCGAGAGTTGGGGACTGAGACTACAGCCCTACAACTTCAGGGTAGAATACAGAAAAGGTGCAGACAACCCTGCCGATTACATCTCCCGTCACCCCATCCTGATGCAGATGAGCGAAAGCACAAGAGCGGTGAAAGTGGCAGAGGAGTATGTCAACTTTGTAGCTGAGCATGCCACACCAAAAGCCATGACTCTCCAGGAGATAAAAGATGAAACACTAAAAGACCCAATCCTGCAAAAGGTTAGTGCCCACATCAGAGACAACACATGGCACAAAATTACAGGCGACACACAACATGCTGAAACACTGAAAAAGTACAGACAGCTTAGTGGGGAGCTCACGGTGTCCCACACCGACGACATCATCCTGCGAGGTACGAGAATCGTCATCCCTGCATCCCTCGAGCACAGAGTGTTACAGCTAGCCCATGAAGGACACCAGGGCATTGTAAAGACTAAGACACTGCTCAGGTCAAAGGTCTGGTTTCCTAACATAGACCAGAAAGCAGAACTGACGGTCAAGAACTGTTTAGCATGTCAAGCCAACATGCCTATAACACAGTCCGAGCCACTGAGAATGTCTGAGTTGCCAGAAGCCCCCTGGTTTAACATCAGTGCAGATTTCTACGGGCCACTTCCAACTGAAGAATATCTACTAGTTGTCATAGATGAATATTCTCGCTACCCAGTTGTTGAAATTGTAAGATCTGTCTCAGCCAACACAGTCATCCCAATCATCGACAAAGTGTTCTCGATGTTTGGAATTCCCAGAGTTCTAAAAACAGACAACGGGCCCCCTTTTAACAGTGACCAGTTTTCAAAGTTTGCAGACCATCTAGGTTTCCACCATCGGAAAATAACACCTCTCTGGCCTCGAGCAAATGCAACAGCAGAACGTTTCATGCGCACGCTTGGAAAAGCAATCCGGGTGGCAGAGACGCAGAACACCCCGTGGAAACAGAGACTCAACACGTTTCTCCGTGAGTATCGCGCCACACCACACAGCACCACAGAAGCGTCACCTGCTGAACTGTTGTTTAAGCGCAAGATTCATACCAAGATCCCGTTGATCACCACAACCTGCGAATGCGACAATGATCACATCATTAGGGAACGGGACACTAATGCAAAAGCAAAGATGAAATCCAACTCAGACGCACGCCGTCGTGCTAAGCCAATCACATTCACCCCTGGTGACAAGGTACTCTACCAACAACCCAAGCACAACAAACTCACTACCCCATACAACATCAAGCCATACGCTGTGGCAGAGGTCAATGGCTCCATGGTCACAGCAACCCGAGATGGACATTCCATAACAAGGAATTCGTCTTTCTTCAAAAAAATAATCTCCAAGACAAAAGATGCGCCCACAGGTCTGGATGAGGAGGATGAGAGAATTGTTGATAATGAGGACATTGTTGCTGTGAAACCAAGGTATCCTTTTCGAGTTAATCGCCAGCGTCCTGCATACCTCAAAGACTATGAGCTTGAGTGAAGAATGTTTACACCCAATACAGCAATAGATTAGTCTAAAGGTTTCTGAATGACTGTTCTGTCTAAAAGACTAACCTAAAGGTTCTCAAAGGACTGTTCTTTCTCTTTTCAAAACCATTTGCACAATGCACAAGAATGTACTTCAGTGATTATGAAGTACTGTTGCACTTTGATACTGTTCATTCCAAGCACACTTGATAAGTTACTTGAATGTGTTTGTTCTAGCACAGGTTTGAATTATATGTTTACATTTGTACTGCCAAGCTACGTATGACAAGTAATGTTGTTGTTACAGACGACAAGTAAGTAAGTCACATATGTCCAAAGTAGTGGATCTAATTGTAAAAAAAAAAAAAAAAGGAGTGATGTAGTGTTTAGGATATGCAGTATGAGGTTTACGACAGTGATGTTTTACGTTGTGACGCACGGGGGTACGCCTGCCGTATTACGGTGTGTAAACAACAGTGCACTAGCATTAAGCCCACGAGGGATGACGGCTGTCTGTGTATTAACTGTCTGATATCACAGTAAAGCATACTGAACGCACACGTCTGTTTTCTTGTCAAATACTCAGATGAGAACATCACAGGCTAAACATTTAAACTAACATTGTAATGGTTGAAGTGTTTAATGGATTTTATTATAAGCAAGACAAGTCAAGTGTTGATTTAAGAAGTTAAATTGATCAAATGTGGTTAACTCACTGTCGGCCGCTGGCCGCTTGGTCGTCACTTTAAACAACAAAAACTTTAATTTAACAAACAAAAAATGCTTCAAACATTTTTTTAAATTAACTTAATAAAGAAACACAACAAAATATTAACTTTAATGACATTCCATTCTTAATCCTTAGGGTTTAATATGGAGTTGGCCCACAGCTAAAACAGCTTCAACTCTTCTGGGAAGGCTTTTCACAAGGTATATGAGTGTGTTTATGGGAATTTATGACCCTTCTTCTAGAAGTGCATTTGTGAGGTCAGGCCCTGATGTTGGCAGGCAGTCTCTGCTCTAATTCATCCCAAAGGTGTTCTATCGGGTTGAGGTCAGGACTCTGTGCAGGCCAGTCAAGTTCCTCCACATCAAACTCGCTCATCCATGTCTTTATGGACCTTGCTTTGTGCACTGGTGCGCAGTCATGTTGGAACAGGAAGGGGCCATCCCCAAACTATTCCACAAAGTTGGAAGTATGACATTGTCCACAATGTCTTGGTATGCTGAAGCATTAAGAGTTCCTTTCACTGGAACTAAGGGGCCAAACCCAACCCCTGAAAAACAACCCCACACCACAACATAATCCCCCCTCCACCAAACACTTGGCACAATGCAGTCAGGCAAGTACCGTTCTGCTGTCAACCACCAAATCCAGACTCATCCATGGGATTGCCAGAAAGAGGAGCGTGATTGGTCACTCCAGAAAACACGTCTCCACTGCTCTAGAGTCCAGTGGCGGTGTGCTTTACACCACTGCATCCCACACTTTGCATTGCACTTGGTGATGTAAGGCTTGGATGAGCTGCTCGGCCATGGAAACCCATCCCATGAAGTTCTCTACGCACTGTTCTTGAGCTAATCTGAAGGCCACATGAAGTTTGGAGAGCTGTAGCTATTGACTCTGCAGAAAGTTGGTGACTTCTGCGCACTGTGTGCTTCAGCATGCGCTGAACCCGCTCTGTGATTTTATGTGGCCTACCACTTCGTGGCTGAGTTGCTGTTGTTCCCAATTGCTCCCACTTTGTTAATAATACCACTAACAGTTAAGCATGAAATATTTAGTAGTGAGGAAATTTCACGAATGAACTTATTACACAGGTGGCAACCTATCGCGGTACCATGCAATAATTCACTGAGCTCCTGAGAGCGACCCATTCTTTCACAAATGTTTATAGAAGCGTTTGCATGCCTAGTACACCTGTGGCCATGGAAGTGATTGGAACACCTGAATTCAGTGATTTGGAGGGGTGTCCCAATACTTTTGGCAACATGTCATAAATATAGTGTATAGTGTGTCCCATTGCATTACATGGACAGGGCGTGGTTGCTACTGTATCCAGTCACCTGGGGGCAATCAAAATGCTTAGGCTTCACTTTTCAGGACTTGTGTGGCATGCTTGTTTCCAACTCACACTGATTTGTTCGCTGGTATCTGGCTTCAGTCATTTTTCCAGTGAAATGCCTAAAAATCTCCATTTCAGTATTTTTACAATCAAAATAAAAAACTGAAGGACGTTTTCTCCATGACTAGGGTCACCAAACAGAACTGCAAAAACTAAGTAATTTTCAAACATCCTTCCTGAACACTTCAAGTCTAAACAGGCAAACTCTCTCAAACAAGCATGATATGCAGGGAGAGCGAGTGGAAACAGCAGAGAGCATCCAAGTTCATGCGGTCCAGATATACATAGAGGTAACATGATCTGAGTCTATGCATTTCCAGCAGTGCTTCTGTACAGGGTGTCTGTGCACACATAGGGAGATAGAGTGAGGAAAATTAAAAGAAAGAGATGGAAAATGCAAAACTGTGACGTTAAACTGTGGGTCAATGATGCTATTTTTTTTTCTTCCCATCTGCATGGGTTTTTTTTTTTTTCAATTCAAGGGGTCATGACATGAGAATTCACATTTGTCTTGATTTTTTAAAGGTACAGTATGTAAGTTTTGCTGCTAGAGGTCGCTTTCACGCTCTTGGCATGCAGGCTGGACATATAATTACTTGACATGTTCAATCTTAGTGGTTTCTTAAGTTATTCGGCATGTGTACGCACGTTGTTTTGTGCCGCTATTTTGTCTTGAAGTCTATGGGAAGTCTAGTTTATTTTCCCCTAAAAAGGAGCGGTGCCGGTAGTACGTATAGTGAATTCTCAATGGCATGAGTCTGAACCAATGAAATATGATTTTCAAACTCATGCTGATGTAAAACAAATTATCTTACTCGTGCTGACTGACAGATCAGACACGTGCACACTAGAGTTGTAGTCAAGACCACCTGTTAAAAATATTGATTGTTTGTTAAAGCAATATCATGTTTGCAGTCATGCTCAAATATGAAAACAGCTCTCTTGCTCTTGTGATTTTGGTTAATTATATCATGTTATAAATCCAGATCTCATACAATAACTTTTTGCAACAATATCTTGAATTTTGTGAGCATTTGTATACATTTTTGGTGACATTTTTTACACAATCCCTAATTCATTTCTGAATCGGCACAATCAAATTCGAAATAAGTTATTGATTGCATCCGAAGCAGTAAGTATTTATCCAATCACATTAATGATGTTAATAAATAAATCAGACAATGCACTGGCAGTTTAGTGATATTCTTGCAGCTGTGGTCTTGACCGGTCTTGAAACAAAATCCAGAGTCCTCTTAGTTTGAGACCAAGACAAGACCGAGTACAAATGTGATCGAGACCGAGACCAAGACCGGTCTCATGTACTACATCACTAGTGCACACAAAGACGCCTCACAGCACATGATTGAGATATGCACATATACACAGAATTACAGTACTTCATAATATCTTTCTTGGCAAGTACTCGCACAAATATCTGTTATGTTGACTTAAATTAACGGTTAACTGTTGGGCGAAAACATCTGATGTGTAACATTATCCGTGCGGTACAGTGGGTCCTAATGTATAGGCTGTCTGTTAAATAAAATATAAATAAATATATGTCAATCAAACAATTGTGGTATCATGGAAAAAAAGTTGAATATATATTTTCCTATAGATATTTGGTTTTGACCTGGTGTATGACTAAGTTGGTGTTATTACCAGGGGTTTTAAGGTGATTTTGTTTTGGAACCTTTAGAAAACTTTAACTCGATTTTTCTCAAAATGTACTTTGCTGACTCTATTACATTCAGACAGATGTAGCTCATTCATTTTTTGTCTGATTTAAACCAATTATACATAATTTTGAAGGAAAATAACAATAAGTCATTTTTGAAAATGTGCTCATTGCGACTCATTTTGCCAGCATGGGTAACATTTGAGTGTGTTAACAGTTATAACCTTATGTGTTATAACCCTGTGCGTTCACTCTGTGGCTGGTGTGAGAGAAATGTTGCACTTTGCAGTAATCTAGATCAATATTAGAATACCATATTAATAAAAACAGGATGACTACTAAATGACTGTTGGGTCATTAGGTCTGGTGAATATACCTAAACGATGGTTTTGGTGGAATGTTTATATTAGATTTAATTTATTCTGATTTATTGTATTTTTAAAGCACTGCGATATGCTGGCGAGGAACAGCATTTCATTTCTGTGAGTATGCAAATTTGAAATCAAGCAATCCTTCTCTAAATGACCTGAAATGTTTCAAAGTGTATTTTTCTCCCAGCCGAGACGGAGCTCGTTTTGTGTTAACCTACATGTAAAGTTGGGTGAGAGAGTCTGTTGTAATCCCCTATAGAGATTAAACATTACTGTTTGTGCGTGTTGGGACAGGCCGAACCATTGTGAGCAAGGCAGAAGAGGAAGCTGGACATGCCCCTTTAAGCCCTGCATGTTCCCACACTACCCATGAACCCCTCACAGACCAATCAAATCCCCTATTACAAGGCAGCAGATTAAAGCGCTGTCACGCAGAGAGACGGAATGAGGAATAAAGAGCGTATGAATTTTCTAAATCCTCAGTGAAACAAGTGCAGAACCTGCAAGTCTTGTTATCTTTGAAGGAAACACTTTTTTTAACGTTTGCTCGGATTGTTGTAGGAAATGGAAGGAAGCTAACTGTTATTATGAGATGCATCATTCAGCAAAACAGACATCACTTTTATCCATAAAATATAGGTGTGAGTAAATCCTACACCAATTTTTTCAGTGTATTACTATTAAAGCTTTCCTGATGCAAATTAGTCCTAATCGTACAAAAAGTTATACTCACACAAACACTCACACTCACACTCACTCACTCACATATGAAATTTCCTCATATTTCATGTTTACGTCGTAATACCAGTGTAATACCCGTGTCATTATACACATTTGTGATCTCATAAAACAAAAAAACAATCACACACACACACTCTCTCTCTCACACACACACACTCTCTCTCTCTCTCTCTCTGTCTCACACACTGTCTCACACACACTCTCTCACACATTCTCTCACACACACACTTTGATGTTGTGAATGTGTTGTGAAAAAATGGTGAATTGTTTCATGAATTGTGTGTTACATCTATATGTTGCTTGAACACCCGTTCATGATAAAGCAGCAGGTTAGCAGCTCTCTCGTTCTGTAAACCAAACCAGGAGATCAATTCCCATTGAAAGCAGTATCTGTCACAAACCCTCCTGAACCTGTGCGTGTTCCCAACAACCCCTGACTCACTTCTGACCCCCTGCCCGAATCAACGCGAAAAAAAACAAGAGCGAGTCCACATGCTAATAATCTCGTAAATGTCTTGCAGGCCTCTGGTTGTTTTTCAAGAAATCACCATCCATGCTGAGCCTTTACGACCAATACACAGTTCGTTTCAATGTTTACACTCTTCCTCCACTGTACAACATCACTGTTTGAAGTTTACCTCTAAATGTAAATAGAATCAGAGTTGCAGGAGGAAGATAAATGAGCGGTTTGAGGAGAGAACTACTGAGTGTTGTCTTCTCTCTAGTGCCTTATGAAGTGATACTGTGAAGAATGAAAATATTAACATTAATTATTTGTGCCAGTATTGCCTATTGTGTGAGTCTGTGAGACAGAGACAGAGAGGGAGGGAGGGAGGGAGGGAGGGAGGGAGGGAGTGTCTGTGTGCATGAGTGTGTGTGTGTGGGCATGTTTTTGTGAAATATCAGGACACAAATGTGTATAATGACATGGGTATGACATAGGTATTACAAAAAGAGGGTGAAATATGAGGATGTTCCCCATGTCCTCACTTTTCAAAATGCTTAAATTTCACACAGAATGAGGTTTTTTTCACAGAAAGTAAACTGCACAGTCTCCTGTGAGGGTTAAGTTTAGGGATAGGGGCAGTGTAGGGGGATAGAAAATACGGTTTGTACGGTATAAAAACCATTACGCCTATAGAATGTCCCCACATTTCACAAAAACACCCCTGTGTGTGTGTGTGTGTGTGTGTGTGTGTGTGTGTGTGTGTGTGTGTGTGTGTGTGTGTGTGTGTGTGTGTGTGTGTGTGTGTGTGTGTGTGTGTGTGTGTGTGTGTGTGTGTGTGTGTGTGTGTGTGTGTGTGTGTGTGTGTGTGTGTGTGTGTGTGTGTGTGTGTGTGTGTGTGTGTGTGTGTGTGTGTGTGTGTGTGAGACAGTACAGTACAGTACAGTTACAGTACTTTATATCAGAGAAATTTCACTCTTCTGTGTCCAGAAACTGTAGCACGTGTACACCCTCAAATTCACCAGAAGACCAAGATACTCCTATGGTATGGTATACTGCAATGAAATGTATTTATTTATTTATGTGTTACTGTAATTGACAATATACTGTACTGTGTTGCATACACAGCTCATATTTAATTCTTTGGTTTTTTAACTAATTAACTAACTAACTTAATTTTTGCAGAAATCATTAAGAAAATTTGAATGTGTGTGAAAACAAGTGAAATGTGTTTATAGAAATGTGTCTTTGTATTGAGAATTGAATAAGTGGTTTGGGAAATTGTGCCAAATTATTCAGTTATGGTGTGTTAGCAATCGAGAAAAACTGTAATCATCACCCGCTCAAGAACAGTTTGCATCACTCCACGGGCTGTGTTTATGTGAATTGTGCGGATTCACTGATGATTGCTCGCAGCAAGGTTTCTCTGACCCGTGAGCATGGAGCGAGAGGGGACTGAATATAAAAGCCTTCGAGCAGGGAAGGGAAACAACGCAGAGCAGAATTAAACTCATAACCCCTTTTTAAACATTGACCAGATCAGTTTATGGGAGTTGACGACGTCTATGAAATGCAAAGCTAATCCCGAGGCTGCTTTCGATGATGGTTTTTAAAAGGGGGGGGGGGGGGGTCTAATGCTATTTCATGCATTCTGACTTGTCTACACTGTTAAAGATTTGGATTTTCATGCTAAACATGGCCATCATTTAAAAAAAACATATGACGGAATATTTCTGTGCCAAATACACTCCTTCAGGATTCAAACAAGTTTCGGAAAGTTTTTTTAGAGTATGGGCCTGTATGACGTCATAAAGGGCTTCTCCCGGATGAGCGCGCACACACACACACACGCACATCAACCAGAGCGAAAGCAAGAGCGTGCCCATCAACGAGCTTCGTTCAGTTACAGGAGCCGTCAGCAGCGCTGTCATTTTGAAGAAGTGTGTTTGTGGTTGTGAGGGAAAGATAACCTTGTTCAGCTTCCCAAATAGCCCAGCGTTAAGGAAACAGTGAACAACACAAATATATAGTGAATGAATCAAAAGTTATTCAGGGATAATGCTATGGTGCGTGCGTGCGTGTGCGTGTGCGTGTATGTGTGTGTGTGTGTGTGTCGCACTCTTTAGCTCCGCTCACTGCACGCCTGCACGGGTTCGGCTGTTTTCAGAAAGAATCAGTACAGCGTATCTGTATTTTATAAATATGATCAAATTAAAGACTCCTGGGAGATATGAGGGATGCAATACTATATAGATACTCAAGATTAACACGAGACTGGCACAAACTGCGTGTGTTATGTACCGTTTAAAACATTTAAGTGAACAACAACAGTCCTTTCAAGGTGAATGAAGGATAATAAGCTAAACTCTTTCAAGAAATGGCAATGACACTTATTTTGGTGCCCTTGTTTATAGTATTTTGGATGTAACATTGGTAAAGTGATGGAACCATTGTTGGACATATGTATATATAAATCAATAATACAGTCATGTGAAAATGTTAGGACACCCTGTTGAATTGTTTTCGGTATCAAGACATAATAAAAAATCATTTAGTGCTTGGCAGGTCTTAAAATTTGGAAAATAAAACCTCAGATGAACAACAACACATGACATATCGCACAGTGTCATTATTTATTTAGCAAAAATAAAGTCAAGATGGAAAAACCATGGGTGACAAAGTTAGGACACCCTATCGTTCAAATGCCTGTAGATCAGCTTTTGGCAGCAATAAATTGAAGTAAACATTTTCTATCAGTCTCTCACATCATTCTGGAGGAATTTTGGTCCACTCTTTACAACATTGCTTCAGTTTGTTGAGGTTTGTGGACATTTGTTTATGCACAGCTCTTGCCACAGCATCTCCGTCGGGATGAGGTCTGGACTTCGACTGGGCAATTGCAAAACCTTCATTCTTTTCTTTTTCAGCCGTTCTGTTGTAGATTTCCTGGTGATCTTCAGATCATTGTCCGGTTGCATGACCCAATTTTGGCCAAGCTTTAGCTGCCGGAAAGATGGTCTCACATTTGACTCTAGAATACTTTGGTATACAGAGGAGTTCATGGTCAACTCAGTGACTGTGATGTGCCTTTGGGGGTATTCCAGAAAGCAAGGTTAACTTACCGTCACATATACCTTGAACTCTCGGTTGATTAACCCAAACCTTGCTTACTCGAGGTATGCTGGTTCCAAAAACGTTCCCGGATAACACACACAACATTCTAAACAGAGCAACAAATCGATGATTCACCATGGAAACAGACGCTAAGAAAGAGCACCCCATTCTACTTCCTCTACTTCTTTTGTTTAATGGCGAGTTGCATAACCTACTTAGTGCACATCACAACTATTTGGTGGTTATGCAATAATTTTTTCAATGTCTTCGTTTAATAAGTAATCTTTATGCACTGAGCATAAGGATTATATTGTTTATTTGATGCTAATTAATTAATTGCAGATCCATGTGTGAGATGACAATAAATAAATAATTAATATATTTGAATTGAATGAACATTTAAACATTACCTTGTTGTAATAGTGCTTTAGGATTAATATATAATAGTGTATATTATATAACTGTAACTATATAACACATTTGGTTATATTAATATAACTATATTAATAACACACATCTGAATACCTCTTAAGCAAACTACCCCTGGATCATGAGCCGCTCCGGAGCAGGTTATATTCAGAGAGTGAGTTGCTATGGCTACTTACATACCCTGAAAGTTACCTCCATTTTTAGAACCGAAAGTCGAGGTTATCTGTTTACTTATCCTTAAACATACCCAGGTATGTCACATAACCTGCTTTCTGGAATTTTTTCACCAAACTTGGCGCTGTACATTATGGCCAAACATCTCCACTTTGGTCTTGTCTGTCCAAAGGACATTGTTCTAGAAGTCTATGGTTTGTTCAGGTGCAACTTTGCAAACCTAAGCTTCCATTTTTTTTTTAGAGAGAGAGAGAAGAGGCTTTCTTCTGGCAACCCTTCCAAACATGCCATACTTGACACATCTTTTTCTAATTGTACGGTCATGAACGTTAACATTCAACATGTTAACAGAGGCAGGTAGAGTCCGAGGTGCAGTTCTTGGGGATTTTGCGATTTCTCTGAGCATTACAAAGTCTGATGTGTTTTGAATGTCTTCCACTTGTGAATAATCTCTCATTGTAGAATGATGGACTTCAAATAATTTGGAAATAGCCTTTGAAAAGGACCAGATTATTATTATTTTTTATGTCCCTATAAAGAAAACCATAGAATTCAATAGGGTAACATGACTGTATGAATTTTCAGCATCATTACTCCAGTCTTCAGTGTCACATGGTCCTTCAGAAATCATTCTGATATGATGATTTGATGCTTAAGAAACATTTATGATTAATTTTTTTTTTATATTCACTTTGGTATTATTTTTACAAGTAAGGTGTACATTTTCAAAACTCTTATCATAACAGATCATCAGAGTGCACTTTTTTCAAACATTTCAGCATATTTTCAATTGTTTTAGTACAATACACAAAACTGCAAAGTATCCTTTTCACTACACAAAATAAGTGTTTCATCTTTATAAATGTTTCATTCACAGAAACCGCCTTTCATAAAGCTCTTACTATCAAACTTGATTTGCATCTCATCTCGTTCAGTTTAATACATTTGTCTGTTATTTAATCCAACTGATCTTAATGGTTAATCAATTAATAATTTGGTACACCTAGAGATTTCTATAGATATTGATTCTATAGACAGTTTATATAGAACACGTTGGCAATTTTATGGATTATGGATTACCAAATATAATTAATTATTTTTACATAAGTTATTTACAGTATCTTAGATGATAACTACCACACTATGTTCAAAGTGTGTGACCGAACATCCTCATACTTCATCACACCTTTTGATAACACACTAGATATATACTATTACAAACATTATGGATTCAATTTCATAAATTAGGTAATGTCAGTGTATTTTCATATGTGGCATCAGTAGCCTTCTGTAATTAATTCAACAAAGATGATTTAAAACTGTTTGTGGTTGAATGAGCTGATTGTTAAAAAGTACTAAACTGAAAGAAGATCATACAGTTGTGTTTCTGTGATTAAACCAAGTATTCTCATTACATATCACAATAATCTTGTGTTTGAAACAATGAACATGTGGACTGAAAATATGTGCAAGTGAATGAAAGCATGAGATCAGGTTTTGAAAGAATGACTAGCTGTGTTACAAGTGTGATCAGTTTGATGTACTAAGAGTTTTGAATATGTACACTATAAAAACTGTATTATCAATGTTGAAAACTGCTGCACATTTTTGTTCAAAAGTTTGGTTTAATAAACATAGACAGTATAAACATTCATAAGGTTACAAAAGATTTTGATTTGAAATAAATATTGTGCATTGAACTTTCAAATTTGTCAAAAGAGTCCTGACAAATACATAAAAAACATAAGAACCATTATTAATAATTGAGCACCAATAATAGGCTAACGGAGCATCAAATCATCATATCAGAATGATTTCTAAAGTATCATGTGACACTGAAGACTGGAGTAATGATGCTGAAAATTCAGCTTTGATCACAGAAATAAATTAGTTTATAATATGTTCATATAGAAAACAGCTGTTTCATATTCACAATATTGTTGTTTTTACTGTATTTTTGATCAAACAAATGCAGCTTTGGTGAAGAGACTTCTTTGAAAAAAATCATATGTCTATATAATAATGTAATAATAATAATAACAATAATGTATCATATTATTATATGCTTGAAAGAGTTTATTAAATGTATGTTAATTTATATGTAGTGAAAAAATAAATGTAGCCTACTCCTTACTGATTTATATTTTTGGTGAACATTCCCTTCGGAAGATTTGATGTAAAGCACACCCAAGTAATATGGCTTGTTTTTAACTTTTTTTTCCAATGCAAAAATAAGACCACGCGGGTTTGTGATGATAAAGGGCAGAATAGTGGAAGCAGGTGTCAGTATGTGGCGTGAGTGAGGGGGCGTCTCCCTCCAGCGGCGGCGGGTCCAGAGAGCAGCTTCAGGCGGGTGGTCGCCACTGGGCTCTGGGGCTCTAAACACCAGGTTTGATCCCTTAAGCCTCTCAGGATCAAGTGTGCCTGGAATCTCCTTTGACCTCACACTTACAACACTTAGTGAAACAAACGGAAGACTCAACTCACCCACTTTAAACTGAGACGCCTGGTCCGTGAGTTCCTGGTGGTCTTTCACAAGCATCATGTACAGAATACCGAATGAGTTCTGTATGCCGAAAATCGAGCCGTTGCACCATGTAGCAGCAAACACCACGACCCAGCCGAACCCTCCCTCCGGGGGAACGAACCCCGGTCCCGGGTGAGCGCTGGGCGGCGTCGCCGGACGCTTGTCGATGCAACCGGTCTGTATCAGCTGCACCGTGCTGTCCTCCGGGGCGAGTTTACGCTCCGGTTCCTCGTACTCCTGCGGGTCTGTGCGCTCCATCGCAGGGGGAGAGGGTTGTTCAGTGTGTCCGGCCTGCGGTTGAGCGGTCGATTCCTCCGAGTCGGGCATATCACTGGCTGCTCCCGCAGTGTTTTCATTGCTTTCTGGGTGCATCCTATACGGAACGGATGCAAATATGTTTCCCGAAAAACTCTTTTATCATAAACTTCAGAACGAGTGAATAAAAATTAACAAAAATCCAGTCAAGAGTTTGTCAGGGAATTGAAACTAAGTGGAGCCCAGTCAATCTCGTGTCCGTTTGCATGGATGATCACTCATAATCCGATCGATAATGCCCAATTCCTGCGATGAGAGATCACCACCAAACGTCCTGTGAAGAGCAAACAGAGAGCGCGCGCTTTAAACCGAGTCCAAAGCTCTCTGCTCTCGGTTCACATCCCTTTTATCGTGCACCGACTCCTCCTCTATCATTTGTTGAATATTTACACCGGATCCAGGTGGGCTGCTCTGCTCACTTTTGCACTGTTACAGTGTAGCAATTAAACGCTCTAAAAGCAACGACGCTCGTGCAGCGAGAGCCATGATGTGTCTAGCCTATTCATTCAGCGTTCTAAACATACAATACAGCAGTTAAACGTTCTAAACAACGACAACGCGCATTCTGCGAATGTTACAATGAAACAATTACGCGTTCCAAAGAACAATGCGCGTTACAGTGTAGCAGTTCCAGTAAACAATCTCCATTGAACAGCAGCAGATCCCGCTGGAGGAACGGATTTAAAATTCCACCGGCGCAGGATTACGGAAAGAACCGGATACCGGAGACCACCCCCTCCTCTGTGGCTTCAGCGCGTCCCGCAATTGGCCTGAAACAAGGAAGCGCGCGGGGAACTGTATAGATGACGCGTGGGCAACAGATGTACAGTTTTTATAAGTGCCTCCTGGCACATTTACTGCCGAGTCGTCCACTATAACAGATGAAACCAAAAGCGTCCGGTGAGCATTGCGTTTGATTTCACGGCCGGTGCAGATGCATGTGCAGTGGCAAGTGCACGATCCATCAATGCTAGTCATAAATCAGACAGTTCCAGATTATAAATAGGTCAAGGGCATCGTTTTGAACGCTCTCTAGGACCGCGGATGAGAGTTTTGTCGGTGTAGACGGCAGCAGGCGTGGAATCGGTGCATATAGAGGCGTGCTTGGGAAGCCATGAAGGGTTATTATGGTATGGAGGGGGAGGATCCGTGACGCGCTTCCCTGTACAGTAATGCTTCTAATGTGACCAGAGGGACACATCCGATCCACACAACCTTCCATACATATGTGCACTTCCCACATGCAAAAAAATATATACAGCTTCACGGTACATTGTTTACATTAGGCAGATGATTTTATCCAAAACAACATAGAAAGTGTTTGAACTATACGCTTTATTGGTAGGGCTATCTGTGCTTTTGCAGAAATCAGTCTTGCATTGTGCATATGAATATGTATACATGACTTTTGGAAATAAAACACAAACAATGTAGATATGCACTTAATAGGCTGATTATTTGATTGTGTCTTGTATTTTTACATACTGAAACGTATGCCTCCCCTTCACCTGTTTGCTTTGGTTGATTTATCGTGTATTAATCATTCGTGGGTGACTTTGTTAAATCACAGGTGTGTGTGTGTGTGTGTGTGTGTGTGTGTGTGTGTGTGTGTGTGTGTGTGTAGGTAGGCTATCAGCTCCGACCACTAGAGTGCAGCACGGGTCAATATATGAGCCCTGGTGAAACCTAGAACAGGTCACGACCTTTCAAAACAACCTGAATGAATAATGTAAGAGGAAGCGATTATTTGATAGCTCTTTTCCTGACTGGAAAGATAACAGAACACAGTTGCTGTTCTTACATGATTTGTCCAGTAGGAGGTGCCATCCACCAAGAAACTTTTTGTTTGAATTTTATTTGTCTAGCCCAATGGTTTTCAACACTGTTCTGGGGCCCTTAAAACCCCACGAATATCTGGACCTTTATAAGGAAACAGCTAAACGACCAAACCAACATAAAAGTTATAATAGATCAATGATAAATGTTTTTTTTTTTTTTTTTACATGATTACCAATTATTTATATTCACGATTTTATACAGTATTTGTACACCCTTTACATTTTTATTTCAATGTTGTAATTAAATTTTTAATTCAATTTGAAGCAGATTTGTAACGTGACAGTATTAAAGTTTCTTAAGGGTCAAGATCAAATTCTCTGCATCTCCTGCGCTGCATCAAGCCATCCCATAATATCTCTCACCACTTAAATTAATGCACGGCTCAGATTAACTGTACAACATGTGTGCAAACTTCCAATAAAATTATATAGTAATTATTCCATCACAAATAAATCGCTCAATCAAGTGGCTGTGTCTATAGTATTATACACAACATTATAATATTATATACATTCTCATATACATATACAATTTAAAATGTGTATATTATTATTATTTCAAATGATTATTATTGCCCCTGGTTCAGTAATGAACTCTTGTAACAAAGTAGCAGTGGCTGGGACAGATTTTAAGTATCACCTCAAAATGCAATCTAATCCTGTTTACATGAACTAAGCCGCTCGCGAGCAGGTTTAAGCTAACGGACC
Organism: Romanogobio albipinnatus; assembly: GCA_023566225.1. NCBI lineage: Eukaryota > Metazoa > Chordata > Actinopteri > Cypriniformes > Gobionidae > Romanogobio > Romanogobio albipinnatus. Next base: position 44,623,528 of record CM042246.1, on the reverse strand, counting down.
TGTTGCTATGACAGCAAGTCCAGGATGAGCGTAGAAGAACCAAACAATCCAAGATCATGCCAAATCGTCAACAATCAAATCCGGCTAACTGAGTTAGCGAGGTACGAAGAACGGGCCCCTGGAGGCACCCCAGTCCTGCACATTTTGTGTGTCTCCCTTATTTATCACACCTGATTTAACTCATCAGCTATTTAGTAGACACTGCAAGGACTAAATTGGGTGTGTCTGATAAGGGAGACATACAAAACGTGCAGGGCTGGGGTGCCTCCAGGACTAAGGTGGCCAGATTTCTGAAATGGAAACCGGGGACATTTCCTATTTGAGTGGTCAAAATATCACTAAAATCTCATTTGTTATTATCTTTTAATTAAAAAACAGGGACAATACATTTTTTGAATGATTTAGTTGTTATTGTTGTTGTGGGCTCCCTATATTATTTTTAACATTAATAATTATTAGGATTTAGTTTGATTATTAGGATTTTTGGTCTGGATTTAATACTACAATTCAACGCACCCACAAAAACAAAACAAAATGAAACCAGTTAATAATTACCATTAATAGTAATGGTTAATAGTAACCATTGTAAATAACAAGCAGTTCAAAACAATATTAGAGCATGACTTCACAAAAACACATTACAAAAATAAAACCACATATGATAAATAATCATTTTATAATTGTATTTAATATTTTTATTTTCACAAGTTCCTACTATATAGGTTACTTTTTTTTACTGTTTTGTTACGTTTGTGTCTAATTGTTTTGCATTTTAGGCTTATTTTAAAGCTACACTGTGTGATATTTTCCCCCATCTAGCGGTGAAAAGGTATATGACCATCCAGCAAATATTAGTTTCTGTTCCTTCCAATTCCGATTTCATTTTAACTCCTACGGTGGCCGATTTAGTCCAAAATTAACATGGCTTCCAGTTCAATCCAGCAATCCCCCTCTTCACATTCGACACGGTGCCATCGAGTGTTAAAACGCGAAAGGCGAAGCTTGAATTTACGGGTAGTTCCCTCTTTGGCTAATGTACTTTCAAGATGGAGGGGCAACATGGCGACCCCCATTCAAACCCCTTACCCGTATGTATTTTCAATGACATATTATAAACTTACGAGAATACTTTATTACTTGAAAGAAGTAAATATACATTAATGAGCACATATATTTTTGAAAGAACTAAGTGTTTTTAGCTAAGAATAAACAAAAAAAGTTACACAGTGTAGCTTTAAGGAGAAAGTATGTGTATTCTGCTTCTGCACATGTATTTGTTACAAGTGTAATTATTTAGGCTTTTTTATAGTTCAGATGTGTGGTAAATCAATCACTGCTTTGTGACTGCGGAACTCTCAGAGTTATTTGGCGATAATGGCGCTCTGCTCTCGGTTACGTTCTTCATGAAGTAACGTTAGTAGCGGCGTGCGCGTCCAAGTAGAGTCAGCGTAGCTCACAGCGCCATCTGCTGGTGAAAATAATCACTACATGGTGATTGGGCGCTTTTTTGCAATATATCTGAGGGTTGTTTTGAACGAGCTGTAAAACGGAGACATTTCCGGGAACAGCTCCAGTCGGGGACAGAACACCAAAAGCCGGGACTGTCCCCGGAAAACGGGGACGTCTGGTCACCTTATCCTGGACAGGTTTGAAAACCACTGGTCTAGCCAACATACTCTTCAAACTTTATTAGGGTACTATGGTGTTATCAAAATCCCAAAATCAAGATTGGGGCCTTAAATTATCCCAGCAGACACAGGATGTAGATGCTGGTGTAATGTTGGTTCAAAATTAAAGTTTGTTTGACGTCAAGCTCCAACGTTGGGCAGACATCGAATTATGGTTGGAATAAACACCAAAACAAAAAAGTACAAAAAGGTGAAATGCATGGCAGTCAAGTCAAGTCACCTTTATTTATATAGCGCTTTTTACAATGCAGATTGTTTCAAAGCAGCTTCACAGTGTTAACAGGAAAATAATGCAACAGAATTTTATTTGGCTGTACAGACGCTTTGGAGAAAACAGTGATATCATCCAGCTCAGTTCAGTTCTCATATAGTGTCAATGTGGGTGGATCAGTAATATAGTTGAATATTTAGTGTCCCCAACTAAGCAAGCCAAAAGCCAAAGGAAACAGAGGCGATGGTGGCAAGGAACCCAAACTCCATCAGGTGACAGAATGGAGAAAAAACCTTGGGAGAAACCAGGCTCCGTTGGGGTGCCAGTTCTCCTCTGGTCAACGAACAAACAGTGAATGATTATGATTCCGACAACATTACAGTTCAGAAGTCAAATTAGATCGGAACATTCAATCCATCGGGTAGTCGTGGCCTAATGGTTAGAGAGTCGGACTTATAACTCGAAGGTTGCGGGTTCGAGTCTCAGGTCTGGCAGGAATTGTCGGTGGGGGGAGTGAATAACCAGCGCTCTCCTCCACCCTCAATACCATGACTGAGGTAAGACCCTTGGGATTCAGCAAGGCACTGAACCCCTAACTGCTCCCTGGGTACCTCAGCAATATGGCTGCCCACTGTCTGGGTGTGTGTGAGGAACAGTGATGCCAGGGTCAATGTATAAACAACCCGCACCCGACCAACGTTTTCAACTAACTCGGACCGCAAAAAAAAGAAGAAAATATTGAACCCGACCCGCTTCCTGACCCGCATTTTTTAAAAGTAGTAAATGCTCATCGTAGCGTCATTTGGGCCATTGAAAAAATGTTTCAGGCCCTGACGTGGTGCGCTCAGAGGTGCAGCAGCGAGAGCAGGCAGATCTTGTGGCAGCCCATAATTTTCCATTTCAGCTGTCTAGAAGCATATTATTGATGAACGCGATGTTTATGTTTCGACCCTGCTTGAAGAATTCATCAGCAGGTCAACTGAGAGAAGGCCCACTTTTGGAAAAGTGTAAAAGCCCTTAGGAGCGCAAACTGTTCTTTTTCTGAATGCTGTATGATATAGCCTAGTGTTATGTAATACAGGCTTGATTTATTCATTTATTTCGTTTAACTTTCTTAACAATTAAGATGCTGCATGTGTTTATCCAGTCTAATTGAAGTGTGCGTCTCTCCCCCGACTTTCCCAACAAAAATCCCGCCCCCTCTCAGAAAATACATAAAACTGATTTTACTGAGCTATATGCATTTAAAAGTAGCCTATTAAAATGGTACAATGGCATTGCTCAGTTCAACGTTTTGGGAAATCGGGCATTTTGTCCCGCGTCAGCATTTATTCAAAAGTTAATAACGCTCAAAATTCAAAAGGGAAATAAGGATTTATTGACAACCCAACCGACCGTGACCCGAATATCATTCAAAATATTTTTGGATGACTCGTAACCGCGGGTGACCGCGGGCACTCGCTCATTTTGGATCAACCCGCGCATCACTGGTGAGGACCCTATTGGAATTGCTCAGCCTATTATTATTATTCTTCTCCCAAATGAATCGCTTTTTTGAGGGCCTAAATATGCTCAAAAACTCAACTTTTAAACTTTGCATGTGTCAAAAGTGGTGAAAATGTACAACTGATGGATTTCAGAATTAGGCGTGGCAAAATGGCTCTATAGCGCCACCTACAAAATTTCAATTAAGCACCGTTTGAGCTACGTTTCACGTACGAGTATGAAATTCAGTACAAACATGTAAGAGCCCAATACCTACAAAAAAGTCCCTGGGTGCAAAATCTGAAAACCCAACAGAAAGTGAGTTATTTAGAATTTCCTCAGCAAAATTTTTGCAGTTTTTGCCATTTTTAGACATTGTACTTTAAAGGTCCCGTTCTTTGTGTTTTTTTGAAGCTTTGATTGTGTTTACAGTGTGCAATATAACATGTGTTCATGTTTCGCGTGTAAAAAAACACAGTATTTTTCACACAATTTACTTATCTGTACACCGCTGTTTTCACTGTCCTAAAAACGTCTGATGACTTCCTTGTTCTATGAAGTCCCTCCTTCAGAAATACGTAACGAGTTCTGATTGTGCCAGCGGTTCCCGTGTTGTGATTTGACCGCAGCTTAGCACACGTGGCACGGAAAGGTCACGCCTCTTAACGGGAGATGTATGCGCTCAATGATCTCTACAGCGTCCCTGGGAAAGCCAAACAAAGGTGATTTGACTCCGGGATGAAAATAACAGCGTCTCGACGACATGGCGACAAACAGTCAAAGCAACAATTCCTTTTCTCCACGCGACACTTCCTCTTCTCCACGTGGGACAGCAACAAGACCACGCCCCCTTTTTCTCGTATTCTTGTGGGCGGAGGTTAGTCTGTTCTACTGTTAGGAAGTACCAGGATGTAGTTCAAGCCGGCCGTTCGCTGTAGGCTTTGAAAGGGAACTTCTGTTAAATAAAATATCTCGCTTGGCATTGAACTGTGAGCTTTATAATTTTACAGGTATTATTTATGCTCTAACAGCAACATTACACACTAACTAAAGTTTGAACAATGGGATCACGAAGAACGGGACCTTTAACAAACTCCTCCTCCGCCAAACATTTTCCAAGTTTCTGTGTTTTCACTGTTAGGCGCTAAGGGGCGCTATTACGCATCTTCTGAATGAGTACAGAATCTTCTGATCAAAACACAGATGAGGAAGACGCAAAAAAACAAGTGATCGTATGTAAGCAGATGCATATGTAAAATAACGCGATCATCAGCATTAAACATCATATCAATCAAAACTGCCTAATGTTACTGAGTGAAATGTCGACCCAGGACGAGCTCTAGGACTCGATCTACTCCATCTGTGTTTGATCATCACTATGAATCTGATCTGGATGTAGTCTTTGATTTTGTGATTTTCTCTGCTTTTTGTTCAAAATGTTGCTTTTTTTAATGAAACTTACCCATATTGATGTTGTTGTTGTTTAAAAGCAGAGGGTCTGCTATCATACAAAAAAATATTCTATGGGCCATAACATGTTTGTCAAAATGATCAAAAACCCTGGCAGTGGCTGCTAACTTTTAAAAAAAAGAATGCTACACTGTAAAAATAATTAAGGTTGTACAACAAAAAAAATCTTAGTACCAATTTCCCCTAGCTTTTTTTTCTGTTGATTCAACTTTTGTAAATGACAGTTATAGGAACTGAAAATAAGTTGTCTGTGACATAAAAAATGTTTAGTTGAGTCAACTTGACATTATTTGTTTTCTGGAGATATGCAATTCTGTAACAAATATTTTGTAGTTGAGCCAATTCAAGAAATGTTGTCCAATGGAAACAGAAGTTCTTAAGAATGAACAGGTTTAAATCAAGATCGTTTAAATCATGAGTGTTTCCTTTGGTTGGGCAGTTAGCCTCTTTGTGTGAGTTTGTGGCCTTTTCAACAGTGTTTAGCAAAACACATAATTTGTTGCTAAGAAAGAAACCAAGATGATCAAGTTTTCACCCTCATAAAGTCTAATAAATCAATAAACTCATTTCTGACCAATGTTTTACAATATTTAGCCAGCAAAACATTTTTGCAGCAGATCAGACATTCTGAATTTAAAATACATTACGGGCAACAACAAAAAAAAAAAGTATTTTGCCACACACAGAGATCAAGAATCAGCATTTGACTCTCAACAATGGTGACTTGCTTCATGCCGCAATGCATGCTGGGAGCCCAGGTCCCCAGGTGAAACATGTCACCATTGTTGAGATTAATATGCTGATTCTTGATGTCTGTCTGTGTGTGTGTTTAAAAATAAGTTCCCCCAATGTATTTAAAAATCAAAATTCAGAATGACTGATCTACTGCATAAAACTTTTGTTGGTAAATATATTATTCACAAATAATCACTTTTAATCAGGAATTAAGTAGTAAACTACTCCCCTTTATACATGGATTTCTCGGCGACGTCATCACTGCTTGCGCACGCAACCGAGAGGCAGAAAGAAGAGACCTCGCGTGTTGTAGGTTAGCAGCGGCGTGTCTGAAAGTCAAAATGCCAAGGAGTTGCTGCGTGGTTAATTGTACCAACAGAGCCAGTGCTTATTAATAACTGTATCTGTGATGTTTGATTAATTGATTACATTACTAGCCTGACATGATCATTCATACATGTATCACAGCAACACTGCAAAATTAAAGACAGACAAACAGATCCAACTAAAATCACGTTTTATTGAGTCAGCAGTTATATACAAACAATAAGGAAAGCTTCAATACTTAAGGTTGTTGCAGTAGCGGACCAGCTCAGCGATCTGTCTTTCTGCCTCCAGGATGCGCACGCACCCTGTAATGTTTGTAAACAGGAAACCCGTGTATAATGTTGTTATCTAGATCAGCCATTCCCAAACTGTGGTCCGTGAGGGTACTGCAGGTGGTCCGTGGAAAGGCAAAATAAAATATTTTTTTACCTTCATTTTACCAGGAAATTCCCATAAAAATAAAAAGTAAAAATAATATGTAGGCCTATATTGATATAAAATTTAAATTAAATTGTCAAGTCATTGTGTGATTACTAAAATAGGCTAGTGGCGCTCGGCCGTGACATTCAAGTTCAGTGCCTCACTTTTTGAGGACTTGTAAATTTTAAATAATAACTCTAATAATCCCCTAAATTTGCCAAAGGTTTTGAAATGTTGACTATATCCAAGTGTTCTTATTACTGTATAGATTTCATACTCCATTGCAAAATAAGCCCGTTGTTTAAATGAACCTGATTATGCACTTCAGTAAATAAATAAAATAAATATGTGGCAGATTGTATACAGTAAACTTTCTTTTAACAAGCCTGTTTTACTGATGTGATGACCAGTTATAGTTTTAGTGCTAGTAAGCCTATAGGTGCGGATCAATTCAGGTAGGTCTGTGTGTAGACATATATTTTATTATGTGTATTATGAGGTGGTCCGCGAAATTTCTTGATTACAACTAGTGGTCCACACACACAAAAAGTTTGAAAACCCCTGATCTAGATCACCTGATCATTGGGAAATTAGTACTAAGATTTTTTTTGTTGTACGAGATTTTTACAAAAAAAAACACCCTGGAGCCAGGCCTGGGGTTGGGGCTCGTATGCGAGCGCCTGGTGGTCGGGCATTCCCCCACGGGTTCCGGCCGGGCTCAGCCCAAAGGAGCGACGTGGGGACACCTTCCCGTGGGCCCACCACTCACGGGAGGGGCCGTAAGGGGCCGGTGCAAAGTGAATCGGGCAGCAGTCGAAGGCGGGGGCCTAGACGACCCGATCCCTGGACACGGAAACTGGCTCTTGGGACATGGAATGTCACCTCGCTGGCGGGGAAAGAGCCTGAGATTGTGCGTGAGGTTGAGAGGTTCCGACTAGAGGTAGTCGGAATCACCTCCACGCACGGCTTGGGCTGTGGAACCACACTCCTCGAGAGAGGATGGACTCTTCACCACTCTGGAGTTGCCCATGGTGAGAGGCGGCGGGCTGGTGTGGGTTTGCTTATAGCCCCCCAGCTCTGCCGCTATGTGTTGGAGTTTACCCCGGTGAACGAGAGGGTCGTTTCCCTGCGCCTTCGGCTCGGGGATAGGTCTCTCACTGTTGTGTGTGCCTACGGGCCGAACAGCAGTGCAGAGTACCCGATCTTATTGGTGTCCCTGGGAGGGGTGCTGGAAAGTGCTCCGACTGGGGACTCCGTAATTCTACTGGGGGACTTCAATGCCCACGTGGGCAATGACAGTGAAACCTGGAGGGGCGTGATTGGGAGGAACGCCCCCCCTGATCTGAACCCGAGTGGTGTTCAGTTATTGGACTTCTGTGCTAGTTACAGTTTGTCCATAACGAACACCATGTTCAAGCATAAGGGTGTCCATCAGTGCACATGGCACCAGGACATCCTAGGTCGTAGGTCAATGATCGACTTTGTGGTCGTTTCATCTGACCTGCGGCCGTATGTCTTGGACACTCGGGTGAAGAGAGGCGCGGAGCTGTCAACTGATCACCACCTGGTGGTGAGTTGGATCCGATGGCGGGGGAGGAAGCTGGATAGACTCGGTAGACCCAAACGTACTGTGAGGGTCTGCTGGGAACGTTTGGCCGAGTCTCCTGTCAGAGAGATCTTCAACTCCTGCCTCAGGCAGAGCTTCGACCGGATCCCGAGGGAGGCTGGAGATATTGAGTCCGAGTGGACCATGTTCTCCACTTCCATTTTCAAAGCGGCTGCTCGGAGCTGTGGACGCAAGGTCTCCGGTGCCTGTCGAGGCGGCAATCCCCGAACCCGGTGGTGGACACCGGAAGTAAGGGATGCCGTCAAGCTGAAGAAGGAGTCCTATCGAGCCTGGCTGGCTTGTGGGACTCCTGAGGCAGCTGACAGATACCGGCAGGCTAAACGGACTGCAGCCCGGGTGGTTGTGGAGGCAAAAACTCGGGCCTGGGAGGAGTTCGGTGAGGCCATGGAAAAGGACTATCGGCTGGCCTTGAAGAGATTCTGGCAAACCGTCCGGCGCCTCAGGAGGGGGAAGCAGTGCCCTACCAACGCTGTTTACAGTGGCGATGGGCGGCTGTTGACCTCAACTGGGGATGTTGTCGGACGGTGGAAGGAATACTTTGAGGATCTCCTCAATCCCGCCGTCACGTCTTCCATTGAGGAAGCAGAGGCTGGGGGCTCAGAGGAGGACTCGTCCATCACCCAAGCTGAAGTCACCGAGGTGGTCAAGAAACTCCTCGGTGGCAAGGCACCGGGGGTGAATGAGATCCGCCCTGAGTACCTCAAGTCTCTGGATGTTGTGGGGCTGTCTTGGCTGACACGCCTCTGCAGCATCGCGTGGCGGTCGGGGACAGTGCCTCTGGGATGGCAGACCGGGGTGGTGGTCCCTCTTTTTAAGAAGGGGGACCGGAGGGTGTGTTCCAACTATAGGGGGATCACACTTCTCAGCCTCCCCGGGAAAGTCTATGCCAGGGTACTGGAGAGGAGAATTCGGGCCGATAGTGGAACCTCGGATTCAGGAGGAACAGTGTGGTTTTTGTCCCGGTTGTGGAACACTGGACCAGCTCTATACCCTCTATAGGGTGCTGTAGGGTTCATGGGAGTTTGCCCAACCAGTCCACATTTGTTTTGTGGATTTGGAGAAGGCATTCGACTGTGTCCCTCGCGGTGTCCTGTGGAGGGTGCTCTGGGAATATGGGGTCCGGGGTCCTTTGCTGAGGGCTGTCCGGTCCCTGTATGACCGAAGCAGGAGTTTGGTCCGCATTGCCGGCAGTAAGTCAGACTTGTTCCCGGTGCATGTTGGACTCCGGCAGGGCTGAATTAGCCGTATAGACCAAAACCACAATTTGTACCAGGCTGTAAGCATGTTTTTTCTGCTGTAAAGTTGGGCATTTTAACATGGGGCTCAATGAGATTTTGCTTCTGGAACCTGTCTCTAGTGGCAAGTCGATGAATTGCCGTTTAAGTCACTTCCGTATTGACTTCAAGAGAAATTCGGGGAAGTTGCCGCTTGGGTCAACGTTTTTTATCAGTTTTATTTTGATAAACATGACAATATAACATTGCGACTACATGAAAAGAGGTTTTACCGTTATAAAAAAACTGATTTGTGAGCATTAGTGAAACTGAAGGTGTCCGAATAAACACGAAACACACGTGATCACTGAGTGCCCATGCAGCCGCTTTGGAGAATCTGCGCAGAATGAACCCGCCGGCAGGTACTCTTGAATCGCTCTAGCGGCACTTTGTTGACATACGTCAAAGTCATGTGGTGTCTGCGCTGTCTCAAGTCGGACACAATTGCTAACCAGCATGCACTACTTAAAGTCAGCTGTCGATCAGTCTGTGCAGCGCTGCATGAAGTTGAACAAGCCAAATGGCAGAGCGACCGAGGCAGAGTCGAAGAGGTGGAGGGACGAAATGCAGCTGAAGTCCCGGATGTCCATGGTGCTGGTAGAGCGATGACTGACCTAGGCAGAGCCTCATCTGGAGGGACGAGGACATTGTAGGAACCAAACCAATCAATGAAATGAAGCACAGGTGTAACTGAATCAGTAACCAAGTCAACAGACATGATAATTAACACAGGCAGGAAGAAAACATGTACCAAACACAGGAAAACTGAACTCAACCCTGAGAGACGCATTCACCGCCCAGAGTGTTAACAGAGACAATTAGCCCTGGTCTCCCCTATATAGTGAGCAAAAGCAGGTTCTACACATTGTCAATGTTCAGACAGTGAATATGTATGTTTTGTCTTCCTGATCAAACACTTAGACACACAGTGTTCACCCGACATGACCGTGCATGCCGGACACATTTTTTCACCATGATAGTGTGACTCGTGTCTCTGTCTGAGAGATGTTTCTGAGTCAGGATGTGGGAAGGCAAGATTTGACAATCTCACTGTCATCTCCAGCACCACGGCATCTACAGCCCTGCTGGAAAAGCCTTGTAATATGGACAATACTTACAGTTTACTTTTGAGTTTTGTAATTCGCAGGGTGATTCTTAAAATATATTCTGGTATAGCATTGATCCACTGGAGGCAAACTTTAAGAACCCAAGTGCAGTTTTATTACAATAATCCAGACATGATCAAGCATAGAACAAAAGCATGGTGTGACGTAGTATAGCGTAACGTAGCATAGCAAACATGGCATGGAGAACACTCACCAACAGTGGTTACACGAACAATACAAGACAAAAGCCCTATTGGACAGTAATTGTTTCTCATGTGGAAGTCCGTAAAAATAAATTTGCATGCCACCTCAGTGATAAAACTTGTGCAGTCGGATGGGGATTTATTCACGTTTTGTGATCCTGCAAACCAAGGAACCTGCTCACGGGGTCAATAACATGTTTGTATGCTGTATCAAAATAAAATGTTATATGCTCGGTAACTATAATAATAATAAATACCTATTTAATTTAATAATAGGAAAATAATATCCTAATTATTTAAATCAGTTTAAAAATAGAAAAATATATAGACGCACATTAGTTCAAATGATTTTCTGTCTTGTACTTTATCTCAAAATAAAGGATGTAATTTTATTCCACATGAAAATGATAAAGTTAATACAGCTTCTTATGTACATGAGGTAAACATAATGCTGCTGGTTATTTTAACATATAGGCTATAATTGCTATAATAACGGCCCATTTCAAATGTTTACGTGCTTTTATTTAAATGTTATATTGCTCTTGTAAATACTTGCCAGCATTTCAGTAATAAAAGTGTCGGCTAGAATGCATCTAAATTACAGCGAAGCACAACCGTACGGTGCTCTGCAGTGGTCAAAAAGGATAGAAACAGTGAATTTTGAAGTTACATATTATTGAAAACTCAGAGATGTGGTTTCGGACGGCAATTAAATCACCACATGACCTTGGTGTTTGTCAAAAAATGCTAGGTAATTCGGCCAGGGGTTTTTACACGAGTTGTGGGAGAAAAACACTGACAATCAAGGCAATGAACCAATGACAACATGACACAAGAGACTAGGGAAGCATATGACATGATCACATGACAAACCAGAGCCATGACAGTGAACATGACAAAATAAGAACATGAAACATGAACATGAAACAAAACCAAACCTCTAGACATTACATCAGGAATAATCAAATATACATAAGTTAAAGACTACCATGATGTATATATATTTTTACAAAATATATTAGTTTGATTATATGAATACATTAATATATTAATATAAAATAAACAAATATAGATTCATTTATATGATAATGTAAACATTTATATTATAATAAATTATTATTATTTTTCACATTAAAGTAGTGAGAATACAGGTTTTTATCATTATGGTAGGGAGAACTCGGTGGCAATATGTGCGTTAATGTTATGAAAACAGTGCAAAAAATTATAATGGTTCCACAATGTGGCTTAAACAAAATATTATATCTAGTAACACTTTACAATAAGGTTCCAATTGTTAACATTAGTTCTCTTACGAGAGGTTCTCTCGTATTGCGTAAGTTCCTTACGCTACAGGGAAAGTATTCTTTCTTCGAGATTTCTGAAAAACCCAAAATTATCCTTAATTTTGTAACATTGTCAATGCAGTGCGGCAGCCTGGCAGACCATAGCAGGCTATTCCAGCGTGCTATTGGCTGCTCTGCTGGCAACTGCAGCAGCCTATCGGTGAGCCCGCGTGACGTGGCGACCAATGAAGGCGCTTCGCGCCCACCTGGCTTCATTTGCCTACAGGTGGGGCGTGGCCACGTGTATATAAGCAGGGCTCACGGGCTGCTTATTCGATTTTCTTTTCTTCAGCGAAGCCCTTCGCATCGCTGGATCTGGAACCCGCCGCCGTGATCGTGCAGACGAGCAAGCAGAGGACAGCGCCTGAAGACGCCGGCAGCATCGCGCCACCTTCAGCCATCCGTGCCTGCTCTGCTATCCGGCAGCCCATATCCTTTTTCACGCTCAAGTGTTGTCGCCGCTGCGTCACACTTTCTCAAAAGAGCCGAGCGTTTGTTCCAAAATGTCTCGTTCCACCTGCGGCTCGTGTCACGCGCAGCTCAGTTCCGGGGACCGCCATGTGATCTGCGCTCTCTGCCTGGGCCGTGATCACGCCGCCGCCGCACTTCTCGCCGGCGGATGCCCGGAGTGCGAGGAACTGACGATGTCGACCCTGCGGGCTCGACTCGATCAGTTCGATGACGACATCCCTCCAGTCCCTGCTAAGCCGCGCAGAAAGAAGCGCCGCTCGCAGCGGGCACCGGAGTTCGCTGAGAGAAGCTCGCCGGAACCCTTCCCGCCCGCTTCACTCTCGACTTCCCCGCCCCCACCCCAGGCCACCATTTCTGTTGCCGCCTCCGGGGATGAGGCGGATGCGGCCGCGGAACGCGCCGACAGCTGCTCCATCATGGCTTCCGACAGCGAGGAATGGTCTTCCACGACCTCTTCAGTCCGGGGCTCCGGACGCTCTCGAGCGGGTGAGGACGCCGAACTGTTGCGCCTTCTCACCCGGGCTGTCGAGCAGCTAGGCCTCGAATGGGCCCTGCCCAAGGTGGCAGCGCCGAATCGACTTGACGGATGCTTCCTAAACAGTCGCCGCCGTGCGCCCACCTCCAGGACTGCACCTTTTCTGCCAGAGCTTCACGAGGAGCTCGCGAAGTCCTGGAATGCGTCATTCTCCGCGAGGGTCTCGTCTCAGGCTTCTTCGACGCTCTCACAAGTTGACGGCGCGGCTGAGAAAGGCTACAATGCTATCCCTCCGGTGGAAGAGGCGGTCGCAGCGCACCTTTGCCCGCCTTCTGGTTGGCGCTCAAAGGCTGCCCTCCCGTCTAAGGCCTGCAGAGTGACGTCATCGCTGATCGGCCGCGCTTTCGCTGCCTCCGGTCAAGCTGCATCTGCTCTGCACTCTATGGCCGTGCTGCAAATCCTCCAAGCCAATCTCCTCCGCGACTTGGACGGAAAAAGCTGTGACGCTGAGTTGATCACGGATTTGCGAAGCGCGACGGATCTCTCCCTTCGCGCTACCAAGACCGCAGCACAGGCCCTCGGACGCTCTATGGCCTCCCTCACGGTAGCTGAGCGCCACCTCTGGCTCACACTCGCGGACATGCGAGAAACAGAGCGCGCGGCCTTTCTAAACGCCCCGCTCTCCCCATCTGGGCTTTTCGGACCAGCGGTCAAGGGGATCGTCGATCGTTTCTCTGAAGTGCAGAAAACGACTCAGGCCATGAACCTCTTCCTGCCTCGACGCCCCGGCGCTAGCAATAGCTCCGTTGCTCGCCGTCCTCGCAACCAGCCAGCACCGAGCTCCGCGCAGCGCGGCCCCCTTCGTCTCAGCGAAGACCGAGCGGCCGCCCCAGATCGCGCTCTTCCAGCCGTGGTAAGCCGCCTCCACCTCGGGGCCCCCGGCCTAGGATCGCGCTGAAGTCCGAGCCTCCAAAGTCCTCCTAGCCAGAGGCAAGAAACGACGGTTAAGTCCCGCCGCGGCCGGACCACCGTCAAAACTCTCTTTCCTGTCAGCCCCCACCTGTTCTTATTTCTGGTTGCACGGCTCACACCGTATGTGTTTCAAATGCAGTAAATGTGCCCACTTTTCTGTGTTCACCCCTGCACACAAGCACTATAAACCCCGTGTCCCCCACTCACATAAAGCGGCCACCGGCCACTCGAGTGCTAGAGTTAGGTCACGTGTCCGCTTGTTTGCGCCCACGACTAACCACCACACGCGCTGTCACACAGCCACTCTTAACCGGTCATGTTCCACGCGTAAGAGTTGTGCCCGCTCAAACGCGCTCACACATTTTCGCGAACATTATGCCTCAGGCGCAACGCGCCGCGCCACACACCATTTGTTCTCCGCCCAAGGTGGCCGGAGCGATGAGTGTAAGGCCACACACAAGCCACTCCCCGCTCGAAGCGGCAGAGATACAGTGTGTAGGGCGACCAGCCATCGCGAGCGATCGGCTGGCCCACAGCACAGAGAGCGCGCGCACTGCGCCCGCCCCTCCTATACAGGCCGTCAAACCCGCGAAGCGCGGCGTTTCGAGCCCGGAGGCCGTTCTATTCCGTGTGGCACACGCGAGAGCGTGGGAAGCCATTCCAGGTGTATCAGAATGGGTGCTGAAAACAGTGAAGCACGGCTACACTCTGCAGTTCGCTCGCCGCTCTCCGCGCTTCTGTGCGCGTACGGAGACGAGAGTGAGCGAGGAAGTAGCACATCTACTTCGAGCAGAAATAGCCACGCTGCTGTGCAAAGGGGCTATAGAACCGGTTCCCCATTCTATGAGCGAGTCAGGCTTTTACAGCCGGTATTTTCTCGTGCCAAAAAGGGATGGGTCGCTCAGACCGATTCTGGATCTGAGGCGTCTGAACAAAGCTCTTATGAGAAGATCGTTCAAGATGCTCACGACCAAGCAGATCCTCGCGCATATTCGCCCGAGAGAATTTCCCTAGATTTGAAAGATGCATATTTTCAAATCAAGATAACGCCGCGTCACAGGCCATTCTTACGATTCGCTTCGACGGCCAGGCTTATCAATACACCGTCCTTCCGTTCGGCCTGTCACTAGCACCCCGTACATCTACGAAGTGCATGGACGCGGCCCTCGCTCCTCTGAGAAGTCGAGGGATGCGAGTGTTGAACTATCTGGACGACTGGCTCATCCTGGCGCAGTCAGAGGCCGAGCTCCTCGCCCACAGGGCAATGCTGCTCAGCCATCTGGACAGCCTGGGGCTCACGGTCAATTAGCTCATTAGTGCCCACGCAATCAACCTCATTTCTGGGTTTGAATCTGGACACTGTGGCAATGTCAGCCCGCCTGTCACCCCAACGCGCGCGCCAAGTTCGGCGCATGGCTGCGTACTTCCGGCCGGGCAAAATCGCACCTCTCAAGCTCTTTCAGAGGATGCTGGGACATATGGCCTCAGCTGCAGCTGTGCTCCAGCTGGGCTTAATGCGCATGCGGCCGCTGCAATGCTGGTTAAACGCCCGAGTGCCTCACAGAGCCTGGGCGTCCGGAGGCTTCAGGATCAGAGTGACTCAGGGCTGCGTTTCAGCCCTAGAGCCCTGGTTAGTAGCCGACTGGTACCAGAGGGGAGTGACGATGGGAGCCATCTCACACCGCAAGGTCATCTCGACGGACGCCTCCACCACGGGTTGGGGCGCCGTTTTCGAGGGCAGATCGGCCTCGGGCCTCTGGTCGAGCGAGGAAAGACTCCTACACGTAAACTGTTTGGAGATGATAGCGGTAGAGAACGCGCTCAAGCAGTTTCTCCCGCTTATACGAGGACACCATGTGTTGGTCCGGTCGGACAATACCACGGTGGTGTCCTACGTGAACCGGCAGGGCGGTGTCAGGTCCAGGTGTCTGGGCTATCTGACAGAACGCCTACTCGTGTGGCCTACTCGCTCGCTGAGAGCTGCGCACGTACCGGGCCACCTCAATGTGGGCCCGGACAAGCTGTCCAGGGGCCTCATTCTCCCAGGAGAATGGTCCCTGCACCCCCAGACAGTCCAGCTGGTATGGCGCCTATTCGGCAGAGCGGAGCTCGACCTCTTTGCAACAAAAGAGAACGCCCGCTGCCCGAGGTTTCTGTCCAAAAGCGAGGATGCGCTGTCCCAATTTTGGCCCAGCCTCCCGCTGTATGCTTTCCCGCCGATTTCCCTATTGCCCCAGGTCATAGCGAAAATCAGGGAGACGCGCCGCCCGGTGCTCCTTATAGTGCCGTGCTGGGAGAACCAGATTTGGTACCCAGAGCTGGTGAAGCTGTCGCACTCACCCCCCTGGCCAGTTCCGCTGAGAGCAGACCTCCTCTCTCAAGCAGGAGGGTCAGTTTGGCATCCCCATCCAGAGCAATGGTCTCTGCATGTATGGGTGACCAACGGATACCCGTTGACCTGCCCGAAGGGGTTATGAACACGATTTCACACTCTAGAGCCCCCTCGACGAGGCGGTTATATAGTTCTAAGTGGTCGGTGTTCACTGAGTGGTGTGTTTCCAAGGGATTGGACCCACAGCAATGTGGGGTCCAGCGGGTGCTCTCCTTCCTCCAAGAGCTTTTGGAACTGGGCAGGTCCCCTTCCACGCTCAAAGTGTATGTGGCGGCTATAGCAGCGTTCGCTCAGACGACGCTAGGTAGCACGCTAGGAAGGAACGAGCTCATCATCCGTTTCCTCAGAGGAGCCAGACGGATGAATCCCCCGCGGCCCCCATCGGTTCCTATATGGGATCTGGCCTTGGTCCTAGAGGCCCTGAAGGCCCATCCTTTTGAACCGCTCGAGACTGTGGAACCAAGGTTCCTTTCGCTAAAAACCGCATTCCTGATAGCTCTGGCTTCAGTGAAACGCGTGGGGGATCTACACGCGCTCTCAGTGAGCCCGACGTGTATGGAGTTCGGTCCTAATGACTCTAAGGTCATTCTCAGACCGAGGCATGGTTATGTCCCCAAAGCGATCGGCACTCCCTTCAGGGCGCAGATTATCTCCCTCTCGGCTCTGCCAGCATCCGACGAGGGGGACGGTGGCAATATCCTCTGCCCTGTCAGGGCATTGAGGGTTTATGTCACACGCTCCGCCGCCTTCAGGCGTTCTGAGCAGCTATTTGTTTCGTTTGGTGGGCGCACTAAAGGTCTCGCCTCCTCGAAACAGACCCTGTCCAGGTGGATAGTGGACGCGATTGCAACTGCATACGCTTCCAAACACCTGCAGTGCCCGCTAGGTGTCAGAGCACACTCCACCAGAGGCATGGCCTCTTCGTGGGCTTGGGCCAGAGGGATTTCCATCCACGATATCTGTATGGCGGCAGGCTGGGCCTCCCCGTCTACGTTCGTGAGATTTTACAATCTGGAAGTTCCTGCCTTACAGGCGAAAGTGTTATCAGTTCAATAGGGCTGTTGGTCCTGCCCAGTGATTCTGCGCAGACATAGCTCACATACTGGTAGTAAGTTCGGTACTAGGCTCATGTGAATTTGAAGGAGACCGGCGGTGCCGTTTTCCTCATTTACGAGACGAGCTGTTGTGAGCTTGAAGGTGACCGGCGGTGCCGTTACCTCACTCATATAACAAAATATTGTGAATTTGAAGGCGACCGGCGTTGCCGTTCCCTCATTCATGAGACAAGGTGTGGTGAATTTGAAGGAGACCGGCAGGTGCCGTTCCCTCATTCATGGGACAGGGTGTTGTAACCACCCGTTGTAACCACCCGTCAGTTCGAATGAAGTGTCTGTAGATGTGGTGGCCCGTTTTCCTTACCGGCCACCCTGCCCGAGCAGTGTTATGGTCCCCGGTTCCCTGGGATACATATGCTGTACGCGAGGCGCGCACGGCGTTGACAATATGTTCCCGTAGCGTAAGGAACTTACGCAATATGAGAGAACCTCTCGTAAGAGAACGATACTCGGTTACTTAAAGTAACCTCGGTTCTCTCTAGAAGAGGGAATGAGTATTGCGTTCCTTGCCGTGCGCCCCGCGGGCTTTTACGCTTCAGAACTACGAAAACCGAATAAGCAGCCCGTGAGCCCTGCTTATATACACGTGGCCACGCCCCACCTGTAGGCAAATGAAGCCAGGTGGGCGCGAAGCGCCTTCATTGGTCGCCACGTCACGCGGGCTCACCGATAGGCTGCTGCAGTTGCCAGCAGAGCAGCCAATAGCACGCTGGAATAGCCTGCTATGGTCTGCCAGGCTGCCGCACTGCGTTGACAATGTTACAAAATTAAGGATAATTTTGGGTTTTTCAGAAATCTCGAAGAAAGAATACTTTCCCCGTAGCGTAAGGAACTTACGCAATACTCGTTCCCTCTTCTAGAGAGAACCGAGGTTACGTTAAGTAACCGAGTATCGTTACTAGTAACATGAATGAAGAATGAAAAATACTTCTAAAGCATTTCTTGATCTTAGTTAATGTACATTTACATTTTTTAAATCAAAAGTTATATCTGTTTATATCAGTTATTGCCAACCCGATCTCACGGCAATTCGTACGTATTTTACGAGGTGGCTAATTCATACAAATTTGTACGACCTTACTAGAACGAATTTGTAAGATTTTTGCTAAATCGTACGTATTTGACGAGTTGCAAAAAATTAGTAATTCGTACAAATTACCTACCACAAACCCCGCCCCTAAACCTACCCTTCACTGGGGTTTAGACAAAACGTACACATTTGTACGAGTAAGGTCATACAAATTCGTACAAATTAGCCACCTCGTAAAATACGTACGAATTGGTCGTAAGATTGCGTTGGTTGTTGCACTGACATGAACAACTGTATCTTTATTAACTAGCATTGACAAAGGTTAATAAATGCTGTAAAAATATATTTTTAGATGGTTAGTTCATGTTAACTAATGCATTAAGTAACATTAACAAATGAGACCTTGTTGTAAAGTGTTACCTAATAGCTTCTGTGTTCTACTTCTTCTTTTGATTTTGGGATGATGTGACTTTAAATTTGTCCTTGTGTCGTGAGATTCACCTGAATGTATATGTGCATGTATTTGGCTCTTTGTAAAGGTATCTGCTCAACAGTGAACAAGTCTTATCGCTCTTGAAAGGTATGAAAGCCCTCACAGCAAACATGACCATATAAGGATGGGTTTCCTCTTCCCCTCCTCCTGGAGCAACAATGGGGGTCAATAGAAATTAATATCAGCCATCTTGTTCTCTCTCTTTCTGTCATGGATCATGCTCTGCTGGACATATACAATTATATAGATGAGAGGAATGTGTACGGAGCAAATAATGAGCTGAGATGTTGTACACTGCAGCTTTTGTAATAAAAAGGGCAGTTCAACCAAAAGGAACTTATTTTAGTCAGTATGTACTCTCGTGTGTTTCCAAACCCACAATACATTATTATTCACAAATAATTACAAAGAAACGGCAAGTAACACATTGAATTACAGTTTTTAGTTTTTTTTGCTAGGACACATTTCTCAATGCTAAGGTCACTTTTTCAAAACCATAACCAACACTCACTTCCACATTCAAAATGCACTAAGCCATTCAGCCATTCAACACTAGGTTTTCACCCAACAAACATACTTTGTCACTCATAAAAGAACATGTAGCATTTAGGGATGCACTGATATAAAAATTTTGTCCGATTCCGATTTATATTTGAAAGCTGATGACCGATATATTGACCGATAAATCTAAATCCAAATCCAAATTTTGTTATAATTTTTGAGAGCCTGATTACAAATACAAAAGTCTCACCATTAAAAGCCATAATAATGATGATAATAATGTTTTATGTAGCCTATATGACAGACTTGCGCTGCACATGTTGCACTTAACCGTATTTTCCTTTTCGAAGTTATTCCAATCATATTTCAATCAATTAAAAACCATCAATTGTGCAAACTCATTGCCTTAATTCAATTAAGTAAGCATTAGTTGTTCTTACTTAAGTTTTGTCAACTTAATTCTATCTGTGATCTGAGGAAGTGTACTCCCAGAGTGCATTGCGGCATGAATAAATTAATTGCTTCGTTTTACTGTTTTTGGATTTATTTTATTATTTGTCTTTTGTCAGTATAACGACAGCAAATATAATTGTAAAGGTCTTATTAATAATAAAAAAAATCCTTGTTACCATTGTTGTGTTGCATGCTGAATGTTGAAGTCTGTGTGTGACACACTCAAGCATGGTCAATTGCTATTGTCACAAATATAGAGGGATTATATCAACCCAATTTAAAGGTTATGCCATTAATATTAGCAAAAGATCATTATTTGACATGAAATATAGTTATGTTATATATCATTAATTCAGAAATTATATATATATATATATATTAGTGGTGGGCATAGATACATTTTTTAATCTAGATTAAAATGGCTCATTTGAATTCTGCCGAAGGCATTCAGAATATGTGTGCTCGTAAGTGATTGTTTGTCTTTTTGTAGTTTGAATAATAAATAACTTCTGTCCCTTTAAGACCTGACGCACGCATGGATCCCAAACACTGTTCCTGTGAGCTGGTTACGACAAGCTGTTTACGTTAAAACTCACCAAGATGGGCATTGAGACATTTTTGAGTGTATTTGACCATTAATAAACTGGAAAAAGGACCTCATTTTTGCACTTGTATGTCAGAGGCGGCGGTATGTGTGTGTGCGCTTCAGATGCGAGCGCGAAATCTGCGGGAATTAGTAGAATTAACGTTATGTTCAATCCCGCGGGAAATTCAGACCGGTCACACCAATACTAACAAAAGTCTAGCAGAACACACGTTTGCAATGTTCAGAGGATTAAACGGACTGAATGAGAGGAGGCGGGTGCGTGTCAACTCGCTGTCATTCGGAGAGGAGAGGAGAGGGCAGCTGATATCGATACTGTAGAAAATGAGTATTGTATCGTTTCAGATATTTCAGTATCGATACATAGCGAAATATGGATATTTTTGACAACACTAGTAGGCATACACACAGGTTCGAAGACTCGTTCTCTCGCCCCCTACAGTGCAATTCGGCTAGGTATACATCCACGCTAAAATATCAAGGTGAAATTCATCCTAGCTTGCGTAGTATAGACCCAGCTCCCAACCCAACTTTGAGAATGGATTAACGGCAATATTTTTTTTATCGCCCGATAAGAGTCTCAAGTTAACGCAGCACGTTAACGCCGATAACGGCCCACCACTAATATATATATATATAATATTAATTACTTCCCTTCTTTTGAAATCAGATAACTATGTGATTTCGTGTTGCATCACTGCATTAATAAGAAGATAATTACAATAATATGAATGAAGTTCCAAGTGCCCAACCAAAGGGAACACTAATCACACTTATGGTAAGAGGAAATGGAGGAAATAAGTGAAAAGTATATTAAAAATCACCTCGTCTCAAAAACACTTTGCCCGCTCGCTTGTTTTTTTTTTTTTTTTTTTTTGCTTTGGCAAAATGGTACTCAAACCAGTCAAGTAATGTTTACTTGGGTTTTCTAAGTAACGAAGGCATAGCATGCAAATAGTTCCGATTACTTAATTGTTTTAAGTAAGTTCAACAAATTATTGGACATTAAGTAAAGTTTACTAAAAAAGTCTTAGTAAGAACAACTGTTGGATTTTACAGTATGTATGCTGTGGACAAATTAATCGTGATTAATCGCATCCATCCAATCGCATACTGTGTATAATTATTATGTATATATAAACACACACACACACATGCATGTATATATTTAAGAAAAATATGTTATATTTTTATAAAAAAATTATATTTATATATGAGTTAAATGATATATACAGTATATACATGAAAATATTTCTTAAATATACATGCATGTGTGTGTATTTATATATACATAATAATTATACACATTACACAAATTTTGTAAACACAAACTTGTTGAAAAGTTGTGATTTTCTATGCCGATATGTCTAGGAACTATACTGTCATTCCTGCGTAATAATCAAGGAACTTTGCTGCCATTCCCTGGGTGCAGTGGCGCAAGGATATTATGCAGCGCCTGAAAATAGTCCCCCGCTAGGGATAGCTTTCAATGTGACCGGCACTAAGTTTGTGTAGTTGCAGAGTTGCAGGTATTCCGGTTCAAATAGATTTGGTTCAGGATCTGCACCAAAGTAAACATCTTCTTAATCGTCTCTCAGAAATGTCTCCATGGTTACAAGGCACGCTCTCTGTGTAATCAGGTTGTCACGTTGGTTATGTTGACGGAAGTTAGCCTTTTTCAGGCAGAGTATAGTTCCTAGTCATATTGGCCTAGAAAATCGCAACTTTTAATTTTCTGTCGATCTTAGTACACGATGTAACTACAGATGAGTCAAGTTTCTAATAGGAAAAATATTGAAACTCTTTAGTCATTTTTTAGCAAGATGCTAACGGTCTATTCAGATTCAATGATCTATGCTAAGCTATGCTAAAAGTGTTGGAAATTGAGCCTATTTTCAAAAATAGTGGACTGCACCTTTAAGGTACTACTATGAACCTTTTTGTGGTAAAAAAAAAAGAAGGTACAAATATGTCCTTTTAAGGGTACTGTCCTAGTGACAAGCATATGTTGTAACCCTAAAGGTACAATTTTGACACCTTTTTCTCTGTGTTTATTTGCCCTTTTCAGCCACATGTCACAAAGTACTGTTGTTGTGCATATGAAAACCGGATGAACTATTGCTTTAAAAGCAAAATATGCACACCCCTGCACATATACACACAGGACGGGGCCACCAGATGAGTTCCAGCATGTCTCCTGTTGCTTCTGCTAGAGAAATTAACATGCAAGGCAGCACAAAACTCAGTGGGACTCGCAAACAAACTTGAAAGGAACAGAGAGAGAGAGACGTGAGGAGGGGGAGGATAGTATTGAGGGGTAATGAGAGTCCTGGAGAGAAAATGAACGCAGCAAGATGGAAATGTTGCAAGAAGAAAGAGGGAGACAGGATGGTGGGAGAGCGGCAGACGAATGAGGGGGTGTTGAGAGGGAGGGACCTTAGGAGAAAGAAAAAAGGGAAGGTGAGGGAGAAGAATGCATTAGACCGAGAGAAAATAGACCAGAAGGCTGCTAGAGAGAAGATCTCATTCAAGACGTGAGCAGAAACCATCCAGACTGCTGTCAAACAGGTACGCCAGTCATTTTTACTGAGGTTTTACTGATGCTAAGGCTACAGGGGACCATGATGATCAGTATAGGAACTTGGACTAATTTGTTTTTTTGCCATGGGAACCAGTTTCCACCCAAACAGTATTGTGACTTCTGTAAATGTGGGAATAAGCATAATTTTAAGTAAATATATCTAAATTAATGTGTAAGATGTTTTAGAATCTTTCTGTTATGTAATTATTTCTTAATATTTTAATAATTACATTTTTTTAGTAACAATAACTAGTGTTATTTAATATCATTGAGATACTACACTCAAAAAAAAAAACTTACGAACTTGATTACATTAATGAAAACTTTTCCACAAAACTGAATTACATCTTTCCAACAAAATCTAATATGCTTCAAATGATTTGTTGTAATCTTGTTGTATGAACTTAAATTAATTTAGTCAAGACTACTAAAATGTGTCATTCTAACTAGATAAAGTTTGCCATGCCTAATAGAGAATTATTATTATTATTATTTGGTTACCATTATGGTGAAGAGTTGAGCTTGTGCTTAGCTTGTGAGTGGCTGCCGTATTCATATACATGTTACAATCCAATAATGTTTGAGAGGGGTAGAACTGGTGACCATGTAGACTGCGGGAACTGAATTGAACTAATTTATTTTATTTCTATGAAAACTAATAATCAATTCAACATTTGTTCACATGCTAAGTGAAGTGTAATTTTTGTAGTATGCAAGTACTGATCAAGTAAAATACTTGTCCTCTGGCATTAGCACACAGTTACAACTCATTAAGAACAAACTTGCTTCATGTAGACTCACCACAAGGTATACACTTCACAGCAACGGTAACCTCAAAAATCAACATAACATAAATTATTTTACATGTTAAATATAACTGAATACCAAACTTTAACAGGTCTTTCCTTTACTAAAACATTAACAAAAAAAACATTAAACAGCACTACACAATTTCAACATTTACTCTCCTTATCTATCCCTATGCAAAGCATGGGAACTAGAAATATACTGCCCAATTCAGTCAGCGCAACAGAAATGATTAATGTAGTCCCAACACAAATGGTTTATGTTAACTTAACATTTCCAAATTTCATTTCATTTAACATAATACAATTGAGTACAAATGGAAATTAAGTAAAAAACTAAAGATTTGTGTTGTTTCAGCTTATTTTATTTAAATAAACTGAGCAAACAGATATATATATATATATATATATATATATATATATATATATATATATATATATATATATATATATATATATATATATATATATATATATAGACATATATAGACACACACACACACATATATACAAACTTTTATGTTAGATGTGATTAATCATGATTAATCAATTTGACAGGACTATTAATATACAAGTAACAAAAATAATGTTTTATGATTTTACTTTCAGTTAACTATAATGTATATGTAATAACTATGATATCTATATATCTATAGACTATAGATATGTATGCATAACTGGGTGATTTTCAGGATGATGCTAAAATGAAATTAGTTTTTTTAGCACGTTGTTATGCTAGGGAATATATCTTAGTCATAAGAGTCCATCCTCAAGTCTCTGTGATATTCAGGTCTATAGATATGACTTGGGTCCCTCCAGTATTAGTCTGTGTTTTTTCATCTGTTTTGTCAGCCACCAGGTAAGAATTGTTTAGTTTGGGCACTTAGTAAAGTAGCAGCAATAACTTTTTAAATTGTGAATTTTCAGCCAGCTGGCATCAATCAGAGGGAGCAGGGTTTCTGTTCCCCTCTATGGCTTTAGCAGGTTCCCACAGTAACTGACAGGCGGTTCGTTCCATTGAAATGTGTGTGAGCAGCCCAGTGTGTGTCCTGTGTTAAAAATACACCCTTTAATTCTGTCCAGAAGGAACATTCAGGCTGTATGTTCATGTACTGACAGAGAGATTGTTGTACAGTGGGTAGAAACAGTTAAAGTGAACAGGACATGACGTTCACAACAGGACTATTAGTTAACTAAAACCATAAAATACCATTTAAATATATATATATATATATATATATATATATATATATATATATATATATATATATATATATATATATATATATATATATATATATATATATATATATATATATATATATATATATATATATATATATATATATATATATATGTAGTGTGTTACTTGAAATAAAACAAATGTTAAATGAAACAAAATACAATACAGCTAGATGCCAAAGCAACATTTCTCATTTTCATTAAGTTTAACTTGATGTACTAAAATAACTAAAACTGAAATAAAAATGTATTTTAAAAAATATGTAGACATTTAAAAAATAATAATAAAATAATTACTAAAATTACTAATAAAAATGACTGAAAATGGAAAATACAAATATATAAATATAAAAACACTGACACAACCCATTTGAATTCTGTATTTTTGTGTATTTCCTTAAAAATACCAACATCCTTAAAAAAAGAAAATTAAATAAAAAGAAAAGAAAAGAAACATTATGTAAGATAATAAGAACTGTTTTCTGAGAATATATCGAAAATTTAGTTTTACATTTGTCTTACCCCATTGTCAAATATGCTCACAAAAAATTTACATAAAAAGTTGATGTGTTAGAAAGTTGATGTGTTAGAAGCAGGAAAAATGGGCAAGCGTAAGGATTTGAGCAAGTTTGACAAGGGCCAAATTGTGATGGCTAGACGACTGGGTCAGAGCATCTCCAAAACTGCAGCTCTTGTGGAGTGTTCCCGGTCTGCAGTGGTCAGTATCTATCAAAAGTGCTCCAAGGAAGGAACAGTGGTGAACCGGCGACAGGGTCATGGGCGGCCAAGGCTCATTGATGCACGTGGGGAGCGAAGGCTGGCCCGTGTGGTCCGATCAAACAGACGAGCTACTGCAGCTCAAATTGCTCAAGAAGTTAATGCTGGTTCTGATAGAAAGGTGTCTGGCCCATTCTGACCCCTGTCCACACCAGAAGCGCCAAAAGTGAGCATATGAGCATCAGAACTGGACCACGGAGCAATGGAAGAAGGTGGCCTGTTCTGATAAATCACATTTCCTTTTACATCACGTGGATGGCCGAGTGCATGTGCCACTGTAAAACCCAGCAAGTTAAGCGAACTCATTTCATTTGAGGAAACCGGTTACCTCAATTAATTTGAGTTTAACAAACTTAATTGAAGTAAAAAAAAAACATTAGTTATGAGTACTCTGAACTTATTTTAATTGATTACACTAAACCAAGGATATTTCTTAATATCCAATTAAACTTTACACTGCATTCAAATATTTTTACAGCTAAGACTTCACTATAATGAGTAAAACAACAGAAATTACAAACTTTAAATGAACTCAGAGAGCTTGCTAGTTACTGCTAGCTCACAATAGTACACACAAAGTCAAACCCAATGAGTTAAGCAAACTCATTACATTTGAGGAAACGTATTACCTCAAATAATTTGAGTTTAAAAACCAACAGGTATGAGTACTCTAAGCTCATTTCAGTTGAGTTCACTAATAGACATTTTTTAAATGATTCTTAATATATGTTGCAGTTGAGTAATTAAGTGATTAATTAAGTGATGATTGGGCATTAATTATGAACACCTGATGATAATGAGCAGAATCACAGAAGGAAAGAGAAACACAAGAACTACAACTGACTAAGCCACAGCTTTAGATGAAATAACAGAAGATAAAAGAAGACATTAACCCCTGGTTTCACAGACAAGGCTTAAGCTAGTCCCAGACTAAAATGCATGTTTGAGCTGTTTGAACTGAAAGCAACTTGCACTGATATATCTTAAAATATGTCACTGTCACTGGTTTTGTCTCAAGATGCACACCAGTGATTTTTTTTCTAAGGCACATTTATAAAAGCTACTTAAATGTCCTAATTGAACTAAGGTCTAATCCTGGCTTTATCTAAGCCTTGTCTGTGAAACCAGGCCTAAATCTCTGAACTCCATAAACAGCACTACCAGTTTCACACATTACTAACCAGACTGACTTTATTTCGGTCATTTCTGTTTTAATGAAAATAATAGTTTAATTAGTGTTTGCTTTAGTTGGGCTCTTGACACTTAAATCTTTAACATTACTTTTCTTTCTCTGGCTGCTTTAACTGTGTGTTTAGAAAACATATTTGTTACGGTAAGGAATGCCAAGAGAAAATGTGATTAGGTGAGGTTGGCTATACAATGATGTTGGTATAATCATCATGTAGTGGTTTAAGTCACTGATCTCACTCACAGTCTTATGCTCTGGTTATAGCGGTATTTTTCTGTTTTTTTGTATTATTAATAATAGTGGCTACATGATTCAACAGCACAAGATCCAGCATTGTTGTGCTATTTGAATAACATGCACAAATTCAAAAACCATGTAGTGCTCAAAAGGTTTTAATCTATGGCATTACTTAGACACACACAGACATCAAGAATCTGCGTATGCATCTCAACAATGGTGACAATCAATGAAAAGCTTCATGCTGCAGTGCATGCTGGGTACCACTGATCAAAACTCCCTCATGGGTCCCAGCATGCATTGCGGCATGAATAAATTATGCATCTGAATTGTGATACATTTTCTTTGATTCTTTCTATTTGCTTTTACTTTTGCTGTGTTTGTGATGTTTTTGTAGCTTGTTTTATGTTCAAAGTTTATCTGAATATTTTTTTTGATTGTCACCATTGTTGAGATTCATACTCTGATTCTTGATGTCTGTGTGTGTCTGAATATAATTGTAGATTAAAACCTTTTGTGCATTAATTTTATTTAAATCCTGCATATTGTTTGATTACCATAACCATCCTGGATTTTGTGCTGTAAAATCACATGAAAAACACATTATGAATAATACTAAAAATATAATAACACAAAACTTCTATAACCAGAGCATTAGACTCTGAATGAGGTCAGTGATTCAGTCACTACATGACAATGAGATCATCAGCAAAAAACAACCAGCTGATCACATTTTCTCTTGGCTTTTCTTACCATAACAAATGTGCTTTGTAAACACAGTAAAAGCAGCCAGAGCAAGACATGTTATGTCAAGGGTCAAGATTCCAACAAAAGCAAACACTGAACACAATCATGGTGAATTCAAACAAAACTATTATTTTCAATATAACAGAAATGACAAATAAAGTTTGTCTGGTTAGTAATGTGTGAAACTGGTAGTGCTGTTTGTGGAGTTGTTTAATCCTCCTCTGCTGAGATCTTCAAAGATGTAATGTCTTCTTTTATTCTTCAGTTGATTTAATCTAAAGCTGTGGCTGAAGTCAGTTGTAGTTCTTGTGTTTCTTTTTCCTTCAGTGATTCTGCTCATTACCATCATCAGTTGTCACCACCAATTCGCAATTATCACTTATTTAATCACTTAACAATACAATTATTATCCAATTATCATGTTGGGAACTAGAAATGTTCTATAACTCATTTATTTTGAGTTCTGTTTCAGTCATTGTGTCCACACAACATTTGGTAATGTTTGAGTGCAGTGAACTCATTTTTATTTAGTACATACAACTGTTAGGTTTTACAGTGTACCTGGGGAACACATGGCAGCAGGATGCACTATGGGAAGAAGGCAAGACGGCGAAGGCAGTGTGATGCTTTGGGCAATGTTCTGCTGGGAAACCTTGGGTCCTGCCATCGATGTGAATGTTACTTTGACACGTACCACCTACCTAAGCATTGTTGCAGACCTTGTACACCCTTTCATGGAAACGGTATTCCCTGGAGTCCAAAAGGGGGAACAACACAATATTAGGAAGGTGGTCATAATGTTATGCCTGATTGTGGTATACACACACACTATATATATATGTGTGTGTGTGTATATATGTGTTTTTTATTTTTGTTTACTGCAATAATAACATGCAATGATTATTTAGAATCACTCAGGGGCATAAGAACGTACTAAGATCTTAACAAGGTCAATTATTCTTTCATTTGTTCATGTATCCTGTTTATTGTTATGAACGATTGGAGCAGCTACAATGAACTTTACAGTATTTGTACCTTTATTTGTTGCAGGTTCAAGATGTTGCTGTGGTCACAGGTCACTTTCCTCCTTCTCCTCTGTATGATGGAGTCCGTTCGTGCCACATCTGTCAGTCCGTCATTGCTTCAGCCTCCCCGAACACGTGTTCACTTTATCGAAGTTGAGGATGACTACGACTACGATGACAAAATCTCAAAGACAACGCACACGCCCCAGTCGCCCGGGGGCAAAGCCA
The DNA here is from genome assembly GCA_023566225.1 of Romanogobio albipinnatus. Lineage (NCBI taxonomy): Eukaryota > Metazoa > Chordata > Actinopteri > Cypriniformes > Gobionidae > Romanogobio > Romanogobio albipinnatus. The sequence goes on along the minus strand of CM042246.1, from coordinate 44,594,301 downwards.
CTCATGGCCCAATATCCCAACCTTGTGATTACGACCCCTGTGTGGTTCAAACGACCCCCTGTGACAAGATTTCAGCCCAGACGGGTTGTCTGTGTCCTGGGTTGACGGGTCCGGAGGAGAGACCAAAGACTCCGGAGCTCCGTGAGGTGAAGCTGGACGGCTCCGGGGAAGTAGTTGTGCATTGGTGCGCGCCTCTTTCCTCTGTCACCTATTACAAAGTAACTCTGAATGGAGGAAAAGAGCAGACAATTTTTGGAGAATATCTGAGGAATGGTGTCATACCTGGACTGAAAATTGGGGAGACTGTGTGTGTGGCGGCCGGGAATAAAGCAGGGCTCAGCGAAAAATCCTGTACCCGATACGAGCCACCCCAACCTGACCAAGCCGCTCTGAGCACAGGGATCATCGCGGGGTGTGTCGCATTCCTGCTGCTGCTTTCAGTGCTCGCTGTTGTACTATGGAGACGAAGGACGTGTCGAAAGGGTGGGATGGGAGAAGCGGAGGGCCTCGGCAATCCTTCATACACCAATGATGGAGCACTGTGACCAGCAAACATATGAAAAACATGGGGAGAATGAAACAAGCTGCAAAGAGACTGAGTTTTGTACAAGTGCACTACTAGTCAAAAGTTTGAGATTTTTAAAATATTTTTGAATTGCACCATGGCTGCATTTGTTTGATCAAAAAGGTTATATTCTGAAATATTATTACAATCTAAAATAAGTGTTTTCTATGTGAATATATAGTAAAGTGTAATTTATTCCTGTGATCAAAGCTGAAATTATCATCATTACTCCAGTCTTCAGTCACATGATCCTTCAGAAATAATTGTAATATTTCAATTCGGTTCTCAGTTATTATCAACTATTATTGATGCTCAGTTATTAATAATGGTTCATATTATTATCAATGTTGGAAACTTTTTCTGTGGAAACTTTGATACAATTTGTTCCATGATTCTTTGATGAATAGAATGTAGAACAGAAAATAGAATCTTTTGTAACATTTTAAATGACTTTAAATTGACTTTTAAATTGACGTTAAATATGAATCACAACTGTTTTCAACATAAATAATAATAATCAGAAATCTTTCTTGAGCAGCAAATCAGCATTACATTGATTTCTGAAGGATCTCTGAAGAAAAATAGAAAACAGTTCATATAAATTGTGTAATATTTCACAATATTAGCCTTGGTGACATATAAGATACATACATTATAACAGCCACATAAGACTTCTTTCAATAACATAAAATAAATCTAAACATTTTTCCAAACTTTTGACTGATAATGCACTGTCATTGTGCATCTGCTGTTTTAAGTTCACTACTAAACTGCTGTGATTTGTTCTGAATTATTTTTATTGTGCGATTGTGATTGGTTAGAATATTTAAAGTCAACATGGAATCTAGATTGTCCCTTTTTACTTCCATAATTCACATTGGCGGTCTTATTGCAACTGGTTCATAAGTGCATGTTATTCATAGTTTGTGTTTTTAAATCTCTCATGAAAAAAATGACTGCCTCAATTTCCAAAAAGACCCTTTCAAAGTGAATGCAAGGCAAGGCAAGGCAAGACAAGGCAAGACTTTTCACTCATATACATCATTATTGGAGTAACATGTTTTGATTACCATTTCACACCGACTTTAACACTACTAATGGTTCTTAGGAAGCCTGGCGCTTCATTAAGTAAGACAGGGTTTTAAAGTATCTGTTGTACAGCTACTTTTACTTAGAGAGTATGTATAACTGATGAAAATTATTGATGACATTTTTAACTATTGACAGTTTTTCAATAAATCTATTTTAATTGCATTTGCTTGACTGAGCTTGATGTTTAATCATACATGCATGAATGCATGCTTATTTATCATGCCTATTTAGAGAATTGACTGTCACCCAAATTGAAGAAGTGGCTGTTTTCTCAATTTTGTTGTTGCGTATACTTGAAAGTAAAGTGACTCTCTGGTAACATGGAAGGAAATTGCTGTAGTCTGATGCAGTGGCTTCATTGAGCAATGCAGAATTAAGTGCATGTAACACATTCAGAGCCGGTTATTTTCCATCCAGCTTTGTCAATCACTCATTCCCTTTTCTACCTACTAATCTCAGTTTATTGCTGTTATATAAAGAGTGCCAGGCAGATATTTGCCTCCAGCACAGAGAGAGAGAGTGCTGTTTTCTTGACAAAAGGGAGTGGTATTTATTACTCAGAAGTAGGGCTGCACGATTATGACAAAAATCATAATTGTCGATTATTCCCTTGAAATTGTAATTGCGATTGTTAATTACGATGTATCACAATTTACACTGTATGATGTTTTGAATAGCTTTATGCCATTGTTTGAAGCGACCGCATGTCATATGAAAATACTCTTCCTGAAAAACTTTTATTGCTTTTCTATATAGCATTAAGCCTCAAATTTCAAATACACATTGGTTAGGTTTCTTTTTTCAATAAAAAAGTAAAAATAAGCATGGTATTATAACTAAATTTAAACAATGGGGGAAAAAAACCTTAAGATAACCTGTAGAAAGAAAGAAAAGCAAATCTTAAGCACAGAATTGTAAGTGGACCTTTTTTGTTGTAATTGCGCCTTTGAACGATTACATTGTGGCATCCTTAATTGTAATCACGATTACAAATTCGATTAATTGCGCAATCCTACTCAGAAGTCGTATAAATATATTATAAATATAATACATTAGGAAATGCCTATAAACCCAAATAAGCAAAAAGGTTTCCGATTTAGAGTGAAATGCAAACTTTTTTACCATGCATTCAATCAGTAGGCCTTCATAAAGGAAAAAAACACCTGCTAAAAGTCTTAGATCATTGATGTGAAGACCAATAGTATAATGAACGCCACAAGTTTCCGCCTAAAACCTGACTGCATTGATCTGGATGTCCATGACTAATATGGCTTGAATTATAGACATATAATATAAATTGTATGGTGGTGCAATTGTTTATATTTTGTCACAAAACCCAATGAAATTGAAATTAAATTAAGATGTATGAGATGTAAATGTAAGATTTTGGGATTAAATATCCAAAAACCACTAGAACAGTGTTATATATTTTGTTGACTTGTGTACCTACATTATCCTAGATGTTTTCAAGAATGTTTAAATCCAGAGAAATAAGAGATTTTAACCAGTGTGTGTAATAAGCAGAGTGTACACGCGTTGTGCACCCGCCTATAGGCGCATATTACTAACACGTCCTTTAAATAACACCAAAAATACTGCGCTATTGACTTTAGAACAGGTTTGTGTTGGTCAATTGCGCAGTCATTTTCAGTTCCTCAAAATAGCAACGCGCCAACAATGCTCCTGAACACATCTGGTTTTCAGACCAGACGCCCATGGGTGAACAGATGCACCAGTGCATTTGCGATTTAAACAACGTGGAGCTGGATGGGAAAATGAGAACTGCGTCGGGCTGAAACTAGCAAAAAAACATGTGTGTCGCGTCTGACGTCGCATTGGGTGTATGATAGGGCCCACAGTCTTTTTTATTGTTTGAATCTGGTTTTCTTGATTTACTGCGAGTACCATGTCTTACCATGCCTAATATCGAGCTCACTGCTGAACTTATGAACTTATGTAGGGCCTACATAATTGTAACTCAATTGTAACTAATATGATCAATAGCACTGCTTTACACCACATACGCATGAGCAGAAGAAGCAGATGCGGCGGCTGTGGCAAAAAAAAACTCCACTGCTCTCGAGCTGCATGTCGCGCTCGTCTCTCATTAGCAACGCTCCAGCGGCCTTACTCAGCTCCCACAACACTCGGTCCTGCTCTGCTTCAAACTACAGTAATGTTAATAATCTCATCCATAGACATGATTTCTGCCCGAGTCACTTCCCAATTATTTTCCCCCGGCTGTGAGGTGAAGACGACGTCTCCCATGAATGCGTGCTCAAGCTCTGTGTCAAAACATGCCTTTGTTTTGAATAGGCGACCTCTGGTGGCAAAAAACGACATATTGTGCTTTTAATTGTGACAGTAAATTCCTCTTTCTGTCATTCCAATTAAAGGTCCAGTTCTTCGTGTCTTTTTGAAGCTTTGATTGTGTTTACAGTGTGCAATATAACGTGTTCATGTTTCGCGTGTAAAAAAACACAGTATTTTTAACACAATTTACTTATCTGTATACCGCTGTTTTCACTGTCCTGAAAACGGCTGATGAGTTCCTTTATTCTATGAAGTCCCTCCTTCAGAAATACGTAACGAGTTCTGATTGTGCCAGCGGTTCCCGTGTTTTGATTTGACAGCAGCTTAGCGAACGTAGCACGGTCCTGTGTTGTGATTCGACAGCAGCTTAGCGCACGTGAAAAGGTCACGCCTCTTAACGGGAGATATATGCGCTTAATGATCTCTACAGCGTCCCTGGGAAAGCCAAACAAAGGTGATTTGACTCCGGGATGAAAATAACAGCGTCTCGACGACATGGCGACAAACACAGTCAAACGCAACACTTCCTTTTCTCCACGCGACACGTCCTCTTCTCCACGTGGGACAGCAACAAGACCACGCCCCCTTTTCTCGCGTATTCTTGTGGGCGGAGGTTAGTCTGTTCTACTGTTCTACTGACGTAATTAATGAAGGAAGTACCAGGATGTAGTCCAAGCCAGCCGTTCGCTGTAGGCTTTGAAAGGGAACTTCTGTTAAATAAAATATCTCGCTTGGGATTGAACTTTGAGCTTTATAATTTTACAGGTATTATTTATGCTCTAACAGCAACATTACACACTAACTAAAGTTTGAACAGTGGGATCACGAAGAACGGGACCTTTAAGCATCATGGGGTTTGACCAATTCAATGAGTCGAAAGGGAAGCAATTATTAGGCCTACATTTTGGATTTTGCTCAATCCTGCTTGTAGCTTATACTGTAATAAGAGCCTACATCTTATGCTTTGGATAAATGTATCATAATTTATCTTTAATAATTTCAGGGGACATGCCCTCTGCACACAGAAACAAGTAGACCCAAATTTCCAAAAACTCTAATAAACACACGTTAAAAAAAAAAAGTTGGGGGTTCGTTTCCAAAACATGATTATAGACACTATAAGACCAGGAGTGAAAATCGTCTAATGGGGTTTCAAAGACATTTAATAGCTAATATTATATTATTATTTAAAAATATATATCGTTCTATACTGACACTATGGAATGACAACACAACTTTCCAGCATTGACAGTATTAATGAACTGAATTGAATCAACATTGAATGTGAATTGATCTGAACAATGACACTATTGCCTTAGAGCTGCTTTACAGAGGAATTTAATTAATTTTGATGAACTTGCAACATGTTATTGAACTGAATTGAATCAACATTGAATGAGCTGCATAATGACACTATTGTCTTTTGAAAGTGATTTACAGTTGAAATTGTTGAATGAAGTTGTTTTGAAATCAGTATTGTGTATAAGGAATAATTGATGACGGACCATTTGCACACCCGAGGTGGTAAAGTGTATAATAATTCAACGGCCCAGAGTCAATTATTCTGCTTATACTATGGTTACCACATCTCAAGACATTGTTCAGATGCTGTATTTCAAGACATTTGTCAGGATTTTGTCATTAAAATGCTGTGTAGGACTAATTTCTTATGCATCTAAACCCAAACCTCTCTGTTGCTAATTCCAAAACATAATTCTAGAGCTAGTACGGAGGCTTTCGCCAATGATAGCAGAATAATGCAGTTATTAATGCAGTAATAAAGAAAGAGAGAGATTATGTATGTGAACTACCTGAGTCTGTGCCTCTGGGTTTTGGTTCTTTTGCTGTTGTCAACTGTAGGATCTTTGAAATAACTGAAATTATTTGGCAAAGTGATAATGACATGTTAACCTAATGCGGTCAAGACCTGCCCGGCTTTAGCCGTGCATGAAAATAATTTCACACACATCACTGAAAGATCTAGAATCTATATCTTTCCAGAGAGTAAAGATGGATCAAGATAAAACAAGCCTAAAGATGAGCTACCTGTATTTAATAAATTAATGCTGGTTCTGATAGAAAGTTTGCTGATGCATCAGTTTGTTGCTTATGGGACTGCATAGCCGCAGACCAGTCAGGGTGCCCATGCTGACCCCTGTCCACCACCGAAGTCGGCAACAGTGGGCATGTGAGCATCAGAACTGGACCATGGAGCAATGGAAGAAGGTGGCCTGGTCTGATGAATCACGTTTTCCTTTACTGTTTCCTTTCCCTGGTGGCTGTGGCCTCTTTCAGCAGGATAATGCGCCTGCCTCAAAGCAAAAATGGTTCAGGAATGGTTTGAGGAGCACAACAACGAGTTTGAGGTGTTGACTTGACCTCCAAATTCCCCAGATCTTAATCCAATTGAGCATCTGTGGGATGTGCTGAACAAACAAGTCTGATCCATGGAGGGGGGACCAACACAATATTAGGTCATGATGTAATGTCTGAGCGGTGTATCTCGCAACTCTGACTTTATATCACGCAATTAGATAAAAAGTCGCAATTATCTTTTAAAATATTTCATTCTGTGGCAGAAACAAGCTTCCATGGGCTTTTTTGAGAGGGGGGGTGTGTTTTTCTTTCTCTGTTTTTTCTATAATTTTCCCCTTTATATATTATTATTATTATTACTATTATTATTATTATTATTATTATGAAGAAGAAGAAGAAGAAATCGCCTTTATTTTAGACTTTTATTTTGAAGAGCTGTCAGTGCTGCCGCTGTTGCTCTCTGGATTCAGCGGCCCGTGATCATCACACCGTTAGTCCGATAGACAGACCCTCCGCTCAGCTGTGGGCAGGTCGATGGAGACCCACAACTGGTGATAGCGGCGTTTATTTTTTATACTATCGGGGATCCGTAACCGCTCGGATAGATATGTCCACACAGGGATACACGAATCCAAACTCGTCCGTGAATAATCACAGCATGAATTCTACACAAAACGGAGGCGGAGCGGCGGCAGCGGCGCCCTGTCAGAACGGTACGGGATTAAAGCGAAACCACTTGAGCTAACATGCTAAAGCTAACGCGAATTTCACATCCAAAAGCTAAGATGACTGGCTAAGGGTCAGGCTAAGACGCTAAAGGCTAATCTAACGTGCTAAAATGCTAAATTCACATTCACATCCGCTTTGAAAAGCTAAGATACTTTAGCCTGCTAAAGGCCTGAGATTGAGGCCAAGCTAATTGGGCACCTGTCATCTGCGCCTTTGAGGTGGAGACCTCGACCGCTACAGATCACAATATGATAACAGTATTTCTGTATTGCCATTAAAATCTTAAAGTAGCTGTCGGTATGTTTTAATGAATATTGATTTCAGTCAGTTTGCTGTCATCTCCTGTCATTAGCCCGTTAGCGGCTAGTTTAGTCTAGGTATCTTGGCTGTTTTCTCTCATTTCTCTCTAATTAATCTTACAAGATTTTGTCATCTGGTAGACATTAATTGTGAACTGAAATATGCCATTGTCTTGATCAGATGTCTCATATTTGTGCCACATAATTGAGCTCGCAAAATTGCGCAGAATAAAAATGTGATAAATATGTATTAAATATCCCCGACAAACCAACAGTTCTCATTTAATATCTTAACTTTTCTTTACCACTGATCTATATAAGGATAGATATTCGTTTATATAGATCAGTGGTCTTTACGGTAATTTGCCAGTGCCTTTTTGTGTTTTTTACGAATGTGAGCTTGGCTGTATTTTACATCATGCTAATCTGTGTTCATACCGTTAAACTGCATAAAATTAAGTAATGGCAATTAGTTTTGTATTTTCTAATGTGTGTCTTGCAGTTTGTTTGTTTTTTACATAAGGTGACAGGAAAATGTTGTCGAATTGTCATTTTAGTATTAAAGTCGGAGAACAATCTGTGTAAAGAGTCTTTTGAAGATGTTATTATCATGGTATCTATTAAAGTACCATGGATTACCATGCAGTGTTATTTTAGTACACTGAGATGCATTTTTTATTATTATTTTGAATAGTTGTATTTTTATATTTTCTGTTTTCATTTTAATTTTAGTTAAAAGTTTTAATAATTTTGTGGTGTGTTTTAGATATTTTATATGGGTTTTTATTAGTGCTGTCAAATCAGTTAATTACATCTTTTTAAAATCTAACGTAAAAGTTTTTGTTCATATAATATAATGTATATACTGTATATATGTCTGAGTAATAATGTCTATATATATATATATATATATATATATATATATATATATATTTATGCATACATTGTGACACGTGTGTGTGTGTGTGTGTGTATATATATATATATATATATATATATATATATATTAGTGGTGGGCATAGATTAATTTTTTTAATCTAGATTAAAATGGCTCATTTTAATTCTGCTGAAGGCATTCAGAATATGTGTGCTCGTAAGTGATCGTTTGTCTTTTTGTAGTTTGAATAATAAATAACTTTTGTCCCTTTAAGACCTGACGCACGATTGGATCCCAAACACTGTTTCTGTGAGCTGGTTACGACTCACGTTAAAACTCACCAAGATGGGCATTGAGACATTTTTGAGTGTATTTGGCCATTATTAAGATGGAAAAAGGAGCTCATTTTTGCACTTGTATGTCAGAGGCGGCGGTATGTGTGTGTGCGCTTCAGATGCGAGCGCGAAATCTGCGGGAATTAGTAGAATTAATGTTATGTTCAATCCCGCGGGAAATATATATATATACACTCACCTAAAGGATTATTAGGCTTTCAGAACTGCCTTAATTCTACGTGGCATTGATTCAACAAGGTGCTGAAAGCATTCTTTAGAAATATATATATATATGCATACAAACATATATACAAACTTTTATGTTGGAAGCGATTAATAAATAATTAAATTAATATTTTTAGTTTTAGTATATATTTTAATTAATTTTTTGTCTATATTAACTTATTTTAATATGTCTAAATTATCCACTTATTTTTTTGTTTTGTTATTTTAGTACATTTTATATATATATATATATATACACACACACATTTTTATTATTATATTTCAGTTGACAATTATTTTATTTCAAGTAACGAAAATGTTTTTTTATAATTTTAGTTTTAATTTCATTATAATAATAATTATACAGTGTATAAATATGATAAATGAATGCTGCATGAATATGGTTGTTATTAAGTATTGTGGTATTACATCACTACTTATTTGTAAGGGAAATGAAGATTGATGCGAGTTTCAACTGCTGTTGTTTTTCATAGGTCAATTTGTATAATGACAGACGTGCACTTGTGACACATTTTCACATCATTTGCATGGCAATCTCACAAATCAATTTGATGTTGTTGTTTTTGACAGGTCCGGGACAGTCATACCCTGCCATGTATCCTGCATCCAGCTACTATAGTTCTGCTCCGCCCACTGGTTACCCCACCATGGTGGGTCACAGCGCTCCTCCCGCTGGCAAAATCCCAGTTTCGGGCACAGACTATAGTGGGAACTACTACCAGAACAGCTCAGGGCCGTCGCTGCACGCAGCACCACTGGGAACGCAGCCACCTGCCCATCAGTACGCCACCTCAAATGTCCAGCAGACTGCGCCGTACACTATGCCAGCTGGATATTACGGACAGGCATATAGTCACCCCTCACAGGGTCAATCTCAACCCCAACCCCAACCTCAGCAGCCCAGCTTGGTGGCAGCATCCAGCACCAACAACCTTGGCGCCCCACTGTATCCCATCGTTTCTTACCCATCAGCCCCTGGGAGCAGTCAGTACGGCACACTGAGATCCTCTCAAAGTGGTGCTGGGCAGCCACCCGTTTCTACGGTAATGCCACCGCCACCTACCCAGAGTTCTTTGCAACAATATTCTCAAGGGAACGGGGCCACACCCACACCCTCTCACCCAAGCTATGGAGCTCCGCCTCTCAGCCAAACAGCCACTGTCAATGGCCAATCGAATGCAGGTTGGTTTGAATGCATTTCCTCCTAGTGCATTATGTATGTTCATGCAACAGAATGGACTAACATGTTCATATAATTTATATTGATTGTTTTATCTAATGTATTTAAAGTTCAACAACACTACAACCAAAATCTCCACAATCCCATGAGCCATCATTACGGCGGGGCCCCTCCCATCAAAGAGGGCCCTGATAAAGAGAGACCACCCTCAGGAACCCCAGGCACCTCTGTGCATTCTTCACCTCGACACCATCCAGGTACTAACAATCTACTTTTAAATGTGAATTGACAGTTAGCTGTTTCATTTCTTCCAGTAGGCTGTATTTTGACAGTATTTTTGTTTATTTTTATATGTCTGTTGTTGTTTTAATTAGAGCTGCATCTATTGATAATTAATTAAAGGTCCCATGGCATGGCATTTTTCTATTATTTTATAATGTTTCCTGAGGTGTACTTATATTGTTAGTATGACTTTTACATCATAAAATGTCATAATTTAGAAATAAAAGGCATTTTTTCAATACTGCTGTTTGCCCTGTGGCTGAATGCCCTGCTTCAAGAGGCGTGTCTGCTGTGAGACTTCAGTAAAAACGCCCACTGTTGTGATTGGCTGACATCTTTGCATTTTAAATGAGCGGAGGGGGCGTGGTTTAACGAGGCACGAGCAGGCAAGAGTCTGCCAGAGACGGATGGACCTGAGTTCACTTCTCATCAGTTCTCAGTCTCAGTTCAGGGTGAACTGTTGTAGTTACTAGAATATACTTCAGGTTATTAGTTTATTTCTAGTCGGAGGGACTGTCACTCATGTCAGAAAGTTAGTAACTTTAGTAAATTATGGATCAGCGCTGACTCGAGACGCGAACCGTTTAGAACGATTCAGTCCGATTTGGTGAACTGGTTCGGTTCACTAAAAAGAACCGATTCAAAAGAATGATTCTTTCGCGAACCGGACATCATGGAGACGGAGCGATTGCTAACAAAGTTATTTATAGTAACTTCTGAGTTATGAGAGCGCTGTCTGTCAACGCAAGTTTATTGTGTTTGTATCTGAGAGTTCTGAATAAACACGAGTCCCAGTCACGCCGAGTCCGTCTTCATCATTATTCTACCAACTTTGTAACACATGCAATGTACCATTACAGCTGTCGAGATGAACGAGTTAGTAAGTGTTGAGTATAGCATTATTTCTAGATATGTTCCAATCATATGAATAGCATCAGTGACGCGCATTGAGTAACGTTACACAGCGCAAACAAAGACACAACAACAGTAATCAAATGTAATCCAGTTTATTGTGGGGAAAGATGGCTAGCCTAGCCCGGATACCCTCACGCTTACCCCCCTTCTGCTTAATCTCACGCCGCGTTTGGTGCCTCCGCTGTGGGCCAGATGCAGTACTGGGGGTCGGGGATATTGAAGGCCGAGCTTCGGCGTGTGTGAGGTTTATCTCTAAAGATGTGACTGCTGATGTTAAACAGAAAAGACTCTATGCACATTTTAGAACCGGTAGACGCGACGAGGACGTACAAAAACACTGACTCACAAGATAGAAAACACGAAAACACTGTTCTGTCTGGAGAGAGAGAAGCCGCATTGTGTGCACGAATAATAAATAATTAGCTACACATAAGAGATCACTGATCACAGATCAGAAGGAACTGAAGAAAGACTTCTGTTTTCATTTGTACATCCAAACACTGAGAAACTGCCAGCATTCACAAGTAACGTTAATGATCTCTCGAGCGTTTGCATGGGCGTGCCAGATTCTCTGGGCGGAGGAAAGGGAGGTAACCGTTCCTGCTTGGACGTCAAAACAGGAGACTTCAGGATTGGCTCGTCTGGCCTGTCATTTTCTCAAAGGCAGAGAGAGACAGCCAGAACTCGGGTTTACACCGATCAACATTTCTATCCACTTGGGGACAATATTCAGGCTAGGGGAACTCATATTAATGTTGAAAAACCTCATAAAATGAAAATTTCATGCCATGGGACCTTTAAGCTGTCTGTTATTTTCAGCATTTTAATTTTTTTATTTTATTTGTAAAAAATCCACATCTTGCTAGAGCTGCACGATTTAGGGAAATACATATAATTGTGGTTTTTTAGATAAAAATTGCAATTTAAAATGTTTTTAAAAAAAGCTCCTGGTTTTTTGCACAATTTGGTCTTTTTTTATAATATATTATCAGTATCAAAGGCGTCATGCCCATTCAAACCGAGGGGGCACGTGCCAAATGTGCATCACGTCTAGGGTTGGACGATGTCCCTTAAATTGGCAGTTGACGATGTTTACAGTAAAACATTGTGATGGTCGATGATATCGTCGTTTTTGGGGGGTGGGGTAATTAGGTAAATAGGTAGATAATTTATTATATCTCTTTATTTGGTTATTTTTACTAACCCAAATAATGACTCATCCGCTAGGTTGCACGTAAGGGGGGAAAAAATAGCTTCCTTCCACTTAAAGAGTTGAGCTCTTTTTATTTTAATATATCTCTTTACATAAATACTATTTTCTACCCAGTGTTTTGTATGTGAATGCTGTTTCATGTGAATATTACCACAGGAGTGAAGCACAAAGCTTTGTTTAGCCTAGAAAGGAAATAATGGTCAGATAGCACTTTTTCATTCTGTTTTGCGATCTGGTCACTCGATTTTCCGTAAATTTTAACAATAGGCCTAGTCCATTTTTCCCAAATCTTCACTCACGTCGCACCCATTTTCGCAGGGTATTATAAATGTTTCTTCCTTTCGTTTGCTTATAATTAAGTCTAGCTATTATAACTATTCACATCCTTTACTGTGGTAAAGTATAAAAAACACTGTGGGACGAATACCTTTTTACTTCAAATGTTATTTAACACAGATTGTTCTTGTTATTAAACTTGGTAAGGCGCGTCAAGTTTGGTTTATTTGAATAGCGCATTCCACACACACACCGGTGATTTTAGTTTTGTTTTCTCTGGCAGTGAATAATCAAACATTGCCTAAATGTCTTGACCCTGTGGAAGATTAAATCCGCTCTTCAGAACTTTTACAACAAGTGTTGCTTTGCAACATCAGGAGAAAACATGAAGACAAAGATATTCGAGAAGGTGTCTATCCAGATTGTGTCCCACATTTCTCTCAAAGCGCAGAGCGGTAAATGACACATCTTTGCGGGGAAATAGTATGAATCAAATATTTTTCTAACGAATATTTAATTTTCTTATATTCTTTAGGTTACCATTATTTACTGAAAATCGTTTAAATGTTTTATAGGCTGTAGTGTGTTAAAAGTGCTAAAATAAACACGCATGCTTATGGATGTTTCAGCCTCAAATTATTTCAAAATGTAGGCTATATATATATATATCTGACATAGACTACAGTATTTAAAATAGCCTATATATGCATTAGTTACATTCTCAATTTAATTTACAGAGCAATCCTTGTTAAGTTTTTAGTTTAACTAATACTATAGAAGAGTGTGTGTCGCACTCACAACAAACTCTCAACAGGGGCGTGGCATCACGATGGTGGCGCTCTATCGTGATGTCTGTCAGCCAGGCACAACCCTAGTCACGTCAACAACTGCTAAATTTAAATCTGCGTTTGCGCTTTGGCTGGCGCTGAGCCAGAGACAGACACACTCACAGCTGTTCATTGTTTTCAAACATATGTTTATTTTATGCTTCTGTCTGACATTTAAATACAGACAGGTACTAGCAAAAAACATTCATAGTTTGTAAAGTATACACTGATGTCTATGGAAGCGGCAATAATCGTTTCAAATAGCCAGTTTGACAACATTGGGTAGGTAATTTCTCTTGTGAACGAATAGCTGTGGACACTGAATGACTTCTGAGGTAAATGTGATGCTATGGGACATTGTTTACAAGCTGTTTTATTGGCATCTATCCGGTGTTGAAACACGGTTTGAGCGATTACACGACATATGATATGTTTCAGTAAATTTTATGTATCCTCTACGTATCTTCAGATGTTGATTCATGTTTATTCTTTAGGAAGAGATGATTGTATACACTTGCGTGCCGCCGCTTTAAATGACGCGCCAATACTGTGATCTGTCACGTCAAATTAGAGAGCATCAAAACGGCAATTATCGTTTGAATTTTGTGATAAAATGGACAGAATGCTTAATATGTACACGTGGGAACTCAAATTTGAAGTATGTTGCCTCGTAAAACAAGCCTACCGTTAACTATCAAAGATTGCATTTGCTACACATGTTCACCGGACCGGAAGCCCTGTACCAAAACGGTTCGGTACGAATACGTGTACCGGTCCGTTACGCCCCTAATATTTAATAAAACCACAGCCTTTGCGATCTGATAATCGCACTAAGCCCTATTAATTTCGTGCAGCCCTACATCTTGCCCTCATATTATAAGAATATTATTTTACATCCTGGCTAAAAACTGCATTAGCACTGTAAAGTGACATTGTCAGCTACTGTCATTGTCTATTTTTATCGATTCGTTTATTTCAGCCCTCATTATAAATGTTGGTGTAATTCCTGACAGGTTGTGTCTCTTCTGAAGATTCTTTAGCTAAAGATGTTTTGTTTCTTGTGTGTCGACACAGAGTTCGTCATATTATTCTACATGCTTTTCTTACTCGTTCGTCTCTTTCTTTACATCACATCATGTGCTTGTGTTAGTTTCGTCTTGGTGTGAGATTTGGGTAGGAGATCCGCAGAACTCCAGCTCAGTTCTCATCCTTTCGTTCTGAACTCAACCCGTCTGTTGTCTGATGGTTGCTGTATTTCAGGGCTGCTGTACGGTGACCATGGGGTGAATAACGCCGTTAGCCCTGCCACGGGCGATCACTCCTCATCCAGTTCTGACCATGAGGAAGAGGATGAGGAGGATGAGGAAGCAGGTCTGCTTTCGCTTTTTCATTCTTCCACTCACCTCCCTTTATCACATAGCTGTTCCTTCATCCCTGCATCTCAGATTTCGCTTTTTCCATCCCGACATCTTTCTCCCCTTTTGAAAATGATTAACATACACATGTTCTGCTCCTCCAGATTTTTGCATCTCATTCTTGCAAGTTAGTCATTCACTTGAAGTCTACAATTCCCATAAATACACACACGTTCATACAGTCTGTATTCTTGCGTGTTTATCTTGCTTTTCCGATTACCTTCACTGCTAGCGTTCTGTGTAGTATTTGCTTCATACTCTCCCTTTGACTTTAGTGTTCTCCCTTTGACTTTATAGAAAAAGAAACAAAATATCATCAGTTTCAAGTCATGTGTGTATATATATTTATATATATATATATATATATAGTATACATTTTTCACAATACACAAAATCATGATGTTTGTAATATCTTAATATCTGCGTGCCTTATATGTTTGCATTTAGCAGATTAGTGCTCTGCAATATAGTTACATTTTCTATGTATGCATATATATATATATTGCTGGGTGTTAATCGTTTGCATTTTTTGACAGTATACCTGTAAAGTAAGTAATAGGCATACACACACATACTGTTGTCATTTAGTTGAGATTAAAGTGGTGAATTAATGTGATTAAGTATTGTTGGAGTATTTTAATAGATGTTAAAAGTCATTGCTGATGTTTATTCATCGCGCTGTACTGTATAATTTGTCAAATTTAGTTGATATGCCCTTTTTACTTGCACATATAAACACCTTTATGTAAAGCCCACACAAGGCCTTTTCAGACTGTGCTGAAAGGGTTACTTCAGCGATTAGCATTAAGCTTTGTTTCAGTAGAAATCCGGTAGTATGTTCAAATTATCGTACTTCCCCCCCTCAGACGAGAGACTGAAATGAGAGAATTATGCATTTTATTTCTGGAAAAAGTCCTCAGATGACGCAAATATCGTCATTTTGCGTCATCTGAGGATTTTTTGGCCAGACGCTAGAGACTACAGCTAGTTCCACATGTTTTCAACCCACCCACAGGGGTGGGATCTCACTCACAGAATGTAAATGCGCATGGCCGCTCGGCTCGGGCATTCATAACGGAGCGATGCAGAGCAAAGTGAGTGTTTCAACTTTTCAATGAATTCCTATGAAAGTTAAGCTTCTGAAAACCCACCAGACTGGATACGTGCTGTGAATGACTGCCTCTCTTACCTCAGCTCTGCTCAGCTCTCATGATGAATGAAATCTGACTCCTGCTGCGTTTGTGCCGTGACTTTTGTTCGGATCACTGACACTTTATTGAAAAGACATGTTCAGTTTTTAATTGTAGTTTCTATTTTCTAACTGAACAAAATTATTTTATTACTATGAAAATCAAAACAACGGTGGGGGCGGTGTAATGGTGGGCAAGTGATAACCAGTGGCTGTGGCTTTGGGAGTGGCCTCGTTGAGCAGCGAAGCAAGTGCATTCTGGGAGTTGTTGTCTTTCATCCATATGAGACAAAAATACATTTTCTGTCTTTTCTCAGTCTAGAAGGCACCAAATTCAAAAATAATTTCACATTTCTACTACATAAATGACCCAGTTTAAATTCACATTCATCTTCCCAGCTCTGTAGTACCCCTCTAACCCTTGGTTATTGTCTTTTTAACTCTTGTTTCATCATACTGCTTTTTACCCGCTTATGAAACCCTGCTCCAGAGCTTTTGCTCTGTTAAGCCCGCCATGAACCATGACTCCACAGCAAACTGAACCGAACCGAACCGTGGCATAGGTGTATTGTTACACCCCTAACCATTACTATGCAATGGTTTATTGTTGAAAAATACAGAAGATAAACAGCTTAAAAAATAATTGCATATTAAATCACAATCTTGTAAAATATTGGTAAAAAAAATCACAATAAGATTAATTGAATTAATCCAAAATCGTTCAGCCCTAGCCACAACTAGATGCTTGGCAACAGACAGCCAATCGCATTCCTCATATTCACATGCTGCGGACAGTAACAGAAACATTGCATGTTTGTACTGTACATAAACGTTTCATGGCTCAAGGGGAACAATGTCAAACGATGACAGGAAATGCATTAATGAAGTGAAGACTTTTCGGACTAATCTTACCTTTATAGTTCTAATAGTCAATTCAGATTTTTTTTTTAATTACAGTCAGCAATGTGTGATATGTGGAGCAGGTCGTGTGACACCACATATGCAAAAAAAAGGACATTAAATCAGCTTTCAGGAATGTGTAGTGTGAAATGTCAGTGTATACATGAATACCCAGGATTAATTCTTAACCTCGGGTCAAGTATGAGCAGTGTGAAATGTGAAGCAAGATAACCCCTGGTTAAATGTAATCCTGGTTTACAATGACCCAGGTCTAACTATTTAAAGTGTGAGAAAGCATTGCTAAAACATCATGTACTGACATGCACACTCATAGCCAGCATTCTGTTCCTCGGGGTCTCTCCTGTGTCCTTCTGGCTCTCTTTTCTCTGCTCATCCACAGACCTGAAGAACAGTCATTGTTTTCACTTAAAATTGGCAAAATGTTGATCTTAAAAACACACTTCTCACAGAACCAGTTTCAGGAATGACTTGAAATGTCTCTACTTCCCCCCGATGAATGTGAAAACGCACACACACACACACACACACACACTACTCTTTTCCTGCAAGAGGAAGTTTAATTTTTTTTTTAGTCACGGTCCAGGCAGCCCATGAACACAAGCAGAAAGTCTCATATTTAATGGGATAGACATGTTTTTATTTGTTATTTGTCACTTTATTTTAGCTGTTCTTTTGAAATTAAACTATTTTAAATACCATTTGTTATATCCCCAATCAGCTTCTTATGGCCTACAAACACTGAATTAAATTATTTCCAATCTTAAAACACATACTATCAAAGGTTAAGAATAATTCATATTTTTAATGTTTTGAATGAACAAGAAGTCTCTTGCTCACCAAGGCTGAATTTATTTGATCCAAAATACAGTAAAACAGTAATATTGAAATATCACTGCAGTTTAAAAAGTACTGTTTCCTATTTGAATATATTTCAATATGTAATATCATAGGGGTGTAACGGTACACGTATTCGTACCGAACCGTTTCGGTACAGGGCTTTCGGTTCGGTGCGCGTGTGTACCGAACAGTTACGAATGAAATCTTTAACAGTTAACAGTCGGCTTGTTTTAAGCGCGGAATACACTTCAATCCTAGTTCACACTCAAACATATTAAAGGATTAGTTCACTTTTAAATAAACTTTTGCTGATAATTTACTCACCCCCATGTCATCCACGATGTCCATGTCTTTCTTTCTTCAGTTGAAAAGAAATTAAGGTTTTTGATGAAAACATGAGGATTGTTCCTCATATAATGGACTTCAATGGGCTCCAAACAGTTCAAGGTCCAAATGACAGTTTCAGTGCAGCTTCAAAGGGCTTTAAATGATACCAGACGATGAATAAGGGTCTTATCTAGCGAAACGATCAGTTTCTGTGAGAAACCGAACAGTATTTATGCTATTATTTTACCTCTTATCAGTCAAACGTGATAATCTCTGAGCTCCGCCATAACTTCCGCTAAGTGAGGTCAAATATGAGCGTGGTCATAGATATATCGATCGTAGATGCCTCATTCTACTGATCTGTACAAGATCCGTACAAGCACTAATGAGGTATCTACGTATACATCTATGACCACGCTCATATTTCATATTCTTAAATAAAAAAATCTTACTCCAGACATTTGTAGTGTACCTACAAAAATATGAATCAGCACAACTGTTTTCAACATTAATAATAATCATAAATGTTTGTTGAGCAGCAATTCATCATATTATAATGAATTTCTGAAGGTGTGACACTGAAGACTGGAGTAATGATGCTGAAAATTCAGCTTTGATCACAGGAATAAATTACACTTTACTATATATTTACATAAAAACAGCTGTTTTAAATTG
Organism: Romanogobio albipinnatus; assembly: GCA_023566225.1. Taxonomy (NCBI): domain Eukaryota; kingdom Metazoa; phylum Chordata; class Actinopteri; order Cypriniformes; family Gobionidae; genus Romanogobio; species Romanogobio albipinnatus. Next base: position 44,575,472 of record CM042246.1, on the reverse strand, counting down.
TAAAAAAATTTCCCAATATTACAGTTTTTACTAGGGCTGGATATTGACACAAATTTCATGATTCGATTCGATATAGATTATTTTGGATATTATTATTGTCAAGGAAGACAAATCTCTCAACTAATGCTGTAAACTATACATGGGAGTCAGTTGCTGTAATATTGAAGGTTAAAATGAACTGATTTGCATACAAACACTTTATTACACTCGAGGAAGTTTTTATAATAATAAAGTTATAATACTAACTTTTTTTACTTTTTTATATATATAAACATTTAAATGGTGGCTGTCATAAAAACTGAAGGATTTATTCAAACATGCATTAAATATTGAAGAACATTAAAAATTATAATGAATATTTAGCAAAGTGCATTTTTTTATGGTCACTCATGGTTTTCCTGAGGTAAATGTGACGTTTATTGACATATTGCTCACAAGCTGTTTTTAGACCCTTTTCACATTTTCGGGTTTCTCAGAGCGGAAGTCGTCATAGTTGGGTTAAATTATTATATATGTGAATGAGAGAATACATTAAATATTTTTTTTGTGTGTGCCCATTTGCTCACATAGCAAAAGAAAAATGCCACAGTAGTGATTTCACAACTTTCAAAAAGAGGGAAAAAATAGAGTGAGATTGATAACGGCAGTGAAAAGAGAGAAATATGTCAATTTTTACCATCACTCCCATAGACGCTATTACTAAACACCCTCACAGCAGCGGTAACTTTTTTTATTGTAATTTGATGCAAAAGTAATAAAATACAAAGTATTAGTGTTATAAATGTACATATATTTAAAAAAAAAAATGAAAATACAAAAAACGTTGCAGGATTTACGATATTGATGACCGTTAAAACATCACAGTCTGTGAAAAGGGTCTATTGACGTCTTTCCACGGTTGAAACCCTTAAAGGGCATATTGCAGGTAAAAAAATTTTCTAGATTAATTTATAACCTTGTATGAAAATACCATATGAAAAGGTAGTGCAGGATTTAAAATGTTTTAAAAAGACATAAGAGCACAAATTTAGTAGATAAAGTGGCCATTTCGTTGGCCGCTTGGAAAAAGCGCTTTTTTTTCAACATCGCGTCAAATTACGTCACGAGAGGGAGTGGTTCGCCGAGCTCTGCGTTGGCTCAGTGCAGAATAGGTTGGTATTCAGTAGAGTCTGTGTATTTTCGGTAGTTTTTCTATTCCAATTTATCATTGTCATGGTAAATTATTATCCAGCCTGTCAGGGCATCGAGTCCACAGGTTTCCTAAAAAAAAACAAAGTTAGGAATTCTGCATGGTGGGCGTTTTGTGCAGGTGAAGAAACGGGACTTCCCTTCGCGCATCTGCTTGGAAACACGTGATGGTGTGTATAGTGCTTTAGACCGGAGGATTATCATCCCAGCGATATGATGGAGTCAAGCATTGTTATACTCATGTAAGGCCGGCTACACACTGGCTGCGTGACGTGAGCGTGGCGTTTTCTATCTGTAGACCGGCTACACACTGCAAGCGTGGCGTTTCTGTTGCGTTTCAGCTGCGTGCCGTTTTCTGTGTCTTTGCACCGCTTTGCACACCCGAAGCGTGTCTGACGCGGCGCTGCTGCTGCTAGGTGACGTAGTGGAAGGCCTATACTTCATGTTAAACATAAAATATATAAATAAATATTTATATAAATATATAGCCTACTGATACAGCAAAGACAACGTCAGCACTCGGCAGTATTGACGGCCGAATAGGCTACAAAATATTTTGCTCTGCATTGGCAGGTGCAATATTTGAAAATCGATATTATATATATTTTTTTTAATTACAATTATATCTGCATTTATGTCAAAACCTAGAGACTTTCACACATAAAAATGTAATTTATTAATATGTATTCGTGTCAAAATGACAAACAGCTTTTCCTATTCTATTTTGCCTGGAAACGCTTCCAACACTCTTGCGTGTCGCATCGGTTCTATTTCTAGCACGCGCTTTTGGCATGGCTCGAGCCACACGTGTCACGCAGCCAGTGTGTACCTTGCCTAAAGGATGAATAAACATCCACACGCGATGCTTCTTTGCCGTCGTGTTTACATTAATGAATACAAAGTATGTACATTAACACAAATTAATACAGTCTCACACTTTTTCGAAAAAAAGTTCTGTGATATTTTATTCATGCCATGTATGCACATTCAAGTTCACTCAAATACATAACGTCATATACATCCTCACACTAGCGGTGAATCGGCACGAAATAAACCCATAATACAGAATTAATGAATAAAGGATAAACACAATAACACAACGTTACTGTCTGTGGCTCGGCCTGCGGGAGATGTGACGGTCCCGGATCCGGCAGAGATGCAGCTCGGAGAAAACGTGAACTGTGCTCCGTGGCGTGAGTCTTGTAAGTTACCAAATCAGTCGTGATGAGAAACCGCTAACGTTATATCACATAACGTTTAGTGTGAACGGATATTAACGAGTGTGACTTTTCCTGATGGTCAAAGCCTATAAGTTTCTGTTATTGGTAAGTAAATCAATAACTTACTAGATGACAATAACGTTACCAGCTTTGCTATTGCCTGATACATGGTAATCAGTACAGTGTTGTGATCTGAGCACAGTGATCATATCGTTAGCTAGCTTTATCTAGCTAACACTGGTCTCTCTCCGAGACACCTGCTGCTGTTCTCCACTGTTTCTCCTCACATAAATACTCAATCTGTCTCCTGTAATCGTTGTTCTGTCTAATCCTGGTCTGTCCCTAATTGCGTGTCATAATTGTATGGCTGTGGTCTGCCATATGAGTATTAATAAACATTTATAATGTCCTCAGCGTCCGAGCTGTCATTGCGATCCATTGTTTTCCTATCGTTGAAATTCACCGCACTCCCTCTCGTTATGTCACGTCCGGTTTTGGCATTTTTAGATGCGGAAGTAAAATTTTCTCACAAAAACGACTCCAAAAGCGTATATATACACTATACAATAGTGTATTTTAAAGTATATTTTAAAGAAAATCTAGTTCCTACATTATTTTTCAATACATTGACTCACTGGAGTCTCTAACCTGCAATATGCCCTTTAATGAGTGATTACATGAGACATTTCGGTAAGATGTACTGTATTTTGTAAGATACTTGTTTATTCATGTTTATTTCACATTGTAACTAGTATTAAAGCAGAGGAGATGGTCTGTTCACGTGAGCTACACATTGCCGCTACAGCGGCGCTACAGCGATCTGTCAAGCCACATTACAGAGCGCCAAATTCTTGAAGAATCGTAATTTGTAAAAATGTGAATCAATTAAAATCGAGAAATTAATATATTTTTTTACCTAGCCCTAGTTTTTACTGAATTTTTGGTCAAATAAATGCAGCCTTGGTGATCAGAAGAGACTTCAAAAGCATTAGAAAAATCATAATTGTTCCAAACTGTTGACAGGTTTTGTAGTAGCACTCTGTAACATTACCCAGATCTGATAGTTTCCCAGATTCTCTGGACGAGAACCGGCACCATTTCAGTCTGCAGTTAATGGACTGGTAATCTTGATAACCCCTGTTTGCTCCTGCTTTATACAGGTGTGTGTGTGTGTGTGTGTGTGTGTGTGTGTGTGTGTGTGTGTGTGTGTGTGTGTGTGTGTGTGTGTGTGTGTGTCATGGGCAGTTTCTATTTTTAACTCTACATTATGAAGTGTGTGTCAGAGTGCTGTCTTTTCTCATGGGGAGTTTGGATGTGTCATGTCCAAGCCTGCAACTGATTCATCACACACTCCAGAGGTTTCATGATCCTCTCTGAGTGAAACGTCTCCTTTCTTGGACTTCTTGCACTCGAGAGGCTGTCTCTGGTTCGTATGTTGGTTCGCTGTGTTATTGGAGGGTTTGCAGTGCTCAGAAGGAAGTTCTGCTGCTCTTCACTGGTCATTCCTCAGCAGTTTTGATTTTTCATGTGCCCAAAATAACATTTCATTTGTCCACTTATATTCGGCAGTTATAAAGTATGCTGGATGTTTTATTCCCATCCGTTCTTGAGTTCAAACTGCTGATCCAGTGAGGTAACAGATTAAACACAGGATAACAGGGGCTTAGCCAATCACGGCCCCTCTCTCTCTGTCTCTCTGGTCTGGTTTCAGTAGTTGTGTTATGGAGGATTAGTGTTGGGTTAATCTGTGCTGAGGTTTATTACTCCGTTGTCTTCTCTGAGAGTCCTGATTCTGTGATATCACTGAATATCATACTACATTGGACATGTAGCTTTAGCTTACATTCACATGATTAGAGCGATTGAGTTTGTTCTGTGGATTTGAGGGGTCTATTAAACAGATTATTATTGATTTTACTGGCCAATCAGTATCCACAAAGACCATTAGCGGGCCAATATTGCTTAAAGGATTAGTTCACTTCACAATAAAAATTTCTTTATAATTTACTCACCCCCACGTCATCCAAAATGTTCATGTCTTTCTTTCTTCAGTCGAAAAAAAAGGAAAACATTTTTGAGGAAAACATTCCAGGGTTTTTCTCCATATGGTGGACTTCAATGAGGTCCAACAGGTTTCAATGCAGCTTCAAAGAGCTCTACACGATCCCAGCCGAGGAATAAGGGTCTGATAAACATTTGGCTGATGAATTTAATGTATTTTATTCTCGATTTAACAATTCAGATTTTGATGATAAAATGGAAGGGATCAGGGCCTTCACACAGGCAGCTCCTTCCATTACTGTTGACAGTAGTACTGTGGCTAATATTTTCAGGCACACCAGATCAAAAAGTCCAGGGCCAGATGATATTTGTGGGCAATTATTAAGAACATGTGCTGATCAACTCTGTCATATCTTTCAGTTCATTTTTAATTTGTCCTTATCACAACAAAGAGTCCCTAGAAGTTGGAAGCATTCTATTATTGTGCCTATAGCTAAGTGCAGCTCCCCAAGAACTTTGAATGATTTTAGACCTGTAGCATTGACCTCATTGGTTATGAAAAGCTTTGAGAAAATTATCAAGGAGGCTGTCCTACTGCAGGTTGGAGATCAGTTAGATCCACTGGAGTTTGCATACAGGTCTGGCAGGGGTGTGGAGGATGCTCTGATCACACTACTGCACTTTATTTTTAGCCATCTGGATAGAGTAATGACTCATGTCAGACTTTTATTTGTTGATTTTACTTCTGCTTTTAACACCATTCAGCCCTTTCTGCTTGCTGAGAGACTGAATGCGGAATTTTTTAACAGACAGATCCCAGAGTGTGAGGGCCAACAGCACCCTGTCTGAAGTGACTTTTACATCCACTGGTTCCCCCCAAGGTTGCTGTCTATCTCCTTCCCTGTACATCCTGTACACAAACCAGTGTCGCAGTTTGTACCAGGATAGATATATACTTAAGTTTGCTGATGATTCTGTCATTGTCAGCCTGCTATCAGGGAATGATCGGGACCATGGGCCAGTCCTCAGTGACTTTGTAGAGTGGTCGATAGTTCCTTTTTACAGCTGAATGTATCTAAAACATGGTCATTGACTTTCGCAGGACACCACCTCCCTTTACAGTCACGGTTATTAAAGGCACGGACGTTGAGCTCGTGGAGATGTACAAATATCTTGGAGTCATTTTAGACAACAAACTGTGTTTTGAACCTTTGGTTGACGCTGTCTCAAAGAAAATCCAACAAAGACTGTACTTCCTTAAGAAAATGAACACTTTTAATGTCTCTTCAGAAATGATGACTCTGTTTTATCGTGCTTTTATTGAATCGGTTTGATCTTTTTGTATAGCTGCTTGGTTTGGAAGCCTCTCCCTGACAAATAAAAACAGACTTGGTAGTCTGGTTAAAGTGGCGAGCAAGATTTTCAGGAGGGGTCAGGCTAGACCTGGGGAGTTATACATAAAACAGGAAAGTGCCAGAGGAAAGTTATAGTCATAGCTCATTCACAGGATCATCCCCTAAGAACAGAATTTGAGCTTTTGCCCTCTGAGCGGCGCTATCGAGTTGCATTTTTGCACTTGATCGTGTTCTGTATTTTTTATTTTGTTTATTGGCACATTATGTATATTGGGCGTTATTGTGAATTCCTTCTCTGCTGGTTGGTCTTTGTCGGTGAGTGTTGTTGTATATTTATGTGTTTTATGTGGAGCATTTGCTGCAAATCCAATTTCCCCCTGTGGGACAATAAAGGTACTTTGACTTTGACTTTGACTTTATCTACCATCGGCCATTTTCCAAAAAAAAAAGAAAAAAATATTTATTATCTAAATTATACTTTTTAACCACGAATGTTTGTCTTGCGCTGCTCTGCGATGCCCTACATATTATGTCATCACGTTGCAAAGGTCACGCGTGACGTAGGCGAAAGTACCAATCAAGTGTTTACAAAGAGAACATGCGAAGATTAAGGCCCCGTCCACATTGAGGTGCGTTTAGCTGTATACATAAAAATGTTGTATCGTATCAGCGTTTCGTGCAGACGTATCTGGCGTTTTAAGAGCCTGAAACCGGTATTTTTTTAAACTGGGTCTCAGAGTAGATGAATTTGAAACCGACACCCTTGTGTTTTCATATGTACAGCCAATCCGTATATTTTGTGAAACGGTGATGTCATCACACCACGTCCCGCACGTTAAAAGTCTAGAAGGGATACAGTTACGGCCACTGGGCATGCACACATCAATATTGCGTAATTTAATTACTGTATTTACATTCTTGTTTTACAAGGGAAGTTTTACGGTTAGGGTAGGTGTAGGCATTAATAAAACACAATCTGGTAAGTAGCACATTTATTTATAGTTTTTTTATTGTGAGATTTTGCCTCACTTCCGACCGTTGCTGTACCCCTTCTAGCCACAACTCTTCTTCTCCATTTTTAGTGTACTTCTGTGGCAGAATTACAGCGCCACACACTGGTCTGGCATGTGTACTACATCGTTTTGAGTCTGTTTCAGTGGTTTCATGTGTACACAGATATTTCTTGAGACAAGGGGAAAAAAAGATTGGATAGGGAAAGCTCTGGCTTCGTGTGGATGTGGCCTAAGACAAACGGCCTTCACACAAAAGAAATGAGATGGAGTTTTACAAAAAGTCATATTGAAGTCCACTATATGGAGAAAAATCCTGGAATGTTTTCCTCAAAAACCTTAATTTCTTTTCGACTGAAGAAACAAAAACATGAACATTTTGGATGATGTGGGGGTGAGTAAATTACCAGGAAATTTTAATTCTGAAGTGAACTACTCCTTTAAACTTTGTCAGCACAACTCGCCGCGCAGCCTCTGCTCTGTATCTTCATCCAGAGATGGCGCAAAGAAAGAGATGCAGCGTCGTCAACGGCAGTTACAGCAGCATTGCGACGTTCATCACACCGCAGAATAACCTTCCAATACGTCCTTTAATCTCAATGTTTGTTTATTCATTTATTTAAATATTATGATATTTAGATGTTTGTGACTTTGTGTTGGCTCAAGGTGTGTGTGTGTGGTAATTTTTTTATATATATATTTTATTATTTTAAATGTTTTATATTGTCCTTACTGTCACATGATCCATCTCAAGAAACATTTCTGATTATTATCAATATTGAAAACAGTTATAATTTTTATACATTCTTGTGGGGGTTTTTTTATGGATAGTTGAGAAGAACAGCATTTATTTGTAATAGAAATCTTTTGAAACCTTATAAATGTCTTTACTGACACCTTTGATACATATAATACAAGTATTAATTTCTCTCTAAAAATATCGTTCTAACAACAAACTTAGCTCCAGTATATTATGTGTGATATACACGTATATATAATATTTGATTATATGACAAATGCCTCTGTGAAATGTTTTGAGTTGCTGAATCACTGTTTTGAACAATTAGTTGAAATGGTTCAAAAGTATGCATTCCTGAGTTTGAGTAATTTAATGCGTGCATAAAAATGAGAGCCTCTTGTCTGTGTGTTTGTAAACTCTTGCAGGTGGAGACAGCTCGTCTACAACCACAGGCAGTGCCTCTCCGCTTCCCAACAGTTATGAGTCTCTGGAAGGCGGCAGTTACACGGGTACATCCTCACACCGCTCACCGCTCACTGTGACACCTCAAAGCCAGATCTACACGTGAATGACTTACTGCTATATATTTATCTTGTCTTTCTTTTCAGATCATGCTGCTCCTCCTGCCGGAGTGCCCACCAAGCAAGCTCCACCCTTCGGATACAATTACCCAACCATGCATCCTGCTTACCAACAAAGCCCCGCCCCCATACCAGACTCCTCCCCCTCACACGGAGGATACAAACCACCAGGATACCAGCCATACTCACAGGTACCAACAACAGCGCTAGTTTGTGTTATTTCAGTGTCATTCAGGAAGCGGTTTGTCAAAGACAGCTGTGTTTGTGTTTCCATAGCCTTTCCCATCTCTGTCCGAGCTGTCGTCAGCTTTAGGAGGCCTCAGCGGCGTTCCTGAGCTGGATGTGGAAACCTTGAGACCGGTGAATCTACTCCAGGAGAGAAACATCCTCCCTCCCCAACGGGCACCTCCACCCGAGCCCAACCTGAGCAACGACCTCCGCAAGGTCAACTGCAGCCCTGAGTAAGAGCAGAGAGGCGACGTGTCTGTAGGAGGTTGTGGTTTCACACAACAGGTGCAAACAGAGAAACAGCTTTGTGTTTTGTTTAACAGTTTCTCTTTCATTCTCTGTCTCTTCCAGCACGTTTCGCTGTACTCTCACTAACATTCCCCAGACTCAAGCTCTGTTGAATAAAGCTCGTCTGCCTCTTGGATTATTGCTGCATCCCTTCAGAGATTTAACGGTAGGACGCTACCTGAGCAGAAAGCACAAATCAAACTCAACCCTTGGTCTATGCAAGGTTTCCATGTGGCCTTAAAAAGTATTGAGTTCTAGGTCTTAAATCATTTTAAACAGGTCTTCATTTTCCTACGTCCATGTAACGCTACCCCTAATGCTCATTGAAATGCTTTAGATTTTATTTATTTTTTTATTCTGGGGTGATGAGACCAACATGTAATCAATATACAATTTATATTGCAGCCAATCAGCTTTCATGTTGTTGGCGTTAGTCTCTTTTGGATTGTACCTCATACACATAAAACAGATTATTATTATTATTATTTATTCTTCAGCTAATAGTCCTCCAGTTTTTTGTGATTCCGCCATCACTGAATACAGCGCAAAATCAACAAAATGATGAATTCTTTGCGATCTTGCATAATTCATTTCACTCCAAAATAATCACAAAAAATAATTTTAATCACAAAAATAAATTATATTATGTAATTGAATTATCTCTGATTTAGTTAAAATGCATGAGGATGAAGACGTGCATGCACAGTATGTGGTCTGTGTGGGAGTAAAAGCAAATCTTTCTCACTGGACCGGGTGAATGACCAAATAAAAAGCCAGATATGCAGTGTAAGTTAGTGTTGATAAAAACCGCTTTATACCACAAGCTCAATTCAGACACGGACCAATGTCAGACTGGCTGTGGATTCTGTGCATGCGTTTGCCGCCTGTCAGCGCTCGCGCGAATATACCAAGATCATTGTGTGCTATTTCTAGTCTTATTGCCCTTGAACGGTAAAAAACAACAAGTTTAGGACGTGTGTCATAATTTGATTCATGCATTAGGCCTACTGTAGGTCTTAAAGTGAAAGCAAATAGAGAAACTTTTGTTGTGGTTTACTTATAAGATTTTAGTCATATTTCCCACCCTAAGTGATCATGTTATTAATGCTAGATAGCACACCACTAGACACCACCTTTTTTTTTGTAAGACACTAAAATAAACAAGATTTATGCATTATGTTTGTTCTATTGTCATATGTGACTATTAGGTGTGTACCGGTACACAAAACTGACAGTTCGGTACGGGTTCGGTACAGCAGGGGAGAGAAAACTAAATGTAAAATACCCTTTTTTTTTATTAAACGATGGATTACTGAACAAATTGTGTCTGTCCTTAAATTAATTCAAAACTAAAAGATTCTTAAAGATAAAAGTAAAGTTCTGTATAGTGTAAATTATATAGGGAGCCCTTACTTGCGCATTACTATAATACAAATTACCCTAAATTCAGTTGCTATTTATTTTTAGATATAATAATCAACACTCAAATAACACATTGAATGCAAACATGTAAACTTCACATAAGGCAGTTTTTTTCATTAACTTCTAAATCTAATTATAAATTTATGTTTTACTCAAATTCGTTGTTGAAATATAATCATTTATACACAATTTTCATGGCAAATTTATTTAAAATACATAAAATAATCAGGTTCAGTAGAATATAATGAATATATAGGCTAATATAGTGCATATATTTAGCGAAAGAGTTAATTTCTCTAGTGAAACTAACAGCTGTGGACACTGAATGACTTCTAAGGTAAATGTGATGCTATGTGACATTGTTTACAAGCTGTTTTATTGACGTCTTTCCACCATTGAAACACTGATTGAGTGATTACACCACATATATGTTTCAGTAAATTGTAATGTATCCTCATACTGTCAGATGTTCATTCATGATTATTCTTTGACTAGAAAGAGATTATCTTGTTCACTCGTCGCCGCGCCACAGCTTTAACTTGTGCATCAATACAGTGATCAGTCACGTCACAGTAAGAGCGTCAAAATGGCATTTGTCGTTTGAATTTTGTGATAAAATGGACAGAATACTTAAAATGTTCGTGTGGGAACTCAGATTGAAGTATGATCCTCGCTTAAAACAAGCCTACCGTTAACTGTTAAAGATTGCATTCGTACTGTTCGGTACACACGTGCACCGAACCGAAAACCCTGTACCGTAAAGGTTCGGTACGAATTAGGGTTGTGCCGATAGTATCGTGTATCGATGATAGGCAGAGAGATCGCCGAAAGCTGAAGCTGTTGGCGATTTCAAGACGATATTTGGCTCGCTCCCCATGAATGTAATTTTTAAAAAAATTCATTATTAAATAAAAATATTATGATCATAGTTATTATTATCATCATTACATTAATTATACTTATTCTGCTTAGCCTTATTCACATCAACATCAAAGCGCGTGGTGTTGCACTTCCAGGCTATGTGCCGCATACTGCGAGTGCAACACCACACGCTTTTAAAATTTAAAAATGAGTTACTCTTCAGTGAAATTTTTCACTGAATTGACAAATTGCCCTACATTCACAAATTCACATGAGCCATGGCGAAAACGACATCATCATCAGGCTAAAGCATTTTGGGTTTTTTTCATAAATGTACATTTATTTTATACTTATAATAATACAATAACAAATTGTTATATTATAATTATAGGCTATATAGATCCGAACAGAACAATCAGTCAAAAAGTAAAAGCAGCTTTATTTCAAACGACTTAACAACTGAACAACAATGAACAAAAAATATTGCACATAAGCCGTTAAGATAAGATTTCTTGTTAAAGTGCAGTGAAATACTTAAATGTCAGCAGACAATGTATTTTTAGAGTAAAAAAAAGTGGTCATTTGAACTACTCGAACGAACGTTTAAAAAAACAATATGAAAAATCTAAATTGAATAGCTCCATAACGGATTGAGAAAAGTGCATGCAATGAGTAATTAGCTTGGTTAGAAAAATAAAGAAATTATTGTTTTTTTTAAAGTAGAAAATAATATTTATGCAAAGAGATATATATTAAAATAAAAAGTGCTTAAAGGAACACAACTCTTCTTAAGTGAAAGGAAGCTTTTTTTCCCTCACGTGGAATCTAGAAAGCGCGGATGCATTAGTTGGGTTAGTAAAATAACGAAATTATAGTATTTATATCGAGTCTATAAAACACGAAAGAACAACAAATACATCGGTGAGAACACTCGTTTAAACAGCATACACACCGCGACATTTGACTGCAAATCAAATTTTTCACAATATTGATTTTTCTTGAAATCGTAATGCAATGGACTCTGGCCTACATTAAATCTTTAAATAAAAGGTTTACACAGTCATATATAATAAACAAGCTTGTACAGCGACAGGAAATAAAAATTAACGCAAAAAACCTGCCTACCTTACCAGAGCATGTCAGCAAAGCGGAGCTTCACTCATGAACAGCTCAGCGGTAAAATGACGTGCGCTCAAATCCCGCTCCGACATGACATTTCTCTAGCCTACTATACATGTAGCCATTAAAACACGTAATTAGTTTCAGTTTAAATATGATAGTTATTTTTTATTTTCATTTACAAAAGGGAACAGGACATATAAGATGCATAATGTCAGAAGATTGGGGTCTTCAGCTAAGTTCAATAACACTTCAATAGGCTAAGTTTTTGTTTTATTGAAAGCCTTTCTTTAAAGTGAATTTCATTTTGTATAAATTGTATCTTAATTTTAATCTGTTTTATCAAAAAAAAGGCCCGGATTTAATAAATAATAAGCAAATAGCCTATAACAGACAATGACATGGAGGCGGAGGCGGCCGTGCAGCGTGATCAACGGCTTAAATGAACAACTACTAGAAAATAAAAAAAACTTAAGTCAGGGGCAGCCATTTATTTCAGATAGGCCTATATTTGATCCAGCATGTCACAAAGGGAGTTCTGGTTTGAGCGCGCGGTGCTGAGCGGAATGAGCTTCAGAAATTAACGGAATCTCCAGAAAGGCGCTCTCCACTGGAGGAAATATTACCGCTCTACGCACACACCACAACAGTCACACCGCAACAGTCACAATATAACCTAACCTCATGTATGTTTTAAAAACATAATTGAACTTATAAATAATACTTTTTAATGGCCCACTTAAAATGTTTATTACAAATAAATTATTAAATTCTAAAAATGAATAAAATGAAAAAAAAAAATCTGCATTGCATTTGCAATCCTTTGAAACCACCCCACTTCCCGCGCCCCTGATGATATCTGTCCTCTGGAACGCTATCGCTTTTCATTTAAAACGGTTTATTTAAAACAATTATTTTTTTCAAATAGATGGAATTCGAAATACAGGCCTGCCCCTAATAAAAGCCTGCTTCAAATAAAAGCCGGTGACCTTCTGCAGTTCAGGTAAATAAAGGCCCCGGCTTTTATTTGAGGAAATACGGCAATTGCTCCAACTAAGATCGTGTATCGGCGATCTCACAGGCTGACGATATGGCGATTGGAAAATTAGGCATATCGCCCAATACTAGTATGAATACGTGTACCGTTACACCCCTAGTGACTATTGTGCATCTAACATAATATGTAATATGGTAAATGTGGTATCTTACCGTTTTATCAAAACAAATTTCTGGAAATTAGTTATTTTGATCGCAGAAATCGCAAAAAAAATATTGTTGAAATGTTATCAATATTTTGTTCAATTTGAATACATTCATTTACTTTGCAAGTCATTTTGTAACTCTGCATTTGCTTTGTAGGGTTTTTTTTGGGGGGGGGGGGTTTATGTCATGATATAGGTCTTAAATTTAATTCAAAATAGTCTTTAAAAGGTATTAAAAAGTCTTGCAAAAATGTTGCAAAATATTTTTATTTCAAATAAATGCTGTTCTTCTGAACAAAGTTCTTCTGTTATTCAAACAAAATCTAACAACCTCAAACTTTTAAACAGTAGTGTATATTTAACATGTCTCTTGAATGGCTGAATTTTGATCATTTTAAGATTATTAATTGAGTAATGACTTTCATATCACTATCAGCCATTAAAAGACCCTTATCAGTCAAACAATACTCAGTCATTGAGTGCATTTACTGTACATGCACCCTCATAATGCGATTTATAATGGGTTTTTGACACTATTGCAATTAAACTTTACCTCATGTAAACACAGTACTTTGATCAAACAAATGTGATTTAAGCTCATAATCTTAGTAATCTAACAGTGTAATGTCATAGTAAACTATGCAGCACACAGCAATTTTAATCGCAATAAACAGGCATGTAACCACCTCGCATTATTACTGCTCTGACCAGAGTCAGCATGTTTTCGGACGTACACGTATGGTGTGTGTTGTTCTCTCGTTGTGCGAACTGAACTCTGTGAAATTAACTTAAAGAATGACAGCGTGTCAGATCCACGTCATGTTCGGCAGATCTTAAAGTGACACTAATGAGGTCTGTCATTTAAAGTTAATCAAAGAACAAAGGGAACAGAGAAAATTGTATCTTTAATAAGGATTTATCTGGATTTAATTTATAATTTATGCAGTTAAGCTTGTCTGATAACTTAATTCAATTTCTGTATATTGCCTACCTGTTAGAGAGGAAGGCCACAGGTAAATATGACATTTATTATAATGGATTTATGTCTGGATTGTTTTAAGTTCACTTAAATTAAAAGTTGTTGTTTTTAAAAAGCCTAATAAATGTTGAAATTGATATATCTTTCAATTTTACTGTAATGCTGAATGTCTATCATTAATGTAAAAAATATATATTTCATAGAGACCATCAGTATTAGTATCAGTGATACTGGACTTCATTCATAAAAAGATGCCATTACAACAAATATTTAAATAAATAAATAATGTTTCTACATTAATTTGGAGAGTAACTGTGAAATTATTACAATATGTTTTTAATTGTGATTAATTACAGAAAAAAACAGTGATTAATTAGTTGGGGGGGGGGGGGGTTATCGATTGATAGCGCTGTTTTAAAATATTTCAATAAATAAACAATTTTATCAGCTCTTGATATGAATGACAGATAAAGGTATTATAAATGGGTGTCATACACCTGTTCTCCCTTTTCTAGAGTTTTACTGACATGATAATGCAGATATAATTATGTCTTCATTAAAGGATTAGTTCACTTTTAAATAAACTTTTGCTGATAATTTACTCACCCCCATGTCATCCAAGATGTCCATGTCTTTCTTTCTTCAGTTGAAAAGAAATTAAGGTTTTTGATGAAAACATTCCAGGATATTTCTCCATATAATGGACTTCAATGGGCTCCAAACGGTTCAAGGTCCTCAAAGCCTCAAAGGGCTTTAAACGATACCAGACGATGAATAAGGGTCTTATCTAGTGAAACAATCAGTTTCTGTGAGAAACCGAACAGTATTTATGCTATTATTTTACCTCTTATCAGTCGAACGTGATAATCTCTGAGCTCCGCCATAACTTCCGCTAAGTGAGGTCAAATATGAGCGTGGTCATAGATATATCGATTCTACTGATCCGTGCAGGCGCTAATGAGGTATCTACATATACATCTATGACCACGCTTGTATTTGACCTCACTTAGCGGAAGTTATGGCGGAGCTCAGAGATGATCACGTTTGACTGATAAGAGGTAAAATAATAGCAATAATACTGCTCGGTTTCTCACAGAAACTGATTGTTTCGCTAGATAAGACCCTTATTCATCATCTGGTATCGTTTAAAGCCCTTTGAAGCTGTACTGAAACTGTCATTTGGACCTTGAACCGTTTCGAGCACATTGAAGTCCATTATATGGAGAAATATACTGGAATATTTTCATCAAAAACCTTAATTTCTTTTTGACTCCAGAAAGAAAGACATTGACATCGTGGATGACATGGGGGTGAGTATCAGCAAAAGTTTATTTAAAAGTGAACTAATCCTTTAACTCTCTTTCTCTCTCTGTCTCTGCAGCAGTTACCGGTCATCACCTCTAACACTATAGTTCGTTGTCGTTCGTGTCGGACGTATATAAACCCTTTCGTTTCGTTTCTGGACCAGCGCAGGTGGAAGTGTAATTTGTGTTACAGAGTCAATGATGGTAAGAGCCCTCCAGGATATATAAATAATTTTTCATATTTGTTAGCATATTGGTGTTCTCATAGAGTCTCCTTTTCTCGATCAGTTCCTGATGAGTTCATGTATAATCCTGTTACTCGTTCATACGGTGAGCCCCACAAAAGACCAGAGGTCCAGAATTCAACTGTGGAGTTCATCGCCTCCTCTGATTACATGGTGAGTGTGTGTCTGTCTGTCTGTCTTTTAAAGAGCTTCAGTGTTCCTGTTTATGCACGTTTTCTTTCCTTATCTAGCTGCGGCCTCCTCAACCTGCTGTGTACCTGTTTGTGTTGGATGTTTCCCATAATGCCATGGAGTCGGGCTACCTGAATCTGTTTTGCCAGTCATTATTGGACAACTTAGAAAAGTGAGATATTATTCAGGACTCAAATCAGATAGCATGTTTATTCACACCCCTCAGATATGACGAGGCTTGTGTGTGTTTCTCTGTCTCAGGTTGCCCGGAGATACACGTACACACGTCGGGTTTGTGACGTTTGACAGCACCGTCCACTTCTATAACCTGCAGGAAGGTCTTTCTCAGCCCCAGATGCTGGTGGTGTCTGATATTGATGGTAATCCTGTCTGATTCTCTTTCTCTGTGTTCACTGATTGTAGCTTTGCACATCTGTTTGCACATGAGTGCCTTTATCTAATAATGCAGCAAAGCTTTAGCACTGAAAATTGGCAATTTTTGATTGATAATAGTCACTTTCACGCAAGAAATCTGTTTACACGAGAAGCAGATTTTCATGTCTATATTGGCACACCACTACTAAAATACCAATCAGACTCTAATTGAATTATTTGTCAGAAATATAGTAGAGTACTACTAGTTTGGAAAATTATATCATTTATATTATATCATCTTTATATTATATATGTTGAGTAACATATAATATACCCTAACCCTAACATCACTTTTATTTATGATTAAAACAAGAAGAAAAAAATAAAAAATAAATAAATAAAAATAATATATATATATATATATATATATATATATATATATATATATATATATATATATATATATATATATATATATATATATATATATATATATATATATATATACATAGTTTCATTATTTCAATTAATTAGACATGCTTTTTGATTACTAAAACATTAATTTAACCATTAAAATGGAGTCCCAAAAAATTAAAACGAAAAAAAAAAAAAAAACGGAATCCTGAAAAATTTAAACTGAAAAAAAACGGAATTAGGAAAAATATTTTACGGATTTCATAGTGCCCTAGGTCGTCTACTATTTCTCCATTATTTATTTATTTATTTATTTGTTTATTATATCTCTGAATCTAGCAATGCATGACATTTTCATGACTATGTTTGTGTATTTGCCACATGATTTGGTAAAAAATCATTATTTTGCTAATTTGTACTGCAAAATTGTACATAGAATATAGTCTCAAATTTCTCCTGCTCCTTCAATACACTAGGCCTGGTTTCACAGGGTTAGGCCTTAGTTCAATTAGGACATTTAAGTAGCTTTAATAGACGTGCCCTAGAAAAAAACATTGGTTGCATCTAGACATGTGCCGGATATACCGCAATAATGAACGTGCACAATATTGTTATCCTGGGCACTTCAAAATACAGTGAATAATTATTTATTATGAATTATTCAGATTTTTAGAATGCATTTTAAGAATGCTTTACCCATCAACCGTTTAAAATGAACAACACGTCAAAGAGGAACACGCACTGATGTAAACAGACCATGCATGAGCTGAGCACATGGCGGAAGGAGTGAAGGATGACCGAAGTGCACATTCACTCTCTGACAGCAGAGGGCGCTGAGGGAACAGCAGAAATGCAGCCGTTTCCCCGGTAACCCTCGTAGACAAAACGATATGGTGCTCATCATCACATAACCTAATACTTAAAGGGGTGGTAAAACATTCTTTCGAAGGCTTGATTGTGTTTGTGGGGTGCACTGTAACATGTGTTCATGCTTCGTTTTTAAAAAATTGCATTATTTTTCATATGTTTTACCTTTATTCTACACTGCTCTGTCCCTCCTTGTAAAAACGGTCTGATAGTTTCCGGGTTGTATGAAGCCAGTCCCTCAAAAATACGCAATGGGCTCGGATTGGTTAGCTGGCCCAGTGTGTTGTGATTCGCTAACCGCCTAGTGCACGTTTGTCAGGAACCCGGAAAAACAACAAAAATAACGACTTTATCCCACTATATACTCTCTGACGAGAGTTTGCGGGAGTGCCACGACGCATGCGCAAGTTCTCGCGCATGCGTCGTGGCACTCCCGCGAACTATATACTCTTTGACGAGAGTTCGCGGGAGTGCCACGACGCATGCGCAAGTTCTCGCGCATGCGTCGTGGCACTCCCGCGAACTCTCGTCAGAGGCTCAAATTGAACAATAATAGTGGGATAAAGTCGTTATTTTTGTGGTTTTTCCGCTCAAAAAGTATTTTCGTCGCATGATAGACTTAATACAGAGCCACTGTAGTCATTTGGACTCCTTAAATGACGTTTTTACTTACTATTCTGGGCCATCAAGTTTCATTCCCTCTGAAAGCCTATGGAGGAGTGAGACAGCTCTCAGATTTCATCAAAAATATACTAAATTATGTTCCGAAGATGAACGAAGGTCTTACATGGTTGGAACAACATGAGGGTGAGTAATTACTGACAGAATTTTCAATTTTGGGTGAACTAACCCTTTAAGCCTTGTAGGGTAGAAGTAGTTAAACACGGTAACTTTGAATTACAAAAACTTAACACAAAAAAACTCCATGCTGAAGCATGCAATATATTGATAGTATTGTTTTTCATTTAATTGAAGTCTTTAGTGGTTTATTAATCAAATAAATCTAATCTAAATTTGTTTGATTCTCTTAGATGTTTTCATCCCAACACACGACAGTCTGCTGGTGAATCTCAAAGAGAGTAAAGAGGTTTGAATCTTATCTCAGTATTTTAAGTCCTCGTATCTTTGTGCATGTGTGAGGTCAGCCCATTTCCCGGCTTCGTATCTCTAGAACACAAGCTTTGATATGTGACACAGTTTTTGCAGCTGCGTTATCTGTGTGTTTGTGCATGTGCTCCCAGCTGGTGAAGGACCTGCTGAACGCTCTGCCGGGGATGTTCACGCACACGCGCGAGACTCAGAGCGCTCTGGGTCCAGCTCTGCAGGCGGCATATAAACTCATGTCCCCTACTGGAGGCCGAGTGTCCGTGTTTCAGACCCAGCTGCCCACCCTTGGCGCTGGACTCCTGCAGTCACGGGAAGACCCCAACCTCAGATCCAGCACCAAGGTAACTCCTGAATCATCATTCAAGTTAAACAAACGCTAGGCTGCCCTGTCACAGGAAGGAAAGAGTAAGAACATTATTTAACACATTATATATTAGGGCTAGGACAATAAATTGATGCATCGTGATTCTTCAAACGATTCTGGATCGATTTTGAGATTTTCAGTGTGCATTGTGATTCTCTCTCCTTAGTTTTTAACACCAGATGACACTCTGTGCGTTAGAAACAGCCATACTCTGCTTGCTTCCAATTCCTTACACACACCACTTGAATGTTCCTTGTATATTCAGTATTATTCAAGAGTGCGCCCATCAACAAGCTTAATTCGGGTTACGGAAGCCGTCGGCAGCGTTGGCATTTTGTTTTTAGACCACAAAATCAACAATATCACTAAAGAAGTGTGTTTGTGGTTGTGAGGGAAAGATGACCTTGTTCAGCCTTCTAAATAACCCAGTGTTAAGGGAACAGTGGATGCAATTTGTTTTCCCGGAGCAGCAACGGAGTTCTGCAAGTGTGTATGTTTGTTCCCGGTCACGAGTTGAAACCACAGGCGGTGAGTGAAACTGCATCAGATGTCTGTGTTTTGTTGGTTGGCAATCGGTGCATTTAATGATGTCATCAATGATGTATTGTGTGTGTGCACGCTCTTGTCTCTTTAGCTCTGCCCACTGCACTCCTCCATGAGCTCGGCTGTTTTCAGAAAGAATCGGTACAGCGTATCTGTCCTTTATAAATATGGTAAAACTAAAGACTCTTGGGAGATATGAAGGATGCAATGCTACTCTATAGGTACAGAAGATTAACATGAGACTGGCAGAAACTGTGTGTGTTATGTACCCTTTAATTTCGTGTCATAAAAGCATTCTGAGGTGCAAGTACATTTAACCACTTGCAAGGACTCCTCTCACACACAGCCGAATGCACAAGCGCTCTTCAGGGCTCTTCTACATTTACATTTATGCATTTAGCAGATGCTTTTATCCAAAGCGACTCACAACTTGGGGGTACATGAAGCGATTGGTCATGAAGAGTCGAGAAGCGCAATAAGAGCCTGAAATCCTGAGACTGTGTACATTGCTCAGTGTAGCACAGGCTAGAGTAGGGAGGGAAGAAGGAAGAGAAAGAGGAAAGGAAAGTGTTTTTTTTTATTGGTTAAGTGTTAAGAGGTTAAGTGTTCACGGAAGAACTGAGTTTTAAGTTGACTTTTGAATGATGTCAATGATTCTGCATTTCCGATGGTGTTGGGAAGATCGTTCCACCAGCTGGGAACGTTGAATGAAAATGATCTGGAAAGGGTACATTCTCTTCTTCGTGAACATTTGGGCGTATGGTTAAAAACTAGCCAACAGTGCCATCTGCTGTTAAAAACTAAGCTCAGAATCGATTGGAGAGAGAATCACAAACCAAAAAATCTCAAAAAACGATCCATGAATTGCGATGCATTGATCTATTGTCCCAGCCCTAATATATATAAAATCTGAGATATAATTTATTTTGAGATTGTATGAGTTTGATCTGTAAAGACATATGGTATTCAGTTTATTTGTGCAGGTTTTAAAAAGTCTTAAAACCCTGATAATTCTCAAGGGCCAGTATTGTGTGATGTTTGAAGGAATAGCGTTTTGAGTGTTTTTGTTGGTTTGGGTCTAGAATGTCCAGCACTTGGGTCCTGCTACAGACTTTTACAAGAAACTGGCTCTGGACTGTTCTGGACAGCAGATTGGAGTGGATCTGTTCTTGCTGAGCTCCCAGTACTCAGACCTGGCTTCTTTAGGTACACATACACACTCAGTGTTCTTTCTCAGCTCTTATATGTGACTTAAAGTTGTTAGACGAGACCTTTTTGTCTTCTTGTTGCAGCGTGTGTGTCCAAATACTCAGCCGGGAGCGTCTTCTACTACCCGTCCTTCCATCATATTCACAATGTAGCGCAGAGTCAGAAATTCCAGAAGGATCTACAGCGATATCTCACCAGAAAGATCGGATTTGAAGCCGTCATGAGGATCAGGTGCACCAAAGGTGAGGGGGAAGAGACACGCTGGCCAATCATGTGTTGCATTTGCTTTGATTGACACTGACACTGGGCCTTGTGATTTCCGCTATGCAGGAAACGAGGACGGAATTGCGCAATCCTGTTATGAAAATGGAGTTTACTGTATAACACAATGTTGCAGGATTTGAATGAGTAAATCAAAAGTAGGGCTGTACAATATTGACAATATTAAATTGTGATATGGACTACTGTGTGAATATTATTCAGAGCAAAAGACTGCTATTGAAATATGAAGTCTGTTTGGTCTTCTACATAAACTGAAGTATGTGATGCTCAGGGCTTTTATAGCATCTGGCGTCTCGCTATATGTAAGGGATAATCCATGGCTAGCTGTGCATTAAACGATTTTAATCATACACCCAGCGCAATGCAGCGGCAGTGTTTTTTGCTAGTTTCAGCCCGACACATTTATCATTTTCACGTCCAGCTCCACGTTGTTTAAACCGCAAATGCACTGGCATATCTGTTCACCCATGGGCGTCTGGTCTGAAAACCAGGTGTGTTCAGGAGCATTGTTGGCGCGTTGCTATTTTGAGGTACTGAAAACGACTGCACCATTGACCAACACAAACCTGGTATAAAGTCAATAGCGCAGTATTTTTTGTGTTATTTAAAGGGCGCTTTAGTAATATGAGCCTATAGGCGGTGCACAACGCACGGCGTACACTCTGCTTATTACACAGACAGGGACAGGCAGCAGCACACACACATTTTAAATATTTAAAAAAAAGGATTCCTTTCTGGAGAAGCGTTCTGTGTAAATAGCGAATCCGCCATGGTGTGAGCGCAACTGGCTTTTAAAGGGAATTGGAGATGAGACTCTGATTGGTCTATTGCAGGTTACGCCCAAAACAAACCCATGACTCATTAAGAGACGAGGGACAACCCTTTTAGACCATGCGGAAGGAAAAGGAATTGTTAAATTTTCATTTGATTACATTTTCAAAGATTAAAAAATAATAATTAAATTGAAAAAGTTTTATGCATTTATCTGATTATCATTCTTTTTGATTATTAAAATGTAATTAAACCATTTAAACAGAATTCAGACTACTTACTAGGCCCCTATATCTCTATAGATTTGACAACAAGACTGATTTGAGAAAACACTGTACTGTTTGTATCTTTTTCTTTAGTGACACTTTGTCTGATTGGTCAACAGGCTTGTCCATCCACACTTTCCATGGCAACTTCTTTGTGCGCTCCACTGATTTGCTGTCTCTTGCCAATGTGAACCCGGACTCTGGTTTTGCAGTGCAGATGTCCATCGAGGAGAGTTTAGCCGATACATCGCTCGCTTGTTTTCAAGCGGCTCTTCTTTACACATCGAGCAAAGGTAAACAAATGTGTGCACATTTCCATGGAGTACTTGGACTGCAATTATAAATGAACTCAGACTCGAACGCACTCGGGTGGACTCAAACCTGACTTGGACTGGCCCAACACTACTGTAGAAGTGGTCTGTCAGCTAAGTGAGATTTTGTCTGATTGGTATATATTTATGATTGACAGGTAAACGTCGAATCCGAGTGCACACTCTGTGTCTGCCGGTGGTCAGTCAGTTGAGTGAAGTGTTTGCAGGAGCGGATATCCAGGCCATCTCATGCCTGCTGGCCAACATGGGTAAGTGGAACAAAGTGCCGAATGCGATGTCAATACATCGTGCTCAGTGTTCTGTAGTTCTGTATTGTGTTTCTAGTATATATGTATCAATTTAACATCACACTGTATTTATGGTAGAGCTGCAACTACATTACTTTGATAAGTGATTAATATGACAATTTTTTCTTAATATAAATTGATTTTAATCCACTATTTACAAAATTGTTATTCCACATCTTTCCCAATGTTGACCTTCAGACAAAGTGCAATTTGAAAACCAATAAAGTGAGTGCATCTATGTACGCTGTGTGCAAAAAAGGGGGTTCAAAATTTTACTGACGGCATACAATTTGAAAGTAAAAGTTGATGATAAAGATCATAAATGATAATAAAGAAAAACAAAAGAGTAAACTAAATGTTAACTGGTAAGAGGTAGGAAGAACATGCATTACATTCATACTCCATCACAACTGTCTCTTTACTGCTCTCATAAAAATAGTTACTTGTGTTTCTTGTAGAATTTTAAACATACATTTAATATATTTTACCGGTAAAGATAACCGCGTAAAATAAGTAATGCATTTAGGAGAACATACATTTAATGTCTTTTAGTTATGCATTGAGGAAAACAGGTCTCAAATGCATTATACAGCACATGCATCCCTTTTAGCTGTGCTAAACCATAATAAATTAACTGCACTTTGTGTCCTCCACTGTTTCCCAGATGTGTTTTGTTTATAGAAATGGGTTATTCACTAATGTGAAGTGATGTGACTGGTGGATATTTTCCCTGCATAATTCATGTTCAAATTCAATGTTGATTATTTTCATAATCAGTTTAATAATTAGTTGTTGCAGCCCTAATTTAATGACACATTTTCACACTAGTGAGGGAAAGTTTTTCACCAACATGATCTAGGAATGCACTGGCCAATATATTGGCCACCATATCGGTATCGGCTGACATATGATCATTTTTTAATGTTATTGTTTTAATGTTATCAGCCTGATAAGAAAATCTGGCCAATATACTAAAGGCGATTATTTCCTTCAGATGCTCACTGTTCAACATGATGAGTTTGAATTGCTTGAAATATGATTGGAATCACTTCAAAAAGGAAAATACAGTTAAGTGTTATGTGAAATACATGCGCAGGTCTGTCATATAGGCTACATAAAATTATAATGAGAACATAATAATTGTGTTCTTGGGACATGGCTTTTAATGGTGAGACTTTTGTTTTTGTAATCTGGCTCTCAAAAATGTTATAAAAAGTTTGATTTGGATTTATCTGTCAATATCAGTTATCGGCTTTCAAATATAAAGAATTATTGGTTAACTGTATCAGTCAAATATCGGTACATCCCTATCATGATCAGTAATCACTATGGAGTTGTTGTTGTTGTTTTTTATCATTTAGGAAGATTAATACCCTAAAGGGACCTTTGCAAAAATAAAAAAATATATAGACTTTTGCGTATGCATGAGAAACATTTGTGTGCACACGAGAAACTATTCACATGCGCAAAGGATTTTTTTGTGTGCTCACGCCTTACAATATCTGATGTATGTATATACTATAACCCATTTCCTTTGTGTGTGTCACTTCCTTTTTACTATGAAGGAATCAAGAGTATGGAAAAAGGTTATAGATAGTATACAACCAGAAATTGTAAAAACGTCTTTGCACACGTGAAAAGTTTCTCATGTGCACGCAATAGTTTCTCGAGAGCATACAATAGTTTCTTGTGTGCATGTGTATATTTTTTATTTTTGCAATGGTCCCTTTAGGGGTTCTGTTTGTTTTTCTTGCTAGAAACATCATGTCTCTCTCTATGTGTCTCTTTGCAGCTATCGATCGCTCTATCTCCTCCAGTCTGTCTGATGCGAGAGACGCGTTAGTCAATGCTGTGGTCGATTGTTTAACAGCATATCGTGCTAATGGCTCTAACATCCAGCCCTCCGGCCTGATCGCCCCTGCCGCCCTGCGTCTCTTCCCTCTATATGTACTTGCTCTGCTCAAACAGGTGGGGGCGTTGTATGCACAACCAGACATTCAGTGGCTAAACACTTCATTCAAAAGCCATCAAACGGATCACACCCTACGTATTTAAAATGTTGTAAATTCTTGTTGTATTTTCTCATTCAGTATATTTATGTTTTCTTGTTTCGTCCTGCAGAAAGCTCTGCGAACTGGTACCAGCACCCGTCTGGATGAGCGAGTGTTTTCCATGTGTGAGTTTAAGAGTCAGCCGCTGCAACAGATCATGCGTATGGTTCATCCGGACCTGTACCGCATCGACAACATGACTGAACAGGTAACGCACTTTCATACAGGAGTGGTATATAATGATATATAATGTGATTTACTAGGATGAGGTTGTAGAGTCCATCCATAATAATTCCATCCAATGTTCCTTTTCACCATCTGTTACCAGCAGTGTTAATTTTGACAGCAAATTTTGATTTAGTTTTAGTCATATTTTAGTCCCCTGAATTGTTTTTAGTTTTAGTCAACTAAAGCTTCAGTAGATTTCGTTTACTAAAATCTAATGAGTTTAGTTAAATTGTAATGCATTAATTGAGCATTTAAGAATTACATAACCGACTGTTACTTGAATACATGTCAAAACTGACATTTTGATATTGTGTTTTTGACCGTTCAAACGCAAAAATACACGAAAGAGAGCTCAATTCACTTTTTCTTGTTTGTTTTTTAAAAACATCTATGTAGTTTTTATAATCTTGTATTTCTGTTTTAGTTAGTATGTCAGGTTAAGCTAAAGCTTCAAATAAGTTTACATTTATTTATTTTTAAATTTCAGTTAACATTTATTTAATTTCAAGTAATGAATGTTTTAATGGTTTTAGTTAACTATTATAACCCTGATACTTTAGTGAATAATAAGTGTTAAATACTTCTTAGTCCTTAGTCCTCCTAAATATGAATTAAATGGGAATTAAATTAAATACCGTTTATCGTGTAACCATAAACATACTATATGTTCAAAGAGGGAGTTTGCTGGATAAGAGGGGTCCAGAGTGATTTTGCCAGCCCTTTTGCGCACTCTGGATAAGTACAGATCTTGGAGAGTTGTACCAATGATTCGCTCAGCAGACCGGACTACCATCTGTAGTCTTCTGAGGTCAGATTTGGTAGCTGAGCTGTACCAGACGGTAATTGAAGTGCATAGGATGGATTCAATGATGGCTGAATCCATCATTGAACTGTTTCAGCAGTTCCTTTGGCAGGTTGAACTTGGTTGGCGGAGGAAGTACAACCTCTGTTGGGCCTTTTTCCCAATGGAGGTTATGTGAATGTCCCACTTCAGGTCCTGAGAGATGGTGGTGCTCAGGAACCTGAATGACTGAATGTCCATGATGGTGATCGGGGGGAGAGCAGGGGGGTTTCTCCTGAAGTCCATGATCATCTCCATTGTTTTAAGCGTGTTAATCTCCAAGTTGTTATGACTGCACCAGACAGCCAGCTCTTTAACCTCCTGTCTGTAAGCAGACTTGTCTCCGTCCCGGATGAGGCCGATGACTGTGGTGTTGTCCGCAAACTTCAGGAGCTTGACAGAGGGGTTTTTAGAGGTGCTGTCGTGAAGGAGCGGTGTAGATAACAATAACGGTGTAGAAGGAGAAGAGCAGTGGAGAGAGAACACAGCCTTGAGGAGCTCCAGTGCTGATAGTGCGGGTGCTGGATGAGAATTTACTCAGCCTCACAAGCTGCTGCCGGTCTGTCAGGAAGCTTGTGATCCACTGACAGACAGAGGTGGGCACAGAGAGCTGAGTTAGTTTGGGCAGGAGGAGGTTTGGGATGATAGTGTTAAAAGCCAAGCTGAAGTCCACAAACAGGATCCTTACATAAGTCCCTGATTTATCCAGATGTTGCAGGATGAAGTGCAGACCCATGTTTACTGCATCATCCACAGACCTGTTTGTTTGGTAAGCAAACTACAGGGGGTCCAGTAAGGGTCCGGTGATGTCCTTTAGGTAAGCCAGAACCAGTTTTTCAAATGACTTCATGACGACAGACGTTAGCGCCACAGTTAAGTCCTGTTATCTTGGATTTCTTTGGAATGGGAATGATGGTGGAGTGTTTGAAGCAGGAGGGAACCTCACACAACTCCAGAGATCTATTGAAGATCTGTGAAAAGATGGGGGCCAGCTGATCAGCACAGGTTTTCAGACAGGCTGGTGTTACACCATCTGGGCCTGGTGCTTTTTTTTCTTTTGTTCTTTCTTAAGACCTGGCGCACGTCATCTTCACTGATCTGAAGTGGGGGAGATAGGGGTTGTTGGAGGTGTTAATGGTGTTTTTTCAAACTCATTCAGTTCGTTTGCCAGTTGTTGATTCACCACAGTGCTGGGGTATGGTGTCTTGTAGTTGATGTCTTTCAGACCTTTCCACACTGATGAGGAGTCATTGGAATATAACTGGTTCCTTAATATTTTGGAATAATTCTTCTTTGCCAATTTGATCTCCTTTTTAGTGTGTATTTGGCCTGTTTATACAAGACCCATTCTTGTAGGAATCTTCTTTGGCCTGATTGAGCTGTCTGAGTTTTGCAGTGAACCACAGTTTGTCATTGTTGTAAGTTAGATGAGTCTTGGTAGGAATGCACGTTTCTTCACAGAAACTGATATGTGATGTTACATTATCTGTGAGCTCATCCAGGTCGGTGGCAGCAGCTTCAAAAACACCCCAATCAGTCCATTCGAAAAACAGGCTTGTAAAACCCGCTCTCTTTCGGTGGTCCATCTCTTTACAGTCTTTGCTACAGGTTTAGCAGATTTAAGTTTTTGGCGATAGGTTGGTATAAGATAAACCAGGCAGTGATCAGCAACTCCCAAAGCTGCCCATGGGACAAAGTGATATGCATTCCTTGTTGCTGTGTAACAGTGGTCCAGTATATTACTGTCTCTGGTGGGACATGTAACATGCTGTCTGTATTTTGGCAGTTCACTTGAGAGATTTGCTTTGTTAAAATCCCCAAGAATGATTAAGACAGAGTCCGGGGGCTTTTGCAAGTTTCTGTAAAGCTAATTTCACGTGTGCTTGCTGTGGGATGTAGATGCTTATGAGAATGAATGAGCAAAACTTTTGTGGCGAATAGAACGGCTTGCAGTCAATGAAAAGCACTTTTTGATCAGAACAGCACATCTTCGTTAATACTGTTACAGAAACACAGAACAGCAGAGTTTAAAAAATCCTTATTAGTTCGGGAGAGCAGAAGAAGTTTGTCCGTTTTGTTGGGAAGAGAGCGGAGGTTCGCCAGATGTATACTAGCAGGGCCTGAAATTAACACCCGACCACGCGCCAAATGCGGGTGAATTTTGCAATTGGCGGGTAACACTGTTGCCAATGAGAATTGAGTGATTCATTGGGCAGTTTGAGAGGATGCGACTACGTTCATGCAATCGGAAAGAAGCTGATGCCCTTCTCTGACTACGTTTGGATGTGCGAGTATTAAACTGTTGGAGAAATGGCACGAGATAATAATGCAACGCTGAAGTAGGCTACAGTACAATGACAGTTGCACAGATGTGTGTGCGTCGTGTGCATGTGCATGTTGGGAGTTGGGAAGCGGTGAGAAAATGTACGGTACGCGGTAACTTTACCAGTAATAATAATATTAATTTAGTTCTGTTTAACCATTCCTGAACGTGACTAAATCAGCCATCAACACAGCCGCGTGTGATGTGTTCCCATACAAGCTGTGTTAGGTCTATATTTGGATTAGCAGCAGTCAGTATGACTGTCTGTGACACGGGACAATCAATGAATAAAAAGATTTTTAAAAAATTTATATTGTAAGAGTTATTATTACTTATATTGATTTTGTTACTAACTTGTTTAAAGAACAAGTTAAAGAACAATGTTTGTGGCACAAGTGGATTTTTGAAGGGGCAAGTGAAAGAATTTTACTAGACAGATTAAAACATCAATAACAAAAAACTAGTGAATCAACAAAATGCAAGAATGATTCTGTATCAATTTAGCGTAAGTGGAGCAGCCTCTCAAGGAGAAACCAATGTTACTGAATGATTCAGCGCTTTGAAAGAGTTGTTTGTATCAAAGATTCAATGACCTATTCATAAACGACTGCCTCATTCTTGAATGCATCAGCCGTTTGAACGAATCGACTCAATGACTCACTCATTAAAACGGTCACCTGCTGCCACCTACTGATGGTTTACTTTCAGGTTGACACATTCTTTCCAACTTTTCTTATTTGTATATTCAAAAATATTTAAAACAATCTCGTAACATTTTTTAATGCAGTTGTAATTTTTCAGGGTAAATTATTTAATTTGATCGGTAACAGCCCTTCAGTGTCTTATTATTCTAATTTAATTTATAGATCAAATTTAAGAATATAAACTGAAAGCTGAAGCATAGCCTATATTTAATAAGATTATGGAAAAAATGCCCTTTATAAAAGGTAAAAATATCAAAGATATGCAGATTTAAATATGTCAAATCTGATTGAACATTGTTGAGAATATTTCTTCAGAATAAATTATATTTACAACACACACAAAAATCCGGACAAGCACGTGAACAGGCTTAATGTCGAGGAGAAAAAAAAAGTGGCTGGTGGTAAAAAAAAGTTAATTTCAGGCCCTGTACACTAGGCATCGCCGTCCGAAATCCACGCTGTCGAAGCTTCACAAGTGCACCGGCTCGCTTGCCCCGTCTGTGCGTCTTGAAGCGTTTGATCAGTGCAGCCGCTCCACTAACTACAATGTTCAGCAAAACGTCCGAATAATTGAAAACCGGTTGGAGATTCTGTGCGCTCTTCCGAATGTTCAGCTGTTCATCCCTGGTAAAACTGATCGTGTTTTCAAAACAAAAAAACTGGAAAACTAACAAAAACACTAAAACAACTGGGGAGCTCAGTATAGTGACTGCCATCCGCGGCACCATCTTGATAGCCATAGCATTTTTTTCAGCAATGACAAATGTGCATAGACATAACACACTCGTACTACAATAATATAAACATGAACATCAAACGCATTCTTGCTTTAAAACCTTGAATTGATGATAACATTGATTTAATTTTCCTCCTTTTAGAAAGTTCTTAAATATCTACACTACCGGTCAAAAGTTTGGAATAATTATGATTTTTCTTAATGTTTTTGAAAAAAGTCTACCAAATACCAAATATTATTACAATTTAAAGCAGCACTAGGTAACTTTTCAACCTTCATAAAATATTTTCAAGACTCTTGTGATGATACATTGACTTACAATAGGTTGAATGACACGTCTGCCATAGCCTGACGGGGTCTGTATCGTTTTTAATCATACTTTTAAACTTCGGGTTTCGGGTAGTAACCCGAGAAAAAAAGAACTACAAAATTCTACTGCTTTACGGCATATACGTCACTTCCTTAAATTCGGACGTGCGAGGGTTAGGGTTAGCCTATGTAAGCCTATGTCTAAACGGCGTGTACAAGTTTGGTAGGGGCTACATTCTCGCAAGTAATACATAAGACGTACAAAATCATATTTTAGGATACTGTAACGCGTGTGTCTGTGTGAAAAATACGGATAGCTCACTCAACGCAACTGGAGTCGATGCAAACACGGAGGCGATTGACATCAAATAGCCCGCACTTTATTCCCCGCGGAACCCCCACAAGAGTCCGGCACAAACTCCACTTCCGTCCACAGCATTACCCACCAAAACATAAATAAATTAATGTTTGCAACAGAAGACAGAAAATAATCCGCACACATGGGAGCTCGAGGCGCAGTGTTCACACACACACACAGAACGCAGGCGCTCCAACCGGGGCGAACGCTCTTAAAGGGGCCACACTATTTTCCTACTCGTTACAATACCTAACATGTCTGTGATATTTGTTTGTTTGTCTTGCCTCAAGCTATAATGCAAATCAACTTTTCAAATTTGAAGATTCATCTATGGTAGCTTGATATTATACTGACGATATATGGTTATTACCTGCCACTCAAACATTTAACTGAAGTATCATATAGATTCTGTAATACGGTAACCAATAGACTAGACTACTATAATGACGCTGGCTTGTAAACGTGAGCATCGCGATCATTTGACGTTTGAAAAAAATAAATAAAACCCATGAAATTATATTCATATGTCATGCTGAAACATATGTCACTGTACCTGGGATGAAGACATTTCACACGCGACGCAAGCAGAACACCTGCATGTGACCAACTGCAGTGTTCAGGGCTATCATAGTTGGCATGTCAACAAATGCACGTGCTATGCATCCCCTGATATAGAATGACAGAGTTTACGACAGTAGTAGAGGACAATACTGTTTCCCAACTGTAAGGGGACCCCGAGAGCAAAAGTTACCTAGTGCTGCTTTAAAATAACTGTTTTCTATGTGAATATATATAGTAAAGTGTAATAAAAAAAAAAATGCATTAAATGTGTCCATAACGACATAGTTACAACAGATTTCTATTTAAAAAATGCTCTTCGTTTGAACTTTCTATTCAGCAAAGAAACAGATTCATCAAGCAGCAAGAACCTTGATGATAATAATAGGAAAAAGTATTAATAATTGAGCACCAAATCAGCATATTAGAGTGGTGTTGATTCAATTAATCATGTAGAGACTCGTGACAAAAAGTGAAATTATAGTTGTAGCAGGGGCGCTACACTAATTCAACTCTTCAAGGAAATGTTTGCTTTATGCTTATTTCTATGATGCTTTTTCTTTAAAGGGGTGGTAAACCACGATTTCACTTTTCTAACTTTAGCTAGTGTGTAATGTTGCTGTTTGAGCATAAACAACATCTGCAAAGTTACAACGTTCAAAGTTTAAAGCAAAGGGAGATATTTGCTTTTAAAGAAATCAATTTCTAAGGACTACAGCAAACGGTCGCTAGGGACTACTACACATTCCTCTAGGGTTGCTGACATCACCAGCCCCAATATTTACATAAACCCCTCCTCCGAGAATATGAAATAAGGTGGGGCGAGGCCATTTTGTATCGCCGCGGGGAATAGTTGTTGTGGTAGGCTAGTTAGTAGGCTGGAGTGTTGTTGCCAATGCCGACGAAACGCTGTTATTTTCATCCGGATTGCAGGCCCACTTTGTTCAGCCTTCCTATGGACGGGGGTGCGTTTAACATACAACGTTATATGCATGCGTGTATGAGACAGAGGGGAACAGGTCGCATTTGCAGCAGATATATGCTGCCCATCATAAATCAAAGCACGAGACAGACAGGGGTTGGAGGAGAAGACCGGAAAATGTGACATAATAGACAATATTCGTCTGTATTTGCAATACACGAGCCGCGGTTCAGCTGCGTGAGACAAACACTGCCAGTGTGAGACGGGCACACGCGGCTCCCTCTGCACATTTCACAGAGAAAGCTTCCACAATCTTCGCGAGTTCAATGCAGGATTCACAAAACGGCTTGTCCTGAAAGATGGATTTAAAAACAGAAGCTGTTTACGGGCCACAACCTGTAAGTATGATTTATTTTTCGTCGATGTGTTTTCCTGTAATAGTTCGTATTGTTAATTGTACGTTGTAGCAAGGAAGTAAACAGATGACAACGCTCATTTGGCTCTGCAAACCAGTTTGTTAAATGCTCATTCATACTTAACGTTATCCGACAAACACCTAACGTTACAAACTTTTTAAAATCTCAACAGCGAACTTGGCATTAGTGTAAATTATTCTTTGATTAGAGCTTTTATGTATTGTTTATCTACAGGCATGCTAAACATGGTTCTGTGTTTGATTTGGCTACTAGTAAAGCCAATGTTTAGTGTTCGTTCTTGCGACAGATATTTGGCTATAATCGTTCTAAAAATACAAAAGTAACAGTGCCATTCAGTAGCGATCACTATAGATCCGCAGTCTTTACCCTTGAGGACTGAACAGGTTCTGCTCAATCATCTTCACTAAAATTGTCTGGGTCTGATTCGGGCTCAAATTGGTATGGTTTTATTGACACCATTTTACTTCCCAAAGCACAGGCTACCGGTAAAGGTAAGGGGCGTGACGTTTCCGACAAACGTGCACTAGGCGGTTAGCGAATCACAACACACTGGGCCAGCTAACCAATCTGAGCCCATTGCGTATTTGTGAGGGACTGGCTTCATACAACCCGGAAACCATCAGACCGTTTTTACAAGGAGGGACAGAGCAGTGTAGAATAAAGGTAAAATATATGAAAAATAATGCAATTTTTTAAAAACGAAGCATGAACACATGTTACAGTGCACCCCACAAACACAATCAAGCCTTCGAAAGAATGTGTTTTACCACCCCTTTAAGTGCTAACATCCTTATCAATCTGATAAATTAACTAATTTAATTTATCTGAAATAGCCCAGTCAAATTTCAGCAGCCAGTTTTTTTTAAGTCTGGGCAGTGATGATGAAGTTTGAGATCAGATTGAATAGATCTTTTCTTGTCTGTCCTCTAGGCGGCGCTGCATCTGAATGACTCTGTGATTCCTCAGCCTCCCTTACTGCAGCTCACAGCAGAGAAACTCACTAGAGAGGGAGCGTTTCTCATGGACTGTGGCAGCGTAAGTATATCTACAAAGATGGAACAGCCTTGTGTAGCGGCAGCTTCCCTCACTGATTTCTGCCCTTTACTGTAGGTGATGTATTTGTGGGTGGGGAAGTGCTGTAACGAGATGTACATACGTGACGTGCTGGGCTACCCCAATTATGCATCATTGCCGTCCAACATGGTGAGTGTGTGACATTGGTGAACTTTTTGTTTTCCATTCCTCACGTTTCTTCTTTCACTCCGTTGTGTTATAGGTGACAAATCATTTATCATGTGTAATACTGGATTTATATAGATTTATATGAAAAAAATATGTTTCCAGAAAATCACATTACATAAATGGCACATGGAACATGAGCATATCAGTATGTAGTCTTGCTTAATCAGACATTTGATGTGTCATTAGATTAGTATTCAGACATATTATTAGGGCTGCAACTAACATTATTTTGATAATCGATTAGTTGGTCCATCAAATCCATAAAAATGCATTATTCAGTGCTGTAATTTGGCGCAACTCGTGCAATATTACCGTGCACAGAGGGCAGACCCGACTAATCGATAATGAGTATCGTTAACAATGATTTTCATTATCGATTATTATCGATTTTATCGACTAGTTGTTGCAGCCCTATAGGTATTAATACCTATTCAATATGAACAACAGTTTGAATTCTGCCAATCGTAGCAACGGTCATTTATATATAGTCGTCTTAAAGGTACAGTAGGACAAAAAGTCAGTTTAATTAGTGAGTGTTCACACTTGAGCTCACAGAAAGCCGCTTCAGACAGCGCGTCTTATTGTGCTTAAAGTATCATGAAACCCCCCTGTTTTCACCTGGTCGCTCTCTGAGTCCTCAGAGTTGAAAAAGTCTCTAGAAATGGGCATGTAAAGCTGTGGAAAAGTGGGAGTGTAGAGGGGGGAAGAAGGGAGACCGCCAATAAAACACAGACACATTATACCGACACATGAATATCTCACCGACACATCTCATTATACCGACACATGAATATTAAAATATGACCACAGAGGGAAATAAAACAGAGTTGAGGGCACCTTGATGCATTTAAAAAATCTAACCGTATATAACAACAAACTGCCAAAACGAGAGAGAAATGTGGAAGAACACTTAAAAGGTCTAATAATATTTTCAGTACATTTAAGAGCACTACAGTCTCTTAACAAACGACACACGTCAGTTTAACACAGAAAGAATAAAGCAGTTACTTTTTTGCCAATTCTTCTTTGAATTTTCGGTCTACTTCATTGTCATTGCGTTCATGATCAGACATACGGCTGTATACACTCACCTAAAGGATTATTAGGAACACCATACTAATACTGTGTTTGAACCACTTTCGCCTTCAGAACTGCCTTAATTCTACGTGGCATTGATTCAACAAGGTGCTGAAAGCATTCTTTAGAAATGTTGGCCCATATTGATAGGATAGCATCTTGCAGTTGATGGAGATTTGTGGGATGCACATCCAGGGCACGAAGCTCCCGTTCCACCACATCCCAAAGATGCTCTATTGGGTTGAGATCTGGTGACTGTGGGGGCCATTTTAGTACAGTGAACTCATTGTCATGGTCAAGAAACCAATTTGAAATGATTCGAGCTTTGTGACAGGGTGCATTATCCTGCTGGAAGTAGCCATCAGAGGATGGGTACATGGTGGTCATAAAGGGATGGACATGGTCAGAAACAATGCTCAGGTAGGCCGTGGCATTTAAACGATGCCCAATCAGCACTAAGGGCCCTAAAGTGTGCCAAGAAAACATCCCCCACACCATTACATCACCACCACCAGCCTGCACAGTGGTAACAAGGCATGATGGATCCATGTTCTCATTCTGTTTACGCCAAATTCTGACTCTACCATCTGAATGTCTCAACAGAAATCGAGACTCATCAGACCAGGCAACATTTAAACATTTAAATTACATTCCAAAATTCCCCCCAAAATAACATTTTATTTTTCCTAAATTCCGTGTTTTCCATTTTTATTTTTGTGGATTCCGTTTTAATTAACATTTTAATAAAATGTTAAAGCATTCTTAATCAGTTGGGTTCATAAAACTTTAACAACCTTATAATTTATACATGTTTTAACAATAATAGGTCCCAGTGTTTTGTATAGTTTTTTCAGAAATTCTGTGTTGTATGTTTTATTATCAAAAACTGGTAATCAAATGAAAGCATAAAACATGAACAATTTAATAATTTAATGAATAGGCTACTCAATGAAAGGTGCAACACAGCAGAGGATTATCCTTCATGTTACTGACGAAAACCGAAACATTTTGGGAATGAATAGAAAACATGTTTTGGTGGTTCTTGTTTTACAGACTGAGATTCCAGAGCTGCAGACGACGTATTCGGAGCGAACTCGAGCATTCATTTCTTGGCTGCTGGAGTCTAGAACCTTCCATCCTGCTTTTCATGTGGTCAAGTACGTCTGCTCTCTCTCTCCGTCTGTCCTAATTCCGTACAGCTTTCTTCCTCTCCATCTTTCCCAATCGCTTTATCTCTCCCTTTCCGCCCCTGTTATTCATAGTCACAGGGCAGCATATTGTTCCTGAGGGAGGATGGTGTGTTTTTATACTATCACAGACTGCCTCCTCTCACAGTGGGAGCTGCATTCCTTCGAGAGTTTTTTTAAAGATGTTGGTTGGTTATGAAATCTGTGCTTAAATGAGCCCACTAACATTCCTCTCAGATGTAATGTGTCTTAAGCCTATAAATCCTACTGTATCATATTTGATATGCAAATTATAAATAATCAACACAATCAAAACTTCTGAAAAACCTGTAGCACACAATCTCCTACAGTTCGTCTGGTTGATAGTTTAGACTTTTGTAGCAAGTAAAAGTCTTGTAGTGTAATTGTAAACATCCTTTAGCTCATGTCTTTTTGCTGTGAAATTTAGATTTTTATGAAGTAAATGTAAGAATAACTTTTATATTGCTAGTAATATTTAAGATGAATACTTAACTGGACTGAGAACAAGGTTTACTTGATTATCCATATCCATGTGAGTATTAAATATGATCATCAGGGGGCGTATTACAGAAACATCTTAACTTTAGAATCCTTTCTTATCTGTTTGGTAACCATGGCAATTTCAGTTAGGACCTCGTTTAGGACAAAAGCTATTACAGAATGACATTTCTTAAGTGCATAATTTTATCTTAACTATGGATAGGAAACGGGTATTACAGAAGCATCCTAACTCGACCAAAAATCAAAAGTCTTAACTTTAGGACAACCCCAATGGTGTCCTAACTTCAAACCTTTTTTGAAATCCAAAGGTAAAAAATCACAGTACAAAAACCCTTTTTCGAGAGAGCATTACATTTATAATTATAAAAGACGTAGAGTAGCGACGTTTGACATCGGAGTGACTTTTGGAGGTTCCAGAGGATATGCTGCGCTTTTGATGACCAACATTACAGAGGCCAATAAGCCGTCACGGAGCATTACCGGTCATTCTTCAAGTGACTAACTCTCCCTTACTTTTTTGTTTTTTTGCAAAAGGCGATTTATAAAACAGGCTTGAACTTTTCAACGGAGCTTATCAATTTTCAGTCTCTGTCGCACTGAAATTAAAAGCACTTAAAAGCATTAAAAGCGTTGTTTCTCCATTTTGATTTTAGGTTTACCTCAGAAGCAGTTGGTTGCTTGGTAATAGACCTGACAGTTGATTACCGAACTCGATGGAGCTGTTTAAGATTTCCCAACTACAGATAAGATGAGATTTTGTAAGATAGGATAAGAATCCTGAATCAAGTTATGATTTGCTTCTGTTATACGAAATTGCGAAAAATCCTTAATTAACTTCTCATATCTTAAGTTAAAACCTAAGGTAGAAAGTTTCTGCAATAAGCCCCCAGGTTTATTTCTTCATCTGTCAATCATAATTTTGTATTGCATTTAGTGCTATCAATCGATTAAAAAAATTAACTAATTAATTGCAAATTTTTTTTCTGTAATTAATTACGATTTAAAAAATCTGTTTAATTTTTATATTGTAATAATTTCACAGTTAAGGCCTGTGCACATCTGGACGATTATCATGCACGCTTATCGCCAGCATTTTTCGACACGTATTTGTGTTCACACCAAAGTGATTTTCACTGGCAATGCGCAGAGTGAATGTGCAAATTCTGTAGATGCCGCTCCCGGTACACAAGGTGGTGCTGCAGCACTTTACACTTCTGACACTCGCTTGTCACACAGAAGAAAGAAAGACAGTATTTTACGTGCTTGCCAAAACCATTCACACACTTTTTGCTAACTGGCAAGCAGCATTAGCAGCACTTCTTCTTTGGTTGAATCCGAAATCGCCCCCTATACCCTCAAATAGGCCACTATTTGAGGGAACAGCCATTTGTAGTGGTGTCCGAAACCATAGTGGACGGTACCATAGTTACTGAGTGCACTCATTGAATCTAACATTGCACCGCAGTGACTAACGTAGAAAATAGTGAATGAGGGTTTAGGGGGAGATTTCGGATTCAGCCTTTGTCTACTTACTTCCTCTTTGTCATATCAATGTGTGCTCGGCAAGACCATTTTGTTTCGGCCGGTTTTTAACGTGCCGCGTCAAAACAAAAAAATTAACCCAAAGTGTTTTTTTTATTTTTTATGATGCTTTTATGCCTGCCGTTTTGCAAAAAAACACCTTGGGTTCGTTTTTTGTTTTGACGCGGCGCGTTAAAAACTGGCCTACCAATGAGATCTGCGCTTTTGTTCACCTGCCTGGAGCTGCTGAAGTTACAGTAAAACACGACTTGGTGGCGCTCAAGCACAAAATGGTCTTGCCGAGCACACATTTTGTTTTTGCGTCGGTGTGCACACTCACATTGACGCCCTTTGTTTAGTCACAAGGCGATAAACGCGCACGATAAACGTCCCGGTGTGAACAGGCCTTTACTCTCCAAATTAATGTAGAAACATCATAAAGACAGTATATTAAAAATATTTGTTGTAATGTCATCTTTTAATGAATTAAGGCCAGTATCACTGATACTAAAACTGATACTGATGTCTATGAAATTAAACATTTCATAGAAAATTTAATTTAAAACAATCTTCACATAAACCGATTATAATAAATGTCATATTTACCTGTGGCCTTCCTACCTCTAACAGAAATACAGAGATTGTATAAAGTTATCAAACACTTTACAGTCTTAACTGCATCATTTATTAATTAAATATAAATGAATCCTTATTAAAGATAAAACATTTTTTCTGTTCTCTTTGTTCTTTGATTAACTTTAATGACAGACATCATTATGGCTACTGTCACTTTAAGATCTGCCGAACAGTTCATTTAAGATGTTATTTAACTCATTTAAGACTGCTCTTATGAAGACTCAACAAAACGGGCCTTTTGGCATAATTCTGTGTTATTGTTTGTTCAAGTGTGAAAGAGAACTCGACTCTGGCACGTGTCTTTCTGTGTGTTGTGTATGTGTCACAGTCAGGACATTCACAGACAGCGCATTTTCTTGTTGCGCTTGAATGGTTTAAAAGCATTTGCATGAATAAGAGCATGATCATATAATGTAATGCTAGCCCAAGGATGACAGATGCTGTGTTAATTGTGTTAAATATTTTTAACATGTTAAACTGGAAAAATTAATTGCATGCGTTAACGCACTAATTTTGACAGCATCAATTGCATTGCAGTATATTTTAAAACTACAGAGCTTTGATCATAAAACGAAGCATTATCGTTTTACTAAGACGTATCATTGGCAGATATAGAGCAACGAATTTCCTTTTACTTTTTGGTCATATAAATAACATCTGTATCAAATTGCATTTTTTTGCTCAGTTTGGGCCTCTGAATTAAATTGAGCTGTTTTTCCCCCTCGAGTTTGAATATCAAATATGATATTCAACAAAAAACACACATGCACATTTTGATAATAGATTAGAAGACTTGTGCATCATTAAATCATTCACAATTAAATAGAGCCAAGTTTGATCTCATGTTGACACGTGCAATATTGTGTTTCTCCAGGGACGACGCCTCGGCCAAGACCAGTTTTTTCCAGCACCTCGTGGAGGACCGCACTGAATCTGCCTTCTCTTATTACGAGTTCTTGCTTCATGTTCAGCAGCAGATGTCGAAGTAGAATGGAAGAATCCCTTAGAACCGGCCCCAGGGTTACAGCCAGCTTCTGTTCCGCGGCTCAACTTTAGCAGGGAGTTCTTTGATTGGACCGCAGAGAGGCAGAGTCACGCCCCTTGGCCCCACCGGCCAATCACAGCCGGGGCTCGTCTGGGGGAGGGAGTGCTTAGAGACAATTAAGAATAAAAGAAGTTAAAAAGCAAGTGATTAATGGAAGAGCATAGGACAAAGATGAAACGTAGTGGACTGGACTGCACATAGAGACTCTGAACAAGCTGTTTTCAATCATTCCCACCTGCTTACTTCCCGTTCTTATTCAGCCGTCATCATGAGTAGCCAGACGCAGCGGTGAAGAACATTTTCTGTGTTCATTTTCCTGTATGTTTCCGTCTGCAGAATCATTGTGAGCATTGTATTTGGGTTTTTTAATACATGCAAACCTCCTTGTTGCACAACATCCGCTCATAGACACAATGTGCTTTTATATGTTTTCTTTATTTGCTGATGTTCTCCTCGTGTCACATCCCCTCTCCCAATGTCCACCTTCCCTCTTCTTATAATGTGACTTGTAAAAGCGTGTCTGTCGTGATGGTGTAATACTTCATCTGTCTTCATCCAGCATAGACAGTGGCTGCTCATCTTCTCATCATAAGCTGCTTGAAAGCGTTTAATGAAGCTACGATGTCCCTCGCTGACAATGCATTGTTTTCTTTGGGAAAACGGATCAGGCCACCAACAAATGTTGCTATCCACTTTGTAACTCTCAACACAAAAATATTTTAATGTGCTATAATTTATGACAAGCTTATTGAATAAAATGAAATGATAATTCTAGTTGTGGGTGTTTGTTTCATTTTCTGCTGTGTATTAATATTTTAATATCTAATTTGCTTGTGCAATTAACCAGGCAAGTCAGTTATGGGAAAAAAAAGTTATTATACAGAAAGTTATACAAGTTGTTATACAGTACATCTGGAAAGTATTCACATCGCTTCATTTTTTCCACATTTTGTTGTTACAGCCTTATTCCAAAACTTATTAAATTAATTATTTTCCTCAATTCCTCAATTCCTACAAACAATACCTCAAAATGACAACGTGAAAGAAGCTTGTTTGAAATCTTAGCAAATTTATTAAAGGTCCCGTTCTTCGTGATCCCACTGTTCAAACTTTAGTTAGTGTGTAATGTTGCTGTTAGAGCATAAATAATACCTGTAAAATTATAAAGCTCAAAGTTCAATGCCAAGCGAGATATTTTATTTAACAGAAGTTCCCTTTCAAAGCCTACAGCGAACAGCTGGCTTGGACTACATCCTGGTACTTCCTACATAAATGATGTCAGTAGAACTGTAGAACAGACTAACCTCCGCCCACAAGACTACGCGAAAAAAGGGGCCGTGGTCTTGTTGCTGTCCCACGTGGAGAAGAGGACGTGTCGCGTGGAGAAAAGGAAGTGTTGCGTTTGAGTGTGTTTGTCGCCATGTCGTCGAGATGCTGTTATTTTCATCCCGGAGTCAAATCACCTTTGTTTGGCTTTCCCAGGGACGCTGTAGAGATCATTAAGCGCGCATATATCTCCCATTAAGAGGCGTGACCTTTCCACGTGCGCTAAGCTGCTGTCGAATCACAACACAGGACCGTGCTACGTTCGCTAAGCTGCTGTCAAATCACAACACGGGAACCGCTGGCACAATCAGAACTCGTTACGTATTTCTGAAGGAGGGACTTCATAGAATAAAGGAAGTCATCAGCCGTTTTCAGGACAGTGAAAACAGCGGTATACAGATAAGTAAATTGTGTTAAATATACTGTTTTTTTTTACACGCGAAACATGAACACGTTATATTGCACACTGTAAACACAATCAAAGCTTCAAAAAGACACGAAGAACGGGACCTTTAAAAATAAAAAACAGAAAATCACATGTAATGTACATAAGTATTCACAGCCTTTGCCATGCCACTCAAAATTGAGCTCAGGTGCTTCTGTTTCCACTGATCATCCTTGAGATGTTTCTGGTAAATTAAGTTGATTGGACATGATTTGGAAAGGCACACACCTGTCTATATAAGGTCCCACAGTTAAAGCTTGGTACATACGCCACAAGAACAAAGAAACGTGTTTGTT
This sequence comes from Romanogobio albipinnatus, assembly GCA_023566225.1. Taxonomy (NCBI): domain Eukaryota; kingdom Metazoa; phylum Chordata; class Actinopteri; order Cypriniformes; family Gobionidae; genus Romanogobio; species Romanogobio albipinnatus. The sequence continues at coordinate 44,533,978 of CM042246.1, read as the reverse complement.
TTCTCGAGGTGGCAAGAACAAAGTTCGTTCTGGCCAGGACATTCCATACCTCATGAGAAAAACAGGTACCAAGCATCCGTTTCTCCACCCCGCCTACTTTAAATTACTGACCAATCACACAATAGTTCTCGGACACCCACAAGAAAAAAAGTTCTGCTCAGATGATGTGTCGAGAACAAGCTGCGAGAACTCCCAAACCAGGGCTCCAAGAACAAAATTACATCATTTTGTTCTCGCAGCCCTGGGAGCGAGAACTTTTTTCTCTGTTCTTGCAGGGTATGTAATGGCCTTAACAGTGCATGTCAGAGCATAAACCAAGCCATGAAGTCCAAGGAATTATTTAGACCTCCGAGACAGGATTGTATCGAGGCACAGATCTGGGGAAGGGTACAGAAATATTTCTGCAGTATTGAAGGACAAAATGAGCACAGTGGCCTCCATCATCCAAGTTTGGAACCACCAGGACTCTTTCTAGAGCTGGCTGCCCGGCCAAACTGAGCGATCAGGGGAGAAAGGCTTTAGTCAGGGAGGTGACAAAGAACCCAATGGTCAAAGTATTTCTCTGTGGAGAGAGGAGAACCTTCCAGAAGAACAGCCATCTCTGCAGCACTCCACCAATCAGACCTGTATGGTAGAGTGGCCAGACAGAAGCCAAACCTCAGGCGAAGGTTCATCTTCCAACGACCCTACGCACACAGCCAAGATAACAAAGGAGTGGCTACGGAACAACTCTGTGACTGTCCTTGAGTGGCCCAGCCAGAGCCCAGACTTGAACCCCATTGAACATCTCTGGAGAGATCTGAAAATGGCTGTGCACCGACGCTCCCCATCCAACCTGATGTAGTTGGAGTGGTCCTGCAAAGATGAATGGGAGAAAAAAACGGTGTGCCTAGCTCGTAACATCATACTCAAAAAGACTTGAGGCTGTAATTGGTGCCAAAGGTGCTTCAACAAACCATTAAGAAAAGCCTGAGAAAACTTATGTAAATTTGCAAAGATTTCAAACAAACTTCTTTCACGTTGTCATTGTGAGGTATTGTTTGTAGAATTTTGAGGAAAATAATGAAATTTAATCAAAGGCTGTAACAACAAAAAGTGAAGCACTGTGAACACTATATTTTATATATTAGGGGTGTAACGGTACACGTATTCGGTACAGGGCTTTCGGTACGGTGCACGCGTGTACCGAACGGTTATGAATGCAATCTTTAACAGTTGGCTTGTTGTAAGCGCGGAACACTCTTCAATCCGAGTTCCCAAACGAACATATTAAGTATTCAGGCCATTTTATCACGAAATTCAAACGATAAATGCCGTTTTAACGCTCTTTAATGTGACGTGACTGATAGACGCGTTCAACGCGGCAGCGCGCGAGTCAATGCGATCATCTCTTCCTAAAGAATAAACATAAATTAATATATCTTAAGGTACGATGAGGATACATTACAACTTACTGAAATGTATCATATGTCGTGTAATCGCTCCATCTGTGTTTACTAGGGGTGACGTGACTGATAGATGCGTTCAACTTAAAGTGGCGGCGCGCGAGTCAATGCGATCATCTCTTCCTAAAGAATAAACATAAATTAATACATCTTAAGGTATGTTGAGGATACATTACAACTTACTGAAATGTATCATATGTCGTGTAATCGCTCCATCTGCGTTTCAACTGCGGAAAGACAATAAAACTGCTTGTAAACAATGTCATGCAGAATCACGTTTACTCAGAAGTCATTCAGTGTCCACAGCTGTAGCTCACTAGAGAAATCAACTCTTTCACTGAATACATGCACTATATTAGCCGTTATATTCATTATATTAGCCTATATATATTCATTATATACTACTTGGCCTGTTAGTGATGTCTTGTTTATTTAATGTATGTTTAAATAAACCTGTCATGAAAATTACAGCCACTAAATGATTATATTTCAACAACGAATAAAAATAATTAGATTTAGAAGTTAATGCAAAAACTGCCTTATGTGAATCTAATGAGTGTTGATTATTATATCTAAAAATAAATAGCAACTGAATTTAGGCTAATAGTTTGGGCTCTGTTGTTAATCTTTAATAGCTATATGTAAGTAAGGGCTAGTTTACAGCATTATCTTTAAGAAACTTTTAGTTATAATTTAATTAATTTAAGGACAGACACAATTTTTTTCATTAAACCACTGTTGAATAAAAATTTATAAAAAGCAATTTTGTAAAACTGCTGTACCAAATCCATACCGAACCGGGACTTCAAAACCGAGGTACGTACCGAACCGTCAGTTTACACCCCTAATATATATATATATATAAAATGCTGCCTGGTCTGATGAGTCTCGGTTTCTGTTGAGACATTCAGATGGTAGAGTCAGAATTTGGCGTAAACAGAATGAGAATATGGATCCATCATGCCTTGTTACCACTGTGCAGGCTGGTGGTGGTGGTGCAATGGTGTGGGGGATGTTTTCTTGGCACACTTTAGGCCCCTTAGTGCCAATTGGGCATCGTTTAAATGCCACGGCCTACCTGAGCATTGTTTCTGACCATGTCCATCCCTTTATGACCACCATGTACCCATCCTCTGATGGCTACTTCCAGCAGGATAATGCACCATGTCACAAAGCTCGAATCATTTCAAATTGGTTTCTTGAACATGACAATGAGTTCACTGTACTAAAATGGCCCCCAGTCACCAGATCTCAACCGGCCCGTCTGGCACCAACAACCATGCCACGGTCAAAATTGCTTAAATCACCTTTCTTTCCCATTCTGACATTCAGTTTGGAGTTCAGGAGATTGTCTTGACCAGGACCACACCCCTAAATGCATTGAAGCAACTGCCATGTGATTGGTTGATTAGATAATTGCATTAATGAGAAATTGAACAGGTGTTCCTAATAATCCTTTAGGTGAGTATATATATACTTGGAAGTTTTAATTTTTCTTATTTGCAATCACAGCCTATATTATTTTCTTTGTTATATTCTGTGAAATGTAAATGGGGCTTGAAACTCTTTAATATAGAAAACATTTTTTTTTAAATATCCAATCAGAACACTCCATTTTATAATGTAAAATAAAGCATTGTTGTTGTTGTAGTATTATTTATATCCTATTGTAGTATTTATTTATATTTTGAATTGGCTTTTATTTTAGTTTCAGAAATTTATAATTTTGGCTTTTGTCCTTTTTTATTAGTTTTATTAGTTTTTTTATATATTCTTATTTCAGCTTTATTTAAGTAAAGTAATTTTAAAAGTTTCACTTAATAACAACACTTTTAATTAAATTCCTCTGAAGCAGTTGCACTTTTTCGCTGTAATCACAACAGTACACATATTTAAATTAAAATTATATTATTAAAGGGGTCATGAACTGGCTTTCTTAATTTTTTTATACTGTTGTCTGAGGTCAACTTAAGACGTTTGCATGGTGTTTACATTCAAAAACATCATAATGAATAAGTAATAGGCTATTTTCAACCCTGGTTTTGAGCCTCTCTCATGGAACGCTCAGTTTTTATAGGCGTGCCGTACTGAAGACTTGGAAGTAAATGCCCACTGCTATAATTGGATAAGCTTTGCATATTATAATGAGCTCCGGCTCCCCCGTGATTACACGTGAGGGATTGTTTTGAAAGCGTGTGGGAAAACGGCAACCGGAAGGATTCACCCACAGGGCTCGTAACATGTCTTTATCAAACAAACACAATGATTTATCTCTCATCCACCCACAATTAATTGGAATGTTTTTTTTATTACTTGGCCCGCCCGATAGATGGATATAACCGGGAACTATGCATCACTAACACACACTGAAGAGTCAGACAAATCAAAGCATGATCAAAACTTCCTCGATTGTATTTTTTTCTTCAACTATTAAGTCAAGTGTGTGAACAACGCACATCAAAAAAGGAATGTTATTTCACTATTTAAGCCCGTCGGGCAGGCCGGTGATACGTTTTGGTAGCCCGTCTGGAAAACACATTAGCCCCGGGACGTTGGGCTTTGTGACAGCGTGCTAAGTTATGTTCAGTTAGACACGTACACATAATCAATAGGTATCAAACGATCTGTAACAATGCAATACTGTTACATATTTAAAAAATAAATAAATATTTTTTACTCACATTAGTGAGTCATTCATTCATGTAATCTCATCCTGTCTGCAAATCCAGTCTCTTGTTTACAAATACTGAAATGAGGGAACAAACACGCAATGTCTTCCCCGTGTGAGCTGGATATTCATTAAAAATAAAGTTCATCCATGCATTCATATTATTGGAATCTAAATGAAGCTTATGCAGCATGTTTATTGCTTGGAAGTTCGATCTGGTTTAACTCCATGTAGGCCTATAATCGGTGGTCACGAAGATGTCACGTTATGTGAAAGCTGACGCTATAATCCTGGCTAGTAATAATATGTGTTGGTGTAAAATCATTTGGGACGAAAAGAAAGTAAGCCTAAGTATATAGCTGACATATATAATTCAGCGACGTAACATTAAGGAGCCAAACTGTTTAATAGAGAACATATAATGCACTTTATATAGAACAACAAAAGGCACGTCTGATGCACTAGTACTCATCAAGTTGTATCGCTAGCACGGGTAAACTGCTGAAAAATATTGCAATATTTTGAAACGAGAGTTGGCTTCTTGAATGAGATGTACAAAATCGTAGGATATAGTACGTTTTAATACATTTGTATGAATTAGCACGAATTCTCCGTTAGATAGGGTAGATAGGGAGGTGTTACATGCGATGAACAAATCGTACGATTTCATATGACCCAGCTCGTACGATATCGTACGATTTAGCCACTTGGTCAATTCGTACAAATTAGTACGAGTTTGACGTGAGATAGGGTTGGCCTGGCACATTCTGAGATTGAGCATTTGTTGGGCCTGGTGTCAATAAAAGCTTTTCTTTGACTAACAAGAAAGTTTTCAGCTCCGAAACTTTCAGTATATTCTTATATCACAATGAACTTTTATACAGTGGGGAAAATTTTATACACTGCCAATTTTGCAGGTTTGTCCACTTACAAAGCATGTAGAAGTCTGTAATTTGTATCATAGTGTGATTCAACTCTTCAACTGTGAGTGACGGAATCTAAAACAAAAATCCAGAAAATCACATTGTATGATTTTTAAGTAATTAATTTGCCTTTTATTGCATGACATAAGTATTTGATACATCAGAAAAGCAGAACTTAATATTTGGTACAGAAACCTTTGTTTGCAATTACAGAGATCATACGTTTCCTGTAGTTCTTGACCAGGTTTGCACACTCTGCAGGAGGGATTTTGGCGCACCCCTCCATACAGACCTTCTCCAGATCCTTCAGGTTTCGGGCTGTCGCTGGGTAATACGGACTTTCAGCTCCCTCCAAAGATTTTCTATTGTCTACAGTTTTATCCCTGATGTCCTTACACAGCTCTCTGGTCTTGGCCATTGTGGAGAGGTTGGAGTCTGTTTGATTGAGTGTGTGGACAGGTGTCTTTATACAGGTAATGAGTTCAAACAGGTGCAGTTAATGCAGGGAATGAGTGGAGAACAGGAGGGCTTCTTAAAGATAAAATAACAGGTCTGTGAGAGCCGGAATTCTTACTAGGTGGTAGGGGATCAAATACGTATGTCATGCAATAAAATGCATATTAATTATTTAAAAATCAGACAATGTGATTTTCTGGATTTTCAAGTGTACCTATGATAAAAATTACAGACCTCTACATGCTTTGTAAGTAGGAAAACCTGCAAAATCGGCAGTGTATCAAATACTTGTTCTCCCCACTGTATATCAAAGGCTGACTGAGAAGTTGATTTCTCAATTCATGACCCCTTTAGCAGGCACTTCCCTTCGGCTGTGTGAATGACTCTTATTCCTACAGATAATCATCAAAGGGGAGTGAAAGCAAAACACTTATCTTGTTTCCTGATCTTAAAAGCCACTATTAATAGAGAAACAATGCAGAGAGGAAAATAAAACTTTTTGGTTTAGTCACCCCGAGGAGAAAAGTGAGCGCATGATCGTTATTCTTTCTATTCCTTGTTAATCAGCCCATAATTAGCGACAGCAAAGACTAATAATACGAAATGAAAAAAAAAAAAAAAAACGATCTAGTGCGCATGTGTAAAATTCTACTAAGGATGCAGCTACATATAAAGCCACAATAATCTTGTGGAGTTAATTTGTCAATCCACCTTCATGGATGATGCTATGAGGAATATAAACAGGTGTGCTCTGAGTCTGACCAATGAGAAGACTTTAGCTACACTTTGAAAGGTTGCCCTGGGAAAGTGAAATGCAATACTTTAACAATGTATGTCCCTGCCTTGAAACAAAACAAACGATCTACACCCTAAAACAGTGTCCCATCAAGAGTTTGTGATGAAGGGTCCATTTGTGATTTGTGCAGTCATGGGTAATGCACCCTAAACACAAGCTCTCTCACACTGGTCCAAAACGCATGTGATGGATCATTAAGAACAAAAATGACCCTAAAAAATGGCCTCAAGTGTCGACACAGTCCTAAAAAGTGTCTAAAAAGATTATTGTTCTCATGCACATGGTGGGAATGTGAAAGAAAACATGTGTTTAGGTCTTATCTAAACTGACTATTAGCACACTCATGGATTTAAAATGTAAATCTAAAAGTTTGATGAACTGTGTGAGCACACAGAAGGTTCATGGCTGGCTGTGGAAAATGTTTCCTCCCTTAGAGTTTGAACACACTTTCCCTGTACAGAGGATCTTTTATTTGGTGAGAGTGCGACACACCTATGGGACTCTCTGCAGGCTTGTTTAATGAAGGAGCACATAGTTCAGGGCTCATAGTCATTGACAAACTGCATCACATCTTATCAGTATATTTTTAAACTATTTGAGATTTTTGAGGTTATTGACTTTTCTGCTTAGTAATACTATGATTGAACTAATGCAGAAAGTATATATATACTACATATAAAGGTATTTCTGGCATGACAATCTCTGAGTGTTTGGCATGGTAATGAATGACAATATTGATATATATATATATATATATATATATTGATGGAATGGATCTGCTACCTCGCTTCTGTTATTGCTTCTGTTGTTGGTTATTGCTGCTTCTGTTGGTTATTGATGTTGCTGCTGTTATTGCTGCTGCTATTATTGCTGCTGTTGCTTGGTTATTGCGGCTGTTATTGCTGCTTCTGTTGGTTGTTGCTGATGTTGTTATTGTTGATCCTGTTATTGCTGCTGCTGTTATTGCTGCTTCTGTTGGTTGTTGCTGCTGTTGTTGGTGACTGCTGCTGTTATATCTGCTTCTGTTGGTTGTTGCTGCTGTTGGTTATTGTTGCTGCTGTTATAGCTGCTTCTGCTGGTTATTGCTTCTGCTGTTATTGTTGCTGCTGTTATTGCTGCTGATGTTATTGCTGCTTCTGTTGGTTGTTGCTGCTGTTGTTATTGTTGCTCCTGTTATTGCTGCTGCTGTTATTGCTGCTTCTGCTGGTTATTGCTGCTGCTGTTATTGTTGCTGCTGTTATTGCTGCTTCTGTTGGTTGTTGCTGATGTTGTTGGTGACTGCTGCTGCTGCTGTTATTTCTGCTTCTGTTGGTTGTTGCTGCTGTTGGTTATTGCTGCTGCTGTTATTGCTGCTTCTGTTGGTTGTTGTTGCTGTTATTATTGCTGCCGCTGCCATTGCTGCTTCTGCTGGTTATTGCTTCTGATGTTATTCTTGCTGCTGTTATTGCTGCTTCTGTTGGTTGCTATTGCTGCTGTTGGTTATTGCTACTGCTGTTGGTTATTGCTGCTGCTGTTATTGCTGCTGCTGTTATATCTGCTTCTGTTGGTTGTTGTTGCTACTGTTGGTTATTGCTGCTGCTGTTATTGCTGTTTCTGTTGCTGCTGCTGTTATTGCTGTTGCTGTTATTGCTGCTTCTGTTGGTTGTTGTTGTTGCTGCTGTTGGTGACTGTTGCTGTGGCTCTTGGTTATTGCTGCTGCTGCTGTTATTACTGCTGTTATATCTGCTTCTGTTGGTTGCTGTTGCTGCTGTTATTGTTGCTGCAGCTGTTGGTTATTGCTCCTGCTGTTATTGCTGCTGCTGTTATATCTGTTTCTGTTGGTTGTTGTTGCTGTTGTTGGTTATTGCTGCTGCTATTTCTGCTGCTGTTATTGCTGTTTCTGTTGGTTGTTGCTGCTGTTGGTGATTGCTGCTGCTGCTGTTATTGTTGCTGCTGGTTATTGTTGCTGCTGATGTTATTGCTGCTGCTGGTATTGCTGCTGTTGGTTATTGCTGCTGGTGTTGGTTATTGCTGCTGATGTTGTATCTGCTTCTGTTGGTTGCTGTTGCTGCTGTTATTGCTGCTGCAGCTGTTGGTTATTGCTACTGCTGTTATTGCTGCTGCTGTTATATCTGTTTCTGTTGGTTGTTGTTGCTGTTGTTGGTTATTGCTGCTGCTGCTGCTATTGCTGCTGCTGTTATTGCTGTTTCTGTTGGTTGTTGCTGCTGTTGTTATTGTTGCTGCTGTTATTGCTGCTGCTGTTATTGCTGCTTCTGTTGGTTGTTGCTACTGTTATTGCTGCTGCTGTTATTGTTACTGCTGGTTATTGTTGCTGCTGATGTTATTGCTGCTGCTGGTATCTGCTTCTGTTGGTTGCTGTTGCTGCTGTTGGTTATTGCTGCTGCTGTTATTGCTGCTGCTGTTATATCTGCTTCTGTTGGTTGCTGTTGCTGCTGTTGGTTATTGCTGCTGCTGTTATTGCTGTTTCTGTTGGTTGTTGCTGCTGCTGTTATTGCTGCTGCTGTTATTGCTGCTTCTGTTGGTTGTTGTTGCTGCTGTTGGTTATTGCTGCTGCTGTTGGTGACTGTTGCTGTGGCTCTTGGTTATTGCTGCTGCTGTTATTACTGCTGTTATATCTGGTTCTGTTGGTTGCTGTTGCTGCTGTTATTGTTGCTGCAGCTGTTGGTTATTGCTCCTGCTGTTATTGCTGCTGCTGTTATATCTGTTTCTGTTGGTTGTTGTTGCTGTTGTTGGTTATTGCTGCTGCTATTGCTGCTGCTGTTATTGCTGTTTCTGTTGGTTGTTGCTGCTGTTGGTGATTGCTGCTGCTGTTATTGTTGCTGCTGGTTATTGTTGCTGCTGATGTTATTGCTGCTGCTGTTGGTTATTGCTGCTGGTGTTGGTTATTGCTGCTGCTGTTGTATCTGCTTCTGTTGGTTGCTGTTGCTGCTGTTATTGCTGCTGCAGCTGTTGGTTATTGCTACTGCTGTTATTGCTGCTGCTGTTATATCTGTTTCTGTTGGTTGTTGTTGCTGTTGTTGGTTATTGCTGCTGCTGCTGTTATTGCTGTTTCTGTTGGTTGTTGCTGCTGTTGTTATTGTTGCTGCTGTTATTGCTGCTGCTGTTATTGCTGCTTCTGTTGGTTGTTGCTACTGTTATTGCTGCTGCTGTTATTGTTACTGCTGGTTATTGTTGCTGCTGATGTTATTGCTGCTGCTGGTATCTGCTTCTGTTGGTTGTTGCTGTTGTTGGTTATTGCTGCTGCTGTTATTGCTGCTGCGGTGGTTATTGTTGCTGCTGTTATTGCTACTTCTGTTGGTTGCTGCTACTGTTATTGCTGCTGCTGTTATTGTTACTGCTGGTTATTGTTGCTGCTGATGTTATTGTTGCTGCTGATGTTATTTCTGCTGCTGCTGTTATTGCTGCTGATGTTATCCCTGCTGCTGTTATTTCTGCTGCTGCGGGTTATATCTGCTTCTGTTGGTTGTTGCTGCTGTTGGTTATGGCTGCTGTTGGTTATTGCTGCTGCTGCTGTTATTGCTTCTGCTGTTATTGCTACTTCTGTTGGTTGTTGCTGCTGTTGGTTATTGCTGATGCTGTTATTGTTGCTGCTGTTATTGTTACTGCTGGTTATTGTTGCTGCTGATGTTATTGTTACTGCTGCTGTTATTGCTGCTACTGCTGTTGTTATTGCTGCTGCTGTTATTGCTGCTGCTGTTATATCTGCTTCTGTTGGTTATTGCTGCTGCTGTTTTTCTGCTTCTGTTGGTAGTTGCTGCTGTTATTGCTGCTGCTGTTATTGTTACTGCTGGTTATTGTTGCTGCTGATGTTATTGTTAGGGTGCGGATCCACTTTTCTGTGCGATACTTCTGTCGTGCCACACTCCACTTTATTCCTACGGGTGACGTCAAGCGACTTTAACGCGCCCGCAAAGCATCCCGGGAAGGCGGCGCTGCATTTGAAAAACCTGGCCGATGCCCATCTTTATGCAAATTAATCTGTTGAACGCAACGCGACTATCCAATAGAGGTAGAGCACATGGAGACTGGGGGAGGTCTCTCGTGGGTCCTTTGTTTTTGCTGCTGCTGTACAATATAGCGTACATGGATTACCCATAGCAGATCTATACAGGTGGATCTGGGGAAGGTGGATGGTTTCTGAAAGCATGTTGCAACTGCTAACAGCAAATGCTGACCAGTATTTAAAGGTTGAGCAGCGAGCTTATTGGCTGCTGATTCAGCAAGAACCAAACAGTTGTGCAGTATAGAGAATAATGTGATTGCAAACAGATTGAGTTAAAGACCCAACTATCTGCCATATTTTTATTAAACAGTCACTTTTTCCTTGCTTTAATTGAGTTAATTTAACCCTGTTGGTGGGAAAAGATTGTGAAAGGGATAAACTTTCTCTGAGACATTTATTTTATTAATTTTATTAAGCAAGTGATCATCTTGAGCAGGACAGACCCACACTGTACACTTACACTAACACACACACACACACACACACACACACACACACACACACACACACACACACACACACACACACACACACACACACACACACACACACACACACACACACACACACACACACACACACACACACACACACACACACACACACTCTTTTGTTGTTGGCCTCTTTTTCACTACAGAACTTTTTGATATTTCATGGGAATGATGTCACACGTTTCCTCATGCCCAGATCAATGACCACATTTTCCCTTTTTGTGATCCAAGCATGTTTCTCCTCTTTCTGCCTCACGTCTTGTGCTTTGGATCTACAATTTACAATTATGCATTCAGCAGACACTTTTATCCGCTGCGCCTTACGAAAGAGGAACAAAAGCAATTCGTCAACAATACACGGAATATATAAATGGTCATATTTATTAAACAACCAGATTAGGAAGTAAACTAGAGGAGAGGAGAAATAATGTTCCAGCATTGATCATGTATCAACATTGATATAAATACAACAATTTACATGCACTGAGATCTCTGTAATTATTCAGGGGAACATTTTGCACCACATTTTGTTCTGTTGTTGTTGTCTGTAGCCTACATAAAACTGTAGCCTACACAGACAGGTTTTTTTAATCCATAAAATGTATTGCTTGCCACAGAAAAACGGGAGCATTTCCTGTCTGAGCACAATATGTATTGTTTGACAGGAAATGTGGGAGATTGTGGTATTCCGAACAATAGACAGATTACGTTTTAAGGGGTCAGTAAACACGGTGTCTTTAAACAGACAAAAATGTCAGTGGTTTCGTCAGATCCGCAATGGAATCTGTTTACAGTCTCTGTGTGACCTACAGTAATATGTTTGTGATTGTTCTGAATAATATGTAAGAGATAATAAGAGAAATTGAGACTTTTATTCAGAAAGGATGCATTATATTGATCAAAAGTGACAGTAAAGACATTTATAATGTTACAAAAGATTTCTACTTAAAAAAAAAGTTCTATGGAACTTTCTATTCAACAAAGAATCCTGAAAAAATGCATCACGGCTTCCATAGAAAAATGAAGCAGCACAACTGTTTTCAACATTGATAATAATCATAAAAGTTTCTTGAGCATCAAATCATCATATGAGAATGATTTCTGAAGGATCACGTGACACTGAAGACTGGAGTAATGATGCTGAAAATTCATTGTAGTGGTGAACCGGCAACAGGGTCATGTGCGGCCATGGATCATTGATGCACGTAGGGAGCGAAGGCTGGCCCGTGTGGTCCGATCAAACAGATGAGCTACTGGAGCTCAAATTGCTCAAGAAGTTAATGTTGGTTCTGATAGAAAGGTGTCACAATACACAGTGCAGTGCAGTTTGTTGTGTATGGGGCTGCATAGCCACAGACCAGTGCATATGCTGACCCCTGTCCACCACCGAAAGAGCCAGGATGCACTATGGGATTTTTTGCCTGATCATGTGTATTTCACTGTATTGCTGTTTTTACTGTATTTTTGATTACATAAATGCAGCCTTGGTGAGCTGAAGAGACTTCTTTGAAAAACATTTAAAACCCTTACAGACCCCAAACTTTTGATTGTTAGTTTATACAGTCATTAATTAATGCAAAATCAGTGATTCAGCTCTGTGGTTAGTGCTGTTTTTTTTAATCTTCATCTGCATACCAACTGATTGCATGTGAGCACATCAGCTCTCTTTCTGTTCAGCAGTATTTTTCCGACAGCATAAAAACATGTAAAAAATGTACACACCTGTGCGTACATGGATATACACACGTTTATTTATGGATTACATGTCAATCATCAGAACAAAGACAAAACCCGGAATGTTTACACGGCTTTCCTGCCCCCTGCTGTGAAGATGAAATGTTTAAAATGGCCATTTTTATTTTATGCAAGCATTTTCTGTGCTGCTTTGGTAGTGGAAATCAAATTGGCTGAAATATTTAAGAAGTGACGGGTCAGTCAGAGATGTGTTCGGCTTTGTGAATGCTAATTGTGTGCAAGCTTTCTGTGGAGTTCTGCTGATACTGATCTGTTTTCACTCAACAGTATACAAGATCTTTAGCCTGACGTCGTCATACTCAGATTCTGGTCAGAATATGAGTCTGGTACTGCTCCATTGAGCTTTGACTATGGGGCGTTTCAACCGAACCAGGAAAGAAAATGTCTCTGCAGTCAATTGGATAGACCTACAACCAATCAGAGCAACAGAGTAAGTGGCGTATGTTGAGCAAGGCATAGTTATCAACAGAACTCAACTGCACGCATGCCTGAAGAAGTAGAAGAAGAAGATGAGTGAAAACGATCTTTGCCAGTGTTGTAAAAAAGAATTTAGGGATACGCTGCGTACTTACCAACACGATCATCATTTTTGAGAGAAATAGTAAAGGTGAATTCATATACAAACAAGTTCTCCGTTTAGTAAACAAATTCAACCCAAGCGCTCTTTGGTGACGTGGATGATTACGTCACTGTTGACCATCTGTCCATCATCGTATAAAGCCTGCCCTGACAATTTGATTGGTCTGAACAGCTCTGGTTCGAGCATAGTTGTGTTGTAGGCGGGGCTAAGTTCGGCTGGCATCCAGGCTACAAGATCTTATGAAAATCAACCAGAACTTTAAAGTCAGCATGAAACAGAAGTATCGCCAGTCTTCTCTTCCAAATTGTGCTGTATGCCCAAGTGAAACAGCTTCTCAAACAAGAACAAATGTAGGGTGGGGCTTGATTTTGTCTGTGGGTAATTGATTGGATGGTTGTGGTTTGCTATTGGTGGATCTCATGTGAGTGACAGGTTGCCCCGCCCTCATCATCAGAGAATAGAAGAGATGAAGAGGGAGGGGAAGTTATTCAAGATAACCAGGAACATTAATTTAAAAATTATTCATGATTTCATGGTGACTTTAATCTAGAATCACATAAAGTCTGTAATTTCTCCACATAATACACACATTAACAGAAGCAAATTAGCAATAATGTATGTCAATCTCAGCTGGGATCTGATTTGCACACACACACACACACACACACACACACACACACACACACACACACACACACACACACACACACACACACACACACACACACACACTGCATCAATTAGATATATTTATGTCACATGTAGCATTTGGTTACTTCCTGTTATGTCAAGATGTTCATATCTCTCTCTCTCTCTCTCTCTCTCTCTCTCTCTCTCTCTGGTGCATGCTGGGAGTGTGTGAGTGCGTGAGTGCGTGTGAGGGTGAACTCGTTGAGAGTGTTTATTTTTTCTTTATCTTTTCTCTTTACTTTGAGGTTAATGGATTAGGTTGTTGATTAATTAGGAAAGGTAAAGTTATAGTTTAGTGTAGGGTGTGGCGGAGTCGGGATGGCGTCCCTCCCTGAGAGTGGAGCGGCGTCTCTCTCGCTCCGGCATGCCGTCAGGTGTGTGGTTGAACCTGGCGTCACAGTGGAGGATGTGTTACTGGCAGCGGGCGAGCAGATCGGGTACGAAAACATCTGCTCGGCCTCCCGTATGAACAAGGCAGTAGTGATCTTTGTGAAGGAGGAAGTCTTGGTCAATCGGCTGATAAGCAGCGGTGTTGTGGTAAGTGGCGCTTTTATTACCGTTTCACCGCTGGTTACACCGACGACGAGAGTTACAATTTCAAATGTACCGCCTTTCATTAAAAACAGCGAGATTGAGCGATCTCTGGCGAGCTACGGGAAGTTCGCTAGTCCGATCAAAATGATTTCACTTGGGTGTAAAAATGCGGCTTTAAAGCATGTATTATCATTCAGGCGACAAGTTTTTATGTTTCTGAGTGAACCGGATTTGAATGTTTCTTTTAGACTGTGGCATGAAGGGAAATCTTATCAGGTGTATGCGAGTAGTGGAAACATGAAATGCTTTGTATGTGGAGACGTTGGGCATAAGAGGGTGGTGTGTCCACACAAAGGTCAGGACAGGGAGAATACACAGCAGGGTGCGGATGCTGCAGGTGAGGGATCAAAGGAAGGGGAAGAACAGCCTCAGGTGGAGAGTGAGGTGCATGAGGATGATGATGATGGTGGTGATGGTGATGGTGGTGGTGCTGCTGGTGTTGTAGGTGAGGTGAGGTCTATTGCTACTATGGATAAAAATAGAAATACTGAGGGAAGGGGGATGACAGATGACGGTGAGGTTACGGCGGGAGGAAGTGGAGAAACAGTGATTGGTGAGGATTTGGTGATGGCAGATGAAGGTGAGGTTACGGTGGGAGGAAGTGGAGAAACAGTGATTGGTGAGGATTTGGTGATGGCAGATGAAGGTGAGGTAATGGCAGGAGTAAGCGGAGAAGTGGTGATTGTTGAGGATGGTGGAAATGGAATTGAGACTCAATTAGAAACATCACAGGGGTCTATAATGAGTAATGATAACGATGATGCTTTTTCAGATGTTTCTGAAGTTGGTTCCCAGGTTGTGGAAAATGTTTACACACTGCAAGAAATAAATGAATTTTTGGATGTTACTTTTGGGAAAGTGGTGGAAGTCAGTAATTTTTTCCCGGATGTGGATAGATTTATTGCTTCAGCCACTTTGTTGCAAAGAACAGTAAGCTTTGATGAGCTAAGCAAGAAAAAGAGATTTCGTTTAAAGAAAATTTTAACGAAGTTACGTCAAGGCAGGTCTAGTGCTTCGAATAATTAAGAAAAAAAAAAATGGATAAGTTACAAAGAGTGTCTTTTTCACTATGGGTTCTTCTGTTTCTGTCCCTTTTTTCTCTCTTTCTATTCTCTATGGAGTGTCTGAAGATTGGCTCCTTAAATATAAATGGGGGTAGAGATAGGAAGAAATTAGCAGTAGTTTCAGAATTTTTAAAGATAAAACAAATTAATGTTGCTTTCCTACAGGAAACACACACTGACGTTAATAATGAGGTGGAGTGGGGTATGTGGTGGGGGGGGAAGCTGGTTTTAAGTCATGGCTCAAGCAATAGTGCTGGGGTTGCTATTTTATTCTCAAAGAACATGAATTTTAACATTTTAGCTGTGGAGGAAATTGAGAAAGGGAGGATTTTATTAACAAAGATAGAGTTTTGTGGTTTTTTGTTTGCTTTTGTTAATGTTTATGCCCCAAATAACGGGTCGGAAAGGGTGAAGTTTTTTATAAAACTAAATGAAACGTTAAAGAAGATTAATGATGGTGTGTGTGTTGTTCTGGGGGGAGACTGGAACTGTACAACAGATTTTACTGTTGATAGGAATGGGGTGGAACCACATCACCAATCCAGCTTAGCACTTTCTAAAATAATAGGAAAAAATGGTTTGATGGATGTATGGAGAATGAGGAATAAGAAGGAAAGGCAGTACACATGGGTTAAAGTGACTGACAATGTGTTTTGTGGGGCTCGATTGGACCGTTTTTATCTTACAAAAACATGGAATAATAGAGTAGCAAATGTTTTTCATTCGCCCAATGGCTTTTCAGACCATCATATGGTTAGTCTAGTTTTAAATCTGAAAGAACTGTCAAGAACAACTTATTATTGGCATCTTAACATCAAACTTTTACAAGATGCTTTGTTTACTGAAAGATTTAGATTGTTTTGGGATGAATGGCGAGTGAAGAAGAGTTCTTTTGAGAGTCTGAGCCAGTGGTGGGACGTGGGTAAAGCTCAAATACGAGTCTTTTGTCAGAACTATACCCTGCATTCTTCATCACGTATTAAAACAACAATAAAAGGACTGGAGGAAGACATTATGAAATTAGAAAAAAGCCTTATGGATGATACTGGAGCGGTGCAGAAGGACTTTCTGAAAAAGAAAAGAATGGAGCTTGGATCTTTTTTACAGGAACAGACGAAGGGGGCGCTGATCAGAGCAAGATACTGCTCCATCAAAGACATGGATGCTCCCACTTCCTATTTTTTTAATTTAGAGAAGAAAAATGTACAACAAAAACACATGTTTCACTTGCGACGTACTGATGGATCCATAACGACTGACCCAGTGGAAATAAAAAGAATGGCAGTTGACTTTTATGGGAAGCTATACAGCAAAGAACCTTGTGACTCTAACAGTGCTGCGGAATTACTCCAAGACTTGCCAAAGTTACCTGATGAACAGAAGGAATGGCTGGACAATGAGATCAGTTTTAAGGAGCTAACGGAGGCGGTGCAGCAGCTGTCCTCGGGGCGCTCTCCGGGAATAGACGGACTGCCTGTGGAGTTTTATAAACAGTTTTGGAATATTATAGGAGAGGATTTACATGAAGTATTTTTAAGTTGTTTTAAAGAAAAGTTACTACCTGTAAGCTGTCGCCGTGCAGTTTTATCTTTGCTCCCAAAAAAAGGGGATTTATGCTGCCTGAAGAACTGGAGACCGGTGTCTCTTTTATGCTTGGACTAT
The DNA here is from genome assembly GCA_023566225.1 of Romanogobio albipinnatus. NCBI lineage: Eukaryota > Metazoa > Chordata > Actinopteri > Cypriniformes > Gobionidae > Romanogobio > Romanogobio albipinnatus. The sequence goes on along the minus strand of CM042246.1, from coordinate 44,516,851 downwards.
AAGATTTTATCCAAATGTCTTTCTAACAGAATCAAACATTGTTTACAGTTTTTAATTGAGAAAGAGCAAACGTACTGTGTCCCAGAGAGGTCAATTTTAGATAATATTTATTTGTTAAGAGATTTAGTTGATTTTAGCCATCTTAATAATATTAATCTGGGTATTTTATCATTAGATCAGGAAAAGGCCTTTGATAGGGTTGATCATGGGTATCTTTTTAATGTTTTAAAAAACTTTGGGTTTGGTGAAATTATGTTATCATATGTAAAGATGTTATATTCTGATGTATTTATTATGGTTAAGGCTGGTGGGGGTCTAAGCGCTCCTGTTCCTATTGGTCGAGGGATTCGACAGGGCTGTCCGTTATCTGGTCAGTTATACAGTCTGATGATTGAACCATTGTTACACAGACTGAAAAAGGACCTAAAAGGTGTAGAGATTCAGAATGGGGGTGAAAGTGCGAATTTTGTATTATCAGCTTATGCAGATGACATCACTGTTTTTATTACAAGGCAGGAAGACATTAGAAGACTAAACAAAAACATTAATTTATATGAAAAGGCATCTACAGCAAAAGTGAACTGGGAGAAAAGTGTGGGGTATATTATAGGAAGGTGGGAAGAGACGGGATGTCCAACACTTCCAGGTGGCTTAAGGTGGGGAAGAGAAGGGTTAAAGGTTTTAGGGGTTTTTATTGGTAGTGCGCAGTATCAGGTGAAGAATTGGGAGGGTTTGCTGGAGAAGGTGTCTAGCCGGTTGTCTAAGTGGGAATGGCTATTACCACAGTTGTCCTACAGAGGTCGAGTTCTGGTTGCTAACAACCTGGCAGCTTCTGTCCTGTGGCACAGGTGTGCCGTCCTGGATCCACCGGAAGAAGTCATATGTGAAATACAAAGAAAGCTGGTGAACTTCTTCTGGAGTGGTGAGCACTGGATCCGGGCATCGGGGATCTACTTGCCAGTCTGTGAAGGAGGACATGGACTGGTGGATGTCAAGAGCAGGATCAATGCTTTTAGACTGCAAGCAGCAAAGAGACTCTTGTATCACAAAGATTTGTTGTGGACTCACACTGCGTGTGCCATTCTACAGAGGGCAGGGGGTCTTGGACTGGACAAACACCTGTTTTTAATGAGATTGGAAGAAATGAATCTTTCTGGAATTACACCTTTTTATCAGACAATGTTTTATGTGTGGAGGAGTGTTTTTAAAGTGGACAGAGATTGGAGCAGTTCTGCTCAATGGGCTCCGGAGGAACCTTTATTTTTTAACAATATGATCCAGACAAGACTTTTATCATCAGTGACTGTCAAAACATGTCTCATTGGGAAGGGGATTGTGAAGCTGGGTCAACTCATGGATAACGATGGATGGAAAGCGGTGGGAGTTATTCAAGGAATTACGGGCATACAGTCACAGAGACTTGCATCTAAACTGATTGAAGAAATTTCCATGGTGGTAAAAAACATGTATGGAGAGAACATGGCAAGAGGACAAATGGATAACTATAGTGGCAAACCAGAATTTCCAAGGATTGGCATTTCACTGCAAATAAGTGACGAGGACGAGGGTGAAGTCGCCAACTCAATCCTGAACTCTCGGACTCCTCAACTGGAGTATCTGGACAATGTTTCAAAGAAGGCGCTATATCACTCTACGGTTAAAGTGATGCATCAACGGTCACTAAAGCGACAGAAAGCCTCCAGATGGCCAGGTTTGTTGGGACCAGAATTCCTTGTGCGGGACAGGTGGAGGACCCTGTATAAACCCCCTGTAGAGAAGCGTACTGCTGATCTGCAGTGGAGGATTATCCACGGGGCCATAGCTACAGACAGACACGTGGCACACCTGAATCCAGCAGTGGGGGGGCAGTGCAGGTTTTGTGGTGAGGGAGAAGATTTAGAACATCTGTTTTTAAAATGTGGTAGATTAAATAATCTTTTTCAGTTACTAAACATTTGGTTTAATGGTTTTACAGGGGATTTTAATGATCAGGTTTTTATTGGAGGGTTGAAGTATAGTTTTGTTTTAAGGAAGAGAGTAGTTTTATTGAACTATTTAATAGGGACAGCAAAAATGGCTATATGGAAAACCAGGAAGAATAAAGGTCTAGGGGTGGCGGCGACGGATCCTAAAGTGATGCTGATGTGGATGGTGGCAGCAAGATTGAGAACTGAGTTTGCATATTACAGTCTTACCAATAATATTCCTGCTTTTTGTGAAACATGGTGTTTTAAGGAGGTTTTATGTGTTGTACATGATGATCAGTTGGTTTTAGGGTTTTAAAAAAAATTGTAAAATGTTTTTTTTTTTTTTTTTTTTTTTTTTTTTTTTTTAAATGGTAAAATGGGTTTTTTTTAAAAATGGTAAAATGGTTTTGTTTTTAAGACATCATGTTTGTTACAAGTAAAAAGTAAAAATAAAGTATTTCTAAACCTCTCTCTCTCTCTCTCTCTCTCTCTCTCTCTCTCTCTCTCTCTCTCTCTTCAGTATTTGTAGTCTCATTTCCTCTGGCCGGCTCTGGATTGAGTTCCAGATGTCTTCAGTGCATCTGTGGAGGGAGGGGTGTGCGATTATGTAACGGCCATGTGTCGTTTGGTCTACACGTCTGCTGTCTGTCTGTCTTTTCTTATGCTATATGTCCAGCACCAGTTTCCCACCAAAGCACTGACTTTAAGGACACTTGACGGTTGTGGTGTGTGTGTCTGCGTCTGTTCAGGGACTAAAACGTGGCTCTAAATTGGGCTGGATTTTCAGTTTTTAAGCACCACGGCACATTTTTAAGAACTGGAGCTAAAGTTTAACAAACCCAGGAATCCTGTTATCCATCGTGATGGAAGGGGGTAAAAGATGATGGGTAATTTCTTCTCTTTTGAGCACTTGGGATTTGAGTTTGTGTGATAAAAATACTTACTATGAAAATACAAGTTAAAGTCGGAAACAGAAGTTGAGCTATAGTCTTCTCTTCCCTGTTGTGCTGTATATCAGCGTGAAACGGCTTCTGGAACAAGAATAAATGGGCGTGCCCCTCCCTCGTCATCAGAGAACAGAAGAGATGTCACTCCAAGAGGGAGGGGAAGTTATTCTGATTCAAGATTACCAGGAACCTGAATTAAAAAAAAAAAATTATGTGCACAGATAAATTATTTATAATATATTTTAAAATGATAAAATATATTTAAAAAAAAAGGAAAATATTGATTTCATATTGTGTCATTTTAACATGAATGTATTTTATTAACACATTAATGTTCAGCATTAATGTTTCACACTACTCATTTCTGTAGCTTAAAATCCTTAAGTAAAGATTACCTTTTCTTAATATAATATATTTATAATTTCTAAAAATATATATTGTATTTGTTATATTATAAATACATATTATTACATTCATTTATTTGCTATATATAAATTAAATTATTGTAATTTATTAGTATTCAATAATATATGAATAACATTAATGTATTAGTATATTATTTTTTTGTTTATTTATTATATATTTTATTTATTTATAGATATTAATTACTAGTTTTACTCTGTTTAGAACTACTGATATATGCAAATCATAAAACTTGCCATTAATTAATCAACCTGAAAGATAAATCGATCTATCATAGCTATCAAGTAAGGTACAATTGTTATAATTTTTGAAAACAAAATCAACAATTGATAACCATTGTTATCCTTAAAATGAGATTCAAACTTTTTTTCTAACTATTTACTGTGTCTGAATGTTTTTATGTTTACATGATCAGGATGAAATCATATGCTGAGTGTGTGCTCTTCTCCTCCACCCTGCTGACTAATTATGTATCTGTAAACACACATGATTAAGTCAAGTCAAGTCAACCTTATTTATATAACGCTTTTAACAATGCAGATTGTTTCAAATCAGCTTTACAGTGTTAAACAGGAAAATAATGCAACATAATTTTATTCAGCCGTATAGTCATTCTGGACAAAACGGTGATGTCATCAGCTCATTTCAATTATCATACAGTGACAGAGTGGGCTTTTGATCAGTAATCAGACCAGTAATTTAGTTTATATGGTAAATTTAGTATAATAATTAGATTTATTTGGATATTTAGTTGAAAAATTTAGAACAATTTAGTGTCCCCAACTGAGCAAGCCAAGCCAGAGGCAACAGTGGCAAGAAAACCAAAACCCCATCAGGTGACCTAATGGAGAAAAATAAACCTTGGGAGAAACCAGGCTCAGTCGGGGTGCCAGTTCTCCTCTGGCCAATTAACAAACAGCGTATGATTATTATTCTGACAACTTTACAGGTCAGAGGTCATAATAGATCGGAATATTCGAAGGATCGGAGGCAACACGCCAGAGACGGGTTTATTGAGGATGATTTGTTGATTAAATAATTATTAAAGTGCAATATTCAAACAATCGTAATCATCACGCCGGAGACGGGTTTATTGAGGATGCCGTGTCTACGATGCTATTTCAGGGGAGTCTAATTGACACAGTCTCTGCAGACACTTCAGGGTCATGCGTTGGTCTTGTCTGGGCGCAGGTCCACCATCTGATCTGGATACAGCCCAGATCCGGCTGACTCCAGTAAACCTCGGGATAAAACAGAGAGACTATCATTAGCGTTGATGCCATTCTTCTGATGATGTAACGAGTACATCAGGTGTTATGTGAAGTGTTCCCGGTTCCGGCTGACCTAGTTAATGCAGCCTAACAATCATTTAATTGAAAAAGTGTTTTATGTGTATGCCACAGTAAAGAGATGTGTTTTTAGTCTATATTTAAACTGACAGAGCGTGTCTGCTTCCCGTACAATTTTAGGAAGACTGTTCCAGAGTTTAGTTGCTAAATAGGAAAAGGATTGACCGCCTGCCGTTGATTTCTCGGTATTATTAACTGGCCAGAATTTTGAGACCGCAGTAGACGTGATGGAGTATAATATGTTAAGAGCTTGCTCAAGAACTGGGGAGCTAAACCATTTAGTGCTTTGTAAGTAATAAGCAAGATTTTAAAATGTATGCAATGTTTAATAGGCAGCCAGTGCAGTGTTGACAGAACTGGGCTAATATGGTCATACTTCCTGGTTCTAGTAAGAACTCGAGCTGCTGCGTTTTGGACCAGCTGGAGTTTGTTTATTAAGCGAGCAGGGCAACCACCCAGTAGAGCATTACAATAATCTAACCTTGAGGTCATGAACGCATGAACTAACTGTTCAGCATTTTGCATTGAGAGCATGTGCCGTAATTTAGATATATTTTTAAGATGGTAGAATGCAATTTTACAGATGCTAGAAACGTGGCTTTCAAACGAAAGATTGGTATCAAAGAGCAGACCCAGGTTCCTCACTGATGACGAGGAATTTGACAGAGCAGCCATCAAGTGTTAGACAGTATTCTAGGTTACTACTGCTTTTTTGTCCAATAATTAAAAATTAAGTTTTTTCTGAATTGAGTTGCAGGAAATTATTGGTCATCCAATGTTTTATATCAGCTATGCATTCCGTTAATCTTGGTAATTTTCTTCAGGGCGTGAAGAAATATAGAGCTGAGTATCGTCAGCATAACAATGAAAACTAACGGCATGCTGCCTAATGATATCTCCCAGTGGTAGCATGTACAGGGTGAAGAGCAACGGTCCTAGCACTGAGCCCTGTGGTACTCCATACTGAATTTGTGATCGGTGTGACATCTCTTAATTTACAGCTACAAACTGATAACGGTCACATAGGTATGATTTAAACCATGATTGTGAAGACACTGCCTTTTCAAGTATTTTTGACAGAAAGGGTAGATTTGAGATTGGCCTATAATTGACTAATTCTGTAGGATCAAGTTGCGTATTTTTAATAAGTGGTTTAATAATGGCCAACTTAAAAGTTTTTGGTACATATCCTAATGACAAAGATGAATTAATGATATTAAGAAGAGGATCTATGACCTCTGGTAGCATCTCTTTTAATAGCCTAATCGGTACAGGGTCAAGCACACATGTTGTTGATTTTGATGATTTAACGAGTTTAGCCAATTCTTCTTCTCCTATAGCACTGAATGAGTGTAATTTTTCCTCAGTGACACTACAATGCTCTGTCTGATGTGATACTGTAGTAGACGGCTGCATGGTTAAAATTTTCTTCCTAATATTATCAATCTTACATGCAAAGAAGTTCATAAAGTCATTACTGCTGTGCTGTTTACAAACATCAGAAGTTGAAGCTTTATTTTTGGTTAATTTAGCTACTGTATCGAATAAATACCTAGGGTTGTGTTTGTTTTCTACCAAGAGAGTTGAGAAATAAGCAGATCTAGCAGTTTTTACGGCCTTTCTGTATGCGATCATGTGCTCTTTCCACGAATTACGGAAGACCTCTAGTTTTGTTTTCTTCCAGCTGCGCTCCATTTTTCTGGCTGCTGTTTTAAGGGCCTGAGTGTGCTCATTGTACCACGGTGTTGGACTATTTTCTTTAATCTTCTTTAAGCGCAGGGGAGCAACTGTGTCTAAAGTGCTGGAAAAGAGAGAGTCAATAGTTTCTGTTGCAACATCGAGTTCTTCTAAGCTATCTGGGATGCTTAGGAGATTATACTGATGAGGAAGATTATTTAAAAAGCAATCTTTAGTGGCGGCAGTGATTGTCCTGCCATTTTTTAAGTGAGGGGGCGGCTTTGCAACCTTAGCTAAATGAAGTATACATGATACTAGGTAATGATCTGAGATGTCATCGCTCTGCTGCAGAATTTCAACGGTATCAACATTTATTCCATGTGACAATATTAGGTCTAAAGTATGATTATGGCGATGAGTGGGTCCTGACACGTGTCTGTATTATATCTGTTGTTTATTTGTTGGACATTGTTGTGTTTTGTAGCACTCAACACGACGATTCTTCCTTCAGGCTCTTTATTGTTAACACTCCTTACGTTACACACACTCACATGGAACACTCTTCTTCTCTCCTTTTTCATATTACCCCCACTACCTCATTACTTAAGCATTACACTGCCACCTAAACTATGAAACACCACAATTATCAATTACATTTTTACTGTTGAATGGTTTTGATGTTTTTTTGTATTTACTAATTCGGGGAACAGACACAGTCTCTATATGATAATATCTAGGTGAAAGAGTCTCTATGTGCTGGGATTTATCTGACTCTGGTGACGTGAGACAGCTAGCAGACGGTCGGTTTAGCCAGTTTGTCTGCTTCCTGACCTGGGCCCTAGTGAGTCAAGGTTTAGCTCTAAGACTATGTGCCAAATTACTAGAGAGAAGAGCGGAACCACCCCAAGAGGGATGGATGCCATCCTTCTTCAACAGGTCAGGTCTGCCCCAAAAACTTTTCCAATTGTCTATGAACCCTATGTTATTTTGCGGACACCACTTAGACAACCAGCCATTGAGTGATGATAGTCTGCTAACTATCTCATCACTCCTTTTAACAGGGAGCGGTCCGAACAATAAACCTCTGACATCGTACTAGCGAGTTCACACACCTCTTTAATGTTAATTTTGGTGATCTCCGACTGGCCAAGTCGAACATCAATAGTGCCGACGTGAAAAATAATCTTAGAGAATTTACGATTAGCTTTAGCCAGCACTTTTAAATTTGCTTTGATGTCTGGCGCTCTGGCTCCCGGTAAGACTATGGTGGCTGGTGTCTCTATTTTCACGTTCCGTGTAATAGAATCACTTTCCACAGGATACTCAGTGGGTGCTTCGCTGAGAGGGGAGAACCTGTTTGATGTTCTAACCAGAACGGAAAAGCGTTTTTTAGATCCGCGACTATGCCGTCTCACTGTCACCCAGTTTCCCTGCTGCGGGGGCCCTGCAGCTGGAACCGAAGAATGTACAGAGTTCACTAAGCTATTCGCATCCAAATCAGTGTCTAAAGCTGTTACATCCTCACTACTCTCAGATAAAGTATGGATGCGTGTTTCTAATTCTGAAATCTTCTCCGTTAGCCTAACTATCTCCTTACATTTATTACATGCGAAGCCCTGTTCGCCAGCAGAGAAGTCTATACTAAACATGCAGCATGCGGTGCAAGTGACAATGACAGGAGATGACATGACTTACCGTGTTTGTTGATTAATCCAATTTACAACAATTGTTTGCTGGACACTATTTACTAATCCAACTCACCACGGTTTAATGAAATCAGAAAACAGGAGACCCGGGTGCAGAGATGACCAGCTAACAGGCTAGCAAAATGCTAACGTGTGATGGTGATTTAGATTAAAAGCTATCAATGTCAAATTTAACGTGATAGGCAATATTTAAACAATGTATGGTGATGAGTAAATTATATTTAGCAGTACAACAAAGAAAATATATCAAAATAGAGATTCAAACGCAAGCAAGGTTGTACAGAGCTACAAACAAGGCAGGAGGCAAACAGGAGACAGGAGCAATCGATCAGGAGCAACTCGATCAGGAGCAATCGATCAGATAAAATCCTCTTCTCTGTAAGTAACGTTGATGGATGTCCATACCTCGTTCCCTCCCTATCCAAACATGTGATCTTCATACAATAAACACATTAATACTGTTAAAGTATTAACCTTCAGCATCTGGTTATATATTCTTTCATGATACAGTGTCACGACTTTTGCAAATTAACAGCATTTTGACTCCTGAAAACCTCTCATTATATAATACAGGGTATTTGAGCTCATTATATCCCAGAAAACACCCCTCTGGGTGTGAGATGGGACCGGAATAAAGGGCCCATGTGTTCACAGGAGCAAGTATGGACACTGTTACCCAAACCTATTCAAAGAGCTTCAGAAAACCAAACTCTGAGTCAGAAAAACTCAACACCCTCTCCTCAGGCAACAGAAAACACACAGGGCTAAAGGAGGTGTAGAAATCAAGCCAAAAGCGCAGGAATAAATACAACACTCCATGCCAATGGAAATAAAAGACAGCATTTTGAGTCCGCTGCATTGATTCTGTTTTGTTCCCGTACACAAGTGAAGGACAAGCATCAGTTTCATGACCCACTTCACACAGGTTCGTGTCTGTACCTTTGCATTTATCACTTTAAGCATGAATGTAAAATCAGTTGTTGTTGTTGTTGTTGCAGTTCCACCAGAGGCCTGCAAGTGTCAGTAGTCTTGTGTTACACTTTCAACTGTTTCAGTCACCTGGGCTGTGTGTGTGTGTGTGTGTGTGTGTGTGTGTGCGTGCGTGCGTGCGTGCGTGCGTGCGTGCGTGCGTGCGTGCGTGCGTGCGTGCGTGCGTGCGTGCGTGCGTGCGTGCGTGCGTGCGTGCGTGCGTGCGTGCGAGGCCATCAGAGTGAGAACAGAGAGAGTAAAGTGAGGACATTTTGAGCGGCCCTCACTTTCCGAGAGCCTTTAAAGGCCTGGTTGAGGGTCAAGAACTGGTTTTAGGCAGAGGTGGACAAAGTAGGCTACACTCCATTACTTGAGTAAAAGTACTGGTCAAATATAACTCTGTTACAAGTGAAAGTTGTAAAAACAGATTTTTACTCAAGTAAAAGCACAGAAGTACTTAAGTAAATGTACTTTTTTATCTCAACACATTATTATGTGGCCCTGGTCATAAGGGTCAATTTTTGGAAATTGAGATTTATACATTATCTGAAAGCTGAATATTTTTTTCCAATGATGTATGGTTTGGAGGGAAGGATAGGACAATATTTTGAATTTGAAAATCTGGAATCTGAAGATGCAAATCGAAATATTGAGAAAATCAATATTTGAATTTCCAAATGAAGTCCTTAGCAATGCATATTACTAATAATGGTAACACTTAACAATAAGATTTCATTAGTTAACATTAGTTAATGTATTAACTAACATGAACTAACCATGATCAGTACATTTGTTACTGTATTTGTTCATCTTTGTTAACGTTAGTTAATAAAAATACAGCTGTTTATGGTTTCATGTTAGTTCACAGTGCATTAACTAATGTTAACAATATTTCAATAAAGTATTAGTAAATGTTGAAATTAACATTAACAAAGATTAACAAACGCTTTATAAGTGCAGTTCATTATTAGTTCATGTTAACTAATGTAGTTAACTAATGTTAACTAATTAAACCTTATTGTAAAGTGTTACCCTAATAGTAATACATTTTTGATATATTTATGGTAGGAAATTTACTAAATATCTTGTAAATGTATTTTTTGCTTAATATCCTAATGATTTTTGGCATAAAAGAAAAATCGATAATTTTGACCCATACAATGTATTGTTGGCTATTGCCACAAATATACCCGTGCGAATTATGACTGATTTTGTGCTCCAGGGTCACATATTATTGTTGCATTGTTGTATGAATGCACGCTGTGCCATCATGGTGGTTTAAGCCAGTCAGTGATGCTCCATCCGACATGCTAGCATTTTGTTATTGCTACTGCTTTGGAAGGCTGTGATAATCCTGAAACATTCTTTCTAAACATGGCCATGCGCACTGTGCCAAGCAACCGCCACCTTCTGTTTAGCCATCAACTGCTCAGTGTTCAAAGAATTATGGGAAATCCTTGAACTTCACGACACGTGACCCTACAAAAGTGATTACTAAGGCTGTCTCAAAAATTCCAACGCTTTAAAGAAGAAAAAAATCCACTTACTTTTAAAGCAGCTACATAGAAACGACATTGAGGACCTTGATAGAAATGTAGTAGAGTGAAAATTATGATATTTGTCTTTCAAATGTAGTGAAGTTGAAGTCAAAAGTTTGATAATGTGATAAAAGTTTGGTAAAGTGATATATAATCAGTCCAGAGGGTCCAGTGGTCTCTTTGTGGGAGATATCTGTGGCCCTATTTCCTCTCCTCCTTCACAAAACCTCCCCTCCATTTAAATCTTCTTTGAAAAACACCCCGCAGGCCTCTGCAACAGATGTGTGTTTTCAGTATATGACACACGGATGTTTCTGTATTCAGAGAACTCACCGCTCAGCATTCTTGTGAAGTTTCACAGTTCATGATGACATGAACAAACACAACACATGTGCTGTAAACTGCAGCATTCCCATCACTGACTGCAATCAGAAACAGCTTTAAAATGTTCCAGGAAGGTTCATTTGACTCCAAATGTAGTACCTGAGATGGGAGAGCGATTCAAGAAGAACATATGAACAGATGTGTGTCTGTATTTGTATGAATTAGATCAAATTACTGACACCCAACACACGAGCAAGCAAACTCAGGGTCCTTTATCTGGGTTTCACTGGGATTTCACCTGAAAAAAAAAGGTTTTTTGTATATATTGTTCCAAAAACATGTTGGACATACACCGATCAGGCATAACATTATGAGCACCTTCCTAATATTGTGTTGGTACCCCTTTTTCTGCAAAAACAGCACTGACCCATCGAGGCATGGACTCCACTAGACCCCTGAAGATGTGCTGTGGTATCTGGCACCAAGATGTTAGCTGCAGATCCTTTAAGTTCTGTAAGTTGTGAGGTGGGGCCTCCATGGATCGGACTTGTTTGTTCAGCACATCCCAAAGATGTGCTTGGATTGAGATCTGGGGAATTTGGAGGCCAAGTCAAGACCAGGCCAACTTCTTCCATTGCTCCATGGTCCAGTTCTAATGCTGACGTGCCCACTATTGGGGCTTTTGGCGGTGGACAGGGGTCAGCATGGGCACCCTGACTGGTCAGCAGCTATGCAGCCCCAATTGTTGCCCCATATGCAACAAAATGCAATGCACTGTCTATTCTGGCACCTTTCTATCAGAACCAGCATTAACTTCTTGAGCAATTTGAGCTTCAGTAGCTTGTCTGTTTGATCGAACCCATAGACTGTAAAAAAAGATGGACAACGCGCATTCACTCTCTTCCGTTGAAGTGAAGTCACCAGTGTTCAAATATGACATCTTTGGTCTCGAATCTGCTCTGTAGTGAGCGCGAAGTAGAGCCACGATTTCAAGGTCCCGCCTAATCAACAACTTTTTGTGAAATAAACATTTATACAGCCTGCTCAGTTCTCACACCTCTCACCTCGTCACTCAAGAGCTGGCCCAAGTCTCCATCCTTGACTCCATCTGCCCTAGAGGCCTTAAGTCAACTAAAAGAAGCCTTACAAACCACTCCAATCCTGATTCATCCCAATTCTGATCTCCTGTTCATCATCCGTCGAGGTTGACGCCTCTTTGAGCAGGGTCGGAGCGGTTCTCTCACAGTGGCAGGGTGATCCTCCACTCCATCCATGTGCCTTCTATTCCAAGAAGCTGTCCCCGGCGAATCAGAACTACGATATCGGCAATCGTGAGCTCCTCGTCATCAAGCTAGCTCTGGAAGAATGGAGACACTGGCTGGAGGGAGCGCGTCACCGCTTTAAGGTCATCACTGATCATAAAAATCTTGAATATCTTCGCGAAGCAAAGACACTGAACCCACGCCAAACCCAATGGCCGTTATTCTTTTCAATTTAATGGTCTCATATCGAACTAGGGATAAGAACTGTAGTGCAAATGCCCTATCACACCATCAACCTGATCCTGAAGATCCCTCTCCTGAAACTATGCTCCCTCCAGCCATGATCGTCTGCCCAATCCATTGGTTTCATATATATATATATATATATATATATATATATATATATATATATATATATATATATATATATATATATATATATATATATATATATATATATATATATATATGAATAATAATATAATAATATATAAATTGTAATTTAATAAACATAATTCCTCATAATATTACTAGTATTATAGTATACAGATTTTTAACATTAATCCAGTGTGAATTAAATTTAAAGGGAGTACAGCAAATACTAACATGAGTATGATGAATAACTTACTAAAGTAAATGAATGAATGAAGAAAAAAAAATTATAATTAATGTGTAAAGAATTATATAAAGAAATTAAAAATAATATAAGAAATAAATAATAACTATTAGTTATTATAAATTCATTTAAAAAATAATATATTAAGTGTATTGTATATAATAAATATTAATATATTAATATAATATTAATCAATATTAATATATTAATATTAATATAGTATATACATTGCAATTTAATAATAAACATATTTCATCATAATATTATTAGTATTACAGTAAAAAAAATATAGATGTTTTATATTAATCCAGTGTGAATTCAATTTAAAGGGAGAACAGCAAATACTAACATGATGCATAAATAAGTAAATAAATCAATATTATAATTAATATGTATTATTAATAACATCACAATTCATCATAATATTATTAAGTTATTAATAATAAAAACCATTATGGTAATATTATAACATTTATATATTTTTGGCATTTAATGAGTTTTTTTTTTTTTTTATGCATCTAGGGGAAAATGTGCTTACTTGTCATAAAATAATGTATTAATGGTCTGAAAAGTAGTCATGAAAGGAGGTGAAGTGATTAGGGCATGTTTTATAGGTAAACACTACATGATCTCACACTTCACATCAGATGTGACGTCATCCGGAGGGCATTACATAATGCTGTGACCGGTCCGAGGCTGAGCAGCGCAGATGGAGTTTGGACACCGTCAGTAGCCTACATGACACACGCTCGCGGCTGTCACTGAAAAGAGGCGTTACGCGCGCGTCAGCGGACTGGAGTTTGTGGATCTCATACTGACTTTGTGTTTTCCCTTTTCCACAGCATTTGCTCCTGGAGCCTGGCGTTTCTTTCCAAGACTTTTGACTTTATTTGTATCAGTCGAGCTGCGATTTGTGTTTCCAGTCCATTCGTCCGTTTGGAGCTGAAACATGAGCGCGAGTGGAAACGCGATGGCGATGTTCGGGATGCGTTTAGCGGACGATCAGATTAAAGTTCTGGAGGAGAATTTCACGAAGGTCAGCAAACATCCCGACGAAACCACGTTGATGCTGATCGCGGCGGAGTGCGGGCTGAGCGAGGAGGAGACAGCGGTGAGTTTATCAGCAGATCCCCGTCTACAATCGACCGACGCGACAAACGAGAACGATTGAAAGCCGCGTGACGCGTCACGTTGATTGGTCGATTGGCCGCGTTGCAGGTTTTGCCGCGTCTTTCTGATTGGTCGAATTGGAGCTCTCGCGTTTTGTTGTGTCGCTTTTAACGCAGAAAATCTGTAGTCTAGAAATAAATGATAACTATTATAATGATTAATTCATATGTGAATAATAATAAATAAATATATGCATATCAGTATAGTAATAAACATCATTATTAATCATAATATTATTAAAATTATTTTTATTGATAATAGCAATAACCATTATTATTATTATTATTATTATTATTATTATTATTATTATTATTATTATTATATTTATATATTTTTGGGATAATAAGAATTAGACTTTTGCATCATGGGGAAAATGTGTTTAATTGTCATGAAAATGTTATCTATCTATCTATCTATCTATCTATCTATCTATCTATCTATCTATCTATCTATCTATCTATCTATCTATCTATCTATCTATCTATCTATCTATCTATCTATCTATCTATAGAAATAGTATTTTGATAATAAGCCCATGCCTCTAGTTTTAATAATATTTAAAATATTAGAGATGTCTTTTATATTACAGATATTTCTTTAAATAATTTAATGTAGTCATAATTATCATAATAAAAGCTAACTTAATAATAATTACCTACCTTTGGCAATATGATATACCATTGTACTGTTAATTTAAATCTCAATGTAATTACACGTTTAAAATAAAACTTGGTGCATGTCCAAAAATACAGTAATACCATGGTACATTTTTGCTCAGTTTAGTTCAAACAACATATGGTTTGACATATGGCTTATGAGACTTTATTGCATAACAGTCTGCCGGACTTTATTTGATCATGGAAAGTTTATGATAACAATAAATGTTAAAGTAAATAATAATAATCGAATGCTGCCTCCGGACAGGTGTTCTTCATTTTGCGACTCAAACTCAAATATTGACAGGTAAAGTCCCTCTGGAGGTTAAAACTCTTAATTAATCATGAATAAACCCTTCTGGGGTGTGAGCGTACTAGTTTTCAGTTAACACAAGATATTTCATCACTAAGCCACATTACCATGATGCAAGCTTCTTTTGTGCATTCTTTTCATTCCTGTTTTGCTGTCAGCAGCTCAAAATAACACACTGACAGCATTAAAAGTTGAAGGGGTTGTGCTCGTGTGAATGGAGCGCCGCTGACACTGACCATAAACAAAGTGTTGGAGCACAATAGGCGACCCGGAGCGCCTCCGGACGCGCCTTCCCTCTTACGGACATGTTCAAACACATTGTGTCTAGTTTCTAAATGCACTCATTCAAATGACAAACCCACACAGGAGTTGTGATATAATGCAGTTAGTAGTGCTGTAATGTGTCTACTTATCTAATAGATATTTCAGACCCTGTGAGCAACACTTCCCGCGCTGACAGCATAAAGTTTGGCAGAATTTTACTGGAAACACATTCCATCATGAGGCTGGTCTGTTTCTGTCACTATGATTGTGAAAAACCATGTGCATTTAGACAAAATGTGAAAACGCCTTTGTGATATATCATCACACACAATAGAACAGGCTTAGTGAACCAGGGGTGTGTGAATGTATACAGTCACTTAAATACTTAAATGTTCTCTCGCTAAAACATGCCCACTACCATTCAGAAGTTTGTTTGTTTGAAAGAAATGAGTACTTTTATTCGTTAGGGAAGCATCAAATTGATCAAAAGTGACAGTAAAGACATTTATAATGTTACAAAAGGTTCTATTTAAAAAATAGAAAGATATGACTGAGATGGTGGTCCAGTGGGTTAAACCATGGAACTGACACGCAGAAGCTTGCTGGTTTGATCCCAGCAGTCTCCACCAGTGTGTCCTTGAGCAAGGCACTTTACTCCATGTTGCTCCAGGGGGATTGTCCCTGTAATAAGGGCACTGTAAGTCGCTTTGGATAAAAGCGTCTGCCAAATGCATAAATGTAAATGACTGTTTGAATGTTTCAGAATGATTTCTGAAGGATCATGTGACACTGAAGACTGGAGCAATGATGCTGAAAATTCAGCTTTTATCACAGGAATAAATGACACTTTACTAATTCACATAGAAAACAGTTTTTTAAATTGTAATAGAATGTGTGTAATGTGCAAAAATTTAACAATAATGTGCATGAAATATTTTAATCTCATTCGTGTAGCTTAGCGCAGTGCCTCCTCTATGGCTTTATTTCTTAGGCAAATATGACCCAGGGAAAACTGGTTTGAATAACAAACTCTGTCCTGGCTCGGGGCAAAATGATATCACCTCTTTGCATTAGAAGACTTAAACGCAAAAGGTGCGGTATGAGGAACAGGTATACACCTCTCTTTCTCTCTCTACTATAAACCGGTCATGCCTGCTCGCCATGTTGGGTATTAACACAGGCACTCTGTGTACGTATGAATGTGAGTGTTTGCTTGTGATGGGTGCGGGTGGATACTGTGAGCTAAAGTGTTTGGCTCCAAGTCAAACGCTGCACATGCTACCCCGAAACCCACAGTGCTGTGAGGTGGAGATGAGCTGCACTGCTTTATTTATGCTGAAATGCAGTTCACACTGTGTTTAAATACCCTGTTTTCTTTTCTTCTACTGAAAAATATTACAGAAGAGGGGGATTTTATATAGTGCTTTTTATACCCGGTCGTGGTTTATTGTGTAAAGCACTGACAGTTTTGCAAGTGTGTTGCAATGCTAATGTTAAAGATCACTGTATCTCAGTCCGTTTCTATGAAAATCAGCTAATTTGGGATACTCTTACGTGTATGTGTTTGTAAATCCTACGTGAAAAGTTACTCAGTTTCACAAATCACATGTGTGGTATATGTCATGGAGTTCTAAAACATTAAAGCACACGAGACTGGAGTAGCGAAATTCATCCATCTTGTTTACTCTTTTAATTCTCTACAATTCTTCTCATGAACACAACATGTTTGAGAACTTCTGTTGAAACAAATATCAATGAAAACAAAGCAAAACCACTCAAATTTTGTTCAGAAAACATAAAAACTCTATAAAAAAGCTACAATTAACATAATTGTGGAAGCTTGTTTCCACCATGGAATAAAAAAAGGCCATTGCAACTTTTTCACAATTTTGACTTTTTTCTCATAATTCTCATAATAGTTTATCTCTCAATCTTGATTTTTAAAAAAGTTAGCTGTGACAAAATATATATAAATATATGTAAATAAAATATATATAAACTCGGAATTGCAAGAAATAAATTCAGAATTGCGAGATATAAAGTCAGAATTGCGAGAAAAAAAGTAAATTGCGAGAAATTAAGTCAAATTGTAAGATATAAAGTTCTGAGAAATTTAGTCAGAATTGTGAGATGTAAAGTCAGAATTGTGAGAAATAAAGCCAGAATTGCAAGATATAAAGTCAGAATTGCGTGATATAAACTTGGAATTGTGAGAAATAAAGTCAAAATCGTGAGATCCAAACTCGAAATTGCAAGAAATAAAGTCAGAATCGCAAGAAACAAAGTCAGAATCGCGAGATATAAACTCGGAATTGCGATATATAAAGTTGGAACTGCGAGAAATAAAGTCAGAATCGTGAGATATAAACTTGGAATTGTGAGAAATAAAGTCAGAATCACGAGATATAAACTTGGAATTGTGAGAAAAAGTCAGAATCGCGAGATTTAAAGTCAGAATCACGAGATATAAAGTCAGAATTGTGAGAAATAAAGTAAAAATCAAGAGATATAAACTCGAAATTGCAAGAAATAATGTCAGAATCGCAAGAAATAAAGTCAGAATCGCGAGATATAAAGTCAGAATTGCGAGATATAAAGTCGGAACTGCGAGAAATAAAGTCAGAATCGTGAGATATAAACTCGGAATTGCGAGAAATAAAGTCAGAATCGTGAGATATAAACTTGGAATTGTGAGAAATAAAGTCAGAATCGTGAGATATAAACTTGGAATTGTGAGAAATAAAGTCAGAATCACGAGATATAAACTCCGAATTGTGAGAAACAAAGTCAGAATCGCGAGATATAAACTTGAAATTGTGAGAAAAAGTTAGAATCGCGAGATATAAAGTAAGAATCACAAGATATAAAGTCAGAATTGTGAGAAATAAAGTCAAAATCGTGAGATATAAACTCGAAATTGCAAGAAATAAAGTCAGAATCGCAAGAAATAAAGTCAGAATCGCGAGATATAAAGTCGGAACTGCGAGAAATGAAGTCAGAATCGTGAGATATAAACTCCAAATTGTGAGAAATAAAGTCAGAATTGCGAGATATAAACTCGGAATTGTGAGATATAAACTCGGAATTGTGAGATATAAAGTCTGAACTGCGAGAAATTAAGTCAAAATCTTGAGATATAAACTCAAAATTGCAAGAAATAAAGTCAGAATCACGAGATATAAACTCGGAATTGTGAGATATAAACTCGGAATTGTGAGATATAAAGTCTGAAATGCGAGAAATGAAGTCAGAATCGTGAGATATAAAATCGGGATTGCGAGAAATAAAGTCAGAATCGTGAGATATAAACTTGGAATTGTGAGAAATAAAGTTAGAATTGCGAGATATAAACTCGGAATTGTGAGATATAAACTCGGAATTGTGAGATATAAAGTCTGAACTGCGAGAAATTAAGTCAAAATCGTGAGATATAAACTCAAAATTGCAAGAAATAAAGTCAGAATCACGAGATATAAACTCGGAATTGTGAGATATAAACTCGGAATTGTGAGATATAAAGTCCGAAATGCGAGAAATGAAGTCAGAATCGTGAGATATAAAATCGGGATTGCGAGAAATAAAGTCAGAATCGTGAGATATAAACTTGGAATTGTGAGAAATAAAGTCAGAATTGCGAGATATAAACTCGGAATTGTGAGATATAAACTCGGAATTGTGAGATATAAAGTCTGAACTGCGAGAAATTAAGTCAAAATCGTGAGATATAAACTCAAAATTGCAAGAAATAAAGTCAGAATCACGAGATATAAACTCGGAATTGTGAGATATAAACTCGGAATTGTGAGATATAAAGTCCGAAATGCGAGAAATGAAGTAAGAATCGCGAGATATAAAGTCAGAATCACGAGATATAAAGTCAGAATTGTGAGAAATAAAGTCAAAATCGTGAGATATAAACTCGAAATTGCAAGAAATAAAGTCAGAATCGCATTAAATAATGTCAGAATTGCGAGATATAAAGTCAGAATTGCGAGATATAAAGTCAGAATCACGAGATATAAAGTCAGAATTGTGAGAAATAAAGTCAAAATCGTGAGATATAAACTCGAAATTGCAAGAAATAAAGTCAGAATCGCATGAAATTATGTCAGAATTGCAAGATATAAAGTCAGAATTGCGAGATATAAAGTCCGAATTGCGGGAAATTAAGTCAAAATCGCGAGATATGAACTCAGAATTGTGAGAAACAAAGTCCAAATTGCGAGATATAAACTCAGAATTGTGAGAAATAAAGTCAGAATGGCGAGAAATTAAGTCAAATTGCAAGATATAAAGTTCTGAGAAATATAGTCAGAATCGTGAGATATAAACTTGGAATTGTGAGAAATAAAGTCAGAATTGTGAGATATAAACTTGGAATTGCAAGAAAAAGTCAGAATCGTGAGATATAAAGTCAGAATTGTGAGAAATAAAGTCAAAATTGTTAGATATGAACTCAAAATTGTGAGATATAAAGTCAGAATTGCGGGAAATTAAGTCAGAATCACGAGATATAAACTTGGAATTGCGAGAAATAAGTCAGAATCGAGAGAGATAAACTCGGAATTGCGAGACATAAAGTCAGAATCGTGAGATATAAACTTGGAATTGCGAGAAATAAAGTCAGAAAACAGTGAGATATAAACTTGGAATTGTGAGAAATAATGTCAGAATCACGAGATATGAACTCCGAATTGTGAGAAACAAAGTCAGAATCGTGAGATATAAAGTCAGAATTGCGAGATATAAAGTCAGAATTGCAGGAAATTAAATCAAAATCACGAGATATGAACTCAGAATTGTGAGAAATAAAGTCAGAATCAGAATCGCGAGATATAAACTTGGAATTGCGAGAAATAAGTCAGAATCGCGAGATATAAACTTGGAATTGTGAGAAATAAAGTCAGAATCGCGAGAAATAAAGTCAGAATCACAAGATATGAACTCCGAATTGTGAGAAACAAAGTCAGAATTCGCGAGATATAAACTTGAGTCAGAATTGCGGGAAATTAAGTCAAAATTGCGAGATTTAAACTCTGAGTTGTAAGAAATAAAATCAGAATCGTGAGATATAAACTTGGAATTGCAAGAAAAAGTCAGAATCGTGAGATATAAAGTCAGAATTGTGAGAAATAAAGTCAAAATTGTTAGATATGAACTCAAAATTGTGAGATATAAAGTCAGAATTGCGGGAAATTAAGTCAGAATCACGAGATATAAACTTGGAATTGCGAGAAATAAGTCAGAATCGAGAGAGATAAACTCGGAATTGCGAGAAATAAAGTCAGAATCGTGAGATATAAACTTGGAATTGCGAGAAATAAAGTCAGAAAACAGTGAGATATAAACTTGGAATTGTGAGAAATAATGTCAGAATCACGAGATATGAACTCCGAATTGTGAGAAACAAAGTCAGAATCGTGAGATATAAAGTCAGAATTGCGAGATATAAAGTCAGAATTGCAGGAAATTAAATCAAAATCACGAGATATGAACTCAGAATTGTGAGAAATAAAGTCAGAATCAGAATCGCGAGATATAAACTTGGAATTGCGAGAAATAAGTCAGAATCGCGAGATATAAACTTGGAATTGTGAGAAATAAAGTCAGAATCGCGAGAAATAAAGTCAGAATCACAAGATATGAACTCCGAATTGTGAGAAACAAAGTCAGAATTCGCGAGATATAAACTTGAGTCAGAATTGCGGGAAATTAAGTCAAAATTGCGAGATTTAAACTCTGAGTTGTAAGAAATAAAATCAGAATGGCGAGATATAAACTCGGAATTACGAGAAATAAAGTCAGAATCGCAAGAAATAAAGTCAGAATTGTGAGAAATAAAGTCAGAATTGCAGGAAATTAATTAAAATCGTGAGCTATAAACTCAGAATTGTGAGAAATTAAGTCAGAATCACAAGATATAAACTGGGAATTGCGAGAAATAAGTCAGAATCGAGAGAGATAAACTCGGAATTGCGAGAAATAAAGTCAGAATCGCGAGATATAAACTTGAAATTGCGAGAAATAAAGTCAGAATTGCAGGAAATTAAGTTAAAATCGTGAGCTATAAACTCAGAATTGCGAGAAATAAAGTCAGAATCGCTAGAAATAAAGTCAGAATCCCAAGAAATAAAGTCAGAATCGCGAGATAAACTCGGAATTGCGAGATATAAAGTCAGAATCACAAGATAAACATGGAATTGCGAGATATAAAGTCAGAATTGCGCAAAATTAAGTCAAATCACGAGATATAAACTCGGAATTGTGAGAAATGAAGTAAAAATCGCAAGATATAAACTCGGAATTGTGAGAAATAAAGTCAGAATTGTGAGATATTAACTAGGAATTGCACAAAAATAAATTGTAATATAAAAGTCACAATTACCTTTAAAAAAAAAAATTATTACGTGAAGGAGACAGGCTTCCATAGATAATTCTGTACTCTGTAAGAAAATGTTTTAGATGATCTCCTAATGTCTCTCTCTTTCCTGTAGAAATGGTTCAGGATGCGAAACGCTCAATGGAGAAAAGCAGAAGGCCTTCCTGCTGAACTGGGATCAGTGAAAGACTGAGGAAAGATCAGCTTTTTTCTTCATGTTTTCTTGCTCTTTTTCTCTTTTTACTCCAGACCTGAAGTTGTATTTTTTTTTTTTTTATCTAAGTTGTAATCTTTTGCTCAAAGCATAGTGTATGTATGCCATGTATTTTTACTGCCTTAATAACTATCAAATGTACGTAAATAAACTAATGTAAGCATCTGTATATAAAGAATTACATCTGTATTTTCAGGGCTTTATTTTATGTTGAATGATTATTGTAGAGCTTGTTTGCTTTTCCATTAGGAGGATCATGGAGCAGAGAAACATAGAAAGTGACACTTTATCTTTATATTTATCTATAAACATAAAAAATAACAAACAAGATCTCTTTAATATCTCAATTGTTTGTCCTAAAATGAGATTAAATGGAGAGCAAATGAGCATGTCTTCTGTGTCTCAGATTTTTCTTCTGCAAACACAGACCATAGTAATCTCACATTTGTCTCCACTAGAGGTCCAGAAGAAATCTCAATATCTCAGATTCTGCTCAGATAGTAAAAATCAAAGTCTGCAATCAAAAGTCAAAGATATAAATATGAACAAAAAAAAAATCACATCAACTTAATATATTCTTTCTGTATGACAATTGCTTAAATTCAATTCAATTCAAATTTATTTGTATAGCGCTTTTCACGATACATATAGTTTCAAAGCAGCTTCACAGAAAATGCATGCGTCTACATTACAATTTAAATAGATTTGTACATGTTATGCATTTCAGAAATGCACATATACAAAGCACACAGATTAGCTAACAATCTATTATTAATGAATATAATAACTATGGCACAGAAATAAGTGAAATAAGAATACATGTTGTTAATGAATAGGGTATATAGAGATGAGCATGGGTGAGTGTTGATGCAGAGCTGCGTCATCTTAAGTCCTCGCAGGAGTGGAGTCGTCTCTTCACAGGTGTTGGTCATCAGAAGTCTTTACGAGAAGCTGGATCCAGACTGGAGTTGACGGACTCTCTAGTTATATCGGGATGGGTGTCCCGAGATAAAACAAAACAGAAAAATAATTAGCGTAGCTGCTGTTCAAAGCATTAAGCAAAGACGATCATGTGCACTGATATAACTGGAGTACAAGGTTAGGAGATGCATCATGTGAATGCCTGGCTAAAGAGATGTGTCTTTAATCTAGATTTAAACTGGAGGAGTGAGTCTGAGCCCTGAACATTATTAGGAAGGTTATTCCATAGTTTAGGTGCCAAATATGAAAACGTTCTACCTTCTTTAGTGGACTTAGATATCCTCGATATTACCAGAAGTCCAGAGTTTAGTGATCTTAAAGATCGTGATGGGTTATAAGGCGATAGAAGATCAGTTAAATACACAGGAGCTAAACCATTTAGGGCCTTATAGGTCAGTAGCAATACTTTATAATTGATACGCAACTTAACAGGTAACCAGTGTAGCGATGTTAGAATTGGTGTTATGTGATCATATTTTCTTGACCTAGTAAGAACTCTAGCAGCTGCATTTTGGACTAATTGTAGCTTGTTTATTGAGGAGGCAGGACAGCCAGCTAGTAATGCATTACAGTAATCTAGTCTAGAGGTCATGAAAGCATGAACTAACTTTTCTGCATCAAAGACATCTGCATCAGAGACATTGGAAAGACCATCAACTGAACACAGGGGTTCCTCAGGGCTCAGTGCTTGGACCTCTCCTCTTCTCCATCTACACTACTTCATTGGGACCCATCATTCAGGCACATGGCTTCTCATACCACTGCTATGCTGATGACACTCAGCTCTACCTTTCATTTCAACCAGACGACCCCACAGTAGCTGCAAGAATCTCCAGCTGTCTGGCTGACATCTCTGCATGGATGAGAAAACATCACCTGCAGCTCAACCTGGCAAAGACTGAGTTTCTCGTCTTCCCCGCCAGTCTGACTATACAACATGACTTCACCATCCAGTTAGGTACATCCGTGATTTCCCCATCAAAGTCAGTCAGAAATCTTGGAGTAACATTTGATGACCAGTTGTCCTTCAGAGAACACATTTCTAAGACAGCTCGCTCATGCACGTTTGCGCTCCACAACATCAGGAAGATTAGACCGTTCCTAACAGAGCACACAACACAGCTTCTTGTACAGGCCCTGGTTATTTCTAGACTTGACTACTGCAATGCGCTTCTGGCTGGACTCCCCTCTTGTGCGATCCAAACACTTCGAATGATCCAGAATGCAGCAGCACATCTTGTCTTCAACTAGCCCAAAAGGACCCACGTCACACCCCTCTTCATCTTTCTGCCCTGACTACCACTCGCTGCTCGCATCATGTTTAAGGCGCTGACGTTTGCCTACAGAGCCACCACACGCTCAGCTCCTGCATACTTTGACTCCATTCTACAAATCCACACCCCCACCAGAAGCCTTCGCTCAGCGAAGGAGCGACGGCTTGTGGTACCATCACAGAGAGGCAAAAAATCCCTTTCTAGAACATTTTCATTCAACGTTCCCAGATGGTAGAACGATCTTCCCATCGCCATCCGAAACGCAGAATCATTCAAATGACAATTAAAAACTCTGCTCTTCCATGACCACTTAACCTCATACATTTTTTTTACAAATTAATTTAAAAAAAACCCTTTCCTTTCCTCTTTGTTCCCCTTTTTTTCCCTCCCTACTCTAGCCTGTGCTACACTGAGCAATGTACACGGTCTCAGTATTTCAGGCACTTGTTGCGCTTACTCGACTGTTCATGACCAATCGCTTCCTGTTACTCCCAAGTTGTAAGTCGCTTTGGATAAAAGTGTCTGCTAAATGTAAATGTAAATGTGAGACAGATAGCATGTTTCGTAGCTTAGCGATGTTTCTGAGGTGGAAGAAGACTGTTTTTCATGTCAGCTGACACCATGAGAAGTTTCATGATCTATGAAAGAGCAACATCTGAGTATACAGTTTCCCTTTTAGTCAGAACACTACGAGTTACATCAGTTGCTGACGGAATGGGGGTTTCGCTTAGAAGCCAATCGCCTTCAAGATCTACAAAACTAGCCAATGGCATGAGAATGTCATGGGTCTGCGGAATTTGCATAGCGCAACTCCGCCCCACCTCGTGGGTATAAAAGGAGCTGCGCGGCAATCTCTCATTATGTTTCTGCTTCGGAGCTGAGTGTTCACTTGCCTTCCTGAGCTTTTTCTACTCTTCATGACGAGCATCTCTCCAGAGTGTTGGTGTTACGGTGCGTTCCAGCAAGTTCCGCATTCCTGTCTGATCAGTGCAGTGATCCAGTGTGTGTGTTCTCCCTGGGAGCTGCAACATTTTCTGCAGAGTATAAACTCCTCTCTAAAAGAGCTACACGTGGCACGTCTTTTTCAAGATGTCTCGCCTGTGTGTTTCTGGGTGCGGTCGGCTGGTCATGTTCTCACTGCGGGAACATGACCATCGCAATGTTGCGGCTCGAGACTCCATGATCTCCGTCTAGAAGGGAGAGTCCCCTCTACCACACCCCAATCTATCTCCCCCACCAGAGGGGATACTTTGGCTGGTGGTCAGGGTGATCTGAGGGTCACGGTGTGGGCCAACCCGACAAACATTCCTCGGGCCACACCCCCTTCTAGCACATTGCAACCCGTGGTGTTGCCGGACGAGGTTGCTGGTGTTTCCCGTCCTGGGCCAAGCGTCTTATTCGGAGTGTTGGCAGATGACACCCTGTCGATCGGCGCATCACAAGGTGGGCTGGATTCTTCCCGGAAGTGCATGAGGAGGTGTCAAAATCGTGCCTCTTCCGCCTTCACTGCTATCGATGGCGCAGGGGTACACTGGGGTTTCCCCTGTTGAGCGTTCTGTAGCGATGCAACTGTGTCCGCAGAGCATTTCGACATGGCGTGGTGACCCAAAGCACCCATCCAAGGCCTGTAGGTTTAGGTCTACTTTGGTGGCGAACATCTACAGAGCTGCGGGCCAGGCCGCGTCTGCCTTACATTCTATGGCCATCTTGCAAGTACATCAGGCAAAGGTGCTCAGAAGCATGCACGAGGGCAATTGCTGAGCAGGGTCACAATTGTTCAGGGTGAACAAAGTCACAATTCTGACTTTATATCTCGCAATTCTGACTTTATATCACACAATTCTGACTTTATATCTCGCGATTCTGACTTTATATCTCGCAATTCTGACTTTATATATTGCAATTCTGACTTTATATCACACAATTCTGACTTTATATCTTGCGATTCTGAATTTATATCTTGCGATTCTGACTTTATATCTCACGATTCTGACTTTATATCTCGCAATTCTGACTTTATTTCACACAATTCTGACTATATATCTTGCAATTCTGACTTTATATCTCGCAATTCTGACTTTATATCTTGCAATTCTGACTTTATATCACACAATTTTGACTATATATCTCGCGATTCTGACTTTATATCTCGCGATTATGACTTTATATCTCACGATTCTGACTTTATATCTCGCGATTCTGACTTTATATCTCGCGATTCTGACTTTATATCTCGCGATTCTGACTTTATATCTTGCGATTCTGACTTTATATCTCGCGATTCTGACTTTATATCTCGATTCTGACTTTATATCTCGCGATTATGACTTTATATCTCACGATTCTGACTTTATATCTCGCGATTCTGACTTTATATCTCGCGATTCTGACTTTATATCTTGCGATTCTGACTTTATATCTCGCGATTCTGACTTTATATCTCGCGATTCTGACTTTATATCTCACAATTCTGACTTCAAAAATTCGCAATTGTGAGTTTATATCGCTGAAAAGTCAGAATTGCAAGATGTAAACTCACATTTGTGAGGTAAAAAGTCACAATTATGATTTTAAATGTTTTATTCTGTGGTGGAAACAAGCTTCCATAAAAAAAAAACAATTGAGAGAGAGCAAAAGATGTTTTAAAATAAAATCCTGATGAAAAGGATGGTGAGAGAATCGACTAAACAAAAGAATCCATATGGAAAACAGTGAAAAGAGTGAGAAGCCCCTTGCCAACCAAATGCTGATGGCAGAGATTCATAAAATATTTAAGTCTTTAAACTAAGCAAAGGATGGGCAGACGAGGCCGCTTTTGAATAAGCTGACTGCAGTGGTGTGTGTGTGTGTTGAGCAGTGGGCTGTGAAATAACATGCCTCACCCTCTATGGAAAAACAAACATGTTTATTTGACTGCAGCACAGATGCTGCCCTGAACACAAAGCAGCACAATTTTTTTAGAGAATACAGCCACAGAAACATCCTGGGAGATATTAAAATAATATGGTTAGGAACTGATACAAAGTATGAAACTGTCAAGCATTATAAGAGATTCTGGTAAATAAAATGAAAATGCATTTAAAAACCCTAACCCTACCCAAATCAATAAAATAAAAATGTACTATAGAGCTTCATAATTAAAATACTTTAAAAACTAAAAGGATGACTTACTGCGTATCACTAGATGGCGATAGCAAAGCTTAAAAAAGCAAGGAAAGTGGAGTAGCCTAGAAGAAAAAGAGTAGTACTAGTGACAATGGCTGCGTCCTGGAAAATGCTGCCTTCGGAGTACACATTTCAAGGTAGGAAGGCATCAAGGCACGTCCGAATCCAATGTTAGCTTCACTTCTGTCTCCTGAGATACCTTCATCTGATCGATTTTTTAAGGCAGCATAGATGTATCCTTCACTGCCTTTGATATCCCACAATCCTGTGTGTTCTATTCAGTGACAGTTGAGCTAGAAAAAGAAAGATGGCGTCTGAAAGTTGCTATTGTTGATCAGTTTGTGTGTAAATGTACGTTTTTTACCAACTTTTTTCACTTCTGATGTCATTTCTAGTGAGAAATTACTACTGTAGTAATTAAATATTTGTTTAGTTCTCACCAAATCTCACATTATTTTGCTGTAGCATAGATCATTAAACTGTTTCACTGCCTCAGAAGTCAGTCCGAGATAAGTTTTGTGAGTTGCCTTCGTGCGCTTACACTGCCATTACAAGTCATTGCCTGATAAAGCCCTAGGTATACTTCAATTTCCGCATCCGGGCACGTCTTGCACGCAGTTGTGTCCGCTCCACACAGCTTTCAAAGTATAGAGGGTATGCATGTGACGTCACCGTCAGCTGGAGTGACTGTGGTTATGCGCACTGAGTGGCAAAAAGAATGAGTGGCAGCATTGGTTTACAGCGTGAATGCTGCAAAAAACACACAAAACCAGGCCCGCTGCTAGAGGGAGGGTCGGGGGAGGCTTGTACACAGACCCCATGGACATCCCAGTGCCCCCCTTCAGACAGAGAGAGACGGACTTGATAATAGTGTGTAATTTTCTAACTCAAACCACTGCTGGTTGTGGTACTGCTTTTGGAGGGAAAACCTGCCAATAACTGTGTGGATGGTCGAAGTATACTTAGGGCTTAATGGGATAGTTCATCCAAAAATAGAAATTAGCCCATGATTTACCCTCAAGTCATCCTAGGTGTATATGACATTCTTCTTTCAGACGAATAAAATCAGAGTTATATTTCAAAAGTCCTGGCTAATCCAAGCTTTATAATAGCAGTAATTGTTGATCTGTTTTTTAAGTCCATAAAAAATGCATCTGTCCATTAAATAACATGCTCCACATGGCTCCGGGAGGTTAATAAAGGCCTTCTCTGAAGCTAATCGATGCGTTTGTGTAAGAAAATATCCATATTTAAAACTTTATAAAGTACCGATCGCCTTCCGTATTCAATTTATGGAAAAAGTGTTGAAAGTGCCTCTGCCGTTCAAAAGGCTTCCGTTACCATGTATGCTCGTTAGACGTCGCGTACGCATTTTGGATTGCGAGAAGGCACTTTCAACACTTTTCTACAGAAGGCGATTGGCTGGAACTTTACTTTATAAAGTTTTAAATATGGATATTTTTCTTACACAAACGCATCGATTCGCTCCAGAAGGCCTTTATTAACTCCCCCAGAGCCGTGTGGAGCACGTTATTTGACGGACAGATGCACTTTTTTTGGACTTCAAAAACAGATCAACAATTACTTCTATTATAAAGCTTGGATTAGCCATAACTTTTGTAATATAACTCCGATTTTATTCGTCTGAAAGAAGAATGTCATATACACCTAGGATGACTTGAGGGTAAGTAAATCATGAGATGACTTGAGGGTGAGTAAAAAAGTCTGTTACGTTACTTTTGCTTTAATTTTTGTTTTTTATAACAAAAAATTTCTACTTTTGTGCAAATGTAAAATGTACCCTTTCACACCAAATTTTAAATAATAAGCCTCAGGCTGAGGGAAAAATGCAAATTCACGCCTGTACAGAAGAGGGTGCAGCTCAAACAAACCTTTCAGCTGTGCTGCCATTCTTGATAATGGAAGAATAGGACGCAGGATAAAAAAGTTTAACACTTACTTCACCATTAAAAAAAATGTTTTGCTCATGGTTTAACTGAATCATCAAAGGTCAGCAGCAAGACTGGTCAATAAAGGTAGATTAAATGCATAAATATTTGGGGTTTTTTTATATTTATTATTGGTTTGCATAGTATTCTGATTTTGCATTTGACTGATTTTACTCATTTTGAGGAATACTGAATCTTTTTTGTACAAGTGAGATGAGTAAATGCTCACATTTAGTCTAGAATTACAATAACCATCATGTTCACACACAACCTCTGCACTTACTCACGATTTTTCTCAACATGGGGACAGGAGAGCTGTCAGTCAATAAATGTGAGAAAGTAACTTGTGTTACTTTTTTGAAAAAGTAACACATATTTTGTTGTAAATGTTAAAAGTAATGTGTTACTTTACTAGTTCTGCCAGAAAGACTCGGGAGAATAAATACTGTGACAATTATCCATTTATTAACAACCCAGCAAGCAATAAAGTACATTGGCATAGGCCCCGTCCGTAGCTCGCAATCTGAGGGTCCGGACTCTGCATATCCTGCCTGAAGACGAAGGCAGAGGCGCAGCCGACCCCCCCCCCCCCCCCCTTCCAGGATGGAAGGGACCATCCTGGTGGTGGTGGGGTGGATGTAGGGAAGGATTTGACTTGGAGGTGGTGGGGAGGATGGCGGTGAATTGGAGCGTCAGCATCTGCGAACTCAGACATGCGTAAGTACCGATCTTTTATACCCAGGTATTAGAATGTGATTGGATAGATAAAGTTAAAGTGACGTGACAATTAAGTCTTCCCGGCAGAACTTATGCTAAGGCTTCCATTTACTTGAAAAAGTAATCAGATTACGAACTTGCGTTACTTGCAATGTGTTACCCCCAACACTCGATTTTGGACACCACTACAAATGGCTGCCCCTTCAAATAGTGACCTACTTAAGGGTATTGGGGCAATTTTGGACACAGCCTTGGAGAATGCAGTCAGAGAATTGTCCACTCTGTCATTAGTTAATTGCACTAGTCTCCGCCCACTCCTGCACAAATCAGAACACTTGAGCCCTCATCGATCTCAGCTGTGCTGGTGTAGAGAAGCTTGAAAAGCTCTTGCGGTGATCAGCGTGTCATTAAGGTGGCCAGATCATTGGTTAACCATGGCGATATTATTTCTCTTGACTGTCTTTGTCTGTTTTCCTCCCTACGGTACGGTAACATAGTTTCCTCCTTTGATCTCCCACATCTTCTGTGTGTTTTGTTGTTGTTGGGGTTTGGGCCTCTATTCAGGCTATTTTCTGTTTTGTTTCCCATTGCCTTAGTAGTTTTTCTCCAGATAATTTTCCTTTTTGCCCAACCTGTTGAAACAACCAAAGTGCTTGTTGCAAAACCAACCACCTGCTTAGTGAAAAAGCAGTTTTACAATCAATTCCCCATGGATAAAATCTTTTCTGCCCTATATTTTGTTCCTCATTTGATATATTTTACAGAAGTAAAACGGGTTGCAAACAACCTATCAAGTTATTGAAGAAAAAAAAGACAGAACCACAATATGTATTTTTATTTTACGCAAGATTGCATCTGATAAAATGCCTCCCCGTTTGGTCCCAAATGTGATTTACACACATATTCATCCCTAAGACTGTCTGATGAGGTTCTTATGAGGTTCTGTTTGATGAGATAATACAGTGAGAGGAACTAGATCTTTTTACTATGGCTGACGGAGAGCCATGGCATTGTGTGTTACCGCGACAACTCGACAGACACAAGTGGAATCTGTCACCCACGGGTCAGTGAGAAAGTTAGAGGAGGATCATGGGAATAGGAAAGACTGAGAGAACAGCAGGGAGAGAGAGAGAGAGAGAGAGAGAGAGAGAGAGAGAGAGAGAGAGAGAGAGAGAGAGAGAGAGAGAGAGAGAGAGAGATGAGAAGGAAAATTGGAATGATTTGAGGTCCACATGGCTCTTGCAGTGACATGATCAACTGGATAGTGTTCAAACTTAGAGTTGCAATTACTTTCCAATTATTAAATTAAACAAACACAAAGGAGAATAATCCCTGGTAAATTAAAATATTTTAATATTGAGATTTAAACTGAGTATTTATTGGTTGTTAACAGTAAATACAATATAATACAAAACAAATCCACTGCACTTTAGATTAAACACACAGGAGGGGGAAAAAAAATATTTTTAATGAGCGCTGTGTGCCCAGTGATCGCCTGGATCTCACAACTCCAAAAACACAAGATAATTTTTTTTTAAATAGGCGCTCTCTTTATAAATAAACCACAGATTTGAGCTTTAAACAACTACATTCCCACCTGAAAAAGTCTTAAAACTACATTTTGTGACACAATAGTAGTATTTTTAAATTATGCAGGGTTTCTCATCACGTCACTTTACCACATGACATCAGCGAGCAGGCTCCTGATTGGTTAACGCCACTGCGAATTGACGCCAAAGTTCAAATTTTTTAACTCTGGCTTCAGACGTGAATTTTCTCCAAACGTGTGAATGCACAAAAAGCACCACTCGCGCATACCACGCGAAAAGCGCAAGACGTTCAATTTGCATCCAATTTGCGTCATTCGCGTGAACTGGACGCGCGAATGAGGCGGAATCGCGTCCATCACACGGCAGGACCTCCAAACGCACGTCAACGCGCCTTTCCATTGACTTAACATTGAAATCACTCCGCAGCATTAGAAGCAGGAAAAATGGGCAAGCGTAAGGATTTGAGCGAGTTTGACAAGGGTAAAATTGTGATGGCTAGACAACTGCGGGTCAGAGCATCTCCAAAACTGCAGCTCTTGTGGGGTATTACGGGTCTGTCAGTATCTATCAAAAGTGGTCCAAGGAAGGAACAGTGGTGAACCGGCGACAGGGTCATGGGTGGCCAAGGCTCATTGATGCATGTGGGGAGCAAAGGCTGGCCCGTGTGGTCCGATCAAACAGATGAGCTGCTGTAGCTCAAATTGCTCAAGAAGTTAATGCTATTTCTGATAGAAAGATGTCTGAATACACAGTGCATCGCAGTTTATTGCATATGGGGATGCATAGCCACAGACCAGTCAGGGTACCCATGCGCCCAAACGCCAACAGTGGGCATGTGAGCATCAGAACTGGACCATGGAGTAATTGAAGAAGGTGTCCTGGTCTGAAGAATCACGTTTTCTTTTACATCACGTGGTTGGCCGGGAAGGGTCATTTGGAAGGGTCATGAATATTAATGCAGAGTTCTGCTCTGATTTCATTGAGCAGCTCATTTCATTAGCAGCAAACACATCTATACTGTCCGTCATGACAATGGAGAGATTATGCATCCAACCTTATATGTTTGATCCTGTTTCTGACGAAGATACAGATTTTGAGGAACAACCAATTGTTTTGAGATTGGAAATGGATGCTTCTGAGTGGTAAGTTTACTCTTTTCAGTAAGAACCTGCAAAACGTAACGTCAGTACTATAACTTCAGCCTATTTGAACTAGCATATAACATTAACTTTACACGTTAACTGTCAGCAGTCACAACTTTGCTTTTAGCATTGTAAAAATATTTTAATCGTTGTAATGCATCACCATATGATTATACAATGATAGCTTCTTCACTTTGAATCACAAGCTCTAAACAGCGAACTGGGTAGCGTGTAAATATGTTGTTTGTACAGTACAGTAAAGTTTTTTTTAACAAATTGACTAGATGCCTTGTCAAATTACATCATTTCAAATTAAGTGGTGGAGAAGGTGGCGTTAGGTAGAAGGATCGAGTGAGCTAAAAGCATCTAAACTAACGTAGTTAGCTCCTGAGTTATGTGGTGTTGATGAAATATAGGATAAATTATAATTCTATCCGACAAAAGGGATTGCCATATGTATCTACGGTTTTATTTTGTAGATTTATATGACAACACTGGTAGGAAATAATATTAACCTTTGTCATTTGACATTTGTCAAACTTTCATGTATGCTACTTGGAGTTTCCTATTGTTACTGTACTAGCATCTTGCGTTGGATCTAGACAACACAGGTGATATTATCGTTAATGTTGTCTCACTAAGAAAATTTCAATTTAATCATACATTGTTTAGACAATCAATAAGTGGATAAAATCACTACTTACTGCTTGCGGGAATATAGTTTGAATTGCCGCTTCTTCAGTATCAGATGCTGAGCGAAGCCTGCTTGATATTGTCCCACGTTAGAAAAACTGTCCGTTGTGAAATGGGCCGAGCAAACGAACATCTTTGAATTAAATTGTTGCGGTATACGGTTATAGATAAACATTCTCCGATGGAAGCGATAAGACCTATGGAGCTGTAACATATTTCAGGTGGGAAACAGACCAAGGCATTGAGGTGAGGCTAGTTGAATCCAAGGCCAAATAGACTTTGGATCAAAAAGGGGAAGTAGTCAAGGCTGAAGTGTGTGGGGCAGTTTATGCAGCCAGGCTTAGAAAGTACATTGAGAAATATTGCCAAGTGGAGATTGACCAATGGTTCCATCTGGTGGACAGCCAAACAGTGTTGGGAGCTATTCAGTGGGCTAGCTATGGCTACCAGTCCTTCTTTGCAAATAGGATTGGAGAGATCCAGAGAACTACGCATGTTAAAGACTGGTGGTGGATCCCAGGTAACTTAAATGTTGCTGATATTAATACAAGGGGAGGTAGTCCATAAGACCTAAAAGAAGATTCTGCATGGCAGAGAGGGCCAGTATTCTTGAAGTGGCCAGTAGAGGATTGGCCAATAAAATCAGCTGCTGAGGTTGCAACTGCTGCAAGAGAAAGTGTTAACAAACTCCAGAGAAAAGCTTTTTTCACAGTACTGACCAGAAGTCTGGCTAAGGAAAAATAAGATTCAGTCCTCCTTGAGAAACTTAAAGTGAGAGTTAATGAGGATGGAGGGAAAATTGAGTTAAAAGACTTCATTGTAGATTCCGGCACCTCTGCTAGTCAGAAGGAAAGGCAGATGACTGTTTCATCAGGAAGGATATCTGACGGTTTGGTAGCAAGTAAGTTAATTGATGTTGAAAAATTTAGCAACTTGTCCAGACAGATAAGAATCACTGCTTGGGTGCGTCGAGCTGTCAAGAAATGGCTGAAGATAGGAACTAAGACCTTGGGTTCATCAAAGTGGGAGGTAAAGTCTTTGAAAGGAAGATTCAAGGAAGCCATCTTGACCGTAAGTGAACAGGAGGATGCTCTTGAAGATCTCTTTCTAGCAGCCCAAGAAAATGTGGTCTTTCCTGATACTACCCTCAGTAGTTTGGCATTGTGCAAGGATGACAATTGTGGACTGTTGGTTTGTGGAGGTCGAATTCAAAGCTTCAGTGAGGACAAAACTGCAGTTCCAATCTTACCATATAATGCATATGTGTCTACGCTGCTGAATCAGGAGGCTCATCAAGTAAATCATGAAGGAGTGGCTGGAACTTTGTTGAGAATGAGAAGAAAAGTTTGGATGGTAAAAGGCCGCAGACCAGTCAAGAAGTCTGTAGACTGCTGTGTGACCTGCAGAAAGGCAAGGGTGAAGCAATGCCAACAGATTATGGGAGACCTTCCACCAGAGCGGTCTGAACCAGCTGCACCATTTGAGTTTACAACCCTAGATTTGTTTGGACCTTATGTGGTAAAAGATGAGGTAAAGAAGAGGGTGGGACTCAAAGTTTGTGGAATTGTCTTCTGTTGTATGGCATCAAGAGCAATCCATACTGATATTGTCAGCGACCAATCAACTGAAGGATTTCTGCTGGCATACCAAAGATTTACAGCTTTAAGGGGACATCCAAGGAAATTGTGGTCAGACTCTGGATCAAATTTCATTGGGGCCAAGTCTGTTCTTGAAGATCTTCACAAGTTCCTAGAACGACAAGACAGGGTAAAGTTAGAAACTGAAGCAGGCAAGTACAGCACGGAGTGGTCTTGGAAAATTAATCCTGCAGATTCCCCTCATAGAAATGGAGCAGCAGAAGCAGCTGTCCGGCTGGTTAAGCGGGCCCTCCAGTGTGTAAGGGAGTTATATCATGGCGAGAGTTTCAAACCTTTCTTTACACTGCAGCTAATTTGGTCAATGAAAGACCTATTGATGCAAGGACACAAAGTTGGGAAGACTGTGTGGAATATGTAAGTCCAAACTGTCTTCTTCTGGGACGTACTGGAAAAGAGGGAAACAAGGAAGTTTTGAGTTTGAAGGTTATCCATACAAAAGACTAAGGAATATCCAGGAAGAGGTCAACAAGTTCTGGAGAAGATGGTGTCAGCTGGCAGGTCCTAATCTGTTTGTACGAAGCAAGTGGTATACTAAAGAGTGGAATGTTGCCGTGGGAGATGTTGTAAGCTTGGCTGATCAGAATGCTCTAAGAGGTCAGTACAGGTTGGCCAGTCATCAGTGCAATTGCAGACAAGAAAGGAATAGTGAGAGCTGTAATGGTCAGAGCATTCCCCAGTTATCCTGTCTCAATTGTTCAACCAAACCAAGCAGGAACAGCCAATGTCAAACTAAAGGAAAAGTTTTGTGACAAGATCCCAGCTACGATTCTTCATAGGGATGTGAGGTTTTGATTCCCATTGAAGAACAGTAAAGAAGTTCAATTTCAGCCAAAAATTGTGTGTGACCTCCTTGGGTCAGTTGACCAGGAGCTCAAGTGGGAGGTGTTAAGCTAAACTTGAAATTGCAAAAGAGAAGAAAAATCATCATTGTTAAATAAAGCAAGAAAGTCTATCAGATACAAGTTTAGATATGAGATCCAAATGAATGGTTGTGAATGGTTGAATCATTGGTTGTGAGCACAGAGCAACCTGGAAGAAACAAGGAAGCTGATTGGCCATTGAAACGGCACATGTCACATAGAACCAGGTGTGTCTGTAATTACCAGCATGCAGAGGAATCTTTGTTTGCAATTTGGTGAGGGAGTTTGCAGCCATTGAGTTTGGAGTAAACCACATGCTGAGTTTGTTCAAGGACAGCTGAAAAAGCTGCAATGTGTTTATCAACTTTGAGATACTACTGGTAGGATAAACACTCATTTTATAGTGACTGCAGACTATTTAAAAAGAAGCCTGTGTATGTCTTACAATTTGTTTGTTAATGCTAGCGCTTTTAGCATTTGATATGATAACTGGTCATGTACAGTTGAACATCTATGTAAAAATTGTTTCTACATTTGTATGTAGGTTAAATAATGAAACATTGTTAAGTTATCTCATTGCTCTGTGTATTAATCCATATTGGCTCTGTATAGGTTATTAAGCTAAACATCCGAAATAAGCACTGAAAACAAGCAAAAGAAGATAAAGTAATTTCTGAAAGATTTTCAATAAATTGCTGATGAAGATTGAGATGTTTTGAGTTATTCCATGCACACTCTGAAGTTGATTGAAGTCTTTTTCAAGTTTGGGCAGACATTGAAGCTGAGAATCCCTCATAACTTGACAGCTAAGACCTAGTCTTAACACTTAGGAACCTTAATAAATCAAACTTATTCTTAAGTCCAGAAATAAAAGTAAAATTAAGTAATTCTTAGAATTTTGACACATTTAAGACTAAAATGGCTTTATACATACGGCCCCTGATCTCAATCCAATCAAGCATCTGTGGGATGTGCTGAACAAACAAGTCCAATCCATGGAGGCCCCACCTCACAATTTACAGGACTTAAAGAATCTTCAGGGGTCTAGTGGATTCCATGCACATACATACATACATACATACAGTACATACTGTATACACACACACAAACTTTTATATATACACTCACCTAAAGGATTATTAGGAGCACCTGTTCAATTTCTCATTAATGCAATTATCTAATCAACCAATCACATGGCAGTTGCTTCAATGCATTTAGTGGTGTGGTCCTGGTCAAGACAATCTCCTGAACTCCAAACTGAATGTCAGAATGGGAAAGAAAGGTGATTTAGGCAATTTTGAGCGTGGCATGGTTGTTGGTGCCAGACGGGCCGGTCTGAGTATTTCACAATCTGCTCAGTTACTGGGATTTTCACGCACAACCATTTCTAGGGTTTACAAAGATTGGTGTGTAAAGGGAAAAACATCCAGTATGCGGCAGTCCTGTGGGCGAAAATGCCTTGTTGATGATAGAGGTCAGAGGAGAATGGACCGACTGATTCAAGCTGATAGAAGAGCAACTTTGACTGAAATAACCACTCGTTACAACCGAGGTATGCAGAAAAGCATTTGTGAAGCCACAACACGCACAACCTTGAGGCGGATGGGCTACAACAGCAGAAGACCCCACCGGGTACCACTCCTCTACACTACAAATAGGAACAAGAGGCTACAATTTGCATAAGCTCACCAAAATTGGACAGTTGAAGAAAAATTTTTGCCTGGTCTGGTGAGTCTCGATTTCTGTTGAGACATTCAGATGGTAGAGTCAGAATTTGGCGTAAACAGAATGAGAACATGGATCCATCGTGCCTTGTTACCACTGTGCAGGCTGGTGATGGTGGTGTAATGGTGTGGGGGATGTTTTCTTGGCACACTTTAGGCCCCTTAGTGCCAATTGGGCATCATTTAAATGCCACGGCCTACCTGAGCATTGTTTTTTTACCATTTTCATCCCTTTATGACCACCATGTACCCATCCTCTGTTGGCTACTTCCAGCAGGATAAAGCACCATGTCACAAAGCTTGAATCATTTCAAATTGGTTTCTTGAACATGACAGTTCACTGTACTAAAATGGTCCCCACAGTCACCAGGGGCCTCATTTATAAACGTTGCGTACGCACAAAAGAAGGCGTACGCCGCTCTCTATGCAATAATTGGTATTTATAAAAAGCAAACTTGATGGGAAAATGTGTGGTCCTTCACGCAAGCTCTGACCCAGGCGTACGCACAAAAACGGGTGAAATGAGAAATGGAAGATGAACAGATGGAAGAAACACGTGAAAGTGTGTGAAACTGTAGACCGTTGTGTAAAAGAAATGGCAATACTGCCTCTTATATATAACATGAAGACTTCACAAAGCAAGTCTTACAATTAACAGCCTACACGAACACCCGTTTGATCGATCTGCAGTGCAAAACAAACAAAATCAAACGAAAATTACAATAGAAATGCAAATTAACACATATTTGCAAAAAGAAAAGTGAAATATGTTCTGCAATACTATTGGCATATATTATGCAATTCATCATCATAAATAATATGGTAAACAGAACGAAATAGCTAATGTACAAAACTGATATTCTCGTCAATGTGTCCGTCTGGTGGAGCAGATAGATAGATAGATAGATAGTGAACGTGAACGCATCTTCACACAGCAAGAAGACTTGCTGGCAAACGAGGACACACTCTAGCGATGGAGCGCTAGACGCTTTTTTGCCTCGACTTTGATGTCCGACCATTTCTTTTTTATTTCGGCCATGGTCCGAGGTTGTGAGGCTACAGCATTTACGGCGTCTGCAACCTTTTGCCACTCGTGCCTTTTTGGCATTAGTAATGCCCACACTGTGCCCTCCAAAACAAATAGGGGGGCTGATACATTACTTTTTTCAAACAGCATTTAGTTGAAATGGAATCTTTTGTAACATAAACAAATGGAATCAATTAAATGTGTCTTTGCTGAATAAAAGTATTTTTTCAAAAGACACCAAACTTTTGAACGGTAATGTGAGTGTATACATAATTATTGTTATCTAAGGCCTAGTCCACACGTACACGGGTATTTTTATAACCGGAGTTTTTCCTTCTCCGTTTAAAAAAAACAATCGCGTCCACACAAGCACGGTTTAAAAAAAATCTCCGTCCACATGAAAACGCAAAACCGCGCTATGATTGGCTGCCTGATTTCCACATGGGTCCCATCCACGGAGGGATGCTATGGGCTCAGTGAAACCCTTCTACAAGTTTACTTTGGACTCAGTGACAGGTAACTGTATATACAGGGGCAGGGCTCAAGTGGACTGAAGCTTCACACACTTGCCTTACTGTGTTGTATTATTGAATTCTGGCGCCTCTGTTCTGCAATACAATGAGATAACTGTGCTGTGCATGTATCTGTATAGGCTACATGTGATAAGCGCTATTAGCAGAGTTATTAAAAGCTACGTCCGCGCTTGCATAGACTCGACTCATGTAACGTTAAACAAAATCGATAACGGCGCACAAACTGACGTCAAACAAAGGAGAGAACGTCGCACATTTTGACTTAACAAGCCTAAATCTCCGGTTTCACCGTCTACACGACAACGCTGTAACCGGAGTTTCTAAAAAAGTTCACCCTGGCCGGAGTTTTCAAAAAAGTCCGGTTTCAGTAACCGGATACTGCGTTTGCGTGTGGACGAACAGCCAAACCGCATAGAAAAAGCTGCGGTTTTGAAAATACCCGTGTTCGTGTGGACAGGGCCTAAAATTATTACATTTTATATTACAGTAAACTGTGTAGAATGAAAGTCCAGGCAACAACACTTACACTGATCCACAGATGCTGATAATCAGAGATTCTCTCGCAATGTTGTTTTCTCAGATAGCTTGATATTCAACAATATTATTGATCTGACAGTACTGTATGAGAATTGAACTGAGCTGGACTGCTTTATAGATGAAATTAACTCATTTAATAATTGATGACCTTTACAATGAACTGACTGAACACTGAACTTACTTCAGCTGAACTACAGCCCAAATGCATAATTTTCCTGTTATCACTGTAAAGCTGCTCTGAAACAATCTGTATTGTAAAAAGCGCTATAAAATAAAGGGTGACTTGACTTAAAAGTAATGGCTGGACAGAAAGTGCAGAAGACATGGCCTGGAAACACTACAGCTGTAAAACACACAGTCCTGTTGAATAAGCCAGGCAGGATTGGCAGCAGGATAAGAATAATACAGTACTTTAATTTCTTTCTTTTTTTTAAGTCCAGAGATAAAATCTAAGACCTTGATTAGAAAACCAGAGCAAAAGAAAGAACAAGAGACCATCACCAAACTCCTGATAGAAAAAAGATGGTGGTGAGAGAATGACAAAACATAGACACTTCAGGTGATGAATGTGCAGGAAACCACAGCTCTCTCTCACAGCTTTCTCAGGACTGCCATGTCGGCTCTCTGGGTGGGATGTAATCTTTAGAGAGGGCTTTAGGAGCGGATAAATCTCGGATCCGGGCACTCGCCGTGGATTTTCTGGCTCCTCTAGACACCTGTAAGACCAAAAAGCCAAAGACACCTAAATCAACCCACCTTTGGGAATCCAGACGTACAACAAGACTGACCAACAATTAAAAAATACTTTTTTTTGTTTGTCAAAATTAACAGAATTTAAATAATGAATGTCCACCATTATTTGATATGAATTGCCATCACTGTCTAATGTCAATGTTGCCAACTTTTGTAACAACATTTTAAAACAATTGATTTCAACAAACAACAACAGCATATATAAGCTGCTTACCAGCTCATAAGACATTTTTCAGACATCCATTTTGATGATGTTAGTCACATTGATAAAGTGTTCATCTGTAACGCTGAGCACAGCAGCAACTGTAAAGACTGGAGTAATGATGCTACTTATTTACTATAGTCACATAGAAAACAGCTGTTTTTGTAAACAGATAAATTGCAAATATATTTCACAATTTTAAAACATTTTCTGTATTTTTTTATCAAATAAATGCAGCCTTGGTGAGAAGAGATTTATTCCAAAAACATAAAAAAATCTTTCAGACCCCAGACCTTTGAATGGTTTCCAGGAAAATCTGCACACAGATATTTTATTTAGGTTTAGATTTTTATTTTATATATGTAACCGACAACTAGTGTTATATTAGGGTAATTAATATATATATATGTATGTGTGTGTGTGTGTGTGTGTGTGTGTGTATTATATATACAGGTCCTTCTAAAAAAATTAGCATATTGTGATAAAGTTCATTATTTTCCATAATGTAATGATAAAAATGTAACTTTCATATATTTTAGATTCATTGCACACTAGAGGGCTGCATTGGGATTGAGTCCCGCGGGACCCAACGCAAATCTCGCGGGAGCGGGCGGTTTGAACTTTGCTGCGGGCGGGAATGGGCGGCTAAAAAAAACACAGCGGGATATGCGCGGGATAGAGAGGTTGCCTAGCGACATGATGGCTATGTCAATACACGATGTAGAAAATAACCTCAAACGAGGTATTTACAGCACTAAACATAAGCAAGGCAAGTCTGACATTTGGAGAAGTTTCTCAATAGGCCTTTATCACACTTCCTATTTCCGGTAAGTGAAGCAGTGCACCTCTACTTCCGGTCCCATCGCGACTCAATCAAAACGCGGGTGTAACTGCAGCGATCCCGTGCTCTAATACTAAATAATGACATCCTTACCTCAGATTTGAACATTTCCTGACACTAAAAGAATAGAGGAGAGCATGGGTGAGACTGATATGGTGGGATGAAGTTGTGTGTGTTGTATGCATTTCCAAACTGCGGATGTTTACGTCTCATATCGTCAGCCTGCTGAAATGTTCCCATCCAAATGTGCATTCTGAATAATAAATACATTTCTAACCTGCCGCAGTCCAGTGATTGAGTCTTCTCATTAACAGTGTGTCTCTTACTAATCATATTTCATACCTGTTGTTACATTTTTAAATTAATTTGACTGATAAACACCCTTACGAAAGTTAACCATGGTTTTATTATAGTAAGAATGTAGTAACCATGTTTTTTTTCGTGGATTGACTACCATTTGTATTAGTTTTACTACAAATACCACGATAAACTACAATAACCATGTTTTATTTTATTTGTAATAAAAAACATGGTTCATTTTCATGTAATAAATAGATGAATGAATGCGCGGTAACTGCCTTAAAGAAAGTAAACAATGTTAAGCATTTAATTAATCTTAAACAGTAATACGTTAACAGCGTGACTGAATTTTGGCATAAATGTGTGAATTACATATACTGTAGGCTACAGTGAAATGATTGTCACTGAAAAGTGACAGAAAAATGACTAAAATATTAATACAAATCAATATGTTCATTCAGATCTTATTCGTCAGGTCTCACACACACTTAATCGCGGACACTATTTAGACGTGCACTGACACCGTGTGGTGAAATAATCACGTATGTTTACGACCCTCGGCTTATGTCGGATTAAAAAACTACAAGTTCAACAGAGTTTGAAAAATCCTGTACACAGTAATGATCAGTTTATCTCTTCTCCTGTCTCGGAAAATGTCCGGATTTTTAAATCATCCTGCAGATGCTTATTTTAATTGTCGTTTGTTCAGCTAGGTGTTCACAGCACATTGAAAACATGCATAACCGGAAGAATCAGCACACTGCTTCGACGCGCACTTCCGGTATTCAATTCCTCTGTGATAAAGGCCTATTGTTTGTGATAAAGATGGAAAGGAATTGGATTTTGTTCATTGTGACAAATGTGCAAAAATACTCATCTACAATGGGCACAAATCTGGCACGTCTGGCTTGAGGCGACACACATGCTCTGTTCTCCCCGGTCAAAGTAAGCTGGTTTTCAAGGATAAACAACATCTCCCTACACACATTAAAGAAGAAACTACAGAGAAATGTGTGGAAATGTGCTGTCTAGACATATGACTTTGTCGCCGGGAAAGGCTTTGTTGATATATCGCAACACTTGGTTGATGTCGCCGCTAAATATGGCAAATTTGATGTTAAAGATGTTTTACCTCATCCAACCACTGTATCCAGACATGAATCTCTTTAATAATAGCAATACAAATACGTGTTTTTTCCTGCGGGACGGGAGAAGACACGAAATCAATGCATCTCTATTATTGTGCGGGAATAAATTCTGAGAGTTTTGCGGGTGCGGGCGGGAGTG
Source organism: Romanogobio albipinnatus (assembly GCA_023566225.1). NCBI lineage: Eukaryota > Metazoa > Chordata > Actinopteri > Cypriniformes > Gobionidae > Romanogobio > Romanogobio albipinnatus. The sequence goes on along the minus strand of CM042246.1, from coordinate 44,473,884 downwards.
GACATACATATTGCGGGAGCGGGCGGGAGTGTAACACATACGTTGCGGGGGCGGGCGGTAATGGTCAGAAACTCGGCGGGTGCGGGCGGGAGCGGGATGAAGAAAACAGTCCCGCGCAGGGCTCTATTGCACACCAACTGAAATATTTCAGGTCTTTTATTGTTTTAATACTGATGATTTTGGCATACAGCTCATGAAAACCCAAAATTCCTGTCTCAAAAAATTAGCATATCATGAAAAGGTTCTCTAAACGAGCTATTAACCTCATCTGAATCAACTAATTACACCTGCAAAAGATTCCTGAGGCTTTTAAAAACTCCCAGCCTGGTTCATTACTCAAAACCGCAATCATGGGTAAGACTGCCGACCTGACTGCTGTCCAGAAGGCCATCATTGACACCCTCAAGCAAGAGGGTAAGACACAGAAAGAAATTTCTGAACGAATAGGCTGTTCCCAGAGTGCTCTATCAAGGCACCTCAGTGGGAAGTCTGTGGGAAGGAAAAAGTGTGGCAAAAAACGCTGCACAACGAGAAGAGGTGACCGGACCCTGAGGAAGATTGTGGAGATGGACCGATTCCAGACCTTGGGGGACCTGCGGAAGCAGTGGACTGAGTCTGGAGTAGAAACATCCAGAGCCACCGTGCACAGTCAAGTCAACTTTATTTATATAGCGCTTTTAACAATGTAGATTGTTTCAAAGCAGCTTTACAGTGTTAAACAGCAAAATAATGCAGCCTAATTTTATTCAGCTGTATAGCCATTTGATGTCATCAATTCATTTCAATTTCCATACGGTGACAGTGTGGGCATGGCGTGTGAAGGAAAATGGGCTACAGTTGCCGCATTCCCCAGGTCAAGCCACTTTTGAACCAGAAACAGCGGCAGAAGCACCTGACCTTGGCTACAGAGAAGCAGCAGTGGACTGTTGCTCAGTGGTCCAAAGTACTTTTTTCGGATGAAAGCAAATTTTGCATGTCATTCGGAAATCAAGGTGTCAGAGTCTGGAGGAAGACTGGGCAGAAGGAAATGCCAAAATGCCTGAAGTCCAGTGTCAAGTACCCACAGTCAGTGATGGTCTGGGGTGCCATGTCAGCCTCCTGGTGTTGGTCCACTGTGTTTTATCAAGGGCAGGGTCAATGCAGCTAGCTATCAGGAGATTTTGGAGCACTTCATGCTTCCATCTGCTGAAAAGCTTTATGGAGATGAAGATTTCATTTTTCAGCACGACCTGGCACCTGCTCACAGTGCCAAAACCACTGGTAAATGGTTTACTGACCATGGTATTACTGTGCTCAATTGGCCTGCCAACTCTCCTGACCTGAACCCCATAGAGAATCTGTGGGATATATATATATATACACATACATATATATACATACATACATACATACATACATACATACATACATACATACATACATACATACATACATACATACATACATACATACATACATACATATATATATATATATATACACACACACCCCCTTTCGCCTTCAGAACTGCCTTAATTCTACGTGGCATTGAAAGCATTCGTTAGAAATGTTGGCCCATATTGATAGGATAGCATCTTGCAGTTGATGGAGATTTGTGGGATGCACATCCAGCGAACGAAGCTCCCATTCCACCACATGCCAAAGATGCTCTATTGGGTTGAGATCTGGTGACTGTAGGGGCCATTTGAGTACAGTGAACTCATTGTCATGTTCAAGAAACCAATTTGAAATGATTCAAGCTTTGTGACAGGGTGCATTATCCTGCTGGAAGTAGCCATCAGAGGATGGGTACATGGGGGTCATAAAGGGATGGACATGGTCAGAAACAATGCTCAGGTAGGCCGTGGCATTTAAACGATGCCCAATTGGCACTAAGGGGCCTAAAGTGTGCCAAGAAAACATCCCCCACACCACTACACCACCACCACCAGCCTGCACAGTGGTAACAAGGCATGATGGATCCATGTTCTCATTCTGTTTACGCCAAATTCTGACTCTACCATCTGAATGTCTCAACAGAAATCGAGACTCATCAGACCAGGCAACATTTTTCCAGTCTTCAACTGTCCAATTTTGGTGAGCTTGTGCAAATTGTAGCCTCTTTTTCCTATTTGTAGTGGAGATGAGTGGTACCCGGTGGGGTCTTCTGCTGTTGTAGCCCATCCGCCTCAAGGTTGTGCGTGTTGTGGCTTCACATATGCTTTGCTGCATACCTCGGTTGTAACGAGCGGTTATTTCAGTCAAAGTTGCTCTTCTATCAGCTTGAATCAGTCGGCCCATTCTCCTCTGACTTCTAGCATCAACAAGGCATTTTCGCCCACAGGACTGCCGCATACTGGATGTTTTTCCCTTTTCACACCATTCTTTGTAAACCCTAGAAATGGTTGTGCGTGAAAATCCCAGTAACTGAGCAGATTGTGAAATACTCAGACCGGCCCGTCTGGCAACAACAACCATGCCACGCTCAAAATTACTTAAATCACCTTTCTTTCCCCTTCTGACATTCAGTTTGGATTTCAGGAGATTGTCTTGACCAGGACCACACCCCTAAATGCATTGAAGCAACTGCCATGTGATTGGTTGAATAGATAATTGCATTAATGAGAAATTGAACAGGTGTTCCTGATAATCCTTTAGGTGAGTGTGTATGTGTGTATGTGTGTGTGCATGTGTGTGTGTATGTATGTATGTATGTATATATATATTACACACACACAACTTTTTAAAATATTCTTAATAAAAAAATTAATAACTAAACTTTTTTTTAATTATTATTATGAAATGTAAAAAAAAAAAAAAACAGATTTAACAGTGCAGAACAGTGTCACTGTAACTTGTGTAATGACCAAAACAATGTTCTTCAACAAATCTAGAGGGCCAAAGGCTACATAGTGTAGCTTACAGTAATTCTTGCTGTATTCCATGAACAATATTTAGTTTAATTCAGAGCAGCAGCACACTGTCTGTGTCTTACAGGTCGGATTGGACTCTCTGGTCGTCCGGGCTCATAGAAGTTTCTGTTCTCTCTTAGTCTAGGCAGTGAGAGCTGCTCGAGTCTGGCCGTCATCTTGGCTGTTTGAGCTGCATATGAGATGAATGTCTGGACATTCTGGACATAAACACAAAAAACACATGTCAATGGCGCTTGACTGCAAAACTCGTCGTCACAATGAATTAAGCTCCAGAACCAGTCCTTGGTGGGATTAAACTGTAGGTTCGGACCTGTCTATTGCTGGTGAAGTTTGGGTGGTTGGTTTTAGGGTTGGCCAGATGGAGGATTCGAGGTGAGACCATCACGTTCCTCACACTGGGACTTGTGTGCCAGATGGGACAGTCATGCTCACACAGCAATAAGTGTGGAGAACTAGAGAAACACACACACATCAGGGCAAAGGATGCTGCTTTACACTAGCTTTCAAAAGTGTGGGATCAGAAAGACTTATTTTCTTTTAAAGAAATAAGGGATGCATGAAATTGATCAAAAGTGACCATGTAGAAGACATTTATAATGTTACAAAATATTTATATTTAAAATAAATGTTGTTTATTTGCAATTTCTATAAAAAAAAAAAGATGCATCATGGTTTTCACAAAAATATGAAACTCTTTTCAATATTGAGCATCAAATCATCATATTAGAATGATTTCTGAAGGATCATGTGACACTGAAGACTGGCGTAATGATGATCAATTCAGCTTTGATCACAGGAATAAATTACACTTTACTATATATTCACATAGAAAACAGCTGTTTTACATTATAATAATATTTCACAATTTTACTGTATTTTTGATCAAATAAATGCAGCCTTGGTGAGCAGACTTAAGACTTTAAGACTCAAGACTTTTTTTTAAAACTTTTTAAAATCTTACCGACCCCAAACTTTGGAATAGTTTCAAGGCAAATCTGCACGTATATGTTTTTTTGTTTTTTTTTTAGGTTTAATTTTTTATTTACTATATGTAAACGACAACCAGTGTTGTTGTAGGATCACTGATATACACTATGTTGCCAAAAGTATTGGGACACCCCTCCAAATCATTGAATTCAGGTGTTCAATCACTTCCATGTCCACAGGTGTATAAATCAAGCACTATGGCATGCAGACGCTTCTACAAACATTTGTGAAAGAATGGGTCGCTCTCAGGAACTGTTCAAGCGTGGTACCATAATAGGTTGCCACTGTGCAATAAGTCCATTCGTGAAATTTCCTCACTACTAAATATTTCACGCTCAACTGTTAGTGGTATTATAACAAAGTGGAAGCAATTGGGAACAACAACAACTCAGCCACGAAGTGGTAGGCCACATAAAATCACTGAGCGGGGTCAGCACATGCTGAGGGTCACAGTGCATAGAAGTCACCAACTTTCTGCAGAGTCAATAGCTACAGACCTCCAAACTTTGTGTGGCCTTCAGATTAGCTCAAGAACAGTGCATAGAGAACTTCATGGAATGGGTTTTCATGGACGAGCAGCTCATTTCAAGCCTTACATCACCAAGTGCAATGCAAAGCTTGGGATGCAGTGGTGTAAAGCACGCCGCCACTGCACTCTAGAGCAGTGGAGACGTGTTCTCTAGAGTGACCAATCACGCTTCTCTGTCTGGCAATCCCATGGATGAGTCTGGGTTTGGCGGTTGCCTGGAGAACGGTATTTGCCTGACTGCATTGTGCCCAGTGTAAAGTTTGGTGGAGGGGGGATTATGGTGTGGGGGTTGTTTTTCAGGGGTTGGGCTTGGCCCCTTAGTTCCAGTGAAAGGAACTCTTAATGCTTCAGCATACCAATACATTTTGGACAATTTCATGCTCCCAACTTTGTGGGAACATTTTGAGGATGACAGCTTCCTGTTCCAACATGACTACGCACCAGTGCACAAAGTGTTGGTCCATAAAGACATGGATGAGCGAGTTTGGTGAGGAGGAACTTGACTGGCCTGCACAGAGTCCTGACCTCAACCCGATAGAATACCTTTGGGATGAATTAGAGCGGAGACTGTGAGACAGGCCTTCTCGTCCAACATCAGTGCCTGACCTCACAAATGCTCTTCTATAAGAATGGTCAAAAATTGCCATAAACACACTCCTAAACCTTGTGGAAAGCCTTCCCAGAAGAGTTGAAGCGGTTATAGCTGCAAAGGGTGGGCCAACTCCATACTAAACCCTACAGATTAAGAATGGGATGTCATTAAAGTTCATGTGCATGTAAAGGCAGGTGTCACAAAACTTTTGGCAATATAGTGTACTATTATACTTTTTGTTAACATTTTGAATTACATTTTATTTTCAGTTTTATATTTTTGCCTCAATTTGTAGTAGTTTTTTAGTTATTTATTGATCAGTTATATATATATATATATATATATATATATATATATATATATATATATATATATATATATATATATATATATATTCTTTTTTTATTAATAATAATTCTATTACACACTTTCTTTTCTAATAGCATCAAGTCTAAGACCTGCAAACATCATCTGCTGCTGGTTTGATAAGAATCACTGCTTTCTTCTGGTTTCCAGCGCATGTGTTAAGATGTTACGTAACAAAAATCCACAGGTTGTAAAATAAAATTTTCAACTGAATCCAGAGATGAGCATGACATATGCTTTATTCACCACTGAATTCTCTCAAAATAAAAACAGCATGAAGTCTTCACAAACAAAATTAAACGACATCTGACACAATATGTGAGTCTTTAAAACAGCCTGGAGATGAAATTGGGCCCAGATCTGAGACTGTGATGTGATGTAAGATTAAAGAAAAAAAGAAAAAGATTTCTGTGGTACACAAACAAAACCTTGCCAGGGGTTACAGACCGTCTGACAGCATCTTCTCTCTCTCTCTCTCTCTTTTCTCTCTCTCACACACTCACACACACACAGAGATAGAGTAAATGCTACTGAAGAAAAAAAAAAAAAAAAAAAAAAATTTAAACCCAGTGTACTGACTTCCTCCTCTGCAGGAAATCCTTTTTATTCTGGAAAGATTTCATGAATCTGTGTGGGTCCAGGTTCTCTTACTTCACTTCCTGGGTGCTTCTGCCTCTGGTTCTCGGAGTCGCTAGACGGACGATGTTCTCGTACTGCACTGCATGAGAGGAAGGGTTGGAGATCTTCATCCTTCTGTCTTCTTCCTCTTTCCTGCAGGAAGATTGCAGAGGGAATGTCTGACATCCGAGAGAAAATCCGCCTTTTCAAATAAGACAATAGGACGAGTGTTACAGGATGCTTGCTAGGAACAAGTGAAACTCTCCTAGAAGAAAAGGTTCTATGTGAACAAAAATTGAAATACCCCATTAAACATGAAAGTATTGTTATTATTCAAGACAGTTCTCCTTATTTAGAACCTTTTAGGCATAAATTAAGTCAAGAACACTAGAGCTCTATATAGAACCCCACTCTTTTTTGTAAGATTGTAGGGTTTGGAAAGTGTTTATGCTAATCACACCTATATTTCTCAGTGTTGTCTTTGTCTTTTATATGAGCAATTTTTATGCTCTCTTGAGGGGAATGGGCTGGGAACGTTCTTGCCAGCTGGACTCATTTTCAGTTTATCCATTATCTCGTAAAATATCTCTGGCTTCAGAAACAACCTGCTCATTCAGGGAACTGGGGCGGTTGACCGGACCGCTGGGCACTTGGACAGAGAAAGCGAGACATTTTAATACAGTTTTCCCACGTAATATGAATGTGGAGTTTGTCGGGGTAAGAAAGAACAGTGCTTGTCTATAAACGCATCTTGGCAGTGCTAGAAAATACATACATAGTCACTTTTAATAGCATGCTTGATCAAACTATGACAAAGTTTGGTGTAAAGTACACATGTACAGTCTAAAGCAGGTGTTCAGCAGGGGGCCGCAATGTGACGGGGGTCCGTGGAAAAATCTAGTGAAAAACTGTATAAAAAAAGAAGAAAAAAACATTTATCAAAATAAATGAGTGAAGCAATAAATTATATGTAAATAAATGTGATTAAAATGTATATTTTAAATACAATATATATATATATATATATATATATATATATATATATATATATATATATATATATATATATATATATATATATAAATTATATTAGAATTAAATTAAATAAAACAAAAACATTGATTCGTATAAATAAATAACATTAAAATTAAAATACATATAACAATACATTACTAAAGTGATTAGAACAAAATATATAATAATGTAACAAACTAATTTTAGATTTAAAATATTTTTTTTTCTGTATATAACTTGGGTGTTTATAAAAGACAGATGCCTTATACATTTTAGGAGGGATGATCAAACACTACACTGCCAAAAGTTGGGACGTCTGCCTTTGCATGCACATGAACTTTAATGACATCCCATTCTTAATCCGTAGAGTTTAATATGGAGTTGGCCCACTCTTTGCAGCTATAACAGCTTCAACTCTTCTGGGAAGGGTTTCCAAAAGGTTTAGGAGTGTGTTTATGGTAATTTGGTAATGTTGGACGAGAAGGCCTGGCTCTCAGTCTCCCCTCTAATTCTATAACGTACTTCTAACTGCAATATGCAACCACTTTCCACTGCACTTTTACACTTTCTTTCGGATAGCTCTGTCCATAATTTATTGCACTACCTTAATCCACTGCTATATTCCTCATATTAGCCTAACATATTATTGTATACCTCTATCTGTAAAATTCTGTTCAAAGTAATAGCCATCTGTATATTATAGTACATATTCACCTGTACATTCTGTTTACATTCTGTTTATAGTAATAGCCATCTGTATATTTATATTTATTCACTGTATATATTCATCTGTAAATTCAGTTCTGTTTATAGTAATAACCATCTCTCTACTTATACATATTTATATATATTCAGTACATTTTTATGCCCTGCACTTACGCAACCATTGTATATATCCTGCACTTGCTGCTATTGCACTTCTGGTTAGACCTAAACTGCATTTCGTTGCCTTGTACTTGTACTTGTGTAATGACAATAAAGTTGAATCTAATCTAATCTAATCTAATCTAATTCATCCCAAAGGTGATCTATCGGGTTGAGGTCAGGACTCTGTGCAGGCCAGTCAAGTTCCTCCACACCAGACTCGCTCATCCATGTCTTTATGGACCGACGCTTTGTGCACTGGTGCGCAGTCATGTTGGAACAGGAAGGGGCATCCCCAAACTGTTCCCACAAAGTTGGGAGCATGAAATTGTCCAAAATGTCTTGGTATGCTGAAGCATTAAGGAAGTAAGGGGCAAAGGCCAGCCCCTGAAAAACATCAAATCCAAAATCCCCCCGCCACCAAACTTTACACTGGGCACAGTGAAGTCAAGGCAAGTACCGTTCTCCAGGCAACCGCCAAACCCAGACTCATCCATGGGATTGCCAGACAGAGAAGCGTGATTGGTCACTCCAGAAAACATGTCTCCACAGCTCTAGAGTCCAGTGGCGGCGTGCTTTCCATTGTATCCCACTGTTTGCATTGCACTTGGTGATGTAAGGCTTGGATGAGCTGCTCGGCCATGGAAACCCATTCCATGAAGTTCTCTACGCACTGTTCTTGAGCTAATCTGAAGGCCACACAAAGTTTGGAGGTCTGTGGCTATTGACTAAAGTTGGTGATTTCTGCACACTGTGCACCTCAGCATGCGCTGACTCTGTTCTGTGATTTTATGTGGCCTACCACTTCGTGGCTGAGTTGCAGTTGATCCCAATTGCTTCCACTTTGTTATAATACCACTAACAGTTGAGTGTGGAATATTTAGTAGTGAGGAAATTTCACGAATGGACTTACTGCACAGTGGCAACCTATCACGCTTGAATTCACTGAGCTCCTGAGAGTGACCCATTCTTTCACAAATGTTTGTAGAAGCGTCTGCATGCCTAGTGCTTGATTTATACACCTGTGGCCATGGAAGTGATTGAACACCTAAATTCAATGATTTGGAGGGGCGTCCCAATACTTTTGGCAATTTAGTGTATTTGGGGGTCCATGGCATCTAAAAGATTGAAAACCCCTGGTCTAAAGCATCCAAAAAATTATCAACAGGAAACATGGATTGCTTTCTTCAACATTCCCGCTAAATACTAGCTTACACTAGCAGTCGTCACATGCTTGTTTCTGAATGCTGACCTCAAATTCTCATTCATTATTAACTTAAATGCTCCTTCCGTATGAGCTGAAGCAGCTAAACCTGAGCTCACCATGGAGCTCACACAATTGACTTCACGTACGCTACTGATCAAACGCTTGGGGTCGGTATGATTTTGAAAACATTTTAGAAAGACGTCTTTTATGCTCACCAAGGCTGAATTTATTTGATCTAAAACAGTGAAATAGTATTACAATTTAAAACAGCTGTTTTCTATGTGAATATATATAAAGTGTAAGTTGCTGTGATGAAAGCTGAATTTTCAGCATCATTACTCCGGTAATTACTTCAGTGTCACATGATCCTTCACAAATCATCCTATGATATGATGATTTGCTGCTTAAGAAACATTTCTGACATTTATCATGATTCTTTGATTAATAGAAAATTTTAAATATATATATAACATTTAGTAACATTATAAATCTGTACTGGCACTTTTGATCAATTTAATTAATCCTTGGTGAATAAAAGTATTAATTTCTATTTTTATAACCTCGCTCGCTATACCTGAGCTGAATCTGGAGGGAGAAATCTTTCTTATGTTGGGCCAGAGCCTTTATTCTAGGGCTCGGGATGGCCCGCAGTGCTGAGCGGGACAGCGGCCGGATTGATTCCTGGTTTCCCCATGTCAGCGTCCTGAAGCCCAGAACACAAGCACAACAGACCGGCCATATGTCAGCTGGATCAAGGGATGAAACAACTGCTTTATGTCTGTATTTGGCTAGTGCCAAGTTTATTTGTACTCATGGTTGAAAATATAGTTGGCTACAAGGTACAAATCAAGTTAAAGTACATAAAAAAAAACAAAGTTTTTACCAAGGTGTTGTGGCCCAAACCGTCTTGGATGTTTTTGGTTGAGCTAGAAATGAAATCCTACAAGCAAACATTTTATCAATCCTTATAAACTGTAAAGTAGTGAATGAAAAACTAAATGTTATTCTGATATACATACCTATCGAAGTCTTAAAGGAATAAAAAAATAAAAAAAAACATTAAAAAAAACATATATAAGCACATTTTTCAGTAAAAAACAAATAACATGAGAGCATATTCATGTTTTGCTTTAAAATGCAGACTTTACCTGAGTCCATTCTGTCCAGGGACAGACCTCTCGGCCCAAAGGAATCCTGGGAAACTGAAAGCTTACTGAATAGTCACAATAGAGACCGGTTGTTGCCAAGGAAGCTGTTATTATGGCAACCGGTCACATGATCAAAGATCAAAGTAACATTGGGGGATTTTGTTACACACATTTCTGTAGCAAAAAAGACAACCCTATTCAGCCCTTTCAATCAATATTTAATGGTTATCAAAAGACCAATCATAAAATATATCAAATCTTCACTTGATTTCTGGCATTAAAAATCCAATTAAAGACAGAAAGGTCAAGTTACAAAATTAATATACAGACATTTGCAGTGTAAACTATCATTACTGACAAGTCAGACAGTTAACCAATTAAAGCGTCTGATCTAGCAAATACATCAAACACATACAGTCTTCATAAAAGAGATTTAGAAGGTTCGTAACATACTCAAACATCCCATAATACACAATCACAACAGCAGCAGCAACACACTGAAAAACATGATCATCTTTGGCATCTTTTTCAAAATGCTCCGTTTTCTTTTTCATTTTAAGCAATCATGATGTTTTAGTGTCTTTAAAAGATGGAACTATTTCAACTATTCTCTCTTCCACTACAGAAACAGGCTGTTTGGTTGTCATTTGGTGAATGTAAAGCCCTGAATAAAGAAACTATTGGAAGACGCACAGTCGGTGGTCAGTTGTCTGCCATCATGTCTATGATGAGGTCACGGGCATCCTGCACACCGGCGTTAGCCACAGACACAGACTTCCCCTTCTTCACCTGAGTACCAATCACACTGAGCCGGTGGCCGTCGCCAACGTTCCCCAAATCCAGCGCCTCGTACAGATCAGTGATGCCACGAGCCCCGGGCACGTCCTGCGGGACAGAGAGAAGCACACGTGAAGATGTTGGCCCAGGGAATCAGGACCATGTTTCCAACAGGCTATTAAAAAACATGTACTGATGAACTAGGCCAAAAAGACCAGGATTGTCTATGATAATAAGCGTAATTGCTGTTTGATGATAATAGCTTCCAATGATGTGTGACGTCATCGAATATGACGAAATTGTCTCCCAAAAGAATTTTTGGCTAACCGGCTAATGCACGTTATTACTGTCTTACTGAAATACTACTGTAAATCAGATGAGGGACACTATTACCTAAAATCATGCCTATTAATGCAGATTGTCCGTCGCTCTTACTACTCTGAGTAAAAATAAAGAATGGAGCAAGATTTGTTTTGCAAACTTTAATGTTACATCAGTCATTCATGTAGAGCTCGGCTAACGTACGCGCTGTTATTGATACAGCTCCCGCATGTGCACCGCAATAAATTAGAAATATACACATGGGTTTGTTGATGGACGCACACTTGTTAATGCTGATGGTGAGCAATTACAGCTGCAACATCTCATAATGAACCTCAAAATGAGTAGCATCACTGAGAAACGGCCTGCTCAAGTCGTCCTTGTGATGGAGGCTCTTGCTGGAAACTTTGCTTAACAGAATCATTTATCGGCTATCATCATCTCATCTTTAAATGCTAAATTCAATGTACTCCACCTTAGTTTTTCATGTTATGTTAGGTCAGGACGGAGGATCAGCAGAGCTTAAACTGATTCTTAAATTTGTAATCCCACAGCCCCCTCAGTTTCAATCTGTCCCCCCTCCACCCCGAAACGCGATTGATTTCGGTACACACGATCACACTGGTGTGATTAGAACATGTCTACGATAATTCAAACATGCTTGCGCGCTTTGGCTGGCGTTAAGCCAGAGACGTCAGTCACAAAAACATGATTATTTTAGGCTTCAGACATTTAAATAAATAAACCATAAATGTCTTTTTTTGTAGTACTTATTTAAAATGTCTGTTAAATACAAATTCCATACACTGATGGAAGCTGCAATAATAATCCTTTCAATTATAATTTGAGTGTTTTAATCATTAATCATATTTAAAAGCGTTTTATTCATATCAGATACACATTGTGCTGGAAACTATGAAGTTTACTCAATGCTTCTATCAGTTCACAGTAGGAATGGGCATTTAAAGCAAAAATAATATTCGATGATCGCTGGGAATTATTATAAGATTATTATTCGAAAATCGCAACTCCTCCCCCCACATGCACGCATGTATAGGGTACATAGGGAGAGAGACCATTCATGCTCTCAATATGTATGATAATAAACGGTTTAATTCATTCGGGAATAAGCTATATTAACTCAAGCCATATAATTATTGTAACATGCTGAAACATATGACTGTTATTTGACATCGCCCCAAGTTACCGTTACTGTTATATGCCACAAGTCTACAGTGTGCGTGTGAGACAATGTGTTCTTCTTCTGTTGCCTCTGGGTGTTTTTACACTGGCAGTTTAGTTCAAAATGGGGTACGGTTCGAATGAAAAATTGCTAATGTGAAAGCTTGGTGCGTACTGAGGTAGCGAACCCGAGAACCCACGACCCCAAGATCGATTGTACTCGAACTGTGCCGCGATTCGTGTGAATGTGAAAGCAACACTTAGGAGCGAGAGCGAGCCTGCAGTGTATCAGGGCAACAAATTATTCCGTCTCCTCAAAAGAGTCTGTTTTTCAAGCAGCAAAAGCCGCCTTCAAGCGACACATACGGTAAACCCAAGTATCGTTTACTCAGCTGTGCATAATAGCTATCATGTCTATCATAATATGCCTATGCTATCATTCTATCACATTTGTGATGACGTAAGATGAACGCAGATGAACACAAAAGCATCAGGGTTCAACAGAATCAAGTTAAATGGTTACTTCAGTGATTTAGCATTAAGCTTTGTATCAGTACAAAAAACCCGGTAGTATATTCAAATTATTGTACTTTTCCCCCCTCATATTCCCCTGAGATGAGAGATTTACGCATTTTATTTCTGGAAAAAATCCTCCGATGATGCCAATATCGTCATTTTGCATCATCAGAGTATAAAACACCCTGAGAGTTGATTGACAGCTTTTAGGTTCGTTATTGGCAGCGCCACCCTCTGGTTACGGCACCATGAACGCGGCACCACCACATCAGCACCGAAAACATGGGGATTTTTTTATGATAATCCCACAACCTATTCGATATTCTTTAATTAAATCCACTAAACGAATATTCAAAAATCGTGAATCATCCCTAGTTCACAGGCCACTTTCTTTTAATATTTCGAGAGAAATGGATGTAAATCTAACAGATTCTCCAAAATGTAGTGCAAACGAACATGGCAGCGCCCGTCACGCATTAGATCAACTAACATGATCATTACATTAAAATAATTGGAATACATCATATAGTTCATTACATAATTTACAAATGTGTGAATATTTTGAATAAAAGAGAAAAAAACTAATACAGCGTGGCTGCATGATGCGTCGGCATTAGGGATGTAACGATTCACTCGGGAGTCAGTTAAAAATCGATACAAATTAGGGGTGTAACAGAACACAAAACTGACGGTTCGGTACGTACCTCGGTTTTGAAGTCACGGTTCGGTACGGGTTCGGTACAGCAGTTTAAAAAAATGGCTTTTTATTTATTTTTTATTAAACAGTGGTTTACTGAAAAAATTGTCTGTCCTTAAATTAATTAAATTATAACTAAACGTTTCTTAAAGATAATGCTGTAAACTATATAGGGAGCCCTTACTTGCACATTATTAATATAATATTAAAGGTTAACAACAGAGCCCAAACTATGAGCCATTCAGCTGATATTTATGTTTAGTTATAATCAACACTCAAATAACACATTGTGTGCAAACATGTAAACTTCACATAAGGCAGTTTTTGCATTAACTCCTAAATCTAATTATAAAATTATGTATTTTCTCCTATTCGTTGTTGAAATATAATCTTAGTGACTGTCATTTTCATGACAGATTTATCTAAACATAGCATTAAATAATCAAGACTCTACTATTCTACTAACAGGTTAAGTAGAATTAATATATATATATATATATATATATATATATATATATATATATATATATATATATATATATATATATATATATATATATATATATATATATATATATATATATATATATATATATATATATATATATATATATATAGGCTAATATAGTGCATATATTTATTGAAAGAGTTGATTTCTCTAGTGAACTAACAGCTGTGGACTGAATGACTTCTGACTCTGAGGTAAATGATGCTGCGTGACATTGTTTACAAGCTGTTTGACGTCTTTCCGCGATTGAAACACTGATTGAGCGATTACACGACATATGATACGTTTCAGTAAGTGTTATCCTCAACATACCGCAAGATATTAATTCATGTTTATTCTTCTGGAAGAGATGATCACGTTCACTCGCACGCGCCACGGCCGCTTGAATTGACGCGCCTATACAGTGATCAGTAGTCACATTAAAGAGCGTCAAAACAGCATTTATCGTTTGAATTTCGTGATAAAAATAGACTAAATACTCATTATGTTCGAGTGGGAACTAGGATTGAAGTGTGTTCCGCGCTTAAAACAAGCCGACTGTTAACTGTTAAATATTGCATTCGGAACCGTTCGGTACACACGCGCACCGAACCGAGAGCCCTGTACCGAAACGGTTCGGTACGAATACGTGTACCGTTACACCCCTAATACAAATGTGTGACGATTCAAGTCGGTTGAGATGTTAAACGAATCACGTTACAGGTGTGGCGGCATTTTGACTTTCCGAAGACTAATCACCACCACAGTGAGAGGCTCTAGTCACCTCCATCTGCATGTAAAAGATAATGGGCCAAACCGCACTGACCGGTGGATTTGCAGCCCCACTCGCAGCGTCAAGGGTGATTGCCAGACTCTTCCTCATCAAGAAAAAGACCAGCACGAGGATGTATTCCACAGAACGCTGTGCTGCTGCAGAATCAGGTGTCTTACTCTCTAATAGAGTTTAGATTCTCTGCCCGAGCCCGAACTTGACCCGAACCGACCCGCAGGCCACGTCGGGCCGAGATTTCCCGGCACTATCCTCGGACCGGGTCGGGCCGGGCCCTTGATCGTTTGTGTTTTTTTTAATCATTACTTATTAGAGAGTAAGACACCTGATTCTGCAGCAGCACAGCGTTCTGTGGAATACATCCTCGTGCTGGTCTTTTTCTTGATGAGGAAGAGTCTGTGGCAATCACCCTTGACGCTGCGAGTGGGGCTGCAAATCCACCGGTCAGTGCGGTTTGGCCCATTATCTTTTACATGCAGATGGAGGTGACTAGAGCCTCTCACTGTGGTGGTGATGTCTCACTGTGGACATGAGAAATATGTGTATAGAAAGCTTGAAATGTCTACTTTTCTTTAACTTTTAGTTAAGAAAAGAAATAGACTAGTTAAGCAATGCGCAGTGTTAACGCGACCAGCTCATGACTGGCGTCTCGGAGTGTTTCTGAATGCTGCGCTTCATCACTGCGTGTGCTGTGAGTTTAACATGCGTAATTAGCCTAATTGGGTGGGCAGAAAGCTATGCTAAAAAAATATATTATTTCTGATTATGGCAAAGTAATACTACAGCTAAGAAACAAATGTGTACAAAGTTGCACAAGTCAGGATTAGTCTAAAAATGCATGTTAAACTCACAGCACACGCAGTGATGAAGCGCAGCATTCAGAAACACTCCGAGACGCCAGTCATGAGCTGGTCGCGTTAACACTGCGCATTGCTTAACTAGTCTATTTCTTTTCTTAACTAAAAGTTAAAGAAAAGTAGACATTTCAAGCTTTCTATACACATATTTCTCATGTCTGTGAGGCAGTAGCTGCTGAGTTTCGTTTATTTATGAGATGCACTCCAGCTCATGTGCAATGCACGTGATCGCTCCCGCGCGACTTCATCTCACCCTTGTAATCTGCTATTACTCTATTTGCTTGTTATTTATTAAATCCAAGCAATTGGCTGACGAAACCTTGATTAAAATTAAGATACAATTTATACAAAACGAAACTTAATATTAAAGGTGCCCTAGAATGATTTGAAACAACATTTTAAATTGTTCTCTGGTATCTACATAGAGGGTATATGGATTATTTAAGGTCAATAATTGTCCAGATACGGTTTTACAGGTCCATTTACAACCCTAGAAATCTCCCTCAGGATGAAATGGTCTGTTTTTGCCTTATTTGGAAGGGTCATGAATATTAATGCAGAGTTCTGCTCTGATTGGCTGTTTCACTGCGGCTCAATGATAGCAGGCACGTCTATACTGACCGTCATGACAATGGAGAGATTAGGCATTCAACCTTATATGTTTGAGCCTGTTTCTGAAGAAAATGCAGATTTTGAGGAACAACAACATGTTTTGAGATTGGAAATGAACGCTTCTGAATGGTAAGTTAAGTCTTTATTTTAATTAGGAACCTGCAAAATCATTACGTCCATACCAGAACTTCAGCATAAACGATAACTAGCATATAGCATTAAATATACACATCAGCAGTCACAACTTTAGCATTGTAAAAATACTTTAATTATTGTAATGTGATTTTACAATGATAGCTTCTTCACTTTGTATCACAAACTGAACTGGGTAGCGGTTAAAGGGGCTATATGCAACTTTTCCCCCAAAATAAACGTAACTATAGCCTTTTTATTTTACCATTTATGACTCAAACATCTCCTGATGAGCATACGGACACCTTGTCCGCTCACAGTGGGTGCACCTATAAGCCTGTATCCTATTTTTCATATTTTCTGACGGGTCGTCTTTTCCCGCGCTGTCTGCGGATGTGACGTCAAGCGCGTTCATGTTAAACGTTTCAGATCACTCTGCCACCACCGCTAGTCAGCGAGTATCCTACACTCGCAAGCAGTGCAATGGATTTAACGAATACACAGAAGAGACCCAGGACAACTCGGACACCAACAGTAACTCCACAGAAGACTAAAAAAGTTAAACCCCTGACAAGTGGCCAAAAAAGGTCGAAGATTGAGAGAGACCGGCGCATTGCAAGGACTAGAGTGAATATCGGCTTCGCATTTGAGCGGCTTCGCATTTGAGCCGAATATATATTTTATATATATATATATATATATATATATATATAAACAAAAATAAATATGAATAGTGCATCAGTAATGTAAAGTCTTTTTGGGTGTCTAGAAAAGCGCTATATAAAACTGATGGATTATTTATTATATAGCCATGTAAAGCTACATTATATTGTTTGTTGTTTCTATATCTTAACAAAAAATAAGAGGTAAATGAAGATGTAAAGTGTGATGCATTTTATTTCACATAAGACATGTAGGCAATAAATATTGCTAAATAGTATTATGTATATGTGTCTTTCATACTTGGTGATAGTAAGCTACTTGTGTATAATAAGTGGTCAAGGACAGTGCTCAGATTTGTGTTTTTAATATTCTACGAAAGTTTCGGTCTGTGCGCCCTTCATCAGCGTGTATGCCAATGGCGAAATGGGTTTATTTATTTATTTATTTAATGTATTCATTTTTTGTGTAGTTTGTCAGCTACACGATTGACGTTTTGATAAGAGAACACTTATCTCAAACAATATATGTATTTGACTGTTCTTACCTCTGTAAACATAATGTTGACCTCCTTGCAGCAGATGACTTGTGAAGTGTGCACGTACGAGCGCGCGCTGCGAGAGCGAGCAGAAATGAAGAGCAGTTCTGTTTTTTGGCCACAGGTGTCAGTCGCGAGTTTAAATTTCAGAAAAACGCATATAGCCCCTTTAAATATGTTGTTTGTACAGTAGCGTTTGAGTTTGACAGTAGAGTACTGATTTAAAAGTCGATTTATTTAGCCATTTAGTTATGTAATAACCTGGATTATCCAATTGTTACTGTACTAGCATTTTGCGTCAGATCTACAACGGGGATATTATCGTTAATGTCTCTCTAAGAAACTTTCAATGTAATCAGAAATGGTTTAGACAGTCAAGAAGTGGATAAAATCACTTACTGCTTGCAGGAATATGGTTGGAATTGCCCCTTTCTTCAGTGTCAGACGCTGAGACAAAGCCTGCTTGATATTGTCCCAGGTTTGAAAAACTGTCCGTGGTCAAATGGGCTGAGCAAACTAACAACTTTGAAATAAATTGTTGCGGTATCCGATTATAATAAACATCAGCCATGCCTGTTGACATGTTTTATCTGTGGGAAGAGTATGAAACGTCTTCACATCCCCTGCACAGCCTGGAACAGAACATTTGTTTCCATGATCTGCCATGTTCGCTATCCTCGCGTGATGCTTGTTTACCTGCAGAGATGATGCGGCTGCGCAGTTCCGCCTGACCGTGAACATGTGCTGGTGTATGCAAATGTTGGGGGCGTACATATTAATGATCCCATCGATTGCATCACTGCTGGTGTTATGTTGAGATTCGTCTATTTTTCCGTGGTGTTTTTCACAAACGAGATTTACATATGAAGGAGGAGGCAATGGTGTTTGAGACTCACTGTATGTGATTTACATGCACTGAACTCTTGTTATTTAACTATGGCAAGATTCATTCAATTTTTCATTCTAGGGCACCTTTAAACAAAATATAATAACCACCAAAATAATTTCTGACCCACTCGCATCTTTGCACTTTTCATAATCAGATGAAATTTAAAAATAACATTATAAAATTTAAACATAAATATTAAACAAAATACATTGTTTAATGGCTACAAGAAGTAGGCCTTTAGTACAGATGCATGTCATGTCTGAGCGGGATTTGAGCGAGCATTGTTTTACCAGTGAACGGTTCATGAGCGCACCCCTGCATAGAGCAGATTATTGATCTGAGCGTCACACCCGTCCGCTTCGCTCATTACAGGCTTGTTCTCAGAACGCCCACGTACTAAAAAATGGTCGGGTTTAAATCGGGCTCGGGCTCATAATTACAGTTAATGTGTCAGGCCAGGCCGGGTTTTGAGCCCGATCTAAGCTCTATTCTCTAAATGTGTACACAGATTATTTTTTTTCAATAATTTGTTGATTATTATGGCATA
This sequence comes from Romanogobio albipinnatus, assembly GCA_023566225.1. Lineage (NCBI taxonomy): Eukaryota > Metazoa > Chordata > Actinopteri > Cypriniformes > Gobionidae > Romanogobio > Romanogobio albipinnatus. Next base: position 44,454,642 of record CM042246.1, on the reverse strand, counting down.
TTTATCTAAATGCGTTCTGTTTTTCTAACTCTTGCAAGTGTAATGATAGAAAATATAATTAAAATGTTGCCTTTATAACAATGTGAAACCCGTCACTGTTGTACTTAAATTTGACCTAGTCTTTTTATTTCTGCTATTCCTCAGTGCAGGATGAGGGTGAAGAAGCTAAGGCTGGACCAGAATATTTGAATATTCGTTTGATGGGTTGGTATTCGATTTTCAAATTTGGGATTTGGGACTTTTTTTCTTCTTTTTTTTTTTCCACGCACACCTGGCATCCCCCTCAAAAGGGTTCTCATTCGTGCTTACATGTTTACACTATAAAATAATAATACATGGACAGTTGAATAGGAAACCACCTTGTTATACTTAATAAATATATTTGCTTCTCAGTGTTCCTTGCAATGGAGTATTCTCTGTCTAGAGCGCATGCCTGAGCTTGCATTTTGGGTTAAGCTGCATTGGTTTGACATTGTGAAAAATAGAATAATAGAAATCAAAATGTATTAGCCTTTTTACCCGTTAGGGATGTGACGGTCACTGTCACATTGCAGTGCTTGTGCACTGAGCGGCTGTGTTTACTTTCGGATTGCCACTTCAGGGACAGGTTGCTTGAATTGTGGGTTCACTAGCCTATTATTCTTAAAGAAATCACAACAACAAAAGAGTGCAATGACAAACTCCCTTAAATAGGCCCTTTTACATCTCTCTTTGAAACCAAATCATCAGCTCCTCACTCTCTGATGAGGGAAATCTGACTCCTGCTGCTGATGTGCTGCAACTCTCATGCAGCAAGTTCAGTTTTTAATTGTAGTTAATCTGTTCTCTAACTGAACAAAATGATTTTTACTACTATATCAAAACTGGGATGTAACAGACCGGTGTGCTTTGTATAAATAGTGCAGTGTCCATTCTCTGAGCATATAAGCCCTGCCCGCATGAGGCGCGCCACTTCTCCAGATTCCTGCCTTTATTAGAGAGAAGAATATGTTCAGCCCCCTCCCTCCGAAGCTTCGAATATTCGGTGTTGATTACTACCAACACTTCGAAGCTCAAAAAAATGGTATTCGGACCAGCCCTAGAAGCTACACCGTTTCCTCCCAAGAAAACACCATTGGAAGATCTCTTTGAAGGGACTTTTTGAGGATTTGTTTTAAAATGTCCATTGAGTTATTATTTGACATCATATATATATATATATATATTTAAATCTCATTTTGTTCAAAAAAATTGTGAGAAAATCGTATTGTGTAATTAGTATCGTTAATCGTATCGCATTGTGAGTTGAGTGAATCGTTACATGGAATTAAAACGCTCTAAAATAAGATTCTAAAGTAAAATAAAAACTCACGCTGGGGACTCAGCACACAGATCCCTCTTCCCCCCACCCTCAGGGACTCAATAGCCCCCTCAAGAATTATGACTGCCCGGCCAGTCTGTGTGTCCTGGCACCAGCTCTGATGCTCCCGTCTGAGAAGCCAGATGGTCCTGACACGCACTCGATCAGACAGAGCGGATTACAGAGCGTGTGCACGACTCCTCACCTGTTTGTTGGCGAGCAGCACAAGAGGCAGGCAGGGGTCAACCGACAGGAGCTGGTGCAGGAGACGTTTAGCCAGAGGAAATCGCTCGGGGTCAGACGAGTCCACCACGAACACCATCACACGCGCTTTACCCAGATACATCCGCCAGTAATCCCGCAGCTTCTCAGTGCCTCCAACTGCATGACAGACAAAAACATTACACACTTCACTTCAAGAGACCTTTGGCTGCATGCATTCCCTGAAATTCAAACCCATATGATGTTGCAAGCCACCGGAATAACTATATTTACTCTCTAAGAACTCGATCTGAAGCTCTTCCTTATTGATGGAGACGGCGTTGAAGCCCTGAGTGGGACACACGTCTTGTTCCAGGCTGCCTGTGGCAAAACAGTGCAGTAAACTCGTCTTTCCTGCCCCGTCCAGACCCAAAACCAGCACCTGAGTACCTGCCGTCCTGGGCTGCACAACACAGAGAACAAATAAAACCACATTAGAACAGCATTCTCGGCTGCTTTACTGCAGAAATCACTGCATGATGGGAGAGCAAAGCTGCTCACACAGGAACCGACGGATTACACTGGAACTAAACTAAATGAATACAAAAACAATGCATGCACATTTATTTTAAGTGAGGTTTTTAATGAACTTTTAGGCAATACCTTTTAATTATTTCAAAGTTAACACTTTATTTTACAGTGTCCTTGTTAGATATGTTACATGCACTTACCATAGGAATAACAGTAAATATGCATAATAATATAATAACTAAACCTCAACCAAACCGTATTCCTACCCTAACCCTACAGTAAGTTAATGGAGTTAATGAATATTACTCAGTACTTAAATATATAATTACACTAAAATAAAGTGTAATCAATTAAAAAAAATAATACTAAACATTTCTAAATATTAACTTTCATGAAGAAGTATTACATACACCTAGAAAGACTCTTTTATTAAAACATAAATCACTGTTGCATGACATTTCTTAATATTTGGCATGTACTTTGAGCATCTGTTAAGCATGATTAATTATGTTTACAAATTATTATTAATATTTCTAATTATATGAATAAAAGTTAATATTACACATTCACATTTACATGCATCACACATTCCTCTAATGTTTATTAATAAACATTAACATTTAGGAAAATATTAATTAAAGATGCATGGTATTTTTAACTATTTGCATCTAATGTTATAAATTACAATGTTAACAAATTACTATAAAAATTACTTTCAAAAAATATGAATTTGCATATTATTTGCATGCACTGAAATTATATTTGTAAGCATTACATATTCTGATGTTTATAAATTGATACTAGCATTAGATAACTGAATGATGTGTTTAACTATTTGCATCTAACATTATAAATTACAATGTTAACAAATGAATATTAACATTTCTAAAAATATGAATCAAAGTTGCATTAACTGAAACTATCTTTTATGCATTATATTTTCTGATGTTTGTTAATGAATATTAACATATAATATGTATTATGTATATGCATGGTATCTATTTTCATTTGTTATACATAAATAGAATATTAATATTTATGAGGATATAGACTGTGCATGATCTGTTAAACATTACAATAATACTTATAATGAGATATTATTGAGACTGTAAACTGGACTATTGTTTTATTTCTGCTGAGCGTTGCATTGAGGCCTCGCGTGGAACCAAAACACTACAAAAATTAAGGTCCAAGAGGATAAAGTGAATCAAAACCAACAAACCTCTGATATTAAAGGCGTTTTCTGTGCAGTCTCGGTCTTGGTCGCTTTACGCACGTGTTCTTTGTTGCTCTCGTTTTCCTCAATCAGCTCGTCCTTCACTTTTTTCTTATGTTCTCGTGTTTGATGCATCAGATAGCAGACAGCGCACGCGACTCCTCCCGTCAGCGCGAGCGCGGCGCCTACCATCCCGATCTCGCGCGCACCGGGCATGTTTACGCGCAATTAAAGCCCCCAAAATCAAATCAAGTTAAAACGTAAACAAATGTGATACTTTTTCACATGCACGCGGACATGATGCGCCACATACAGGCCTCGGCGCGGCTCCACAAGTGGATTAAAAACTCTACAAGTGGATATTTCCGGGGAGCTGAAACAGCAAGAGCGAGAAATAGAAATATTAGTGCATTAAGCAATCAAATATGAGCGCTAAATGAAGTTAATGTGTCGTCCTTGCAAAAACGGAAAAGGTGAAATCCGAGCTTTTGCGTTTCCTGGAGATCAACAACAAAAGCGCTGGTCTCGTGAGGTAAACACAACAAACCGCGAGAGATTTTGATTTTAAGTGGCTCTGTGGGAAGTCGGAGCTCAAATAATCCCCTGAGATGAACTAACCTGCCACCGAGAGTAAAGCTTTTTCATTAAAGGTGCACACTAGTAGTCGGTGACATGTTTGATCCAAGTAATGCGTGATCGTTCCGGCAGAGGGCGCTCGAATACACTGTAAATTAATTAATGCGCAGCAGCAGCGCCGCCTGCTGGTGACATATAGAACTCACAGAGACATGTCATCTGTTGTAGACAGATTTCCCGTGGAAAATGTTGGTAACTGTACACCGATAAGGCATAACATTATGAGCACCTTCCTAATTTTGTATTGGTATCCCCTTTTTTGCAGCCCTGACCCGTTGAGGCATGGACTCCACTAGACATGTGCTGTGGTATCTGGCACCAAGATGTTAGCAGCAGATCCTTTAAGTCCTGTAAGTATGGAGGTGGGGCCTCCATGGATCAGACTTGTTTGTTCAGCACATCCCAAAGATGCTCGATTAGATTGAGTTCTGGTGAATTTGGAGGCAAAGTCAACACCTCAAACTCGTTGTTGTGCTCCTCAAACCATTCCTGAACCATTTTTGCTTTGTGGCAGTCGCATTATCCTGCTGAAAGAGCCACAGCCACCGGGGAATACCGTTTCCTTGAAAAGGTATACATGGTCTGCAACAATGCTTAGGTAGGTGGTACGTGTCAAAGTAACATCCACACGGATGGCAGGACTCAAGGTTTCCTAGCAGAACATTGCCCAAAGCATCACACTGCCTCCTTCTTCCCATAGTAAATCCTGGTGCCATGTGTTCCCCAGGTAAGAGACGCACACATCTGGCCAAAGAAAATGTGATTCTTCAGGCCAGGCCACCTTCTTCCATTACTCCGTGGTCCAGTTCTGATGCTCACGTGCCCACTGTTGGAGCTTTCGGTGTGGACAGGGGTCAGCATGGGCACCCTGACTGGTCTGCAGCTATGCAGTCCCATACGCAACAAACTGTGATGCACTGTGTATTCTGACACCTTTCTATCAGAACCAGCAATAACTTCTTGAGCCATTTGAGCTTCAGTAGCTCATCTGTTTGATCGGACCACACAGGCCAGCCTTCACTCTCCACGTGCATCAATGAGCCTTGGCCCTGACCCTGTCGCCGGTTCACCACTGTTCCTTCCTTGGAGCACTTTTGATAGATACTGACCACTGCAGACCGGGAACACCCCACAAGAGCCGCAGTTTTGGAGATGCTCTGACCCAGTCGTCTAGCCATCGAAATTTGTCCCTTGTCAAACTTGCTCAAATCCTTATGCTTGCCCATTTTTTCCTGTATCTAACACATCAACTTTGAGGACAAAATGCTCACTTGCTGCCTAATATATCCCACCCACTAACAGGTGACGTGATGATGATTCACCGGTCATAATGTTATGCCTTATCGGTGTATATTCAATGTACTATTTATTTAATTAATTAATCTGTATTGGCTCCCGCTGACTTTGAGGTGTTAATGTATGAAATAAGATTACAAAGTCACTGTTACTCACTAAAAAAAATTCTTAAGAAATAGATTAGCAATTAGGACTACAGTTAGCATGAAACAATTTCTGGAAACAATAGACCTACGGTTTTAAAATGTTGCAGCGTTGTTGTTTTTAATGCAAAAGCGAATTAAGTTTCTCCATTTGATGCTTTATCACCACATCCAGTGTTATAACTTTTCTTATCGCTGGTTGGGATGGACAAATCACAATTATTTGTGAGTACAGGATAAGGCAATTAATATAGTTTTAGATATTGCAACCTTTGGAATTAATTTTGTTAAACCCCTTAACTGTCAGTCCCATTTTTGTGGCAAAATTACATTTCCACTTTAAATTGTTATAAATCTTGAATACTGACTTAAGTTTGGTCTCTTTTTAAAGGAAACACTTTTTATGAATGTGAATAAAAAGTTATAGAAGTTTATAAAAATGTAAAAATATAATTCTAATATATTTTTTTTAATAAATTTTTTTATTCTAAAACTGAAAGAAAATCAAAGCCATAAATCTGATCAAATTTTGTTCCAAATTTGAGGTTGACATCTGAAATTTTGTTTGGGCGCAGTACCAAACACTTCAACTAGATGGCAACAAGACTCCGCCGGTGACCATACAAGGACTCTTCTATTTCCATATATGGTTTGAGTGATCTGATTCTGAACCATATATTTCCATAATTTTCATACCATTTATGAATTAGGATTCTTATTCAGAAGGAATATGGGCAGTCGGGCAGTATTTGATTTGAACTTAACCTCTAACAAATGCATAAAAGATGGAGAATATATAATTTTTCTTTATTTTTAAAATATTTTCAGACCTCTTGTCTAAAGAAAAAAAAAATAGAATGGATGTGATCATTTGAATTCTTGGCATGAAAACAAACTACCAATATTTCATGTTAATTGCCATTTCAAAATAAAGGTCACACCTTATGAGAAGTATATTTACTAATCAATAAATTACTCTTATCATTTGTATTGAAAACTAGAAATTGTAAGCTTTTCAAATGATATTTAGTCTAAGATTTTGTTTTAAATGTATAATAGCAAACTTTACATTTTACTTGGTGCACAATTATGTTTTTATAATTAATAAATAAAACAACAATTTAAATAAAACTTATGGCAACACGAGATTATATATGAAATAGAAAAACACTAAAAGTTTTGTTTTTGTTTTTTCCTTTATTAAGACGTAACACTGGAGATCCATTTCAGGTTCTCTGACTGAGGATAGTTTGTTCAAAATGATTAGGGTTGGGCACAGGATAAAAAAATAAAAAATAATCTCTCAACTTTGCATAAGCAGCCTCCACTTTAACACAAAGTTGCTTTATTAAGCATTCATGTACCAAGCAAGGACAAAAGATGAACAGAAATTATCCAGATACAGAAAAAAACAAAAAAACAAAACTGAAATGAAATGAAAAATGCCCTAGACTCTTGAACATTGATAGTAATGCGTGTATACAGTGAATTGGATGGTTTAAAAAAAAAATGCATCAACAAAAGGCGGGCTCCTGAACCGATTCCTGTTTATTCCACACGACACCGTCGCTCATCACATTCCTTTTCCTTCGTCCGTCATGATTTAATGATAAAACATTTCTGCACAATTCATCCTCCAGGCACTGGAGTGGGTGGCATCTTCATTATTACAACTGTTTTCAGTGTTTCAAAACCAACAAGCAAATGGAGCGAGACAAAAGCAAGATCAATGGTTTTGTCTCTCTCTACCATCCTCCCTTCCCTCCTTTCTTCTTCTTCTGCGGAGCCTTTTTACGAGCAGCTGCGGGCGCAGCAGGTTTCTGTTGTCGTGGAGGCACCGCATTGCTCGTGGCGCTGCCAGTTCCTGAGCCGGGTCGAGGGGAGGTGGGCGGACTGCTGGCGCTCTTACTGGCGTCACTGAAAAACAAAACACAAAACTGTAACTGATGTTGCTTCCGGTGCGTTAAATGAGACTAATAACTTTTCTGCATGCATACAGTACCAGTGCAACCAGACTTTTCTTTTTTATAGTTTACTAAAGCCATAAAAAAAATGTTTAAGTGTTCTTATTATGCTATTTTAAAGGCTCCTAATGTTGTTTCGAATTCTCCAACAAAAGAGGTTTACATGCATTTAAAAAGCCCCGTTTCCACCAAAATTACCTGGAACAATTTGTCCCAGGAACTTTTTTCCCCCAGACCTATGTCTGTCTGCGTTTCCATCGTGGTCTTAAGTACCGTGAAAATTAGTCCAGTGAAGTTGGACTAGAGCCCACTGGATTTCGTCTTCCGCAAATACACTTAATAAAGCCTGAACCGTGTCGTTGGTCCATCGGTCGTATTTTTTTAACTCCATTGTTGGTTCGAATAGCAAACAACTCTTACTGCATGCATCGCAACAGACTTTTAGGTGGAAATAAAATGCTGGGTGAACTCAACCAATCAGCATGTTCAGCGCCCAAGTCCCACCCCCGAAAGTTCCTGAACTTTGAAAAAGTACTACCTCGCAAGCAGGGCTGTTTTTAGGGGAAAATTTTTACCTCATTTAAACCCCGGTCCCTACAGTCGAAACACACCAAATACCACCCCAAAAGTCCATAGTTCCTGGGGAAAGTTCCTGCCGTGGAAACGCGGCTAAAGTCAAAAAACATTTTAATTTCCTCATAATATCCACTGTAGCATCAACTCTTTTCTCTCAGTGTCTGAAACGCTTCGTTCAAAGAGTCAGTCTCTCTAAACCCTGCCTCTCTGAGAGCTGCTCCGGATCCTCCTCAGCTCTTGACACAGTGATACAAACAGTAACGACGGCGTGGGTTTTACCGTCTCAGTCTCAAAGTGGATTTGATTTGGCAGCAGAAAACAGCGTCTTCTCCACATGAACAACACCAACCAAACTCTTCCAGTCTCAGACACAACTACAGTGTTTGAGGGCGGGGCAAACAAGACGATGTTCAGCCAATGAAGACCACAGGCTGGCATAATGCAAATTAAGTTACAAACATACATAGGTTCATCAGGAACTGAGACTGGAATTACTGACGACTCGTCTCAATTTAGAATCGCTTCCTTATTTTAGGACACAATAAGTCCATTTATCTGCACTTTGCAGACCTTTTACATCCACAAAACAGCTATATTACACACACAATGAAAGGTAATACCCTTACAAAAAGCATAATAGGGGCAATTAAATTTATTTCTATCTTTTTATCAATTTATTTCAACTAGTTGGCAGGTTAGATCGACTGATATATTGTTTCCCCGATATTTAAAGGATTAGTTCACTTTTAAATAAACTTTTGCTGAAAATTCTCTCACCCCATGTCATCCAAGATGTCCATGTCTTTCTGTCTGCAGTCGAAAAGAAATTAAGGTTTTGGATGAAAACAGTCCAGGGTTTTTCTCCATATAATGGACTTTAATGGGCCCCAAACGGTTCAAGGTCCAAATGACAGTTTCAGTACAGCTTCAAAGAGCTTTAAACGATACCAAACGATGAATACGGGTCTTATCTAGCGAAACAATCAGTTTCTGTGAGAAACCGAGCAGTATTATTGCTATTACTTTACCTCTTTTCAAACGAACGTGATCATCTCTGAGCTCAGCCATAACGTCCGCTAAGTGAGGTCAAAATACGAGTGTGGTCATAGATATATCGATCATAGATTCCTTATTCTATTGATCCGTACAAGAACTAATGAGGTATCTACGTATACATCTATGACCACGGTCGTATTTGACCTCATTTAGCGGAAGTTATGGCGGAGCTCAGATGATCCCGTTCGTCTGATAAGAGGCAAAATAATAGCATAAACACTGATCGTTTCGCTAGATAAGACCCTTATTCATCGTCTGGTATCGTTTAAAGCCCTTTGAAGCTGTACTGAAACTGTCATTTGGACCTTGAACCGTTTGGGGCCCATTGAAGTCCATAATATGGAGAAAAACCCTGGACTGTTTTCATCCAAAACCTTCATTTCTTTTCGACTGCAGAAAGAAATAACAATAAATATAATAATTTGTTACATTTATATAGCACTCTAGGCACTCAAAGTGCTTTACATATAGAAGGGGGAATCTCCTCAACCACCACCAATGTGCAGCATCCACCTGGATGATGCGATGGCAGCCATATTGCGCCAGAACGCCCACCACACACCAGCTGATTGGTGGAGAGGAGAGAGTGATGAAGCCAATCTGTATATGGGGATGATTAGGAGGCCATTATGGAGAGGGGCCAATGGGCAAATTTGGCCAGGATGCCGGGGTTACACCTCTACTCTTTATCGAAGGACATCCTGGGATTTTTAATGACCACAGAGAGTCAGGACCTCGGTTTAATGTCTCATCCGAAGGACGGTGCTCGTTACAGTATAGTGTCCCCATCACTATACAGGGGTGTTAGGACCCACACAGACCACAGGGTGAGCACCCCCTGCTGGCCTCACTAACACCTCTACCAGCAGCTACCTGGTTTTCCCAGTTGGTCTCCCATCCAGGTACTAACCAGGCTCAGCCCTGCTTAGCTAAAGTGGGAAACCAGTCTTGGGCTGCAAGGTGATATGGCTTGCTGGTTGCTAGAAAGACATGGACATCTTGGATGACATGGGGGTGAGTAAATTATCAGCAAGTTTATTTAAAAATTAACTAATCCTTTAAGTATTTTCCCATAATCGGTATCACCGATAAATGGTGCTATCTTGTGACCGTTTTGAGAACTGCGCACAAGACCGCCATTAAAGCACTGCGTCAGAGGGGAGAGGAGTCAACAACAGTGTCCAAAAGGTAAAATAATTTGCCTCTCTTAATTAATTAACTTTATTTAACATAACAGCCATTAATGCACAAGTGAGATATTGAGAGATATATACATTTTTCTATTATTTTTATCATGTTTCCTGAGGTGTACTTATATTGTTAGTATGATTTTTACATCATAAAATGTCAATTTAGAAATAAAAGGCATTTTTTCTATACTGATGTTTGCCCTGTGGCTGAATGCCCTGTTTCAAAGGGCGTGTCTGCTGCGAGACTTCAGTAAAAACGCCCACTGTTGTGATTGGCTGACATCTTTGCATTTGAAATGAGTATCAGATCTTGTAGCGGAGGGGGCGTGGTTGAACGAGGTCTACGAGCAGGCACGAGCCTGCTGCCAGAGAGACGGATGGACCCGAGTTCACTTCTCATCAGTCCTCTCAGCACGTCTCAGTTCAGTGAACTGTTGTAGTTACTAGCATATACTTCAGGTTATTTGTTTATTTCTAGTCGGAGGGGCTGTCACTCATGTCAGAATGTTAGTAAATTATGGATCAGCGCTGACTCGAGACGCGAACCGTTTAGAACAATTCAGTCACAGCTTCACATATAACCGTTCGGTACACACGCGCACCGAACCGAGAGCCCTGTACCGAAATGGTTCGGTACGAATACGTGTACCGTTACACCCCTAGTGGATACATATATACCACATGATTTTTGCCACCAACTGAGAGGATTTTTGTCAGCATGTAGCGTATCTTCTCTTTCATTTATATCCATCTCATGCTCCAAAGCCCTGATTGCCGCCTTCTGCACTGCTCCGTGTCTGACTGTATACGGCGTCTAACAGGTTGCCCATTTTTTTACGGCTTTTTTTTTAATTAACAACACAACCCAGCCGCACCGCGCTGTCCTGGATAAACAAACCGCGTCAGTTACGTCATCATCATGTCTCGTGCGCCTCTACCAAAAATTTGAATGCACGGTTTTTGCATTCGAATGTGCATTTTTTTTATTTTTATTCGACAAATATTCTAAATTCTATTTTTTATTTGACAGCCCTACCGTTCACTCACTGGACTGATGCTCAGATGCTCCAGCATGGCCACCACAAGCAGCTTTTAACACGATTAACAGGTTTAAGACTCCTTAAAAATTATGTTAACATCTATCATATAACCTTTATTTCGCTAATACACATATTAATAATTACAGCTCTGTGAAAATGAATTCTCTCCATGAGAGACGTTCTGTGTAAACCAGGGTTCCGGCGGGGTCTTAAAATGTCTAAAATTAATTTTTTTAAATTTAAGGCCTTAAAATGTCTTAAAAACGGCCAGATTTTCACCCGAGGTCTTAAATTTAATTTAGTTAGGTCTTAAAAAAGTGTTATCCTCGTTCATTTCCAGAAATGCTGGCTGCAGAAAGTTATTAACGTTACACTGTAGCAAAAAAGTATCGAATCGCGAAAGCGGCGCTCTAGAGTCTTTGCTGCACCGCCCTCAGAGCATTCGTTCGGTGTGTTGTAGTTCTTTCTGGAGGTGTTGGTACACGTACTCGGTGATAAAACTACTAATCCCGTGATAAATGCAATTACCTGCCCGCAAAATACGTCTACATTTAATAACGTTGTATTTTTCTGGACAGAATGAGGCAGACATGCATTGTTTTATATTATTCTAAACAGTGATAAAGTCTGCACTCAATCAGCACTGCATACCTTATTATTATGACAATAGTGAAGGCTTAAAGAACTCAAATACACCATAGCTTGATGCAGTCGTGTTTATTGTCTTCATTTCATCAGTCAAAGCGTTTCTATCTTCAGTTTATCCTACATCGCTAGCTTCACATTAGGGCTAAGGATTACTTCTCTGAGGGAAATGTGGAGTTTCTGCTGGAGGGCGCCCTCTGGCTTCCAGTATGAATGAAACGTTTGGGTAACAAATATGAAAAATAATACTTCTCTCTAAATAAATTTATATGACAACCCATATGTTTTTCTCCAATGTACAGTTTTTCCCCCACAGTGGATGCATAAGAGGCTCATATTTCATATTAAATACATAGACTTTAAGAAATTTATATCACAGATAAAAAGCACAGAATTTCTTTATTTTTTAATTTTATTTTTTACAATAAATCTTTAGACCTGCATATTAACAGGTAACCCAGCAGGGGGTTTTTTGTAAAATATAAATGTTATTTTATTAGTATTATTATTATATTGTTATATTTATTCTTAAATACTCTATTTTAAAAATTTTTATAATTAAAATGTTATTGTAATAGTAATATTTCTAATTTTGTTAAATATTTGTATTTATTGAATATAATCATTATTATTAGTCTCGTTAATATATAAACATTAATATATAAAATGTTTTATGCATACACTTTTCATTTGTAAAAAACAAAAAAAACAAAATGCATTTTAACCAGAATAATCGCAATTAGATATCTTCCCCAAATCCTGCATCCCTAGTTTATCCTATCTCCCTAGAGCATCCCCTGTTCAATCTCTATTAGGATATTAATATGCTGTTTTGTAATCTATTCTATTTGAGGGCAAGTTTGTTTTAGCCTATTTTCATTTTGGGCCTAAGGTTTTGGGCATTTGGCTCGTTGTTGGCTGTGGAGGGTTACTAATGTCATTGCTTTTTTTATTATTTCTTTGATTTAAATAATTTTGGTAATGCGTCGTATAGGTCTTAAATTTCAATCTTTATGGTCTTAAAATGTCTTAAAAAGGTCTTAAATTTGACTTTCTGAAACCTGCAAGAACCCTGGTAAACGCACAGATAAAAACAGCACCCCGTCAGCAGGTATTTCATAATCTAGAGACCGACAAAAACATAATTAATCATTCTGATTACATGCCAGATGAGATGGACTCAGTAACTGCACTGATGTATTCAGTTCTGTTTATTTTTCTGACAATGTTTGTGTATTCCAGTGTGTTCCCTTCTCTTCTGCCTATCAAACAACAAAAATGATTTATATTATATGTAAACTTATATTTATGGGGAGCTGATAGAGTCCCCTATCTATGTTCTCCATTTGAAAACTTGCCCGTTGTTAATATGCTGTTGTTATTAAAAGATGCAACAGCAGTAATGTGTTTTTTTTTTTATTATTATTCAGGCGGTTTAGAATGTTTTATGCTTTTCTAATTTGTTAGAATTATTTGTACATGCTATATTCATTAACTTTTGTTTAAATTATCAAAGATTTTATTTGAACAAGACACTTTAGTGACTGTACACTTTTTTTTTTTGCACTCTTTCAGACTATTTATTGATATTTATTGTGTGTTTTGTATGCATGGAGGGAGTGAAATAGCAAAAATTACAGTTTAGAGTGTAATAAAAGTTTGTTCCGTTCACTGCTGTTGTTATAATTTTCAAAAACAGAAATAAAACTAAGTAAATATCAGTTCTATATATTGTTTTTTCAAGCAGATAAACATGCAAATAATTGGTATCGTACTGAAAAATCTATATCGGTCAATCTGGCAAGAAAAAAAAAAAAAGAGAATGGGAAAGTGTGTCCAAACTTTTGACTGGTAGTGTATATATAGAAATGTGTGTCTGTGTGTGTGTGTGTGTGTGTGTACACAAGAGAAGTATGCAAGTTCTTTATGAAGGTATTTTTGGTGCAAAACAACTGAACACGCGTGAGAGTGGAATGTGTAGCTGTAGATCATATCCACACATGTGTACCAAATAAATTTGAAGTCACAGAGAAAAATATTTTAGGAGTTGTAAACTTGTAGATTTTTTTCTCACTTATAAACACAACGCAACAGTTACACCTTCACACATTCTTCACTGCAGGCGCACAAATCCTGTTCTACGAATCACACATGAAGAAACTCATACGCTCACATTTTTGCTACAGTTGCTGCAGTAAATATGGTGCAAAACGCATTCACACACCCGTATCAAAAATGTGAAGTCACAGACAAATTTTGCACATCCGCAAATTAATATGTGAAACCATGCAATGAGAGTTGCACACTTGTTGAATATTTGGTCACAAATGTATTTCTTTTCTTGGACGTTTTTCTAACACAATCACAAGTCCAATCACTACAACTGTTGAATCTGCTGCTACGAGTCTCAAACGCAGTTTTTTCGCCTTCAAGTGACAAGTTCCACGCGCTCTCACTTTTGCACCATATACTACGCGAAATGTGGAGCAAAAGAGATTTGCGCATCTGTGAGGCAGCGGTTCAGAGAGCAGAGAGTTTCGGCCAATCAGAAGAGCTCTTTTAAACCGGTGGCGCTCTTTTAAAAATTCCACTCTCACGCGTGTTCAGTTGTTTTGCACCAAAAATACCTTCATAGTTCTTCCCCAGCATTTGACGTGTACACTTACAGCTCGGCAGAAGCTCCAGAGGTCGCGCCTTGTGTGCCGCGGCCGACCTGCTCCTTCTTCTTGCCCTTCTTCTTGCCGCGGTAGTACGAGCGCTCTCGCATCGGCAACCAGCGCTCGGGATCAGGCCTCGAAGTGGGGTCGTAGTTCTTGGGCAGTTTTCCTGCACAGAAAATGCATTATGAACTGAACAACTTCTAGTGCTAATAAAATGAGATCAGCAGCAGACATACCTTTCTTCTTTTTCTTCTTCTTTTTAACATCCTCTGGACTGAAATAAAGCAATCAACATGTTAAATGGTGCTGAAAATGACAAAGTGTTTTCATGAAGACACAAACATGCATCTATATCTTCTTATAGACTGTTAGAGATGTGAAGTAGTTTTAAAATGAATGGTTACCCCTGTTCTTTAGGCTGGCTTTCACCCACAACTTTAGCAGCTTTCTTCCTGATATACGTGGCTCCGTGCGAGTTCTCCAGTTCATCAACATCCACATTAAAGGACATGCTTTCCGGAGAAGGAAGGTGCTTACTCAGACTAAAATAAAACCAAGCGCTCAGGAAAACACAAGAAAGCAGTGCAAGAACATACAACATTTATGTCATTTAGCAGATCCCAGATCCTAACCCAGAGTTAAGTAGCTTGAATTCAGCTCACTGAATGAAACGAGTGACCTTCCTGCTGAGATGTGAGATATTTGAGGATACGCTTTGGCCTTGTCCTGATCCACAAGTGAGTATGCAGAGATGAGCTGGGCGAGCGTACGGACATCATTTGTGTTCTGTTTCCACAGCTGCTCCAGATCACTGGTAGCCTCTTTCTTACGGCCATATTTCAGCTTGTAGTTCGCTGCCTCCCGCACCAGAGAGAGGTGGATAGAAGACCCCGGCTGGGAGAAAAAAACAAACATAATTATGCAGTTCTGAGCAAATAAAGGCTTATTGAACCGTCATCACTCACATTCTTGCATTTACCTGCTCTTTCTGGTAATACTGGATCGCTTGATAGAATATGTCAATTGCGCTGTCAATGTCTTCTTCATGCGAGTACATCGTTACCAGAGCAGAAATCTGTTTAAAAAAAATTAAATTACAAAATAGCAAAAGATAGGGATAACATTAAAAACCTACTTGTTAGTAGAATAGTAGAGTCTTGATTATTTAATGCTATGTTTAGATAAATCTGTTATGAAAATGACAGTCACTAAGATTATATTTCAACAACGAATAGGAGAAAATACTTTTTTCATTTAGGACATAATTTTATAATTAGATTTAGGAGTTAATGCAAAAACTGCCTTATGTGAAGTTTACATGTTTGCACACAATGTGTTATTTGAGTGTTGATTATAACTAAACATAAATATCAGCTGAATGGCTAATAGTTTGGGCTCTGTTGTTAACCTTTAATATTATATTAATAATGTGCAAGTAAGGGCTCCCTATATAGTTTACAGCATTATCTTTAAGAAACGTTTAGTTATAATTTAATTAATTTAACGACAGACAATTTTTTCAGTAAACCACTGTTTCATAAAAAAATAAATAAAAAGACATTTTTTTACACTGCTGTACCGAACCCGTACCGAACCGTGACTTCAAAACCGAGGTACGTACCGAACCGTCAGTTTTGTGTATCGTTACACCCCTAATATACACACACACACACACACACACACACACTATATTGCCAAAAGTATTGGGATACCCCTGCAAATTAACTCAGATGTTTCAATCACTTCCATGGCCACCGGTGTATAAAAAAGCACTAGGCATGCAGACGCTTCTACAAACATTTGTGAAACAATGGGGTCGCTCTCAGGAGCTCAGTGAATTCAAGTGTGGTACCGTGATAGGTTGCCACCTGTGCAATAATTCGTAAAATGTCCTCACTAAATATTCCACGCTCAACTGTTAGTGGTATTATTACAAATATTACAAAGTGGAAGCAATTTGGAAACCCAGCAAATCAGCCACAAAGTGGTAGGCCACGTAAAATCACAGAGCGGGGTCACCGCATGCTGAGGGTCACAGTGCAAAGAAGTCACTAACTTTCTGCAGAGTCAATCGCTATAGACCTCGAAACTTAGTGTGGCCTTCAGATTAGCTCAAGAACAGTGCGTAGAGAACTTCATGGGATGGGTTTCCATGGCCGAGCAGCTCATCCAAGCCTTACATCACCAAGTGCAATGCAAAGCGTGGATGCAGTGGGGTAAAGCACGCCACCACTGCACTCTAGAGCAGTGGAGACGTGTTCTCTGGAGTGCCCAATCATGCTTCTCTGTCAGGAAATCCGATGGACAAGTCTAGGTTTGCCGTTGCCTGGAGAGCGGTACTTGCCTGACTGCATTGTGCCAAGTGTAAAGTTTGGTGGAGGGTGGATTATGGTGTGGGGTTGTTTTTCAGGGCTGTGGCTTGGCCCCTTAGTTCCAGTGAAAGGAACTCTTAATGCTTCAGCATACCAAGACATTTTGGACAATTTCATGCTCCCAACTTTGTGGGAACAGTTTGGGGATGGCCCCTTCCTGTTCCAACATGACAGCGCACCAGTGCACAAAGCAAGGTCCATAAAGACATGGACGAGCGAGTTTGGTGTGGAGGAACTTGACTTGCCTGCACAGAGTCCTGACCTCAACCCGATAGAACACCTTTGGGATGAATAAGAGCAGAGACTGCGAGCCAGGCCTTCTCGTCCAACATCTGTGCCTGACCTCACAAATGCGCTTCTAGAAGAATGGTCAAAAATTCCCATAAACACACTCCTAAACCTTGTGGAAAGCCTTCCCAGAAGAGTTGAAGCGGTTATAGCTGCAAAGGGTGGGCCAACTCCATATTAAACCCTACAGATTAAGAATGGGATGTCATTAAAGTTCATGTGCATGTAAAGGCAGGCGTCCCAAAACTTTTGGCAATATAGTGCATGTACGTGTACCTGCTTAAAGTTTGAGGGATATTTTTTGTTGTTCTTTTTTGCTTGATTAAAATTAGAAACAGACGGCAGCAGGAATATTAGGCTGCTGTCACTTTAAGAGCTAATGCACTGATCCAATATACGGTTACACATGCATTTTATTTCTCAAATGTTTATCTTCACTTAAGACATGAAATAACTATGTTTACAAGCTCGCTTCTAGGCACTCGTTTCAGACAGAACTAATTGAGCTTGGATATTTAAATTGGTATGGCTTAAATTCATGATGATGCAGCACAGGCCCACAGGCCCGAGTGTTATTCACGTTTATGTTCTCACAACATTCATAAAAATATTACTGACCAACTGGCGATTGACACGGTTTCATATACTTGCCAACGTCGATTTACACTTGCATTTACCGCTTGGAGTGTGTAAATTTAAAGCCCTGGTTTCGATATACATTTATATTTGTTGTAAACAAACAGTTTATGGACCCCACTGACTTCCATAGTGTGGGGAAAAAAATACTATAGAAGTCAACGGGGGCCCATCAACTGTTTGGTTACCAAAATTCTTCAAAATATATTATTTTATGTTCAGCAGAAAAATGTATACAGATTTGGATCAACTTGAGGGTGAGTAAATGACATTTTTTATTTTTGGTTGAACTCTCTCTTTAAAAGACATTAATAAAACTATTTAAAACAAAATGTCTTAATAGGAACAGAATGTTGAAAATTAATGCACTACAACAATTTTGAAATGGGGGAAAAATAGAATATATATATTAATTATATATATATATATTAATTATATATATAAAAATGAATGAATCAACTGACAGCCCTCATAAATCCCTTTAAAAAAAAATCAAAAGCAAATTAAATCTCACCATTCCTGGTTTGTATTTAAATTCTTCTATGGACATCAGAATATCACAGGCTTTAGTCACATGACCTGTTGAGGGGTGGACACATAAATTACACTTCAAAGATCCTTTTAGGTTCAGTCTTCTCTCTGCAAGTGTGTGTGTTTGGTCTGTATGAACATACCTTGTGTCAGGTAGAGTTGTGCCATTGTAAGTTTGATTTCAGAAGCGCTCTCAGGGTGCTTATCTGAAAACCGCTGCAGGAGAGACAGAAATGGTTACAGAACGCCACTGAGAGCGGAAATGAAAAGTCAGGAGGTTAAAGTACCTGTAGGAGCTCTATGGCTTTGTTGTGCTGTTTTTCTCGGCAGAGCTGGGCCACCTGGATCAGAACAGGTCTGGGGTGACTGGGATTCTGGGCCTGCAGGCTGGCCGACAGCTTATTGCACTGATCGGCCTGTGGGGCAACAACCGAGAGGTCAAAACAGGTCACATCCATCAGGAAGAACGTATACTGTACAGTACAAACTGGGTGGTCACCTGATTAGTGTACATGGCCAACAGGGCTTTGTTGATCTCAATGGCCTGCAACTGTTTTTTGGCCAGTTTGTGCTCAACCCCCTCAGCATTGGTCAGTTTCACCTTTTTCTTGGAGTCAAACACGTTTTGGTCCTAGAGGTTCAAAGAGCACAGATAAAAACACTGGTTACAAACAAGACTAACACAATCAGCTCTTCAGGCGTGTGAAAAAAGAACACAAGAGGAAGATCTTTGTTTTATTTTTGGTTTAACCTTGTTAATGGTGATGATGTTATTAGCCGTCACAGCCAGCAGACCCACATCAGACGGCCTGAAAGCAAAGAGAAAAGCCAAAACTCTCATTTGTGGCAACCTTAAAATGCATTTCGTTCAATCAAAACTTCTATTGCAACTTTCAAACAAATTCAATTCAAAGTTTTTTTTACTAGCATGTCACAAAATGAGCAATGAAAATAATGATACAGCAATATGAAATGAAAATAAATTATGTAAACAAACAAAAACTGGAGTTAAAAGCCAGACTAAATGGGAGTCTTTTAAATTATGTTTAGGGACCCACCGGTGTGAAAATTTTGGCCGATGCAATAACCGATGATTCTTTATATTTGAAGCTGATAACCGATATATTGCCCAATAAATCTAAATCCAAATACACAAGTTACATACTAGTCAGAATGTGTAACTCCTGTTGTGGATGAGCCGTAACAACCCGCTGAAACGCGGCAACTAAACACAAAAATGTCACAATGTTTTATTACAATATTGTTCTCCTTATATGTTATGCACAGTCAAAACAAGAATTATTCAGACAGTAGATATAATGTTTCCCTAGTGGGTGCAGGACAATTAATTTATATAAGTGAGGATAGTGACATTATACCCAAAAACTCTTCATACAGTGACTGCAAGTAAAATTGATACAAATTTGGGAGCAAAATGATTGACACTTTGAGCTGAGCATATTTTTTCTTTAATTGCTAATGTGATCTTTGACACCACAGACTGAACAAAATGAAGCATTGCTTGGTCATTGGTTGACCTAAACTGGTATTATTGAATTGTGTACTTACATTTAACAGCTGATTGGTTGATTGTAATCAATTGGAAACGTACCTTTCTATCAAATTATCAATATTTTAATTTGTTCTGAGTTCTTGTCATATTTTATTACCATTCTCTAAACCAGGGGTGGGGAACATTTATCCTGGAGGGCCACTCTTTTGCAGAGTTTAGCTCCAACCCTGAAAAAAAACCTCACCTGCCCGTAACTTTAGTAATCCTGAAGACCTTGATAGGCTTCAGGTGTGTTTGATTAGGGTTAGAGCTAAACTCTGCAAAAGAATGGCCCTCCAAGATCGACGTTCCCCACCCCTGCTCTAAACTATAGCGAATAAACTGTGATAATGTGAGAATGTTAAAGGTGTCTGAATACATTTTGGTTTATATTATATATGACAGTCCCAAGTAATTAATGTTTGACCAGCATGCGCTGAAGCTAAAGATGACAACCAAACGCATCATATGACAGGGGTGGCGAACATTGGTC
The DNA here is from genome assembly GCA_023566225.1 of Romanogobio albipinnatus. Taxonomy (NCBI): domain Eukaryota; kingdom Metazoa; phylum Chordata; class Actinopteri; order Cypriniformes; family Gobionidae; genus Romanogobio; species Romanogobio albipinnatus. The sequence continues at coordinate 44,434,277 of CM042246.1, read as the reverse complement.
CTGGAGAGCCACAGTCCTGCAAAGGCCCTGTCCCAAATGGCACACTTCATGTGCACTTTCAGTCTTGTGGACTTACAATGGCCGCTGTGTGCGCGTGTCCGTTAAGTCCATGAGACCGTAGGGTGTCCCATTTGTCATTTTAGGTCTCAGAAGGGTGCCCACAAGCGCCCCTTTGAGGTCGATATGCGCCCTCGATGCGCACCTCTTGCCGAGCACACACTGGTGCGAGCTACGCAACGGACTTCTTCCCAGCAGTCAAAGCAGCACTACGTCGTGAAAGTGCAGCCTCAGAGGAAGACCGTGAGGGTTTAGGGTGGCATTTAGGACAGGGCCATATTTTTGCTTCAACCCTAATCAAACACACCTGAACAAGCTAATCATGGTCTGAAGGGTTACTAGAAAGCTAAAGGCAGATGAGTTTTATCAGGGTTGGAGCTGAACTCTGCAGGACTGAGGCTCTCCAGGACCGGAGTTAAATCAGATATACACAAAATAAACATATTACAATTTCACAAAACAAATGCACTAGCAAACTTATAGACATGAAGGTGCAGTCTTTTACAGTAGTGTTATCATTATAATTTTATGTAGCCTATATGTGATTCCAATCATATTTCAAGCAATACAAACCCATCATGGTGAAAAGTGTCTCAGCTGAAGGAAATTATATATCACCCAATTTTTCTTATCGGGTCAATAAAGATAACTAAAAAGATCATATCGGCTGATACCGATGTAGTGGTCGATATATCATGCTTCCCTAATTATGTTTCAAATTATCAATATTTTCTGCACCTTTCATTTCTTTTTGGAATATTTCTATGCATATCTTATCCCCTGAACATGCATTTATTTGCCCTTTTATTAATTAAGACATGTGTTGGGTTATGAGTATATTAAATGTGCAGTTTGTATCACGCACTTGAGTTTAATGACTTGATTGTAGAGTTGAAGGGCGTCTTCGGTTCTTCCCTGTAGCTGCATCACATAAGCCATCTGAGAGTGAATGATGGCCAGTTCAGCATCAACATCCTCTTCCGTCACATCCTAAGTAACACAATATTCACAATGAATAAGTTAAATGACAAACTTAGGGTTAGAGAGTCCTTAAATATTTGTGCATGTGATGCTTACGCTAGCAAAATCCACTAATGAACGTGCACAAGTGCTGCAAACACTTCAGAATACAAATATGAAAGAATTACTCACAGAGTCCTCAGCCAAAGACTTCCTGCACAACTCTGGGAATACAAAAAAGAAACGCATAAAACAAACAAACTGACTGACTCATTCAAGTTATTCTCAGCCAGCTCACATTATTCATTACAGTCGCAGAGACTCAAAGTGAAACTGTGTAGGTGGCTCACAGAGCTAATTTTGTAAAAGCTGGCACAGCATTAGTGGCCCAAGACTAGACTTACTGAACCACAGTATTACATACTAAACAATAAAAAAGGATTTTACCACCTACAGATTTAATGAGCCAAACCAAAGCTGTAATGCACAGCTGGAGGCTCTTCTGACAGTAAATAATCTGCCTGGTTAGATTGCACAACATGATTTCCCAGCTGTCCAGCCCAGCTGATTAAAAACATATGATGCAGAGACCCCTACAACCTCCGGAAGTTGCAGATATCTGGGGTGCGTCTCAATCAGCTCCCTAGCTCAGTAGTCAGGGAGCATCATATATGATCAGGACATAAGTCAATGGGCTGACTCCCTGATCAGTGCCCTGACTACTGAGCTGATTGAGATGCACACCCCTGGTCTCCAACAAGATGATGTTTTTCATTGAATATTTATGCACAATTATTTAAATTAAAAAACAGTATAAAGAAAAAAAAAAGAAAAACAGCAATATTGTGAATTTATTGCAATTTAAAATAACTTTTCTTTAGTGATGCACCGATGTATCAGCCAATCATCGGTATGACCGATAAAAGCATTTTTTGTCACTATCGACCACTGGCATATTTTTGTAAAATTATTGTCAGGCTGCATTAATTAGGTCAGCCAGAACAGGGAACACTTCCCATAACACCTGATGTACTCGTTACATCATAAGAAGAATGGCATCTACGCTAATTTTATGATCTCTGTTTATCCCGAGGTTTACTGTAGTCAGCCGGATCCGAGCCGGATCCAGATCAGATGGTGGACCTGTGCCTAGACATGACCAACGCATCCCTGAAGTGTCAGCAGAGACCATGTCAACTAGACTCTCCCCTGTGAAGGCCTCATCATCACGACATCCAGTGGCACTGATCCTCAACAAACCAGTCTCCTGCGTGATGACTCCGATCTTCAACCAGATGGAACTGGACAAATACACTGAATGTTCTGATCTAATCTGACTTCTGACCTGTAATGTTTGCCTGAATCATAATCATGCACTGGCCAGAGGAGAACTGGCACCCCGACTGAGCCTGGTCTCTCCCAAGGTTTTTTCCTCCATTCAGTCACCTGATGGAGTTTTGGTTCCTTGCCACCGTTGCCTCTGGCTTGCTTAGTTGGGGACAATTATTCTTATTAATATTTTTGATCTGCCTGCTTTGACAACATTGTATGAGAACTGAATCACTGTTTTCTCCAGAGCTGCTGAATTGATAAATTAACTAAGGGTACGTTTACACGATAATGATGTACTGGAAAAAGAAAAGTTTTTTCCTCTGTACAGATGACAACGAGCACAAGTCTTTTCTTCGACTTTAATGCAAGTTACAGCATGAAAAAACATGCATGAACATCAGAAGGTATGTTGAAAGATACACTACAACTTTCCAAATTTTTTCATGTAATCTTTGTTTCAACCACAGAAAGACGTCAATCAACAGCTTATGTCGCTTAACTTTGCATTTACCTCAGGAAAGTTATCCAATGTTCACAGTTTGTTAGCTACAAAAAACACCTAGAGGAGCTTATTTACTGTTAATTATACATGTATGTTTGAAATAAATTTGTCCTGAAGTGTTTATGAACAATACCTTATGTGCAACTGAGTTGTATACAAACATTTCAGTTTTTATTGGAGTGTAATTATTATATCTGAAAATAAATATCAGGGCTCTGTTGTTAATTTTAACCTCCAATACTATAGTAATGCACCAAATGAGAGGTTTCCTTGTATGTTTACAGCATATAGGGGAGGTCTTATTTCCTTTAGAAAAAAAAAAAAAAAATCCAACTATAGGTATCGGTAGATATCATTCGGAATAATCGGCTATCGGTATCGACGGAAATATTGAGTATCGGTGCATCTCTAGTTTTCTATGTGAATATATTTTAAAATGTAATTTATTCCTGTGATCTAAGCTGAATTTTCAGCATCATTACTCCAGTCTTCAGTGTCACATGATCCTTCAGAAATTATTCTAATATGATGATTTGATGCTCAAGAAACATTTATGATTATCGATGTTGAAAGCATGTGCTGCTTCACATTTTTGTGGAAACCGTGATACAGATTTTTTCTGGATTTTTTCCTGGATAGAAAGTTCAAAAGAACAGCATTTATTTGAAAAACTCTTTTTTAACATTATAAATTACTGTCACTTCTGATCAATTTAATGCATCCTTACTGAATAAAATTATTGATTTCTTTGCAAAAAAAATCTGTCAGATGCATGTTATCCATGCTGACTTTTAGTTTTCTCCAATGATACGAACTTAGAGGTTGCAATCTCTCCCTTTAAAGAAAACCCTAAAATAAAGACATGACCTCTGACCTTCAGCCTTCTGCAGTTTCTGCATGGCCTGGCTGAGCTGCCCTTGACCAATCAGACAGCAGGCAGCATTGTAGCACAGCTCGTATGAGCTCTCCGGTAAACCCAGATCATCCTGAATACAAACAAAACACGTCAAACATGCATCACATGACCATTTAAAGCAAAACAATATTTCCATAGTTGAGCATGTGCGTTTCTCACCGGCAGTGTGTTCTCCCAGGTGCTCTGTGCCGCTACCACAGCTGACAGATTTGTCTTTCTCTCCTCTTCATACTCGTCCTGAGAGTTTCTAATCAGGTCTTTATAGACGGCCTCACACTCGTCGTACCGCTCCAGTCTATACAGCTACACACACACAACTGTATCAACTCATGCATTTTGACTGAAACAGCAAATCCTCTAAAATCATGCAACACACATCTGACAGCAAACACTGAAATCACACGATTCTCACCACTTGGCCGTAGAGCTCTTTGAGTTTGTCTGTCTGCTCTGGGATTCCCTGGATAGTTTTCAACGCGTTCTCCACCCTATTCAGACGGTATTCGCAGTAGGCCTTCTCAAACCCGATAATGTCACTACAGAGATAAATGAAGCAAGCTTTTATTACACTGAGAACATATCTAACATATACGAACCAGCTAATCAAGGTCTTTGGGGTTTATTTGAAAATTACAGGTCTAAAATTCAACTCTTCAGGAGAAGGAGGAGGAACAGCCACCCTGTTCTCTAAAAATCAATTGACCATTATATATGTAAGGGATAATCCACCACAGCTAGCTGTGCATTCAACTCGTTTAACCTCCTGGGTGCCACTGTCCTCGTACGATGACATATTTTAGTAAATTTCTGACACCATACATGTCACAGTTTTAAGTCTGAATGTCCTGTAAAGAGCACATTCAGGGCCTTTCAGAGATACCATTTGTTTTGAGGTTTCACCAGGACAACAACAACTCATTGGTCTTTAAAAATGACTGAATGATCAAATTTAGCAGCCTTATGGTAATAGGATAATATTTGGTATAATTTAAATCTGATTAATTACAAAACAGGGCATTGATTTCACACATGTCCATCATCTGAGAATCATCTTTAAACAAAGTTTGGTTAAAACAAATCCTGAAACCTGAAAATTGATTGGTGAATGGGAAAAAAAATCCCATTGTTTTTGCCTATACATGTCTTTTCATCTCATATTTTTTTAAACAACTGAGTCCCAGTGTCCACTAACAAGGACATAGCATAACATGAATAAACATAATTTTCAAATGTTTATTAAGCTCTAAACAATGTAAAGACATGAAAAAATACTAAATTCAAAATACTTTGTTTTCCTGGGTCTTAGGAGGGTAATGCACAGCTAGCCCTGGATTATCCCACAAATACCAGGGTCATTTGCCAGCATTGACAACTTAAAGCTGTTATTAATGTATGCAGCGCAATATTTGACCAGAAGGGTAAAAATGGTGGTTATTTTCATCAGTAACGACTCATCATTAGATCAAACATTCTGCACGCTTTGAATCGGACACAGAGATAAAGTAGTGCATAAGATTACATTTATTTGAATTAATTAATTAATTATAGTATTTATTTGAATTCATAATAGATTAAGCACTATCTATTATAGAATGCCGGTTAAACTGACTTGGAACTACCTGTGAATTAAAAGGCTTTATTGCACACCTTCCAGCCAATCGAAGAACTGAGTATTCAGACAGACAACGGAATATGAATGAATGCATGAATGCATGAATGAATGCATGAATGCATGAATGAATGAATGAATGCATGTATGTATATATGTGTGTGTGTGTGTGTGTGTGTGTGTGTGTGTGTGTGTGTGTGTGTGTGTGTGTGTGTGTGTGTGTGTGTATCAGTGTTAATTTCGTTAACGAAGACGATGACGAAAAATATTCGTTAACGGCCACTTTTTCTGTGACTAAAACGAGACGTTGACAAGCTAAACTAATATCTGATGATAAAAACTATGACGAAACATATGCCGTTTATTTGTTGACGAGACGAGACGAGACTAGAAAGTTATTTGAGGAATATCGGACATTAAAAATACATGATCTCTTCCTATGCCGTCAAAAATGCGTGTCCGTCAAAGAAGGCGTCTCCAACAGTATCCAGCCAGCTGTAGGCACGCAGCAGCAGCTGACGTCACATGTACTGGTAGTCTAGGCTACCAAATTTGAACTAGAGTAGCAAGCTCGCTGCAACTATGGCGTCAGCGGCACCTGCATTTTTAGGAAGGAAAAGAAAAGATGATATCTGGAAGCATTTCACTTATATGTTATCTGAAGGGAAAACAGTGTGTAATGTCACAGAATCTCACGACGACGGAGAGAAGCCCTGTGGCTATAAACTGTGCGGAAAAAACACGACGAATCTTAAAAGACATCTGAAGTCACATCACCCCAGTGTTTATGCGGCCACCATCACGATAAGTAAGCTGACTAAAGTATTTTTCCCAAAGGGAAAAACAAAGTTTGTTTTGATTCTTAAACTATAATACCATTTTCTCTATCCTTCATATATGATCCTACCTTAGAAATTAGCGGACGACACAGCATACAGGCTATCAGTGGCGGCTACTGGTCTGTCAGAGAGGGGAAGCTCATTGATGAACTCATGAATGAATGAAGGAATGAATGAATGAACGATCAAAAAAATATATATTAAACTCTGTAAAACTGAAACAAGGAATGTGGTGTATAATTGTGTGAAATGTATGATGAAAATCAAGCAATTTCGCCAAGCAAATATCAAAGAAATAGGTTGCAGCAGTTTTTATTTCGACTGAACTTGAGAAATCCGCGGTGGGACTGAGCGCGAATAGCTTCAGTGATTCCTTATAGTACAGAATCGCTGTCAGTCAAAGGGAGATGCAGTCTTTCGACAGACCCTCCAATCATCACGCAGACGCTCGGAGTCCGGGCCAGCCCACTCCCCATTCACCCCAGAGACGCTGAGCGTCCGTGGGCGGGACATAATCGCAGCGTTTATCCAATGACCGTCTAGTTTCGAAGCGCTGAAAAAAAACGTTCAAAGCAGCCCCATTGAAGTCAATGGACGCTGGGCTTCAATAGGGAAATGCACTGTGACGCTGCGGGAATGTATGAGAAGGAAATCGAGTCAGCCGACCTGCTATATGTAACTGATTCTGAACGAACTCGTCTTTGAGATGAACGTTTTCTAACGCATTTTTAGTCAATAAAATGTTAATACAATAGTACATATTTGACCATTCATTTTGTGACATTATAAGGGAAGCCGAGCTTCCCTTGCAGTCTTAAAAAAATCGCCACTGCAAGTATCCAACTAAGGAAAAGGGATATGTAGCATTGCACAAGTGCTACTACTCAGAGTGTGATGTCAATACAGCCTAGATTACCTAGATTAAAAACTGAATTGGTCTAAATAGAGACATTATAATGAACATTTTTGTCTAAAGACTATATATTAAATTGAAAATAAAATTAATGCTGGTAACGGCAGTTTGACTAAAATTAATGACTAAAACTTAACAAAAATACAATGACTTTTCGTCGACTAAAACTAGACTAAAACTATGAAAGAAAAAATGACTAAAATGTGACTAAGACTTATAAGCATTTTCGTCTGAAGACGAAGACTAAGACTAAATCAAAAATGGCTGCCAAAATTAACACTGGTGTGTATATATATATATATATATATATATATATATATATATATATATATATATATATATATATATAATTTGAACTTGAATTAAAAATAAACAGATTAATACTTCAGATGACAACTTTTTGATTCTGCAGTCTATTATTGTATTTTGCACAATTAAATAAATTAATAATTAAAGAAACATGAATAAAGAAAAAAATAAGTAAACACTGTAACCAACAGTACATTGTGCTCAATAATCTGGTACGTCTGTGAGAACTGGGAATCATATTTTCACAAATAAAGGACCAGTAACGCAAATTTTCCATACAGTACCCACTGAATATAAAATAAAATATATCAGGCACTTATCACGCAAACAGAAAAACTGGCACTATTAAAACAAATACTAAATCCACCATGGCGATATATTGTAGCATTGTGTATACTGACAGGGCTCGACATTAAGCCTGTTCACATGCTTGTTCTTCAGACAAGTAAATCGGTCATTCACTTTGCCAAGTAAAACATTTGCTTGTCCGAAAAATTTGTGTGTTATAAATAAAAAAAATTTCTGAAGCAATATTCTCGCTAGTGTCAGCTTTGACATATTTAAATCTGCGTATTTGTGATATTTTTACTTTTTATAAAAGGCATTTTCCCTAATCTTATTAAATATAGGCTATGCTTCAGCTTTAATTTTATATTCTTAAATTTGAATAAGACTCTATGGGGCTGTTACCAATCAAATTAAACAATTTACACTGAAAACTGCATTAAATAATGTTATGAGATTGTTTTAATTGATTTTTGATTATACAAATGAAAAAAATGTTAGAAAGAATGTTTAAACATGAAACTAAACTGCCAGTAGGTGGCGGCAAGTGACTGTCATTGAGTTGATTCGTTCAAATGGCTGATTCATTCAGGAATTCATTCTATCGTTTACGAATGTCATTGAATCTTTAAACCAATTCATTCAAAACGCTGAATCATTCAGTTATACACCATTGCTGCAAGAGGCGTTATGGTTCTGCGGTAGGGATGCTCATATTGACCGTTTAACCGTTAACCAATAGTATGAATTTTGACCGATTAATACTATCAGTTAAACGGTTTAAAAAGGCTTTGCTGCATGGTCACCACATTTTTATAAGAAACAATAGAGTCTATAAAACACGAAAGAACAACAAATATATCGGTGAGAACACTCGTTTTAACAGCCTACATACATCGGGACTGCATTTGACTGCATATCACAATTTTTCCAATATTGATTCTTCTTGCAATCGTAATGCAACGGACTGTGGCCTACATTAAACCTTTAAATAAAAGGTTTACACAGTCATATACAATAAACGAGCAAAAATTAAGGCAAAAAAACTGCCTACCTTACCAGAGCATGTCAGCAAATCAAAGCGGAGCTTCACTCATGAACTTGTAGCCATTAAAACACGTAATTAGTTTCAGTTTAAATATTATAATGTCATTTTTTAATTTCATTTACGTTGAAAAGTGAACAGGACACAAGATGCATAATGTCAGAAGACGGGGGTCTCAAATAACACTTCAATAGGCTTTCAACAAAACAAAACTTTTTTTTAAAGTGAATTTCGTTTTGTATAAATTGTATCTTAATTTTAATCCATGTTTAATCAACCAAATTGCCCAGATTTAATAAATAATAAGCAAATAGCCTATAACAGACAATGATATGGAGGCGGCGGCGCGTGATCAACGGCTTAAAAGAACAACTAGAAAAGAAAAAAAACTTTAGTCAGGGGCAGCCCTAACTATTTATTTCAGATAGACCTCAGTGTTTCCCCTACCATTGTTTTGGGGGGGCGGCCCGCCCTCCCAAAACGACCTCCCGCCCCCCCCTGAATGAAGGACAAAAAATATTTGTCATTACGGTCGACAATAAGACCGATGCCCGATGGTTGCCCGATGGTTCAGTGCCAGCGTGAAAGACACTCGGGCCAATGCTGCATCTTCACGGAAACTGATCATTTGAGCATTTTTAAGCCTTGCCAATTTAAATATTCAAGCGCTCATAGACGAGAAAGTGTCTCTCAGTTTGATACTCGCGAAGCGCAGCAACACAACACACACACACGCACGGCCACGCGTCTCACAGCGCGCGAATATTCACACAAAATTATATCAAAATGACTGTCTTGTTGAGTATCATCGTAAACATAGTCGGTTAGGTCTTTTAAAGGGGTCATAGAATGACATTTTTGTACAAGTTAATATGATTCTTTAGTGTCTAAATGAAAAGTTTGTAATATACTTTAATTAAAAATTCTCATTAGTATTGTAAGAAAACACTCATTTTACCTGGTCAAAACCAGCTCAGTTTTCAGCAAGTCATTTCAGTGCATGTGACTTTAAATGATAATGAGCTTTGCTCACCCCGCCCCCTCTGCTCTGTGGGGCGTTCGGTTCGACCCGACACAACACCACAACACACGTGGAGTGTTGCCTTGACAACATTTGAGGGTATATTTTCGAGAAATAATGGCAACGGGAGTCTCTGAGGAAACATCTGAGCAACCTTATCATTTTGAACCGGAGTCGGACTAGGAACAAGATGATGAACCCATCGAAGTTCGAACAGGACGTTTCTGAATGGTTGGTTAACGTCATGTCACTTTGATCTATCTTTGTACTGGCAGAGTAGTTGCTATGTGTTTACTGATGTGTTAGTTCATTGACAGATTGATGTTATGTTATAAGATTTTTTTTTTTACATAACTTCTTAATCAGTAACAGACACCGTTATAAACCATGTACAAAAGTAAGCTTAGTGTAGTGTTACCATGTTAACTTTTTCACCCGAGTACACAGTTTGTAATAACAAAATAACGCGTTGTTCATTATAAACGTGGGATTATGAATTATATTGAGAACATCATACACAGAAAGCATGCCGTAATGTAACTTACCCTGTAAACTTTAGCCTCATTCATCGTGAAGCGATTTGCAAAGATTAATATAAAGGTTAATAAAACGTTACACTCACATCTTCGATCTTCCTGAGGTGCAGCAGGAACACGATCCTTTTTTCAAGAGCAGCTTATTAGCAAAACCTGCTTTATACTGACGCTCGTTTATAAAGCAGTCTGCTGAGAAATGATTCGCGCAAACATTGACGTTGATCGGGGGGAATATTCCCTTCTAAAACAAAACTCAGCAGCCACTGGGTCTTCAGCAGTTCGGATTTAGGAACATCAAAATGACTGCTGTGTTCGTTATTACACACAACAACAACACAACACCACAATCGCTTAGACGCCATTCTGTTCCAGAGTATCAACAATGGCGGACTGATGACAGCTCGCTCAGGGTTGGTCTGTGTTGAAACGCTGCTGTCAATCAACAATCTTAGGAGGGGCGTACACCGTGTAACGTCACACGGTCAGACGGCTCGATTTGAGACAGGGGAAAATATATAAGGAGATTAAAAAAAAAACACTGGATGTATTTTTATCATTATAGGATGGTTGTGTACAGGCACTGCCAACACACATTTCCGTATAATCAACTTGTAAAAGTGCATGTACCATTCTATGACCCCTTTAAATGAACGTAAACATGAAATTTGCCAGTCACCGCCAGCATTTATGGTCATTTTCACAAGTTTTAATGGTCCACAGAATATCTAAACATGCAATATATCAAAAGAAAGAACAGACCCACTGTTTTATTCCAGCTTCATATATTATTTTTTTAATCAACACTTGAATGTTGCAAGTTTCATGAAAAAGCAACATTTTGAGCATAAAGCTGAAAAAATCACGTTTTTGTAAAAGACTACGTTACGTCCGAACGATGAACAAACACAGATGTTGTAGATGGAGTCCATCAACACCCCAAAGCTTGACAGCCCTATAACTCGTCCTGGGCTGACATTTCATTCAATAACATTAGGCAGTTTTGATTCATATGCTGTTTAATGGTGATGATCGCGTTATTTTACATATGCATCTGCTTACACATGATATCGCACGTTGCTTCTTCGGCTGTTTTGATCAGGAGATTCTGTTCCCGTGCAGGAAATGCGCTACAGCGCCCCCTACCGTATAACAGTGAAAACATGGAAAGCCGGAAAATATCGTCATTGGCTATATAAATATTGAGATAACAAAAGACAAAAAAAAAAAAATTCACTCACTGCTCTTGACTGAATAACTTTTAATAAGGGTTCATCTATATTTATATGCAGTGGCATATCATTTTATGCAGACTATGCAGTGATATTTTACATTTGATTACTATTTTTGTACCTGACAATCTAGTTTTGACCTACATGAAAAGAACTGTTTATTTCATTTGTATTAGGGATGGCGAAAACTAAACATTTTCTTGACCGACCACCGAGCCTCATTAGCCGGTTGAAACCGGTTAACCGATTAGTTAAAAAAATATGCTGCGCTATTTGAAATAACAGCCGCAACTCGCGAGCCGCGCCTGCAATTTCGCAACTCTGTCGCATCTCTCTGCCTCCCGCTCTCACACACACACACACACGCACGCACGCCCACACACGCACGCACACACACTCACACACTGTCCAGGCGCCGCCGCCTGCCTTCCACTCACGTCAATTTTTTTAAATCTCCTACAGCGCGAAACATGAGTCCCGCAAACGCGGCGCTGAGGAGCTTGTTTGTAATCGGAGGACAAATGGCTCCTTAGTTTCGAAATGGTTTGGGCACAAGGTGATCGCGTTGAAAATAAAGGCTATTGTCTAGCGTTAGAAGCTCATTTGAAACATTGCCGCGACTCATTTAAGATAATGACAGCTCCGAAGAGACGCCGCTTTAGTTCGAGGTAGTGCTAACAATAATAAAGAAAGATGATGATCAACACCTTATGTGTTACCACTGAAATGTAGATGTAATATATTTAGATGATGTGCTACTACTGTATTTAAGCACTGTATCACACAAGTTGCAACTTACATCTGTGTCGTTCTTTTTGGTGAAATGGTCCCACACACTACTTTTCTTTGCACGCTTCATACTGCCGTCTAACCTCGAGTGTTTTATTTAGCCTGTTTACTTTTTGCAAACCTTGTGAGCGCGCAAACCCAAATGCTGTGACTTCGCGCCAAATGTTTTTATTGGTTTATTAAGTACAAACAGGCGAGTTATGATAAATTGAGTGAGGGATTTGTTCACTTCACACAAAAAGATTTTGGAATGAGATGGCTAACTGTAGTAGCGTTTAGTCCACTGTCTATAAATAGCCTAATTTAGAGAGATCTTTTTTTTTTTTTAACCGACAACCGACAACTTTGATCGGTTAACGTTGATACGGTCAACCATCGGTCAAACGGTCATCGGTTAACATCCCTAATTTGTATATGTTTGTTCTGCTTTATTTATTTGTGCTTTTGCTCATAATTTGATTATGTGTTCTTATTTTATTACTGACGGTCTTTAACAATATAAAAAAAAAATATATGAGTTAGGATATTAGTTTTTAGAGTCATAACCTTATTTATTAAGCTTATATGGCTCAAACAATACTAGGCCTATTTTATTTTATTTGTCTTTTTTTGTGGTGGGGCCAGTGAAAATTCTGACAGGGCAAGTAAAAATTTGAACCCCTGAAAAAAATCCTTAGCATTGAGCCCTGAAATATAGTATATATATTGTTTATATTTATTTACCAAATGAATTAATTTATTGTCTATGGCAACACCACGTATCCGTAACACTCCCGCTCCGCGACACTAGTAGTTTCTTCAAAGCTTCGGATTCAGTGTTTTCGTTTTGTCATCTTAATTTGTTAATTATTTAAGTGAAAAATATTTTGTGTAGGCCTATTTATTTTATGCTTTTTTTAAATATTTTATTTAGTGTTTTATATATATATGGATTGTGATGCTTGAAGTGTTTTATATCTATGGATTTTAATGCAAGTAAGTAGGGGTGGCACGGTACATGGAAAAAAACCAAACCGTTCGGTTCGCTTGTCTCGGTTCGGTGTGTGCGTCGCACGGTTCGCGCATGCGCAATGTATCCTCGTGCCCATATGTTACCTCAGTGGGTGTCCTTTTCGCGCGAAATAAGAGGTGTGTGTGGACATACAGTAAAGTAAAAGTGGTGCTGCAGGTCACGTCACATGTAGAAATGAAAGTGGGAGAGATAAGGAAGGCTGCCCGGAGTTGGAGGATGCGCATCGTATAGCAGGGCAGATGCAGTGCGGAGAGCGTGAGCCGCGCGTGCCCGTTGAGCAGACATACACTGGCAGGTTTGTCTCGCGAGTCGCGCATCGCGGCTCGTGTATTGCAAATAAAGTCCATTCTGTCACATTTTCCGGTGTTCTCCTCCGACCCCTGTCTGTCTCGTGCTTTGATTTATGATGGGCAACATATATCTGCTGCAGATGCGACCCTGTTCCCCTCTGTCTAATACACACATGCATATGTTGAATATAAGTAATTCACATGATAAATGTAACATTTAAAAGGTAAGATGCTTCTAGTTCTAATAGTTTAAACATGCCTTTGAAGTTTGGGCAAAAACTTCTGGCAGTGTTGTGTTTTCGTGTATTTGATGTTATTTTTTTCACAGCGCTGGATGTCATATGGTGATTGTGAAACACACTGAACACTTCATGGTGAAATGTGTTAATCAGGTCAGCTGAATTAAAGCCACAGTGCATTGTTCTGATCAAAATTGATATGATTAACATGAAAAATGTTACGCCAATGTGTCGGACTCGGTAGACAGCCAGTTAGGAAACAACTTGATATAACAATTTTTAATACTGTATCCTAATTAGATTAGATTAGATTCAACTTTATTGTCATTACACAAGTACAAGGCAACGAAATGCAGTTTAGGTCTAACCAGAAGTGCAATAGCAGCAAGTGCAGGATATACACTCTAAAAAAAAAAGGTTCTATTTGGCACCAAAAATGGTTATTCGTTGTAATCACAGGGGAACCACTTTTGGTGCTATATAGCACCATATCTTAACATGTTCTGTATATGGTAGCGGTGCTATATAGCACCTTAGTCAAAGAACCGGTGAAGAACCGCTGAAGAACTGCTGAAGAACCACTGAAGCACCAAAATTGGTGCTATATAGCACTAAAAAAGGTTCCCCTATGATTACGAGCCAAGAACCATTTTTGGTGCCATATAGAACCTTTTTTTTTTAGAGTGTACAGTGGTTGCATAAGTGCAGGACATGGAAATGTACTGAATATATATAAATATGTATAAATAGAGAGACGGTTATTACTATAAACAGAATTGTGGATGATTAAGCTATATATCATATGCTGAAGTAAATAAAAAACAACAACAACAAGAACCGTACAGAACCGAAAACCGTGACCCTAAAACCGTGATACGAACCGAACCGTGGGTTTTGTGAACCGTGCCACCCCTACAAGTAAGACAAGTCAAGTGTTGATTTAAGAGGATAAATGGATCAAACATGTGTTGTTAACTCACTGTCGGCCGCTTGGTCGTTACTTAAAAAAAAAAAAAAACTTTAATTTAACACAAAAAAAAATGCTTTAAACATTTTTCTAAATCAACTTAATTACGGAAGATAAAAAAATAAAATCACGGGACTCAGAGTTTTGGTAAGCTGTCGGACACGTCCGGGCTAGGGCCTCAGCGTCTAGGGCCAGGGCCGGGCTATAGGGCCTAGATTTGAGAACTGTGCAGGGCTCTAAAGGGTCCTGCACACTGTGCGATTTTTCTAAATCCTCTGCGAATGTTGCTTGTCAGACTGTACGAACATGATCCCCCGATGTAATACATGTCACACTGTAGGATCTCAGTTGTCATTATGTCAGACTGTACGACAGTCAGACGCGAAAAACGGACGCAAGCAAGAGACTCGTACGGACTGAGTTTTACGTCATCATTTCGTGACACGTTCGGTAACGCTGAGCCGATTTCACAGACACAATGGTAGCGTTCAGCAAACAACAAAAACAAGCGGTGGCATTTTTCATTCACCTGACTCTTTTCGACATGTTCCCTGTTGTGATTTGATGTTGTCGCACGAAATGCGTCATCAGGTTCTGCGCTCCTATTGGTTCTTGATTTGACGGTCATCCTAGGAGAAGTCACACTGCAGGATTGCGCCTCAAATCTTCTGACACTGCCAGAATTTTGGTCGGTCATTAATGGGTTGTCAGTGCACATGTCAAACTAAGGATCAAAGACTTCAGATTTTAGCCTAGGATCAGAGAAATCTTTTAGGATTTCAAAATTTGCCTCAGATGGCCAAATCGTGGCCAAAATCGCACAGTGTGCACCCGGCTTAAGACTAACTACAATTAAAAAACTGAACGTGCCAGTTGAGCCAAACTAACGGGCGTCTCAGCACATCAGCAGCAGCAGTCAGATCATATTCTTCACAAGAGCTAAATTACAAGATGATTGCGGAATATTTGGTTTTAAAGCGATGTAAAAGCGCCTATTTAAGGGGGTTTGTCATTGTACTGTTTTGTTGCACGCTTCTGGATCATGTTTAGAGATATATGAAATATGTCCATTAAAAAACTTAAACATGCTCGCTCCGGTCTATATATGTGCTATAATATGATCCATGTGGAGAACACTGTTAATCTCATCATGAGATTCAAACTACACGAGCGCCGAGTGTAGTTTGAATTCTCCGCTGTAATCAAGGGCTGAATCCGAAATCGCCCCCTATAACCTCAAATAGGGCATTATTTGGAGGGGACAGCGCTTTGTAGTGGGCATTATTGAGTGCATTCATTCTATCCCACATCGCACCGCAATAACGAGTGTACAGCCAATGTACACACAGCGGTTGTCCGGCTTTACGCAATCGTTTTCATTCACTCCTTCAAATAAAGTGATAACGTAGGGAATAGTGAAAGAGGGTATAGCGGGCGATTTCGGATTCAGACATAGGCTGTAATGCGATCTCAGCTGTGCTCTGACTGCTCTCACTAGTACAGTGCAACAGTGAAATGGATCTCAAACAATGACGTGCTGCGCCGCGTTCCGAACGTTGTTTAAGCGACATACATTTTCAGCCTCCGCGTGTGAAGACCGACGCGGGTAAAGACATCTGTATTCGACTCTTCCTCTGCGCGACTCCTCCGAGGCAAGGACTCCAGTAAGGCTCCGAGCTATCTCCATCTCTTGTCCTCTTTCACCTTCATTTTCTCTCTAACCATGTGTGTACAGTCCATTCCCGTTATCTCTCAACCACGCCCCACTATTACACGCAGGCCTACACGACACCGTAACATCCTGTTCCTTCCTCTGCTAATGCTCCTCCTTCTTTTTCTGTGGGCCTCATTTGACACTCAATCCGCTCTGAAAATCTTGGCCTTGACTGAGACCTGGGTCCGCCCAGAAGACTCAGCAACACCCGCTGCTCTTTCTAATAACTTCTCTTTCTCCCACACCCCACGCCAGACTGGGAGGGGTGGTGGCACTGGTCTTCTCATTTATAAATACTCAACTCACATCTCTTTGCAATAACAACACATTTGAATACCACGCTATTACGCTTACGACTCCCGTTAAACTCCATATTGTAGTCATTTACCGCCCCCCTGGTCCATTGACCACCTTTGTTCATGAGCTAGATGTTCTGCTGTCCTCATTTCCAGAGGATGGCAGCCCACTCATAGTTCTTGGCAACTTCAACATTCATCTGGACAAATCTTATGCTTCAGATTTCCACTCCCTCCTTGCATCATTCGATCTCAATCGCCTCATCACTTCACATACCCACAAATCTGGTAACCATCTGGACCTCATTTACACACGCAACTGCTCTACAGACAATATTTTGGTCAAACCTCTACACATCTCAGATCATTTCTTCATCACATTCAACCTTCAACTCACTACTCATGCACCACCAGTTCCTCCACCTGTTACTTTCAGGCGAAACCTGCGCTCACTTTCTCCTTCTCATCTCTCCTCTGCTGTCTCATCCTCCCTTCCCTCATCCTCACAATTATCCTCTATGGATGTCAACACTGCAACTGACACTTTATGCTCCACTAACTTCTTGTCTAGTCAGTATTTGCCCTCTTTCTTTTAGGCCAGCACGAGCCACTCCCTCTAACCCATGGTTATCTGATGTTATCCGTGAACACCGGACGATACTCAGGGCAGCAGAGAGAACATGGCGTAAATCTAACCACCCATCCGATCTAGGCAAGTATCAGTCCCTGTTCTCATCCTTCTCAGATGAAGTACATGCAGCTAAATCTTATTTCCAAAACAAGATCAACAACACCTCAAACTCACGCACACTATTCAGAACATTTAACTCTCTCCTCTGCCTTCCCCCACCACCTCATCTCCAGACGATTTTGCACAATTCTTCACAAACAAAACAACAACCATCAGCAGTCAGTTCTCACCCACGCGCACTGTGGGCTTTAGTTCAGTCACATCCACAACCAAACATCCTCTCTTCTCATTTTCTACACTCACTGAGACAGAAGTATCTAAACTTCTCCTCTCTAGCCATCCTACCACCAACCACCTATCCTCTTGATCCCATTCCCTCACACCTCCTTCAAGCCATCTCTCCTACAATCCTACCAGCACTCACACACATCATCAACACATCTCTCTGCACCGGCATCTTCCCTACCATATTCAAGCAGGCTCGGGTAACTCCACTGCTTAAGAAACCCACATTAAACTCACCACTCATAGATAACTACAGACTTGTTTCTCTCCTTCCATTCATAGCAAAAACTATTGAACGAGTTGTTTTCAACCAGGTTTCATACTTCCTATCACAGAATAATCAGCTGGACATCAACCAATTTCAAAAGGGGCCACTTCACAGAGACTGCACTACTGTCGGTCACTGAAGCCCTGCGGATAGCTAAAGCTGACTCCAAATCCAATATCTCACAGGTAGGTCTTTCAAGGTTGCCTGGAGAGGAGAGGAATCCCAAGCACATCAACTGACCACTGGGGTTCCCCAGGGCTCAGTGCTTGGTCCTCTCCTCTTCTCCATCTACACTACTTCATTGGGACCCATCATTCAGGCACATGGCTTCTCATACCACTGCTATGCTGATGACACTCAGCTCTACCTTTCATTTCACCCAGACGACCCCACAGTAGCTGCACAAATCTCCAGCTGTCTGGCTGACATCTCTGCATGGATGAGAAAACATCACCTGCAGCTCAACCTGGCAAAGACTGAGTTTCTCATCTTCCCCGCCAGTCCCACCATACAACATGACTTCACCATCCAGTTAGGTACATCCTTGATTTCCCCATCAAAGTCAGTCAGAAATCTTGGAGTAACATTTGATGACCAGCTGTCCTTCAGAGAACACATTTCTAAGACAGCTCGCTTATGCCGGTTTGCGCTCCACAACATCAGGATGATTAGACCGTTCCTAACAGAGCACGCAACACAGCTTCTTGTCCAGGCCCTGGTTATTTCTAGACTTGACTACTGCAATGCGCTTCTGGTTGGACTCCCCTCGTGCGATCCAAACACTTCGAATGATCCAGAATGCAGCAGCACGTCTTGTCTTCAACTAGCCCAAAAGGACCCACGTCACACCTCTCTTCATCTCCCTGCACTGGCTACCACTCACTGCTCGCATCAAGTTTAAGGCGCTGACGCTTGCATACAGAGCCACCACGCGCTCAGCTCCTGCTTACTTTGACCCCATTCTACAAATCCACACCCCCACCAGAAGCCTTCGCTCAGCAAAGGAACGACGGCTTGTGGTACCATCACAGAGGGGGAAAAATCCCTTTCCAGAACATTTTCATTCAACGTTCCCAGCTGGTGGAACGATCTTCCTAAAGCCATCCGAAACGCAGAATCATTGACATCATTCAAAAGTCAACTTAAAACTCAGCTCTTCCGTGAGCACTTAACCTCATAATAAAAAAAAAAAATAGAAAAAAACACTTTCCTTTCCTCTTTCTCTTCCCTCCCTACTCTAGCCTGTGCTACACTGAGCAATGTACACAGTCTCAGGATTTCAGGCTCTTATTGCGCTTCTCGACTCTTCATGACCAATCGCTTCATGTACCCCCAAGTTGTAAGTCGCTTTGGATAAAAGCGTCTGCTAAATGCATAAATGTAAATATACCGGTATTGCGGTATCTAGGCCTGTCGCGATAGTCAATAAATTAGGGGTGTAACGATTCGTTTTAACAACGATTCGATTCGTATCACGATTTGAGGTTGTCGATACGATTCAAGGACGATTTTGGTTCATTTAGAACGATACGATCCGAAACGATTCAGAGACTTGAAATCGATTCAGTAACTTTTTAGCCAAAAATTGTGTGACTGAAATAAATATCTGGATACTGGTCAGTGCAGGTGAAGTTTCCTAGATTCCTGTTGTTTCTTGTAAGGGAATCAGGTATCAATTAATTATGGATATAAACAAACAAGTAAACAACAATTAATGGCAAATGCATTCAAATTTTATTTGAATAAAGTGCAACCAACAGTTTAGGTTGAATTAACAGGAAGTTAACCTTTTCTGCTCTCATTTTCAATATTCAATACATTTTCAATAAAAGCACAGTAAGTGCAACCAACATTTCAACAGTAGGTTAACCTGCTACTTCTGCTTTTGTTATCCAACATATTAATATTACAATATTAATATCAAAAATAAAGTGCAACTAACTTCTCTTCAGGTTGAATAAACTGGCGAAACCTGCTACTACTCTCAGTTTAATAAACAAACAATATTTAACAAAAGATAAAATGTAACCAACTACTCTTCAAGGACTATATTTCTTTTTCAAAAATATCAACATGATCTGACCGCAGAACACTTCTCTGTACGTTCACTATGTCGCCAGCAGTACTACAAACTCGCTCTGCTGGCACACTGGTCCCAGGAATGCACAGGTAACATTTAGCAAGGGTTGAAAGTACAGGTAGCTGTTTCTCCTGGTGGCTTGATAATTTCTCGCTGGTTGGCTTCTCCTCTGCCATCCGCTATGTTTTGTTTTCTTAGCGCTGCTGCTGGTGCGTGCGTTGCGATGATGTCACAGATAGGCAGACTGAATCGAGTAATCATCGCCTTTATCATTAAAAGTGCTAAGAAAAAACATCCATTTAAAGTCTGACGTGCTTAAATCCAATGCGTTATTTCCTATGATCGATACAATCGATTGATTACCTTTTAAAACGATGTTAGATCGATATATGTCGTCCGGAAGGCCAACTTGCCGAGCACAGATCGATGTAGTTAGATCGTAGGAAAATAAATCGATACATCGATGTAGTAGATGAATCGTTACACCCCTACAATAAATCAATTATTCGCACAATAAAAAAAATTAGCTCGATAATTTTTCCGGCTGCGATAATTTCCAACGTCCGTTTTTATATCCATTTTTGCCGAGTGTTACATTATATGATCACGCTCTTATACATGTAAATGCTTCTAAGCGCGACAAGACACAAGAGAACACGCTGTATGTCAATGTCCTGTCTGTATGGCTGCGTCTCATGTCAGCTGATTGAGGGACACTCTGACACACACACCACTCACTCACTCCCATCGAGTTCTCTTTTGTTCATGAACAAACAATAACAACAACACAGATCATTTTGAGTATTCTCATATTAGGAGTCTTAAATTAGTTAAATAACGTATTAAATGAAAAGCAATCATCTTGAAAATGAAAAGAGGAAATGAGATGCGCGGGACAGCGCATCACATCCGCGTCATGTTCGTCAGCGGCCGTTCTTAAAGTGACAGGAGCACTGATGATGCCCGTCATGTTCATCAAAGAACAACGGGAACAGAGAAAATTGTAGCTTTAATGACGATTAATCTATATTTAATTTATTATTTATGCAGTTAAGAAAGGTGCTTGATAACCATTACATTTCTGTATATGTCTAACAGGGAAGGCACAGGTAAAAATAACATTTATTATAATGGGTTTATGTAAAGATTGTTTTAAGTTCACTTAAATTAAAAGTAGTTTTTTTAAAGCCTAATAAATGTTGAAATTGGGAGCTTTCAGTTATACTGTAATGCAACGTCATTAATGTTTCATAGAGACATCAGTGATACTGGCCTTCATTCATAAAAACATGACAATACAACACATATTTAAAATATGCTGTCAATAAACTGTTTCTACATTAATTTGGAGAGTAACTGAAATTATTACAATATCAAAACATTACCGTTGCAGTTTTGCAGCTGTTTATTCAAGTGCATTTGTTTGTTAACAGACTGAGAGTCCACTGCTTTTTTTGTTTTGTTCATTATTGTGGATAGTGCTGGGCGGTATACCGGTTCATACCGAATACCGGTATTTATTTTTTTAATGATATGAATTTTGATGATACCGCAATACCGGTATATGTCACTTAAACAACGTTCGGAACGCGGCGGTGCGCGTCATTGTTTGAGAGGGGACCCATTATTGATGCACTGTAGTAAGAGCAGTCAGAGCACAGTTGAGATCGCATTACAGCACAGCCTGGCTGAATCCTATACTCTCATTCACTATTCCCTACGTTATCACTTTATTTGAAGGAGTGAATGAAAACGTGCGTGAAGTCGGACAGGCAATGTGTGTACATCGGCTGTACACTCGTTATTGCGGTGCAATGGGATAGAATGAGTGCACTCAATAACGTCCACTAAGGTTTCGGACACCACTAAAAAGCGCTGTGCCCTCTAAATAATGCTATATTTGAGGTTATGGGGGCGATGTCGGATTCAGCCCTTGATTATAGTTGAGAATTCAAACTACACGCGGTGCGCGAGAGAGAGCGGTTTCTGCACGGAGCGCCGCGATGGGTTTAACAACGCTCACCACATGGATCATATAGCGCTGATATAGACCGGAGCGAGCGCGTTTAAGTTTTTTATGGTCATATTTCATAAACTCTAGTGCTCTAGACATGAGCCAGAAGCGTGTATGCGCGCATATTTCATCACGTCTTATTAAAATGAAATGTATGCACTGATTACACTGATAACCTATGTCTGATCACGAACGCGCTGACACGATGGATTATTCAAAAGACAATGATGTAAGTATCAATAGTATCAATAAATAAACTGACAATTTAAAGAAGAATGGGCCAAAAAGTAACTTCTTTATTCTTTCTGTGTTAAACTGATGTGTGTCATTCGTTCAGAGTGCTCTTAATGTATTGCAAATATCTGTGGTTTCTCCTCGTTTTGGCAGTTTGTTGTTATATAGGGTTAGGTTTTTAAAATGCTTAAGGTGCCCTCAACTCAACTTTTAATATTCAGGTGTCTGTAAGTATGATTCTGAGCATGTTGCAGGTCTGTGTTTTATTGGTTGTTGTCTCTCCACAGCATCATTTTGTAAACCTGTAGACCTATTAACTCTAGTGTGGAATTTTTCTACAATATTCACTCGTCATGACTGTAAAACAGGGCATTCTAATCAATCTAGTGCAGTATTTCCTCTCTCAAACAGTAGAAAATGTGATTAACACCCTAGTCATGCATAGGGGAAAAAACCGTCATATACCGTGAAACCGATATAATTTAGAAAAATACCGTGATATACATTTTTGGTCATACCGCCCAGCACTAATTGTGGATATTTAAAATGCTTTCTGTTTTCAGTGTTAAATAGTCTTTAGAAATAAAAGTTTATTGATATTTGAGAAGGTGTACCTGCATTATTATGCTATTATCATTATTTTAGATGAAAATGGTCTCAGAACGACAATATTATCGTTTATCACAATTTCTTGGCCAATTTATCGTCCAGCAAAATTTGTTATCGTGACAGGCCTAGCGGTATCATCAAAATTCATATCATAACAAAAATAAATACCGGTATTCTGTATGAACCGGTATACCGCCCAGCAGTACTGTAAAACATACTAGCTTATTTCTAGTGGTCGCTCTGTGCATGTTTTTGGGCTAATCTGACAACTACTTTTTTTTAATTAAAAAAAACAAAATGGTAAGGAATAAGCAATGAATTTTAATGCAATCCTTTACTTTTAGTTTAAAGCACTATAAATTGTTCTGAGTGACTGTCTCACCTGGTCAGTGATTTGGTGTGAGTGTTTATGACATTCAGGGCTTCTTTAAAACCTCCATTCTGGATCAGACAGACGATTTTGCAGCGAAGTGCAGTAACATCATCCTTATTTTCATGAAGAACTGCAAAAAGAGAATGCAAGAATCAGTAAACAAATATATATACATAAATATAAATAAATATACGTGTGTGTGTGTGTGTGTATTTTATATATATATATATATATATATATATATATATATATAACATGTATATTTATATATATATATATATATATATAACATGTATATTTATTTAAGCTTAAAAAAACTAATAACTTTAGATCTTTAAACAAACATAAAATAAAGACATTTGTTTACATTTTTATCCAGCCCTTAATGACACGTAATCACTAAGGACAGACCCCTCAAACCTATAGAAAGTCTTCAAGACTACGAAGACACCCAATAACAGCCTCTCATAAGTTACATTATTACAGTAAACATCATATTTTCCTAAATAATATCTGAAATTTGTGTAAAAAAGCAGTCATTCGCGAATCCACTGCACTGCAGGTTAGACACATGCTACAGGAGAAATGGAGCTAAACAGTGGTTTTAACTAGAGTGAGAAAAATCTCCACAAAAATATGAATGATATGTTTTTATTTTACTTTTGTTTACAGCTTTCAGGGCTCTAGTAAAGTCGCCGTTCTGTCCGCAGCGGTTGATTTCTGTCCAGAGAGCAGCAACGGGCCCTGATCCGCTCGCCATCTTCAGCCATATGAGCGGAACCAGCGCCCGGGCAGAATAAAAGTCCCCCAGCAACACAAAGACATAAAAAAAGTCCGCAATCTAAATCGTACATTTAGATGGGACATATTTTTTTTATTATCGAAATAACAATAGGGGAATACAGAGTCATACAAAAACACTTGAATCTATGAAACAATAAAATCAAAATTATGCAGCTTGTGTCAAAAATCAATCATACATCTAATACATCAAGCCTTTTCAGCAGCTGAGATGTCTTAACAGATTGTTCTTTATAGAAGTCAGAGTAAACCAGGGTTTAGATTAAGCCAGGATTAGGTTTTAGTTAATTTAGGGGTATTTAAGTATCTTTTATAAACGTGCCTTAGAATAAAATTACTGGTGTGAATCTTGAGACAAAACAATGGCACTGACCTTTAATTTTAATTTTAAGATATTAATTTTTAATTTTAATTTTAAGATATATCAGTGCAAGTTGCTTTCAGTTAAAACAGCTCAAACGTGCACTTTAGTCTGGGACTAGCTTAAGCCTTGTCTGTGAAACCAGGGGAGAGAGTCACAAAAAAAAAAAAAAACTTTAAGTCAGTGGAAAATAGTCTTAACATTTGGTACAGTTAACACATTTTGCTTTATGTATATGATATTTCCCAAAGAAAATAAGAATTTGAATTATATTATCCATTCCCAATAAACCGGTATCATAATCCATAAACAAGACCATTATATCAGTTATAGTGACAAAATTGTAAAACATCTCAAAAAGAAACAGAATCTTGGGACCAAAATAATTTGGTATGATTACAACTGAAAAAATAAATGCAAGTTTGTTTCTGTTTTCTCTTTACAAAAACAGCGATTGGAAAGAAATGGCCAATGCTCAAAACATGACACTTTCACAATATTTTGAACTGTCTTTTACGACTTTTTACTTTTTGTTTTAGATTTTTACATGATCATTCTTGTATAAGTTTACTTAACAAAAGTGATTTACAAAGTTGTGCACATATGAACATTTTTATGCAAGATTTCTACCATGTGGAATGGTAATTAATACTTTGTTACTGTTTAAAAAAAAGGCAGTTTTATGTGTAGCACTTCAGAATGTGGAATTGATAAATGTAACTATTAAAAAATAATAAGCGTGCACTATTAAATTATTAAGGACTACACTATGTGGTACTTACTAAATGTAGGCTATTGTTTGTCCTCCCTCAAACAGACACTATCCTTTTCTATTCTTCAACACATCTCATTATATCTTTTAAACCTTTTTTTGTTGTTGTTGTTGTTGTTGTTGTTGTTGTTTTGCACACTTCCTGAAGACATTACACACACACAAAAAGACATTATCATATACATCTTCCATTCTCATCTCTGTGAACGGAACCCAATCTGAGGTTTTGAAAAATAACTTTTCATGAATCATAGTATCCTCATATTGTTAGGACTGTAGGAACTGATGCTGGTCCGGAAATAAAGCTTCCATATTTTAATAAAGCATAGACGTAGGACGAGTCATTTGGGACCTGGGCCCATTAGAGGTCGGGGGCTATGGGGTTCCATTTGTGCCAAAAATAAGTCGACTGATTTGTGCTTTGTACTATACATTTGTTCTTGTCAACAGTCATTGCCTACTTGTTCAGATAAATTATGTTTATGCGTATGCTCTCTGGTTATGTCATCTTGCTATATTGTCCCCCCCCCAATATTCAAATCCATCAGTTACAACCCCCCCAATATTTCAACATGAAAATCACAGTAGATCAAATGAAAAAAATGTAGAATTAATTTATTTTGTAACAATAATTTTGTTCCTAATTAAATATGAGTTTGTCATAATAAATCTGACAAAAAATACTCCCCCTCCATTGAACCGATTGGTAACGTCCAACCAATGAGTCGCACTTTCACCAAAACAACGCCAGTGGTGTTATACTAATTATACTAATTTAGCCTAAAAAGTAGGGACAATACAGTAAGGACAACATAGTAAGACAACATAAACAGAGAGCATACACATAAACATATACTAATTTATCTGAACAAGTAGACAATGACTGTTGACAAGAACAAATGTATAGTACAAAGCACAAATCAGTCAACATATTTTTGGCACAAAGGGAACCTCATATTAATGCATGTCAATTCTACACAAAATCTCTCTACAACTCTACACTCATTTCTACGTGTGCCTTTTCTAGTCATACCAGTATACTCAATAAACTGTTTTATTGACAATTTATTTATTTATTTTAGTGCTCCTTGAACTGATAGGGGCCAGTGTTTAGATGATCACATTCATTGTTTGAAACCATTGCAATTCTCCCTAAAATGCTCCTATACAGATGCTGGTCATATCATTAGAATATAATCAAAAAGTTGATTTATTTCACTAATTCCATTCAAAAAGTGAAACTTGCATATTATATTAATTCATTACACACAGACTGATTTATTTCAAACATTTATTTATTTTAATTTTGATGATTATAACCGACAACTAAGGAAAATACCAAATTCAGTATCTCAGAAAATTTGAATATTGTGAAAAGGTTCAATATTGAAGACACCTGGTGCAACACTCTAATCAGCTAGTTAACTCAAAACACCTGCAAAGGCCTTTAAATGGTCTCTCAATCTAGTTCTGTAGGCTACACAATCATGGGGAAGACTGCTGATTTGACAGTTGTCCAAAAGACGACCATTGACACCTTGCACAAGGAGGGCAAGACACAAAAGGTCATTGCAAAAGAGGCTGGCTGTTCACAGAGCTCTGTGTCCAAGCACATTAATAGAGAGGCGAAGGGAAGGAAAAGATGTGGTAGAAAAAAGTGTACAAGCAATAGGGAAAACCGCATTCTGGAGAGGATTGTGAAACAAAACCCATTCAAAAATGTGGGGGAGATTCACAAAGAGTGGACTGGAGCTGGAGTCAGTGCTTCAAGAACCACTACGCACAGACGTATGCAAGACATGGGTTTCAGCTGTCGCATTCCTTGTGTCAAGCCACTCTTGAACAACAGACAGCATCAGAAGCGTCTCGCCTGTGCTAAAGACAAAAAAGGAAAAAAAGTGGTCCAAAGTTATGTTCTCTGATGAAAGTACATTTTGCATTTCCTTTGGAAATCAGGGTCCCAGAGTCTGGAGGAAGAGAGGAGAGGCACACAATCCACGTTGCTTGAGGTCCAGTGTAAAGTTTCCACAGTCAGTGATGGTTTGGGGTACCATGTCATCTGCTGGTGTTGGTCCGCTGTGTTTTCTGAGGTCCAAGGTCAACGCAGCCGTATACCAGGAAGTTTTAGAGCACTTCATGCTTCCTGCTGCTGTCCAACTTTATGGAGATGCAGATTTCATTTTCCAACAGGACTTGGCACCTGCACACAGTGCCAAAGCAACCAGTACCTGATTTAAGGACCATGGTATCCCTGTTCTTAATTGGCCAGCAAACTCGCCTGACCTTAACTCCATAGAAAATCTATGGGGTATTGTGAAGAGGAAGATGCGATATGCCAGACCCAACAATGCAGAAGAGCTGAAGGCCACTATCAGAGCAACCTGGGCTCTCATAACACCTGAGCAGTGCCACAGACTGATCGACTCCATGCCACGCCGCATTGCTGCAGTAATTCAGGCAAAAGGAGCCCCAACTAAGTATTGAGTGCTGTACATGCTCATACTTTTCATGTTCATACTTTTCAGTTGGCCAAGATTTCTAAAAATCCTTTCTTTGTATTGGTCTTAAGTAATATTCTAATTTTATGAGATACTGAATTTGGGATTTTCCTTAGTTGTCAGTTATAATCATCAAAATTAAAAATTAAAAAACATTTAAAATATATCAATCTGTGTGTAATGAATGAATATAATATACAAGTTTCACTTTTTTAATGGAATTAGTGCAATAAATCAACTTTTTGATGATTCTAATTATATGACCAGCACCTGTATGTTGGAATTGTTGGAGCAGCTTCTGTTTTTATCAATCTGCACCAGAAGGGGGCACAACAAAGCAGTTTGCAAGAGGCAAAACAAATGGCTCTTTAAAGCTACACTGTGTAACTTTTTTTGTTTATTCTTAGCTAAAAACACTTAGTTCTTTCAAAAATATATGTGCTCATTAATGTATATTTACTTCTTTCAAGTAATAAAGTATTCTCGTAAGTTTATAATATGTCATTGAAAATACATACGGGTAAGGGGTTTGAATGGGGGTCGCCATGTTGCCCCTCCATCTTGAAAGTACATTAGCCAAAGAGGGACATACCCGTAAATTCAAGCTTCGCCTTTCGCGTTTTAACACTCGATGGCACCGTGTCGAATGTGAAGAGGGGGATTGCTGGATTGAACTGGAAGCCATGTTAATTTTGGACTAAATCGGCCACCGTAGGAGTTAAAATGAAATCGGAATTGGAAGGAACAGAAACTAATATTTGCTGGATGGTCATATACCTTTTCACCGCTAGATGGGGGAAAATATCACACAGTGTAGCTTTAACACTCAAAATGAGTAGGGCAAACTTAAATTAAACAAATTAGTTCAGTTAAATTAACTTTTATTAGTATTTAAAACTTTATTTTTCTTTTGAGTACACAGCACTGACATATTTCATTGTTTTGAGTTGTATGAACTAATTTCCTTTAATAGACTAACCTAAGTTTAACTGAAACTGGGCTAGGATTTTTTATTTCCCAGCATGCTTTGCCCATGGCATTTGAAAGGGAGAATAAATGCTACAATCAAGTGTTATACAATGTTTTTTTTGTGTGCAAGATTAGTGGTAAGGGAGATTTAGTAGTGATTCATGTTTTGTTATGCTAATTTAGAAGAATTAATGTGGGTTTTTGGAGAGTTATCATGCATCATGGTAACAAGTGACGCATGAGTCTTGGTTTGAGAGCAGGTAAGTTACAAACTGCTGTACTCAAATTAACAAGTTGGCATTTTCTGAATTCTTGTTATAGCTAGCAAAATATTTATGTTGAAATAACCTGATAATTCTAAGTTAAATGTATAAACTAGTGTACTCAAATATTTCTAGTTAAGAACAATAAAAATTGTATGAGTACAAAATAAAAATCTTACTTAAACTTTGAGTTTCTTAACTTAAACAAATCTCATGCAACGTTTTTGAGTTCTGACAACTTATTAGGGTTTAGAGTGAAGTACATAACTCATTTTATTGGCAAGAACTCAAAATAAAAAGTTAACTAACTGAATATTTTACGTTAATTGCTATCAAAATGTGTCAGTTATCTAACTTAATACTTAAAGTTAGGAGCAATTAACATGCATGAGTACAACAAACTCAAAACTTGATAGTTCTGCTTATTTAATATTGATTTAAAACTCCAAAAATCTGATGTAACTGATTACCTAAATTTTTTGAGTTAGCCCAACTTATTCAGGTTTACAATGTACTGCCTGAAATTGGCTGTTTTATTGAGCAACAATATTTGCTGAACTGGAATTAATTTTCTATGGCAGGTTTGACCTTAATGAGGGCATATTTTTACCATATACCAGTCAAACACTCACGCCCATGACGGCGGTTCACCACTGTGTGTGTTTGTGTGTGTGAGTGTGTATATATACGTTAGATGCGATTAATCGCGATTAACCGATTTGACAGCACTAGTTGAAATAAAATCTCAGTTTTATTAATTATCTGCTCATTGGTCCAATACCTGGGTTACATTATACACTAGACCCATATTAAACCCATAACCAAATCTAGGTCCAAAACAGATCATCATGAAATATATCATAGGTTTCAGTAGATAACAGATTGTAGCTTTTAGTTTTTCTCCTTTTTTCTGTCTGTCTTGATACTGTATCGCCTTCAGAGCAGATATTCAGATGTGTTAACAATAAATCAAAACGCATCAATTAATCATCAGTCTTGGCCCTTTTCCAACATCTTGACTACGTTTTTTTCTGTCTTCTGGAAGTCAGTGTGAACTGTGAACAGTGGCATAGTAAAAAAGAAAGAACATGTTTGAACCTTGAGGCGTGAAAATGTTTATCATTGGCTGACTTCCGCTGGATGTGCTGTCGTCCGTTAAAGTTGAAATGCCTGACACATTTCATCATGTAGATGACTGCTGACAAAGTGGAATGAGCACTCCTTCATAATGTATATAAATAATTTAGATTGGAGATAATATCTGCAACCCATCCAACAGAGGTGCTTGTGTTTACTGTACAAATGAACCACAGCGTGTCAAACCAACACCTACACTGCACTTTGCATATATGTCATTGCACGCCAATCCCTGTGCATTTAGCCTGGTCGAGGAAAACACCCTTTGGACATCAATGCATTTGCAAATCAACTAAAGAATTAGGGATAAAAAACAATCAGGATTGTATCTGCATGGAAACAGAGGTTAGGGGAATGATATCAGTGACGTCATGATCTTATTTCCAGGCATCAATATTAGTGTGTGGGCTTTGAGGTGGGATGTCTTGCTCTTTTGCTCACCATAGGACTGCACCGTCAAAAACACCGCAGATGTTTCCACTTTCCACTGATAAAAATAAAATTATCCAAGGATCTATCACCTCTAGCATGCAATAAAATATACACTCTACAATGAGCGAAACCGAGGCCTTTCTGAGGTTAGCAAACGCCGCGTGAAGAGTTTTGCATCTATTGTTTTGACCATTTCTAATAGTACAGTATTTTATTTTTGGAAAAAAATTATAAAGGTTTTATTTATTAGATCAGATATTATTTCACATGATACTTTCATTTTATATCAATAATAATAGATAATAATAATAAATAATTGAATTGAATTGAAGAGAAAATACCCAGGTTAAGTAATCAAACGTGATACAAATGGATCAATAAAAGATTATGTTGTGAACAAAGTGTTAAATAAATAAAAATCTTATATTTTAGGATTTTTTTAGCCATAATTGACTGGATGAATGTCTGAATAAAGTACTAATCATTAATAATACGATTTCCTGTAGCTCAAACAGTAGAGCATGACGCTAGCAATGCTAAGGTCATGGGTTTGATTCCCAAGGAAAGCAAGAATTGACTAAATGTGTACCTTGAATGCAATGTAAGTTGCTTTGGATAAAAGTGTCTGCCAAATGTGTAAATGTATAATAATAAAAACATGGAAATTGGACAGGTTAAAATTCTGTTTTTGGCAACATATTACTCTGTTATCATCTTGGAAAAGGTTGAAAATCTAAGCATGCAGCTCACTCAAAGTTTGTCCCCTCTTCTTCTGATGTCAACATTGCGTTTTTGTGGTTAATAAAGGTCTTCTATTTTTAGAGCATGAAAAAAAAAGCCTATAGCACTTTCCGGTTGCGCGCGCACACACACACACACACACACACACACACAGAGTGAGTGTTGAGTCATACACATCTCTGGAAAACTGTTTTCATGAGTAACTGTTTAAAAAAACCCTTTGTTGTCCCTAAATGCACAACCGGTTTTAATGTTACTTCCTGGTGACCTTCACAGTCCATCACTTTCACTTTTACTCACGGGTCATTGTACTGGGCTATCAATAATGGAAAAAAATTAGGGGAAAAAATAATTTTGTGGTTGAGCTTTTACGAGAAAATATATATTTGTGTGTGTGTGTGTGTGTGTGTGTGTGTGTGTGTGAGTGTATAAGAAATCTCCTCCAGATGTAGATAGAAGCCTGTTCCCTATGGAAGCCCATTTCCGCCACATAAGAGACAAAAAAAAAACATGCTCTGGTAAGTCATAATTATGCTTCACTCCCCCGGTTTCACAGACAAGGCTTAAGCTAGTCCAAGACTAAAATTCATATTTCAGTTAAAACAGCATTGAGCTGTTTTAACTGAAAGAAACTTGCACTGGCATATCTTAACATATGTCAGTGCCATTGTTTTGTTTTACCATTTATGAGTCAAACATCTCCTGATGAGCATACTGACACCTTGTCCGCTCACAGTGGGTGCACCTATAAGCCTGTATCCTATTTTTCCTATTTTCTGGCGGGTCGTTTTTTCCCGCGCTGTCTGCGGATGTGACGTCACCACCGCTGCGAGAACGAGCAGAAAATAAGAGCAGTTCTGTTTTTTGGCCACAGGTGTCAGTCGTGAGTTTAAATTTCAGAAAAACGCATATAGCCCCTTTAAAGGGGTGATGAATTGAGAAATCAACTTTCCCTTGAGCTTTTGATATAAAAAATCTCAGAATGTGCCAGACTATGGCCCTGTCCCAAATGGCACCCTAAACCCTCACGGTCTGAGTCCGCACTTTCACGGGAAGAAGTCCGCTAGGGTTTATTCCCTAGGGTTAACAGGTTTAAGCCTAGACCCAGACTAAAATGCATGTTTGAGCTGTTTTAACTGAAAGTAACTTGCATCCATTGTTTTGTCTCAAGATGCACAGCAATACTGTTTTTTTTCCTAAGATGTTTATTAAAGCTACCTAAATGTCCTAATTGAACTAACGTTAAACCCTATTCCGGGTTTAATCTAAACCCAGTCAGATAAAATTTTGTCATAATTTAATTTTTTATCTTATATTTATTACTTTTAAAGTAATAATTTCAACTTTTCTTCTTTTAATTATAATTTTTTTTACAGTCATAATTTCGACGTTGTCTCATAATTAGTATGTCGTAATTTCGACTATAATATATATATATATATATATATATATATATATATATATATATATATATATATATATATATATATATATATATATATATATATATATATATATATATATATATATATATATATATATATATAATTTTGTTACCAGAGCATGATTTTTCCCTGATATGTGGCGCAAATGGCGTTCCATAATCTATATTTGTTTATCTCTGAATCTGTGATTGTGGATCAGTTGTGGTGTTTTGAGTGAAGCCTTCAGGGTAAGCGCGTGGTGGGCGTGTGTGTATGTGAATTGATGTGTATTTGTGTTCATTTGAAGATAATAGAATACAATTTTCTGCTTCATCGATCAGTTATGATAAATGACGACCAATATACGTTTGTATTTATTGTTTAGCTCAGCTAAATTAGCGCGCTAGCAGCGCGACCTTCGTCTTAATCGGCGTTTTGTTTTATGTTTATTACTTCAATCAGCTTTATTTCACCCTAACCTGGCAGATGTCAATATTGTGTTTATATGGGTTTAGTTTGAATGTGTTTTATGCGAGTTTGCGATCTAATGCACGAATTTAAACGTCGTTAAATAATAGCAAATTGCCACGTGCTCTTCCTTCATGTTAACCGATTAACGTAATCATAATCAATTTATTGAAACCATCCATAAAACCATTAGGACCTGCTTGATAAAACATCAATAACATAATTCCTAATGTGAGTTTTCCTGTAAACACTGCCTGTAGTTGATTGTTTTTTTCTTTCTAACAGTCAATATCTAACTTTATTCTCTCTCTTTTTGTATTTGTATTTCTGTCCCTAAAGCTGTTAGATGAAGATGATGATGAGGGGTTCATCCTCCAGAGGGTCCAGCATGCCCCACAGCCGCTTGACAAACAACTCCTCTCCTTCACCTTTTAATGACATTATCAACAACAACAACACATTTCTGCCTGGACAACCATTGAGCACATCCACCAAAATCAGTTAAGTGTTAGGGTTTCTTTCTTTCTTTTGCTTTATTTTAAACAAATTTCCATTGACAAATGACTTCTTATTTGTGTTTTAAAGTCAACATGAAATGGATACCATTTTACTTCTGTAATGTGATTATTTATCAGTAAGAGTGAGAGGTCAGAGGTCCTCAAATGATAATAATGAAAGTCATCTCAGAGGCAAGATTACAAAGATAAACATTTCTTCTTTGTATATTTGTGCACAAATCATTATTTTTATACAATACGGATTGTTTCAAAGCAGCTTCAATGTAATAAACAGGAAAATACAGTAACAGAATCAATGATTCATCAAATTTTAAAATGCATTTAAATTCTGCTGTAAAGCATCTTTAATAAGACAGCAGTGTCATTATTCAACTTGAGTCAGTTCAATGTTGGTTCAGTTCAATAATAGTGTTATCATTAATCACAATTGTTGTTCCAAACCCGTAAGACTTTTGTTCATCTTTGGAACACAAATGAAGATATTTTTGATGATATCTGAGTTCTGAGAGCTTCCTGTCTCTCAATTGTGAACCTCATTGGTTCTTGTTGAAGCTCAAACAGGCTGCGTAACACGAGAATGAACCTCATTGGTTCTTGCTGAGGCTCAAACGTGCTGCGTAACACGAGAATGAACCTCATTGGTTCTTGCAGAAGGTCAAACGTGCTGCGTAACACGAGAATGAACCTCATTGGTTCTTGCAGAAGGTCAAACGTGCTGCGTAACACGAGAATGAACCTCATTGGTTCTTGCAGAAGCTCAAACGTGCTGCGTAACACGAGAATGAACCTCATTGGTTCTTGCGGAAGCTCAAACGTGCTGCGTAACACGAGAATGAACCTCATTGGTTCTTGCGGAAGCTCAATCGTGCTGCGTAACACGAGAATGAACCTCATTGGTTCTTGCGGAAGCTCAATCGTGCTGCGTAACACGAGAATGAACCTCATTGGTTCTTGCGGAAGCTCAATCGTGCTGCGTAACACGAGAATGAACCTCATTGGTTCTTGCGTAAGCTCAATCGTGCTGCATAACACAAGAATGAACCTCATTGGTTCTTGTTGAAGCTCAAACAGGCTGCGTAACACGAGAATGAACCTCATTGGTTCTTGCAGAAGGTCAAACGTGCTGCGTAACACGAGAATGAGCCTCATTGGTTCTTACAGAAGGTCAAACGTGCTGCGTAACACGAGAATGAACCTCATTGGTTCTTGCAGAAGCTCAAACGTGCTGCGTAACACGAGAATGAACCTCATTGGTTCTTGCAGAAGCTCAAACGTGCTGCGTAACACGAGAATGAACCTCATTGGTTCTTGCGGAAGCTCAATCGTGCTGCGTAACACGAGAATGAACCTCATTGGTTCTTGCGGAAGCTCAATCGTGCTGCGTAACACGAGAATGAACCTCATTGGTTCTTGCGGAAGCTCAATCGTGCTGCATAACACGAGAATGAACCTCATTGGTTCTTGCGGAAGCTCAATCGTGCTGCATAACACAAGAATGAACCTCATTGGTTCTTGTTGAAGCTCAAACGTGCTGCGTAACACGAGAATGAACCTCATTGGTTCTTGCTGAGGCTCAAACGTGCTGCGTAACACGAGAATGAACCTCATTGGTTCTTGCAGAAGGTCAAATGTGTTGCGTAACACGAGAATGAACCTCATTGGTTCTTGCAGAAGCTCAAACGTGCTGCGTAACACGAGAATGAACCTCATTGGTTCTTGCAGAAGCTCAAACGTGCTGCGTAACACAAGAATGAACCTCATTGGTTCTTGCACATCAAGAGATGTTTGAGTTGATGAATGTTTATAAGTGAATAACAGCCTAAATTTGAACGAATGAAGCAAGCCAAAGGCGACAGAGGTAAGGAATCCAAACTCCATCAGGTGAGAAAAATGTGTGGAAAGAAAAAAACCTTAGGAGAATCCAGGCCAGGGACAGTTAGACCAGGAACAAGCATTAGGAAAGTCAATGTTGATTTCAATGTCATAGTCTAGAACGATTTACCCTTGCTTGGGAAAAATACAGATGGTGCAATGTCATTTAGACTAGAAGTGTTTTTATGGAATATGTTATCAGCTTCAGTCACTTACTGATTAAATCACGTTATATCAATAATGTCTGCTGCCACGTTTGTCTCCTTTGCAGATTCCAAAACGAAAAGCCTTCCCCGTGAATTGATCGACAAATATAAGCGAGGAGAAACGCATCCGGTGTCGGCGCTGTACCAGCTCTCTCAAACTTTGCAGTTTCAACTGGATCTGAAAGAAACGGTTACCACTGGTAACCAGCAGATTTCCCTGTATCCCTCCTGATTTTACTTAGTGCATTGTCTAGCTCATAGATGCATTCAACATTTGTTTTCTTTGTTTTCTGAGCAGCAGGAGTTACAGGGTTTTACTTTGCGTTCTGTGCTGTGATTGATGGAATCCAGTATAAGACCGGAATGGGCATCACAAAGAAAGAAGCCAGGGCCAAAGCAGCTGAACTGGCCCTTGAAGATCTCATAGCAAGTCTAGAGAATGATGGGATACCTTCAGATGTTTCTGGTAATAATCTAATAATGGGTTACTCTGGCAACTAGACAACAGAATTAATATGCTTATTAAAAGTCTGCCAAATTCATAAATGCAAATTATTCAAGAAGAATCAAGAGACTCAAAAATGATTGATTGAGATGCATATCGATATCTTTCCATATTTCTTGTGACGATATCGACACCTAACCTGACACAAAATATGCACTACACTGGAGTGCGAGATTGTTATTTAATAACTTAAATAAATATGTTTAAAAGATAATTAGAATGATTTCTGATGGATTATGTGATGCTGAAAATTCAGCTTTGCATCACAGTAATAAATTACAAAAATGTGAAATATATTACAGTAAAAACAGTTTAAAATAGTACTGGGTTTATTGTATTTTGATAAAAAATAAATGCAGCTTTAGTGTGCCTAATAGACTGCTTTCAAAAAACATAAAAAAAAATGTACATAAATATTTTAATCATTATCAATTGCCACTCATCAGATATTTAAAGGACTAGTTAGTACCAAAAAATGAGACAACATATCATATTTATTTAAAATTGATTTATTAAATACAATGCATAACTTTAGCTATGTGGTTTAACCCTAGATTGTTTACTTTCATTAATGGTCTTCTATGCAAGCCTTCTTGCAAATAATAGGCAGAAATCGTGTGACCTTCTGTTTGACACTTTCCATAGAATCGATGCAAGCACTTAGTCAGCCCTTCCATTTTTAATGTAAATATGCAACCTTCGAAATTCAATGTGAAAGTTTCCCCAGATGAAAGAGAACATTCTCGCTGTGCTCCCTCCCATCGAAACAACCCATAGTCATTCACTGAAACCGTGGTGAAGCTCTTTCCTGTTTGAGGTGGGGGTGTAACATTTAGTTTTTTGAATGCAAAAAAAATTCACATTCACACATCGGGGTGGGGCTGGAATTTAACCATGTCTATTGCATCTTTTCAGTCTTTTTCTATTGTGATTGCAAGACTTGATTTTATATTTTACTTGTGGTTCATAATTAGTTTTGGGGATTTAAACAAACAATCTATTTATAAACCTCAGAGTGCATAAGTCTTGAGTGCATATGTCCTGCACTGTTTGATCTTGATCCCACTTGAGATCAACCAACTAGCAGTGCCATCCTAAAAACTGCTTTTTATTAGTAAATGCAAGCCTTTGTGTTCGCAAACATTGCATGGGCAAACACTACTCATGTTTTCTTTTGTTTGTGTGTTTGTTCAGAGGGGCCACCTCCTCTGCCGATAAGAGAGAAGGACTCCACAATCCCAGAAATCCATTCTGGAAGAGCTGTGATTGGTAAATTCATTCTTAAAGTCAGTCTGCATGTATTTTAATAGCCCAGTTAAGACAAGCTGTAGTCAACGCTCAAATGTTTTAGCCATAGTAACCTTTGACATCAGAGCGTCTAATCATGTAGAATTTGGAAATATTTTTGAATGTGACTAATAAATTCATTTTGGTTGGTTTAATGCAGAAAGAAAGAACCCCATCAAGGATCAGGTACCCAGCGTGGTGAGGGAGATGTTCACCAAGCTAATGGACAGTTACCCAGAATTCTCTGGCTGTGGTGGAACAGTGGCTGCATTTGTCATACTCTCTCGTAAGTCAGACGTACAGGATGTCAGACCACAGGTTTTTCTATGTGGGATTTATATTAAGGCGTCATGTGACAATGTAACATGTTCATTGTTGCCATATGATCTATCCTGCACAGACTCTGCATTGTCATTGTATGTGTATATACAGGTGCTGGTCATATAATTAGAATATCATCAAAAAGTTGATTTATTTCACTAATTCCATTCAAAAAGTGAAACTTGTATATTATATTCATTCATTACACACAGACTGATATATTTCAAATGTTTATTTCTTTAAATTTTGATGATTATAACTGACAACTAAGGAAAATCCAAAATTGAGTATCTCAGAAAATTTGAATATTACTTAAGACTAAAGCTGCAACTAACGATTATTTTTTCTGTCGACTAATCTAACGATTATTTTTTCGATTAGTCGACTAATCTAACGATTATTTTTCCAGATTAATCTTATTATTCTTTTTTACTGATTCTTGTATTTCAAAGAGGGTAGTGAATTTGTATATTATTTTAACATGAAATCAATGAATGATGACAATATTAATAGTATTTCAGGAAGGGTAGTGTACATAGTATGCCATTTTATAATGAAATATATGAACACAAGAAGCTTTTTAAACATAATATATAATGATACTATTCATCCTAAAATGTATACAGAGTAGGCCTAATTAGGAAAAGTTGTTTACTATAGTAGTTGAGTATGATTTACTTATTGATTTGTGTCAATAGTAAATGAAAATGCACTTGTATTTATCTGCAAAAGGTTCACATACAGGAGCTTTCAGCATAGTTTTAATTTATAACTAGTCGTCTATTTTGAAGATACATGTGCATAAACAACGACTAAAGCTGCCAGAAATTTTTGCCCAAACTTCAAAGACACATTTAAATGATTAAAGCTAGAGGCATATCTTAACTGTAATGTTACTTTAATCATGCAAACTACCTATATACAGCATGTTATTATGCATATGTGTTTGGGACAGAGCGGAACCAGGTCGCATTAACAGGAGATATATGCAGCCCATAATAAATAAAAGCACGAGACGTACTGGGGTCGGAGAAGAACCCAGGAAAATGTGACCGTCTGTTGCAATACACGCGCCACGGTTCAGCTGCGCGAGAGAACACTGGCAGCAGGGTTGCCAGGTTTACACAACAAAACCCACCCATTCGTTACTCAAAACTAGCCCAAAACAAGCCCAATCGCGTTTCGGGGAGGTTCTCTGGAAAACATCGCGTTCGGGGGGTTAAATATGTGTGTTTTTGCTTCAACCCGCGGACATGACTCATGTCACATGAGACACAGCCCGCGGCAACAGTGTAGAAGTAGTAGACCAATTCCGCGCAAAATAGCGGACTTGGCAACACTGACTGGCAGTGTGAAAGCTCCCGCTCTCCACGCGCACAGCTTCTGCTCTGCCACCGCGTGCAGTGTGAAACCGGCGTTACAGAGCGAACAAAGCACAGTTTTATTCGGCTTCTGTTTAAAGTACTCCCACACTTTTGAATATCGCGGTCTGGCTTTATATGATAAATGATCATTTTCACTATGCCCGGGAGCAGAAGCCGCCATTATTCTAGATCTTCTGTTCCATTCTAGAACGTAAATAATGTGCCGCCGACGCGTCGACGCATTTCACGCACGTCGACGTATTTTCGTAGTCGACGTCATCGACGACGTCGACGCGTCGTTGCAGCCCTACTTAAGACCAATACAAAGAAAGGATTTTTAGAAATCTTGGCCAACTGAAAAGTATGAACATGAAAAGTATGAGCATGTACAGCACTCAATACTTAGTTGGGGCTCCTTATGCCTGAATTACTGCAGCAATGCGGCGTGGCATGGAGTCGATCAGTCTGGGGCACTGCTCAGGTGTTATGAGAGCCCAGGTTGCTCTGATAGTGGCCTTCAGCTCTTCTGCATTGTTGGGTCTGGCATATCGCATCTTCCTCTTCACAATACCCCATAGATTTTCTATGGAGTTAAGGTCAGGCGAGTTTGCTGGCCAATTAAGAACAGGGATACCATGGTCCTTAAACCAGGTACTGGTTGCTTTGGCACTGTGTGCAGGTGCCAAGTCCTGTTGGAAAATGAAATCTGCATCTCCATAAAGTTGGTCAGCAGCAGGAAGCATGAAGTACTCTAAAACTTCCTGGTATACGGCTGCGTTGACCTTGGACCTCAGAAAACACAGTGGACCAACACCAGCAGATGACATGGCACCCCAAACTTGACTGTGTGGAAACTTTACACTGGACCTCAAGCAACGTGGATTGTTTTGGCTCTCCTCTCTTCCTCCAGACTCTGGGACCCTGATTTCCAAAGGAAATGCAAAATTTACTTTCATCAGGGAACATAACTTTGGACCACTCAGCAGCAGTCAAGTCCTTTTTGTCTTTAGCCCAGGTGAGACGCTTTTGACGCTGTCTGTTGTTCAAGAGTGGCTTGACACAAGGAATGCGACAGCTGAAACCCATGTCTTGCATACGTCTGTGCGTAGTGGTTTTTGAAGCACTGACTCCAGCTGCAGTCCACTCTTTGTGAATCTCCCCCACATGTTCGAATGGGTTTTTGATTCACAATCCTCTCCAGTGTGAGGTTTTCCCTATTGCGTGTACACTTTTTTTTCTACCACATCTTTTCCTTCCCTTCGCCTCTCTATTAATGTGCTTGGACATAGAGCTCTGTGAACAGTCAGCTTCTTTTGCAATGACCTTCTGTGTCTTGCCTGAAATTGGGGTCTGAAATTGTCATCGTAGGTCTAAAAAAAAAAAAATCCAGAAATCACAATGTGATTTTTTTTAAAACTATTTATTTGTATGATACAGCTGCAAATAAGTATTTATTAATAAGTAAATCGGCGAACAGCAGCCTTGTATCATAAAAGCAAATAACGGCACAATGTATTGGCCGGCCGATATATCGGTCTAACACTACTGTGGAGGCCTGACAATCTCAAACTTGTAGCGGAGCTGACTCTTGAAAAACAAGAGTTCAGTACATGGACATCACATACAGTGAGTCTCAAACACTATTGCTTCCTCCTTCATATGTAAATCTTGTTTGTGAAAAACACCACGGAAAAATAGGCGAATCTCAACATAACACCGGCTGTTGCGCAATATTCGGGATCATTAAAATGTACGACCCCTACATTTGCATATGCCAGCACAAGGCCAAACGGAACAGCACAAGCTGTCCACGCGTCTTTCAAAGTATACTACACCATGGATGCGCGCGGATGATCGCGTTCGACACATGCGCAGTAAATTTCTTTTTTCTATGCTCTACCAGACATCGGAGGGCAGTCCTGTCATCATCGGGAAACTCGCTGGGCATGATCGGAGAACTGTAGTGCATCCACCATTGCAACATAGTTTGGAAGAAACACTGAAGAATCAAAAATTCTCTCTTTTTTTTGTTAAAAAAAACAAAAAAACAACCTTGCTCAGTGTAGCACAGGCTAGAGTAGGGAGGGAAAAGGGGAAGAAAGAGGAAAAAGTTTTTTTTTTTTAATGGGTTAAGTGCTCACGGAAGAGATGAGTTTTTAAGTTGTCTTTTGAATGTTGTCAATGATTCTGCGTTTCGGATGCCGGTGGGAAGATCGTTCCACCAGCCGGGGACATTGAATGAAAAGGTTTTGGAAAGGGATTTCATTCCTCTCTGTGATGGTACCACAAGCCGTTGCTCCTTAGCTGAGCGAAGGCTTCTGGTGGGGTTGTACACTCGTAGAAGCG
Source organism: Romanogobio albipinnatus (assembly GCA_023566225.1). Classification (NCBI taxonomy): domain Eukaryota; kingdom Metazoa; phylum Chordata; class Actinopteri; order Cypriniformes; family Gobionidae; genus Romanogobio; species Romanogobio albipinnatus. The sequence goes on along the minus strand of CM042246.1, from coordinate 44,392,578 downwards.
AGTCAAAGTATGCAGGAGCGGAGCTCGTGGTGGCTCTGTAAGCAAGTGTCAACGCCTTGAACTTGATGCGAGCAGCAAGTGGTAGCCAGTGCAGAAAGATGAAGAGAGGTGTGACGTGGGTCCTTTTGGGCTTGTTGAAGACAAGATGTGCTGCTGCATTCTGGATCATTCGAAGTGTTTGGATTGCACAAGATGGGAGTCCAGCTAGAAGCGCATTGCCGTAGTCAAGCCTAAAAATTAATCAGGGCCTGGATGAGAAGCTGTGTTGCAAGCTCTGTTAGGAATAGTCTGATCTGTTGTGGAGCGTAAACGTGCATGAGCGAGCTGTCTTTGAAATGTGTTCTTTGAAGGACAACTGGTCATCAAATGTTACTCCAAGATTTCTGACTGACTTTGATGGGGAAATCAAGGATGTACCTTGCTGGATGGTGAAGTCGTGTTGTATAGTGGGACTGGCAGGGAAGATGAGAAACTCAGTCTTTGCCAGGTTGAGCTGTAGGTCAGGTGCAGGTAGATACATATGGCAATCCCTTTTGTCGGATATAATTATAATTTAGCCTATATTTAATCAACAACACATAACTCAGGAGCTAACTATGTTAGTTTAGATGCTTATAGCTCACTCTATCCTTCTAGCTAACGTCACCTTCTCCACCACTTAAGTTGAAACAATGTAATTTGACAAGGCATCTAGTCAATTTGTTAAAAAAAAACTTTACTGTACTGCACAACAACATATTCACATACTACCCAGTTCGATGTTTAGAGTTCGTGACTCAAAGTGATGAAGCTATCATTGTAAAATCATATGGTGACGCATTACAATAATTAAAATATTTTTTTCAATGCTAAAAGCAAAGTTGTGACTGCTGACGTTATGCGTGCATAATCTCTCCATTTTCGTGACGGACAGTATATATGTGTTTCTGTCACTAAAGCTACTGAAATTAGCCGCGCAGTGAAACAGCCAATCAGAGCAGAACTCCACATTAATATTCATGACCCTTCCAAATAAGGCAAAAACAGACCATTTCATTCTAGGGACAATTTCTAGGGTTGTAAATGGACCTGTAAAACCGTATGTAGATATGTAGATATCAGAGAACAATTTAAAATATTGTTTCAACTCATTCTAGGACACCTTTAAACAACACCATCCTCAGCTAAAACAGAAAACCCCCAATGCGTTCCGGACGACCATCCGCACGTCAACAGCATTTGGTGGCCGGAGAGCGCTAACCATGAAATGGGTTTGAAATAGTTTTTATAACTATACCATCACATCCCCACACAAACCCCAAAAAGGTGATTCAGCGGAAAAAGCTGCGGCATGTACGCAAGCATTACGTGTTCAGCCTATAAGCAAGCGTGTTTGAATAGGTATGTGTGCATATGGGTTTTTATCTGTACAGAGGGGAAGGGAAGGAGGCCTTCACAGGAAGAGTCACTTTTCAAGGGCTCTGTTTTGGTCATGTTTAGTTGCAGGTCCACTATCTGATCTGGATCCAGCAGACTACAGTAAACCTCAGGATAAACAGAGAGACTAACATTAGCTTAGATGCTATTCTTTTTATGATGTAACGAGTACATCAGGTGTTATGGGAAGTGTTCCCGGTTCCGACAGACCTAGTTAATGCAGCCTAGCAATCATTTAACTGATTTGAAAACTATAAATTAAAAATGTTTTATGTGTATGCCATAGTAAAGAGATTTGTTTTTAATAGTGCTGGGAATAGATAAAAAAAAATTAACTAATGAATCAATTTTTTTTCTGTAATTAATTGCGATTTAATTGCAAGTTTTTAATATTTTGATTTTGTAATAATTTCAGTTACTCTCCAAATTAATATAGAAACAATTTAAAGACAGTATATTTTAAATATGTGTTGTAATGGGATCTATGAATGAATGAAGGCCAGTATCACTGATACTAATGTCTCTATGAAACATTAATGACGTTGCATTACAGTATAACTGAAAGCTCCCAATTTCAACATTTATTAGGCTTTAAAAAAACAACGTTTAATTTAAGTGAACTTAAAACAATCTTTACATAAACCCATTATAATAAATGTTATTTTTACCTGTGGCCTTCCCTGTTAGACATATACAGAAATGCAATAGTTATCAAACACCTTTCTTAACTGCATAAATAATAAATTAAATATAGATTAATCATCATTAAAGCTACAATTTTCTCTGTTCCCATTGTTCTTTGATGAACATTAATGACAGGAGTCATCAGTGCTCCTGTCACTTTAAGAACGGACGCTTTCCTCACAACTCTTTAAGTTCATTTAAGACATTTAACTAATTTAAGACTCCTGATATGAGAGTACTCAAAATTCTCTGTTGTTGTTATTATTGTTTGTTCAAGAGCAAAAGAGAACTCGATGTGTGCAGGAGACTGTCTGTGCGTCGAGTGTGTGTGTGTGTGTGTGTCAGAGTGTCCCTCGATTAGCTGACACGAGACGCAGCCACACAGACAGGACATTGACATACAGCGCATTCTCTTGTGTCTTGTCGCACTTGGAAGCATTTACATGAATAGGAGCGTGATCATGTAATGCTAGGCAAAAATGGATATAAAAACTAAAAACGGACGCTGTTATTTGCGTTAAATATTTTTAATGCATTAAGCTGAAAAAAATGAATCGCCCGCGTTAACACGTTAATTTGCCCAGCCCTAGTTTTTAGTCTAGATTTAAACTGACAGAGTGTGTCTGCTTCCCGAACAATGCTAGGAAGACTGTTCCAGAGTTTAGGTGCTAAATAGGAAAAGAATTGTAGTTTTTATCATCTGGCCAGAGTTTTGAGACCGCAATAGACGTGATGGAGTATAATGCGTTAAGAGCTTGCTCAAGTACTGGGGAGCTAAACCGTTTAGTGCATTGTAAGTAAGTAATAAGCAAGATTTTAAAATGTATGCTATGTTTAATAGGGAGCCAGTGCAGTGTTGCCAGAACTGGGCTAATATGGTCATACTTCCTGGTTTTAGTAAGAATTCGAGCTGCTGCGTTTTTTTTTTGGTTTGATATATTTTTATTGAAAAAAGAAAAATATGGCACAATGAAAAATACATAACAAAGAGGTATAGATGACAAAGATAAAGCCATACTTAGCTGTCTTTTTTCTTTTCTTTTTTACATACACAAAGTAAATAAACGAGAACACAAATCAAACAAAGTACAAAGATCAAAACATTCGGGCATTCATAAATTCACAAGCATAAAGTAAATTAAAAAAATGAAACCAATAAAAGATAAATAATAATAGGGGGGGGGGGGGGGGGGGTTATTCCGTCAATCAAGGGGTAAAGAAGGAAGAGATTTAAAGAAAGTTAAGAAGGGCTGCCATTTACTGTAAAATTTGTTGGAATCACCTCTCAAAGAATATTTAATCTTTTCTAGTTTCAGAAAAAACATAATATCCCTTAGCCATTGAGCACTGGAAGGGGCTTTTGTAGATTTCCAGTGGAGAAGGTGTCGTCTCGCCAATAAAGATGTGAAAGCAAAGATGTCCAATTGTTTGGATGTAAATCTATTGTAATCCTCTGGGCATCCGAAAATGGCAATATGAGGAGAGATATTTACCGTCGTCGCAAGTATTTCAGAGATAATGTCAGAGTACCTCTGCCAAAAGGAAAAAACTAATGGGCAAGAATAAAACATATGAGTTAGATTGCAGGGAGAGGTATGGCATTTGTCACAGCTGTCGGTGACAGTGTGAAAAATTTGTGACAGGCGTGCTTTGGAGAAATGAATCCTTTACAATACTTTGAATTGTATCAAAGTTAGACGAGCACAGGATGAACTAGAGTGAATTTTGTTGAGGGCAACGTTCCACCAGGAGTCAGGTAACTCCAACCCAAGTTCACCCTCCTAGGCAGCCTTAACTTTAGTGATGGATGAGGTGTCATGATTCAGAAGTTTGTTATAGATTTCTGAAATGAAAGACTTCTGAGGGGGGTCCGGAGAGAGAAACTCTTCGCACAATTGAAGTGGGGGAGAAGAGGGAAAGGCTGGGAACAAGGATTTGGCGCATTGTCTGATTTGGAAATAGCGGAAAAGGTGAGATGGCGGGAGTCGAAATTCACTAGACAAATCTGCAAAGCTACGGAAAGTACCGTCTCTATAGAAATCTTTGAAAGTTTTCATGCCTTTGTCATACCATATAGAAAACGTGGGATCAGATAGTGCAGGTTGAAACAAATGTTTTTTTAGTAAAGGAGTTGAAATAGATGGAGAAGTGCATTTAAGATACCTTCTAAGTTGGTACCAGATTTTTAGAGTGGAAATTACCACTGGGTTATCTGTAAAGCCAGAAAAGTTAGTAGGGATAGAGGAGGTGAGCAAAGCAGGCAGAGAGGATGAGCCACAAGAAAGAATCTCTAATTTGCACCATGGGGGATGCGTAGATTTGGACCAGAATGAGATTTTATGAATATGTGTTGCCCAGTAGTATAATTGGATTTTTGGGAGAGAGAGTCCGGCATTAAGCTTGCATCTCTGAAGAATTGACTTACTTATTCTGGATGCCTTTCCACACCATAGAAAGCTAGATATATCCTGGTCAACAATTTAAAAAAAGCGCTTAGATAGGAATAGAGGGAGACATTGGAATAGAAACAAGAACTTGGGTAAGATATTCATTTTATCTGTGTTAATCCTACCTATAAGCGATAATGGCAAGCTCCTCCATCTTTGAAGGTCAGACTTAATTTTAGACATTAAAGGGGAGAAGTTGGCAGAGAAAAGGGAGGTTAGCTTTCTGGTTACATTAACTCCTAAATACTTAAAACCTAAGGGGCTCAATTTGAAGGGGATGTCAGATTGACTCAGTTGACAGGCCAGAGCGTTAACAGGATAACATTCGCTTTTAGAGATATTAACTTTGTAACCTGAAAATGAGCCAAATTTGTGAATAAAGGACAAAATTACTGGTATAGAGCGGTCGGGGTTGGAGACATATAACAACAAGTCGTCTACATAAAGAGAAAGTTTAAATTCCATTCCAAAACGTGATATTCTAGAAAAAATGGAGGCGGATCTCAGATAAATAGACAAAGGCTCTATGGCCAGCGCAAAGAGTAAAGGAGATAAAGGGCAACCTTGTCGGGTGCCTTGGGATAAAGGAAAATAAGCAGACTGAATGCCATTGGTTGAGATATTAGCTTGAGGGGATGTATAGAGAAGGCGTATCCATGAAATGAATGTATCACCCAACCCAAATTTATTTAGAACGGAAAGCAGGAAGCACCATTTGACCCTGTCGAATGCCTTTTCAGCGTCAACTGAGATGACCAGTTCAGGGGTTGTAGTGGAATTTTTTTAAAGTAAATTATATTTAAAAGAGAACGGATGTTGTAAGATAACTGACGGCCCTTTATAAAGCCAGTTTGCTCTTCTGAAATCATGGCTGGAAGAAATCTTTCCAAGCGCATGGCCAGAGCCTTAGCAAGGATTTTAGCATCCATGTTTAGTAAAGATAGGGGTCTGTACGAGCCGCAGAGGTCGGGATCTTTGTCTTTCTTTAACAGCAGACTTATGGAGGCCTGTCTCAAAGTAAGAGGGAGAGAGCCAACCTGCAGAGATTCCTTATATACAGAAAGCAATATCAGGGCCAATTTAGATTGAAATCTTTTTAAAAATTCAACTGGGAATCCATCAGGGCCAGGGGCTTTAGAATTTTGCATGTTGTTTATAGCAGTGATGATTTCATCAACTGTTAGCGGCAGATCAAGTTCTCTGGTAACAAGTGGGCTAACAGTAGGAAAATCGAGGCCATCTAAAAAAGCACCCATTTCAGAAGCATCAGATAAGGACTCTGACTTATAGAGAGAAGAATAGAATGAGGAGAATACAGAGTTAATGGTATTAGGGTCAGTGTGTAGTGTGCCGGAGGGATCCTTGATTTGAAGAATCATGCGTGAGGCAGCCTTGCGACGCAACTGATGGGCTAGTAGCCGGCTTGCCTTATCGCCATGCTCATAATACGTGGAACGCGAGCATAAGAGAAGGCGCTCTGCCTCAGTAGTTGTAATAAGGTCAAATTCGGTTTGTAAAGCAACACGGTCTTTGAGCAAGCTAGGGGAGGGGCAAATGGCTAGTTGTTGATCTAATTTGTCTAATCTTGTTAAAAGCTCTTGAAGTTTGGCTATACGAGTTTTATTTAAATGCGCAGAGAAGAAAATTATTTGACCCCGCAAGTATGCTTTGAGTGATTCCCATAGCAGTGAACAAGGAATAGGATCGGCCTCTTTTTGATTGATCATGATAAAATCATCAATTGAAGATACAATAAAAGAGTTAAATTTGTCATGTGATAGGAGCAGAGTATTTAACCTCCAAGGAGAAGAGTATCGGGATTGCGGAGAAAGCTGAATATCCAGAGAGAGCGGGGCATGGTCAGAGATAACTATAGGATGATATTTAATCATTGACACATTGGAGATAAATTTAGCATCAATGAAAAAATAATCAATCCGAGAGAAGGATTTATGCATATGTGAAAAAAAGGAATACTCCTTGATGGTAGGGTTGTGGAATCTCCAGGGATCAATGTAACCATTCTTGGCCATAAAGTCAGAGAGTGTCCTGGACATTAATGATGGTGTCAAGCTTTTAGGAGAGGAGCGGTCTAACCTAGCATCAATAACGCAGTTCATGTCCCCTCCAAAGATAAGTAGGTTATCATGTAGAGAAGGGAGACGTTCAAATATTTTATTCATAAAATCTGGGTTATCAAAATTTGGGGCATAGATATTGACTAGTAATACAGGAACGTGCGACAGCGTGCCTGAAATGATCAAATATCTGCCATTTTCGTCAGAAAGCAATTTAGAAGTAGTAAATTGAACTGATTTGCCAATTAAAATAGCAACTCCTCTGGCTTTAGAATTAAAGTTGGAATGAAACACCTCAGAGACCCACGGACATTTTAGCCTGACCTGGTCTGTGGTGCGCATGTGAGTTTCTTGTAGAAACACTATGTCTGCATTAAGCCTTTTCAAGTGAGTAAATACCCTAGATCTTTTAATGGGGCTTCCCAAACCCTTGATGTTCCAACTCACAAGCCTAACATGTGAACCTCTAATAGTGGGTCCTGAAATATTAGTGTTAGTAGACATTTATGGATTAATAACTAAAAACTGTATATGAATGTAGAATACCACCCCGGGAAAAAAAAAAAAACAAACAAAAGAAAAGAAAAGAAAAAAAAAAAACCTTAGTTCCCTAAGGACGAAGCTACCGGCTTTTGCCTAATGGAAACAGTTAAGCTTAAATCGGGCTCCTGCAACTTACAACAATAAAGAACAAGGCACCTATGGACATATCAGCTGTAACAGATAACTTAGCGTGTTAAGTAAACAGATCGTAATTGTCCGTAACACTTCCAACAGTGGTATAACTGCCTGACAAGATACCAGATCTCTTACTTGGATAATGTCTTAATGTATGTTCTGGCGTCCTCCGGTGATTCGAACTCTCTCTCTGTACCGTCATATGTAACACGGAGGCGAGCCGGGAACAGAAGGCCATACCGTAACCCAGGCAACGTTATCTCACGGAGCTGGCGGTGGATGTCATTGAGGGCGGCACGGGCACGGGCAGTCTTCGCGGTATGATCAGGGAAGATATGTATAGCCATATCGCCGATTTGTATTCTTTGTTGGGCTCTAGCTCGCCGCAGAATGTCCACACAGTCTGTATGATAGTGCAGTCGGGCGATTATGGGGCGTGGGCGTTCCCCGGGTTTGGGCTTGGCCTGCAGGGTGCGGTGAGCGCGGTCCAAAATGGGCTCTTTATCCAGCTGAAAGGCCTCTTTGAGCAGATTGGAGACAGCCGAGATCATGGACGTGCTGGTTGAGTCTTCAGGCACCCCTATGATCCTTATATTATTGCGACGCGATCTGGCCTCGAGATCCTCACATTTATTGTCCACTCTTAGCAGTCCGGCAGACAGATGTTCCACTTTAGACTGTAGTGAAGCAATGTCATCACTGCAGGTGGAGAGTGAAGTTTCCATTTCAACTACAGTGCTCTCCAGGGCGCTCACTTTAGCCTGGATGTTTGTGATAGAACCATTCAATTCGGATTTAACTGCCTGTAACTCCGTCTTGATAGAGATAAAATGTTCGCTTAGGGCAGCCTGAAGCTCGGTTTTGAAAATACCCGCCATCTCTTTACGGAGAGATGAGAGCAGCTCCTCCTTGAAATCGGGTGGGACAGTGGGCATTACAGCACCGTCGCAGGGGGAGGGGGAATCATGACCAGGCGAGGATGAAACGTGCGCAGCAGGCCGCTGAAGCGTGGTGGAGGGAGCACTGCCAGATTTGAGTTTAGCAGGCATTTTACTCAGCAATAGTCGAAGAAGACGTGTTAAATAGATCACACACCAAGAAAAATAACGCGAAAAAGTGCCAATGAACTTAATTTAAAGCCAACTGCAGGAGCTCCGAAAGTTGCGTCCTACTCCATAGATCGTTAAACCGGAAGTCCGAGCTGCTGCGTTTTGGACCAGCTGGAGTTTATTTATTAAAGGGGTGAGCCTTTGATATATAAAAGTTCATTATATTTATATATATATATATATATATATAATTATACTCACCTTTATTGGATCAAGGATATATTATCAAGGATTATTAGGAACACCATATTAATACGGTGTTTGACCCCCTTTCGCCAGAACTGCCTTAATTCTATGTGGCATTGATTCAACAAGGTGCTGAAAGCATTCTTTAGAAATGTTGGCCCATATTGATAGGATAGCGTCTTGCAGTTGATGGAGATTTGTGGGATGCACATTCAGGGCACGAAGCTCCCATTCCACCACATCGCAAAGATGCTCTATTGGGTTGAGATCTGGTGACTGTGGGGGCCATTTTAGTACAGTGAACTCATTGTCATGTTCAAGAAACCAATTTGAAATGATTTGAGCTTTGTGACATGGTGCATTATCCTGCTGGAAGTAGCCATCAGAGGATGGGTACATGGTGGTCATAAAGGGATGGACATGGTCAGAAACAATGATCAGGTAGGCCGTGGCATTTAAACGATGCCCAATTGGCACTAAGGGGCCTAAAGTGTGCCAAGAAAACATCCCCCACACCATTACACCACCACCAGCCTGCACAGTGGTAACAAGGCATGATGGATCCATGTTCTCATTCTGTTTACGCCAAATTCTGACTCTACCATCTGATTGTCTCAACAGAAATCCAGACTCATCAGACCAGGCAACAGTCTTCCACTGTCCAATTTTGGTGAGCTTGTGCAAATTGTAGCCTCTTTTTACTATTTGTAGTGGAGATGAGTGGTACCCGGTGGGGTCTTCTGCTGTTGTAGCCCATCCGCCTCAAGGTTGTGCGTGTTGTGGCTTCACAAATGCTTTGCTGCATACCTCGGTTGTAACGAGTGGTTATTTCAGTCAAAGTTGCTCTTCTATCAGCTTGAATCAGTCGGCCCATTCTCCTCTGACCTCTAGCATCAACAAGGCATTTTCGCCCACAGGACTGCCGCATACTGGATGTTTTTCCCTTTTCACACCATTCTTTGTAAACCCTAGAAATGGTTGTGCGTGAAAATCCCAGTAACTGAGCAGATTGTGAAATACTCAGACCGGCCCGTCTGGCACCAACAACCATGCCACGCTCAAAATTGCTTAAATCACCTTTCTTTCCCCTTCTGACATTCAGTTTGGAGTTCAGGAGATTGTCTTGACCAGGACCACACCCCTAAATGCATTGAAGCAACTGCAATGTTATTGGTTGATTAGATAATTGCATTAATGGTGGAGATGTGGTGGTCCAGTGGGTTAAACCACTGAACTGATATGCAGAAGGTTGCTGGTTCGATCCCAGTGGTCACCACCAGTGTGTCCTTGAGCAAGGCACTTTACTCCATGTTGCTCCAGGGGGATTGTCCCTGTAATAAGTGCACTGTAAGTCGCTTTGGATAAAAGCGTCTGCCAAATGCATAAATGTTAAATGTTAAATGTTAATGAGAAATTTAACAGGTGTTCCTAATAATCCTTTAGGTGAGAGTGTATATATATATATATAATATATAATATAATATAATATAATATTATTTATATATATTAGTGATGGACCGCAATGAAAATTCTGGGTCGAAACCGAAAATTTAGGATGCACTTGGCCGAAAACCCCCCGAAACTGGCTTCTTTTAAAAACGTGTGTATATATATATATATATATATATATATATATATTATACACATACATACATACAGTGAGGAAAATAAGTATTTGAACACCCTGCTATTTTGCAAGTTCTCCCACTTGGAAATCAAGTGGCGAATTCTTCTTCCACCTTCGCCTGACGTGCTGCCAGGTGTTCGGCGATTTGTTGCTGTCTTGCACACACTTCGGTCAGGCATTTGAGCAGGTCTTCCATACCGGGGAGGAGCGCTGCCCTACTTCCGGGTTCCGTGAGTGACTGGGGGAAAGGGAAACTACAACAAAAAAAACAAAATAAAAGTCTGGGGATTGTTGGTGATTCTTCACTCTCTTGCCCGCATTCTCCACCACTGTGGCAGGGTGAAGAATCACACAACACAGGATAAAGTGAAAAGCCCCCGGAGGGTGGGTTTTAATGGTGAACAGGTGAATAAAGGTATAGGGTGAAGTGCAGGTGCGCTGTGCTTCCGTCTTTCCCCACTGACGTCACCGCGAGGCACCCTGCACTGAGGAAAGACGGAAGCACAGCGCACCTGCACTTCACCGTATACCTTTATTCACCTGTTCACCATTAAAACCCACCCTCCGGGGGCTTTTCACTTTATCCTGTGTTGTGTGATTCTTCACCCTGCCACAGTATTTACCTCGTATTTTCATCTGACTCCATTAATGGAAATGTTTTCCAAATATGTTTAGTAATTTAGAAAGAGGAATAAATATTTGATTATTCTATTCACTCTTTACTCTATATTTTACTCGTTCATTAGGAATCTATGTCGCTTTGAGATCCTCGTGCCGGCCGGACACGGGTCTCACGATCGCAAACTCTTCAGTTTTGGTCACTTAAACAGAGGTAATTGACTATACAATTTAGAGCGCCGCTCTCATGCTTGCTTTCTCTAAAACTATTTTATTCAGTCCCCATAGATCTGTGTACACTTGAATTAAAGCAACGTTATCTCTAGTCAGAGGTCACGACCACTACTATAGCTATAAGTCGACTAATAGTCGACTAAATAGTCTAATAGTGGTTTTGGTATGGTCATGCCATGGTTTCCCAAGTACACTTAGCTAGATTAACTTTACATTAAACAGGTAAGGCTCATCCTATTTAGGTTGGTCAATCAACATTATTGTTGTCCTAAACCGAAATTCCCCTTTTCGCCTTCACAGTCTAAGTACACTTGAACTAGTGCCAAAAGTTAGTCGAAACTCCTGAATCTCAGTTAGTGTGCTCTACACTCCACTCAATTGTATTTTGGTCTGATACTTAATCTGACGCAGATTTGTGGTAACATAAGTCTTCACTTAATATACTTGAGAGAAATAATGTCAGAGTAAATCAGAATAAATTAAAACGTAACAATTTATTAACCAGGTAAGAAACATCAATCAAAATTCAACTCAAAGAACATCTCAACTCTAAAGATTTAGAAATATTTACCTGGTATTAAAAAAAGCTACACACAGCAAGAGTGCGGGAGATCTGAATACAGATTTTCCTATTTTTGTAACGCCTTCCTTTAAATACCTAGATAATTCAATAAGTCCACCAAATGGTGGTGTTTGTGATTTATAATTAGATTTTGGTCCCTCATTCAGGGGGTCACAAATGGGCAGTCAGAATTTGATTGAATGGGTCCTAAACATCTGTAAAGGAGGACACTTATTTACATACAGGAGGCACTCTAAGTGGATGATCTGTGGGAGGTCACCTTTTGATGAAATACAATATTTTTCTCAACTTATAGAACTTCTTGGAGGTTTGTATTATGGTTGGGAGAATGAGACCATTTTACCAGACGCACTGATACGTTTCAAATGATACTAGACATGCATAGTTACACATTGTACACATTTAACGTTGCATATGTTTTTAATGAGTTTTCAGTGTGTGAGAGAATGGGCAATACAGAGGGTGATGGGCAGAGTGTGAGAGTGAGGTGTGTGTCTCGGTGTGATGTGTCTTGGGTGGGGTTATGTATTCAGGAGAGTGTTCAAATGCTAATCCTTTGGAAAGTCCTTTGTTTCCCAGGAAATCATTGTTTCTCAGCCCAGACGTCCTGGCATCCGCCTTACAAAACAAAGTAGTCTGAATACTCCATGGAGTGCATTCAAATCATATTTCTTTGGAGATATTTGTACACTTTGGAGACATACTGTATGTACACAAAGTATAACCGTTTAATTAAATTAATTCCATTGACCGGGACGTGACGTCCAAGTGGAAATCTATGCTTCAGCAGTCTTATCGCAGTAATCGCAGCAATCATAAACAAAAAAGGCATGGATTTTCATTGTTCAAATGTTGTGGGAATCCTTTAAGAAATTCAGAGACAGTGATAAATAAAAACACATGTCAGACATGAGGAGGTCATTGGGGCAGACAGGAGTACAACCAGACAAACATGTGAAGAATGAACTTGTCTCGTTCACATTCAGCACGTCCTACTCGAAGACGGTTTCGGGAAATAGTACTTCCAGCATAACAGCATGGGAACTGTTGACATTTAAAATAATTTATGAAATAGTGACGTCTATTGTTCGTTTTTAGAATTAATGTCAACGTGTTTGTTGCATTTTTAATGTCATGGGGGCACTTAAAAATGACGGCTGATTGAAATCTCCCCAGTAAATCTCTTCGTATAGCCAACAAGCCATTGGATCACTATGGTGCACCGAATATGGACATATACTGGAAGAGGAAGCAATTATATGATTTCCTTTGGCCCTTTTATAATTTTTCATTGGTGTGATATCATTTTGAAACCAAACAAACTAAAGCACAGGAAATATTGGAGGATTCTTAATGATATTGGTCATGTCCACAGGATATTAGACCAGCGAAATGGTCAAGGAAGCAGAGACGTCATAGGTGTTGACAAGCTTATTTTTGGAAACATTTACAGTAAAAGGAAGGGAATTGATAGTTTTCAGTCACGTGACTGGTGCAGAGAACCGGAGGGCAAAACATACGAGAACTAGCACAGGCCTGCCAATTTTCCATCTCAGAGGTTGACATACCACAGCTCCAAAATTAGAAAAACATTTCATGTTCTCACCACAGGTGATGTTTCAGTGGCTCTTCATCAGACAATGAACACATATAGTGATAAGCCCTTATATACACATCACATGATCAACCACATTACAAAAACATGATCATCTTTATCAAAGGATCCATCTCCATCTCAAAAGAAAGAAAATCAAAAATATGTGAACAGAATGCAATACAGAACCCACATTATTTTAATCACTAAAAACAATAGTTTTTTAATGCCAAAAGAGAGTTTGATCTGGCACAAGCTGTTAGTAAATCTGGCCCTTAATGTACTAAAACCATGATATTAAAAGATCAAATTCAATATACAGCTTATTGATAATGCATACAGTTGAATATTTAATGGGTCACACCATGTTCAGTGTGAGCACTAGCCCGACTCTCCAGGTGCTCTCATGAGAACCAGAGTGAAAAACTTGTGCACACATGATCATCAATAAGATGTATATTGAAATTGGTATTTTAATATCACTGTCTTTACTACATTACTTCTTAGTACAAACTTGTGCAGTTATGCTAGTTCAAATGGGAAATTTAATTGTCAGTGGACAAGCAATATTAACCCCAACAAGCAAATGTAAACTTCTCAATTGCATTGTCTGCAACAAACAAATGTACAAAGGTCATATTTTTTATTACTAGCCTACAGAATATTCTCAACAAAACCTCAGAGAACAGTTAAAAAGTTCTTATACAAGTTCACATATTAGGGAAACACTTCAAAAAAGCCTGCACACTCTAACAATGAAGGGGAACCACAAATTAAAAGATAAATACCACTGCTTTAATGATAACGTGACAACACGTTTCGGTCACATCATATTTCTCAATGCCTAGTTAACAATGCGCAGTGCTGGAGCCATCTTAAAGGGTACATAACACAGTTTGTGCCAGTCTCATGTTAATCTTGAGTATCTATAGAGTAGTATTGCATCCTTCATGTCTCCCAAGAGTCTTTAGTTTTATCATATTTATAAAAGACGGTACACTGTACCGATTTCTTTTCCGAAAACAGCCGGGCTCGTGCAGGTGTGCGGTGGGTGGAGCTAAAGAGACACACGAGCGCACACACACACAAAATACATCATGGCATTATCCATGGATAATCTTTGTTTCATTATACATTCGTGTTGTACATTTATATGCACGTACAAACTGATTGTGTACATTAATCATAACGAATATTAGGTCCGGCCCTTTAAGACCTGCACGGAACCAATTCATTGGAGTACATCTGATTTCTTATTCAACTGTATACATTTACTAAAGACATGTCCGACTGTGTTTACCTGAATACTCGCCAGGATGTGTATTTTTACATATTTTTGACCATACAAAACCAAACCCAATAATCTGTGAAAGAACTAAATCGTGATCGCATGTTGTCAGAAAGGCGTGTGCTCGCTTCAGGTCAGAGTCCGGCAGCGGCCAGCACGTCCTGCACCGCGCTTTTTCTCATGTGTGCATGTTTTTGTTGCTTTCTTTTTTATGCGCTGTGTTTATATATTTGACTCTTCTGCTTCCAATGTTTAGTGAACGGTGGAAGCAGAGCTCTGCACTCACGTCCTGACTTCTGCTGTCACACATCGACGCAAATTAAGAAATACTGCTTTTATTAGAGTGCTGTCATTCTTAAAGTACCGGTACAAATAAAATGTCATATCGTAGCATTTTAAATAGCAGGGTATCTCAATATTTTTCTAGTACAGGTATATCGTGCAACACTTTATTTGCAAACCAAATATATGGATGCCCACTTGAACTCTGTAAAAAGATAATCTGTTTCCTATCTTGACAAATTACAATGGAAATCGAGTTTTCGTTTCTCTTTGCTCATTTTTGTGAATGTTGACACTAGCGTGCACATACTATGCTGTAATTAATATCCATGACTCCCTTTAAAAAAAAAAAATTAGAATTGGTAATCAGGGTATAATATCGTTCAGCTATTTAAAGGCCGCCAGTTACCCATCCCTGGTTTAGTTCCTGTCTCTATTAAGCCCCTCCTTCGGAAAAGCGCAGTGTGCTCTGATTGTTCGGCTGGATCAGTGTGTTTTGATTGGTCAAGCTCTTCCAGCGTGTTTGGGAAATTTAACCGTGAGTTTCAACACACTACTAACTCAACCAGGCCCCATCCCTTTATTTAGCGTATGCCTTGGGCGGGAATTATTCAAATTAGGAATATTGTGACATGTTCGTTCCCAAAGAAAATTCAAGACTATAATGGAGGCATTTCAGGGAGTTCAGAAACACTTGACACTGATATAGAGAAGAACTCCCACTGGAGGGAGGCTTTCATGCTCAAACAGCAACATTACACACTAAAGACTGATGAACATAAACTCTGGTGCATAACTCACCCCAACAAAATATGCAAGCACCATTTGAAGATGGAGTTTGTGCAATGTATCATATGACTGTCATTATATAAGTCTAATCCAAACTCTGCTGTGTTTCGTCTGCAGCCACAGGATGTGAGGTTGTTGCTCTTGGAACGGGCAGTTCTAATACCAAAGCCAGTCCAGCACCTACAGGACGAATCCTGCATGATTCACACGCGGTAGTAACTGCCCGGAGATCACTAATGAGGTACTTAGGATTTTCAGCTGTTAAAGGTGGTCATCACATTGATGTTTGTATTACTCACCTCTTTGCTGGCACTGTCCAAAAAGCTTTTGGTCGCTGTGGTTTACACTTTATGTCTCATGATCTAAAAACCTTGTGATCTGTAGGTTTTTGCTTTAATTCTTGAAATGGGTTTGTGCCCATGTGTGAATTTCTTTACAAAACTGAAACCGTATTTGAAAAAAGGTTTTCTGGAAGTAGATTGGGGTCAGTCAATTTTTTAAAGGCATTGATACTTTTATTCAGCAAGGACACATTAAACATTTTAAATGTATCAGCTTCCACAAAAATATGAAGCAGCACAACTCAACTTTGATAATAATGAGATACATTTCTTGAGCAGCAAATCAGCATATTAGAATGATTTCTGAAGGATCATGTAACACTGAAAATTTTGCTTTGATTGCATAAATAAATTATATGTGAAAATTAGGGGTGTGACGAGACACTTATCTCACAAGACGAGATGCGTGATTGGGTTCATGAGAACGAGACAAGATTTTTACATAGTATTTTTAAGAAATCCTCAATGATGAAATACATGACTAGAAAAATTGTTTGCAGGTGCATTTGAAATGTTTTAACTCGTCATCTTGTAATGAATGTCTTTTCAGTTCTACTTTCTGAGTATGAATTATCATATGCAGTAAAAGACAACAATACTCAAGCACTGTAAAGGTTTTGGCAAAAACTCAACTGGCTTCTTTCCTGTATGATTGTCTCTTCAGAACTTAGAACTGCACATGAGCTTCTTTTGACCTCCTAACTGAACTCCTTCCCACAAATTGATATTAAGTGCAAACAATAACCATAATCAAAGTAGGCTACTCAATATTCAAATATTCAATATTCAAAGTGCAAATAGAGACCAAATTTATCTTCAAGCATAATACAGAGCTAAGAGATGGTTACAATGGGATAGCTTTTATATTGGGAGATATTCGCGTGCCTCAAGGAGCTGCTTTCAAACGGCGGTAACGTATTGAATTCGTGTTACTTTCACTTTGAATTTCGCGATCATGCGTACTCTGGGAATACTCAGGTGGTGCTGAACGCGCATTTTAAAATATAACCTCACCACGGTCGAGTCCACTAACATGTAACACACACTCGTACAATATGAGCGCTGGCTTCACTAACACATAACGCATGCACAATGTCTTCTCGTCACGTGATCAGTGCTGCGTGCACGACTCAAACAGCTCGTCTAGGGTGAGCTGATAGAATTGAAGTGACTTTTATCCGCTTGAATTAAATAGTTTTTATTTATATAAATACGTCTCAGGTTACAAATGTAACCATTGTTCCCTGAGAACAGGGAACGAGACACTGCGTCAGCTTTTGCTTACGCAACGGGGAACGCCTCCAGCGTGACTGGTGCCTGAAATCACATTGAATCACGTCAATCCTATTGACCGGCGACAGCCTATGATGTCATCAAGGCGCGACCAGGAAGTATATAAGGGCGCCTTGCCAACATGACAGTATCTAATCGTCTGAAGGGACTGTTTTGGCAGGCAGGCCCTGCGGCATGGCAAAGCGACGCAGTGTCTCGTTCCCTGTTCTCAGGGAACAATGGTTACATTTGTAACCTGAGACGTTCCCTTTCGAAAGGGAACTCGCACTGCGTCAGCTTTTGCTTACGCTACGGGGAACGATATACCCACTACGCCATGCCGACGGGAGTGCATGCCCATAGGCAGTGACAACTGTCAAGACAAGCAAATTCTACTGAAATGCCTGAATCACTCCCCTTCTGGTCACATTAGGCTGTCAGTGACAGCGCTCCCTACGGTCATAGCCCAAGCTATCGCCCAAGAATGAACCTTCACACACATGAGGTCCTTCCCAGGCCCTGCTCGAAGGCCTGGAACCACCCATTCGACTTAGAAGGGGTCCCTTTAAGGGAACGTGGCAAGGGAACCCGAGGGAACCCTATGCCAGTCACTATTCGGGAGGTCCTCACCGAATGCCACCAGGGAGACCTGACCTGGTGACCCAGTCTGCTATGGGACACGTAATACGGTCAACCCTGTCTGTAGTGTACAGAGCCTCTGGTACACGCCTATGAAAAGGCATCCCGCTAGGGTGCTGCAAGAAAGGCAGTGACATCCACTAGCCGGATCTCAGAGACGGGTTATCCTGGAGAGCGGCGCTCAGCGAAGTGCTTTATAACCCTTGCTAGCGAGGGGAGTTCAGCCGCTCAATCCTCGGATCTACCAAGCACCTACTTTAAAACGTGCTTAGGAGGCCAGAGGCCTTACAGGCTGATCATACCAGGGAGGCCCCGAGGGGCCTACAACCCTAATCAGCGCCAGGCGGCCGTAAGCTCATAACAGACCCTCACTTGAGAGGAGCTCATAAGCCTGCCCGGTAGGTACCCATGCCGCAGGCAAACTATGAAAGTCCCCTCCTGTGGGGACCGCATAGCAGCAGTAACGTCTCGTCGTGCTAGGGTAAGCACACCGCCTTCAGGTCTCGCGAACGGCCAGAGACCGGCGCCTGATAGCAGGTGACCACTAGCTGTCAGCGTAAAGCCAGTTGTGTGTTCCCGCCTAGGGAACTCGTTCCCCAGGGAGGCCGAGAGGGACCTCCACCCGGTAACCTGTGCCGACTGCTCGCGTGTCCAACAGCGGAGCTCGCCCTCAGGAAGGCCATACGGGCCTTATACCTGATAGCAGCCGTGCTAGCCCTCGAGGTAGCTGGGAAGACCAGGGACTCGCTTCAACAGGGAGGCCTAGCGGGCCTACCACCTGCAAGAATGTTGGGCATTTCTCCATCACAGCCCTCCGCTCAGTGGCTGGACCTATCCAGAGACCACAAGACAGGAGCGTGCCCTCAGAGGAGGCCCCGTGGGGCCTACTACTCTAAGCGAATCCCACAGGGAAGCCCCGTGCCACTTGCCTGATGGCAACCCATGCTACGATCCGTTACCGAAACTGGGGACCGGGGAACGACTTCAGGGAGGCGCAATGCCTCCACCTGATAGCAGAACATGCCACCCGTCTCAGAGCGGGAGCTCGCCTTCAGGGAGGCCCAATGCCTACCACCTGATAGCAGACTGTGCCACTCATAGCACTTCCTGCTCACCGCCACAGCCAGGAAGGTCACTCAGGGGGCCGATTGCGGCCTACTACCTACTAGCACTCATGCTAGCCCTCCAGTGACTGGAGCCCAGGAACGCCCCCACAGAGGAGGTCAGGTGAGCCTGCTTACCCCACAGCAGGCTCTTAGGGAGGCCAGGTAACGCCTACCACCTATTAGCAGCACGTACCAGCCATCGAGGGGCTTAAAGCCGGTGGCGCCCCCTCGGGGGAGACCAGGCAGCGCCTGTTGATCCAAGCAGGCTCTCAGGGAGGCCAAACGTGGACTCCACCTGAGCGAAGATAACCCAAACCAGGAGCCTACCCCTCAGGGAGGCCTTTAAGAAGGCTGGCTGCTGCACCTGGGCTGACGGCAGCTGTCTGCTGCTGACAAAGGCCTGGAAATCCAGATATCACCTGGGAACTCGTCCCCAGGGAGCTAGTTGACGAGGTTACTGCTGACGTCGACACCAGTGGAGAAAATCCTCCCAGGCACACTCGTGGGCCATGGCGTCGAGACTTCTTGCAAGGAGGCCGGTTGATGCCTACTACCTGTCCTGAAGTCCTGCTGCCCAGACCGCCCAAGCTGGCTACCAACAACCAGCTGGCTCTTATACCCGCACCTGGGGCTGGTCCTTCCCGGAGGTAACTAGGAAGCAAGTTCTCACTTTGCCCTAGGGCCCCCAAGATGGCGCAGTCTCTCGGGCAGTGCCTACAGACATGGACCTAATCACATTGCCAACAGCAGTGTACTCAGCAGAAGTGCTAACAAAAACCCTCTAAGCGAGGGGAGTACAACTTACGTCACCTGCCTCGGGGCGGCTGTCTTATTTCTCATGCAGCGGCCAACCGTAATGCGAGGGCGTCAGCCAATGGCAATGCTCGGGCCTCAGGGGAGCATCCGACCAGAACCGTAAACATCGGTTTATCCGATGTTCAGCTTACCCCGAGCCCTAAAGAAGGTGGAGCAGAGACATAAAGCAAGGGTAAAACATTACTTTTTCCTAGAAAAAATAGAACCCACCGGCCGAACCATCCTCCAGGAAGAGGCCGGGGGCCGCCAAAAGATGGAGGCCACCAAGCTCTGAAAGGCGGAAACAGCAGATAAAGTCTAATCGCAAACCGGCGAAAGACGCTTCGTTCCGCCCCACGACCACTGGCAAAGTCGCTGTCTCCTGCAACACCTCGACTGCGTTACTCGTAACCCCAGAACGCAGAGAAGGGGGCGGGCCTTGGCCGGACAACTCTGTAACAAGAGGAGGTTAGGTCAAGGATGCATAACAAGCCCTGTTTATATCAAGACAGGCCAGGGGCGAACGACCTTCCTTAGAAGGGAACGCCCCCATCCTTGACGGAACCTAGGCCAAGTGGTGCGACCTAAGTCTGCACTAGATCCACTCAGGGCTCGGGAAAGAAATATTATCACCTCTAATAATACACAATGAGGCCCCGAAAACCCTTTTCCCAAAGCCCCGCAGAGCTGGGCGCAGATCTCACTACAGCTCATGCAAAAGTGCATACCCGGTCTTCAGCTACTTCACACTTTTACGCTAGGAAAAACACAGCTCGCCCCCGACACTACAAACCCTCGGGCAAGAGCGCAATTCAGTTACCCACATCAGTGGGGAAAACATACACGGAGAGGCAGCAAGACTCAACTAGCAAAAGTGAGGCATACATACACAACCACATAATGTTGCAAAGAAGATCGTTCTTAGCTTACTCACGGGGAGCTGCAGGCCCTGCGAAATCCCTCGATGATCCAAAATTTCCCCAAGCAATCCCTCAGGGGAGCGACGGTACAAAAGTCCTGAAAAACATAGTTTTGAAAATGTTTCGCCCTCATAGAGGGGGACTCACCAATCGCTCCTCGCGGTGCTTCAACCCAGCCATCGAGCTAGTATCCGCCCGCCATCCTGAGGGGGGCGCTTTTAACAAACAAACCAGGCGGGCCGGCAGAATCTCACATTTTCTGCTCATCATAGGCCCACCGGCCTGATGTAAAGCGCCCGGGGAAAAGCCAGAGGAAGGGAAAAAAGGCAGCCTTCATCTCCGCGTCCTCGAGGGCGGAGTCCGCTGCCTGCGCTGGTTCCGGTTACCAGCCCCGGCTTCCTTCCTCTTCCTGTTGCGGGTGTCCCGTCTCCCCTGCGCCCCAGTCCTCCGTCGGCGGGGGCGCTTGAGAGGTGACGCTGGCTTGCTGTTCCCGTCTCCAGCCCTCAGACTGGGACGGGCCGGGGACACCCGACTGCATGGGCGCGGTCCCGGGCCTCAGCGGGATACATATTCTAAATGCTGCCGAGCGCGCCTTCGCCTCTCCGAACCTTCCCACCACCGCATCTACGGAGGTGCCGAAAAGTTTGGATTGCGAAACCGGGGCATCCAGGAGAAAGGACTTCTTTCTCCCCGATGTCCAAACGGTTTAACCACAGATGTCTCTCCGTGCGAAAACCGCGGTCCGGCGCGACTCGACTACCGCCTCAGGGGGTCCCTCCCCCTGATCGAGGTCCCTCAGCAGGTCTGCCTGGTAAGCCTGCAACACAGCTGTGGTGTGCTCCGCAGCGTGACCCACTGACATGTACGCCCTGCCATTCAGCGTTAGACCGGCAGGGTGGGAGCCACAGTGTCGCCGGCCGCCCAGAGGCGAGATAAACATCACATCTCATCCACGGCCGGCCCCGACACACACCCAGCCAGGCAGTCCCTCGACATCAGCGACATTTAGCTCGCCGACGTCGACAGATGCGGGGCTGAGTATGGTTCCTTCCATTCCCTCAAGATCTGCTGATGCAGATCCGGAAGGAATGGAAGACTCCCAGGAGTTGGGAAGTCATGGGCGGAGAGAAACCGATCGTCCAAACTGTTCGGACGCTCAGCCTTTCTCCTCACGCACCGCAAAGGCAGCTGCAGTCTGCTCGCAGCGCGTTCCATGACTTCCAGCAACTCCCCGTACATGGGACAGGATGGTTAGAAAAGCTTCAGCATTTTTAACTGACTCACCCATCCTCTGCTCGAGTGGAAGAGCAGCAGACAAGGAGGAGGAACATAAATCCAGCTCCTCCCTCCGAGATCCGCCTCTCGCGATCTGGATCATCCTCAAGAACATAACTGTCTCCAAGCGACGAGCCAGATCGATCTGGGAAGCGCTTTTGGTTTTTCTTATTTAGACGCTGCTCAGCCTCAGCTTGAGCGTGGCCGTTCCCAGATGCTGAAACCTCTCCCCTCGAGAAGAGGTCCCGCCGAGAGCGGAGCGTTTCCAGAGGACAACGCTCACAAATACTTCACAAGAGGTTCGCAAACCTCTCGTGCGTGCTCTTCTCCCAGGCAGTAAACGCAAAGTGTGTGTGTATCCAAAGCGCAAGATACACGTTCAAACACACCTGCAGAAGTGGCCTTCTCAGCACACTTCATTGTTATCCTTCTTGTAGACGTTTCACGTGAAGACAGGCAAAACAGTCCCTGAAGACGAAAAGATACTGTCATGTTGGCAAGGCCCCCTTATATACTTCCTGGTCGCGCCTTGATGACATCATAGGCTGTCGCCGGTCAATAGGATTGACGTGATTCAATGTGATTTCAGGCACCAGTCACACTGGAGGCGTTCCCCGTAGCGTAAGCAAAAGCTGACGCAGTGCGAGTTCCCTTTCGAAAGGGAAAGCAAAACTAGAGTGGATGCGTAATGTAAACGTAGTGTTGGCCTATTCTATCCTAACTTCACCCTCACATTCCGTCATGACATTATGACACGAGACAGCTTTTCACCTCAACGAGAAATATCGTCACAGTTTAGTCTTGTGAGATGGCACGAGATCTCGTCACACCCCTAGTGAAAATATATTCACATAGAAAAAGGTATTTCAAATTGTAATAATATTTTATAATATTAAAAAATGTTTTATCATGTATGCAGCCTTGGTGAGCATAATGGTAATTCTTTTGCAAAAATGTACTATAAATTCACCAAAGATATTCGAAACTGTTAATCCATTGACGGTGACGGTTTAACTTCTGTTGGTCAACCAAACTCGAAATAGCCAAATGTAAGATAATTAAATAGTCTGTAGTTGATTTAAAGCACAGATTAATGTAATTTAGACTCTGTTTTGAATGTGCCATAGGTTTCTGTACAGGAATCTGTTGCTGTTCTTCAGTAAGAATAGTGCTCTGGAGGAGAAGTCCGTCTTTCAGCAGGACCAGACCACGAAGCTCCTCAGCTTCAAAAATCACATCACTCTACACCTGTACCTGAGCCAACTGCCCAAAGGAGCGGCACAGATACCTTCTCAACTGTACACACACTCACACACATACATTTACATAGACTTTAAAGTAGAGATGATGCAACATTGTATAAACGATAAATCATGTCTGATGAAGGCCCACTATAATGCTCTTCTTGAAATAATAGTCAACAGTTCATTGAACCTTTAGACAAAATCTAAAAAGAAATTTGCATATGTGTATTTCATTGAGTATCATATTTGATACATCAGGCTTTTAGGCTCATATGATATAGTGGTAATATGGAGCTCAAACTCGAGTAGGAAAAAATAGCTCGGTTTTATTCAGAGGCCCATACTGAACAAAAAATGCAAATCACAGTAGTGCCTCAGAGTTCGTTCAAGTGAAGCGGCAGCACAGAGTGCACATGACCTCATCCGATTTAATACCAGTTACAGCGTGACATAAACATGAATCAACATCTGAAGGTATGTTAAAAGTAATCAATCAGTGATTCAACCGCAGAAAGACATCAATAAAACAGTTTGTAAACACTGTCATGTAACATCACATTTACCTCAGAAAAACCATAGTCAGTGACCATAAACTCACTAGTGAGCTAGAAAAATGATCATTAGGAGCATTTTGATAAATATATGCACCACGTTACATATTAATTCATTTTTAAGGATCTTCAATATTTAATCCATGTTTGAATAAATCAGTAAAGTTTTTTATGACAGCCACCATTTAAATGTGTATATTTCAAAACGAATTAGACTAGAAATATGATTATGTAATTGTAAAGTTAGTATTATAACTTTATTATTATAAAAAACATACCTTGAGTGTAATTTAAATGTTTGCATACAAATTTAATTTTAACCTTTAATATTACAGTAATGTAGTAGGCCTACCAACTGACACACATGTATAGTTAACAGCATTAGTTGAGATTTTCTTTCCTTCTTGCATTGTATCTGATATATATCCAAAATAATCTAATTGAATCGAAAGCTTGTGAATAGAAGGTGAAATTTGTCAATACCCAGCCCTACAAAAAATATACAATTCTGATGCTTGTAACGTAAATCAATCAGATCTTTTATAACAGTTTAACAGACTAACATAAAATGCATATATCAGTCGTCTCTCTATATCTGCCAATAATATGTCTTAAGTTGACATTTAAATGCTTAGCTTTGGTTTAAAACGTAGAATGCAATGCAATACAATGATGACTGAGAGATAAACAAATAAACTTTCCTCAAAAGCCTGATGGATTAGACTTGGTAAACCCAGCCTGATCTGCCGGTGATTTGATTTCGCCCTGCTACTCAGTCTGGAAACCTGTACATTAATTTCTACTGCTTCTGTTACACTTTTGCGGGAACCAATCACAGACTGGCTTATCCACCTGGTGTTCTATTGCCGGGTTTAACACGATGATGGATAGAGAAGCGATGGGTCGTTGTCCGTTGATCACGCCTCTTGTGGTCTGATTGGTTGAAGGACTATCCAATTGCGTACAGAGTCATTTAATTTATGCTCGTTTATCACGCCTCTGGTGCAGTAGAAAATACATAACGGACTCCCCAGACCAATGTTCAATCTTAAATTGAGCTTGGTCTGGTGATAGCCAGACAACTGATGGATTATATTTGATGCTCAAATTAGAACAAGAATATGTTTGGATAACAACATATGTTTGCTTCAGTCCAGTGTTCATCTTGAAATATTACAAACAATATAAAGTTATTCTTACATTTACTTTATAAAAATCTTTGAAGATTTCATAGCAAAAAGGCACGTGAAGCACAAGCTGAAGGTGGACATTTGTACAATTATACTAAAAGATTTTCACTTGATGAAAAATTATTCTATTCTATGAACTATCAATCAGACAACAAAAGGCATGTAGTAGATTGTGTGCAAAAGGATTTTCAGCAGTTTTGATCATGTTGATAATTTACAGGCCTAAGACATGTGCATGTCAAATATGAAACAAATATGAAAGTAGGCTTTATAGGGTTGAAAGTTGACATTTTCTTTTTAATTGGTTGAGCTCTAGCTTTTGTATTCCTCAGTTGTGCATGCACACATTGTGGCCTTAATCTTGAAGAAATATAGCACAGACATTATACTTTTCATGCAAAACATTTCACAAAAAGAAATCAGGTTTCGGTATGAATTTGTTAAACTACATCACAGTTGTTGTCCTTGTTTTGTAGCCGCCTCAATCCTTTGTCAATCTCTGCATGGGAGGTGAATAATCAGATCGGGCTTCATGTGGTGGTGGAAGGGAAGGTCTTCTCCAAGTTCTCCAGCTCGTATGAGCAGATGGGCTCGCATGTTGTCAGTATGTCCGCCACCGATAAGATCATGCAGTGGCAGGTGTTGGGCTTCCAGGGGGCGCTACTGAGTCACTTTATTGAGCCAGTCTACGTGAGCAGCATCTTCATTGGTAAGTTAGCGTAAAGCCCAACGTTATGGCTAGTGGTCAGCTGATAAATAGCCAAGGGTGATATATCAGCTGATAGCGGTACGTTTTTCTGTTTGGCCAGTGTGTCGGAAATGGGATTTTTATTTTGACAGCAACACTAACAACAAACTTTGAATCCTTGATTTAAAACTGCTGCGCTGTATCCAGTTGTCCGCTATGTCATATTCATGTCAAATTTACTTGGTGCTTTATGTAAAATTTGTGCTACTTTTGTCTTCATTTGGAAAAGTATCTGTGCTTCGTTCCTCCCTAAAAGGCCAAATTTAAAGGGGTGATGAATTGAGAAATCAACTTTCCCTTGAGCCTTTGATATATAAAAGTTCATCGTGATATAGGAATATCCTGTAAGTTTCGGAGCTGAAAACTTCCTTGTTAGTCAAAGAAACGCTTTTATTGACACCAGGGCCAGAAAACGAGATCTCTCAGAATATGTCGACCCTTGACGTCATCGTGTGGTGAAACACCGCCTCAACAGATAAATATGTACGCCTGCTTCTGTAGTCCCGCCCATCGACTCGTGGAGCTAAACGGATCGCGCTACCGAGCAATAAACATGCCGAAGAGAGTAATATATTGTGCTGTGCCTGGTTGTGGAAAAATCACATCGGATTCTAATATTAGGAATGAGTGGTTGAACTTTATTTTTAATGAAGTTCCAGCTCACATGTGTAAGGCATTGCGAGAGATGAATCATTGTGTTTGTTTGATAAAGACATTTTGCGAGCCCTGTGAGCGAATCATTCGGGTTGCTGTTTCCCCACACGCTTTCAAAACAATTCCCACATGTACTGACAGGGGAACTAAAGCTCCTTAATATGCAACTCTTATCCAATCCTAGCCGTGGGCATTTACTTTCAAGTCTTCAGTCCGACACGGCCATAAAAACTGAACGTTTCTTGAGAGAACCTCAAAACCAGGGCAGAAAATAGCCTATTACCTAATCATTATGACGTTTTTGAATGTAAAAACCACACAAACGTAATTTTACCAAGTTGATCAAGTTGACCTCAGACAACAGTATACATTTTTTTAAAAAGCCAGTTCATGACCCCTTTGCGGGACGTGTTTGATATTCAACAGTGTTATTAAAAGTGCATTAAACCGCAAAAGAGACGCTGTTCCCCAGGTGGTTTTCTGTGTTAGTGCTCCAAGTCGGGACCGGAAAAAAATAAGTAAATGGGCCATCAGTCCATCATTAATGATAATCAAACAACAAATGACAAATTTGAAAATCACTCCCTGATTTTGACTGAATTACTTTAGTAGCTTTAATAAGGATTAATGTACATTCAAAATGCACAGTAAGACATGCATTATTTGCAGTGTTATTTTACATTTAATACATTTTTTGTTGTTGTTGTAGGACATTACTTACCTGAATATCACTGTTATTACATCTTCCTGAAAAACATGTATTTAGTTGTCCATTTTGTTTGTAATTAGTTTCTTTATTCTTATTGTCTTGCTGACTTTTACTTGTCTTATGTAATTATTTTGAGGACCTTTTTCACATTAGTTAACCTCATTAGTTTTTGCTGAAGTAGTGATAATTGTATATTATCTTTAAATTAAAATAAAATTTGGTATATATGATTTTGCATGATTATGATTTAGTTTTATTTATTTATTATGTCGAATATATATATATATATATATATATATATATATATATATATAAGAAATATTAATATTGTAATGTTTCATTGTAAAATAAAAAACCTGAGTATTTAATAATAATAATAATAATAACAACAATAATTGTATTTTATAATATAAATGTAAAATTACAATGTTAATGTTTTTGACTTTATTAACTAATTTTCAAACTTTTATGTTGACATAGAACCGCAGGGAGCCCTTAACTTTTTTGTTGACAACAGCCGGTTTACAGTATATTATGGAATGCTGTGATGTGTTTGTTCCTCTCAAACTCAAGTCTATAACGGGATTTCAGAAAGAGTGACATATATTACACAATTAAAGAAAGTTGAAAATGTAAAAAAAAGCTCAGTAGGTCCTCTTTAAAAAAAATTTAAAACTGTATTCGTTCAACCACTAGTCCAAGTGCTGTTAATGCATTTTGTTCCTGGTATTCTTGTTTTGCTCAGGCGATGGCAGCTGCAGTGATACTCGCGGTATAGAGATGGCAGTGAACCAGCGTGTCGATGGCATCACCTCAGCACTTCCTTTGTACTACTGTGTCTACCGGCCACACATCAGCCTGGTGTCCTCGGCCATGCCTCTAGACGCACACCCTACCCAAAAGTCCCTCAGCCTTAACTGGAGCCACGGAGATCTTACGGTGGAGATGGTCAATGCTCTAGAAGGAAAGTCTACTGAAGAGTGAGTGTTCTCCATATATGCTTCTCGTGCTTTTAATCCAGATGCTTCTTATTGGTTATTCTCATTACTGTAATTCTGTAATGTGTTTAACTGCATTAAATGAGACATGTCACAATGCAGTGCTCATCTGTCTGTGAAACCAGGCCTAAATGACAATTGTTGTCCTTGCTTTCTATGCACTGTGATAAAATTTTGCTCAGTTGCGTAACATATATTGTGCAGTCACAATGGTATTTCACCGTTTTCTCTTCCAATCAGTGATCTTCTGATCAGTGAAGTTACACTTCATGCCATTTGAAATGCATTATTAGATACACAAAACTCATTTACTAACAGATGGCAGCTTGAATTGAGCATGTACACTGTAATGCGTGTGCTCTGAAAACACAAAATTAAATTAAATTAAAAGCACATTAAAAGTACAGTCAGTTATGTCTTAAGGGAATAAACAGATAGAACCAAACATATGAAATGTCAAAACAGATCTGTGCATTTGTATGAATTTAGTCTGTAATGTCATAAAAATAAAAAAAGCTATAATGCTTGGTGCACTTCAATGTACTTTCAGATACTGAAATCACTCTTTGATTCAAGACACATTGTTTATTGCTTGCATTTTTGCTTATTGTTTAATTAAATAAGTAAATAAAATGGTATAAATGAAATAGTTAAACTAATTGATTAATTTCAATCAATAATCGTGTTGGAATCGGATCATGATTCACAGAATCCACATTTGGATGGAATTGCGAGGTGCCTAAAGATTCCCACCCCATAGTGCTAATAAGCTTGACATGTCCTCAACTCTAAATTCAATTTTCTTCCCCAGCTCACCGTTTAAGAGCAGTCCAGCCTTGGCCAGCCGTCTTTGCAAAGCAGCGATGTTGAGTCGATTTAATTTGGTAGCTAAAGAAGCCCAGAGAGAGGAGCTGCTCACCGCTGTCACGTACAGGGAGGCCAAGGTACTGCACTCTTTATTATTTACATTCAGCTATAGCGCTGCATGATTTGGGGAAAAAATCTAATTGCCATTTTTCTGATAAATATATTAATAAAATAAGTTATTTATTTATTTAAGTTCATAGGGCCTAAATTATTGACTTGGTCTTAACAACCATGGCACAAATCATGATGTATATAAGCATAAACTGATGTGAAAATGTCTTTATGCGTATGCCTACTCATATACTAGCAATACAATTATTTCACTGTAATTTAGGAAAACACAAAGATAAATAGGCAATCACGACATGCATTACTATAATTATACACGTAAAGGAGCAACAAAACAGCTTTTTTATTAATTACTGAAATGTATTCATTTTATTTTAATGATTTCCTGAAAATAATATATGCCTACACACACACTTTATAAAGAAACCGGGCTATGCCTACATAAGTTTTCAGAGAGCGTGTTTTGATTTCCTTGACCATGATGATGAGTGTTGTACTTTGTGACTGTTCTGTAGATGTTGATGCACTTGTACACTCTGCATTTGAATTTAAGGTCACCTACAAATGCTTTATAAATCGTTCATAGGAACATTTTATTTTACAGTATAACTGTTAGGGCTGGGTATTGTTCAAAATCTTTCGATCCGGTGCCAATTTCGTTACCTCAGTTTCGATACCGGATCCTAACGATACTTTTTCCGATACAATATGTTTTAAAATCCATTTCAACATCAAATAAAATACATTAAACACAAAACTTTTATTTTTCACCTTATCCATCCATCCATCCATCCATCTTCTTCCGCTTATCCGGGGCCGGGTCACGGGGTCAGCAGTCTAAGCAGAGATGCCCAGACTTCCCTCTCCCTAGACACTTCCTCTAGCTCTTCTGGGGGGACACCGAGGCGTTCCAAGGCCAGCCGGGAGACATAGTCCCTCCAGCGTGTCCTCGGTCTTCCCCGGGGCCTCCTCCCGGTTGGACATGCCCGAAACACCTTCCCGGGAAGGCGTTCAGGAGGCATCCGGAACAGATGCCCGAGCCACCTCAGCTGTCCCCTCTCGATGTGGAGGAGCAGAAGCTCTACTCCGAGTTCCTCCCGAGTGACTGAGCTTCTCACCCCATCTCTAAGGGAGCGCCCAGCCACCCTGCAGAGAAAGCTCATTTCGGCCGCCTGTATCCGGGATCTTGTCCTTTCGGTCATGACCCAAAGCTCATGACCATAGGTGAGAGTAGGAACGTAGATTGACCGGTAAATCGAGAGCTTCGCCTTACGGCTTAGCTCTTTCTTCACCACGACAGACCGGTACATCGACCGCATTACTGCAGAAGCTGCACCGATCCGTCTGTCAATCTCCCGTTCCATCCTCCCCTCACTTGTGAACAAGACCCCTAGATACTTGAACTCCTCCACTTGGGGCAGGAACTCTCCACCAACCTGAAGTGGGCAAGCCACCCTTTTCCGACTGAGGACCATGGCCTCGGATTTGGAGGTGCTGATCCCCATCCCAGCCGCTTCACACTTGGCTGCAAACCGTCCCAGTGCATGCTGAAGGTCCTGGTTAGAAGGGGCCAACACGACAACGTCATCCGCAAAGAGCAGAGACGAAACCGTGTGGTCCCCAAACCTGACACCCTCCGGCCCTTGGCTGCGCTTAGAAATTCTGTCCATAAAAATTATGAACAGAACCGGCGACAAAGGGCAGCCCTGCCGGAGTCCAACATGCACCGGGAACAAGTCTGACTTACTGCTGGCAATGCGGACCAAACTCCTGCTTCGGTCATACAGGGACCGGACAGCCCTCAGCAAAGGACCCCGGACCCCATATTCCCCCAGCACCCTCCACAGGACGACGCGAGGGACACAGTCGAATGCCTTCTCCAAATCCACAAAACAAATGTGGACTGGTTGGGCAAACTCCCATGAACCCTCCAGCACCCTGTAGAGGGTATAGAGCTGGTCCAGTGTTCCACGACCAGGACGAAAACCACACTGTTCCTCCTGAATCCGAGGTTTCACTATCGGCCGAATTCTCCTCTCCAGTACCCTGGCATAAACTTTACCGGGGAGACTGAGAAGTGTGATCCCCCTATAGTTGGAACACACCCTCCGGTCCCCCTTTTTAAAAAGAGGGACCACCACCCCGGTCTGCCATCCCAGAGGCACTGCCCCCGACCGCCACGCGATGCTGCAGAGGCGTGTCAGCCAAGACAGCCCCACAACATCCAGAGACTTGAGGTACTCAGGGCGGATCTCATCCACCCCCGGTGCCTTGCCACCGAGGAGTTTCTTGACCACCTCGGTGACTTCAGTTTGGGTGATGGACGAGTCCTCCTCTGAGCCCCCAGCCTCTGCTACCTCAATGGAAGACGTGACGGCGGGATTGAGGAGATCCTCGAAGTATTCCTTCCACCGTCCGACAACATCCCCAGTCTAGGTCAACAGCCGCCCATCGCCACTGTAAACAGCGTTGGTAGGGCACTGCTTCCCCCTCCTGAGGCGCCGGACGGTTTGCCAGAATCTCTTCGAGGCCAGCCGATAGTCCTTTTCCATGGCCTCACCGAACTCCTCCCAGGCACAAGTTTTTGCCTCCACAACCACCCGGGCTGCAGTCCGTTTAGCCTGCCGGTACCTGTCAGCTGCCTCAGGAGTCCTACAAGCCAGCCAGGCCCGATAGGACTCCTTCTTCAGCTTGACGGCATCCCTTACTTCCGGTGTCCGCCACCGGGTTCGGGGATTGCCGTCTCGACAGGCACCGGAGACCTTGCGTCCACAGCTCCGAGCAGCCGCTTTGACAATGGAGGTGGAGAACATGATCCACTCGAACTCAATATCTCCAGCCTCCCTCGGGATCTGGTCGAAGCTCTGCCGGAGGCAGGAGTTGAAGATCTCTCTGACAGGAGACTCGGCCAAACGTTCCCAGCAGACCCTCACAGTACGTTTGGGTCTACCGAGTCTATCTAGCATCCTCCCCCGCCATCGGATCCAACTCACCACCAGGTGGTGATCAGTTGACAGCTCCGCCCCTCTCTTCACCCGAGTGTCCAAGTGTCCCGAGTGAAACGACCACAAAGTCGATCATTGACCTACGACCTAGGGTGTCCTGGTGCCATGTGCACTGATGGACACCCTTATGCTTGAACATGGTGTTCGTTATGGACAAACTGTAACTAGCACAGAAGTCCAATAACTGCACACCACTCGGGTTCAGATCAGGGGGGCCGTTCCTCCCAATCACGCCCCTCCAGGTTTCACTGTCATTGCCCACGTGGGCGTTGAAGTCCCCCAGTAGAACGACGGAGCACTCGGAGCACTCTCCAGCACCCCTCCCAGGGGTCGGGTACTCTGCACTGCTGTTTGGCCCGTAGGCACACACAACAGTGAGAGACCTATCCCCGAGCCGAAGCCGCAGGGAAACGACCCTCTCGTTCACCGGGGTAAACTCCAACACATGGCGGCAGAGCTGGGGGGCTATAAGCAAACCCACACCAGCCCGCCGCCTCTCACCATGGGCAACTCCAGAGTGGTGAAGAGTCCGTCCCCTCTCGAGAAGTGTGGTTCCAGAGCCCAAGCCGTGCGTGGAGGTCATTCCGACTATCTCTAGTCGGAACCTCTCAACCTCACGCACAATCTCATGCTCTTTCCCCGCCAGCGAGGTGACATTCCATGTCCCAAGAGCTAGTTTCCGTGTCCAGGGATCGGGTCGTCTAGGCCCCCGCCTTCGACTGCTGCCCGATTCGCTTTGCACCGGCCCCTTACGGTCCCTCCCGTGAGTGGTGGGCCCACGGGAAGGTGTCCCCACGTCGCTCCTTTGGGCTGAGCCCGGCCGGACCCTGTGGGGGAAGGCCCGGCCACCAGGCGCTCGCATACGAGCCCCAACCCCAGGCCTGGCTCCAGGGTGGGGCCCCGGCTGCGCCATACCGGGCGACGTCACGGTCCTCCTTTTTTTTGCCATCATAAGGGTTTTTGAACTGCTCTTAGTCTGACCCGTCACCTAGGACCTGTTTGCCTTGGGAGACCCTACCAGGGGCATATAGCCCCGGACAACGTAGCTCCTAGGGTCATTCGGGTACTCAAACCCCTCCACCACGTTAAGGTGGCAGTTCATGGAGGAGGCAGTTCATTTTTCACCTTAATTAAAACAAATTCTGGTAACACTTCTCACTCAGGGTAACATTATTAATAAAACTGGTTGTGCTTTAAGGGTGCTCTGATCAGGATTTTTGGAGCCGATCGTCGATCACAGGATCGTCAACACCCCCCCCCCCCCCCCTTAAGGTGTCTCTTGTCATATAAATGTATATAAATATCTCACCTAAATAATTGATCATGCAGTGCATTTTTGTTTTTAAAGACACATTTTCAGGTATGTCTAACATTGTAATTGAGGTAAGAAATAATTTAATATAATAAGAAATCAAATGTAAATTAATATTGGTCTTCCCTGAATTAATTAAATTAGATTAATCCTTACACTTAATGTTGCAAAAGTTAGTCATTTAAGAGCAGTGAGTGTCATAAAGGTTAATCAAACAACACAAGACAAAGAGAAACGTCTCGGTTACGGATGTAACCCTCGTTCCCTGAGGAGGGAACGGAGACGTACGTTAGTGACTAACGAATGGGGGTTTCGCTTAGAACCCCCTTTCGTTAGTCACTAACGTACGTCATAGTGACTGAACGAAAGGGAACTGAGTTTTTCGTTCAATACCATAAAAGTATCGCCGTTCGGTGCCCAGCCCTAATAACAGTAAAATTACAATACTAATATATTTTGCTGTCTTAATTAATTAAACCATCTAGTCTTTATTTTAGTGTAAAACCGCAAGGAGCCCTTAAATCATCTTTTGTCGACAACAGTCGGTTTGGATTCACTTTTCATTACAAGTTAGGGAAGACTGTTGGCGCATATTGTTTCTCCAATTGCATGTTATAAGCGATCCAATCTCAGAGCAGATGCAGGAGTTTGTGGTGGTGCAGCAGTTACTGTGAACCGAGCCGCTCTAGGACACTGAAAACACAGCATCATGAGCTGCTCGTGTAAATGAACACAATGCCAAACTTCACTCTAACACACAAAGCACATGCATTTAATTAATCACATCCTGTGATAATCGCACTTAGCCAAATTACACCACTAATAGAAATGGATAACCTGCTGTTTAAAACAATACGATTTCTCATTTTATTAGTGCCGATACTTTAAGAAACTTTGAAGAAAACTGACAATGCTTTAAGAGACGTATTTCCTGCATTTTGTTGTTTGCAGCACTCTGTTTCCCCTCACTGCAGCACACTGTGAGTGCCAAAGGTTTTGTCCTCCTAAATGAGCTGGTATGTTAATATGTCTATGCAGTGCAGCACTGCTTTAAAGATCAGCCAAAAATGAAAATGTTGTCATTATTTTGTCAGCCTCATGTCGTTCCAAACTAGTGTTGTTTTTTTGGCAGCCTGTTTTAATTTTAGTTTTAGTCTAGTCTTTGTGTCAAGCTGTCATTTTAGTTTTTAATTAGTTTTAGTCATGTTCATACTCCTTTTTAGTTTAGTCAAGTTTCAGTCGACTAAAAGTCTGAGCATTTTTTAGTCAAAATTATCAATGACTATTTTCGTCTAATTTTAGTCAATGAAAATTGTATTTTAGTCTCTTTTTAGTATTGCAATTATATTTAACCCAGTCAATATACACTCACCTAAAGGATTATTAGGAACACCATACTAATACTGTGTTTGACTCCCTTTCGCCTTCAGAACTGCCTTAATTCTACGTGGCATTGATTCAACAAGGTGCTGAAAGCATTCTTTAGAAATGTTGGCCCATATTGATAGGATATTTGATGAAGATTTGTGGGATGCACATCCAGGGCATGAAGCTCCCGTTCCACCACATCCCAAAGATGCTCTATTGGGTTGAGATCTGGTGACTGTGGGGGCCATTTTAGTACAGTGAACTCATTGTCATGTTCAAGAAACCAATTTGAAATGATTCGAGCTTTGTGACATGGTACATTATCCTGCTGGAAGTAGCCATCAGAGGATGGGTACATGGTGGTCATGAAGGGATGGACAGGGTCAGAAACAATGCTCAGGTAGGCCATGGCATTTAAACGATGCCCAATTGGCACTAAGGGCCCTAAAGTGTGCCAAGAAAACATCCCCCACATCATTACACCACCACCAGCAGCCTGCACAGTGGTAACAAGGCATGATGGATCCATGTTCTCATTCTGTTTACGCCAATTTCTGACTCTACCATCTGAATGTCTCAACAGAAATCGACACTCATCAGACCAGGCAACATTTTCCCAGTCTTCAACTGTCCAATTTTGGTGAGCTTGTGCAAATTGTAGCCTCTTTTTCCTATTTGTAGTGGAGATGAGTGGTACCCGGTGGGGTCTTCTGCTGTTGTAGCCCATCCGCCTCAAGGTTGTGCGTGTTGTGGCTTCACAAATGCTTTGCTGCATACCTCGGTTGTAACGAGTGGTTATTTCAGTCAAAGTTGCTCTTCTATCAGCTTCAATCAGTCGGCCCATTCTCCTCTGACCTCTAGCATCAACGAGGCATTTTCGCCCACAGGACTGCCGCATACTAGATGTTTTTCCCTTTTCACACCATTCTTTGTAAACCCTAGAAATGGTTGTGCGTGAAAATCCCAGTAACTGAGCAGATTGTGAA
Organism: Romanogobio albipinnatus; assembly: GCA_023566225.1. NCBI lineage: Eukaryota > Metazoa > Chordata > Actinopteri > Cypriniformes > Gobionidae > Romanogobio > Romanogobio albipinnatus. The sequence goes on along the minus strand of CM042246.1, from coordinate 44,356,916 downwards.
ATACTCAGATGGGCCCGTCTGGCACCAACAACCATGCCCCGCTCAAAATTGCTTAAATCACCTTTCTTTCCCATTCTGACATTCAGTTTGGAGTTCAGGAGATTATCTTGACCAGGACCACACCCCTAAATGCATTGAAGCAACTGCCATGTGATTGGTTGATTAGATAATTGCATTAATGAGAAATTGTACAGGTGTTCCTAATAATCCTTTAGGTGAGTGTAGTATAAGTACCTAGTAGTATAGACGAAACTAACATTTTCTTTTGGCCAAACCCATTTCAAACAAGGTTATCTTATTATATTATATCATTCTTACCTTATAGACTCAATAATACATCCATTCCAGACATAGAGGACGGTCTGATTTGAATTTACAACATTGGTATTTTACAAACCAAACATGTTAGATGTCTCTTAAAGGGTTAGTTCACCCAAAAATGAAAATTCTGTCAGACTCATTAATGACTTACCCTCATGTCGTTCGACACCATTAAGACCTTTGTTCATCTTCGGAAAACAAATTAAGATATTTTGTTGAAATCCAATTGATCAGAAAGGCCTCCATTGGCAGCAATGATTTCCTCTTTCAAGACCCATTTAAGGTACTAAAGACGTCGTTAAAAGGTCCATCTCACTACAAGCATTGTGGTGCTTTGTGAGTTCACGTCAGGGGCCCAGATGGATGGAGGCCTTTCTGAGCCATCGGATTTCAACAAAAATATCTTAATTTGTGTTCCGAAGATAAACAAAAGTCTTACGGGTTTGGAACGACATGAGGGTATTAATGACAGAATTTTCATTTTTGGGTGAACTAACCCTTTAAGGTTTGTGGTGTTTTTTCCTGTGATTTTTGTGGCCGCATTTCTCCCCATCTTTTTCCACAACACATTCCGTTTTCTTTTCCACTTCTGTCATGAAAGTTTTTCCAAATGTCGTTTCTTCTTTTTCTCCCAAAGACGAAGCCCAGCTAGCCAGCCGTCGGTCCCTTTCTCTGTGTCAGACTTATCTTTGTTTGTTGTCGTTTATGCTAACTCACCGCAGCTACATCTTCTAAATAAAGATTAAGATCTTTTTGATTAAATCTGAAAGATTTTTGTCCCTCTGTTGACACTTAAAAGCGTTCATAAATAGATCGTAAAACTAATCCATATTAATTGAGTGGTTTAGTCAAAATATTCTGAAGAGACTTGAACGTATGATTATATGATTTAATCTATTTGGACTAAACCGCTCAATTCATATGGATTACTTTTACAATCTCTTTATGAACTTTTTGAACCGTCAAAGTGTGGTCGTTGTGTTGCTGTCAATGGAGGGTTGGAAAGCTCTCAGATTTCATCAAAAATATCTTATTCATTTGTTATCTGAAGATGAGCAAAAGTCTTGTGGGTTTGGAATGGCATAAGGGTGTGGAAGTAATGACAGAATTTTCATTTTTGGTTGAACTATCCCATTAAGTTATTGACACTTTAGAGCAGGGGTGGAGAGCGTTGATCCTGGAGGATCCAGAGCTAAACTCTGCAAGAGAGTGGCCCTCCAGGATTCCCCAACCCTGCTTTAGAGCAATAAAGAAACATACATGCATGAGAAAAATCTTTGTTAACGTCATCAATGTCCAGTTAAGTGCAGTAAGCCATGAACAGTGTAGTATTTCCTGCATTAGGAGAAATGCAGTAGTTTAAGATTCCTCCCATTTGCAATTTGTTCTTATTTTTTTAAATCCAAGCCAAAATAAAATATAAAAAATAATTACATTGATATATGTTAAATAAAAATACTCATGTTGTGATCATATCATCCACCCAATTACTTTTCCTGTTGTTTTAGGTTTTTGCTGTAGCATTGGTGTCAATATATTTTAGTCGGGTATCGTGTAAGTCATGATTTTGGTATTGTGAAAACATTAAGCCATATCGTAATGTCAGTATTATTTTGATTCATTGTGCAACCGACGTCACACTAGCTGACTGGAAACGACTCTGTAACAATATGAGAACCCAGAACACCCTAGCAACGCCCTGGAAACCACCCTGGCGAATTTGAAGCGTTTTTTTTTTTTTTTTTTTTTTTTAATTTTAAACATGCAATTACTGACAACAAATCAAAGTATTAGTTCTCCAGTTTTAAAAATTAGAATTCTTAATGGGTGCTGCTGCTAGTTGTCCACTTCAGATTTGTATTGACTATCTCGTTCTTTATTGAACGTCAAGATGATGGCTAAGCTGTACCAGGAAGCAAAGAGCGTGCTGAAGTCTTACCTGGAAAGGAAGGGCTACGGCCAGTGGGTGGAGAAACCGCCGATCAGCGACCATTTCTCTGTGTGAGAACCCACCTACAGATGCCATAAGACACTGAAATGTCATGTTTAAATATGTTTAAATTGCATGCTGAATTACTTTGTAGTTTGCATGTTGGTTTTGTTTAAATTTGTTGTATGTCAATGCAACGAGGCTCTTAGAGACAACAGACTGGATTTGAAGTTTATTTACCCAAGTGCAAAGATGTCAAATAAATAAAAACAGTTCAAGACAGATAATAGTGTAAAATTATAACAAAAGGGGATGTTCTGTTTGTTTCCAAGGTAAATGAAAATAATAATAAAAAGAGTTTGAACATTTATTTGCTTTACTGACTGAATAGTAAGTGCTGTATTTTAAAGAAATCATATTATGAAGGAATCAGCTTTGTTGTGATTTTTATTTTCCCCCCCATTGTTTTCTGAAAACACCTTTCAGAGCTTAAAATGTCCTCACCAGCTCAAAATGAAACTAATTTTGAAAACTGATTGTTCTGAATTCTTGGATTTCTGACGTCAGTAACCGAAAACATGGACACTCACACACCTTTTTGAGACATACACACCTTTTTAGTGAATGATGCAGTGTTAGAACATTATGACTAGATGCAACTGACAGCCAATCGTGTGCCTCATATTTGCGTGCTTTAAACAGTCACATTATTTCAGTTTTTGAGGGGAAAAATGTCAAATGGCGATGGAAACGCATCAATTGAAGTGAAGAGATCTTTTAGTTCTTACATTTTATAGTCCAAAAAGAGAAAACTCTGGAGAAAACGGTGATGTTATCCAGCTCAGTTCAATTATCATATAGTGACAATGCGGGCAGATCAGTAATATAGTTGAAAATGTATTTGAATATTTAGTTTAAAATTTTGTGTTCTCAACTGAGCAAGCCAAGCCAAAGGCGACAGTGGCAAGGAACCAAAAGTCCATCAGGTGGCATAATGGAGAAAAATAAACCTTGGGAGAAACCAGGCTCATTCAGGGTGCCAGTTCTCCTCTGGCCATCATGCCGTTTTGGAGAGGCAATTATTAGATAGGGATATTCGAAAGATCGTAGTCATCACGCCAGAGACTGTTTATTGAGGATGCCGTGTCGGTGAGGCAATTATTAGATGGGAATATTCAAAAGATCGGAATCATCACGCTGGGGATGGTTTATTGAGGATGCTGTGTTGATGAGGCAATTATTAGATAGGAATATTTGACAGATCGGAGTCATCACGCTGGGGACTGTTTATTGAGGATGCTGTGTTGATGAGGCAATTATTAGATAAGAATATTTGAAAGATCGGAGTCATCATGCTGGGGACGGTTTATTGAGGATGCTGTGTTGATGAGGCAATTATTAGATAGGAATATTCGAAAGATCGGAGTCATCACACTGCGGACGGGTTTATTGAGGATGCTGCATCGATGAGGCAATTTCAGGGGGAGTCTGATTGACACGGTCTATGCAGACACTTCAGGGATGCGTTGGTCATGTCTAGGCACAGGTCCACCATCTGATCTGGATACGGCCCGGATCCGGCTGACTGCAGTAAACCTCGGGATAAACAGTGAGATTAACATTGACTATTGAAATGTCAGTTTGTGAATACCCAGGATTAATAGTTAACCCTGGGTAAATTATGAGCAATGAGAAACATGAAGCAAGATAACTCCATTTGCCCAGGGTTTAGGATGACCTGGGTTAACTAATTCAGATGTGAAAAACTCATAGTGTGCTTTCTTTTTAGTGCTTTATGGGTCAATTTATTTGTGGTTAGTGAAAGCCTACTGAGAAACGGGCCACTGCACGTTGTGTGTTTGTTGGCGTTTGGAGGTAAACATCAAATGTTCTAGTGCCCTGTTCACACTACAACACAGGAAACCTCAGGGGCTTCCTGTCAAAGGTGTAACTGCATCCAATCGCATTTAATATGCGTTTATGTTAGTGGATCTCGTGCAAGGACTATATTTTCATTCAGTTGGGCTATGTTGCGCATCTTAATGACAGGACCACATTTTGCAGTGGAGAAGGTTTGTACTCTGTATGCATCTCTTAAAATGGAGGGAATGATTCATGCTTTTGATTTTTGTTAAGGATTAATGCTTTTTGAAGTCATACAAAAGAAGATGGTTCTTTGGAGCAAATGCGCAGGTTCAGTGTGCATGTTTATGCATGCACGCAAGCCATGCTGCTAAAATGCATAGCGACAATTGTGCCGTTAACATGCAGGATGTTTTGTTCTGTCAATGCTTGACCTTGGATTGGGGTCAGTTTATGTGTAATTTATGTTAAAGGTCCCATGGCATGAAATTTTCATTTTATGAGGTTTTTCAACATTAATATGAGTTCCCCTAGCCTGAATATTGTCCCTAAGTGGATAGAAATGTTGATCGGTGTAAACCCGAGTTCTGCCAGACGAGCCAATCCTGAAGTCTCCTGTTTTGACGTCCAAGCAGGAACGGTTACCTCCCTTTCCTCCGCCCAGAGAATCTGGCACGCCCATGCAAACGCTCGAGAGATCATTCCTTGTGAAAGTGTGAATGCTGGCAGTTTCTCAGTGTTTGGATGTACAAATGAAAACAGAAGTCTTTTTTCAGTTCCTTCTGATCTGTGATCAGTAATTTCTGATGTGTAGCTAATTATTTATTATTCGTGCACACAATGCGGCTTCTCTCTCTCCCGACAGAACGGTGTTTTCGTGTTTTCTATCTTGTGAGTCAGTGTTTTTGTACGTCCTCGTCGCGTCTACCGGTTCTAAAATGTGCATACAGTCGTGAGTTTCTGCTCAACATCGGCCTCACACACGCCGAAGCTCGGGCTGCACTGGCCGTTGGCCTTCAACATCCCCGACCCCCAGTACTGCATCTGGCCCACAGCGGAGGCACCAAACGCGGCGTGAGATTAAGCAGAAGGGGGGTAAGCATGAGCGTATCCGGGCTAGCCAGTCTAGCCCCACAATAAACTGGATTACATTCGATTACTGCTGTTGTGTCTTTGTTTGCGCTGTGTACTCAACGCGCGTCACTGACGCTTTTATTTTATTTTAAAAATAATGCTATTATCAACACTTACTTTTAACTCGTTCATCTCGACAGCTGTAATGGTACTTTGCATGTGTTACAAAGTTGGTAATAATGATGAAGACGGACTCGGTGTGACTGGGACTCGTGTTTATTCAGAACTCTCAGATACAAACACAATAAACTCGCGCTGGCTGACAGCGCTCTCATAACTCAGAAGGTACTATAAATAACTTTGTTAGCGATCGCTGAGCTCCGTCTCTGGTACGTTAGTGATGTCCGGTTCGCGAACGATCTTTCTTTTGAACCGGTTCTTTTTAGTGAACCGAATCAGTTCACCAAATCGGACTGAATCGTTCTAGATGTCAGCCAATCACAACAGTGGGCGTTTTTACTGAAGTCTCACAGCAGACACGCCTCTTGAAGCAGGGCATTCAGCCACAGCGCAAACAGCAGTATTGAAAAAATGCCTTTTATTTCTAAATTATGACATTTTATGATGTAAAAGTCATACTAACAATATAAGTACACCTCAGGAAACATTATAAAATAATAGAAAAATGCCATGCCATGGGACCTTTAAGTGGCATTTATTTCCATTGCAATGCATTCAGTGATATTAGTATTTTGATTACAGATTTTAACCTTAGTGAAATAGATTGTCAAATAATTACATTTGTGGGGTCTGTCTGTAGTCAAAGGTCAAGGATAAAATGCACATGAAATTGTGAGACAGTATTTGGAGGAGGACTCTATGGAAGCTTGTTTCCAACATGGAATAAAAAAGAAAAAGATAATTACGACTTTTTATCTCGCAATTCTGACTTATTTCTCACAATGGCAAGTTTATATCTCGTAATCCAGACTTTTTTCCCTTATAAAGTTATAAAGTCCAAATTGTGAGATATATACTCATAATTCTGAGGGGAAAAAGTCTGCTTAGTTTTCTTTCTTGAAATTGCGAATTTCTTGACATTTGTTTCCTGCAGAATTTTGATTTATAATTGCGAGTTATAAATTCAGAATTGTGGAATATTAACTTGCAATTCTGAGAAGAAAAGTTGCAATTACACTTTTAATTTTTATTCCGTGCTTATGGGCAATTTTATTTTATTTTTGTTTTATCACCGGTTCTGTAAATGGAGAATGACTGACAGCCTCAGCAGAGGGAAGCATTCACGTGAATTTTAATGGCTTAAATATTCATCTGTACCTCACATCTGAGGATCGGATCGGAGCATCCCTAGTAACGTGCAATTAACCAATCAGTCTCATCTCCCATTCCCTTTAAAAGCCAGTTGCGCTCGCGCCATGGCGGATTCGCTATTTACATGGAGGAATTTGTGAGCGGAAAGACTGAACGCTTCATCAGGGAGGAATTTATTTTATTATAAATTATTATTATAATTATTATAAATTATTATTATAATTTATAATTATAATTTATTATAAAATAACATTTATTATTCCTTTTATTTAAAATTTTTTAAAAAAATTGTGTGTGCTGCTGCGCATCCCTGTGTGTGTATTAATCAGAGTGTACGCACGATGTGCACCGCCTATAGGCTCATATTACTAACACGCCCTTTAAATAACACAAAAAATACAGCAATGGTGCAGTCGTTTTCAATTCCTTCCTTAATCAGTTATTAGTTATTTACCTATAGCGGGTAATGAAGTTCAAATATTGAAAACACTCTTTAGCTTACTTCTGCTTTGCAAAAAGCTGATTTAAATATTTTTCCATTCATGTACTTGCATGTTCTTTTATGACTTGGAAGCTGCCCGGAGCTGTTGCAAAGTTGTTGTAAGAGTGAGTGAGAGTTTGAGCTTGGAATGTGGAATTATGACGCACAAACATATGGACTAATTTCATGATGTTTTTAGCAGACTGAAGATTTTTTTCTTTTTCAAAACTCCTTGTGCTCCACAGAGAGAGATCACCATGACTAACAACAGCCAGCATCAGGACACTGACACACTAATCCACAGAATAACTAAACTATAAAAGCACTTATTGAACTGATACAACAGAAAAACAAAGTAAACTTGAATGTTATTTGGCCCTAAATAGAGACTACACAACAGCAAAATATTAGTGTAGAGTACAGTGACAGACTGTAAATTAAGAAGAAGAATGACAAGGTACAGACTGAGCAATCACACACTGACCATAGAGACGGGCAGAGAGAGAGAGAGAGAGAGAGGTTTAATAATACTTTATTAACAATTCACATCATCATCAAATACTCATTAATCAAATAAATTAAATAAAAAATTTAGAACCAACTGACCCTCATCAACTGCACACAAAACATTGTTAAAGGACAACTCTGGTGAAAAATGAACCTAGGGATAATTAACACATGGTTACCGAGTAGATCGTTAGGGTTAGGTTATGGGATGCGTTTTCATGAAAATCGAATGTAAAGAGTTTTATCTCTAAAAACACATTAGCTTATAACGCTAGTATACGGGGCACAGAATAAGTAAAATTAAATCGCTAGTCAATACCACTAACAAGGCTCAAAATAGCCTCACACTAACACGGTAGCATAATGAGGGTCCCTACATGCAAACCGAAGCATTGAGAATTTTGTAAGTGTACAAACAGTTTAATAAGAAAATACTTTATAAAGACAGTACATTACGCATACACAGACAAGAGCCATCGTGGAAAACGGTCTCGACGAGTCGAGCCATGAACGCTGTGCTAAGTGAGCTGGTCGATAGGAATTAAGTTTGAAATCTAATTACATGGAAATGCATGAATTATTTTTTCAGTTTTTTAAAAAATTATTTTAATTTATTTATTTTCTCTGTTGCGTTCAGTGCTTTCTTCCGGAAACAATGGACCATATGAGATTCCAAGTCACAGTTCATCACTTAGCACAGCGTTCGTGGCTCGACTTGTCTGTATACGCGTAATGTACTATCTTTATAAAGTATCTTATTAAAGATTGTACACTTACAAAGTTCTCAATGCTTCGGTTTGCAGTAAGGACTAAGTCTTTACAAGGACCCTCATTATGCTACCGTGTTAGTGTGAGGCTATTTTAAGCCTTGTTAGTGGTATTAACTAGCGATTTAATTAAACTAATTCTGTGCCCCATATACTAGCGTTATAAGCTAATCTGTCTTTAGAGATAAAACTCTTTACATTCGATTTTCAGGAAAAGCATCCCAGAGAACGATCTACTCGGTAACCATGTGTTAATTACCCCTAGGTTCATTTTTCAGCCGGAGTTGTCCTTTAATACACCAAATTTTATCAAAACACCCTTTGTTTTTTTAGATTATAATATATCAATTCTATATTTAACCTTCCTGCTACCAGATTCTTGAACATTAATTCAGCATCAGTACTAAGAAGTTTCAGCCCTTCATTTTTTTCTTGTCTTCCACATTGCTAATTTTGCAGTTCCTATCAAGTAGTTTAACAAACATGTTTTCCTTCTGATTGAGAATTGATACCTCACACCCCCCAAAAAACTACTTCTGAGAATTCCTCATCAAATGCTTGAAGATTAAAAAGACCTTTCAAATCTTAAAAACAAATGCTCCAAATTCTCTACCATCCCACCAGGGGCGGACTGGGGCAAAAAAGTGGCCCTGGATTTTCTGGCACAAAGCGGCCCATAGCAATCGGTCCGCAACACACCTCACCATAAACTCGCCAGCTTATTATGCTCATTAAAGCATTTTTAAACACCACTTACTAACATAAAAATATAGATGCTATTTATACAGAAATATAAATATTTTTTTTATTGAAATGCTTATCATTAACTAGTGATGCACCGATCATGATTTTACATGGCCGATTCCAATATTTTTTCAAGCAAACTGGCCGATTCCGATACCGATTTCCGATTTTTTTAAATTATTTTTTTACACAATAAAAGAATGAAAGTATACATGAACAATGTATATGTTGATGTTTATTTGGTATTTAACAGGCTAAATTGGCTTTTGGCCAATGAAAACAAGTCCGCAATCTGAAATCAACGGGAAATTGAATTGGGTTGAACTTTTTAAGATGTTACTTAAATCAGCCCTTAAATTAAATAAAACCAAAGTATATAATTGTTCCAAAATGTTCAATCAAATAATGTTTAGTGCAACGAAAAATCTAAGATGCTAAACCAGGTGCTTTTTAAATCAAATTAAGTCAATCTAATTTTAAGGTAAAATAAAAATGATCATCCTATACAGAACTGATAGTATTTCATTTCAAAAAAGTGCATGCATGTTCTTCTTTACAAAAATAAGTATTTCGGCTTTGTCACAAGTTAGTCTGTTTCATTCTCATCCGATCCAACATGTGAGAAGCTGAGCTGAACAAACGCTCACTGCAGGGCGCGTAGAGGTAAGCTTGCGCAACTTAAACTCGCGCAGGAAAGCGGCTCTTCATTCCCTTCAGCGTATCTCGTCTCTTCCCTCAGTTCTCCAGTTTCTGTTTGTAACACACAAGTGACATGTTCGCGAAATGATTGCAATATAGGTGTATGTGCACGCGGGCGCACTTCCGGAAATATCGGCAGAAAATTATTTAAAAAAAACAATTGTGTTGCCGATCACGCGCTAGAAGCCGGTTACGATTCTTGGCCGATCAACTGGTGCATCCATATCATTAACATTAATTAATGTCTTAATAAATAATTTAGAATCTTTTTTTTTTATTCTTTTTTTTTTTTTTTTTTTTTTTAATACACATTTTGAAATATTTTCCATACAGTGAAGTTTAATATCACTATAGTTCAATATCTACCATAAAATCAGTCCATATAAAGCAATGCTATGATATAGAAGACTTAGTATGTAGTGAAGAATGTGGACTGTTTTATTGTGCCTTTCTAGTGGTTATAGTATTTGTCCTTTCAGGAGCTTGACATCGGTCATTTTATGGAATAAAACTCCAATTGTTTAAAAATTTAAGTTTAAAAATGATATTGGTCCTGGAGGTTTTTAAAAAACAATTTTTTTTAATGAAAAATACAGCATATTAGAATGACTTGTGAAAGATCATGTGACACTGAAGACTGGAGTAATGATGATAAATTCAGCTTTGATCACAGGAATAAAATACATTTTACAATATATTCACAACAGCTATTAGAAATTGAATTAATATTTCTTAATATTGTGTTTTTACTGTATTTTTAATCAAATAAATTCAGCATTCTCCTTTCAAAAACAATTAATTATTTCAACCTGTTGATTGCTAGTGTGTAAAATAATGCATGTGAACAAACTAACAAATTATAGCCTATATTTACTTTAGTAGGCTATGTGATAAGTTCCTTCACGGGACCTAGGCTATTTTAATATGAAAGTTGCCAGTTTTAGTGTTATTTTAGTCAATATTTTGAGTATTATAAATCATTTTTAAATGACTCTGATATTACTGAAGAAAGCCTGAAAACAGATAAACATTCACTCTGATGTGCTGAAAACTGCTACGTAAATGTTTCTTTGTGCATTGTGTGTCGAATAACGTAAATGGCATTGCAATCAGAGAAATTCGAAAAGGTCAGCAGTAAATTAATGTCCATTGTTTAAATTTTGTTAATCGTAAACAGTCGAGAAATATTGCTTTGTTGGCTCCTCAAGTTCAGCTGTTTAACTTACCTCGGCTCGCACTCAAATGTCACGCTGCTTCTGTGGACAATAAATCCTGCCTCCTTTGATTTGATTGGATATCTCAAACATTTTGACATTGAGACGATCAGGCAAAATAGATTTTAGTTTTTCCCCTCACGTGGGCCGCGCGAGCCATTCCTCTGGGCTGACGGAAGGATATACTAGGCTACATAAATTTACTGTTATTCATTCATCATATATATTTGTGTAGCAACGGGCCGGCCCACATTGTCCAGCGGCCCACCGGGAAAACTCCTGGTGCTCCCGATGGCCAGTCCGCCCCTGCATCCCACAAAACCTGCACTGTTCACCCACTGCTGGATTCAGGTGCGCCACATGTCTGTTCGTAGCTATCGCCCTGTGAATAATCCTCCACTGTAAATCAGCAGTACGCTTCTCTATTGGAGGCTTATACAGGGCTCTCCACCTGTCCCTCACGAGGAAGTCTGGCTTGTGGCTTCAACAAACCTGGCCACCTTGAGGCTTTTTGTCCTTTAACCCCTAGAAGTCTGAGCTGTTTTGGGGCCCTTTAGAAGTTTGGCATGCTCTTCCATTTGTGTTTTTTTCAGTTGCTTATAAACACATTAATGGCAAAAGTGTAATTACACGGCGTTCAGCACAAACTGGGCTACCTATATCTGAGCAACATGTATGTACATGCTTGTATTTTTGAGAGAAAAAGGTTAATGCATGATTTTTTAAGAAAAAAAAACACTTTTGACTAATGGGTGTTGTTGCTTGGAGTTTTTTCTTTTAAACTGATGTGAGAATCATTGAGCCTACTTATTCTCATAAAACAATATATTCATTTACAATTTGTAAGACAGTTTTTCTTTACAAAGGCAGTATGCGAGGAGGCGTGAAAGATAATGAATAATGCTGGGTGTCACACCTGAGAGAACAAAAGAACACATCATAGCCTGTATAATGACCTGCATAATGAATGAGCTTCAGATATGTGACTGAGAAAGCAACAGGACAAAGGAAATATGTTTTGTAGTTTATTTAGAATGTAGTCAACAAAGGCCTATTATATTTTAAATGATCAAAAGATTTGACTTCACTGCAAAAAAAATCTCTTTTTATTCAATATTTTTCTTGTTTCCAGTCCAAATATCAAACATTTCTTAAATCAAGATTCATTTACTAGATAAGTAAAATTTTCTCAGGTGCGTTTTTGCTTAAAACAAATGAAGTGAGTTTTTGCTTAAAACAAGCTAAATTATCTGCCAAAAAAAGAAACAAGATATCAATCAGAAATGTTTTTGAAAGAAGTCTAAAAAAACTGTAATATTGTTACACTGAACCCAATTCAGTATTCAGTAAATGCAAATAACTGAATAATTGGTAATAATGAATGTCATGAATTTTTTCATTTTTTTATTTATTTAAAAGAAGACAATGTACATTGATCAGCATTACAATAATGTAAATGTACCCGAGTTAGCTCAAAAGTGCTAATTTTCATCGGCAGTCCTCCAGCCAGATGTAAAAAAGGCAACCTTAAAAATAATCACAATTATAAAATCACAAAATAAAATTGCATACAACACATGGTTAGTAAATACAATTAATGTAAAATAGTTATATAATATATAAACAGACACTTAATATATAAACAGACACACACAGAATTAGTGCCCACAGGTTTGGTTCTCTACAAGCCATTTTTTTTGCATTCTTTTTGAATGAAGAGAATGACAAAGACTCTCTGATGGTTTTCGGTACTGTGTTCCATTGCTGACCTGCCCTTACGGAGAAAACAGCCTGACCAAAAGCAGTTTTTCTCCTGGGGATAATATAGTCTTCCCTCACTGCTCCTCTTGTTACCCTAACCTCACTTGATCTAAACTGTATAAAGTCACATAGTGGAGGAGGTTCTAAAACGTGTCTGATTTTATAAATTAAACAGATGTTATTGAATGTAATGAGATTATCCCAGGCAAGTATCTGATATTTACTTTGAATACTTCAATGGTGGTAGTGGTATGTTTTTTTTGATCCAGTATTTTTAATGCTTGTTTATATAGGGTTTGGTTTTATGGTTTTATCATTGTAGAATGCGTATTGGACCAGCTTATTAAAGGTCCCGTTCTTCGTGATCCCATTGTTCAAACTTTAGTTAGTGTGTAATGTTGCTGTTAGAGCATAAATAATACCTATAAAATTATAAAGCTCAACGTTCAATGCCAAGCGAGATATTTTATTTAACATAAGTTCCCTTTCAAAGTCTACAGCGAACGGCTGGCTTGGACTACATCCTGGTACTTCCTACATAAATGACGTCAGTAGAACAGTAGAACAGACTAACCTCCGCCCACAAGACTACGCGAAAAAAGGGGGCGTGGTCTTGTTGCTGTCCCATGTGGAGAAGAGGACGGTCGCGTGGAGAAAAGGAATTGTTGCGTTTGACTGTGTTTGTCGCCATGTCGTCGAGACGCTGTTATTTTCATCCCGGAGTCAAATCACCTTTGTTTGGCTTTCCCAGGGACGCTGTAGAGATCATTAAGCGCGCATATATCTCCCGTTAAGAGGCATGACCTTTCCACGTGCGCTAAGCTGCTGTCGAATCACAACACAGGACCGTGCTACGTTCGCTAAGCTGCTGTCAAATCACAACACGGGAACCGCTGGCACAATCAGAACTCGTTACGTATTTCTGAAGGAGGGACTTCATAGAACAAAGGAAGTCATCAGCCGTTTTTAGGACAGTGAAAACAGCGGTGTACAGATAAGTAAATTGTGTTAAAAATACAGTTTTTTTTACACACAAAACATGAACACGTTATATTGTACACTGTAAACACAATCAAAGCTTCAAAAAGACACAAAGAACGGGACCTTTAAACAATATGTAATGTGAGATAAAATCATGGAAAATAAATATAATTTAGCAGCTTCTGTCGAGAGGGAGTCTCTAATGAATCTAAAGTTTACTAAACTGAATTTAATCCTATTACTAACTTTTTAATGTGAGTTTTGAAATTGAAATTTGAATCTAAATATAATCCTAAATATTTGAATTCTGTGACGACCTGTACTCTTTCTCCAGATATTAAAATTTCAGGTTTTATATTTATATTATTTTTTGAAAAGAACATAGAAACTGTTTTAGATATGTTCAATTGCAGACAGGATTGTTCAAGCCAGATTGAAATAAAATATTTGCGATTTAAAACATAATAATGCAATGCAATTATGATTTCAAATAGTATAGGGTGACTTCAGGTTGATTGGGACAATTTTTCCCAGTCATTTCAATGGCAAACATTTCCTGAATAATTTGATTTTGTAAACTATTAGATACACACTACTCACAATACTCAGCTTCAGTTCATTTGAGACACGCGTGTAATGCATGATCGCCAGCGCTAAGGCTTTATTCAAATTAAGAAACAATTTATACAAAACGAAAACAGGCCAAATAAATCTTGTCTGAACTGTGTTGCATCTATGATGTACATTTTATGTTGCAGCAGGATTCATATTTAAACGGTCTTTTTGCGTTTAATATTCACAGATGCTAATAGAATAAACCTACCACAATCAGCTGCTGAATCCGTTGCTCTGAACAGAACATGAACAGCTTTCATGTCTCAACAGAACAGTGTTTCGCGTCTCAAAACAATGTAGCTGAAGTGTAGCGCTTCACTTGAAGTGTTTGTTTGGGTTGTTGTGTGGGCGTTGACGCATGGATCACCTGTATTTGAATCTCAAAGAACGCGCGCTCCGTGGGTGTGGTCGCCTTACCGGATAATGAAGAGGCTCGCGAACGACTGACACCACTCTCTTTTCAAACAGATTACATAAACACAGAATATTTGTTTTCGATTAGGTTTACATTATTTAAAACCTGACATTTTAAAGTTTCTTTAGACATATGTCTCATGTTTGTGTGATAAATTTTCACTAAGCTACAGGTCATTTTCTGAAGATTATCAGATTAGACATAATTTACAGAGAGGCTGCAGATCGCACATCATGTTTTTCTTTATTTTGCAAAATGCACAACAATTTGTTTTCATTGTGACTGTACACAAAAAAAATTGAAATTTAACAGATTATAATGATGTATAACACTCGCCTGAATGATAATGAGGAGTTATTTGAGTCTCTTTGGCACTGATAAGAAAAAAAGCGCGACCGCCGACTCGAGGGGGTTAAGAGAGTCTGGATGGAAAACTTTGACTGCAGAGTAATATATCCAGTACCGTCGCAAGGGCTGTGCCAAGTGTGCGACCGCACAGGGCCTCGCTCCTCTAGAGGGCCTCGCGCCTGGCCTGCATTTTATGAAGTTTGTCTATTTTTATTACAGTTTTTCCACCCAACATCGATAATAAATACAATTCCTACTGTCTCTCAATAATGCATAATCATGGCCACGTAAAAAAAAAATCAGCAAATTATTATTGTTATTTTTATATGACGTTCTGCGTGGTCGCGCCACTGTGAGCCGCTCACTCTGAGGAAAAAATGTCGGGTGCTGCACGAGAGCGCGACCGATTTCGGTTTCAGAGGATCGCTGGATAAATTTGTCAATGCCAATATTGCGACTACAAGCAGCACAACCAACACAATCACAGAGAATAATCAGGCTCGGGTTGCAACAACAAGATGAAGTTCAAGGTGAGGCGTAAATATAACAAGTGGTCGTGGACTAAAACTAATATATATATATAATCCGGCGTATGGGGTGAGCGATATGACGGTAGACATGACGTAGGTAGCGATTTTGGACTAACGTTAATATGTCTCTATTGCAGTTACGCTCATGTGAAGTGTCGGGCTGTGCTGCGCGGTCACGAAAGCTTGACGTATTCATAATCAAATCACTTTATTGTCACTCTACCATATGCACAAGTGCAACAGCAGGTGAAATTCTTAGGTGCAGTTCCTAGCAAGCATAGCAGTTATGACATGACATGTACAACATTTAAGCAACAACAGATTACACATCTGATGCGCACACAATTACTCACAGCACAGTATACACTACAATAAACAATAAATAATTTACACAATGTGAGTGTGGTTCTCACAGCTTTACTTACAATATACATATACTTTAAACAATATACACTAAACATACATTAAACAATAACAGTATACATTAAGCTATAGTAATAATATACAATGTACAGTATACAATATGTTCACAAATTGAAATCCAAAGTGCAATAGATGCTGTATGATAAATAAATGTGTATATAATGTGTGTGTATCTACAGTGGGTTGTGCTGGGTGATATTCTGTCCAGTGTGTGTTATGATCCTGATGGATCAGGAGTTAAGTAGTCTGATTGCTTGTGGGAAGAAGCTGTTCTGGAGTCGGCTGGTGCGTGTTCTGATGCTGCGGTACCATCTGCCTGATGGCAGCAGTGAGAGCAGCCCATGGTTCGGGTGGCTAGAGTCTCTTATGATCCTCTGAGCTCTCTTCACACACCGCCTGGCGTAAATGTCCTGGAGGGAGGGAAGCTCACCTCCGATGATGCAGCTGGCCGTGCGCACTACCCTTTGCAGGGCCTTGCGGTTGCGGGCGGTACTGTTGCCGTACCAGGTGGTGATGCAGCCAGTCAGCAGGCTCTCTATGGTGCAGGTGTAGAAGCGTGTGAGGATGTGGCGGTTCATTCCAAACCTCCTCAGCCGTCGCAGGAAGAAAAGGCCCTGATGAGCCTTCTTCACAACGGCCTCGGAGTGGACGGACCATGAGAGTTCCTCTGTGATGTGGACACCGAGGAACTTGAAGCTGCTGACTCTCTCCACCGGTGCTCCATCGATGGTGATGGGGCGGTGTTCTCTCTCATTCCTCCTGAAGTCGACCACCAGCTCCTTGGTCTTGCTGACGTTGAGGGAGAGGTTGTGCTCCTGACACCACCGTGTCAGAGTGTGCACTAAGGGTGTCCATGGTTAACCGATTAACCGATTAACCGTTAAAAATTGCGTAACCGAGTGAAACATTTTGCTCGGTTAAGTGGCGTCAATGGCGTGCTTTGAATTTAGTTGTAATATGTTTTTGCACCACTAGAGACCGCCAGAACGCTCCCAGACATTTGTAATATCCACAAGAAGAAGTCATGAGTTTTCTAACATGAAGCGGGCAAAGAAAAGTACAGCGTGGGAGCACTTTAAAATTGAGAGTGACGGGGCAAAATGCAAGTATTGCAATGCAGTGCAAAAATGAACTACCCTTTTTTTGTGTGTGTCTGTATCTCGGGGTTGCGGCGCGCACACCAGAGTTTCAGTTAGAAAAAAAGGGTGCCGGTCAAAGTGACCGGCAGAGATTTCGTTTACCAGACATTTTGATGATAGGCTATGCCGGTCAACCATCGCCTCAATAAGTAAAGTTGAAGAAAACTGGAGGCAGGCTATGTAACTTAAAAAATGACATAATCAGGCCGCCGAATGCAACATGTTTATTAGCCTAACTTTCAAATAGACGGAAAAAACATTTTCTACTAGGCTATGGTTCGTTTCTTCATTCGGATCTATTTGCGATGCATTCCATTCCATTCTAAACAAAGCAGTTTATGCTTCGTCCTTGTTTCATTATTAATTTAGATAATAATTCATAAATGCACGCATAATTATCAGTGAACTTTATAAATGTTGCAGATGTTTTACATGCATGCACAAACAAATGCCTTTCAACTTATGTGTGCAAAATTCAGCTTGAAATGTCTTTTAACAATTTAAAACGAAAAGAAATAGGCTACTCTCTGATTATGTAATCGATGATGTGCATTTCTCTCTATAGGCGCGTTCACTACGGAGATGGCGGTCGTCAACTTAATAAACTAAAAATAATAACCCCCCGATCACACAATGTCGTGGAATGTATACGCCAAAACTCATTTTGGCGTGCATATGATACGCACTTTATGGCGTATATATGACACGCTCTCTTGGGTAGGTTTAGGGTAGTGGGGTGGGGGGTTCGTATGTATACGTAATACGCCATAAAGTGCGTATCATATACATTCCACGACATTGCACACTCGTACTATTTATACGCATTTTTCGTGAGATCCGGCTAGGTTAACCGAGTATTAACCGCTAAGGGCCTCGGTTAACGGTTAATGAAAAACTTGAAAACGTGCAGCCCTAGTGTTCACCTCCTCTCTGTAGGCCGTTTCATCATTGTCAGTGATAAGACCTACCACTGTCGTATCGTCAGCAAACTTGATGATGGTGTTGGAGCTGTGGATTGCCACACAGTCATGTGTGTACAAGGAGTACAGGAGTGGGCTGAGAACACAGCCCTGAGGGGCTCCAGTGTTGAGAGTCAGTGGTGAGGAGATGTTACTGCCCATTCTGACATTTTCATGCGTTTTTTAGCATTGTAGTTTAAACACAGGTGATGTTAAAGCGTTAAAACACAGTAAGCAGAGACAGCCAACTCTGCGCGCTGTCAGAGAGAATGTTTATGAGAGCTGAGAGACAAGCTCCGGTTTTAGTGTTGAATGAGTAAATCTGTTTGTTAGAATGACAAAGTTTAAGTCTAGTCTGCTTCACCGTTCTAACAGCGCTCGTCAGTGACAGAATGAGTGAGGTGGCCAATCAAATCAAAGAAGGCGGGTCTTGCTGTCTGTCAGTCATAACCACAACAGCGAGAGCTCGTGGAGAGATGCTTGTACTGTACAGCTGAGCTGACAACTGTTTTACGATAGAAATGTTCAGCGACCAACAGTAATAGACTATCTAGTGATGCAAACTACTCAACTTTCTATGAAATTTAGCCGTCTTGAAATGAAATGATGCGTTATAAGTCATGTAAATTATAAATTAATGTGACAAGAAACGTTTGCGTTTTCACTATTAGACGAATAAGAGTGAATGTTTGCACGTTTCTTCATACCGTTCATATTTAGGCTAGTTATTCCCTTAGATCGCTTTTAATCCTTTAATTGCTTTATTATTATTGTTGTTGTTGTTCTTAGGTTATCATTATGCAGTAGATCTTACAATTGTTATGAGCGTGTGAGTAACCGTGCATGCTGCATGTCAGTGAGCACAATAGCCTATCACACACGTCAAGATTGTATAGAGTTTTACTCAGTCCATTTTAAATTCTAATTGCAGCATCTGAAATAGGTCAAACCACTTTTGATCAGGTATGCGAAAGTTCGGTTCGTTACTATAGCAATACCCGGCTGCATACACGCGTGCAAATCAATTGTATAGAGGGCCTCGCATGTTAACTTCGCACAGGGCCTCGCACCCCCCTTGCCACGGCCCTGAATATATCGCTTGCTTTGATGCAGACTTAAAATATTCCAGCTGCAGAGTTTCAAAAGATAGAATTGACCCCACATCTTCATGTTCCACCTTTATAAGAGGAGAGATTTTAATTCCTGGGAATTCCTGTTTATTTATCATGTCTGACAAAAGTCCTCTCCCAATGTGCTTTCTGTAACTGCTTGGTAAGGCATTAACAATCTCATTCACCAACTTCTCTGTCAGGCATGTCGATCGTAAGCATGTCATTTATTTAAGGACCTCCACCAATTTCCATCCGTCTCTATTCAAGAGGTGTCCCAGCTTTACAATTCTGTGTCTCTGTAAGCATGCACTCGCACTTAAAGAAGACAAAAGTCTTGTTTGAGTCATTGGATTAAAAAACAATGGTTCCTCTAGAACCAAATTCCCAGGTTCATCCACTTCTCTCTCAACTTTAAAAACAGTTCTCCATGAATGCAACACTGTCCGGTAAAAAGGTGTCAGCTCAGACAGGCTCATCTTCTCCAGCTTCATTAAAAATAAATGTCTATCCAACCCAAGACCACCAGTTTTTTGAAGAATTGCCTTTGCAATCTGAATCCAGACCATGTCTTTATGGTAGAGAAGTCTCTGTGCTGCTTGGATTCTGAAAGCACATATTCTGCTCCTCACGTCCACCAGACCTTGGCCTCCTTCATGAACAGGAAGATAAAGTGCTGCTGCACGAATCCAGTGCTCTCCGCTCCAGAAGAAAGTCACAAAAGTCCTTTGTATCCTGCAGATCAATTAATCAGATGGCTCCATTACAGCAAGTCTATGCCACAAGATAGAGGCAGCCAGATTGTTTACAACCAGAACTCTTCCTCTGTACGACAATTGTGGTAATAAACATTTCCATTTAGACAATCTAGCATTCACCTTTTCCAGCATTCCCTCCCAATTTTTATCTTTAAAATTGTTATTTCCTAAAAAAAAACACCTACAATTTTCAACCCTTCTCTTACCCACTTCTCTGACTAATACTTTCTGTTAAAATGTTAACATAATTTTGGCTTGTGATTAAAAATTGTGATGTCGTCTGCATAGGCAGATAATGACACCCTACTACTACTATTTATACCAGGAAGTAAAAATTCCTAATACCTCATGATACAGGTATTGGTGCACTTAGTCCTCCACCAGCTTTAACCATCACAAAAAACATTTGAATATAACAACTTAATTTAAGATATAAAATTATCTCCAATTCCAAATTGTTTTAAAACCTTAAGTAGATAAACATGATCAACCCGATCGAATGCTTTTTCTTGGTCCAAACAAAGAATACCCAGGTTTGAATGATTAAGTTGGTTAAAATCAATTACATCCCTTAATAAAAAAAGATTATTCATGATTGACCTTTTTGGAATACTATAGGGTGTCTGGTCATTTTGAACCATTAACTCTAAATAACACTTAAGCCTATTTGCTAAACACTTTGAAAGTATTGTGTAGTCTAAACACAATAGAGAAACTGGTCTCCAATTTTTTTTTAGAAGACCTAGATCTCCTTGTTTTTTGGAAGCAAAGACAGTACAGCCCGGAAGCTCATAGGAAGGGTTCCACTTTTGATACTTTGAATGAGTACTTTATACAGCTCTTGTCCTAATAAATTCCAAAATTCATGGAGAACGTCCATTTGAAAACTGTCATTGCCTCTGTAATCTCCTGAAAAGTTATTTGACTATCAAGTGATCCCCCCCCCCCCCCCCCCATCATCCACCTGAGGTAAATCACTCAACAAATCAGAAGCACTCTCAGCTTCACAGTTCTCAGCATCATACAGTTCTTTGTAAAAATTCACTGCCAGTGTCTTTATTTCACCAGAGTCTGATGTTATAGTCCCATCTGGCCGTCGAAGATGATATATTTGTTTTTGTTGGGCACTTTTCTTTTCGAGGTTTTGCGAGGAAAAAGAAAGCACAAAAACAAAGCACATTACAACGTTATTTGGCCCTAAACAAAGATTACATGACAGCAGAATACCTGAGCACAGTCAGAGACCACAAACATGATGAGGTACAGACTGAGTGACCACAGCCTGGCTATAGAGAAGGGCAATATATATATATATATTATATATTATATATATATATATAATTTTTTTATATTTTTTTTATATGTGCATGTATGTTTTATATACATGTGTTCTATATTCACTGTAAACATTAGAATGCTTTGCCAATACATTGTAACAATTGTCATGCCAGTAAAGCACTTTGAATTGAATTGATATCTGACATGAGGGTGGGTAAATTATGATATTTTTTTTTTTTTTTTTTTTTTTTTTAAAGAATGCAACATCATGCGCTGAGGTGAAACAGAGCATGTTATAGCTCAGGAACTTGAGTTTATGCAGCTGGTTGGAACTCAGATAGCATCAGTTTATGGTTTAAAGGGCTCAACCACACAAACTCTCACATGTGGGCCAATTTATTTATTTATTTTCGGTTCCTGTCTAGTTTGCTGTGCTGGCGGGCCGTCCTGTTATCCCACATCCCCCTGATCCCTGCACATTTCCTGTTCAGGAAGGTGGGCGTTAGTCATCTTGAGCAATCATCATCTGGGATAAACTTTTAAAGCAGCTGATAATTAAAATGCACTGTGGTTTTAGTGCTGCTCAGTGTTGTGCGTTTGGTTTTTGGGGTGATTGAGAAACAGGCACCTTATAGAGGTTCCCATACACAATCTTATCTGAAACAGTTCCTTTATGCTGCAAAGTGCAGTTTAATCATTTCCCTTCACACCTTTCAGGAAGGAAAGCAGTGTTTGCCATGCCAAGTATCATTACTGATATTGCTCATTCTTAAGGTTAGGGATTTCAGTGCTAACCCAAAGTATTAATCTTACACCGTTTGCACTGCGGACATGAATTAAGCTTGTTATGAAGACTTTAATACAATTCATTAAATGTATGATTCTCTTTAACGTACGGATTGTAGACAATTATATTTTTAGACAATTATACAGCTTGTATGCATCATATAGGACATAATTTCATCCTTAAAGGTCCCATGGCATGAAATTTTCATTTTATGAGGTTTTTCAACATTAATATGAGTTCCCCTAGCCTGAATATTGTCCCCAAGTGGATAGAAATGTTGATCGGTGTAAACCCGATTTCTGGCTGTCTCTCTCTGCCTTTGAGAAAATGACAGGCCAGACGAGCCAATCCTGAAGTCTCCTGGTTTGACGTCCAAGCAGGAACGGTTACCTCCCTTTCCTCCGCCCAGAGAATCTGGCACGCCCATGCAAACGCTCGAGAGATCATTCCTTGTGAACGAGTGAATGCTGGCAGTTTCTCAGTTTTTGGATGTACAAATGAAAACAGAAGTCTTTTTTCAGTTCCTTCTGATCTGTGATCAGTAATTTCTGATGTGTAGCTAATTATTTATTATTCGTGCACACAATGCGGCTTCTCTCTCTCCAGACAGAACGGTGTTTTCTATCTTGTGAGTCAGTGTTTTTGTACGTCCTCGTCGCGTCTACCGGTTCTAAAATGTGCATACAGTCATGAGTTTCTGCTCAACATCGGCCTCACACACGCCGAAGCTCGGGCTGCACTGGCCGTTGGCCTTCAACATCCCCGACCCCCAGTACTGCATCTGGTCCACAGCGGAGGCACCAAACGCGGCGTGAGATTAAGCAGAAGGGGGGTAAACGTGAGCATATTCGGGCTAGCCAGCCTAGCCCCACAATAAACTGGATTACATTCGATTACTGCTGTTGTGTCTTTGTTTGCGCTGTGTACTCAACGCGCGTCACTGACGCTTTTATTTTATTAAAAAAATAATGCTATTATCAACACTTACTTTTAACTCGTTCATCTCGACAGCTGTAATGGTACTTTGCATGTGTTACAAAGTTGGTAATAATGATGAAGACGGACTCGGTGTGACTGGGACTCGTGTTTATTCAGAACTCTCAGATACAAACACAATAAACTCGCGCTGGCTGACAGCGCTCTCATAACTCAGTAGGTACTATAAATAACTTTGTTAGCGATCGCTGAGCTCCGTCTCTGGTACGTTAGTGATGTCCGGTTCGCGAACGATCTTTCTTTTGAACCTGTTCTTTTTAGTGAACCGAATCAGTTCACCAAATCGGACTGAATCGTTCTAAACGGTTCGCGTCTCCAGTCAGCGCTGATCCATAATTTACTAAAGTTACTAACTTTCTGACATGAGTGACAGTCCCTCCGACTAGAAATAGACTAATAACCTGAAGTATATGCTGTAACTACAACAGTTCAGACATGCTGAGAACTGATGTGAAGTGAACTCAGGTCCATCCGTCTCTCTGGCAGCAGCTCGTGCCTGCTCATGCCTCGTAGACCAAGTTAAACCACGCCCCCTCCGCTCATTTAAAATACAAAGATGTCAGCCAATCACAACAGTGGGCGTTTTTACTGAAGTCTCACAGCAGACACGCCTCTTGAAGCAGGGCATTCA
Organism: Romanogobio albipinnatus; assembly: GCA_023566225.1. Lineage (NCBI taxonomy): Eukaryota > Metazoa > Chordata > Actinopteri > Cypriniformes > Gobionidae > Romanogobio > Romanogobio albipinnatus. Next base: position 44,333,254 of record CM042246.1, on the reverse strand, counting down.
GCCACAGGGCAAACAGCAGTATTGAAAAAATGCCTTTTATTTCTAAATTATGACATTTTATGATGTAAAAGTCATACTAACAATATAAGTACACCTCAGGAAACATGATAAAATAATAGAAAAATGCCATGCCATGGGACCTTTAAGTATGATATGTACAGGTGCTGGTCATATAATTAGAATATCATCAAAAAGTTGATTTATTTTACTAATTCCATTCAAAAAGTGAAACTTGTATATTACAGGTCCTTCTCAATAAATTAGCATATTGTGATAAAGTTCATTATTTTCCATAATGTAATGATAAAAATTAAACTTTCATATATTTTAGATTCATTGCACACCAACTGAAATATTTCAGGTCTTTTATTGTTTTAATACTGATGATTTTGGCATACAGCTCATGAAAACCCAAAATTCCTGTCTCAATAAATTAGCATATCATGAAAAGGTTCTCTAAACGAGCTATTAACCTAATCATCTGAATCAACTAATTACACCTGGGATTCCTGAGGCTTTTAAAAACTCCCAGCCTGGTTCATTACTCAAAACCGCAATCATGGGTAAGACTGCCGACCTGACTGCTGTCCAGAAGGCCATCATTGACACCCTCAAGCAAGAGGGTAAGACACAGAAAGAAATTTCTGAACAAATAGGCTGTTCCCAGAGTGCTGTATCAAGGCACCTCAGTGGGAAGTCTGTGGGAAGGAAAAAGTGTGGCAAAAAACACTGCACAACGAGAAGAGGTGACCGGACCCTGAGGAAGATTTTGGAGAAGGACTGATTCCAGACCTTGGGGGACCTGCGGAAGCAGTGGACTGAGTCTGGAGTAGAAACATCCAGAGCCACCGTGCAAGGAAATGGGCTACAGGTGCCGCATTCCCCAGGTCAAGCCACTTTTGACCCAGAAACAGCGGCAGAAGCGCCTGACCTGGACAACAGAGAAGCAGCACTGGACTGTTGCTCAGTGGTCCAAAGTACTTTTTTCGGATGAAAGCAAATTTTGCATGTCATTCGGAAATCAAGGTGTCAGAGTCTGGAGGAAGACTGGGGAGAAGGAAATGCCAAAATGCCTGAAGTCCAGTGTCAAGTACCCACAGTCAGTGCTGGTGTTGGTCCACTGTGTTTTATCAAGGGCAGGGTCAATGCAGCTAGCTATCAGGAGATTTTGGAGCACTTCATGCTTCCATCTGCTGAAAAGCTTTATGGAGATGATTTCATTTTTCAGCACGACCTGGCACCTGCTCACAGTGCCAAAACCACTGGTAAATGGTTTACTGACCATGGTATTACTGTGCTCAATTGGCCTGCCAACTCTCCTGACCTAAACCCCATAGAGAATCTGTGGGATATTGTGAAGAGAAAGTTGAGAGACGCAAGACCCAACACTCTGGATGAGCTTAAGGCAGCTATCGAAGCATCCTGGGCCTCAGCAGTGCCACAGGCTGATTGCCTCCATGCCACGCCGCATTGAAGCAGTCATTTCTGCAAAAGGATTCCCGACCAAGTATTGAGTGCATAACTGAACATAATTATTTGAAGGTTGACTTTTTTTGTATTAAAAACACTTTTCTTTTATTGGTCGGATAAAATATGCTAATTTATTGAGATAGGAATTTGGGGTTTTCATGAGCTGTATGCCAAAATCATCAGTATTAAAACAATAAAAGACCTGAAATATTTCAGTTGGTGTGCAATGAATCTAAAATATATGAAAGTTTAATTTTTATCATTACATTATGGAAAATAATGAACTTTATCACAATATGCTAATTTATTGAGAAGGACCTGTATATTCATTCATTACTCACAGACTGATATTTTTAAATGTGTATTTCTTTTAATTTTGATGATTATAACAGATAACTAAGGAAAATCCCAAATTCAGTATCTCAGAAAATTAGAATATTACTTAAGACCAATACAAAGGATTTTTAGAAATCTTGGCCAACTGAAAAGTATGAACATGAAACATATGAGCATGTCCAGCACTCAATACTTAGTTGGGGCTCCTTTTGCCTGAATTACTGCAGCAATGCGGCGTGGCATGGAGTCGATCAGTCTGTGGCACTGCTCAGGTGTTATGAGAGCCCAGGTTGCTCTGATAGTGGCCTTCAGCTCTTCTGCATTGTTGGGTCTGGCATATCGCATCTTCCTCTTCACAATACCCCATAGATTTTCTATGGGGTTAAGGTCGGTCGAGTTTGCTGACCAATTAAGAACAGGGATACCATGGTCCTTAAATCAGGTACTGGTTGCTTTGGCACTGTGTGCAGGTGCCAAGTCCTGCTGGAAAATGAAATCTGCATCTCCATGAAGTTAGTCAGCAGCAGGAAGCATGAAGTGCTCTAAAACTTCCTGGTTTACGGCTGTGTTGACCTTGGACCTCAGAAAACACAGTGGACCAACACCAGCAGATGGCACCCCAAACCATCACTGACTGTGGAAACTTTACACTGGACCTCAAGCAACGTGGATTGTGTGCCTCTCCTCTCTTCCTCCAGACTCTGGGACCCTGGTTTCCAAAGGAAATGCAAAATTTACTTTCATCAGAGAACATAACTTTGGACCACTTTTTTTCCTTTTTTGTCTTTAGCACAGGCGAGACGCTTCTGACGCTGTCTGTTGTTCAAGAGTGGCTTGACACAAGGAATGCGACAGCTGAAACCCATGTCTTGCATACGTCTGTGCGTAGTGGTTCTTGAAGCACTGACTCCAGCTCCAGTCCACTCTTTGTGAATCTCCCCCACATTTTTGAATGGGTTTTGTTTCACAATCCTCTCCAGGGTGCGGTTATCCCTATTGCTTGTACACTTTTTTTCTACCACTTATTTTCCTTCCCTTCGCTTCTCTATTAATGTGCTTGGACACAGAGCTCTGTGAACAGCCAGCCTCTTTTGCAATGACCTTTTGTGTCTTGCCCGCCTTGTGCAAGGTGTCAATTGTCGTTTTTTGGAAAACTGTCTAGTCAGCAGTCTTCCCCATGATTGTGTAGCATACAGAACTAGACTGAGAGACCATTTAAAGGCCTTTGCAGGTGTTTTGAGTTAATTAGCTGATTAGAGTGTGGCACCAGGTGTCTTCAATATTGAACCTTTTCACAATATTCAAATTTTCTGAGATAATGAATTTGGGATTTTCCTTAGTTGTCTGTAATAATCATCAAAATTAAAAGAAATAAACGTTTGAAATATATCAGTCTGTGTGTAATGAATGAATATAATATACAAGTTTCACTTTTTGAATGGAATTGGTTAAATAAATCAACTTTTTGATGATATTCTAATTATATGACCAGCACCTGTATATATTTGTTTATTTATTCTTTCATTTATTTTTTTATCCATTTTAAAAGAAATGTAAGAATCTTCTATTAACCTTTTATTTTTGCAAACTTTATAATACCTATTTATATATTCATTCATTTTATTTGTATGAACTTTATAAGAAATATAAAAATCTACAATTGACCAAATATTAGTTTATTCATTTATTTTTGTAAACTTTATAAGAAATACTTAATTCTCCCATTGACCATGTATTTATTTGTTTATTTTTTGTAATCTTTATGAGAAATATTACAATTTGAAAATCTCCTATTGAAATGTTACCAGAAATGATGACATCATTGTAATATTTATTAAATTGTTGTCTAGCTTACATTCCTTGCATATATTCATTCTTTTACAGCCAAGCACGGATGCCTCAAAACCTAAAACTATATTTATACTATACTTTTGCTGCATTGCAGGCACTACTATTTAAGAAAATACAAACCTAGTTAGAGAGTTAAAGTTGTTCTGGACCGACTCCCACTGCTGTCGAGGCAAGAGTGAGTTATGTTAGATATATGGTATAATTTTGACCCCTGAGGGGGGAAAATGTACCTGACCGCAACCGCAACTTCATCACATTAACTGAATTAGCATGCATGGTAGAGGAACGTGCCATAACTGATAACTAATTCAGTGCTATGATGAACATCCCAGTGTGGTTTAGGTGGGTATGAGTGATGCACGCTGACTTATTAGTAGTAGGAGTAAAAAAAATATTTTCCAGGCATGTTTCCCATTGCTTGTCATAGAACGTGTGATCGGGGACTTTCCCAATGAGTTCAGGCAAACGATGTCCACCTTAGTAATGGAATGTATCAAACACTCAAACAAGTGAAACTTTAAAGTTCCGCTGTCCTGCAGTTTAAATGTAGGTCAGGGGGTCAGAATCAAAATTTGCGGCTGCAAAAAATGCGTTTTCTTTCATAGCTGTAGCAGAGGTGGTACAATTCATCACCTGTGACCTCTGCTGCAAAAAATGACACTCGTGACGATTGCGTCAATGAAGAAATCTCAAGCTTTTAGAAGAATTTTGTTCACATTTATTTATCTTAAAATACATGACATTCATATAAATAACCAATAAATAGTTTCATAAATAAATAAGCAGCAAAGCTTATGTAAAACATTCTAGTGCTTTTCTTTGAAAAAAAAAAAAAAAACATAACTTGGAGAACTGGCAACATGTCGGTCTTCATAGAAGTTACATACACATCTAAATTAAGGATACATTCCTAGCAGTACAATGTATAAAGACGTAAAACATGATATCATAACCATTATGATACATCACATAAAAAGGAAAACAAACATTTAAATAGTTTAACCCTGATGTTTTATACGTTTCCTAAACATTGTCTATAAATAGCTTTTTATGACCTGCAGTGGTCAAGATCATACAAGAGCTTCAGATTATGGCAGTTGTTGCACCTGATCTCTGATGTTATCTAGAAACTGCTTAAAATCCTTTTCGTCATTTTTTTCACAGATGCAGTCTGGGCTTGAGCTTGGTAATTCCTAGTGAGAGTAGAAGGAGAAAACAATATTTTAAAAGAGTCTTCACTCTTAAAAATAAAGGTTCAAAAAGGGGGCTTTTCCAGGGATGCTATAGAAGAGTCATTTTAGGTTCCCCAAAGAACCTTGCCGTTTTTAAAAGAATTGTCTTTCTTAGTGTGAAGAACATTTTAAAACTCTTTAAAACTCATTTCTCCACTGTGCACTCTTAAAAATAAAGTTTCTAAAAGCAGGGTTTTTTATGCCATAGAAGAACCATTTCTGGTTCCCAAAAAAACTTTCAGTGAGCAGTTCTAAAAAGAAGCAAAAACCCTTTTCCACTATAAAGAACATTTTGTGCAATGGAAAGGTTCCATGGATGTTAAAGGTTCTTTGTGAAACCACTGATGCCAATAAAGAACCTTTATTTTTAAGAAAGTAACACCAATCATGTCTTTTAACTTATGTACCACTACTTTAGGCCAAATAGATGAAGCATATAAAATTGTTTTAACATGTGTTAACAGTAGTTAAATTTTACTTACTTTCAACTTGTTGTCCAGTCCATTTATGAGGTCATTGAAGACTCCATAGTCATCTGGGGTTTCTTGAGTATCGCATTCGTCTGCAAGGACTTTTAGCTCCAAGATAGTGCAATTTAGAGCTGAATGCAAACATTCCTAGAAAGAAGCAGAGACAGGAGTGTGTTAGGCTTAGAGTTTTTACTCCTCCTTGAGTTGCTTGCAGAGCGCATCTCCCTAAATCTCTCAGCTGCTGTGAGTGTGTGTGTGAGAATTGTTGTGAGAGCTGGCTTGAGGTTTGGCTTTCTCGTAGTAACCTCCTTCCTGTGTGTGTGATCTATCTCTCTTCAGCAAACAAACTGATGCTTAAAGCGAAAAAAAAAAGTTAACTTACCTTTTGAATTTGAACAGGGGAGTAGCGTGGTGAAGTTTCCTTTGACTGAAAAACAAGAAAAAAAGCATAAATGCATAAACTGTTTAAAATTGCTTGATATTACTTCTTTTTTTTAAATAAAGTAAATAATACTTACACAATTCTTTTCAGCAATGCTTTTAAAAAACTCAAGATCGCGCAATATCTCCTTTTTCACCACAACGTTTCGCTTCACAGGCTGGGCACTCAGGCAGCACACCAGCCCCAGTGTCAGAGCACAAATCCAGTGTAGAGCAGACATGATGTCAGTGAACGTCCTTCGAGGTTCGAGTCACCTGCTGGATGGTTATCCTCAGTGTGCAAGTGACTTGTAACCAGCTCGTGTGGTCTATTTATTTGACAGCACTTGGAAAAATAAATGGGTGGGCAGAACGACTTTAGATATTAGCAAATACAATCAACTGCTGGAGTTTTTTTTTTTCCTATTGATGACTGTTGGGATTTTTCTTATTGCCCTTTCTCCCTCATCTAGCCCCCACCCCCCTGTCCTTCCATTCTCAGAGAGACTGTGTGTGTGCGCACACACATTGAGGTTTTACACAGAGGCAATATTCTGAATGTGGCAAAGTAGTCACCAATAATTAGCAAAAAACTTATGTCAAAATATTTTGTCTAGCTTCCTGTCACCTCTTGATGTGATGCATGTATATGGCATTAGATCATACTGTTACACCATTACATCATAGGCATCATCAGGTCATTGCTTGTGTGGGTTTGCTCTAGTTTATTGCATAGGAAACCCTCAGAAACTGCTACTTTATACGCTGAAAAACATGTACTTTTACTGAGAAAACACTAGTAAATTTGACTTAATTACTGAAGAATCACTAGTGCATTTTACAAATAATTACAAAGAGTAACACAAACCGTGAAAATTTTAGCGTGCTCCATTAATCTTTGTTGTACAACATTTTTTTTTACAGTGTAGTTTTTTACTCGCTTCTTGTGTAAAAAGGATGGCATCTCCTTTCTCTGACAGCAGTGGATTGGGCTACTTCAATTATGTGATATTTAGCCCCGGGAATGCGAATTTTAGTAGGCAACCATGCCAAAAAAACACATATTTTACCCCAAAAGCCCCCCTGAAACGCAATTGGGCTTGTTTTGAGTAGCAATTGGGCGGGTTTTGTTGTGAAAACCTGGCAACCCTGGGCAGCAGGAAACACAAAACACACCAGGCTTGTTCGAGATGCATCGGCGCTGCACAGACCGATCCACGTATGATATAAAAAAGAACGCATGAGTGAATCAAAAGCATAAGGAGTCATATGCTCTCGCTGGACTCGTTATCATACAGCGATCAGTCTCTGCACAGCACCGCTGCCAACAAGCCTTCCATCAACAATGCAAACGTTGCGTTACTATTGATTCACATGACATCGGCGTCAAAGCACAACGAAAACACAGCGAATCCAACGCATTCGTGCAGTTCGCCGTAATTTGTATAGACGGAGATTACAAACAAGCAGCAGCTGTTAGCTCCATTAGCTGCTATTTAAAAAATGGCGGATCTCAAGTCTGTGTTCGTCTTATTGACCCCGCCCCCAGCGCCTGACGTAATCGGTTCTTACTTCTAGCCCTGTTCTAGCCCAGTAATGTTTTGGTGCTACTTAAGAACCACTTTTCCTGGCTTGGGAGCTGGAGCTTTGGGTGTGGAAACACAGAGAACCGATTTGAAACTAGGCTCTGGCTCCGATCTAGCTCTAGCACTGCCTTGGTGGAAAAGGGGTAATACTGAACCTTTTAGGGGTTCCATTATAAATAATCCATTAGATTAACAGATCTTTAACAGTGCAAATAAATCAGAATGCATGAAATGGCATGATCCCCCCCAGCTACCCCCCATTGAGGGACCCAGATTACAACGGTGACAGGAAACTGGTCAAGAGCCTGTTCAAGATGTTTCACAGCTCCATGAGGACACAGCCACACTTCTTCAAACCAGGAGCGACAATTCACAAATTGGGGCTTCCCGGAAAGTTAAAAGCCTGGATGTACCAACACTTAGTCCTGCCAAGGCTACTCTTGCCCCTGCTACTGTATGACGTGCCAATGACAACAGTGTAGGCTATAGAACAAACAAGTCCGTTTCTCCAGAGGTGGTTGTGGCTTGGTCAGTCTCTAAGCAGCATTGACCAGCAGACTGAAAAAGTAGCATCTTCAGAGAGAACATTCAGCCTTTCTGGTCGGATTTTGGATCAGAGACGTTCGTTAATGAAACTGTTGTCAGTCAGCGACATTCTGTTGTATGTATTTTTTTTGTTTTGCAGTAGCTATAGCTAGTAAGCCAACAATTTTTTTTTTGGCTTATTATTTGGAGTGACAGATGTCGTATTTGATTTAGCCTATTTTTCTCTGTGACATTTTTTTATGGTGTTGACAGTAAATTTAAATCTGGAAATGAGGTCTAAATTTAGTGGGGTCAGTCGGGTCGGGACGAAAATCATTCTAAGCGGTAAGCGGAGTGAACACAGAGTGAATTTTAAGCGGGAGCGGGATGAAAACCCATTTGCACACTCTTTTTATTAGGGGTTCAAGCGTCTATTGTAATTGTTAGAATTTTCAAGGATCAGCATTCTCCCCTATAAGTAATCGGGCAGTCCAAACCGCAAGTCATAGAGACTTGAGGAATGGTAGTCACCAAGGCTCGCCCCAAATCGGCCTGATGGTGGTGCTACAGCGATCAAAAATACGTAATAGCTCATAACTGCATAAAGACGTTGTTGTGTGAATGCATGTTGGAGATTAATATTTTGTCAATAAAATGGTTAATTATGTGGGTTGATGAAACGCAACAAAATGCGGTCATGTGCTGGTGTTTGGGGAACACAATCATGTGAAAGGCTTCTGGGAGGGAATTAAGCCAAATCATTTCGATGACAGACTTTGGCTCTGCCATTTCAGAACCATCAAACCAACATTTGAGATGCTGTGATTGGTCTGCTGGTTATTTCAGTTATCCAATCACAGCCACTTTTGAGGCAATGTCATGTTTTTTGTTGAGGATTTATTTGGTAAATGTGTTTTCATATTGCACATCTTATTGGATAAAAAATGTATTTGCCTCAACTGAGTGCATAAGTTCTTTATGAGCTTTTTCAGAATGTATGCGCATCTTGCCGTTTTTTTTTTGTTTGTTTTTTTTTTTTATGCGCATAAAAGTCGGTGAATGGAAACGGTTATTGTTTTAAAGAAAAGGTTGATAGTTGAGAAATCAGTTGAACAGTAGCCTAATGTTTGTGAAATATTAATAGTGTTGCTGAGTGAAATCATATCATTTTCATATTACCTTTTTATTGGATGACGTGAGCTGATATAATTTCCCAACATTATGCTGTGATTTAGAACTTCCTGAGGATGCAATCCAAACCTACTGTGTTTTTTGAAGCTGCAATGCACACGATTTCTCTCCTCTAGATCTAAAAGCAGTGGTTTTCAGTAAACAGTAGATTTACTTCCGTTTCTTTCCTGTAGACACTACATCATATTCAAACTATGGTGTTTACAAGTATTTTAAAAGTACATTGCTGTATTAACTTTTATGGTGGTGTCCAAAAACCAGTGATATGATACATTTTTTTGAGAGTGAAATCAGGTCATTAAATGTGTCATATGTTCCAGGAATCATTTAGTGATGGCCACTGGTGTGGAGTAGCAAACTACTAACTTAAAAAACTGCCATGGAAAAATCTGCAGTACTTAGTTGTGACATCACTAATAGCCTACATTTTGCTCAGAAACTGATTTCCCCCATTTTTTAAATACAGTTTAATGTTAATGTTTCTGCGCGTTACATGCTATGTAAATGGATTTGGTTTGTGATAAAAAAACAAAAAAACTATTTTTTTCTTCCCTAAAAATCACTTTTGTTTGGAATGAAGCTTTAAAATAGCCTCATGTTTATGCAGTCATAGCATGGCTTCAATAAGTTTCCCCTTAACTCTAGTATGAATCATTGGGGATTGATTCAGTTCAATCATTTTTCCATGTTGCGTAACAGATAGATTGATCTAGGGGACAAAAATGGTTTGGTTGTATGCACTGATATTCATGCAAATTAGTTTTTAAGGTTAACGTGAAGTTTGACACAGTGGCTTTGAAAGATTTGAATAGTAAAGCTACACTTAAAAAGTGTATAAAAAATAATGCTAGAACGTAAGCACATTTTATTAATAGCAACGTTTCGGAAAAACAAGTAGCCCTTGTCCAGGTCAATGTTGACACAGGCCACTTGTTTTCTAAACGTTTTAATAAAATGTGCTTAAGGCCGCATTTACACTGCAGGTCTTGATGCACAATTCTGATTTGGTGACCATATCAGATTTTTTTTGATGACCCGCTTACATCATCTTTTAAAAGAGACCCGTATCCGATATTTGCATTTACACTTCGGTGCGATATGCAATGGACACAACAGATGCAGACGAAATTATTATTCAATGTTTTGCTTTCCGCACTATCTTTAAAGGTCAGCAAAACATTGCTCTCGTAAGGCAGAGAAAAAAAGAGAAGAGCCCTTGTCATGTGATCACAGTTCGTGTCCACCTGAGTTGACGTCATTCGCCTCTGTCCCTTTTTCAATGACGTACGACTCGCATTTACTAGGGAATATCCGATTTGACCGCTTACATGGCAGACGCAAATGCACGTATCCAAATCATATCCGATTTATTACCACATATGAGTAAGGCCTGAATCGGATCTGAGGATATCGTAATTCATGTGTTTTTTTCCTGCTTACATGTTCACGTCATATCCGATCTGTGCCAAATGAGAGGGAAAAATCGGAATTGGGTCACTCGAACCATGCAGTGTAAATGGGACATATGTATATATGTATGTATGTATGTATATATGTATGTATATGTGTATATATACAGTGAGGAAAATAAGTATTTGAACACCCTGCTATTTTGCAAGTTCTCCCACTTGGAAATCATGGAGGGGTCTGAAATTGCCATCGTAGGTGCATGTTCACTTTGAGAGACATAATATTTAAAAAAAAATCCAGAAATCACAATATATGATTTTTTAACTATTTATTTGTATGATACAGCTGCAAATAAGTATTTGAACACCTGTCTATCAGCTAGAATTCTGACCCTCAAAGACCTGTTAGTCTGCCTTTAAAATGTCCACCTCCACTCCATTTATTATCTTAAATTAGATGCACCTGTTTGAGGTCATTAGCTGCATAAAGACACCTGTCCACCCCATAAAATCAGTAAGAAACCAACTACTAACATGGCCAAGACCAAAGAGCTGTCCAAAGACACTAGAGACAAAATTGTACACCTCCACAAGGCTGGAAAGGGCTACGGGGATCACGGCGGCCGCGGGACCTGGGGGTAAGAACAGCGAGGTGAGAGAACGGAGCGGGGAGCATGAGGAGCGACAGAGACGAGAGAGTGGAGAGAGGAGAAAAGAAAAAAAAAAATCTGGTCCGGTCCCCAGACACACTGCCGCTCGGTCCTCAGCCAGCCGAGAGGCTCTTCCTCGCAGTGCCATGCGGTGGTACTGGACGCTCGGTGGACGGCTCGATCCTCCTCCGCCCCCTGGCGGCCGGCGGTGGCTCCTCCTTCTGAGGGCGGCCGGAAGCGAGTCCCCATCCCGCGCTCCCTGCTCCTCCCCTATGCGGCGGACGGCAGCAGGCTCCGGATCCAGGCAAGCGCTGGGGATTCCTTCGCCCCCTCGTGGACGGCAGCCACCAGCCACCCCACCTCGACCCAGGGGCACGGCAGCGAGCTCTCCGTCCCACCGAGCTTCATCCGCTCCAGCACCACCGCTTCGGGCAGCCGCTCGCGGACTTCTCTCCTCCGCGCTGCCCGAACTCCGCGGCACCGCGATCCCCCTCAGCTGCGAGGGCTCTTCGACAGCGCGTCCCTCCTTCCTCCCGGGTTTCGGCACCACTGTAGTAAAGTTGTTTGTACGGGAAGAAGGAGGCGGGAACCGGCGAACGTTTAAACAAACTTTAATAAATAAACAAAACAAAATGGCGGCGACAGCCCCTCGCGGTCGACTGCCGCCTACATACAAACAAATAAACACAAAATGAAAATAAAAGGCTGCAGCCCCCCACGGACGACTGCAGCAACACATAACAAACGTAAATAAAACTCAACATAAAATCCAGGCCTGGTCCTCTCTCGTCCCTCACTGTCGTCGCTCCACCTTTATACTCCCGTCGCTCCTCCGCAAGGGCCGAGATCGCTGCGGCGCGCAGCTGGCGCTCATCCTCCCTAATGAGCGCCGCCTCGTCCCACCCTCGCGGTCCCTCGGCCTCGCTGCTCGCCACACTCACCTTGTGGGGTCTCAATGATCCTAAGAAAGGTGAGAAATCAGCCTAGAACTACACGGGAGGAGCTGGTCAATGACCTGAAAAGAGCTGGGACCACCATTTCCAAGGTTACTGTTGGTAATACACTAAGACGTCATGGTTTGAAATCATGCATGGCACGGAAGGTTCCCCTGCTTAAACCAGCACATGTCAAGGCCCGTCTTAAGTTTGCCAATGACCATTTGGATGATCCAGAGGAGTCATGGGAGAAAGTCATGTGGTCAGATGAGACCAAAATATAACTTTTTGGTCATAATTCCACTAAATGTGTTTGGAGGAAGAAGAATGATGAGTACCATCCCTACTGTGAAGCATGGGGGTGGTAGCATCATGCTTTGGGGGTGTTTTTCTGCACATGGGACAGGGCGACTGCACTGTATTAAGGAGAGGATGACCGGGGCCATGTATTGTGAGATTTTGGGGAACAACCTCCTTCCCTCAGTTAGAGCATTGAAGATGGGTCGAGGCTGGGTCTTCCAACATGACAATGACCCGAAGCACACAGCCAGGATAACCAAGGAGTGGCTCTGTAAGAAGCATATCAAGGTTCTGGCGTGGCCTAGCCAGTCTCCAGACCTAAACCCAATAGAGAATCTTTGGAGGGAGCTCAAACTCCGTGTTTCTCAGCAACAGGCCAGAAACCTGACTGATCTAGAGAAGATCTGTGTGGAGGAGTGGGCCAAAATCCCTCCTGCAGTGTGTGCAAACCTGGTGAAAAACTACAGGAAACGTTTGACCTCTGTAATTGCAAACAAAGGCTACTGTAACAAATATTAACAGTGATTTTCTCAGGTGTTCAAATACTTATTTGCAGCTGTATCATACAAATAAATAGTTAAAAAATCATACATTGTGATTTCTGGATTTTTGTATTTAGATTATGTCTCTCAGAGTGGACATGCACCTACGATGGCAATTTCAGACCACTCCATGATTTCTAACTGGGAGAACTTGCAAAATAGCTGGGTGTTCAAATACTTATTTTCCTCACTGTATATATATATGTATGTATATATGTATTTTTATCTTGGTGCAAGCATACATATTTCATTTGTGACAGATTCAGAGGGTAAGATATATTTTTGTCTGATTTTATCTTGATATCTCTGTCAACATGGCCAAACAAAATAAACATTTCATCAATTACTCATGCACCGCCATATCGTTCCAAGCAAAACAATACACAAGGTATTTTGGTTAATGCTGATAAAATAGACATTCTGTCATAATTTATTCATTTACATTCATGCACCGTCATATTGTTCCAAACCGTTCTATGGAAAACCAAACCTAAAATGGCTTTTTTTTGGTCTATACGACAACAGTTAATGAACCCCAATGTTATTAGCGGGTTAATAAACAAGTAGTGCAGGTTTGGAGCAACATGAGGGTGAGTAAATAATGACAATGTTTATTTGTGGGTAAACTGTCCTTTAAGTCTGCATGGTAATTATATGTTAGGAAACAAGCAATTGTATATCCTACATGAGCAAATGCGAATCAAGATAAAAGGTTAGTTCACCCAAAACTATTTGTCATTGTATCATTTAAGACTTTCATTCATCTTCGGAACACAAATTAAGATATTTTCAATGAAATCTGAGTGATTTCTGTTCCTCCATTTTTAACCATCAGTTATTTTGTGTGAATAGACTTTTAATGGAGGGACAGAAATCTCTCAGATTTCACTACAAATATCTTCATTTGAGTGTCAAACACAAATTTTAACAGCTTTTTGTTTGTTGTTTCTTTGAAGAAACGTACCCACATTCAAGTGTTTGTAAAAAAACGAATGAATAAAGCATAGAATGATATATTTTTTGTTGTTGTTTAAAAGTAGAGGCTCTGTTCTTTTTGATATATTGATTGTTTACATTCATACATCAAAATATTCTGTGGGCCTTGAAAGTTTAGAGAATATGATCAAAAATGTTGGTGCTGGCTGGCAACTTTTTAATAAAATGCTGGTGGGGCAGAGTTAAATGGGATATTACAGAGTTGCATCTTAATCCTTGGTGTGAAGTAAAACCTAACATGCAAGAAACCGTTTTTGATATAAAGTACTGGTTGCTCAGTGGAACTTTCTCCTCATGAAAGGCCTTATCATACATAATGACTGTCCCTTGGTGGTTAGTGAGCTGCAAGTGTGTAGGAAGTGTTTAGTGAAAGTGCGAGAGAAGGGAAGCCGCCAGGGAAAAGCCCTCGGGTGCGCTTTGGAAGGGCTTGTGCATCACAGGTGTTACATTCTTCTAAAGGTGGGGAGGAAGCGGCATTGTCACGGAAAAGCATCTTTCAGCACCTCAGGGTTCCCTCTCTCTGTGTGTGTGTGTGTGTGTGTGTGTGTGTGTGTGTGTGTGTGTGTGTGTGTGTGTGTGTGTGTGTGATCGCGCTCTGATTTATATCTTGAACAGTCGTCATTGTTACGTCAGAATCCCACTGACTTTTCCCCTAATACCCACTCTTATGAATTCTTGACGGCAGGATTTTTATGGGCATTTTAAATGCATCCTGTCTACTTTGTGTCATGACGAAAGTGGATAGTTGATTATTTCCCCTCTAAACTTAAAGCACATAAAAGGTTGAGTATTGAAACAAGGGTTTTAATAACTCAAAAATATAGTGCTTAGCGATTTACAATTTATTTATAGTGATTTGCTGACTGAATCACCAGCATGTTCTCCTTAGATCTTCTGTGTGAAAAAACGGTGTGAAAACAGCTAGTGTCCTCCACTGCCCACCTGTGAAAAAAACGGCTGGATTTTTGAAGTTGATTGTGGTGATAAAAGACTATTTTCACAATTCCTGGGTTCTCAGAAGTGGAAGTAATTATATAGGTAAACTTCTATAGTAGTGAACGGTAGACAACAGTCGACTTGCTCTCTTGTTACAAACGCAGCTGCTGCCATTAGTGAACGGTAGACAACAGCTGTATTCCCATTATCCACGACTTCCTAATAGAAAGAAAAAATACTGAGAACTTAATTACAATGGTCAGAAGAGAGAATCATTTTAAATGTGCCATCGTTCCCTAAGCCATTGAATTAGAAACACCAATTAGAAATATAACCCAAAGTATAGCATTATGAATATTTATGACACGGCTCTATGGATACTTCTGATTGGCCAATCGTGCCATCCAGCGGTATGTTATTCTCTGATAACAACTGGTAAAAACTGATAACACAGGCTCATCCGGGTAACTGGAGTCGGTGCTTTACGCTTGCTAGGAAAGTTTTTTTCCTTGTGGTGTGTGGTGAGCTAATAAAATATTAAAACTCAAATCAATATTTTGTGTACTGTTATTAAATTGTCATCCAGTATCGCGGACTCTCTCTTGTTTCATACAAACGCAGCTTCTGCCATATTGTGACCATTGTTTTGTACACTGTAATGGATTATAAGATAACAAACAGGTAAAAATTTTTTTTAATTCAATTCCCGTTCTTATTCCCATAATTATATATGTGGTGAAATACAAGTGGTATGACACTACCGTAAGTAAAATTTACTGGATTTGTGGTGTTGATAACTTTGGAAACACACCATCACAATCTATGAAAAGTGTCCATAGACCGTAGTATATTTAGACGGCAAATTCAATTTCATGCGGATAAAAAAATTAGGCTGTGAGAAATAGAGCTAGTCTTTAATGGTGTGTGCTGTATTGAGGTCCTAGACCACATGTAATTTTCGAAACTCACACTTTTCATTACTGTTTTTGTCTTTTGGAAAGATTGTTTGTCCACTGAACAAATAAGTATGTTGTTAAACAGCATTTTTATGCAGCCTCTTTTTCCTTTTTGTCAAAAATTCAATAGGGTGCTACCCTGACTAAGCCCCGTTCACACTACCAGCGACAAAGCGTCACGATCCCATTTATTTCAATAGAGAGCTGGCCATTTCTGCCATCATAAGTTGGGCCACCCTTTGCAGCTACAATAGCTTCAACTCTTCTGGGAAGGCTTTCCACAAGGTTTAGGAGTGTGTTTATGGGAATTTTTGACCATTCTTCTAGAGGCGCATTTGTGAGGTCAGGCACTGATGTTGGACGAGAAAGCCTGGCTCACAGTCTCTGCTCTAATTCATCCCAAAGGTGTTCTATCGGGTTGAGGACAGGACTCTGTGCAGGCCAGTCAAGATCCTTCACACCAAACTCGCTCATCCATGTCTTTATGGACCAACACTTTGTGCACTGGTGCGCAGTCATGTTTGAACAGGAAGGTTCCATCCCCAAACTGTTCCCACAATGTTGGGAGCATGAAATTGTCCAAAATGTCTTGGTATGCTGAAGCATTTAGAGTTCCTTTCACTGGAACAAAGGGGCCAAGCCCAACCCCTGAAAAACAACCCCACACCATAACCCCCCCTCCACCAAACTTTACACTTGGCACAATGCAGTCAGGCAAGCACCGTTCTCCTGGCAACCGCCAAACCCAGACTCGTCCATCGGATTGCCAGACAGAGAAGCGTGATTGGTCACCCCAGAGAACACGTCTCCACTGCTCTTGGATGAGCTGCTCGGCCATGGAAACCCATCCCCTTAAGCTCTCCACGCACTGTTCTTGAGCTAATCTGAAGGCCACATGAAGTTTGGAGTTCTGTAGCTATTGACTCTGCAGAAAGTTGGTGACTTATGTGCACTGTGCACCTCAGCATGTGCTGACCACGCTCTGTGATTTTACGTGGCTCGTAAAATTTCTGTTGTTCCCAATTGCTTCCACTTTGTTATAATACCACTAACAGTTGACCGTGGAATATTTAGTAGTGAGGAAATTTCATGAATGGACTTAATTTTGTTAACGAAAATATTACGAAAAATTTTGTTGACAAAGTATTTTTCCATGACTAAGATAAGACGAAAACGAGATGAGACAAACGTCCTTAAACGATAACTGTGACAATATCAACATGCAATAAATTTACATTTACATTTAGTCATTTAGCAGACGCTTTTATCCAAAGCGACTTACAAATGAGAGCAATAGAAGCAGCTAGAACAGTCAAGGGCAACAGTATGTAACAGTACGTAAGTGCTGTAACAAGTCTCAGTTAATCTAGCACAGAACACATAGGACAGAAGGTTTTTTTTTTTTTTTTTTTTTTTTTTAATAGACAGACAGACAGACAGAAAATGAATAGAATGTTAAGTGCTAATCTTGATTGGTAAGGTACTGCTGGAAGAGATGTGTCTTTAGCCGTTTTTTGAAAATGGCTACAGATTCGGCTGCTCGAATTGAGATAGGCAGGTCATTCCACAGGGTGGGTGCGGTCCAGGAAAAGGTCCGTGAGAGTGATTTCATGCCTCTTTGGGATGGCACCACAAGGCGTCGTTCACTGGCAGAACGTAAGCTCCTGGAGGGTGTGTAAGTCTGCACAAGCGAGTTTAGGTATCTTGGTGCAGAGCCAGTGGTTGCTTTGAAGGCGAGCACCAGTGTCTTGAATTTGATGCAAGCTGCTATTGGGAGCCAGTGGAGACTGATGAAGAGAGGCGTGATGTGTGCTCTCTTCGGCTCGTTAAAGACCACCCTTGCCGCTGCATTCTGGATCAGTTGCAAGGGTTTGACAGTACATGCCGGAAGGCCCGCTAGAAGAGCATTACAGTAGTCCAGTCTGGAGAGAACAAGAGCTTGGACCAGGAGTTGTGTGGCATGCTCTGATAGGAAGGGTCTAATCTTCCTAATGTTGTATAACGCAAATCTGCAGGACCGGGTTGTTGCAGTAATGTGGTCAGTGAATTTTAGCTGATCATCAATCACAACTCCAAGATTCCTGGCTGTCCTGGACGGAGTTATGGTTGATGATCCTAGCTGAATGGAGAGATTGTGATGAAGTGCTGGGTTGGCTGAGACTAGTGTTGTAGTACTCGAGACCGGTCTTGGTCTCGAGACCGGTCTTAAGACCATTTTTTGATGGTCTTGGTCTTGTCTCGGTCTCGACTGCATTTCTCCTCGGTCTTGTCTTGGTCTCGGACTTAAAGGACTCGGGATTTTATCTCAAGACCAGTCAAGACCACAACTGCAAGGATATCACTAAATTTCCGGTGCATTGTCTGATTTAATATCATTAATGTGATTTGATGTAAAACTTACAGCTTACTTCTTTGTAATGTGATTTATTTTGTTACTATGCTGTCGGGTTCAAAATCAATGCAGAATTGTCTCAGAAATGTGCAAAAATTTATATAAATGCCCACAAAATTCTGAGATTGTTTTTTTTATATAACATAGAATAGAATTAAGCAATATCGCAATAGCAAGAGAGCTGTTTTCATGAATATATTAGCGTGATTGCAAATGATATTGATTTATACAAACATTCTATAAACAAGAAGTTAATATTAAATTACATTTTAAACTGTGTCTTTGCTAATTCGGCAGCGTTTGGTTATTAAAAGAATCGGTTGCTTTGAACAAATCGGTTGAATAAAGGATTCTGTGACGGTTAAATAATGTTAATGTTTTAATGTTAAATTAATCTGAACATTATTTATGCAGGTGTAATCGTATCAATTCAGATGCAACTTCTGTGAATAATGAATTTTATTGGTAGTGATTTGATTGGTAACAGCGCTATAGTGTCTTACTATTCTAATTGTATTTAATTACCGTATTCAATATAAGTCATTTCTCAGACACTAGATATGGATCTTTTAGATGAATTTAAGGAGTGCTGGTCTGGTCTTGGTCTTGACTCGGTCTCGCCCTGTCTTGGTCTTGGTCTTGTCTTGGTCTCAACACCACAAAGTCTTGGTCTTGTCTTGGTCTCGGCACACGCTGGTCTTGGTCTCGACTTGGTCTCGGTTTAGGTGGTCTTGACTACAACACTAGCTGAGACCACAAGCAGTTCTGCAAGGTTGAGTTGCAGGTGATGTTCCTTCATCCAGGCAGAAATGTCTGTTAGGCAGGCGGCGATACGAACACCAACCGTGGGATCATCTGGTTGAAATGAGAAGTAGAGTTGAGTGTCGTCGGCATAGCAGTGATAGGAAATGCCATGTTTCTGAATGACAGATCCCAGTGATGACATGTAGATGGAGAAGAGAAGTGGTCCAAGCACTGAGCCCTGTGGAACTCCAGTGGCTAGATGATGTGACTTAGACACTTCACCTCTCCATGACACCCTGAAGGACCTACCTGAGAGGTAAGACTTTAGCCACTGGAGAGCAATATGTCAATATCGTTTGTCAATATCGTTGACAAAAAAAGACGAGACTAAAATGTAGTTAAAAATAAAAACTTGACCAAAATCACTGTTTTTGTCGGGGGGGAAAAGAGGAGCGTTCGAGCGTTCATGCTTGCGGGTTGCCAGATTTAAATCATTTAAATCCCCCAATCAGAACTTTCCCGTTAAAAGAACACGTATTATAGCTAGTGTTTTACTGAAACGTTGCAATCTGGCAACCATGTTACTAAATAAAAAAAATTGCTGACAAAATTAACACTAGTGGCAACCTATCACGGTACCATGCTTGAGTTCACTGAGCTCCTGAGAGCGACCCATTCTTTAACAAATGTTTGTGAAGTGATTGGAAGACCTGAGTTCAATGATTTGGAGGTTTTTTTTTTTTTTCATGCCTTTTGCAAGACATGGCAACATTACATGCTATTAATCTTTAGAGAGATCTTTCTTCCTCCCCATATTGCATGATAACTTTGACTTGCTTATTAATGTGGAACAACCTTTTCCATTTACCTTAGTAGACCTTATATATTTTGTGATGTTTTATATATACCTTGAATACCAATGTATCACTTGAACGCATTGCTTTGGATAAAGGGCTGGTCAAATCTAATGTATTGCACATATGATCTGAAGTCAGCGTGTTTTTATCATAACTGGGTTGACAGGAAGTTCCCACATGCTTTGACATTCTGAAGTGGTTTAAGCATTGAAGCCACTTGTGAGGGACTCAGGCCTGCAGGGTCAGGTGTGATTGATATAAACGCTGTGGGCTGCAACAGTTATAATACTCATTTACATAAAAGTTCTCCTCAAAAACCCACACATTTGCGTCAGTGTGAGCTAGCTGGACTATGGAAAGATGGCAAGAAGGAGAGTGTGTGTGTGTGTGTGTGTGTGTGTGTGTGTGTGTGTGTGTGTGTGTGTGTGTGTGTGTGTGTGTGTGTGTGTGTGTGTGTGTGTGTGTGTGTGTGTGTGTGTGTGTGTGTGTGTGTGTGTGTGTGTGTGTGTGTGTGTGTGTGTGTGTGTGTGTGTGTGGCCGAATCATAATTAGCGAAGCATGAACAATGATAAGGATCTTTTGATTTAACAGATAGATAGATAGGCAGGCAGGCAGGCAGACAGACAGACAGACAGAGATAGATAGACAGACAGACAGACACAGACAGGCAGGCAGAATAAAAGACAGACATAGATAGATAGATAGATAGATAGATAGATAGATAGATAGATAGATAGACAGACAGACAGACAGACAGACAGACAGACAGACAGACAGACAGACAGACAGACAGACAGACAGGCAGGCAGGCAGACAGGCAGGCAGAATAAAAGACAGACAGACAGACAGAGATAGACAGACAGACAGATAGACTGACAGATAGATCGACAAAATTATAGACAGACAGTCAGGGTGGGTTGCACCAATAAGGATTCAATTAAGCACAGTTTATAGCTAATCTAGGATTTGTTGATCTGGATTTTATTTTAAATCGAGTTGTATTGCACCACTTCATTTTAAACCCAGATTAACAAATCAGGGATTAGAATTTAACCTGCGATTTAAACCTCCATTTACGATTAATTTTTGCCATCATGATGGATTAGCCTTGACAGCAACAATACTAATATTTAATTTCCTTCTTTATTGACCACCAGAAACTCTCTCTGACTAGTAGCTCTTGCCAGTGAAGGAAATAAACTTGTAAAATGTCAGCTGTCTTTATAAAGCGCTACGAGAGAACATTACTGATCAAGCAGGCAGCGCGTGCAGATTTCATAAGCATGGAAATATATTTATAGTATCAATTAATGGAGTATATTGTGGCAGACAACTGTCATGACTGCCGGAGTGACCATCACCGCTCTAGACAGTGCTGCCCATCCCGTTTGATTGCTGCCCAACAGCCACGAGTGGAGCGGGTATGAGAAACGCAAGGCCGCGATCATGGCGCTCACCTCATCATCACATCTGCCGTTATATGCTAAATATACTCCTCTCTTCTTTTCTTTGTCTGACACTGAGGTGCACCAAGATGAGTGATGGATCTGCATCCTGGACTCAATAGCAGGCGTAAGCCACACTCTGCCAATTTTTTTTTTACCTTTTTATTAGCACCTCTCCGAGACCTGATGACACACCCACAGTTTTTTTCTCTGTTCAATCATCTGCATAGTTTAATTGTTGGTTCACTTTATTTTATTTAAACCTCCTCACATGTACATTTTAAATTAATCCATAATTGAGATTTAAATCTGAGTTTAAAGTTATGGAGCAACAGGATTAAAGTTAATCTATCTTGAATATAAATTAAATCCAGGATCAAAATGATGGTTTAAATGAAACGTGCTTATTTTTAAACAAGTTTTAAAGTTTGGTGCAACTGAATTATTAGATAAATCTTGATTTACTCTAGATTTGAGATGAATCCTTGTTGGCACAACCCACCCTCAGTCAGTTAGTTAGGGTCAAGTGTTTTCAGATCAGCCCAATGTGACCTATAACCATGGGGGTAATCCAGCCCCCGGAAACCGTACCTTCCATAGGAGCGGCCATTGCTAACCAAGCCATCACCTGCTGTTAGCATCCTATTGACTCCCATTAATTTTGGCCTCACTTTGACAGTGAATATCTTTACATCTGAGGCGTTTAAAGACTCCATTCGTCTATTGTTTATTTCTAAAAAAACACAACAATGTATAAAAGGCTCCATTACCTTGTATCTTACACCCCCGTATCGCCCCGTTGAAGCTGCTTTTGTAAAATATAGGCTAACGATTGCGTCATAACCACACGACTGTGTCGCGTTTTTGAGCTATGGTTTTTAAGTTTTTAAGTTTTTTTGAGTTAAGTTACCGTATAGACCCGAGGAGAAGGTCGTAGGCAATCTTTTACTGTCTATGAGGCAATCGGGGGGACATGGAGGCATAAACGCAGATAGAGATGTTGCAGATCCTGCTTCATTCATCAAAAGTTGCTCCTGCTCACCCTCTCTGTCTCTGCAAGATTCAGTGATTCAGATTTCACTTTGCACAACTACTAGAAGACTTGCCACTGTCGGACAGGTTGCTCACGTCGTCAAGCTCAGTCTGAGGCTGCACAGTACGCTCAGTCATCAGGAAGTGAGTGCTTCTATCTGACTTCAATTATCTCCGTTGAAGTCTATGTGTAACACGGTATCCACTGGAGGCAAGTTACTGAACCCATGTGCAGTTCTTTATTTATCCAAACATAAATCTTAACATAACTCAAAACAACAAACAAAACTTGGCTGTGACAAACTAGACTAAACAAAACAGACTTGACAAGAAACCTCACCACCAACGGGTTACAACGTTAATAACAGACAAAGACACATTGCAAACATGAGGGCTTAAATACACACAGACTAATGACAAGACAAGTGACACCTGTGAACAGTGATGAGACAATGAACCAATGACATGACAACACATGAGGGTGGTGGGCCAGGCCCGTGCAGGGGCACCGGACCCAGACATGACCTGGACGGGCCTGGGAGCGTGGGCGGACCTGGACCCTGTGGCGTGGGCGGACCTGGACCCTGTGGCGTGGGCGGACCTGGACGGGCCTGGGAGCGTGGGCGGACCTGGACCCTGTGGCGTGGGCGGACCTGGACCCTGTGGCGTGGGCGGACCTGGACCCTGTGGCGTGGGCGGACCTGGACCCTGTGGCGTGGGCGGACCTGGACCCTGTGGCGTGGGCGGACCTGGACCCTCAGGCGTGGGAGGACCTGGACCCTCAGGCGTGGGAGGACCTGGACCCTCAGGCGTGGGAGGACCTGGACCCTCAGGCGTGGGTGGCCATGGCGGCAACGGCAGTTCACCAGGCCATGGCGGCAACGGCAGTTCACCAGGCCATGGCGGCAACGGCAGTTCACCAGGCCATGGCGGCAACGGCAGTTCACCAGGCCATGGCGGTAACGGCAGTTCATCAGGCCATGGCGGCAACGGCAGTTCAGGGGGCCACAGAGGCGTGGCCTTCATGGCCTCCATGTACCCCTTGCCCCCCCTCAAAATTTTATTGGGCTGGAGCCTGGACGGGGCCGTGGGCTGGAGCCTGGACGGGGCCGTGGGCTGGAGCTTGGACGGGGCCGTGGGCTGGAGCCTGGACGGGGCTGTGGGCTGGAGCCTGGACGGGGCCGTGGGCTGGAGCCTGGACGGGGACGTGGGCTGGAGCCTGGACGGGGACGTGGGCTGGAGCCTGGACGGGGACGTGGGCTGGAGCCTGGACTTGGGCTGGAGCCTGGACGTGGGCTGGAGCATGGACGTGGGCTGGAGCAGATGACTCTGGCTGGGTTGTGGTGGGTACTGTGGGGTTGTGGGGCCCCTACTCCACAGTCCCCACCGTAAAAGAAGACCCAGCCAGCAGAAGAGCAAAGTCAATATATTCTGCTAGAGTCCCTGGGGAGTTGCTTTCGGGCATCAAGTAGCTTACAAAGTCGTTGAGTCCATTAAGAAACACCCCCTTAAGGGCAGCATCATTAAAATCCACTACGTGACAGAGCCCACAAAATTCCTCCACATAGTTCTCTATGGATCGATCCCCCTGGCGTAGACAAAGCAGGGCAACTGCTGGGTCCATTTTGTTGGTCTGTTATTCTGTAACACAGTATCCACTGGAGGCAAGTTACTGAACCCATGTGCAGTTCTTTATTTATCCAAACATAAATCTTAACATAACTCAAAACTTGGCAAAACAACAAACAAAACTTGGCTCTGACAAACTAGACTAAACAAAACAGACTTGACAAGAAACCTCACCACCAACGGGTTACAACGTTAATAACAGACAAAGACACATTGCAAACATGAGGGCTTAAATACACACAGACTAATGACAAGACAAGTGACACCTGTGAACAGTGATGAGACAATAGGTGTGTTCGACATCGGCTGCGGCCGGATTCAACTGATCGGCGAGAGTAGCCGCGTGCAGGCGGGGAGGAGCTGCAAACGGAGCCGTGAAGTCGGACACTTTCTGCTTCCCGTAGTGACGCTCGCGCTGTGTTTGCATACTTTATCAGCTGAAGTTAAATAAATGCAATATTTGGCAATACACAGATGTTTCAGAGACATTATTGTCATGTAATACTTTATGTACTGCTTAATACAGCGTGTGTTTGTACAAGAATAAATTTCAACATATAAGCCTACACTATCAATGAAGTGGGGTCTATGTTTTTAATCAGTTTTATTTTGATAAACATGACAATATAACATCGCGACTACATGAACGGAGATTTTACTGTTATAAAAAACAGATTTGTGCGCATTAGTGGAGCTGAAGGTTTCAGAATAAACACAAAACACACGTGATCGCTGTCATGCGGTGAATCCAGCCAATCGTGGAACAGCTGTGTCGTCATCAGAGTCCGTGCAGACTCTTGCAGCTGCTCTGTAGAAACTGCACCGGCTGTATCAGCCGACTGCTCTCGAATCGCTCTCGCGGCACTTTGTTGACATACGTCACTGTCACGTGGCGTCGGCGCTGCCTCAAGTCGGACAAAATTTCTAACCGGCATGCACTGCTTCAAGTCAGCCGCCGATCGGTCTGCGCATCGCTGGGTGAAGTCGAACAAGCCTAATGAACCAATGACATGACAACACATGAGGGCATGGGAATCACATGACAAGACCAGGAAGTGCATGACAAGACTGTGAACATGACAAACTCAAACATAACCATGAACATGATAAACTGGAAACAGAACCAAGAACAATGAACATGAACCAACACCAAAACACCCTGTGACACTATGGGGTCGCTCTGTCCATTTCTTTTACTGTCTATGCCTATACAATCTAAAAAAAAGGTTCTATATGGCACCAAAAATGGCTCGTAATCATAGGGGAATCATTTTTAGTGCTATATAGCACCTATTTTGGTGCTTCAGTGGTTCTTCAGCGGTTCTTCAGAGGTTCTTCACCGGTTCTTTGACTAAGGTGCTATATAGCACCTCTTAAGAACCGGTGAAGCACCAAAATTGGTGCTGTATAGCACTAAAAAAGGTTCCCCTATGATTACGAGCCAAGAACCATTTTTGGTGCCATATAGAACCTTTTTTTTTTTAGAGTGTAACCAATTTAATGGAAGGATCACATCTGTAGAGGAAAAGTGGCCAGATAGTGCCTGTATAACTCACACCTCTCACCAGATGAGTAATGAACAGTGACCCACTGCATGTGTCAGCAGCACTTATGTAACAGGGAAGATCCTGCTGATGAAATCAGCCATTGGCATGTGTCTTAGTCACTGCAAAGTATCACGGTTAAGGAGCCAGTGTTTCATATTTCACTTTGCAAGTAATTTGTCTGTACATGTCCAGGCAGCACCTGAAACTGTCCTGGACATGTAGAGTATTTTTATGAATTCACAGGCTTTAAGGACTCGTGTGGTTTGATGTGACCCTGATTGTCTCATATCTGTACTCTAGTACTGACTTCGTATCTGCACAAATGAGAGTGTTTGTGAGGGTGGGCATATCCCATTACAGCATCTCATCTCTCATTGGCCAGACTGTGATCTGATTATGCTGTTCGGTGGTTGTTTACATTCTGTGTGTTGTCAGTATATTGAAGAAGTTTTTTGTGGCTGTCCTTCTGAAATCCCCCGGCTGGAAATCACACAACGGCTGTTGTTTAAATCACCAAAGCACTCGTACACCTGCTGAGAGAAGCTGTTTGCAGCTTGGTGGTGTGGCTAACCACACTTCATGAGTGTGCAATTAAACAGAGCCAGGGTTTCTGCTCTTTTACATTGATTTGTTTGTTTTTGCAAAAGAGACAGCAAATTTACACCTTTCAGGTGTTTGTGACCACACAAAGATTTTACCCAGCTGTGATCTCCAGATGCTCAGTATTGCAGCTGGTAATGGGGAAATATTTTATATTGTAAGCAGAAAACAACAGTGTGTGGGACTTTTTTTAAATTACCTTTGCCAAGGTCTGATCTTGGCTTTGCAATATTGTCGAATGCAGTGTTTCTCAACCAGTGGGTCACAGAATGTGTAGTCAAAGAAACAACTAAATGATTTACTGATGCAAGACTTTTATTTTAACCCTCATACGGTCCTCAATTGCCCTTTACACACACAATTTTGGAGTGATTTATAAAAAAAATGTTTTATACAAATGATATATATTTTTTTATTTACTTCTCAACTATGTATTTATGCTGTGGTTTGGGATGGTACCCTTTGTTTTGTTTGTTTGTTTGTTTTACATAGGGGAGAGCGGGGCACAACCTAAAGCTTTCTGACTGTCTCAGTTTGTGTAAATCCACTTAGGGTTCAGACAGAGTATTTATTTTTTCCCACATTCATTTCCTACATGTCTAGTACAATTATGACAGCTTAAAATGTTACCTGATATAATCAAAAAACATACAAGACAAACTGAAATATAAATATAATATTAAATACAATGATCAACTTTTTCCAAATAAAATAATGGCATTTTTTTAATAATTAATTTTTTTTAATGTGTAAATTTACTTTTGCTATAAATGTTCAGTGATATCTTCCAAAGATTTTTTTTTGTTTTGCCGCAATTTTCTTTCTCTAAATAATGTTGATATGGCAACTAGTAAATACACTACGCTAAGTTTCATCATGCTGACATGTGGAAAGTGTTAAACCATGTGTGTCACAACTAACCCCGCGTTGGGGCCCACTCACCCCTATTTACCACAAAATTACTCAACTACACCATTAGCTTGCATATTGCATATTGGGCTTGCATATTGCATAAAGGGTTATTTTATCCAAAAATGTAATTATTCTGTCATTAATTACTCACCCTCATGTCGTACCAAACCTTTGTTCATCTTCGGAACACAAATGAAGATCTTTTTGATGAAATCCGAGAGGTTTGACTCCTCCATAGACAGCAGTGTTAATTTTGACAGCAAATTTTGATTTAGTTTTAGTCTTTTGACTAAAATGCCATTTAGTTTTAGTCATATTTTAGTCCCCTGAATTGTTTGTAGTTTTTAGTCAACTAAATATCATAAGATTTTAGTTAAATTGTAAAGCATTAATTGAGCAATTAAGCATTACAAATTACTTAAATACATGTCAAAACTGACATTTTTACATAATTGTGTTTTTTTACCGCTCAGGCACAAAAATACACGAAAGAGAGCTCAATTCACTTTATTTGTTAGTTTTTTTTAAAAACATCTTTATAGTTTTTATAATGTTGTATTTCTGTTTTAATTAGTATATCGGGTCAGGCTAAAGCTTCAAATAAGTTTACATGTATTTATTTTTATTTCAGTTAACATTTATTTAATTTAAAGTATTTAACTATTATAACTCTGATACTTTAGTGAATAATATGTTTCAATTACTGTTCTTAGTCTTTCCTCCTGACTATGAATTAAATGGGAATTAAATTTGAACTATGCTGTATATATAATGCGTGACTTTTAATTAGGGCTGAATGATTAATTGCATTTGCGATAATATCGCGATATGATAAAACATGATTTCCTAACCGCAAAGGCTGCGATTACCGGCTGGTCACGTGACACTCGAGAGTAAAGTCTGCACAAGAAGCATCAACTTGGCACGTTACACTAAAAGAAAAGAAAAAACAGTTTGCGTTTGATCTATCTAATATTATGTTGTTCATACTATAGGCTACAATAGAGGTGGAAGAAAATGTTCTCTCTCCAATGATTCTGAGCTTAGACTTTAACTGCAGGTAGGGTTGCCACCCGTCCCGTAAAATACGGAATCGTCCCGTATTTACAAGCAAAATGACGTGTCCCGTATCAAACCAATACGGGACGCGATTTGTCCCGTATTTTTACACAGGTCCACACATAGTTCAATAAACACATACGGATTTTGCAGTGTGGAGAATACTGATAGCAAATATAAAGAAATCAATTTCACAATAAGTAGTACAGGAGCTCATTTGTGCGTGATTGTGTTTTAGTTGCCGGAGTCTCGAGAACATGCGCTGTGTCAGTGTGCCTGCAAACTTGCGAGGTGTTTTAAAAACATGTCGAGCTCGCGTCGCGTCCACCGTTTGAACGCAAGATCTCCAGATATAGAGCTGAATATCAAAAAGGTATCAATGGGTCTGTCCAGTAACTCATGATGAACCTCAGGCCAAATGCACACTTTATGAGAAGCAGCGGGGACAGACCGACCTATGTGACAGACACATCCGTGCTTCTAAAGGTATAGGCCTATAGTTTTTTTTAAATGGATAATATATTAATATAATATTCCATACATTATCAGAGCTTGGCAGACAGAATTATAATTTTTTAGACAGGTTAATTAATAGATTATAGCCTTATAAATGTTATTATTAATTTATATTAATTTTATTCATCTTACATAATAAATACTTTGATATTTGATTAATATTTGTATTTGACATGTATTTAATATTTGACATAATTAATATTTGACATTTAAAAAAATATTTAGATAAAAATGGGGACAAATAATTACATGATAATATAGTCATAATTTAAGTAAATGAATAAAATAAAAAGTGATTACTGGTTCAGAATGACTGCTTAAAGGGACAGTTCACCCAAAAATAAAAATTCTGTCATCATTTGCTCACCCTCAAGTTGTTCCAAACATGTATACATTTCTTTGTTATGTTGAACACATAGGAAGATTACTGTGGAAGTCAATGGTGCCCTCAAAGCAGCCTGCGTACAGGCTGAACTTCAAAATATCTTCTTTTGTGTTCAGCAGAACTCATACAGGTTTGGAACATCATGAGGGAGAGTAAATGATGACAGAATTTTCATTTTGGGTGAACTATCCCTTTCAAGTGCACCAAATAGGCTACTAAAGAGTTATTTTGAAATAAATAAAATCAAATGTAAAATACTATAAAATGTGTTCTGTTGCAAGTTCACATACTTGATCTCATGTTTTCTTATATGGTTTTCAATATATTGATTTTTTATATTGAGCTTTCAAATTGTAAATGTTGAAATAATCATTTCATGACGTATTCTTTATGTCTGTCCGTTATGCAATTGGTTTTTTTTTTTGGGGGGCGGGTGGGTGTCATGAATGGGTGTCCCTTATTTTGCCACACTGAAGGTGGCAACCCTAACTGCAGGTGTGCGGTGGCGCTGCGTGTGTTTTTGTGTTTTCTCTCTCTCTCTCTCTCTCTCTCTCTCTCTCTCTCTCTCTCTCTCTCTCTCTCTCTCTCTCTCTCTCTCTCTCTCTCTCTCTCTCTCTCTCTCTCTCTCTCTCTCTCTCTCTCTCTCTCTCTCTCTCTCTCTCTCATACACACACACACACACACACACACACACACGAACCTACACACACACACACGAAGGCTACGGTACGGAGTCCGGCAGGTCACCTATAGGAGAAAAAAAAACAATCTGTGCCGACGGTTTTGCAATCCGTTCCCTTTTCTTCTTCTAAATGCATGTAGCCTAAATGCAACAATAGGCAAATACAAATTATAATAATAAAAATAACAACAACAATTATTATTATTTATTGTATTTATTTTTAAATGTATTTATTTATCAATTATTTTTAATTTATGACTATAAATCAGTGCACTTAAAACAGTATGTTTATCATAAAATAATTAATGAATGCGTTATAAAAATAAAAAAAGTTTTTACAGTTTTTTAAATGTTTGTGTAGGCTATTCATTTTTAACTTGAAGACTTGTTTTAGTGATTTTTTTATACTATGCTTTTTGCCCAAAATAGACTTTAAAAGATACAAATAATGACTCTCTCTCTGTGTGTCTGTCCTGAGACTGCTCTAGATTCGCCTCGAACTCGTTCATCTTCGGATGCGGAGTCGCACGCGCTGTTACAAAACAAGTCTTCATGTTAAAAATGAATAGTAGGCTACACAAACATTTCTAAAACTGTAAAAAAAAAAAAAAAAAAAAAAAAAAAATTTTTTTTAATTAACGCATTCATTAATTATTTTATGATAAACATACTTTTTTAAGTGCACTCATTTATAGTCATACATTAAAAATAATTGATAAATAAATACATTAAAAAAATAAATACAATAAATAGGGGAGAGCGGGGCACAACCTAACGCTTTTTGACTTTCTCAGTTTGTGTAAATCCACTTGGGGTTCAGAGTATTTATTGTTTCCCACATTAATTGCACACATGTACAATTATGTGGTTTTGTTTCATTAATACAGTGTATACTTTATTCTTGATTTACCCCGAAAGAATGGAAGTGAAATGTGACAACATGCCCCATAGGTGGGGCAAATTGTAACATGGCCAAATAACAGCTTAAAATGTTACCTGATATAATCAAAAAAATATACAAGACAAACTAAAATATTTTGTCAACAAAATACAATCATTAACTGTTTAAAATAAAATAATGGCATTTTTTAATCATTAAAAATATAAGCATTTTTGAGTTTGACTACAAACACATCGCTAAATACAGCTATACAGCATAGTTCAAAACATAATAATAATGAATAATTTATGAACATTAACTCTCAGTCATTATTCACACTTTTCTCATGGTTTTTCAAAAGAATTCATAAAAGTATAGAGTATAATGGCATATTTCTAATAGGGGCTCATTGTAACGCAGTGTTACAACACACCCCACCTGCACAACTGGGATTTAAATCGCGGCTCCTGTCTTCTGCTGGTTAGATCAGCATTAAAGAACGATCTCAACTGTTGAATAACAGATATAAAATTAAAATAATATCGGATTTGTCTTATTTTAAATAAACACAAAAAAAAGAGAAAACTAAACTTAAGTAAGAAATTTACTTTTGCTATGGTTAAATACATGTTCAGTAATATCTTCCAGAGATTTTTTTATTTTTGCGCTATTTTTTCTCTAAATAATGTTGGTATGGCAACTAGTAAATACACTAAGTTTCGTCATTCTGGCATGTGTGGAAATGGTTAAAACATGCGCGTTACAACTTGGTTGTGCCCCGCGCTCCCTAATAATAATTGTTGTTGTTATTATTATTATTATTATTATTTGCCTATTGTTGCATTTAGGCTACATGCATTTAGAAGAAGAAAAGGGAACAAAGAAATTAAAAGTCAGTCATAATACACAATGCCAGGTTTATTAGGCAATAATAATAAAGTGCTAAGATTATTACAGTTAAACAAGATTTTGACACACATAATTCTTATTAAATCGTTGTATTCCGCCACCCGTTTATAGAGAATCACTGCAGTTAATATAATTTGATGAATAATACACAATAAAACAATAAGATTCGTGGGAGTTTGCTGTTCTTCTTCTAAAATGAATCCGTGAGTAAAGTTTTTACAAACCCGTGCGCACGCTTTAACAATCTGTAACAATCTGGATCATGGGCGGAGCGGGGGGGTGGCTAATTGGGCTTAATGTTTTGTCAAAAGCCCCGAATCTTTTAGTAAAAAAAAAAAAAAAAAAATACTTAAACGTTGTTTCATTTCCTCTCAGTCTTTCAGACTGGAGCGGCAAAAAATGAAACAAAAGCTCTATTACCGTGTGTGGTGGCGGTCGGCAATGCATCGCACATCACTCAGCTTGTTTGCCAATGCCAACTGCCAATAAAAACTAACGAAGAAGAATAATACATCTTCTAATTCGTCGTTGTCATCAGGGATTGGCGGGCTTTTATATTTCACCGGCGTCATAGTTAACCGGTCCGGCTAACATGGACATAACTAAATTTTTTAAAAGAAACACTAAACCTCACCGCCCAGAGAGAGATTCAGCATCAGACCAAACGCGGACAAGTGTTACAGGTTTGTGAATCCGCTGTTGTAACACTTGAGTTACATGACTGTATTGCTGGCGAGTTAACGTTAGGTGTTACTTATTAAGGCGAGACACGACAGGTGAAAACATAGTCAATTTTGAGATTTTGGGCCAGTTTGCTCCCTTAACATGTAAGCTTTCATGTCAAAATAAAAAAAAAATTCAACATTACACATTAAGGTGGTTATTTCATTATATTTTGTCACCGTGCGCCTTTAGATTTCTACCTGAAATCACCAAAGTTATTCTAGCGCGAGCTCCCGTGCGTCTCCATTCACAGAAACATGTCATGCTAAAGCTCTCAGTCTCACACACAGCGTTTGCTAATCCAAATATGGACATTTCCTTTGTAGAACTAACCAACCGCGAAGGTTTGCAGCCGAAAACCACATCTGATTGGTGCTGCCACTTGCTTGTGTATTCTCCGCTTAAGAGAAAAAGTGCAGACAACCCCGAAATCAGCTCATAAACGTTGACAGAAAAGATCAAGTAGCAAGAGCTAATAAAAAGAGAAGTAAACAACAACAGATTAGATGACGAAACCCCGTCAAAATTAAATTCAAATAGTTATAGATGGACATATACAACAAACAGGGACAGTTCGTCTGCAGTGTGTGTGACTGGTGTTATGTGTTTGTTAAGGTAGTTCTCTTAAGGTAGTTCTCTAATAGCTATTGCTATTAATAATTTATTAATTTATCAATTTACACGTGTTTTAAATATTATACACTACTGATATTAATTAACTGAATATATATTTAGTTTGTAGGTTGGGGATTTATAGAAATGCATGCAGTTATACAGTATAAAACTTTAAAGGCCGTTTTCTCAAAATGAGTTTTTTCCTCACACTCAGAGTCAGATATATCCACTTCAGTAGCACCTACAAGCACCAACTTTTGCAGTCTTATACTGAACTATATTCTGAAGGCTTTTACAGAGGGATTTGTTGATATATCATTCCTATCCTGAGTTATAGGTCATTTAACTCCAAAAAAACATGGCGAAAATTTATTTTTTAAGGCTATTGTCAGTATGAGTTGTCAGAGATGAGTGGAGCATGAGTAAGAGAAGAAGAAGCAGGAGAAAAGTGACCAGTAGTCAAACAAATAAAGTACTGTAACATAATAATATATGGTTATGTTGTTTATCATACTGGGCTATTTCCCAAATAAATATAATAATTTTAGTAAATGTTCTTCTGTTGGCCTGATATTCGATTCAGAGTATTGAAGAGCACATTTACTTGGCACTGCAGCATTTGCTAGTAGAGCAGCCTAGATGATTATGGCATGGATTCTGATGTAGCAAATTTGTCAGCTAAGCACAAAGTAAACCAAACTGAACTCTAAAGATTAGTAATGATGTTTACACCAAATTCCAATTTTACCTATGCAGGCTAACTTAAAAATAGTCAGATAATGGTTGCCTTTTTTTATTTGCCGGGGTGAAAATGAGTCATCCTTAACATTTTTGGTGTTTTGGATTCACTACAGCTGGAGAACAGTTAAATACAAAACAGGTTTATGCTCTACTGGGTGATTTTTTTTTTTTACTGAGTAACTTATCATTTTCCCAGATAGTATATAGATTTTTAGGCATTCTATTATCTCAAACAGCCTGAAAAATAGTGCATTTAGCTGATGTAAATGGGAAAAAAATCTCCCCGGAGGAGTATGCCCCCGGACCCCCTTAGGTTTGGGCTAAGCCCCGAATGTTTACATCGTCTGGCTCCGCCCCTGATCTGGATTATGAATTTGTGGGAACAGATTTAAAAACCGAGGGTACGGTTTGCAAAATCTGAGCGCACGGATTGGAAATTCGTGGGTACGGTTTATTAATCCGTGGGCACGATTTGTTAAACCGAGAGAACAATTTAAGAAATCGTGATCACGGTTTATAAACTGAGGGAACGGGGTTTTTTTTCTCCTACAGGGAGAAAAAAAGGAACGGGGTTTTTTTTTCTCCTAGTATAGGTGACCTGCCGTGCTCTGTACGTTTCCACTTTCAAAGTGTATGGCAATATTTCAACTAAGTCAAACAGTTAAAAGATGCTTTGAAAGTTTAAAACTTATCGTTGTCTTGAAGAAAAGATTCCAGCACTGCTGGTGGGGGGAGGGGCAGTGCATGAACTGCACCGTCTCCAGCAGTATAGAGCTGCCTGTTGACGCCTGTCTGTAAATAATTCTGGGAAAAAATATCGGCGAACGCAGCAGTGCAAATATCGGCCCCTAACACTAAACAGAATAAATAGCCTACCTTACAATCAGCGGCTGAATCCGTTGCTCTTAGAAATTAAAAGCTTTTTGAGGTAAATTATTCCAGGATTATTCGTCAATGCATCTCAAAATGATGTAGCCTAAGTATAGCACTAAACTTGATGTGTTAATTTGAGTTGATGTGTGGGCGTCGACTCTGGATCGGCTCAGTATTTGAATCTCAATATAATGCACGCACTGTGGGCGTGGTCGCATTAGCGGATATTGAGACACTCGTGAACGACTGACATCTCTCAAACAGATTACATAAACACAGAATATTTGTTTACACAGAATATTTTGATTTAGTATTTAGTAGGAGCAGGGGGTGGATATGGGGGGGTACGCGGGGAGGGACGGAGTCCGGGGAGTGAATTTTGAGGGGGGACGGAGTATGGGATCAGATTCCCACCAAATTTATTGCAAAAATAATAAGCATGAATCATAATTTGAAAAGCACATGTGAAAATATAATGCACAAAACTGAAAAAATCAATGAAAAGTTAACCAGAATCACAAACAATGCAGTCACGGAAATAAAAATAATAAGCGTAAATCAAATATTTAAACAAGTTTAAAATTATATTGCTTTACTGAATCATGAATTCAAAATTATCTGAATCACTCACAAAATCATGTTTTCTGCTCTTATTTTCATTTTTTGCATGTCCGTGCTCTTTTCTCCTTTGCTCTTGTTTCCACATTCTGTGCTTGCGGTTTCAAATGTTGCAGTTCAAGTTTCATGTAAATTAGGGCAGGTCTTAGCATCACCATTGGTCCACTAGTTCTAGATTGACAGCTCATCCTCAAGCCAATCTATTGAAGAGGGAAGTTTACGTCACTCCAATGCGACTCATGCCGCAGTTCAGCCAGCCGCTGTTGAGCTACGAGTGTAACGCGTTCTCTATCACTATATCTGCAAGGAAATACATTATTGTATTGTTATGAATTTAATCTTAGGACTCTATTCTTTTGGATGATAGACGTTTTAGGGCGATTTCCTCACAATTAAAGCAGTAAAATGAACATGACTGGGTGCTTACTGACGCTTGGCTGTGAGCGAAACGCGTTCCCTAGACCCAGAGATGCACGGATGGGCTTTTATTTCATCCGCAACCGCATCACAAAATCCGTCCGCACCAACGTTTTTTGACCAATGTTCAAAGCCGCACCTGCCCGCCATCCACTGATTGTAAAGCCTTGTTGGGCGATGCAAGGCGCTGCTGACACGAGCAATCGTAATGCAATGGACTGTGGCCTACATTAAACCTTTAACTAAAATAGTTATTAAACTGTTTACACTGTCATATACAATAAAAGATCCTGCACAGCGACAGGAAATAAAAATGAACGCAAAAAACCTGCCTACCATAGCCTACTAGAGCATGTGACTGAAGGAGCTCATAAACCGCTCACGGTGAAACGACGTGCGCTCAAATCCCTCCAACATGACATTTCTCTGTAGCCTACTGTAGCCTACTTTACTTGTTTAGTTTCATATGTTTAAATGTTATGTTATTATTTTTTTTTCATTTCATTTAGCCTACGTTGATTATGAAATATGATTATGATATATGTAAGAAGACATGGGGGTCAAAAATGATTTCGACCACTTTAAAGGGGTGGTAAAACATTCTTTCGAAGGCTTGATTGTGTTTGTGGGGTGCACTGTAACATGTGTTCATGCTTCGATTTAAAAAAATTGCATTATTTTTCATATATTTTACCTTTATTCTACACTGCTCTCCTTGTAAAAACACTCTGATGGTTTCCAGGTTATATGAAGCCGGTCCCTCAAAAATACGCAATGGGCTCAGATTGGTTAGCTGGCCCAGTGTGTTGTGATTCGCTAACCGCCTAGTGCACGTTTGTCTGAAACGTCACGCCCCTTACCTTTACCGGTAGCCTGTGCTTTGGGTAGTATTAGAAACAATAGCGTCAAT
This sequence comes from Romanogobio albipinnatus, assembly GCA_023566225.1. Classification (NCBI taxonomy): domain Eukaryota; kingdom Metazoa; phylum Chordata; class Actinopteri; order Cypriniformes; family Gobionidae; genus Romanogobio; species Romanogobio albipinnatus. The sequence continues at coordinate 44,296,963 of CM042246.1, read as the reverse complement.
AAAACCATACCAATTTGAGCCCGAATCAGACCCAGACAATTTTAGTGAAGATGATCAAGCAGAACCTGTTCAGTCCTCAAGGGTAAAGACTGCGGCTCTATAGTGATCGCTACTGAATGGCACTGTTACTTTTGTATTTTTAGAACGATTATAGCCAAATATCTGTCGCAAGAACAAACACTAAACATTGGCTTTACTAGTAGCCAAATCAAACACAGAATCATGTTTAGCATGCCTGTAGATAAACAATACATAAAAGCTCTAATCTAAGAATAATTTACACTAATGCCAAGTTCGCTGTTGAGATATTTAAAAAAGTTTGTAATGTTAGGTGTTTGTCGGATAACGTTACGTATGAATGAGCATTTAACAAACTGGTTTGCAGAGCCAAATAGCGCTGTCATGTTTACTTCCTTGCTACAACGTACAATTAACAATACGAACTATTACAGGAAAACGCATCGACGAAAAATAAATCATACTTACAGGTTGTGGCCCGTAAACAGCTTCTGTTTTTAAATCCATCTTTCAGGACAAGCCGTTGTAAGAATCCTGCATTGAACTCGCGAAGATTGTGGAAGCTTTCCTCCGTGAAATGTGCAGCGGGAGCCACGCGCGCCCGTCGTGCATTCACACACTGGCAGTGTTTGTCTCGCGCAGCTGAACCGCTGCTCGTGTATTGCAAATACAGACGAATATTGTCCATTATGTCACATTTTCCGGTCTTCTCTTCCAACCCCTGTCTGTCTTGTGCTTTGATTTATGATGGGCAGCATATATCTGTTGCAAATGCGACCTGTTCCCCTCTGTCTCATACACACATGCATTAGCATGTTGTATGTTAAACACACTGCAACGCACCCCCGTCCCTAGGAAGGCTGAACAAAGTGGACCTGCAATCCAGATGAAAATAACAGCGTTTCGTCGGCACTGCGGCAACAACACTCCAGCCTACTAACTATACCACAACAGCGCTTCCCTGCTTTTTAAAACATACATGAGGTCTTATTGTGACCGTTGCGGTGTGCATATAGAGAATGTGTAGAGCAGTAATATTCCGTTCATTTCTAAAGCTCATGCCCTTTGTGTAATGCTGGTTCGAATATATACCTATCTGAAATAAATAGCTAGGGCTACCCCCAGCTAAAGTTTTTTTTCCTAGTTGTTCATTTAAGCCGTCGTTCATGCTGCGCTAGCGCCTCCATGCCATTGTCTGCTATATTTGTTTATTATTTATCAAATCCTCGAAATTGGTTGACAAAACATTGATTAAAATTAAGATACAATTTATACAAAACAAAACTTAACAAAACGTATAGTGGTCGAAATCATTTTTGACCCCCATGTCTTCTTACATATATCATAATCATATTTCATAATCAACGTAGGCTAAATGAAATGAAAAAAATAATAACATTATAACATTTAAACATATGAAACTAAACAAGTAAAGTAGGCTACAGTAGGCTACAGAGAAATTTCATGTTGGAGGGATTTGAGCGCACGTCGTTTCACCGTGAGCGGTTTATGAGCTCCTTCAGTCACATGCTCTAGTAGGCTATGGTAGGAAGGTTTTTTGCGTTCATTTTTATTTCCTGTCGCTGTGCAGGATCTTTTATTGTATATGACAGTGTAAACAGTTTAATAACTATTTTAGTTAAAGGTTTAATGTAGGCCACAGTCCATTGCATTACGATTGCTCGTGTCAGCAGCGCCTTGCATCGCCCAACAAGGCTTTACAATCAGCGGATGGCGGGCAGGTGCGGCTTTGAACATTGGTCAAAAAACGTTGGTGCGGACGGATTTTGTGATGCGGTTGCGGATGAAATAAAAGCCCATCCGTGCATCTCTGGGTCTAGGGAACGCGTTTCGCTCACAGCCAAGCGTCAGTAAGCACCCAGTCATGTTCATTTTACTGCTTTAATTGTAAGGAAATCGCCCTAAAACGTCTATCATCCAAAAGAATAGAGTCCTAAGATTAAATTCATAACAATACAATAATGTATTTCCTTGCAGATATAGTGATAGAGAACGCGTTACACTCGTAGCTCAACAGCGGCTGGCTGAACTGCGGCATGAGTCGCATTGGAGTGACGTAAACTTCCCTCTTCAATAGATTGGCTTGAGGATGAGCTGTCAATCTAGAACTAGTGGCCCAATGGTGATGCTAAGACCTGCCCTAATTTACATGAAACTTGAACTGCAACATTTGAAACCGAAAGCACAGAATGTGGAAACAAGAGCAAAGGAGCACGGACATGCAAAAAATGAAAATAAGAGCAGAAAACATGATTTTGTGAGCGATTCAGATAATTTTGAATTCATGATTCAGTTTTGAGCAATATAATTTTAAACTTGTTTAAATACGCTTATTATTTTTATTTCCGTGACTGCGATGTTTGTGATTCTGGTTAACTTTTCATTGATTTTTCAGTTTTGTGCATTATATTTTCACATGTGTTTTTAACATTTTGATTCACGCTTAGTATTTTTTTATGCATGACTGCAATAAATTTGTCGGGATTCTGATCCCATAACGGAGTTCCAGTTGAAAAAAAATGGTTAGATTTTCTTTCTTTTTTGGGAAATTAAAAGGATTTCTATATTTTAGCCACTCAATAGTCTACAATATAATAGCCACATAAACGTAACATAATGTATAATAATAAAAACATAGCAGGATATTCTGTTATAATGGCTGCGCAATGTCGACTTTTGTGATTGGCCAATACCGGCAGACTGCAGCCAATGGAAATGCTTCTCCATCGTAGTCGTTTTTATTGTTATAATAATGATTTTAGAAATGTCTAAACATAAATTTAAAAAAAAATTAAGTCATATAGTGGCTGTAGGTAAAAATGTGTATTATTTTAATTTTAAAAGTGTTTTGTTTTCCAGTAGATGGCAGCAATTCTCCACTAAACCAAAGCACATGTTCATGTTATCATCATGAATGAAAATGAGAAATGTAGATATGTTTTGGATTTTTTTTGAATATAAGTGGATTTTACATAAAATGTTGCCATTTTATATAAATGCATTTATTTAAATTATTACAAATTGAGGCAAATTAATTATACAAAAATACCATAAATCCCCCTTAAACTGCACAACTTTACAGTAAAAACATTAATAAAGCTTGTGATATTACATTTGTTTAAAAAAAAAGTTACATTACATATTGGGGCGGTACTTGTCCCCTTCAAATTGTGTGGTGGTTACGACCCTGCTTGTTTTGTGTTTGTAGCGGGCTTAGCTAATCAAGTCAGAGAGAATTACTAATAATTTCCCCTTTTTTATTTATAACAAGGGGTTATCAATGATGAGTAGGCTATATTATTAAGCTAACCCAAGACAAATTGTAGACAATTTTTTTTCTTGTTTGTGTAACCTTTTCAAGTTTAAATGTTCCAAATGACCCCCAGACATTTATTATAATGGTGTGAATATTGTTTTAAGTTCTCTTGGAATTGATATAGCTTTCATTTATACTGTAATGTTGAATGTCTGTCATTAATGTTTAAAAAGAAAAATAATTCAGAGACATCAGTAGCAGTTTTAGTATCAGTGATACTAGCCTTCATAAAAATATGCCATTACAACAAATATTTCAAATATTCTGTCTTTAAGTTGTTTCTACATTCATCTGGAGAGTAACTGTGAACTTATTACAATATAAAAATATTAAAAACGCAAATGTTGAATGTGCGATTAATTAGTTAGCCTACTTTTTTAATTGAGAGGTTTTCTTTAACCTGAGGACAATTTATTTAGAACGTTTTTGTGACCTGTGCAACTAAAAAAAACACCTTTCCAAACAAGAGTCCGCCTAGTGAATTTCGGCCATTTCCACCACTGAGTAGGAGTATTCACTAAGCTAGAGTTCCTTTTCTGAATGAACTGAATCTGAATGAACGACTTTGACAGAGAGGCTGCAAATCACGCATTTTGTTTTAATTGTGATGTAGTGAATTAGCTCAGATGGGAAATATTAATAATTATTCATAACTTCTTCATTATGATTAATTATGAATATTTGAATCAGTTAAATAGATTAACTTGATGTAGCTACATTAACATTACAATCAATCAATCAATCAATCAATCAATCAGTTCATCCTATGAACATTCAGTATTGATTATTAATTAATTCTAAGAAAAGGATATTTTTCATGGCCACAGAAAAAAAAAATTATGCTTAGAGCGCATAACAAGATGAATCATTTAAGTGACTTTGATTGTTTGCAGGCAGGGAGTCAGGACCAAACATATATTGTGCACAAACTTTATTAACTACATATACAATAAAACATATACATCGTGAGAGGCAAAGTTAAAGTGGTTGGAAGAACCGGGTTAGAACAGATGAATGAAGCAATGAATATAGTCTAAAACCTGGGAGGGACCATCATTGATAAACTCCTTTGTCTGAACAAAAGGGTTTACAGTTTTACTAACTACACAGCAATTTGTATTTTGTACTTTACTTGCATTTAGCCTGAGCTATAGAAGACCGTCCAAGGTGAGATCGCAGGAAAAAGTTTCAATGGTACTGTCTGATGGTTTTCCAGTTACGATCGATTCCTTCCGTGTTGAGCGAAGGAACGGCGGTGAACTTGCAGAGACTCTGATGGTCGAAGAAGGTCCACATGAGGTGTTGTGCAGGCCCACCATGTCTGGAGGGCCTGTCAGGCGAAGGCCCGGAGACACTGCATGTCAGTCGTAGGTGTGAGGGAGCAGAGAGAGGGGAGAGAGAGGGAGGATCCGTCCATCCCTATCTTTTAAGCTTTTGGGAGAAATCCTGCCTTGTAGCTCAGTGAGCCAATCATATTCAGCCTCTTGGAAGGAAAGTTTTACAATTAAAGTTAAAAGATATGCTTGTCTCATTTGCAGATTGGTTGCTGATGAAGGAACTATTAAAGATTCTTGTTGCACAAGAATCGACATATCATATACACAATCATTCAGATCTTTAAATTTCAACTTTGTAGACACCAAACATCCCATACACATGATTTTCGTTAATCCATAGTATACAATTCTGAAACATAAATTAACACATAGACCAAACCCTATAAAAAACAAATAATGGGATGGATATATGATGTTTATATATTTCTCAAGTGTTTATATATAGGCTAGATGAGTTTAAGATGGTTTATTTGTTCTTTTCAAAAAGACTGACAGTCTCCGCTCTCTGCAAATTTCCTCAGGGATGACTGCAGCGCACACACATAACAAAAGACAACGTAAAGTCCAGGCCTGGTCCTCTCTCGTCTTGTACTGTCATCGCTCCTCCTTTCATGCTCCTGTCACTCCTCCGTGAGACAAGACCGGTGTGGCGCGCAGCTAGCGCTCATTATCACTTGCCACTGGCCCGCTCTCACGGTCCCTCACCTCGCTGCTTGCCACAATTATTTTAAGTTCACTTAAATTAAAAGTCGTTTTTTTAAGCCTAATAAATGTTGAAATTGGTAGCTTTCGATTATACTGTAATGTCATTAATGTGTCTTAAGCCTTTATCGGATGGCAATTGTTTCTCACATGGAAGTCCGTAAAAATAATTAGCATGCCACTTCAATTATAAAACTTGTGTATTCGGATGGCGATTTATTCACGGTTTATTCACCTGCTCACGTGGTCAGTAACATGATTGTATGCTGTAAATAAAATGTCATATGATTGGTATAATAAGAATAAATGCATATTTACTTTAATAATAGGAAAATAATATCCTAATTATCATTTAATTATTTAAATCAGTTTAAAAATAGGAAGATATATAGATACATTATAGTTAAAATGGTTTTCTATCTTGTATTTTATCTCAAAATAAAGGATGTCATTTTATTCCACATGGAAATGAGGGGAAATAAGTTAATACAGCCTCTTATTTACAGGTAAACATAATACTGCGGTTATGGCTATAATTGGTGCCGTAATAACGGCCCATTTCAAATGTTTACGTGCTTTTCTTCGTTTTATTTTTTGAGCGGTGATGAAATATATTGCTCTAGCATTTCAGTAATAAAAGTCTATATCTTTAAAATGCATCCAAATCACAGCGAAGTGATATATTCTTGAAAACTCAGATGTGGATTCGGATGGCAATTCAATTACCACACGACCTTGGTGTTTGTCAAAAAACAGTAGGTAATTCGGCCGGGGATATTTACGCAGGTGGTGGGAGAAAAACATAGACATTCTGGATTTTGACGGCAATAAAATTACAGACTAGCCCCTGACAGTGATGAAAATATCTTACGACCCCACGAAAAAAATTACCGTCTGAATAGGGCTATAGAAACATTACTATCAGTGATACTGGCCTTCATTCATAAAATATCATAAATATTCAACAAATATTTAAAATATGTGGTCTTTAAGTTGTTTCTACATTAATTTGGAGAATAACTAAAAAAATGTTACAATATCAAAATATTAAAAACTCGCGATTAATTACAGAACAAAATGTGATGAATTAGTTCACAGCACTAAGAAGCTCCTAACCCTGGTTGTAAGCCAAAACGATACTCGGTTACTTAACGTAACCTCGGTTCTCTCTAGAAGAGGGAACGAGTATTGCGTAAGTTCCTTCTTCGAGATTTCTGAAAAACCCAAAATTATCCTTAATTTTGTAACATTGTCAACGCAGTGCGGCAGCCTGGCAGACCATAGCAGGCTATTCCAGCGTGCTATTGGCTGCTCTGCTGGCAACTGCAGCAGCCTATCGGTGAGCCCGCGTGACGTGGCGACCAATGAGGGCGCTTCGCGCCCACCTGGCTTCATTTGCCTACAGGTGGGGCGTGGCCACGTGTATATAAGCAGGGCTCACGGGCTGCATATTTGGTTTTCGTAGTTCTGAAGCGTAAAAGCCCGCGGGGCGCACGGCAAGGAACGCAATACTCGTTCCCTCTTCTAGAGAGAACCGAGGTTACGTTAAGTAACCGAGTATCGTTCTCTTACGAGAGGTTCTCTCGTATTGCGTAAGTTCCTTACGCTACGGGAACATATTGTCAACGCCGTGCGCGCCTCGCATACAGCATATGTATCCCAGGGAACCGGGGACCATAACACTGCTCGGGCAGGGTGGCCGGTAAGGAAAACGGGCCACCACATATACAGACACTTCATTCAAACTGACGGGTGGCTACGACGGGTGGTTACAACACCCTGTCCCATGAATGAGGGAACGGCACCTGCCGGTCTCCTTCAAATTCACCACACCTTGTCTCATGAATGAGGGAGCGGCAACGCCGGTCGCCTTCAAATTCACAATATCTTGTTATATGAGTGAGGTAACAGCACCGCCGGTCACCTTCAAACTCACAACAGCTCGTCTCGTAAATGAGGGAACGGCACCGCCGGTCTCCTTCAAATTCACAATGAGCCTAGTACCGAACTTACTACCAGTATGTGAGCTATGTCTGCGCAGAACCACTGGGCAGAACCAACAGCCCTATTGAACTGATAACACTTTCGCCTGTAAGGCAGGAACTTCCAGATTGTAAAATCTCACGAACGTAGACGGAGAGGCCCAGCCTGCCGCCATACAGATATCGTGGATGGAAATCCCTCTGGCCCAAGCCCACGAAGAGGCCATGCCTCTGGTGGAGTGTGCTCTGACACCTAGCGGGCACTGCAGGTGTTTGGAAGCGTATGCAGCTGCAATCGCGTCCACTATCCACCTGGACAGGGTCTGTTTCGAGGAGGCGAGACCTTTAGTGCGCCCACCAAACGAAACAAATAGCTGCTCAGAACGCCTGAAGGCGGCGGAGCGTGTGACATAAACCCTCAATGCCCTGACAGGGCAGAGGAAATTGCCACCGTCCCCCTCATCGGATGCTGGCAGAGCCGAGAGGGAGATAATCTGCGCCCTGAAGGGAGTGCCGATCGCTTTGGGGACATAACCATGCCTCGGTCTGAGAATGACCTTAGAGTCATTAGGACCGAACTCCATACACGTCGGGCTCACTGAGAGAGCGTGTAGATCCCCCACGCGTTTCACTGAAGCCAGAGCTATCAGAAACGCGGTTTTTAGCGAAAGGAACCTTGGTTCCACAGTCTCGAGCGGTTCAAAGGGATGAGCCTTCAGGGCCTCTAGGACCAAGGCCAGATCCCATATAGGAACCGACGGGGGCCGCGGGGGATTCATCCGTCTGGCTCCTCTGAGGAAACGGATGATGAGCTCGTTCCTTCCTAGCGTGCTACCTAGCGTCGTCTGAGCGAACGCTGCTATAGCCGCCACATACACTTTGAGCGTGGAAGGGGACCTGCCCCGTTCCAAAAGCTCTTGGAGGAAGGAGAGCACCCGCTGGACCCCACATTGCTGTGGGTCCAATCCCTTGGAAACACACCACTCAGTGAACACCGACCACTTAGAACTATATAACCGCCTCGTCGAGGGGGCTCTAGAGTGTGAAATCGTGTTCATAACCCCTTCGGGCAGGTCAACGGGTATCCGTTGGTCACCCATACATGCAGAGACCATCGCTCTGGATGGGGATGCCAAACTGACCCTCCTGCTTGAGAGAGAAGGTCTGCTCTCAGCGGAACTGGCCAGGGGGGTGAGTGCGACAGCTTCACCAGCTCTGGGTACCAAATCTGGTTCTCCCAGCGCGGTGCTATAAGGAGCACCGGACGGCGCGTTTCCCTGATTTTCGCTATGACCTGGGGCAATAGGGAGATCGGCGGGAAAGCATACAGCGGGAGGCTGGGCCAAGTTTGGGACAGCGCATCCTCGCTTTTGGACAGAAACGTCGGGCAGCGGGCGTTCTCTTTTGTTGCAAAGAGGTCGAGCTCCGCTCTGCCGAACAGGCGCCATACCAGCTGGACTGTCTGGGGGTGCAGGGACCATTCTCCTGGGAGAATGAGGCCCCTGGACAGCTTGTCCGGGCCCACATTGAGGTGGCCCGGCACGTGCGCAGCTCTCAGCGAGCGCAGCGAGCTGTGTGCCCACACGAGCAGGCGTTCTGTCAGATTGCCCAGACCTCTGGACCTGACACCGCCCTGCCGGTTCACGTAGGACACCACTGTGGTGTTGTCCGACCGGACTAACACATGGTGTCCTCGTATAAGCGGGAGAAACTGCCTGAGCGCGTTCTCTACCGCTATCATCTCCAAACAGTTTATGTGTAGGAGTTTTTCCTCGCTCGACCAAAGGCCCGAGGCTGATCTGCCCTCGAAAACGGCGCCCCAACCCGTGGTGGAGGCGTCCGTCGAGATGACCCTGCGGTGTGAGATGGCTCCCATCGTCACTCCCCTCTGGTACCAGTCGGCTACTAACCAGGGCTCTAGGGCTGACACGCAGCCCTGAGTCACTCTGATCCTGAAGCCACCGGACGCCCAGGCTCTGTGAGGCACTCGGGCGTTTAACCAGCATTGCAGCGGGCGCATGCGCATTAAGCCCAGCTGGAGCACAGCCGCAGCTGAGGCCATACGTCCCAGCATCCTCTGAAAAAGCTTGAGAGGTGCGATTTTGCCCGGCCGGAAGTACGCAGCCATGCGCAGGACTTGGCGCGCGCGATGGGGTGACAGGCGGGCTGACATTGCCACAGTGTCCAGATTCAAACCCAGGAATGAGGTTGATTGCGTGGGCACTAATGAGCTCTTGGTCCAATTGACCATGAGCCCTAGGCTGTCCAGATGGCTGAGCAGCATTGCCCTGTGGGCGAGGAGCTCGGCCTCCGACTGCGCCAGGATGAGCCAATCGTCCAGATAGTTCAATACTCGCATCCCTCGATTTCTCAGAGGAGCGAGGGCCGCGTCCATGCACTTCGTAAATGTACGGGGTGCTAGTGACAGGCCGAACGGAAGGACGGTGTATTGATAAGCCTGGCCGTCGAAGGCGAATCGTAAGAATGGCCTGTGACGCGGCGTTATCTTGATTTGAAAATATGCATCTTTCAAATCTAGGGAGATTAGCCAGTCTCTCGGGCGAATATGCGCGAGGATCTGCTTGGTCGTGAGCATCTTGAACGATATTTTCATAAGAGCTTTGTTCAGACGCCTCAGATCCAGAATCGGTCTGAGCGACCCATCCCTTTTTGGCACGAGAAGATACCGGCTGTAAAAGCCTGACTTGCTCATAGAATGGGGAACCGGTTCTATAGCCCCTTTGCACAGCAGCGTGGCTATTTCTGCTCGAAGTAGATGTGCTACTTCCTCGCTCACTCTCGTCTCTGTACGCGCACAGAAGCGCGGAGGGCGGCGAGCGAACTGCAGAGTGTAGCCGTGCTTCACTGTTTTCAGCACCCATTCTGATACACCTGGAATGGCTTCCCACGCTCTCGCGTGCGCCACACGGGATAGAACGGCCTCCGGGCTCGAAACGCCGCGCTTCGCGGGTTTGACGGCCTGTATAGGAGGGGCGGGCGCAGTGCGCGCGCTCTCTGTGCTGTGGGCCAGCCGATCGCTCGCGATGGCTGGCCGCCCTACACACTGCATCTCTGCCGCTTCGAGCGGGGAGTGGCTTGTGTGCGGCCCTACACTCATCGCTCCGGCCACCCTGGGCGGAAAACAAATGGTGTGTGGCGCGGCGCATGGCGCCTGAGGCATAATGTTCGCGAAAATGTGTGAGCGCGTTTGAGCGGGCACAACTCTTACGCGTGGAACATGACCGGTTAAGAGTGGCTGTGTGACAGCGCGTGTGGTGGTTAGTCGTGGACGCAAACAAGCGGACACGTGACCTAACTCTAGCACTCGAGCGGCCGGTGGCCGCTTTATGTGAGTGGGGGACACGGGGTTTATAGTGCTTGTGTGCAGGGGTGAACACAGAAAAGTGGGCACATTTACTGCATTTGAAACACATACGGCGTGAGCCGTGCAACCAGAAATAATGCAACTTTTGTGATTTCTCTGGTTCGCCGTAAAAACGGCGGTTATTGACAGGCGAGAAGGCATTTTTGCCGGCTCGTTGGCTGCGTGAAATCCATCTGCAGCAGCCACAGTGGTGGGGGCTGACAGGAAAGAGAGTTTTGACGGTGGTCCGGCCGCGGCGGGACTTAACCGTCGTTTCTTGCCTCTGGCTAGGAGGACTTTGGAGGCTCGGGCTTCAGCGCGATCTTAGGCCGGGGGCCCCGAGGTGGAGGCGGCTTACCACGGCTGGAAGAGCGCGATCTGGGGCGGCCGCTCGGCCTTCGCTGAGACGAAGGGGGCCGCGCTGGGCGCTGCGCGGAGCTCGTTGCTGGCTGGTCACGAGGACGGCGAGCAGCGGAGCTATTGCTAGCGCCGGGGCGTCGAGGCAGGAAAAGGTTCATGGCCTGCGTCGTTTTCTGCACTTCGGAGAAACGGTCGACGATCCCCTTGACCGCTGGTCCAAAGAGCCCAGACGGGGAGAGCGGGGCATTTAGGAAGGCCGCGCGCTCTGTTTCTCGCATGTCCGCGAGCGTGAGCCAGAGGTGGCGCTCAGCTACCGTGAGGGAGGCCATAGAGCGTCCGAGGGCCTGTGCTGCGGTCTTGGTGGCGCGAAGGGAGAGATCCGTCGCGCTTCGCAAATCCGTGATTAACTCAGCGTCACAGCATTTCTCGTCCAGGTCGCGGAGGAGATTAGCTTGGAGGATTTGCAGCACGGCCATAGAGTGCAGAGCGGACGCAGCTTGACCGGAGGCAGCGAAAGCGCGGCCGATCAGCGATGACGTCACTCTGCAGGCCTTAGACGGGAGGGCAGCCTTTGAGCGCCAACCAGAAGGCGGGCAAAGGTGCGCTGCGACCGCCTCTTCCACCGGAGGGATAGCGTTGTAGCCTTTCTCGGCCGCGCCGTCAACTTGTGAGAGCGTCGAAGAAGCCTGAGACGAGACCCTCGCGGAGAATGGCGCGTTCCAGGACTTTGCGAGCTCCTCGTGAAGCTCCTGCAGAAAGGGTGCAGTCCTGGAGGTGGGCGCACGGCGGCGACTGTTTAGGAAGCATCCGTCAAGTCGGTTCGGCGCTGCCACCTTGGGCGGGGCCCATTCGAGGCCTAGCTGCTCGACAGCCCGGGTGAGAAGGCGCAAAAGTTCGGCTTCCTCACCCGCTCGAGAGCGTCCGGAGCCCCGGACTGAAGAGGACGCGGAAGACCAGTCCTCGCTGTCGGAAGCCATGATGGAGCAGCTGTCGGCGCGTTCCGCGGCCGCATACGCCTCATCCCCGGAGGCGGCAACAGAAATGGCGGCCTGGGGTGGGGGCGGGGAAGGCGAGAGTGAAGCGGGCGGGAAAGGTTCCGGCGAGCTTCTCTCGGCGAACTCCGGAATCCGCTGCGAGCGGCGCTTCTTTCTGCGCGGCGTGGCAGGGACTGGAGGGATATCATCATCGAACAGGACGAGTCGAGCCCGCAGGGTCGACATCGTCAGTTCTTCGCACTCTTGGCATCCGCCGGCGAGGAGTGCGGCGGCGGCGTGATCACGGCCCAGGCAGAGAGCGCAGATCACGTGGCGGTCCCCGGAGCTGAGCTGCGCGTGACACGAGCCGCAGGTGGAACGAGACATTTGTATCAACGCTCGGCTCTTTTTGTGAAAAAGTGTGACGCAGCGGCGACAACACTTTTGAGCGTAAAGGATATGGGCTGCCGGATAGCAGAGCAGGCACGGATGGCTGAAGGTGGCGCGATGCTGCCGGCTTCCTCAGGCGCTGTCCTCTGCTTGCTTGTCTGCGCGGTCACGGCGGCGGGTTCCAGATCCAGCGATGCGAAGGGCTTCGCTGAAGAAAAGAAAATCGAATATGCAGCCCGTGAGCCCTGCTTATATACACGTGGCCACGCCCCACCTGTAGGCAAATGAAGCCAGGTGGGCGCGAAGCGCCCTCATTGGTCACCACGTCACGCGGGCTCACCGATAGGGTGCTGCAGTTGCCAGCAGAGCAGCCAATAGCACGCTGGAATAGCCTGCTATGGTCTGCCAGGCTGCCGCACTGCGTTGACAATGTTACAAAATTAAGGATAATTTTGGGTTTTTCAGAAATCTCGAAGAAAGAATACTTTCCCGTAGCGGAAGGAACTTACGCAATACGAGAGAACCTCTCGTAAGAGAACATGACATTAAACTAAACTTGTCCTTCGAATCTGATTGGTTGATTAGAATATTGTTCCAAGATCTAATGGGTTTGAAATTTCAGTCTTGCGTACTTCAAAACACAAATTCTGGAGAATTTATAAAGAAATCACGCAGCTCTTATAATAAGAAACTCCAAAAGGAACAAACAACTGTAAGTCTTCTGAAGTCATTTGATAGCACTGTGCAAGGAGCGAGACACAACATGACTGTGGAACTTTTGAAAATTACGCTTGATCTTTGCTTTGCAATACTAATGCATTTTCACAGATGCCTATGAAACAGCTTTGAACATTCAGTTTACATACCTGTACTTCCAAACACAAATACTGGAGAAACTCACACTTCACTTAAAGCATTTACATTACATTATATTTTATTTTGGACTGCCCAGTTTTTAATGTTCATTCATTGTTACACGTTCAAAAATTTATAATGCATTAAAACATGACAAAAAAACTATTTCATAAGTAACCGGGAAACTGTAAATATTATAATGCATTTTAATTTAGTTCACAATTATGAAAAGATATACTGCATTATAATGTATATTATGAATACCTTTATAATGCATTTTACATAAAGCTGGTTTTCCCAACCTGACCATATAAAGAAGTGGCCAAAACCCCTCTGCCAAGCCAGCTATGACCAGGTAAGGTTAAGTAAAGAAAGAAAGTTTGAAGAAATCTTCATGAAGCTCTAATAACTGTTTATACTGACTATGGCTATGGAGTGATTTCTGTGCCATAATTAAACAAACAAATCCAGCATTTTGCAAACAAACACGATCTGCTTTGCAAAAGAAAACTCGACTCACAAACAAACAGAAAGCGATTTGCAAATACAAAGGTCAGTTTGAGCGAAAATGCAAAGGTGTAACAAATATATGTACTGTGTTTTGCAAATAATAAATGAGTGAGCGTACATCATATTTCACAAATAAATACAAACCATCCAAATTCCATGTAACCTTTGAACAAATACCAAATCTAGTCCCTACAAATACCTGTCTATTACAATCGCTCAGCTTAATTTTCTCACAAATGCAGTTCGCGCAGATTTTCTCACAAATGCAGTTCGCACAGATTTTCTCACAAATGCAGTTCGCACAGATTTTCTCACAAATGCAGTTCGCACAGATTTTCTCACAAATGCAGTTCGCACAGATTTCCTCACAAATGCAGTTCGCACAGATTTTCTCACAAATGCAGTTCGCACAGATTTTCTCACAAATGCAGTTCGCGCAGATTTTCTCACAAATGCAGTTCGCGCAGATTTTCTCACAAATGCAGTTCGCACAGATTTCCTCACAAATGCAGTTTGCGTAGATTTTCTCACAAATGCAGTTCGCGCAGATTTTCTCACAAATGCAATTCGCACAGATTTCCTCACAAATGCAGTTTGTGCAGATTTTCTCACAAATGCAGTTGAGTAACTTCCTCTTGCAAAACAGCAGATGCCGCTTTGGGTCAATTTACGCTAGCCCAAGAAGCCCTGAAACATGTTTTCATCTGACGGAAATGAGCGGTGAACAGCTGAGTTTCTGTCTTACTGTATCTATTATTAATCTTTCTGAGATTTTCACTATGCCAACCCTATTTCAATAAAAAAAAAAAAATTTAAGATAATATTGTTTATATGTAATATGGTATCAGTGCAAAATTAGTTACATAGTAAATTAGCTAGGGCTATTTTTTTCTCATTAAAAATGCATCCATCCTCCATACCATTTATCCACTGTAGTGTAATGGGATATAAAAAAATAATTTACTTTTATGTAATTTGTACATATGATGATAACATTTTTGTTGCAGAGAACATTCAAAATAATGTTAGGGTGTATCGTATCACAATATATTGCAATTCTAAAATGCAATGTATTGTGGATTAAAGTTTAGACAGATTGGTTTTGTATGAGATATTTTAATGTCACATCAAATATGGTAAATCCTGAAGGGCACACATTTGAGCTTTCATTTTTTATGAAATATTTTTAATAAATTAAAAATAAAATATATTTTAAGCAGAGTAGGCTATATTCTAAGCAGATTTATGAATATTTATTTTCTGCTGTCACCATTTCCCGGGGGAGAAGGACCAAGCCCAGCCTATAAGCTCACATCTGATGCAATATCAAATTTAGCTCTTAAATGAACTGTGTTAAAAGTAATAATTAAAAACTATAGCCTATACCATTTGAACTATTTTGGATTTTTTCAAAGTATTGAAGGTGTATTGTACTGTATTGCAAGATCACGATTGTGTATCAAACTCAATTTTGAGATGAATTAATTATTACATGCTTGAAATCTGCTGTTTTGGAAGAGGACGTTGCTCAACTGCATTTGTGAGAAAATCTGCGCAAACTGCATTTGTGAGAAAATCTGTGCGAATTGCATTTGTGAGAAAATCTGCGCAAACTGCATTTGTGAGAAAATCTGCGCAAACTGCATTTGTGAGAAAATCTGTGCGAATTGCATTTGTGAGAAAATCTGCGCAAACTGCATTTGTGAGAAAATCTGCGCAAACTGCATTTGTGAGAAAATCTGTGCGAATTGCATTTGTGAGAAAATCTGTGCGAATTGCATTTGTGAGAAAATCTGTGCGAACTGCATTTGTGAGAAAATCTACGCAAACTGCATTTGTGAGAAAATCTGTGCGAACTGCATTTGTGAGAAAATCTACGCAAACTGCATTTGTGAGAAAATCTGTGCGAATTGCATTTGTGAGAAAATCTGTGCGAATTGCATTTGTGAGAAAATTAAGATGAGAGATTGTAATTGACAGGTATTTGTATGGACTAGATTTGGTATTTGTTCAAAGGTTACATGCAATTTGTAGGATCGTTTGTATTTATTTGTGAAATATGATGTCATTTACTCACTCATTTATTATTTGCAAAACAGTACATATATTTGTTACTCCTCTGCGTTTTCGCTCAAACTGACCTTTGTATTTGCAAATCGCTTTCTGTCTGTTTGCGAGTCGAGTTTTCCTTTGCAAAGCCGATCGTGTTTGTTTGCAAAATGCTGAATTTGTTTGTTTAATTATGGCACAAAATTCACTCCATATCCATCAGCCTGCAATGGACTTCAACCCTCATTCAAACACTGGAACAAAGAGGAAGAAAAAACCTGCTTAACCTGTAGTTGGTTTTATGTTCACCCAAAAAAGAGAATTCTTTCGTTAATTATTCACTCTGAGGTTGTTCAAAACCAGTAAGACTTTCTACCACCTTTGAAGCATTTGAACATTTACATTTATTTATTTTGCAGATGCTTTTATCCACAGCGACGTACAAATGAGGAATACAGGAAGAGATTCTTCATGAAGAGGTGAATAAACACAAAAAGTGCTTAAAATACAAAGTTTCAGACATGGTTAGAGTAGCATAAGCTAAAACAGGGAGGGTGAAAGTTAAAGTCTGCAGGAGCCAATGAGGTTCACTCTCGTGTTATGCAGCACGTTTGAACTTCAGCAAGAACCAATGAGGTTTATTCTCGTGTTACGCAGCACGTTTGAGCTTCAGCAAGAACCAATGAGGTTCATTCTCTTGTTACGCAACACGTTTGAGCTTCAGCAAGAACCAATGAGGTTCATTCTCTTGTTACGCAACACGTTTGAGCTTCAGCAAGAACCAATGAGGTTCATTCTCTTGTTACGCAACACGTTTGAGCTTCAGCAAGAACCAATGAGGTTCATTCTCTTGTTACGCAGCACGTTTGAGCTTCAGCAAGAACCACTGAGGTTCATTCTTGTGTTACGCAGCACGTTTGAGCTTCAGCAAGAACCAATGAGGTTCATTCTCTTGTTACGCAGCACGTTTGAGCTTCAGCAAGAACCAATGAGGTTTATTCTCTTGTTACGCAGCACGTTTGAGCTTCAGCAAGAACCAATGAGGTTTATTCTCTTGTTACGCAGCACGTTTGAGCTTCAGCAAGAACCAATGAGGTTCATTCTTGTGTTACGCAGCACGTTTGAGCTTCAGCAAGAATCAATGGGGTTTATTCTCGTGTTACGCAGCACGTTTGAGCTTCAGCAAGAACCAATGAGGTTCATTCTCGTGTTACGCAGCACGTTTGAGCTTCTGCAAGAACCAATGAGGTTCATTCTTGTGTTACGCAGCACGTTTGAGCTTCTGCAAGAACCAATGAGGTTCATTCTCGTGTTACGCAGCATGTTTGAACTTCAGCAAGAACCAATGAGGTTAATTCTCGTGTTACGCAGCACGTTTGAACTTCAGCAAGAACCAATGAGGTTAATTCTCGTGTTGCGCAGCACGTTTGAACTTCAGCAAGAACCAATGAGGTTCATTCTTGTGTTACGCAGCACGTTTGAGCTTCAGCAAGAACCAATGAGGTTACGCAGCACGTTTGAACTTCTGCAAGAACCAATGAGGTTCATTCTTGTGTTATGCAGCACGTTTGAGCTTCTGCAAGAACCAATGAGGTTTATTCTCGTGTTACGCAGCACGTTTGAACTTCTGAAAGAACCAATGAGGTTCATTCTCTTGTTACGCAGCACGTTTGAACTTCAGCAAGAACCAATGAGGTTAATTCTCGTGTTACGCAGCACGTTTGAGCTTCAGCAAGAACCAATGAGGTTCACTCTCGTGTTACGCAGCACGTTTGAGCTTCTGCGAGAACCAGTGAGGTTCACTCTCGTGTTACGCAGCACGTTTGAGCTTCAGCAAGAACCAATGAGGTTCATTCTTGTGTTACGCAGCACGTTTGAGCTTCAGCAAGAACCAATGAGGTTCACTCTCGTGTTATGCAGCACGTTTGAGCTTCTGCAAGAACCAGTAAGGTTACGCAGCACGTTTGAAATTCTTCAATAACCAATGAGGTTCATTCTTGTGTTACGCAGCACATTTGAGCTTCTGCAAGAACCAATGAGGTTTATTCTCGTGTTACGCAGCACGTTTGAACTTCAGCAAGAACCAATGAGGTCAATTCTCGTGTTACGCAGCACGTTTGAGCTTCAGCAAGAACCAATGAGGTTCATTCTTGTGTTACGCAGCACGTTTGAGCTTCAGCAAGAACCAATGAGGTTTATTCTCGTGTTACGCAGCACGTTTGAGCTTCAGCAAGAACCAATGAGGTTTATTCTCGTGTTACGCAGCACGTTTGAGCTTCAGCAAGAACCAATGAGGTTCACTCTCGTGTTACGCAGCACGTTTGAGCCTCAGCAAGAACCAATGAGGTTCACTCTCGTGTTACGCAGCACGTTTGAGCCTCAGCAAGAACCAATGAGGTTCATTCTCGTGTAACGCAGCACGTTTGAGCTTCTCAAGAACCAATGAGGTTCATTCTTGTGTTACGCAGCACGTTTGAGCTTCCCAAGAACCAATGAGGTTCATTCTCGTGTTACGCAGCATGTTTGAACTTCAGCAAGAACCAATGGGGTTTATTCTCGTGTTACGCAGCACGTTTGAGCTTCCACAAGAACCATGAGGTTCATTCTCGTGTTACGCAGCACGTTTGAGCTTCAACAAGAATCAATGAGGTTCATTCTCGTGTTACGCAGCACGTTTGAGCTTCTCAAGAACCAATGAGGTTTATTCTCGTGTTACGCAGCACGTTTGAGCTTCAGCAAGAACCAATGAGGTTCATTCTTGTTACGCAGCATGTTTGAACTTCAGCAAGAACCGATGAGGTTTATTCTTGTGTTACGCAGCACATTTGAGCTTCTCAAGAACCAATGAGGTTCATTCTTGTGTTAGGCAGCACGTTTGAACTTCTAAAAGAACCAATGAGGTTCATTCTTGTGTTACGCAGCACGTTTGAGCTTCTGCAAGAACCAATGAGGTTCATTCTCGTGTTACGCAGCACGTTTGAGCTTCTCAAGAACCAATGAGGTTTATTCTCATGTTACGCAGCACGTTTGAGCTAAAGCAAGAACCAATGAGGTTCATTCTCTTGTAACACAGCACTTTTGAGCTTCTCAAGAACCAATGAGGTTTATTCTCGTGTTACGCAGCACGTTTTAGCTTCTCAAGAACCAATGAGGTTCATTCTCGTGTTACGCAGCACGTTTGAGCTTCTCAAGAACCAATGAGGTTTATTCTCATGTTACGCAGCACGTTTGAACTTCAGCAAGAACCAATGAGGTTTATTCTTGTGTTACGCAGCACGTTTGAGCTTCCCAAGAACCAATGAGGTTCATTCTCGTGTTACGCAGCATGTTTGAGCTTCAGCAAGAACCAATGGGGTTTATTCTCGTGTTACGCAGCACGTTTGAGCTTCCACAAGAACCATGAGGTTCATTCTCGTGTTACGCAGCACGTTTGAGCTTCAACAAGAATCAATGAGGTTCATTCTCGTGTTACGCAGCACGTTTGAGCTTCTCAAGAACCAATGAGGTTTATTCTCATGTTACGCAGCACGTTTGAGCTTCAGCAAGAACCAATGAGGTTCATTCTTGTTACGCAGCATGTTTGAACTTCAGCAAGAACCGATGAGGTTTATTCTTGTGTTACGCAGCACATTTGAGCTTCTCAAGAACCAATGAGGTTCATTCTTGTGTTAGGCAGCACGTTTGAACTTCTAAAAGAACCAATGAGGTTCATTCTTGTGTTACGCAGCACGTTTGAGCTTCTGCAAGAACCAGTGAGGTTTATTCTTGTGTTATGCAGCACGTTTGAACTTCTGCAAGAACCAATGAGGTTAATTCTCGTGTTACGCAGCACGTTTGAACTTCAGCAAGAACCAATGAGGTGAATTCTCGTGTTACGCAGCACGTTTGAGCTTCAGCAAGAACCAATGAGGTTCATTCTGGTGTTACGCAGCACATTTGAGCTTCAGCAAGAACCAATGTGGTTCATTCTCATGTTACGCAGCACGTTTGAGCTTCTGCAAGAACCAATGAGGTTACGCAGCACGTTTGAACTTCTGCACGAACCAATGAGGTTCATTCTTGTGTTACAAAGCACGTTTGAGCTTCTGCAAGAACCAATGAGGTTTATTCCCGTGTTACGCAGCACGTTTGAACTTCTGAAAGAACCAATGAGGTTCATTCTCTTGTTACGCAGCACGTTTGAACTTCAGCAAGAACCAATTAGGTTAATTCTCGTGTTACGCAGCACGTTTGAGCTTCAGCAAGAACCAATGAGGTTCATTCTTGTGTTACGCAGCACGTTTGAGCTTCAGCAAGAACCAATGAGGTTCACTCTCGTGTTACGCAGCACGTTTGAGCTTCTGCAAGAACCAGTGAGGTTCACTCTCGTGTTACGCAGCACGTTTGAGCTTCAGCAAGAACCAATGAGGTTCATTCTTGTGTTACGCAGCATGTTTGAGCTTCAGCAAGAACCAATGAGGTTCATTCTCGTGTTACGCAGCACGTTTGAGCTTCAGCAAGAACCAATGAGGTTCATTCTCGTGTTACGCAGCACGTTTGAACTTCAGCAAGAACCAATGAGGTTCACTCTCGTGTTACGCAGAACGTTTGAGCCTCAGCAAGAACCAATGAGGTTCACTCTCGTGTTACGCAGCACGTTTGAGCCTCAGCAAGAACCAATGAGGTTCATTCTCGTGTAACGCAGCACGTTTGAGCTTCTCAAGAACCAATGAGGTTCACTCTCGTGTTATGCAGCACGTTTGAGCTTCTGTAAGAACCAGTGAGGTTACGCAGCACGTTTGAACTTCTTCAATAACCAATGAGGTTCATTCTTGTGTTACGCAGCACGTTTGAGCTTCTGCAAGAACCAATGAGGTTTATTCTCGTGTTACGCAGCACGTTTGAACTTCAGCAAGAACCAATGAGGTCAATTCTTGTGTTACGCAGCACGTTTGAGCTTCAGCAAGAACCAATGAGGTTAATTCTTGTGTTACGCAGCACGTTTGAGCTTCAGCAAGAACCAATGAGGTTTATTCTCGTGTTACGCAGCACGTTTGAGCTTCTGCAAGAACCAATGAGGTTCATTCTCGTGTTACGCAGCACGTTTGAGCTTCAGCAAGAACCAATGAGGTTCACTCTCGTGTTACGCAGCACGTTTGAGCCTCAGCAAGAACCAATGAGGTTCACTCTCGTGTTACGCAGCACGTTTGAGCCTCAGCAAGAACCAATGAGGTTCATTCTCGTGTTACGCAGCACGTTTTAGCTTCTCAAGAACCAATGAGGTTCATTCTCGTGTTACGCAGCACATTTGAGCTTCAGCAAAAACCAGTGAGGTTCATTCTCGTGTTACGCAGCACGTTTGAGCTTCTCAAGAACCAATGAGGTTCATTCTTGTTACGCAGCACGTTTGAACTTCAGCAAGAACCAATGAGGTTTATTCTTGTTACGCAGCACGTTTGAACTTCAGCAAGAACCAATGAGGTTTATTCTTGTGTTACGCAGCACGTTTGAGCTTCTCAAGAACCAATGAGGTTCATTCTCGTGTTACTCAGCATGTTTGAGCTTCAGCAAGAACCAATGGGGTTTATTCTCGTGTTACGCAGCACGTTTGAGCTTCAGCAAGAACCAATGAGGTTCATTCTTGTTACGCAGCACGTTTGAACTTCAGCAAGAACCAATGAGGTTTATTCTTGTGTTACGCAGCACGTTTGAGCTTCTCAAGAACCAATGAGGTTCATTCTCGTGTTACGCAGCATGTTTGAGCTTCAGCAAGAACCAATGAGGTTCATTCTGGTGTTACGGAGCACATTTGAGCTTCAGCAAGAACCAATGGGGTTTATTCTCGTGTTACGCAGCACGTTTGAGCTTCAGCAAGAACCAATGAGGTTCATTCTGGTGTTACGGAGCACATTTGAGCTTCAGCAAGAACCAATGTGGTTCATTCTCATGTTACGCAGCACGTTTGAGCTTCTGCAAGAACCAATGAGGTTCATTCTTGTGTTACGCAGCACGTTTGAACTTCTTCAATAACCAATGAGGTTCATTCTTGTGTTACGCAGCACGTTTGAGCTTCTGCAAGAACCAATGAGGTTTATTCTCGTGTTACGCAGCACGTTTGAACTTCAGCAAGAACCAATGAGGTTAATTCTCGTGTTACGCAGCACGTTTGAGCTTCAGCAAGAACCAATGAGGTTCATTCTTATGTTACGCAGCACGTTTGAGCTTCAGCAAGAACCAATGAGGTTTATTCTTGTGTTATGCAGCACGTTTGAGCTTCTGTAAGAACCAATGAGGTTTATTCTTGTGTTACGCAGCACATTTGAGCTTCTCAAGAACCAATGAGGTTCATTCTTGTGTTAGGCAGCACTTTTGAACTTCTACAAGAACCAATGAGGTTCATTCTTGTGTTACGCAGCACGTTTGAGCTTCTGCAAGAACCAATGAGGTTTATTCTTGTGTTATGCAGCACGTTTGAAATTCTGCAAGAACCAATGAGGTCAATTCTCGTGTTACGCAGCACGTTTGAGCTTCAGCAAGAACCAATGAGGTTCATTCTTGTGTTACGCAGCACGTTTGAGCTTCAGCAAGAACCAATGAGGTTCATTCTGGTGTTACGCAGCACATTTGAGCTTCCACAAGAACCATGAGGTTCATTCTCGTGTTACGCAGCACGTTTGAGCTTCAACAAGAATCAATGAGGTTCATTCTCGTGTTACGCAGCACGTTTGAGCTTCTCAAGAACCAATGAGGTTCATTCTTGTGTTACGCAGCACGTTTGAGCTTCAGCAAGAACCAATGAGGTTACGCAGCACGTTTGAACTTCTGCAAGAACCAATGAGGTTCATTCTTGTGTTATGCAGCACGTTTGAGCTTCTGCAAGAACCAATATGGTTTATTCTCGTGTTACGCAGCACGTTTGAACTTCTGAAAGAACCAATGAGGTTCATTCTCTTGTTACGCAGCACGTTTGAACTTCAGCAAGAACCAATGAGGTTAATTCTCGTGTTACGCAGCACGTTTGAGCTTCAGCAAGAAACAATGAGGTTCATTCTTGTGTTACGCAGCACGTTTGAGCTTCAGCAAGAACCAATGAGGATCACTCTCGTGTTACGCAGCACGTTTGAGCTTCTGCGAGAACCAGTGAGGTTCACTCTCGTGTTACGCAGCACGTTTGAGCTTCAGCAAGAACCAATGAGGTTCATTCTTGTGTTACGCAGCACGTTTGAGCTTCAGCAAGAACCAATGAGGTTTATTCTCGTGTTACGCAGCACTTCTGCAAGAACCAATGAGGTTCATTCTCGTGTTACGCAGCACGTTTGAACTTCAGCAAGAACCAATGAGGTTCACTCTCGTGTTACGCAGCACGTTTGAGCCTCAGCAAGAACCAATGAGGTTCACTCTCGTGTTACCCAGCACGTTTGAGCCTCAGCAAGAACCAATGAGGTTCATTCTCGTGTTACGCAGCACGTTTGAGCTTCTCAAGAACCAATGAGGTTCACTCTCGTGTTATGCAGCACGTTTGAGCTTCTGCAAGAACCAGTAAGGTTACGCAGCACGTTTGAAATTCTTCAATAACCAATGAGGTTCATTCTTGTGTTACGCAGCACGTTTGAGCTTCTGCAAGAACCAATGAGGTTTATTCTCGTGTTACGCAGCACGTTTGAACTTCAGCAAGAACCAATGAGGTCAATTCTCGTGTTACGCAGCACGTTTGAGCTTCAGCAAGAACCAATGAGGTTCATTCTTGTATTACGCAGCACGTTTGAGCTTCAGCAAGAACCAATGAGGTTTATTCTCGTGTTACGCAGCACGTTTGAGCTTCAGCAAGAACCAATGAGGTTTATTCTCGTGTTACGCAGCACGTTTGAGCTTCAGCAAGAACCAATGAGGTTCACTCTCGTGTTACGCAGCACGTTTGAGCCTCAGCAAGAACCAATGAGGTTCACTCTCGTGTTACGCAGCACGTTTGAGCCTCAGCAAGAACCAATGAGGTTCATTCTCGTGTAACGCAGCACGTTTGAGCTTCTCAAGAACCAATGAGGTTCATTCTTGTGTTACGCAGCACGTTTGAGCTTCCCAAGAACCAATGAGGTTCATTCTCGTGTTACGCAGCATGTTTGAGCTTCAGCAAGAACCAATGGGGTTTATTCTCGTGTTACGCAGCACGTTTGAGCTTCCACAAGAACCATGAGGTTAATTCTCGTGTTACGCAGCACGTTTGAGCTTCAACAAGAATCAATGAGGTTCATTCTCGTGTTACGCAGCACGTTTGAGCTTCTCAAGAACCAATGAGGTTTATTCTCGTGTTACGCAGCACGTTTGAGCTTCAGCAAGAACCAATGAGGTTCATTCTTGTTACGCAGCATGTTTGAACTTCAGCAAGAACCAATGAGGTTTATTCTTGTGTTACGCAGCACATTTGAGCTTCTCAAGAACCAATGAGGTTCATTCTTGTGTTATGCAGCACGTTTGAAATTCTTCAATAACCAATGAGGTTCATTCTTGTGTTACGCAGCACGTTTGAGCTTCTGCAAGAACCAATGAGGTTTATTCTCGTGTTACGCAGCACGTTTGAACTTCAGCAAGAACCAATGAGGTCAATTCTCGTGTTACGCAGCACGTTTGAGCTTCAGCAAGAACCAATGAGGTTCATTCTTGTGTTACGCAGCACGTTTGAGCTTCAGCAAGAACCAATGAGGTTTATTCTCGTGTTATGCAGCACGTTTGAGCTTCAGCAAGAACCAATGAGGTTTATTCTCGTGTTACGCAGCACGTTTGAGCTTCAGCAAGAACCAATGAGGTTCACTCTCGTGTTACGCAGCACGTTTGAGCCTCAGCAAGAACCAATGAGGTTCATTCTCGTGTAAAGCAGCACGTTTGAGCTTCTCAAGAACCAATGAGGTTCATTCTTGTGTTACGCAGCACGTTTGAGCTTCTGCAAGAATCAATGAAGATCATTCTTTTGTTATGCAGCATGTTTGAGGTTCAGCAAGAACCAATGTGGTTAATTCACGTGTTATGCAGCACCTTTGAGGTTCTCAAGAACCAATGAGGTTTATTCTCGTGTTACGCAGCACGTTTGAGCTTCTGCAAGAACCAATGAGGTTCATTCTCGTGTTACGCAGCACGTTTGAGCTTCTCAAGAACCAATGAGGTTTATTCTCATGTTACGCAGCACGTTTGAGCTAAAGCAAGAACCAATGAGGTTCATTCTCTTGTAACACAGCACTTTTGAGCTTCTCAAGAACCAATGAGGTTTATTCTCGTGTTACGCAGCACGTTTTAGCTTCTCAAGAACCAATGAGGTTCATTCTCGTGTTACGCAGCACGTTTGAGCTTCTCAAGAACCAATGAGGTTTATTCTCATGTTACGCAGCACGTTTGAACTTCAGCAAGAACCAATGAGGTTTATTCTTGTGTTACGCAGCACGTTTGAGCTTCCCAAGAACCAATGAGGTTCATTCTCGTGTTACGCAGCATGTTTGAGCTTCAGCAAGAACCAATGGGGTTTATTCTCGTGTTACGCAGCACGTTTGAGCTTCCACAAGAACCATGAGGTTCATTCTCGTGTTACGCAGCACGTTTGAGCTTCAACAAGAATCAATGAGGTTCATTCTCGTGTTACGCAGCACGTTTGAGCTTCTCAAGAACCAATGAGGTTTATTCTCGTGTTACGCAGCACGTTTGAGCTTCAGCAAGAACCAATGAGGTTCATTCTTGTTACGCAGCATGTTTGAACTTCAGCAAGAACCGATGAGGTTTATTCTTGTGTTACGCAGCACATTTGAGCTTCTCAAGAACCAATGAGGTTCATTCTTGTGTTAGGCAGCACGTTTGAACTTCTAAAAGAACCAATGAGGTTCATTCTTGTGTTATGCAGCACGTTTGAACTTCTGCAAGAACCAATGAGGTTAATTCTCGTGTTACGCAGCACGTTTGAACTTCAGCAAGAACCAATGAGGTGAATTCTCGTGTTACGCAGCACGTTTGAGCTTCAGCAAGAACCAATGAGGTTCATTCTGGTGTTACGCAGCACATTTGAGCTTCAGCAAGAACCAATGTGGTTCATTCTCATGTTACGCAGCACGTTTGAGCTTCTGCAAGAACCAATGAGGTTACGCAGCACGTTTGAACTTCTGCAAGAACCAATGAGGTTCATTCTTGTGTTACAAAGCACGTTTGAGCTTCTGCAAGAACCAATGAGGTTTATTCCCGTGTTACGCAGCACGTTTGAACTTCTGAAAGAACCAATGAGGTTCATTCTCTTGTTACGCAGCACGTTTGAACTTCAGCAAGAACCAATTAGGTTAATTCTCGTGTTACGCAGCACGTTTGAGCTTCAGCAAGAACCAATGAGGTTCATTCTTGTGTTACGCAGCACGTTTGAGCTTCAGCAAGAACCAATGAGGTTCACTCTCGTGTTACGCAGCACGTTTGAGCTTCTGCAAGAACCAGTGAGGTTCACTCTCGTGTTACGCAGCACGTTTGAGCTTCAGCA
This sequence comes from Romanogobio albipinnatus, assembly GCA_023566225.1. NCBI lineage: Eukaryota > Metazoa > Chordata > Actinopteri > Cypriniformes > Gobionidae > Romanogobio > Romanogobio albipinnatus. The sequence continues at coordinate 44,270,608 of CM042246.1, read as the reverse complement.
AGAACCAATGAGGTTCATTCTTGTGTTACGCAGCATGTTTGAGCTTCAGCAAGAACCAATGAGGTTCATTCTCGTGTTACGCAGCACGTTTGAACTTCAGCAAGAACCAATGAGGTTCATTCTCGTGTTACGCAGCACGTTTGAGCTTCTGCAAGAACCAATGAGGTTCATTCTCGTGTTACGCAGCACGTTTGAACTTCAGCAAGAACCAATGAGGTTCACTCTCGTGTTACGCAGAACGTTTGAGCCTCAGCAAGAACCAATGAGGTTCACTCTCGTGTTACGCAGCACGTTTGAGCCTCAGCAAGAACCAATGAGGTTCATTCTCGTGTAACGCAGCACGTTTGAGCTTCTCAAGAACCAATGAGGTTCACTCTCATGTTATGCAGCACGTTTGAGCTTCTGTTAGAACCAGTGAGGTTACGCAGCACGTTTGAACTTCTTCAATAACCAATGAGGTTCATTCTTGTGTTACGCAGCACGTTTGAGCTTCTGCAAGAACCAATGAGGTTTATTCTCGTGTTACGCAGCACGTTTGAACTTCAGCAAGAACCAATGAGGTTAATTCTTGTGTTACGCAGCACGTTTGAGCTTCAGCAAGAACCAATGAGGTTTATTCTCGTGTTACGCAGCACGTTTGAGCTTCTGCAAGAACCAATGAGGTTCATTCTCGTGTTACGCAGCACATTTGAGCTTCAGCAAGAACCAATGAGGTTCACTCTCGTGTTACGCAGCACGTTTGAGCCTCAGCAAGAACCAATGAGGTTCACTCTCGTGTTACGCAGCACGTTTGAGCCTCAGCAAGAACCAATGAGGTTCATTCTCGTGTTACGCAGCACGTTTTAGCTTCTCAAGAACCAATGAGGTTCATTCTCGTGTTACGCAGCACATTTGAGCTTCAGCAAAAACCAGTGAGGTTCATTCTCGTGTTACGCAGCACGTTTGAGCTTCTCAAGAACCAATGAGGTTCATTCTTGTTACGCAGCACGTTTGAACTTCAGCAAGAACCAATGAGGTTTATTCTTGTTACGCAGCACGTTTGAACTTCAGCAAGAACCAATGAGGTTTATTCTTGTGTTACGCAGCACGTTTGAGCTTCTCAAGAACCAATGAGGTTCATTCTCGTGTTACTCAGCATGTTTGAGCTTCAGCAAGAACCAATGGGGTTTATTCTCGTGTTACGCAGCACGTTTGAGCTTCAGCAAGAACCAATGAGGTTCATTCTTGTTACGCAGCACGTTTGAACTTCAGCAAGAACCAATGAGGTTTATTCTTGTGTTACGCAGCACGTTTGAGCTTCTCAAGAACCAATGAGGTTCATTCTCGTGTTACGCAGCATGTTTGAGCTTCAGCAAGAACCAATGAGGTTCATTCTGGTGTTACGGAGCACATTTGAGCTTCAGCAAGAACCAATGGGGTTTATTCTCGTGTTACGCAGCACGTTTGAGCTTCAGCAAGAACCAATGAGGTTTATTCTCGTGTTACGCAGCACGTTTGAACTTCAGCAAGAACCAATGAGGTTAATTCTCGTGTTACGCAGCACGTTTGAGCTTCAGCAAGAACCAATGAGGTTCATTCTTATGTTACGCAGCACGTTTGAGCTTCAGCAAGAACCAATGAGGTTTATTCTTGTGTTATGCAGCACGTTTGAGCTTCTGTAAGAACCAATGAGGTTTATTCTTGTGTTACGCAGCACATTTGAGCTTCTCAAGAACCAATGAGGTTCATTCTTGTGTTAGGCAGCACTTTTGAACTTCTACAAGAACCAATGAGGTTCATTCTTGTGTTACGCAGCACGTTTGAGCTTCTGCAAGAACCAATGAGGTTTATTCTTGTGTTATGCAGCACGTTTGAAATTCTGCAAGAACCAATGAGGTCAATTCTCGTGTTACGCAGCACGTTTGAGCTTCAGCAAGAACCAATGAGGTTCATTCTTGTTTTACGCAGCACGTTTGAGCTTCAGCAAGAACCAATGAGGTTCATTCTGGTGTTACGCAGCACATTTGAGCTTCAGCAAGAACCAATGTGGTTCATTCTCATGTTACGCAGCACGTTTGAGCTTCTGCAAGAACCAATGAGGTTCATTCTTGTGTTACGCAGCACATTTCAGCTTCAGCACAAACCAATGAGGTTCATTCTCGTGTTACGCAGCACGTTTGAACTTCTTCAATAACCAATGAGGTTCATTCTTGTGTTACGCAGCACGTTTGAGCTTCTGCAAGAACCAATGAGGTTTATTCTCGTGTTACGCAGCACGTTTGAACTTCAGCAAGAACCAATGAGGTCAATTCTCGTGTTACGCAGCACGTTTGAGCTTCAGCAAGTACCAATGAGGTTCATTCTTGTGTTACGAAGCACGTTTGAGCTTCAGCAAGAACCAATGAGGTTCATTCTCGTGTTACGCAGCACGTTTGAGCTTCTGCAAGAACCAATGAGGTTCATTCTCGTGTTACGCAGCACGTTTGAACTTCAGCAAGAACCAATGAGGTTCACTCTTGTGTTACGCAGCACGTTTGAGCCTCAGCAAGAACCAATGAGGTTCATTCTCGTGTAATGCAGCACGTTTGAGCTTCTGCAAGAACCAATGAGGTTCATTCTCGTGTTACGCAGCACGTTTGAGCTTCTCAAGAACCAATGAGGTTCGTTCTCGTGTTACGCAGCACATTTGAGCTTCTCAAGAACCAATGAGGTTCATTCTCGTGTTACGCAGCACGTTTGAGCTTCTCAAGATCCAATGAGGTTCATTCTCGTGTAACGCAGCACGTTTGAGCTTCTCAAGAACCAATGAGGTTCGTTCTCGTGTTACGCAGCACATTTGAGCTTCTCAAGAACCAATGAGGTTCATTCTCGTGTTACGCAGCACGTTTGAGCTTCTCAAGATCCAATGAGGTTTATTCTCGTGTTACGCAGCACGTTTGAGCTTCTCAAGAACCAATGAGGTTCATTCTTGTGTTACGCAGCACATTTCAGCTTCAGCAAAAACCAATGAGGTTCATTCTCGTGTTACGCAGTATGTTTGAGCTTCAGCAAGAACCAATGTGGTTAATTCACGTGTTATGCAGCACCTTTGAGGTTCTCAAGAACCAATGAGGTTTATTCTCGTGTTACACAGTACGTTTGATCTTCTCAAGAACCAATGAGGTTTATTCTCGTGCTGAACCAATGAGGTTCATTCTTGTGTTACGCAGCACGTTTGAACTTCAGCAAGAACCAATGAGGTTAATTCTCGTGTTACGCAGCACGTTTGAACTTCAGCAAGAACCAATGAGGTTCATTCTCGTGTTACGCAGCACGTTTGAGCTTCAGCAAGAACCAATGAGGTTCACTCTCGTGTTACGCAGCACGTTTGAGCTTCTGCAAGAACCAATGAGGTTTATTCTCGTGTTACGCAGCACGTTTGAACTTCTGCAAGAACCAATGAGGTTCATTCTTGTGTTACGCAGCACGTTTGAGCTTCTGAAAGAACCAATGAGGTTTATTCTCGTGTTACGCAGCACGTTTGAACTTCTACAAGAACCAATGAGGTTCATTCTCGTGTTACACAGTACATTTGAACTTCAGCAAGAACCAATGAGGTTAATTCTCGGGTTACTGTGGTGAAACAGAGACGGATACAAATGCAAGTGAAAGAAGGTTTAATGATGATAATATAGACTAACACAGGTCGGGGAAACAAACACTCAGCATAGGAAAAATGACGCAGGGACTTCAGTGGGCAACCCGGTGAAGGTGCGTGGTGATCGGCGTGCTCAGGAACCAGGAACAATAACAATCCAGACAGCGTGACGACACACGAAGCGGGTCCACGAAGAACAAGATCCAAACATGGGGAGATGAGAGCAGACACGGGAACCAGGACACGACACGACACCGGGGAAAACCACAACGATCTGACAACATGAGATGGGAATTACTGAACATATAAAGGGAACGGGGATTGAACACAGCTGGCGACAATAACGAGCACAATGAGTAACCACACCCACACGCAGACACACACACACACACATAACAGAAATGAGACGGCAGATTCATGAACCGTGACAGTACCCCCTCCCCTAGGAACGCCTCCTGGCGTTCCCAGACAACCTTACCTGTCGATTGTAATCATCGATAAGGGAGTGATCCAAGATGTCTCTAGCAGGAACCCAACTTCTCTCCTCCGGACCGTAACCCTCCCAGTCCACCAAGTACTGAAATCCGCGTCCCCTCCGTCTCGAGTCCAGAATACGACGTACCGAATAAGTAAGTTCCCCATCTACGAGTCGCGGCGGGGGGGGAACCGGGGCTGGCGGATTAATGTGAGAATAAAACACGGGCTTGACTTTAGACACATGAAAGGCGGGGTGAATTCTCCTGTACGCTGGAGGGAGTTTGAGTCGGACTGTCACCGGACTAATAATCTTGGTGACAGGAAACAGGCCGATAAATTTGGGAGCTAACTTGTTAGAAACGGAACGGAGAGGGATATTTCTGGTAGAAAGCCACACTTTTTGACCCACGACGTATACGGGAGGCTTTGACCGGTGGCGATCGGCCTTGGCCTTCATGCGCCCCCCCGCTTGGAGTAGAGTCTCACGGGCTCTAGTCCAAGTGCGGCGACACCTCTGGACGAAAGCGTGAGCAGAGGGGACCGCGACTTCGGATTACAGACTCGGAAAAATTGGTGGCTGGTACCCTAAACTACACTTAAACGGAGAGAGGCCCGTAGATGACACTGGTAATGAGTTATGGGCGTACTCCACCATAGAAAGTTGTTGGCTCCAGGACGAAGGATTCTTGGTTACCAAACATCGCAACATTCTCTCAAGATCTTGGTTGGCTCGCTCCGACTGACCATTGGTCTGGGGATGATAACCCGAAGACAGACTGACCGTGGCCCCCAATAATTTACAGAACTCCTGCCAAAATTTGGACACAAATTGGGAACCCCTGTCAGAGACCACGTCCGTCGGGAGGCCATGTAACCGAAAGACATGATCAATGACCGCGACCGCTGTCTCCTTGGCTGAAGGTAATTTGGGCAAGGGAATGAAATGTGCCGCCTTCGAGAACCGGTCCACTACGGTTAAAACAACCGTCATGCCCTTGGAGGGCGGGAGGGCGGTGACAAAATCTAGCGCGATGTGGGACCAGGGTCTCGAAGGGACAGACAGCGGTCGAAGTAACCCATCCGGAGGTCGATTAGATGTCTTACCAGTGGCACATACAGAACAAGCCAAAACAAAATCATGAATGTCGCGAGCCATTAACGGCCACCAGAATCGTTGCTTAACTAAATAACTGGTGCGAGTCACTCCCGGATGACAAGCCACGTTGGAGCAATGACCCCACCGAATAACGTCGGACCATAACCCCTCCGGAACAAACAAACGATTCGGTGGACAACCGGGCGGAGGCGTTACCCCTTCTAAAGCCGTCTTGACCTTCGACTCGACCTCCCATACGAGTGTGGAGATAACTACTTTCTCAGGTAAAATGCACTCGGGAGTCACCGGGCGTTCGGATGGATCAAAAATACGGGATAAGGAGTCGGGTTTGATGTTCTTGGAACCCGGGCGGTACGAGAGAACAAAGTCAAAACGTCCGAAAAAAAGTGCCCACCGAGCCTGCCTGGAGTTGAGTCTTTTAGCAGATCTAATATATTCAAGGTTCTTGTGATCGGTCCAAACGATAAAGGGTACCCCAGAACCCTCTAACCAATGACGCCACTCCTCCAACGCTAACTTGACTGCCAACAACTCTCTGTTACCAATGTCATAATTACGTTCGGCAGGCGATAGTCGATGAGAAAAGAACGCGCAGGGATGCATCTTGTCGTCTGAGGAAGCGCGTTGTGAAAGCACTGCTCCTACTCCCACCTCTGACGCGTCGACCTCCACCACGAACTGACGTGTGGAATCAGGGGTGACAAGAATGGGAGCCGAAACAAAGCGACTTTTGAGGTTGGCGAACACTGCCTCGGCAGTGTTCGACCACCTGAACGTCGTTCGCGGGGAGGTCAAGGCAGTCAGAGGTGCGACTAGTTGGCTGAAATTGCGAATGAAACGCCGATAAAAATTGGCGAACCCCAGAAACCGCTGTAGGGCCTTACGGGAATCAGGACTTGGCCAATCAACCACAGCCTTAACCTTGTCAGGATCCATGCGCACTCCCTCAGAAGAGATGATGTACCCTAGGAAGGGAACAGACTGTGCATGAAACGTGCATTTCTCCGCCTTGACAAAAAGCCCATTCTCTAACAGTCTCTGGAGCACTCGTCTGACGTGTTGAACGTGTTCCTGGAGAGACGAAGAAAAAATCAATATGTCATCCAGGTAAACATATATGAACTGATCGACCATGTCTCTCAACACGTCATTAACGAGTGCTTGGAAAACCGCTGGGGAGTTGGAAAGCCCAAAGGGCATTACCAAATATTCAAAGTGCCCCCTAGGGGTATTAAAAGCGGTTTTCCATTCATCCCCCTTCCTGATGCGAACCAAATGATATGCATTACGTAAGTCCAGTTTCGTGAAAATGGATGCTCCCTGCAACCTCTCGAAAGCTGAAGACATCAATGGCAAAGGATAAGAATTCTTTACCGTGATGTTGTTCAGCTCTCGGTAATCAATACAAGGTCGCAGAGAGCCATCCTTCTTCCCAACAAAAAAGAACCCCGCCCCCGCAGGAGAAGAGGAAGGCTGGATGAACCCAGAGGCTAGAGAATCAGAAATATATTTCTCCATGGCCTCCCTCTCGGGAACAGAAAGAGAGTAAAGTTTGCCCTTAGGCGGAGATTTACCTGGCAGTAGATCTATCGCACAGTCATAGGAACGATGCGGAGGAAGAGAAGCAGCACGAGACTTACTGAACACTTCCTTCAGGTCGAGGTACTCCGCGGGCACGTTAGACAAATCCGCTGCCTCACTCTGAAACACAGATCCAGACACAGACGAACAAGCAGACAACAAACATGACTCATGACAACGGTTACTCCAAGCGGAAATGGAATGATTCTGCCAGTCGATACGGGGGTTGTGAAGAGTGAGCCATGGGTGCCCTAAAACCACTGGTGCTAGTGGTGAGTCCATGAGTAAAAAGGAGATGATTTCAGTGTGGTTGCCAGAAGTAATGAGTGTGAGGGGTTCAGTAGAGTGGGAGATTCTAGGAAGCTGTTGTCCATTGAGTGCGTTGACGGAAATCTGGTGAGTGAGAGAAGTGATGGGAATCTGGAGTCTGTGTGCAAGTCCAAAGTCCATAAAATTACCCTCTGCTCCCGAATCCAGAAGTGCTTGAGTGCGGTGCGTGGAAGCTGCCCACTTCAGTCTTACCGGGAGGAGGGTTGATGATGGTGATGAGGTCTTCTCGGCGGAGATCCCACCCGATAGTAGCCTCATACTTACTACCGGGCTTGCTCTTTTACCGGACAGGAAGAGAGAAAGTGGCCAGGCCTGCCACAGTAAAGACAGAGTCCTTGGGATCTCCGCCTCTCCCTCTCCTCCCGGGAAAGCCGAGCTCTCCCCACCTGCATGGGTTCATGATCTGAGCCTGGGCTGACCGCGCTCCCGCCGCTGGCTCGTGGGTTCTCATTGTAGTACTGGAGTCGACTCTGCTGTACCTGAGCGGTCACACGATTTAGACGAGCGTCAACCCTCAGCGCCAGCTCCACCAGGCCATCCAGGGTCTTGGGAAGGTCCAGGATGTAAATCTCCTTTTGAACGCGGTCAGCCAACCCATGCAGGAACATGTCCCACTGCGCCTCCTCGTTCCAATGGCACTCTGCGGCCAGGGTGCGGAACTGGATGGAATAATCCGACACCGAGCCATTACCTTGACGTAGATCAGCGAGTAATCTGGCCGCCTCCTTACCCGCTACCGCTCGATCAAACACTCTTCTCATCTCCATGGAGAGTGCCTGGAACGAGGTGCAGCAGATGTTTTGGTTCTCCCACACCGCCGTTCCCCAGAGAGCCGCCCTCCCTGACAGAAGTGTCAGCACGAACGCCACTTTAGACTGTTCAGTGCAAAAGGTCCGAGGCTGCAACGCAAAGTGCATGGAACATGCTGTGAGAAAAGCCCTACAATACTCAGGCTCACCTGAATATTTCTCAGGTGTGGGCAGACGAGGTTCTGGCTTATTCTCCTGCAGAGACGGTGAGGGCTGAACGGGCGGTGTGGGCGGCGCAGTGGGAACTCGCAGAAGTTGTAGCTGTTGGGTGAGCTCGGACACCTGTGTCACGAGTGCTTGAACCGCGCGACCTGTGTTAGCGATCTCCTCTCCTTGTTGATCCATTCTGGTGACGCTATGCGTGAGAAAGTCATTCAAACTGGCCGCACTTGCTGTATCCATAGTTGGTCAGATCGTTCTGTGGTGAAACAGAGACGGATACAAATGCAAGTGAAAGAAGGTTTAATGATGATAATATAGACTAACACAGGTCGGGGAAACAAACACTCAGCATAGGAAAAATGACGCAGGGACTTCAGTGGGCAACCCGGTGAAGGTGCGTGGTGATCGGCGTGCTCAGGAACCAGGAACAATAACAATCCAGACAGCGTGACGACACACGAAGCGGGTCCACGAAGAACAAGATCCAAACACGGGGAGATGAGAGCAGACACGGGAACCAGGACACGACACGACACCGGGGAAAACCACAACGATCTGACAACATGAGATGGGAATTACTGAACATATAAAGGGAACGGGGATTGAACACAGCTGGCGACAATAACGAGCACAATGAGTAACCACACCCACACGCAGACACACACACACACACATAACAGAAATGAGACGGCAGATTCATGAACCGTGACAGTTACGCAGCACGTTTGAGCTTCAGCAAGAACCAATGAGGTTCATTCTTGTTACGCAGCAGCTTTGAGCTTCTGCAAGAACCAATGAGGTTTATTCTCGTGTTACGCAGCCCGTTTGAGCTTCTGCAAGAACCAATGAGGTTCACTCTCGTGTTACGCAGCACGTTTGAGCCTCAGCAAGAACCAATGAGGTTCACTCTCGTGTTACGCAGCACGTTTGAGCTTCTGCAAGAACCAATGAGGTTCACTCTCGTGTTACGCAGCACGTTTGAGCTTCTGCAAGAACCAATGAGGTTAATTCTCGTGTTACGCAGCACGTTTGAGCTTCAACAAGAATCAATCAGGTTCATTCTCGTGTTACGCAGCACGTTTGAGCTTCTCAAGAACCAATGAGGTTTATTCTCGTGTTACGCAGCACGTTTGAGCTTCAGCAAGAACCAATGAGGTCAATTCTCGTGTTACGCAGCACGTTTGAGCTTCAGCAAGAACCAATGAGGTTCATTCTTGTGTTACGCAGCACGTTTGAGCTTCAGCAAGAACCAATGAGGTTTATTCTCGTGTTACGCAGCACGTTTGAGCTTCAGCAAGAACCAATGAGGTTTATTCTCGTGTTACGCAGCACGTTTGAGCTTCAGCAAGAACCAATGAGGTTCACTCTCGTGTTACGCAGCACGTTTGAGCCTCAGCAAGAACCAATGAGGTTCACTCTCGTGTTACGCAGCACGTTTGAGCCTCAGCAAGAACCAATGAGGTTCATTCTCGTGTAACGCAGCACGTTTGAGCTTCTCAAGAACCAATGAGGTTCATTCTTGTGTTACGCAGCACGTTTGAGCTTCCCAAGAACCAATGAGGTTCATTCTCGTGTTACGCAGCATGTTTGAACTTCAGCACGAACCAATGGGGTTTATTCTCGTGTTACGCAGCACGTTTGAGCTTCCACAAGAACCATGAGGTTCATTCTCGTGTTACGCAGCACGTTTGAGCTTCAACAAGAATCAATGAGGTTCATTCTCGTGTTACGCAGCACGTTTGAGCTTCTCAAGAACCAATGAGGTTTATTCTCGTGTTACGCAGCACGTTTGAGCTTCAGCAAGAACCAATGAGGTTCATTCTTGTTACGCAGCATGTTTGAACTTCAGCAAGAACCGATGAGGTTTATTCTTGTGTTACGCAGCACATTTGAGCTTCTCAAGAACCAATGAGGTTCATTCTTGTGTTAGGCAGCACGTTTGAACTTCTAAAAGAACCAATGAGGTTCATTCTTGTGTTACGCAGCACGTTTGAGCTTCTGCAAGAACCAATGAGGTTCATTCTCGTGTTACGCAGCACGTTTGAGCTTCTCAAGAACCAATGAGGTTTATTCTCATGTTACGCAGCACGTTTGAGCTAAAGCAAGAACCAATGAGGTTCATTCTCTTGTAACACAGCACTTTTGAGCTTCTCAAGAACCAATGAGGTTTATTCTCGTGTTACGCAGCACGTTTTAGCTTCTCAAGAACCAATGAGGTTCATTCTCGTGTTACGCAGCACGTTTGAGCTTCTCAAGAACCAATGAGGTTTATTCTCATGTTACGCAGCACGTTTGAACTTCAGCAAGAACCAATGAGGTTTATTCTTGTGTTACGCAGCACGTTTGAGCTTCCCAAGAACCAATGAGGTTCATTCTCGTGTTACGCAGCATGTTTGAGCTTCAGCAAGAACCAATGGGGTTTATTCTCGTGTTACGCAGCACGTTTGAGCTTCCACAAGAACCATGAGGTTCATTCTCGTGTTACGCAGCACGTTTGAGCTTCAACAAGAATCAATGAGGTTCATTCTCGTGTTACGCAGCACGTTTGAGCTTCTCAAGAACCAATGAGGTTTATTCTCGTGTTACGCAGCACGTTTGAGCTTCAGCAAGAACCAATGAGGTTCATTCTTGTTACGCAGCATGTTTGAACTTCAGCAAGAACCGATGAGGTTTATTCTTGTGTTACGCAGCACATTTGAGCTTCTCAAGAACCAATGAGGTTCATTCTTGTGTTAGGCAGCACGTTTGAACTTCTAAAAGAACCAATGAGGTTCATTCTTGTGTTACGCAGCACGTTTGAGCTTCTGCAAGAACCAGTGAGGTTTATTCTTGTGTTATGCAGCACGTTTGAACTTCTGCAAGAACCAATGAGGTTAATTCTCGTGTTACGCAGCACGTTTGAACTTCAGCAAGAACCAATGAGGTGAATTCTCGTGTTACGCAGCACGTTTGAGCTTCAGCAAGAACCAATGAGGTTCATTCTGGTGTTACGCAGCACATTTGAGCTTCAGCAAGAACCAATGTGGTTCATTCTCATGTTACGCAGCACGTTTGAGCTTCTGCAAGAACCAATGAGGTTACGCAGCACGTTTGAACTTCTGCACGAACCAATGAGGTTCATTCTTGTGTTACAAAGCACGTTTGAGCTTCTGCAAGAACCAATGAGGTTCATTCTTGTGTTACGCAGCACGTTTGAGCTTCCCAAGAACCAATGAGGTTCATTCTCGTGTTACGCAGCATGTTTGAACTTCAGCAAGAACCAATGGGGTTTATTCTCGTGTTACGCAGCACGTTTGAGCTTCCACAAGAACCATGAGGTTCATTCTCGTGTTACGCAGCACGTTTGAGCTTCAACAAGAATCAATGAGGTTCATTCTCGTGTTACGCAGCACGTTTGAGCTTCTCAAGAACCAATGAGGTTTATTCTCGTGTTACGCAGCACGTTTGAGCTTCAGCAAGAACCAATGAGGTTCATTCTTGTTACGCAGCATGTTTGAACTTCAGCAAGAACCGATGAGGTTTATTCTTGTGTTACGCAGCACATTTGAGCTTCTCAAGAACCAATGAGGTTCATTCTTGTGTTAGGCAGCACGTTTGAACTTCTAAAAGAACCAATGAGGTTCATTCTTGTGTTACGCAGCACGTTTGAGCTTCTGCAAGAACCAATGAGGTTCATTCTCGTGTTACGCAGCACGTTTGAGCTTCTCAAGAACCAATGAGGTTTATTCTCATGTTACGCAGCACGTTTGAGCTAAAGCAAGAACCAATGAGGTTCATTCTCTTGTAACACAGCACTTTTGAGCTTCTCAAGAACCAATGAGGTTTATTCTCGTGTTACGCAGCACGTTTTAGCTTCTCAAGAACCAATGAGGTTCATTCTCGTGTTACGCAGCACGTTTGAGCTTCTCAAGAACCAATGAGGTTTATTCTCATGTTACGCAGCACGTTTGAACTTCAGCAAGAACCAATGAGGTTTATTCTTGTGTTACGCAGCACGTTTGAGCTTCCCAAGAACCAATGAGGTTCATTCTCGTGTTACGCAGCATGTTTGAGCTTCAGCAAGAACCAATGGGGTTTATTCTCGTGTTACGCAGCACGTTTGAGCTTCCACAAGAACCATGAGGTTCATTCTCGTGTTACGCAGCACGTTTGAGCTTCAACAAGAATCAATGAGGTTCATTCTCGTGTTACGCAGCACGTTTGAGCTTCTCAAGAACCAATGAGGTTTATTCTCGTGTTACGCAGCACGTTTGAGCTTCAGCAAGAACCAATGAGGTTCATTCTTGTTACGCAGCATGTTTGAACTTCAGCAAGAACCGATGAGGTTTATTCTTGTGTTACGCAGCACATTTGAGCTTCTCAAGAACCAATGAGGTTCATTCTTGTGTTAGGCAGCACGTTTGAACTTCTAAAAGAACCAATGAGGTTCATTCTTGTGTTACGCAGCACGTTTGAGCTTCTGCAAGAACCAGTGAGGTTTATTCTTGTGTTATGCAGCACGTTTGAACTTCTGCAAGAACCAATGAGGTTAATTCTCGTGTTACGCAGCACGTTTGAACTTCAGCAAGAACCAATGAGGTGAATTCTCGTGTTACGCAGCACGTTTGAGCTTCAGCAAGAACCAATGAGGTTCATTCTGGTGTTACGCAGCACATTTGAGCTTCAGCAAGAACCAATGTGGTTCATTCTCATGTTACGCAGCACGTTTGAGCTTCTGCAAGAACCAATGAGGTTACGCAGCACGTTTGAACTTCTGCACGAACCAATGAGGTTCATTCTTGTGTTACAAAGCACGTTTGAGCTTCTGCAAGAACCAATGAGGTTTATTCCCGTGTTACGCAGCACGTTTGAACTTCTGAAAGAACCAATGAGGTTCATTCTCTTGTTACGCAGCACGTTTGAACTTCAGCAAGAACCAATTAGGTTAATTCTCGTGTTACGCAGCACGTTTGAGCTTCAGCAAGAACCAATGAGGTTCATTCTTGTGTTACGCAGCACGTTTGAGCTTCAGCAAGAACCAATGAGGTTCACTCTCGTGTTACGCAGCACGTTTGAGCTTCTGCAAGAACCAGTGAGGTTCACTCTCGTGTTACGCAGCACGTTTGAGCTTCAGCAAGAACCAATGAGGTTCATTCTTGTGTTACGCAGCATGTTTGAGCTTCAGCAAGAACCAATGAGGTTCATTCTCGTGTTACGCAGCACGTTTGAGCTTCAGCAAGAACCAATGAGGTTCATTCTCGTGTTACGCAGCACGTTTGAACTTCAGCAAGAACCAATGAGGTTCACTCTCGTGTTACGCAGAACGTTTGAGCCTCAGCAAGAACCAATGAGGTTCACTCTCGTGTTACGCAGCACGTTTGAGCCTCAGCAAGAACCAATGAGGTTCATTCTCGTGTAACGCAGCACGTTTGAGCTTCTCAAGAACCAATGAGGTTCACTCTCGTGTTATGCAGCACGTTTGAGCTTCTGTAAGAACCAGTGAGGTTACGCAGCACGTTTGAACTTCTTCAATAACCAATGAGGTTCATTCTTGTGTTACGCAGCACGTTTGAGCTTCTGCAAGAACCAATGAGGTTTATTCTCGTGTTACGCAGCACGTTTGAACTTCAGCAAGAACCAATGAGGTCAATTCTTGTGTTACGCAGCACGTTTGAGCTTCAGCAAGAACCAATGAGGTTAATTCTTGTGTTACGCAGCACGTTTGAGCTTCAGCAAGAACCAATGAGGTTTATTCTCGTGTTACGCAGCACGTTTGAGCTTCTGCAAGAACCAATGAGGTTCATTCTCGTGTTACGCAGCACGTTTGAGCTTCAGCAAGAACCAATGAGGTTCACTCTCGTGTTACGCAGCACGTTTGAGCCTCAGCAAGAACCAATGAGGTTCACTCTCGTGTTACGCAGCACGTTTGAGCCTCAGCAAGAACCAATGAGGTTCATTCTCGTGTTACGCAGCACGTTTTAGCTTCTCAAGAACCAATGAGGTTCATTCTCGTGTTACGCAGCACATTTGAGCTTCAGCAAAAACCAGTGAGGTTCATTCTCGTGTTACGCAGCACGTTTGAGCTTCTCAAGAACCAATGAGGTTCATTCTTGTTACGCAGCACGTTTGAACTTCAGCAAGAACCAATGAGGTTTATTCTTGTTACGCAGCACGTTTGAACTTCAGCAAGAACCAATGAGGTTTATTCTTGTGTTACGCAGCACGTTTGAGCTTCTCAAGAACCAATGAGGTTCATTCTCGTGTTACTCAGCATGTTTGAGCTTCAGCAAGAACCAATGGGGTTTATTCTCGTGTTACGCAGCACGTTTGAGCTTCAGCAAGAACCAATGAGGTTCATTCTTGTTACGCAGCACGTTTGAACTTCAGCAAGAACCAATGAGGTTTATTCTTGTGTTACGCAGCACGTTTGAGCTTCTCAAGAACCAATGAGGTTCATTCTCGTGTTACGCAGCATGTTTGAGCTTCAGCAAGAACCAATGAGGTTCATTCTGGTGTTACGGAGCACATTTGAGCTTCAGCAAGAACCAATGGGGTTTATTCTCGTGTTACGCAGCACGTTTGAGCTTCAGCAAGAACCAATGAGGTTCATTCTGGTGTTACGGAGCACATTTGAGCTTCAGCAAGAACCAATGTGGTTCATTCTCATGTTACGCAGCACGTTTGAGCTTCTGCAAGAACCAATGAGGTTCATTCTTGTGTTACGCAGCACGTTTGAACTTCTTCAATAACCAATGAGGTTCATTCTTGTGTTACGCAGCACGTTTGAGCTTCTGCAAGAACCAATGAGGTTTATTCTCGTGTTACGCAGCACGTTTGAACTTCAGCAAGAACCAATGAGGTTAATTCTCGTGTTACGCAGCACGTTTGAGCTTCAGCAAGAACCAATGAGGTTCATTCTTATGTTACGCAGCACGTTTGAGCTTCAGCAAGAACCAATGAGGTTTATTCTTGTGTTATGCAGCACGTTTGAGCTTCTGTAAGAACCAATGAGGTTTATTCTTGTGTTACGCAGCACATTTGAGCTTCTCAAGAACCAATGAGGTTCATTCTTGTGTTAGGCAGCACTTTTGAACTTCTACAAGAACCAATGAGGTTCATTCTTGTGTTACGCAGCACGTTTGAGCTTCTGCAAGAACCAATGAGGTTTATTCTTGTGTTATGCAGCACGTTTGAAATTCTGCAAGAACCAATGAGGTCAATTCTCGTGTTACGCAGCACGTTTGAGCTTCAGCAAGAACCAATGAGGTTCATTCTTGTGTTACGCAGCACGTTTGAGCTTCAGCAAGAACCAATGAGGTTCATTCTGGTGTTACGCAGCACATTTGAGCTTCCACAAGAACCATGAGGTTCATTCTCGTGTTACGCAGCACGTTTGAGCTTCAACAAGAATCAATGAGGTTCATTCTCGTGTTACGCAGCACGTTTGAGCTTCTCAAGAACCAATGAGGTTCATTCTTGTGTTACGCAGCACGTTTGAGCTTCAGCAAGAACCAATGAGGTTACGCAGCACGTTTGAACTTCTGCAAGAACCAATGAGGTTCATTCTTGTGTTATGCAGCACGTTTGAGCTTCTGCAAGAACCAATATGGTTTATTCTCGTGTTACGCAGCACGTTTGAACTTCTGAAAGAACCAATGAGGTTCATTCTCTTGTTACGCAGCACGTTTGAACTTCAGCAAGAACCAATGAGGTTAATTCTCGTGTTACGCAGCACGTTTGAGCTTCAGCAAGAAACAATGAGGTTCATTCTTGTGTTACGCAGCACGTTTGAGCTTCAGCAAGAACCAATGAGGATCACTCTCGTGTTACGCAGCACGTTTGAGCTTCTGCGAGAACCAGTGAGGTTCACTCTCGTGTTACGCAGCACGTTTGAGCTTCAGCAAGAACCAATGAGGTTCATTCTTGTGTTACGCAGCACGTTTGAGCTTCAGCAAGAACCAATGAGGTTTATTCTCGTGTTACGCAGCACTTCTGCAAGAACCAATGAGGTTCATTCTCGTGTTACGCAGCACGTTTGAACTTCAGCAAGAACCAATGAGGTTCACTCTCGTGTTACGCAGCACGTTTGAGCCTCAGCAAGAACCAATGAGGTTCACTCTCGTGTTACCCAGCACGTTTGAGCCTCAGCAAGAACCAATGAGGTTCATTCTCGTGTTACGCAGCACGTTTGAGCTTCTCAAGAACCAATGAGGTTCACTCTCGTGTTATGCAGCACGTTTGAGCTTCTGCAAGAACCAGTAAGGTTACGCAGCACGTTTGAAATTCTTCAATAACCAATGAGGTTCATTCTTGTGTTACGCAGCACGTTTGAGCTTCTGCAAGAACCAATGAGGTTTATTCTCGTGTTACGCAGCACGTTTGAACTTCAGCAAGAACCAATGAGGTCAATTCTCGTGTTACGCAGCACGTTTGAGCTTCAGCAAGAACCAATGAGGTTCATTCTTGTATTACGCAGCACGTTTGAGCTTCAGCAAGAACCAATGAGGTTTATTCTCGTGTTACGCAGCACGTTTGAGCTTCAGCAAGAACCAATGAGGTTTATTCTCGTGTTACGCAGCACGTTTGAGCTTCAGCAAGAACCAATGAGGTTCACTCTCGTGTTACGCAGCACGTTTGAGCCTCAGCAAGAACCAATGAGGTTCACTCTCGTGTTACGCAGCACGTTTGAGCCTCAGCAAGAACCAATGAGGTTCATTCTCGTGTAACGCAGCACGTTTGAGCTTCTCAAGAACCAATGAGGTTCATTCTTGTGTTACGCAGCACGTTTGAGCTTCCCAAGAACCAATGAGGTTCATTCTCGTGTTACGCAGCATGTTTGAGCTTCAGCAAGAACCAATGGGGTTTATTCTCGTGTTACGCAGCACGTTTGAGCTTCCACAAGAACCATGAGGTTAATTCTCGTGTTACGCAGCACGTTTGAGCTTCAACAAGAATCAATGAGGTTCATTCTCGTGTTACGCAGCACGTTTGAGCTTCTCAAGAACCAATGAGGTTTATTCTCGTGTTACGCAGCACGTTTGAGCTTCAGCAAGAACCAATGAGGTTCATTCTTGTTACGCAGCATGTTTGAACTTCAGCAAGAACCAATGAGGTTTATTCTTGTGTTACGCAGCACATTTGAGCTTCTCAAGAACCAATGAGGTTCATTCTTGTGTTATGCAGCACGTTTGAAATTCTTCAATAACCAATGAGGTTCATTCTTGTGTTACGCAGCACGTTTGAGCTTCTGCAAGAACCAATGAGGTTTATTCTCGTGTTACGCAGCACGTTTGAACTTCAGCAAGAACCAATGAGGTCAATTCTCGTGTTACGCAGCACGTTTGAGCTTCAGCAAGAACCAATGAGGTTCATTCTTGTGTTACGCAGCACGTTTGAGCTTCAGCAAGAACCAATGAGGTTTATTCTCGTGTTATGCAGCACGTTTGAGCTTCAGCAAGAACCAATGAGGTTTATTCTCGTGTTACGCAGCACGTTTGAGCTTCAGCAAGAACCAATGAGGTTCACTCTCGTGTTACGCAGCACGTTTGAGCCTCAGCAAGAACCAATGAGGTTCATTCTCGTGTAAAGCAGCACGTTTGAGCTTCTCAAGAACCAATGAGGTTCATTCTTGTGTTACGCAGCACGTTTGAGCTTCTGCAAGAATCAATGAAGATCATTCTTTTGTTATGCAGCATGTTTGAGGTTCAGCAAGAACCAATGTGGTTAATTCACGTGTTATGCAGCACCTTTGAGGTTCTCAAGAACCAATGAGGTTTATTCTCGTGTTACGCAGCACGTTTGAGCTTCTGCAAGAACCAATGAGGTTCATTCTCGTGTTACGCAGCACGTTTGAGCTTCTCAAGAACCAATGAGGTTTATTCTCATGTTACGCAGCACGTTTGAGCTAAAGCAAGAACCAATGAGGTTCATTCTCTTGTAACACAGCACTTTTGAGCTTCTCAAGAACCAATGAGGTTTATTCTCGTGTTACGCAGCACGTTTTAGCTTCTCAAGAACCAATGAGGTTCATTCTCGTGTTACGCAGCACGTTTGAGCTTCTCAAGAACCAATGAGGTTTATTCTCATGTTACGCAGCACGTTTGAACTTCAGCAAGAACCAATGAGGTTTATTCTTGTGTTACGCAGCACGTTTGAGCTTCCCAAGAACCAATGAGGTTCATTCTCGTGTTACGCAGCATGTTTGAGCTTCAGCAAGAACCAATGGGGTTTATTCTCGTGTTACGCAGCACGTTTGAGCTTCCACAAGAACCATGAGGTTCATTCTCGTGTTACGCAGCACGTTTGAGCTTCAACAAGAATCAATGAGGTTCATTCTCGTGTTACGCAGCACGTTTGAGCTTCTCAAGAACCAATGAGGTTTATTCTCGTGTTACGCAGCACGTTTGAGCTTCAGCAAGAACCAATGAGGTTCATTCTTGTTACGCAGCATGTTTGAACTTCAGCAAGAACCGATGAGGTTTATTCTTGTGTTACGCAGCACATTTGAGCTTCTCAAGAACCAATGAGGTTCATTCTTGTGTTAGGCAGCACGTTTGAACTTCTAAAAGAACCAATGAGGTTCATTCTTGTGTTATGCAGCACGTTTGAACTTCTGCAAGAACCAATGAGGTTAATTCTCGTGTTACGCAGCACGTTTGAACTTCAGCAAGAACCAATGAGGTGAATTCTCGTGTTACGCAGCACGTTTGAGCTTCAGCAAGAACCAATGAGGTTCATTCTGGTGTTACGCAGCACATTTGAGCTTCAGCAAGAACCAATGTGGTTCATTCTCATGTTACGCAGCACGTTTGAGCTTCTGCAAGAACCAATGAGGTTACGCAGCACGTTTGAACTTCTGCAAGAACCAATGAGGTTCATTCTTGTGTTACAAAGCACGTTTGAGCTTCTGCAAGAACCAATGAGGTTTATTCCCGTGTTACGCAGCACGTTTGAACTTCTGAAAGAACCAATGAGGTTCATTCTCTTGTTACGCAGCACGTTTGAACTTCAGCAAGAACCAATTAGGTTAATTCTCGTGTTACGCAGCACGTTTGAGCTTCAGCAAGAACCAATGAGGTTCATTCTTGTGTTACGCAGCACGTTTGAGCTTCAGCAAGAACCAATGAGGTTCACTCTCGTGTTACGCAGCACGTTTGAGCTTCTGCAAGAACCAGTGAGGTTCACTCTCGTGTTACGCAGCACGTTTGAGCTTCAGCAAGAACCAATGAGGTTCATTCTTGTGTTACGCAGCATGTTTGA
This sequence comes from Romanogobio albipinnatus, assembly GCA_023566225.1. Classification (NCBI taxonomy): domain Eukaryota; kingdom Metazoa; phylum Chordata; class Actinopteri; order Cypriniformes; family Gobionidae; genus Romanogobio; species Romanogobio albipinnatus. The sequence goes on along the minus strand of CM042246.1, from coordinate 44,251,278 downwards.
GCTTCAGCAAGAACCAATGAGGTTCATTCTCGTGTTACGCAGCACGTTTGAACTTCAGCAAGAACCAATGAGGTTCATTCTCGTGTTACGCAGCACGTTTGAGCTTCTGCAAGAACCAATGAGGTTCATTCTCGTGTTACGCAGCACGTTTGAACTTCAGCAAGAACCAATGAGGTTCACTCTCGTGTTACGCAGAACGTTTGAGCCTCAGCAAGAACCAATGAGGTTCACTCTCGTGTTACGCAGCACGTTTGAGCCTCAGCAAGAACCAATGAGGTTCATTCTCGTGTAACGCAGCACGTTTGAGCTTCTCAAGAACCAATGAGGTTCACTCTCATGTTATGCAGCACGTTTGAGCTTCTGTAAGAACCAGTGAGGTTACGCAGCACGTTTGAACTTCTTCAATAACCAATGAGGTTTATTCTCGTGTTACGCAGCACGTTTGAGCTTCAGCAAGAACCAATGAGGTTTATTCTCGTGTTACGCAGCACGTTTGAGCTTCTGCAAGAACCAATGAGGTTCATTCTCGTGTTACGCAGCACGTTTGAGCTTCAGCAAGAACCAATGAGGTTCACTCTCGTGTTACGCAGCACGTTTGAGCCTCAGCAAGAACCAATGAGGTTCACTCTCGTGTTACGCAGCACGTTTGAGCCTCAGCAAGAACCAATGAGGTTCATTCTCGTGTTACGCAGCACGTTTTAGCTTCTCAAGAACCAATGAGGTTCATTCTCGTGTTACGCAGCACATTTGAGCTTCAGCAAAAACCAGTGAGGTTCATTCTCGTGTTACGCAGCACGTTTGAGCTTCTCAAGAACCAATGAGGTTCATTCTTGTTACGCAGCACGTTTGAACTTCAGCAAGAACCAATGAGGTTTATTCTTGTTACGCAGCACGTTTGAACTTCAGCAAGAACCAATGAGGTTTATTCTTGTGTTACGCAGCACGTTTGAGCTTCTCAAGAACCAATGAGGTTCATTCTCGTGTTACTCAGCATGTTTGAGCTTCAGCAAGAACCAATGGGGTTTATTCTCGTGTTACGCAGCACGTTTGAGCTTCAGCAAGAACCAATGAGGTTCATTCTTGTTACGCAGCACGTTTGAACTTCAGCAAGAACCAATGAGGTTTATTCTTGTGTTACGCAGCACGTTTGAGCTTCTCAAGAACCAATGAGGTTCATTCTCGTGTTACGCAGCATGTTTGAGCTTCAGCAAGAACCAATGAGGTTCATTCTGGTGTTACGGAGCACATTTGAGCTTCAGCAAGAACCAATGGGGTTTATTCTCGTGTTACGCAGCACGTTTGAGCTTCAGCAAGAACCAATGAGGTTTATTCTCGTGTTACGCAGCACGTTTGAACTTCAGCAAGAACCAATGAGGTTAATTCTCGTGTTACGCAGCACGTTTGAGCTTCAGCAAGAACCAATGAGGTTCATTCTTATGTTACGCAGCACGTTTGAGCTTCAGCAAGAACCAATGAGGTTTATTCTTGTGTTATGCAGCACGTTTGAGCTTCTGTAAGAACCAATGAGGTTTATTCTTGTGTTACGCAGCACATTTGAGCTTCTCAAGAACCAATGAGGTTCATTCTTGTGTTAGGCAGCACTTTTGAACTTCTACAAGAACCAATGAGGTTCATTCTTGTGTTACGCAGCACGTTTGAGCTTCTGCAAGAACCAATGAGGTTTATTCTTGTGTTATGCAGCACGTTTGAAATTCTGCAAGAACCAATGAGGTCAATTCTCGTGTTACGCAGCACGTTTGAGCTTCAGCAAGAACCAATGAGGTTCATTCTTGTTTTACGCAGCACGTTTGAGCTTCAGCAAGAACCAATGAGGTTCATTCTGGTGTTACGCAGCACATTTGAGCTTCAGCAAGAACCAATGTGGTTCATTCTCATGTTACGCAGCACGTTTGAGCTTCTGCAAGAACCAATGAGGTTCATTCTTGTGTTACGCAGCACATTTCAGCTTCAGCACAAACCAATGAGGTTCATTCTCGTGTTACGCAGCACGTTTGAACTTCTTCAATAACCAATGAGGTTCATTCTTGTGTTACGCAGCACGTTTGAGCTTCTGCAAGAACCAATGAGGTTTATTCTCGTGTTACGCAGCACGTTTGAACTTCAGCAAGAACCAATGAGGTCAATTCTCGTGTTACGCAGCACGTTTGAGCTTCAGCAAGAACCAATGAGGTTCATTCTTGTGTTACGAAGCACGTTTGAGCTTCAGCAAGAACCAATGAGGTTCATTCTCGTGTTACGCAGCACGTTTGAGCTTCTGCAAGAACCAATCAGGTTCATTCTCGTGTTACGCAGCACGTTTGAACTTCAGCAAGAACCAATGAGGTTCACTCTTGTGTTACGCAGCACGTTTGAGCCTCAGCAAGAACCAATGAGGTTCATTCTCGTGTTACGCAGCACGTTTGAGCTTCTCAAGAACCAATGAGGTTCGTTCTCGTGTTACGCAGCACATTTGAGCTTCTCAAGAACCAATGAGGTTCATTCTCGTGTTACGCAGCACGTTTGAGCTTCTCAAGATCCAATGAGGTTCATTCTCGTGTAACGCAGCACGTTTGAGCTTCTCAAGAACCAATGAGGTTCGTTCTCGTGTTACGCAGCACATTTGAGCTTCTCAAGAACCAATGAGGTTCATTCTCGTGTTACGCAGCACGTTTGAGCTTCTCAAGATCCAATGAGGTTTATTCTCGTGTTACGCAGCACGTTTGAGCTTCTCAAGAACCAATGAGGTTCATTCTTGTGTTACGCAGCACATTTCAGCTTCAGCAAAAACCAATGAGGTTCATTCTCATGTTACGCAGTATGTTTGAGCTTCAGCAAGAACCAATGTGGTTAATTCACGTGTTATGCAGCACCTTTGAGGTTCTCAAGAACCAATGAGGTTTATTCTCGTGTTACACAGTACGTTTGATCTTCTCAAGAACCAATGAGGTTTATTCTCGTGCTGAACCAATGAGGTTCATTCTTGTGTTACGCAGCACGTTTGAACTTCAGCAAGAACCAATGAGGTTAATTCTCGTGTTACGCAGCACGTTTGAACTTCAGCAAGAACCAATGAGGTTCATTCTCGTGTTACGCAGCACGTTTGAGCTTCAGCAAGAACCAATGAGGTTCACTCTCGTGTTACGCAGCACGTTTGAGCTTCTGCAAGAACCAATGAGGTTTATTCTCGTGTTACGCAGCACGTTTGAACTTCTGCAAGAACCAATGAGGTTCATTCTTGTGTTACGCAGCACGTTTGAGCTTCTGAAAGAACCAATGAGGTTTATTCTCGTGTTACGCAGCACGTTTGAACTTCTACAAGAACCAATGAGGTTCATTCTCGTGTTACACAGTACATTTGAACTTCAGCAAGAACCAATGAGGTTAATTCTCGGGTTACTGTGGTGAAACAGAGACGGATACAAATGCAAGTGAAAGAAGGTTTAATGATGATAATATAGACTAACACAGGTCGGGGAAACAAACACTCAGCATAGGAAAAATGACGCAGGGACTTCAGTGGGCAACCCGGTGAAGGTGCGTGGTGATCGGCGTGCTCAGGAACCAGGAACAATAACAATCCAGACAGCGTGACGACACACGAAGCGGGTCCACGAAGAACAAGATCCAAACATGGGGAGATGAGAGCAGACACGGGAACCAGGACACGACACGACACCGGGGAAAACCACAACGATCTGACAACATGAGATGGGAATTACTGAACATATAAAGGGAACGGGGATTGAACACAGCTGGCGACAATAACGAGCACAATGAGTAACCACACCCACACGCAGACACACACACACACACATAACAGAAATGAGACGGCAGATTCATGAACCGTGACAGTACCCCCTCCCCTAGGAACGCCTCCTGGCGTTCCCAGACAACCTTACCTGTCGATTGTAATCATCGATAAGGGAGTGATCCAAGATGTCTCTAGCAGGAACCCAACTTCTCTCCTCCGGACCGTAACCCTCCCAGTCCACCAAGTACTGAAATCCGCGTCCCCTCCGTCTCGAGTCCAGAATACGACGTACCGAATAAGTAAGTTCCCCATCTACGAGTCGCGGCGGGGGGGGAACCGGGGCTGGCGGATTAATGTGAGAATAAAACACGGGCTTGACTTTAGACACATGAAAGGCGGGGTGAATTCTCCTGTACGCTGGAGGGAGTTTGAGTCGGACTGTCACCGGACTAATAATCTTGGTGACAGGAAACAGGCCGATAAATTTGGGAGCTAACTTGTTAGAAACGGAACGGAGAGGGATATTTCTGGTAGAAAGCCACACTTTTTGACCCACGACGTATACGGGAGGCTTTGACCGGTGGCGATCGGCCTTGGCCTTCATGCGCCCCCCCGCTTGGAGTAGAGTCTCACGGGCTCTAGTCCAAGTGCGGCGACACCTCTGGACGAAAGCGTGAGCAGAGGGGACCGCGACTTCGGATTCCAGACTCGGAAAAATTGGTGGCTGGTACCCTAAACTACACTTAAACGGAGAGAGGCCCGTAGATGACACTGGTAATGAGTTATGGGCGTACTCCACCATAGAAAGTTGTTGGCTCCAGGACGAAGGATTCTTGGTTACCAAACATCGCAACATTCTCTCAAGATCTTGGTTGGCTCGCTCCGACTGACCATTGGTCTGGGGATGATAACCCGAAGACAGACTGACCGTGGCCCCCAATAATTTACAGAACTCCTGCCAAAATTTGGACACAAATTGGGAACCCCTGTCAGAGACCACGTCCGTCGGGAGGCCATGTAACCGAAAGACATGATCAATGACCGCGACCGCTGTCTCCTTGGCTGAAGGTAATTTGGGCAAGGGAATGAAATGTGCCGCCTTCGAGAACCGGTCCACTACGGTTAAAACAACCGTCATGCCCTTGGAGGGCGGGAGGGCGGTGACAAAATCTAGCGCGATGTGGGACCAGGGTCTCGAAGGGACAGACAGCGGTCGAAGTAACCCATCCGGAGGTCGATTAGATGTCTTACCAGTGGCACATACAGAACAAGCCAAAACAAAATCATGAATGTCGCGAGCCATTAACGGCCACCAGAATCGTTGCTTAACTAAATAACTGGTGCGAGTCACTCCCGGATGACAAGCCACGTTGGAGCAATGACCCCACCGAATAACGTCGGACCATAACCCCTCCGGAACAAACAAACGATTCGGTGGACAACCGGGCGGAGGCGTTACCCCTTCTAAAGCCGTCTTGACCTTCGACTCGACCTCCCATACGAGTGTGGAGATAACTACTTTCTCAGGTAAAATGCACTCGGGAGTCACCGGGCGTTCGGATGGATCAAAAATACGGGATAAGGAGTCGGGTTTGATGTTCTTGGAACCCGGGCGGTACGAGAGAACAAAGTCAAAACGTCCGAAAAAAAGTGCCCACCGAGCCTGCCTGGAGTTGAGTCTTTTAGCAGATCTAATATATTCAAGGTTCTTGTGATCGGTCCAAACGATAAAGGGTACCCCAGAACCCTCTAACCAATGACGCCACTCCTCCAACGCTAACTTGACTGCCAACAACTCTCTGTTACCAATGTCATAATTACGTTCGGCAGGCGATAGTCGATGAGAAAAGAACGCGCAGGGATGCATCTTGTCGTCTGAGGAAGCGCGTTGTGAAAGCACTGCTCCTACTCCCACCTCTGACGCGTCGACCTCCACCACGAACTGACGTGTGGAATCAGGGGTGACAAGAATGGGAGCCGAAACAAAGCGACTTTTGAGGTTGGCGAACACTGCCTCGGCAGTGTTCGACCACCTGAACGTCGTTCGCGGGGAGGTCAAGGCAGTCAGAGGTGCGACTAGTTGGCTGAAATTGCGAATGAAACGCCGATAAAAATTGGCGAACCCCAGAAACCGCTGTAGGGCCTTACGGGAATCAGGACTTGGCCAATCAACCACAGCCTTAACCTTGTCAGGATCCATGCGCACTCCCTCAGAAGAGATGATGTACCCTAGGAAGGGAACAGACTGTGCATGAAACGTGCATTTCTCCGCCTTGACAAAAAGCCCATTCTCTAACAGTCTCTGGAGCACTCGTCTGACGTGTTGAACGTGTTCCTGGAGAGACGAAGAAAAAATCAATATGTCATCCAGGTAAACATATATGAACTGATCGACCATGTCTCTCAACACGTCATTAACGAGTGCTTGGAAAACCGCTGGGGAGTTGGAAAGCCCAAAGGGCATTACCAAATATTCAAAGTGCCCCCTAGGGGTATTAAAAGCGGTTTTCCATTCATCCCCCTTCCTGATGCGAACCAAATGATATGCATTACGTAAGTCCAGTTTCGTGAAAATGGATGCTCCCTGCAACCTCTCGAAAGCTGAAGACATCAATGGCAAAGGATAAGAATTCTTTACCGTGATGTTGTTCAGCTCTCGGTAATCAATACAAGGTCGCAGAGAGCCATCCTTCTTCCCAACAAAAAAGAACCCCGCCCCCGCAGGAGAAGAGGAAGGCTGGATGAACCCAGAGGCTAGAGAATCAGAAATATATTTCTCCATGGCCTCCCTCTCGGGAACAGAAAGAGAGTAAAGTTTGCCCTTAGGCGGAGATTTACCTGGCAGTAGATCTATCGCACAGTCATAGGAACGATGCGGAGGAAGAGAAGCAGCACGAGACTTACTGAACACTTCCTTCAGGTCGAGGTACTCCGCGGGCACGTTAGACAAATCCGCTGCCTCACTCTGAAACACAGATCCAGACACAGACGAACAAGCAGACAACAAACATGACTCATGACAACGGTTACTCCAAGCGGAAATGGAATGATTCTGCCAGTCGATACGGGGGTTGTGAAGAGTGAGCCATGGGTGCCCTAAAACCACTGGTGCTAGTGGTGAGTCCATGAGTAAAAAGGAGATGATTTCAGTGTGGTTGCCAGAAGTAATGAGTGTGAGGGGTTCAGTAGAGTGGGAGATTCTAGGAAGCTGTTGTCCATTGAGTGCGTTGACGGAAATCTGGTGAGTGAGAGAAGTGATGGGAATCTGGAGTCTGTGTGCAAGTCCAAAGTCCATAAAATTACCCTCTGCTCCCGAATCCAGAAGTGCTTGAGTGCGGTGCGTGGAAGCTGCCCACTTCAGTCTTACCGGGAGGAGGGTTGATGATGGTGATGAGGTCTTCTCGGCGGAGATCCCACCCGATAGTAGCCTCATACTTACTACCGGGCTTGCTCTTTTACCGGACAGGAAGAGAGAAAGTGGCCAGGCCTGCCACAGTAAAGACAGAGTCCTTGGGATCTCCGCCTCTCCCTCTCCTCCCGGGAAAGCCGAGCTCTCCCCACCTGCATGGGTTCATGATCTGAGCCTGGGCTGACCGCGCTCCCGCCGCTGGCTCGTGGGTTCTCATTGTAGTACTGGAGTCGACTCTGCTGTACCTGAGCGGTCACACGATTTAGACGAGCGTCAACCCTCAGCGCCAGCTCCACCAGGCCATCCAGGGTCTTGGGAAGGTCCAGGATGTAAATCTCCTTTTGAACGCGGTCAGCCAACCCATGCAGGAACATGTCCCACTGCGCCTCCTCGTTCCAATGGCACTCTGCGGCCAGGGTGCGGAACTGGATGGAATAATCCGACACCGAGCCATTACCTTGACGTAGATCAGCGAGTAATCTGGCCGCCTCCTTACCCGCTACCGCTCGATCAAACACTCTTCTCATCTCCATGGAGAGTGCCTGGAACGAGGTGCAGCAGATGTTTTGGTTCTCCCACACCGCCGTTCCCCAGAGAGCCGCCCTCCCTGACAGAAGTGTCAGCACGAACGCCACTTTAGACTGTTCAGTGCAAAAGGTCCGAGGCTGCAACGCAAAGTGCATGGAACATGCTGTGAGAAAAGCCCTACAATACTCAGGCTCACCTGAATATTTCTCAGGTGTGGGCAGACGAGGTTCTGGCTTATTCTCCTGCAGAGACGGTGAGGGCTGAACGGGCGGTGTGGGCGGCGCAGTGGGAACTCGCAGAAGTTGTAGCTGTTGGGTGAGCTCGGACACCTGTGTCACGAGTGCTTGAACCGCGCGACCTGTGTTAGCGATCTCCTCTCCTTGTTGATCCATTCTGGTGACGCTATGCGTGAGAAAGTCATTCAAACTGGCCGCACTTGCTGTATCCATAGTTGGTCAGATCGTTCTGTGGTGAAACAGAGACGGATACAAATGCAAGTGAAAGAAGGTTTAATGATGATAATATAGACTAACACAGGTCGGGGAAACAAACACTCAGCATAGGAAAAATGACGCAGGGACTTCAGTGGGCAACCCGGTGAAGGTGCGTGGTGATCGGCGTGCTCAGGAACCAGGAACAATAACAATCCAGACAGCGTGACGACACACGAAGCGGGTCCACGAAGAACAAGATCCAAACACGGGGAGATGAGAGCAGACACGGGAACCAGGACACGACACGACACCGGGGAAAACCACAACGATCTGACAACATGAGATGGGAATTACTGAACATATAAAGGGAACGGGGATTGAACACAGCTGGCGACAATAACGAGCACAATGAGTAACCACACCCACACGCAGACACACACACACACACATAACAGAAATGAGACGGCAGATTCATGAACCGTGACAGTTACGCAGCACGTTTGAGCTTCAGCAAGAACCAATGAGGTTCATTCTTGTTACGCAGCAGCTTTGAGCTTCTGCAAGAACCAATGAGGTTTATTCTCGTGTTACGCAGCCCGTTTGAGCTTCTGCAAGAACCAATGAGGTTCACTCTCGTGTTACGCAGCACGTTTGAGCCTCAGCAAGAACCAATGAGGTTCACTCTCGTGTTACGCAGCACGTTTGAGCTTCTGCAAGAACCAATGAGGTTCACTCTCGTGTTACGCAGCACGTTTGAGCTTCTGCAAGAACCAATGAGGTTAATTCTCGTGTTACGCAGCACGTTTGAGCTTCAACAAAAATCAATCAGGTTCATTCTCGTGTTACGCAGCACGTTTGAGCTTCTCAAGAACCAATGAGGTTTATTCTCGTGTTACGCAGCACGTTTGAGCTTCAGCAAGAACCAATGAGTTTCATTCTTGTTACGCAGCATGTTTGAACTTCAGCAAGAACCAATGAGGTTTATTCTTGTGTTACGCAGCACGTTTGAACTTCTGCAAGAACCAATGAGGTTCATTCTTGTGTTACGCAGCACGTTTGAGCTTCTGCAAGAACCAATGAGGTTAATTCTCGTGTTACGCAGCACGTTTGAACTTCAGCAAGAACCAATGAGGTTAATTCTCATGTTACGCAGCACGTTTGAGCTTCAGCAAGAACCAATGAGGTTCATTCTTGTGTTACGCAGCACGTTTGAGCTTCAGCAAGAACCAATGAGGTTCATTCTGGTGTTACGCAGCACATTTGAGCTTCAGCAAGAACCAATGAGGTTCATTCTCATGTTACGCAGCACGTTTGAGCTTCTGCAAGAACCAATGAGGTTACGCAGCACGTTTGAACTTCTGCAAGAACCAATGAGGTTCATTCTAGTGTTACGCAGCACGTTTGAGCTTCTGCAAGAACCAATGAGGTTTATTCTCGTGTTACGCAGCACGTTTGAGCTTCAGCAAGAACCAATGAGGTTCATTCTTGTGTTACGCAGCACGTTTGAGCTTCAGCAAGAACCAATGAGGTTCACTCTCGTGTTACGCAGCACGTTTGAGCTTCTGCAAGAACCAGTGAGGTTACGCAGCACGTTTGAACTTCTTCAATAACCAATGAGGTTCATTCTTGTGTTACGCAGCACGTTTGAGCTTCTGCAAGAACCAATGAGGTTTATTCTCGTGTTACGCAGCACGTTTGAACTTCAGCAAGAACCAATGAGGTTCATTCTTGTGTTACTCAGCACGTTTGAGCTTCAGCAAGAACCAATGAGGTTAATTCTCATGTTACGCAGCACGTTTGAGCTTCAGCAAGAACCAATGAGGTTCATTCTTGTGTTACGCAGCACGTTTGAGCTTCAGCAAGAACCAATGAGGTTCATTCTGGTGTTACGCAGCACATTTGAGCTTCAGCAAGAACCAATGAGGTTCATTCTCATGTTACGCAGCACGTTTGAGCTTCTGCAAGAACCAATGAGGTTACGCAGCACGTTTGAACTTCTGCAAGAACCAATGAGGTTCATTCTAGTGTTACGCAGCACGTTTGAGCTTCTGCAAGAACCAATGAGGTTTATTCTCGTGTTACGCAGCACGTTTGAGCTTCAGCAAGAACCAATGAGGTTCATTCTTGTGTTACGCAGCACGTTTGAGCTTCAGCAAGAACCAATGAGGTTCACTCTCGTGTTACGCAGCACGTTTGAGCTTCTGCAAGAACCAGTGAGGTTACGCAGCACGTTTGAACTTCTTCAATAACCAATGAGGTTCATTCTTGTGTTACGCAGCACGTTTGAGCTTCTGCAAGAACCAATGAGGTTTATTCTCGTGTTACGCAGCACGTTTGAACTTCAGCAAGAACCAATGAGGTTCATTCTTGTGTTACTCAGCACGTTTGAGCTTCAGCAAGAACCAATGAGGTTTATTCTCGTGTTACGCAGCACGTTTGAGCTTCTGCAAGAACCAATGAGGTTCATTCTCGTGTAACGCAGCACGTTTGAGCTTCTCAAGAACCAATGAGGTTCACTCTCGTGTTATGCAGCACGTTTGAGCTTCTGCAAGAACCAGTGAGGTTACGCAGCACGTTTGAACTTCTTATATAACCAATGAGGTTCATTCTTGTGTTACGCAGCACGTTTGAGCTTCAGCAAGAACCAATGAGGTTTATTCTCGTGTTACGCAGCACGTTTGAACTTCAGCAAGAACCAATGAGGTTCATTCTTGTGTTATGCAGCACGTTTGAGCTTCAGCAAGAACCAATGAGGTTTATTCTCGTGTTACGCAGCACGTTTGAGCTTCTGCAAGAACCAATGAGGTTCATTCTCGTGTTACGCAGCACGTTTGAGCTTCAGCAAGAACCAATGAGGTTTATTCTCGTGTTACGCAGCACGTTTGAACTTCAGCAAGAACCAATGAGGTCAATTCTCGTGTTACGCAGCACGTTTGAGCTTCAGCAAGAACCAATGAGGTTCATTCTTGTGTTACGCAGCACGTTTGAGCTTCAGCAAGAACCAATGAGGTTTATTCTCGTGTTACGCAGCACGTTTGAGCTTCTGCAAGAACCAATGAGGTTCATTCTCGTGTTACGCAGCACGTTTGAACTTCAGCAAGAACCAATGAGGTTCACTCTCGTGTTACGCAGCACGTTTGAGCCTCAGCAAGAACCAATGAGGTTCACTCTCGTGTTACGCAGCACGTTTGAGCCTCAGCAAGAACCAATGAGGTTCATTCTCGTGTAACGCAGCACGTTTGAGCTTCTCAAGAACCAATGAGGTTCACTCTCGTGTTATGCAGCACGTTTGAGCTTCTGCAAGAACCAGTGAGGTTACGCAGCACGTTTGAACTTCTTCAATAACCAATGAGGTTCATTCTTGTGTTACGCAGCACGTTTGAGCTTCTGCAAGAACCAATGAGGTTTATTGTCGTGTTACGCAGCACGTTTGAACTTCAGCAAGAACCAATGAGGTTCAATTCTCGTGTTACGCAGCATGTTTGAGCTTCAGCAAGAACCAATGAGGTTCATTCTTGTGATACGCAGCACGTTTGAGCTTCAGCAAGAACCAATGAGGTTTATTCTCGTGTTACGCAGCACGTTTGAGCTTCTGCAAGAATCAATGAGGTTCATTCTCGTGTTACGCAGCACGTTTGAGCTTCAGCAAGAACCAATGAGGTTCATTCTTGTGTTACTCAGCACATTTCAGCTTCAGCAAGAACCAATGAGGTTTATTCTCGTGTTACGCAGCACGTTTGAGCTTCTGCAAGAACCAATGAGGTTCATTCTCGTGTTACGCAGAACGTTTGAACTTCAGCAAGAACCAATGAGGTTCACTCTCGTGTTACGCAGCACGTTTGAGCCTCAGCAAGAACCAGAGGTTCACTCTCGTGTTACGCAGCACGTTTGAGCCTCAGCAAGAACCAATGAGGTTCATTCTCGTGTAACGCAGCACGTTTGAGCTTCTCAAGAACCAATGAGGTTCGTTCTCATGTTACGCAGCACATTTGAGCTTCTCAAGAACCAATGAGTTTCATTCTCGTGTTACGCAGCACGTTTGAGCTTCTCAAGATCCAATGAGGTTTATTCTCGTGTTACGCAGCACGTTTGAGCTTCTCAAGAACCAATGAGGTTCATTCTTGTGTTAAGCAGCACATTTCAGCTTCAGCAAAAACCAATGAGGTTCATTCTCGTGTTACGCAGTATGTTTGAGCTTCAGCAAGAATCAATGAAGTTCATTCTTTTGTTATGCAGCATGTTTGAGCTTCAGCAAGAACCAATGTGGTTAATTCACGTGTTATGCAGCACCTTTGAGGTTCTCAAGAACCAATGAGGTTTATTCTCATGTTACGCAGCACGTTTGAGCTTCAGCAAGAACCAATGAGGTTCATTCTCTTGTTACGCAGCACATTTGAGCTTCAGCAAAAACCAGTGAGGTTCATTCTCGTGTTACGCAGCACGTTTAAGCTTCAGCAAGAATCAATGAGGTTCGTTCTCGTGTTACGCAGCATGTTTGAGCTTCTCAAGAACCAATGTCAAATCAAATCAAATCACTTTATTGTCACTCTACCATATGCACAAGTGCAACAGTAGGTGAAATTCTTATGTGCAGTTCCGAGCAACATAGCAGTCATGACATGACATATACAACATTTAAGCAACAACAGATTACACATCTGATGCGCACACAATTACTCACAGCACAATATACACTACAATAAACAATAAATAATTTACACAATGTGAGTGTAGTTCTCACAGCTTTAAACAATATACACATACTTACAATATACATATACTTAAAACAATATACACTAAACATACATTAAACAATAACAGTATACATTAAGCTATAGTAATAATATACAATGTACAGTATACAATATGTTCACAAATTGAAGTCCAAAGTGCAATAGATGCTGTATGATAAATAAATGTGTATATAATGTGTGTGTATCTACAGTGGGTTGTGCTGAGTGATATTCTGTCCAGTGTGTGTTATGATACTGATGGATCAAGAGTTAAGTAGTCTGATTGCTTGTGGGAAGAAGCTGTTCTGGAGTCGGCTGGTGCGTGTTCTGATGCTGCGGTACCGTCTGCCTGATGGCAGCAGTGAGAGCAGCCCATGGTTCGGGTGGCTAGAGTCACTGATGATCCTCTGAGCTCTCTTCACACACCGCCTGGCGTAAATGTCCTGGAGGGAGGGAAGCTCACTTCCGATGATGCAGCTGGCCGTGCGCACTACCCTTTGCAGGGCCTTGCGGTTGCGGGCGGTACTGTTGCCGTACCAGGTGGTGATGCAGCCAGTCAGCAGACTCTCTATGGTGCAGGTGTAGAAGCGTTACTGCCCATTCTGACCACCTGGCGTCTGTTTGACAGGAAGTCCAGGATCCAGCTGCATAACAAGCTGTTTAAGCCTAGAGCCCGGAGTTTAATGTCAAGTATGGAGGGCACAATGGTGTTGAATGCTGAGCTGTAGTCCACAAACAGCATTCTCACATACGTGTTCCTCTTTTCCAGGTGGGAGAGAGCAGTGTGAATTGTTGATGAAATGGCATCATCAGTGGAGCGGTTTGTGCGGTATGCAAACTGCAGTGGGTCCAGTGAGGGGGGGAGAACAGAGCAGATGTGGTTTCTGACTAGTCTCTCAAAGCATTTACTGATGATGGGGGTCAGAGCAACAGGACGCCAGTCGTTTAAGCAGGTGGTTTTTGACTGCTTAGGTACAGGAACAATGGTGGACGTTTTGAAGCATGTGGGGACCACAGACAGGGAGAGGGACAGGTTAAAAATGTCCGTGAAAACTCCAGCCAGTTGGTGCGCGCACGCTCTGATGACGCGGCCCGGAATGCCGTCTGGACCCCCGGCTTTACAGACGTTCACCCGCCGGAAGGATCGGGTAACATCCGCTAAAGATACGGAGAGTGCACTAACCTCTGTATCTTCAGCCGCGAGCTCTCTCTCCTCGAGGGCGGTGTTAGTTCCCTCAAAGCAAGCATAGAAGGTGTTGAGCTCGTCCGGGAGAGAGGCAGCGGTGTTCACGGTGGAGTTTGTGTTCCCTTTATAGTCCGTGATGGTGTTAATTCCCCGCCACATGCTTCTGGAGTCGGTGGTGTTGAACTGTCCTTCAATCTTGTCCCTGTACTGGCGTTTTGCTGCTCTGATGGTTTTCCGGAGGGCATAACTTGCTTGTTTATGCTCCTCCGCATTACCGGAGTTAAAAGTGAAGGTCCGCGCATTGAGTGCCGCGCGAACATCCCCATTTAGCCACGGCTTCTGGTTTGGGTACAGCCGAATTGTTTTGGTCGGAACAACGTCTTCTACGCACTTCCTGATGAAACACGTTACGCTATCAGCGTAAACCTCGATGTCGTCATCAGAGGCCGACCGGAACATCTCCCAGTCCGCGTGATCAAAACAGTCTTGTAGCATAGAGTCTGATTGGTCCGACCAGCACTGGATGGTTCTGAGGGCGGGTGCTTCCTGTTTCAGTCTCTGCCTGTAAGCGGGCAAGAGAAGAATGGAAGCGTGATCTGATTTGCCGAATGGTGGGCGCGGGTGGGACTTGAAACCATCCTTGAAGGGGGAGTAGCAGTGATCTAAGACGCGGTTCCCTCGCGTGTTGAAGTTAACATGTTGGTGGTATTTAGGTGCGATGCGCTTGAAGTTGGCTTTGTTAAAACACCTATGCACGCATGCTGTTTGTTGACTTCAGCTCAGCATTCAACACTGTCATCCCATCCAAGTTAATTGCCAAACTTGGAGACCTGGGCATCAACACTTCAATGTGTAACTGGATTTTAGACTTCCTAACTGACAGACCACAGAATGTTCGATCAGGATTCACCTGCTCCACGTCCATCACACTCAACACTGGTGTACCACAGGGCTGTGTGCTAAGTCCGTTTCTCTACTCCCTCTTCACCTCCGACTGCAAGCCTGTGTATGGAACTAATTCCATCGTCAAGTTTGCGGACGACACTACGGTGATTGGTCTCATCAGCAACAACGATGAGACTGCCTACAGGGAGGAGATCCAGCACCTGGCCACATGGTGCACAGATAATAACCTGCTCCTCAACACCACCAAAACGAAGGAGCTCATCGTGGACTTCAGGAAGGAGTCAAGAGGCACACACGACACCATCCACATAAATGGAATGGCTGTTGAGCGTGTCTCCAGTTTCAAGTTCCTGGGGATCCACATCTCGGCGGACATGTCGTGGACGACCAACACCTCCAGCCTGGTCAAGAAGGCTCACCAGCGCCTCTTCTTCCTGAGGACACTGAGGAAGAATCAGCTCTCCTCGGCTATCCTGGTGAACTTCTACCGCTGCGCAATAGAAAGCATCCTGACCAACTGTGTGGCAGTATGGTATGGGAGCTGCTCTGTTGCGGAGCGCAAGGCACTGCAGCGGGTGGTGAAAACTGCCCAGCGCATCACAGGGACTCCACTACCTGCCATCGAGCACATTCAGAGGAAACGCTGTCTGCAGCGAGCTCGCAGCATCCTCAAGGACTCCTCTCACCCAGCCCACAGACTGTTTTCTCTCCTGCCCTCCGGCAGGCGTTTCAGGATCCTCCGCACCAGGACCAGCAGACTAAAGAACAGTTTTTTCCCCAGAGCTGTCTCTTTACTGAACTCAAACCACCGTTGATCCACTTCCCTCATAAACTGCAAACTCTCCTACCTCACACCTACATTCACTTTGTTATTTGCACTACCGACTGTTGATTACAATAACAACTGTTTACTTATGCATTTTGCACCACCATATCTTAACTGGAATTTGCTCATTTGCACTGCCGACTGTATTTACAGTAACCATGTTTACATTTGCATTTTGCACTGTACTTCTAACTGTAATATGTAACCACTTTCCACTGCACTTTTACACTTTCTTTTGGATAGCTCTGTCCATAATTTATTGCACTACTTTAATCCACTGCTATATTCCTCATATTAGCCCAACATATTATTGTATACCTCTATCTGTAAAATTCTGTTCAAAGTAATAGCCATCTGTATATTATATTCATAGTACATATTCACCTGTACATTCTGTTTACATTCTGTTTATAGTAATAGCCATCTGTATATTTATATTTATTCACTGTATATATTCATCTGTAAATTCAGTTCTGTTTATAGTAATAACCATCTCTCTACTTATACATATTTATATATATTCAGTACATTCTTATGCCCTGCACTTACGCAACCATTGTATATATCCTGCACTTGCTGCTATTGCACTTCTGGTTAGACCTAAACTGCATTTCGTTGCCTTGTACTTGTACTCAGGGACGTCGTTAGGCCTATTTTAGGGGGGCTGAAGCTACCCCAAAATGTTCCTAAGCCCCCCTAAATGATAAAAAGAACAACATAATTCGATTTATCAATAACCATATCCTCATTCATATTTAGACGCAACAATATCCAGGTACAAAAAATAGCTGGGAAGTTTAAATGAAGATTAAATGTCCTTAGTTTTCGTCTTTGTCAATGTGTTTCATAGAGCGAATAACGTTCAGCTACATTTCCTTTCCCTGCGTCTCTCACGAGTCTCTCTCACATACACGCGCGCCCCAAACACACACACACACACACACACACACACACACACACACAGCCCCTCCCCTCCCTGCACACCCGCCCGCCGTCTCCATGAGAACGAGTGTTCGACGTTCGACGTAGAAAGCAAGTTCGCGAAAGGTTGGTATCTCGTGAACACCTTCACACAATCACACATTAAAAAGTGGTATAAAAATATTTTTAATTCTGAATATAATTTTGTCAGTGTGTTAATGTCGACCTGAGAAGCGATGGCTACTTTAGAAAGTTAATTAGTCGCAAATTTGTGGGTAAAATGCACTTGGGTTGTCGATGTCAAAACACGATATAAGCTGTGATTCAAATATTAAATAATGTAATGTCATTAGTTTACTCTTACACTGAATGTTTGCTGCTTCAGTCTAGATGAGTGGGCTATTGTATAGGGTAAATTTAGTATAGGGTGTTAAAATTGTACAGCTGTGGTAGGGCCTATTTGTGTGGGTTTAGGTTAAGCTATTTGTATTTTAGCTCAAAAATGGGTTGAATACATGCGGTTCATGTATGTCTTCTTTAGTCTGTTGGCTCTTTAGGTTTTTTTTAGTGGCACACTTACACATTTTGCACTTACAAGTGTGACTGTTTACATATTTGTGCCATATGTACATTTTATGTAAGTTACTGGTTTTATTTTTGAATGAATATTTTCTAAAATTGTATGATTTTTTTGTTGAGTTATTATTACACAATACTTTTTCTGACCTTTTTGAATCTTGCCCCTGACAAATAACCCAAATTACAAAAAAAGACTAAAACTAATAAAAACTAAACTAAGCATTTAAATTTTTTTTAAACTAAACTAAACTAAACTAGCAAACCCACTTTAAAAGCGAAATAAAACTAAACTGAATTTGAAAACAAAAAACGAAATAAAAATAAAAACTAATGAAAAATGCAAAACTATAATAACCTGTAGTCTAGCTAGAGTGAACAAGCAAAATACAAGAAATGGTTAACTTAGCAAGCTAATCAAAACTCTGTATTCTTTGCCAATAATACAAGCTATCTCTATAATAGGCATATTCTAAAACAATATCAATCCCCATAGAATGTTGTTGTCACTGAAAACGAAATGTCAGAGGGTCCCTGTTAATGCTATTACTGTTGTATTCTTCAATTCATTGAGCAGATGAGATGGATATTCGAAGATATTTTAGCAGAGAGAAAGAGAAGCAGCCGCAGTAAATTGGCCTAAGTAAATTCCCCCATGCAGCTTTGATGTGTCTAAAAGCTAACATTACAGTAACTTTTCTTTAACAGAGTAGAAATGGAAGAAGAGGATATGTCTGTCACGTTTTGATTGTTAACATCTTGGTTTCTTGACTGGTTGTTGACATAATTGTAGCTCTAGATGTGAGTGCAAAGATTTTGCAAACACAAGTTACAAATACCCTGGGGGCTAAGCCCCCCCTGTCTTCCAATCCTAGTGACGTCCCTGCTTGTACTTGTGTAATGACAATAAAGTTGAATCTAATCTAATCTAAAGTCCCCAGTCACAATAAACGCAGCCTCAGGATGCGCGGTTTCCTGCTCACTCACTGTCCTATACAGTTCCTTTAGTGCCCGGTCTGTGTCGGCTTGCGGGGGAATATACACAGCTGTGATGATGACCGCGGTGAATTCCCTCGGTAGCCAGAATGGTCGGCACAGAACCATGAGAAGTTCCAGATCAGGAGAACAGAAAGACTTGATAGAGTGTACGTT
Source organism: Romanogobio albipinnatus (assembly GCA_023566225.1). Lineage (NCBI taxonomy): Eukaryota > Metazoa > Chordata > Actinopteri > Cypriniformes > Gobionidae > Romanogobio > Romanogobio albipinnatus. The sequence continues at coordinate 44,232,856 of CM042246.1, read as the reverse complement.
CCTCTGATCACACCAGGATCTGTTGATCATAAAACACACACCCCCGCCTTTGCTTTTCCCGGAGAGATCTTTTTCTCTGTCCATTCGATGCACGGAGAACCCCGCGGTTTTGATGGCCGAATCTGGAATCTCAGCGGACATCCAAGTTTCTGTAAGGCAGATAATGCAGCAGTCTCTCGTGTCTCGTTGGAAAGAGATCCGTGCTCTCAGCTCGCAGAGTTTATTGTCCAGAGACTGAACATTAGCCAGTAAAATACTGGGAAGCGGGGGTCGGTTTGCGCGGCGTCTTACTCTGATGAGCACGCCGGCTCTGCTTCCCCGTCTGGGCCGCCCAGACAAAAGGTTCCGCTGCCGTGTTTGTAAACAGCATGTCGTCGTTGATGAATTTAAAGTCCGGTTTTCGGTGTGCGATTGCCGAACCAATGTCCAAAAGTGTCTGTCTGTCGTACGTAGTAAGGCAGACAACATCCAAGACAAAAAACACAAAAACTGTAAACAGAACAAACAAAAAACTACAATGTTTCAGCGGAGCTCGCAACGTAGCAGCCATCCTCGGCGCCATCTTGAGCATAATGAGGTTTATTCTCGTGTTACGCAGCACGTTTGAGCTTCAGCAAGAACCAATGAGGTTCATTCTTGTTACGCAGCACGTTTTAGCTTCTCAAGAACCAATGAGGTTCATTCTTGTTTTACGCAGCACGTTTGAACTTCAGCAAGAACCAATGAGGTTCATTCTCGTGTTATGCAGCATGTTTGAGCTTCAGCAAGAACCAATGGGGTTTATTCTCGTGTTACGCAGCACCTTTGAGCTTCTGCAAGAATCAATGAAGTTAATTCTCGTGTTAAGTCGCATGTTTGAGCTTCTACAAGAACCAATGAGGTTCATTCTTGTGTGTTACGCAGCACTTTTGAGCTTCAGCAAGAACCAATGAGGTTCATTCTGAAGATGAATGAAAGTCTTAGGGGTTTGAAACGACACAAGGGTGAGTAATTGATGACAGAAATTTTGGCTGAACTAACCCTTTAAAAAAACAGTTTACAGACCTGTTTCTTCATGAGCTTTGACAAACAGAACACCAGTTCAGATCCAGTGTCAGACTGTCAATATTTAAATTCAAGTAACTCCAAATATGAAGAAATAGCCCCAGAAGAAGTATTAACACAACACTGTTTATCCACATTTAACTCTTTTTTTGGAAAAAAATCATGAACCAATGAGGTTCATTCTCATGTTACGCAGCACGTTTTGAGCTTTGTGCATCAAACATGTTCGGTTGAGCTTATGTCTATATTTGCTGATCAATGTTTATACACTGATCAGGCATAACATTATGACTGGTAAAGTGAATAACACTGATTATCTCTTCATCATGGCACCTGTTAGTGGGTGGGATATATTAGGCAGCAAGTGAACATTTTGTCCTCAATGTTGATGTGTTTGAAGCAGGAAAAATAAGGATTTGAGTGAGTTTGACAAGGCCCAAATTGTGATGGCTAGTCGACTGGGTCAGAGCATCTCCGAAACTGCAGCTCTTGTGGGGTGTTCCCGGTCTGCAGTGGTCAGTATCTATCGAAAGTGCTCCAAGGACGGAACAGTGGTGAACCAGCGACAGGGTCAAGGCTTCCTGATGCACGTGCAGAGTGAAGGCTGGCCCGTACAGACAAGCTACTGTAGATCAAATTGCTCAAGAAGTTAATGCAGGTTCTGATAGAAAGGTGTCAGAATACACAGTGCATCACAGTTTGTTGCGTATGGGACTGCATAGCCACAGACCAGTCAAGGGTGCCCATGTTGACCCCTGTCCACTACCAAAAGAGCCAACAATGGCACGTGAGCATCAGAACTGGATCACGGAGTAATTGAAGAAGGTGGCCTGGTCTGATAAATCACGTTTTCTTTTACATCACTTGGATGGCCGGGTGCATGTGCGTGGCTTACTTGGGGAACACATGGCACCAGGATGCACTATGGGAAGAAGGCAAGCCAGTGGAGGCAGTGTGATTCTGTGGGCAATGTTCTGCCATCCATGTGGATGTTACTTTGACACGTACCACCTACCTAAGCATTGTTGCAGACCATGTACACCCTTTCTTGGAAACAGTATTCCCTGGTGGCTGTGGTCTCTTTCAGCAGGATAATGTGCCCTGCCACAAAGCAAAAATGGTTCAGGAATGGTTTGAGGAGCACAACAACGAGTTTGAGGTGTTGACTTGGTCTCCAGATTCCCCAGATCTCAATCCAATCGAGCATCTGTGGGATGTGCTGAACAAACAAGTCCACCTCACAACTTACAGGACTTCTTCAGAAAATGTGGGCTAAACCGCTCGATTCACATGGATTATTTTTACGATCTATTTATGAACGCTTTGAAGCGTCAAAGTGGTAGTTGTGTTGCTGACTATGGAGGGACAGAAAGTTCTCATATTTCATCAAAAAGATCTTTGTTTGTGTTCTGAAGATGAATGAAAGACTTACAGGTTTGGAACGACATGAGGGTGAGTAATTAATGACAGAATTTCTGGCTGAACTAACTCTTTAAATAAAACCGTTTACAGACCTGTTTCTTCTTGAGCTTTGAAGAGCAGAACACCTGTTCAGATCCAGTCAGACTGTCACTATTTCAAGTAACTTCAAATATGAAGAAACAGCCAAAGAAAAAATTAGCACAACACTGTTTATCCACATTAAACTTTTGATGATTATTTTAGGGTTGTTTTACTTCGGTCTGTACAGTTTCCAGAAATAACCGGATGGTAATTGTTTCCCGTGTGGTCATAAGGTATTTTCATCACTGACAGGCCTTTGTGAAGAAGGCTCATCAGCGCCTTTTCTTCCTGCGACGGCTGAGGAGGTTTGGAATGAACCGCCACATCCTCACACGCTTCTACAGCAGCACCATAGAGAGCCTGCTGACTGGCTGCATCACCACCTGGTACGGCAACAGTACCGCCCGCAACCGCAAAGCCCTGCAAAGGGTAGTGCGCACTGCCAGCTGCATCATCGGAGGTGAGCTTCCCTCCCTCCAGGACATTTATGCCAGGCGGTTTGTGAAGAGAGCTCAGAGGATCATCAGAGACTCTAGCCACCCGAACCATGGGCTGCTCTCACTGTTGCCATCAGGCAGACGGTACCGCAGCATCAGAACACGCACCAGCCGACTCCAGAACAGCTTCTTCCCACAAACAATCAGACTACTTAACTCTTGATCCATCAGGATCATAACACACACTGGACAGAATATCACTCAGCACAACCCACTGTAGATACACACACATTATATACACATTTATTTATCATATAGCATCTATTGTACATTGGATCTCTATTGTGAATAATATTGTATACTGTACATTGTATATTATTATTATTGTTATTGTTTAATGCATGTTTAGTGTATATTGTTTAAAGTATATGTATATTGTAAGTATGTGTATATTATTTAAATAATTTACACATTGTGTAAATTATTTATTGTTTATTGTAGAGTTTACTGTGCTGTGAGTAATTGTGGGCGCATCAGATGACTACTATGTTGCTCGGAACTGCACCTAAGAATTTCACCAACTGTTGCACTTGTTTATATGGTTGAGTGACAATAAAGTGATTTGATTTGATTTGAGGTATTTTCATCACTGACAGATTTTATTGCCTTCCAAATCCATAATGTCAGTGTTTATCTCCCACCACCGCGTAAAAATATATTTCATCACCGCTCAAAAAATAATTTCAATAATTTATAAACATTTGCAATGGGCTGTTATTACGACAGCAATTATAGCCTATATGTTAAAATAACCGCAGTTTTATGTTTACCTGTAAATAAGAGGCTGTATTAACTTATTTCCACTCATTTCCATGTGGAATAAAATTACATCCTTTATTTTGAGATAAAATACAAGACAATTTTTTTTTTACTATAATGTGTCTATATATCTTCCTATTTTTAAACAGACTTAATTAAATGATAATTAGGATATTATTTTCCTTTTATTAAATTAAAAATGCATTTATTCTTCTTATACCAAGCCTATGACATTTTATTTACAGCATACAATCATGTTACTGACCATGTGAGCAGGTTCCTAGGTGCGTATGATCACAAAACTCGCTCCTCCACCGTGAATAAATCACCATCCGAATGAAGTTTTATCACTGAGGTGGCATGCAAACGGACTTCCACGTGAGAAACAATTACCGTTCGAATAAGGCTTAAGAATGTGATTTATTCCTCAGTTTTAATAGCTGATCAAGGTTTTATGATTTTCAAAACAGGCCATTCATCATCCCTCTGAGCGATTTTGTAAATGAAGTGCATAAATATTTAGGTTTATTTAAGAATTCATTAACATAGTGTTTTTAACATGTTTATGTAGCTTTTGCTCACTGTCTGACTAATGTCATGACAATCTTGATTAATGCACAATCACAGAGGCGTTCAGAATGACAGTACTGTGTCTGACCACCAGATGACAGCATCATCTCACATCTGCCATGCCTTCACATAAACCCACTCAAATCAGTTTGATTTTTAAATATACAGTATTTATAAAATGGTAAGCAAACAACATGAGGAAGACCTACTGTAACCCCTGAATAATTTCTGCACTCAATTTGTGACAAATTATTATATCACATTTAAAGTTAAAAGGGTGAGAACTGTGAGTAATCTATTTTCAAGTTTTCTTTTGGTAAGCTGGTTTCAGCTTGATGTAGCTTGTTAAAGCTGGTTAAGCTGGTTTCCTAACCTGACCATCTAAAGAAGTGGCCAAAACCCCTCTAAAACCAGCCTGCCAAGCCAGATAAGACTAGGCTGAGAGACCAGGGGCCATATGTATAAAACTTCTCAAGAATAGGCAAATTCTTAGTAAAAAAGTAGGACTTGTTTAAGAATAGGAACTATTTATAAAGAAGCTAAAAGCAAGTTATAGCAAAGTCTAAGACAGACGCGGTGTCCAAAATCGCATACTGTCTTTGTAAGTACTACATTTGAATTTGAACTTTTCAACTTTTAAAAAAGTGTGTTCTATATAGTATGAGTATAGTGAATCTGGAAGAGTCACAGCGACATGACACCAATAATTTCATGAAATCAAAACTAAAACAATTAAACATTTATTCAAATTCTGTCATTAATTTCTCACTCTCATGTCGTTCCAAACCCGACCTTCGTTCATATTCAGAACACAAATACATAGGCAGAGTTTGGTACCCCCCAGACCAGACGAGAGCTAAAAGGATAAGATAAGACAAATAAAATGAGAAAATATGAATTTATTATATATATATATATATATATATATATATATATATATATATATATATATATATATATATATATATATATATATATATCCGACGCTTTGCATTGCACTTGGTGATGTAAAGCTTGGCTGAGCTGCTCTGCCATGGAAACCCATTCCATGAAGCTCTCTACGCACTGTTCTTGAGCTAATCTGAAGGCCACACGAAGTTTGGAGGTCTGTAGCGATTGACTGCAGAAAGTTGGCAACTTCAGTGCACTGTGACCCTCAGCATGCGGTGACCCCGCTCTGTGATTTTACGTGGCAACGAGTTGTTGTTGTTGTTCCCAATTGCTTCTACTTTGTTATAATACCACTAACAGTTGAGCGTGGAATATTTAGTAGTGAGGAAATGTCACGAATGGACTTATTGCACAGGTAGCAACCTATCACGGTACCACGCCTGAGTTCAATGAGCTCCTGAGAGCGACCCATTCTTTCACAAATGTTTGTAGAAGCGTCTGCATGCCTAGTGCTTGATTTATACACCTGTGGACATGGAAGTGATTGGAGTACCTGAATCAATCCATCCCTTTTTAAAAATACAATACAAATTCAAATGTTCCTCATGCAATATGTTTTTAAAACTGATTAGAGCACATGTTACAGACTAAAATATAAAGTGATTTATATATAAAAATGTTTACACATTGTTATTTTTTGATGGTTATTTTACTTTTTAGTTAAAATGTATATACATATATATTTTAGTTTCTTTCTACATCCACTACACAAACATTATTTAAAACTATTTACATCCTGAAATGAAATAAATAATCTGAAATAATAATAATAACTCTTATTATGTTTAAATCAGGGCACACCAAGTGAAGTTTACAAGATAAATGCCTTTCAAATGCAGGTTGTACTAAATCAAGCATGCAGTTTGAATTATAAGAGCTTATCTGTGGTTCTCAAGATCTTGGAAACATTTCAATAAAGACGTCTGCTTGTTTTCCATTTGTATGTCCATTTCACACAAAAACACAAAGAAATGTTGCTGGAAATAATCCGGCAGCATTAGGTTTAGCTTTAACTCGTTTTCAGGTATAAACCCTTTTGAAATACAGAGAATTCAATGTCCACCCCAAATAAATATCATCACAGCCATGATGTAAACATAAAGAAATATTTAATGTCAAATAAATATCATCCAAAAAATACATGCATCTCATTGTGAGACATAATAAGTGTGCATCTGCTTTTTATCTGCTTTTTAAATATGCGTTGGTAACATGATCTAAATGAGTGGTTTTCCTGAAGCAAATTCTTAGCATACTACTCAAAAGCCCTTGTATTGTTGCATAACAATAATCTTAATCTTCAGCAGGGAAACACCCTTTAGGTTCTTTCAAGGAACAGGGCAGCAGTGCAGAGAGCTCACCACAATGTGGCGGTAAAACTAAGACATATTACATTCTATAAAGGTTAAAGTTAATAACATTTGCCGCCCTGTTCCTAAAGGACACAAACAATCCTTTAACAGATCTCTCAGTTCAAATAAACAATAAAATGTTAAATAAATAATCAATAAATAGAATAGCAGGAGCAGACTCTTCTCTGCCGCGGGTCGGTGGGTAGTGTCATGTAGTCTCTTCACTCTTCTCGTCTCTACACTTTACTGGCATAGATCTAGAAAAAGGAAAGTAGGTCGTTACACACTGCTTGTTATCTCTGTTTATGCTTTCTGAGGAATCTTTTCCATTCCAATGAACAGTTAAAGAAAACCTCACGAAAACGTGGTAACCTGCAACTGTTACCTTAAAAAGCTGTTTTTAACCCATAAAGATTACTTTTATTTGTATAGATGGATGAATTTGGGCTGATTCAGCAATATTGTTTAATTTAGATGTCATCTTTAAGAAAATGTGTACCTGCAGGGATTGTTTTGAACTAACCTTTTGTAGAAGAGTTTGAAATTTCTTCACAAACGTCTGGCTGTTAACCTTGCTGTACGAGTCACATGAATTGCACTGAGCTTTCTGAAACAGAACATTGTACATGTCAGAACTGTAATCATATTTAATTTTTGCCATGTAATCACTCTTAAAAATAAAGGTTCCAAAAGGGTGTTATGCCATAGAAGAACCATTTTTGGTTTCCCTTTGACCATTTCAGTGAAAAGTTCTTAAAAGAGCATTGTTTTTCTTTGTGTAAAGAACGTTTTTCTACTATATAGAACCTTTTGTTGGAATGGAAAGATTCCATGGATGTTAAAGGTTCTTCATGGAACCAAGACCTTTATTTTTAAGAGTGTAGAAAATGTTCATTTCCAGCAGTTATGTGTTGCTTTGTTTCTCACCTGTATCTCACTGCAACTGGGCAAACCATTCACCTGTGAAATAAAGAATTAATTAATAAATAGTTCTGCATTTCTCATTTCTGAGGTGTATGTCTGTTTAAATCCATGCATTTGGTTCACTAATTCTTCCATACAATGAGCAGAAGACGTAATAATCACACACTCACAATGATTTGTTTTCGAAGCTCCCTGGAGATGATCATCTGTGATCTCTTTAGTTTAGCTTCAGTGACTGTCAGGTTCATCACGTTGGTCCTAAAACACTCCAGAGCCGATGCAATGCAGCAGTCCTATTGAAAGAAAACAAAGCCTGCAGTTTAACACAAATGCACATTTTTTATTAAAATTAGTTTTTTTGGGCAAACCCCGTATACGAAAGCCTCTCGGTACTCGGGTCAAGGAATCGAATCTGCTTTCTGAAACTACCCAACAACTACCCGATCTCTCTCTCTCTCTCTTCCTGTCGGTATTGCATGCAGAAATCTATACATCTTGACTCCAAATTTCCCTTCTGCTCATTAAGCAGTTTTCACAGAAACTATGAGGAAACTCTTTGTTTCCACGCAGAACCCAAAATGTTTTTCTGCTTGAGAGTGTACAGAAACTGCCACTTTCATTAAGAAGTCATTACGAAAACCAAAGTAACTGTAAAAATGTATACAGTTTTAATAATCAGAAGAAAAGGTTCTAAACGGAACCATAAAAGATTCTGTCAGGCGCTACATACAGTCAAACCACATTATCGTTTATTACATTATTAGTTTTTCTCACATTATCACAGTTTACTGTTTATTGGCTATAGTTTATAAAATGGTAATGAAATATGACAATAACTCAGAGTTAAACTGTGTCAGAACATTCGTCTTGATAATGTCAGATAACTGATAGAAAGGGATGTAATGCATTACAATCAACCAATCAGCTGTCAGCTGTTAAATTTAAGCACACAATTAGACAATATCAATTTAGGTCAACCAATGACCAAGTAATGCTTCATTTTGTTCAGTCTGTGGTGTCAAAGGTCGCATTAGCAATTCAAGAAAATTTTGCTCCCAAATGTTTTATTAATTTTACTGGGTATAATATGTCACAGTTTACTTTATTTTGCTATCCTCACTATAGTATCCTGCACCCACTAGTGAAACATTATATCTGCTGTCTGAATCATTTTTGGTTTGACTGTATATAGAATTGGGTCATTTTATGGATTTAGTCTTAATTAATTTAGTTATAATTCATTTTTATTTTAATTAAATTTCATGAACTAAGCAGCACTTAAACATACTTTATCCCTAGGGAAAACTCTTTAAACATGAAAGTGTTATGCAATCGTTTAAGAGAGTTCTTTAGAACCTCTAAATAGAAGCGAGTGTGTAACAACTGCAGCAGGTTTAACTGTGAAACAGGCCAAATCTGTTTTAGTGTATTATATTAGTCATCAGATTTCTCCTAAATGATGCATACTTTCTCCTGACCGACTCGCGCAAAATAACTTTAATCTAAAAAAGAAGCAACTACAAAACGAGAGGGTGTTTGCCAAGAAAAGCATGACTAAAAGTTACTATTTCTGTATTGATTTCAGCTCAGCAAACGATTCATTGAAACGTTGTTCATCAACCCACTCATTCTGGATGCATTTGAAAATCAATTCGTCTGAAGTTCGTTGAACTGAAACCCGCTCTGTGTAAGGTGGGCTGTATAATGACAGAATGTGTTTATATCGCAGCAGGCCGAATCACTGAGTCATGCAGAAATCGCTCTATGAAACAATAACCCTAGTTATGTGGTCGTTCCCTAAAAACGGTGTAATGGAGCAGAAGAGAAGAAAAAGAGTTTCTTACCTTCAAATCATTGGTGGTGGGTGAGTAGATCAAAATTGTGCTTTTGTCCTTTTTTAGAGAAAAGAAGATCAGATTTAAAATGTGTATAAATAATGCCGCAGATCCCAGCCGTAGATCTTTAGAAATCAACTTACCATTCCTTTCTGGATCATCTTGAGTTCATGCATAACTTTGTTGAGCATGTGGATCATCGGCGGCGACTCAGCCTGCGAAACGAACCAACACGCCACTGCGAAAAGAACATACACAGAAGCCTTCATGTTTAAGCTGCAACGGTTCTTCGGTAAAGCTAGTTGGATTGATGTCCTTCATACTGTCAACAGGTACACAATCACCTTTATATAAGTATCCTTGAGGACGCAAGAAAACCACTTCTCTGTGGAGATTGGAAAAGTCGATTTTTACAATGAGTAATTTAGTTTTTCTTTTCCACTGGTCTTCGTCATGACTGTCAGTTGACAAAGATGCAATCGAGAGGCGCGTGTGCGCGGGGGTGTACGGATGCAGTGTGTGTGTTTCTGTGTGTGTGTGAACCTGACCCAGACTTTCTGCACACTTGGCAGGAAACTACAAAATGCTGTCAGTTCCTCTTCTCATTCTGAATCAGCATCAGAAACATGTGTGTGTGTGTGTGTGTGTGTGTGTGTGTGCGTGTGTGTGTGTGTGTGTGCGTGCGTGTGTGTGTGTGTGTGTGTGTGTGTGCGAGCGGCTATAGGTGCGGCATCATCAAGCACAAGTGGATATGACAAAGGTGCTTTTTACTTTGCGGCTTCCCACACAAACCATATTGATTATAGACGAAAACAGGAAGTTTAATGTACTTTTCATCTTGTGAGATAAGAATAGACCCTGGAAATGAAATATTTGCACCCAAACCCCGCAGGGCATTAAATGACCTGTGTTTGGCCATATCGTTAACTAAAATGAAAACTGTAAAAAACACATCTTCGTTACTTGAAATAAAATAAATAAATGATATAAAAAAGATATCGCTACTTGTCCCGGCATCAACTTGATGTACTAAAGTAATTAAAGTAAAAAAAAAAAAACTGAAATAAAAATATTATAAACTACAGCATTTAGACGTATGTAAAAACAAAACAAAAACTACAAAAAATGACAAAATCTCACTACTATATGTGACCTTGCAGCACAGTCATAGGGGTAAATCTTTTTGAAATTGAGATTTATACAAGCTGAATGAATAAGCTTTCCATTGATGTATGGTTTGTTAGGATAGGACCATATTTGGCTGAGATACAACTATTGAAAATCTGGAATCTGAGGGTGCAAAAATTCTAAATATTGAGAAAATCACCTTAAAAGTTGTCCAAATGAAAGTCCTTAGCAAAGCATATTACTACTAATCATACATTTTGATATATTTACGGTAGGAAATTTACAAAATATCTTCATGAAACATGATCTTTACTTTATTTTTGGCATAAAACAAAAATGTATAATTTTGACGCATACAACGTATTGTTGGCTATTGCCACAAATATACCCATGAGACGCATGACTGGTTTTGTGCTCCAGGGTCACAAAAATAACAAAAAATAAAAACACTGTATAGATGATTTGGAGTATGTTTTAGAAGAAAATAAACTTTCATTCACGTTTAATTCAATGTGTTACTTCTTTGTAATTGTTTGTGCAGTTTACCACCAAAACAAAATTTTCAGTGTAATGGTATCTCAATGATACTAAAACAACTCGGCTTGTGGCTTCAGTTCCGCAGTGTCACAACACACTTTGAAAGATGCAATCACTCAACATCATAGAACAGGAAATGAGGTCATAGTGGGCCTGTGAAACAACCCCTCCGCCAGCCAATGGCAGCCCGCGCTGAACAGGAAGTGGTGGGCAGAGGTTGGCGGCTGTCATCCATAGAGTCACTGCGGCAGGGGAAGGCCCTAGTGACCCCCAGACAGGACGGCTTTGCGCTGGGGATTCCTCCCTTCATCAGGATCATGGAAGCAATTTGTGCTCGAGGTGAAAACGGCATGATTCAAAACTTTCCTCCGTCAGTCATGTCTAGATCTGAATGGTTTCCCTCAACCTGGAAAGCACATAGAGTGCGTGGGTTAATGCGTGAGTGTGTGGGTGGGGGTCTAGGGGTGACAACGATATCATGACATACATAAAACATGTAAAAGTTCACTGATACAGATCTGTGTTTTCTGATGACGAAAATCTGTACGAAAGGTGTGTTGGGTATGAGGAGCGATGGAATATGCTGAGATATTTTCACATTTATTTGGAACGGTTTATTAAACCTTTAGACAACATCTATATATAAAAATGCAAAGTTTGCATATCACTCTAAAAGTGGGTTAAAAACAACCACTTCTGGGTTATTTGGCAACCCAGCGCTGGGTAAATATTAGAACACATGCTGGGATGTTTTTACCCAGCTTTTTGGGTTTTATACATTAACAAATTTGCTGGGTTGTTTTTTGAAAGTGTTGGGTCAGTCAATTTGATATTGAAGGTTTTTCATTTTAAATAATACAAATGCACTCTAAAAATCTCTGTTATATTTATATAGGACAGGAACAGTTCATATCCAATATTTTTTATTCAAGTCAGTCTTTTATAGTCATAAAATACTCAAAGTTTAGTAAATGTTTTAGGACGTGGCTGGAGCAGCAACAGCAGCCAATGGGTATCTGTGGGAAGAAAACTGCTGTCAGTAGCTGTTCCATTCATTAAATGACAATCATATATACATATATATATATAATATAAAATATATATTTTTGGAAGCAGACGTTAGCTGTGCAAATAGCGACTAGATTCTATTTACACTCAGTGAAAATAGCATATTTTATTAGCGATAGATATTTACTAAGTGAAAATAGTGAAATATTCTATTTGCACCAAAAGTAGCAGTTCTTTGCAATATGTGTAAATAGTAATTACATGCGATTTATACTTTATTTTGACAGATGCATACTATTTGCACCTCAGTATTGTTGTACATTAACAGGATGCAATAATAACAGAGTGTAAATATATCTTTTTTTTAAATATATTAAATGGATGCCATCTTAATGGGACAATAAAAGCCCTCCCTACTCAGACCCCTAACCCTACCCAGTAAATGCTTTTATAATTATTAAACATTTTGTTAGGCACTTTATTTCCACTTTTAGAACATTTTCTTAATTTTTATTGAAAGTAAGTGCCTTTCTGATGTGATATGTGATGGGAAAAGAGAAAAGAGCGAGCTCTGCAAAAGGTGGATTCGAACCCGGGTCGGTCGTGTCAAAATCAAGCTTCTTATGCTTTACTGACTACACCACTGAAGATGCTGAAATATCTTTTTGGCCCATCCAGGCATTGTTAGGTGGAGCTAGTGTGAATAGCACTTGCCACCAAGGAACGTTATTTGCACTTGGTGTGAATAGACACTTTTTTTTTTGTGAGTGGAGCACACGGCAGTTTAGGACAGCGATCTCGTGTCGTGTTTCAGCCCTGGTCGCCCATTCGTTTGGCAGGAGCTGAAACTTCCTGGTGGCGCTGGCTCGACTTTCGTCTAGCGTTCCCATCAGACGTTAGCTGTGACTTACATGTAAACAAAAAAAGGTAAAATGTGAGACTACAGACATTTTACTCTTTGCACAGTAATAATTTGATAGGAATACTGTTTAATACAAACCTTAATTTCATTCAGGAAGTTTCCGCTCAGGACATTTTCTCTCAGAACAAAACTGAATGACCGTTGACAAATGTATCCAGTTTTAACCAGTTTGGCACAGTCTACCCAACATTGGGTTGCATTGACCCAGCGCTCGGTATGTGATGACCCAGCAACTGAGTTACATAAATACTACCCACGCTGATAAAAATTATTTTGTGGTGAAGTAAATACTACAGAAAAAACAAATGTAATTTCTACATGAAAAAGTTAGTTCAGGCTACACATATCTATTGTGTTATTTACTCAGATGTTTCTAAGTAAAGCATACACTTTAAAAGTGTGGTTTAATTCAGTGTTATATTGTTTGAGTAAAATGTATTGCATATGAAACTTCAACTAAGTAGAAATTACTCAACCTTTTACTGGCCAAGATAAAATTACTTATTTCCTTTGTTAATTTTACTTAACTTAAAGGGTTAATTCAGCTATTACCATTATGCTTTGTATCAGTAGAAACCATTAGTATATTCAAATGATCATGCTCCCAACTCCCAATAATTTCACCTTTCTACTACATAAATGACTAGTGGTGTCAACAATAATCGATTCAGCAATGCATCGCAATGCGGGGCATGCACGATTCAGCATCGATGCGGCTAAGTGCCATAATCGATTATGTCATCGTTTATTTTCTGGCCTTGAGTTGGACAATAAAGTTGTGAAGTTTCAATTACTTCCGGGGTCATAACAACAACAACAATCAAGATGGCTGAGGCGGAGGGAGATTACTGATTAATTAAAACACTTATGTTCACTGCTGGAAAAAGTTGGCTGTTATTATCGCTCTATTTCATTTCAAATGGTTCTAAAGCAGAGAAGAGAAACATTTCTCATTCAAAGCACTGAAAGCAGTGATTTATGTTTTCTTTTTCAGGTTTGAAAATGCCATATCCAATATCCTGTACCATTCAATTTTATTTTATTTAATGACATTTATGTCAAAGATACAGGAGAGTGATAATACACACATAGCAGCCAATACAATCTGTTGTTCAATATCTGACTGCTTGTATTGCCTCATGACTGATTTTAAAATGTGCCTTGTTGTGTGCAGTAGAATTTTGATGCATCGTAGAATCGAATTGAATCGAATCGTTACCTGGTGAATCGTAATCGAATCGAATTGTGAGGGCAGTCCCAATGCACACCCCTATAAATGACCCAATTTAAATACACATTCCTCTTTCCAGTGGTGAAGTACTCCTTTAGAGTAGTAGTAATGGGAAGTTCGGATCATTTTACTGACTGGGATCTTTGAATCTCGTTCATCAAAATGAACAAATCTTTTTTCAAGTCATTTGGTTTATTTTGTTCATTTCAGCAGAATATAAATAAAATGTTACATGTTAATAGCCAAATTCCCCAACACATTAAAATGTTACATATGATGGCCAAATCCCCCAACACATCAACTAATGCAACGTTGATCACATTTAGAATAAGACAAAAATGCATTGCAAGGACAAGGCCAAATAATGAGAAACAGAAATGATGAATTCATTGCTTCTCTGGGTCTTCATTCAGGCCATGCAGACAGTTTACCTCATCTCCTGATCTGAGTCGTTCATTCATCCTGTGACATCCCCATAAACTGAGCTATGCAGATTGATTAGTTCACGCCTCGAGTCTCGGGTTCGAGTCGTTCGTTCTTTTGTCACATAACTGTATGTTGTCATTGTAGGCATCTTTGCTTTATCAGAATGATTTCCCCCATAGTACGGATAAAGTTTGTTTAAAGCACTTCTCTTTATTATTGCCACCTGTTATGGAAAATAATCATCATGACAGAAATTTTAAAAACATTATAAATTGCAAGAAATAAAAAAGCTACAATTTGAGACCAGAAATGCATCATGTAACTGTAAGAGTTATAAAATAAAAAATAAACTGACTACCCACTTATTTGTAAGGAAGTTTGGGAATTATTAACTAATTCTGTATCCAAATACAGCTGTCACGTCACATGACAAAAGAACGATCAGAAGATTCAGACCCGAAGATTCGAGAGGTGAACTAATAATTTCTGTTTCCGGTACAGACAGCATTGATGAATGAACAAACGACTCGAACTCAAACCTGAAGACTCAAGACGTGAGCTAATCAATTCTGTCTCCTGACTGTACAGAACCTATGGGATGTTGTGCATGCGCCGTCAACGTAAAATGAACCAATCACTCTCTGAGACAGTTCGTTGTTCCCGAGTCATATTAAATATTCATTCAAAATGAATGAATCGTTCACTATTAAGTAGAGTTTAATTAATTCCATATGTGAAATTTACTTTTTAAAAAATGCGTGCAAAAACTTGCCAAAGTTTAAAGTATTGGTTCACTTCAAAATGAAAATTTCCTGATAATTTACTCACCTGCATCTCATCCAAGGTGTTCATGTCTTTCTTTCTTCAGTGGAAAAGAAATTAAGTTTTTTGAGGAAAACATTCCAGGATTTTTTTCCACATAAGGGACTTCAGTGGCTTCAATAAAGGTCCAAATCAATGCAGTTGATGGAAGGGCTTCAGAGGCTCTGCACGATCCCATCCGAGGAATAGGGTCTTATCTAGCCAAACCATCGGTCAATTAAAAAAAAAAAAAACATTTATATACTTTTTAACCTAAATTTGGTCATCTTGCATTGCTCTGCGGAGCGCCACAGATTGCGTGATCACGTCAGAAAGGTCACGCTAGACGTAGATGGAAGTACCGCACCAAGCAAACGTGTGAAGACTAATACAAACACCCTTTACCAAAAAAACACTCCATCTTCAACTTCAAAATCATCCGACATCGTTGTTTAACCTTTTTTGGTAAAGGGTGTTTTTATTCAATGCAAGATGAGCTATTCAGGTTAAAAGTGATTTATGATATGTAGCTAATTATTCAAGTTCACACAGACTTTCTTTCTAAATCGTTTAATACTGTTTATGCATCAGTGAATCAATCCAGTGTCTAAACGATCAACTTCATATTGTTTCTCTTAGTAGCATGAAGCAAATCTGTTATTTAAAGTGTGATTAAACTACAGAGAGCGATCAAAGAACACTCTCTTTATAATGTTCGGAGCTGTCAATCACACGTCGCAAGTAACATGGGGGAGATGCAGATTTGACTCCCTTTTGGAACCTTTCTCTAGCGGCCAGTCGTTGAATTGCAGTTTAAGTCACTTCCGTGTTGGATTCAAGAGAGACTGCAAGAGGTTGTCGCTTGCTCTACACTTTTGCTTAATTTAGTATACTCTGAACCATGAATATGCAAATTAGCCCTGTCTCCACTCAATAACACCGGTTTAGGATACCTGATCCACTCGCTCAACTTTACTGTAGTAAACGCTGCACGGTGGCAGGAAATACTGGTTTAATTCAGCCATATATGTTTGTTGCATAAGTCATCAAATTTGTATGTATCGTTCATTGAAAAAAATATATTTTTACTGCTTGTTCAAATTGCTTAATTAAAATGAGCTAAAGCAACACAATTGCTATACATTTTGCCCTAACTTAATTTGATTGTGTTCAATCCACTTAAATATAAGTCAAATTGAAGTTTACTTTATCAGTTTGTGTTGAGATTGTATGAAGGATTTGTGTTGCATTAACTGAAACTGGGCGGGGTTTGTTAGTTCCTTATTAGTATGCTTTGCATATGGCTAAATCAAGAGAGAGTAAATGTTGTTATTTTATATGTAAAAGTTATATGTAAAAAGATGAGAAAGGGAGAGACTTGATTGTGTTTGATAGTGTTTAATATTCAATTATG
Source organism: Romanogobio albipinnatus (assembly GCA_023566225.1). NCBI lineage: Eukaryota > Metazoa > Chordata > Actinopteri > Cypriniformes > Gobionidae > Romanogobio > Romanogobio albipinnatus. The sequence continues at coordinate 44,215,954 of CM042246.1, read as the reverse complement.
TTGGAATTATTAGAACAATTTAAATTACAGTGGGTTACAATTGTGGAAAGAGTGGAGCATTTTCTTAGGCTATGGACTAAAACAACTAATGTCATAACGGCTTTGCTGAACTAGCTAGTGCAGTATTATAATTCAGTTGTGTAACATTAAAATATATGAAATTGAATGCCTGAATCATGTGAAGGAAGTCATACAGTATAAAATTCACTTTGAGACTACTTAATTGGGTCACTTAAAATGTATTCATTCCATGATGTTGAAGTTACATGTTTGTTTAACTTAATTGATTCATGTGGGACGATGTACACAATTAAATAATATAAATCCAACACTTTTTTTTCAGTGTACAATGCCAGACAAAACGCTAGTTAATACGATTAGCCTTTTGCTTGATTCAAACAGCTTATAATGTGTTGCTAATGTTACACAAACCATGGAAATTCAGCAACCAAACACCAAAAAATCATCAACCAAACACTTTGAACAACTCATCAGTCATAGTTAATGATATGCTAAAGCCTGCACACACGTTGACGTGATTGGTTACAAGGTAGTTTTTAACGTAAGAAACACAAACAATTTCAAACTGCGGTTTTGGGACTGCCTTTGCAAAAAATCTCAGCAATGGTGTTGACTGATGAATTTGCGTTTGTCTTAAAGCACATTAAAAACACCACAGACACTTGTAGAGCGGTGAGCGCCACATGTTTTGTAGCTGCAGGCAAAATAGCTGTAATATTCCATAAACAAACAATATATAGATTTTTATGAATGACAGACGTTCCAGATGTGTGGAAACTTTCTGTGCATTTCTGCAGACCCAGAAAACTGATTTCATTTTCAGTTGATGTCACTGGTGATTTTTAACCTATTTCCATCCAATTAATTCCTGATGGATACAATCAAATACTGTCCTACTTTTTCCCCCCTTGTTGAGTATTCTTTTACGTGGCAATATGCCACTTTACAGAAAGGCTTATGAATGTTGTTTGTTTCATGTTGACTTTACAGATGTTGCGATACAGATCAGTGTTATCTGTGGCTGATAGTGTAAAATTTGATTTTAAGATATTATATAAGATGTCTGGAAAGATTATGTTTATTAGCTGTTTACTGCTAAATTTACAAATATATACAGTACTGTGCAAAAGTCTTAGGCACGTTAGTATTTACACCCCCAAAAATGGTTAAGCCAGTTATTTATACATTTTGTAATAGTGTGTCAGTAGGTAATATCAGTTTACATTTTCAAACATTAATTTAGCCATTATTTGTAATAATCCATTCCATTGAGATTTTTGTATGCAGAATGAGTCTGACAACAGAGCTATGATCCACACAGAGATCTGATCTCACCATCATCGAGTCCGTCTGGGATTACATGAAGAAACAGAAAAAACTGAGACTAAATCCAGAAGAACTGTGGCAGCGTCTCCAAGACGCTTGAAGAAACCTTCCTGTAAAGCTACAGTACTTAGACACTTGGGTAAAAATGCTGTAAAGTCAAGTCTACTTATGACATTAAAAAATAATGTCATAAGTAGACTGTTAATTTTTTTGATCAATTAACTTCTATTAACTAAATCAAATCAGTTTGTGTGACCACCCTTTGCGTTGAAAACAGCTTTAGTTTTGGGACACTTGCTCATAGTTTTTTAGGGAGCTTTGCAGGAAGGTTTCTTCAAGCGTCTTGGAGACACTGCCACAGTTCTTCTGGATTTAGTCTCAGTTTTTTCTGTTTCTTCATGTAATCCCAGACGGACTCGATGATGGTGAGATCAGATCTCTGTGTGGATCATAGCTCTGTTGTCAGACTCCTGCATACAAAAATCTCACTGGAATGGATTATTACAATTAATGGCAAAATTAATGTTTGAAAATGTAAACTGATATAACCTACTGACACACTATTACAAAAGTTATAAATAACTGGCTTAAAACCATTTTTGGGGGTGAAAATACTAACGTGCCTAAGACTTTTGCACAGTACTGTACATAGACAGATCACACGTTTGTCTGTTAGAATATATACAGTCAAACCAAAAATTATCTAGACACCAGATATAATGTTTCACTAGTGGGTGCAGGACACTATAGTTCATTTATGTAAGTGAGGAGAGCAAAATAAACTGTGACATATTTTACCCAAAGATTCTTTAAATTGATTTTAAAACAATTGGGAGCAAAATGATTCAGACACTTTGACCTGAGCATGTTTTGCTGAAGTGTTTTTTATTTAATTGCTAATGTGATCTTTGACACTACAGACTGAACAAAATTAAGCATTGCTTGATCATTGGTTGACCTAAATTGGTATTCTATCTAATTGTGTCCTTGAATTTAACAGCTGATTGGTTGATTGTAATCCATTACATCCCTTTCTATCAAAGTTATCTGACATTAGCAAGATGAATGTGTTCTGACTGACACAGTTTAACTCTGAGCTCTTGTCATATTTTATTATCTATTTATTTTAAACTATAGCGAATAAACCGTGACAATGTGCAAACATGTTTAAGGTGTCTGAATACATTTTGGTTTGACTGTAAATGTATAATTTATTTATTAATATGAGGTTAAAAAGCCATGCCATGAAAAATGCTATTTTATTTTAGGGTCTCATGATTGACTGTATTTCAATAGTATTTCATGTTAACTGGAGTAGACTGGAGTAAACATATCTGGTGTCTAGATCATTTTTGGTTTGACTGTATATATTCTAACAGACGATGGCTGGATGGATGGATGGATGGATGGATGGATGGATGGATGGATGGATGGATGGATGGATGGATGGACGGACGGACGGACGGACGGACGGACGGACGGACGGACGGACGGACAGACAGACAGACAGACAGACAGACAGACAGACAGACAGACAGACAGACAGACAGACAGACAGACAGACAGACAGACAGACAGATAGATAGATAGATAGATAGATAGATAGATAGATAGATAGATAGATAGATAGATAGATAGATAGATAGATAGATAGATAGATAGATAGATAGATAGATAGATAGATAGATAGATAGATAGATAGATAGATAATATTCGGTACATATGTGCCTATGGATAATATTTGCATACAAAAATAATGCGCTGCAGTGGAAAAGTGTCTGATGCAAGATGACAGAAAGAGACTGAGAGAACGTTTTTGTTTACCTTAAAAGGTGATACTCAATATTTCCACTGAAGGAACATGTATGCCTTTATGTATTTCAACAGTTTAATCGATCGTAAAACAAAATCTGACACAAACTTGACATGCAGGCAAAATGCAGAATTACCTTTTTTGTAAGTTCCCACAGTAGTTTCACATTAAAAAGTTGAATTTCTTTTTTTTTGTTCTAAAATAAAAAACAAAAAAAACATAAATCTTTGCTTAAATGTGGGAAAGACCCTAACGTTGATCAAAGATTACCTATAGCTAAAATAGAGAGAATATTTCAAGTTATGAGTCACTTTCTGTTGCCATATTTCCATCAAAAGATGAAACCAAGCAAAATTCTGAACAGAATTCTTACTCACTGTTTTTCTGTTAAAACAAGGCCATGGACCACATCATTTAAATATCAGAGCATGCACTAAAACTATTCTTTTAGTCAGAGCACAGTTCCTTAAAACTTAAGGTCTTTTTCTAATATTTGAGAGGCCAACTTCCTCGCTCGACTTGTTTATTTTGTGGAGGAGGTTTACACATGCTGATATTGAGGTGGGTTACAGTTGCATTAAAATGCCATTCAACCCACAAAACAAAACAGCTGGTTACAAACAAATTGACTCACACTTTGAGTCTTTGATTGAGTCTCGACCAAACAGTTTTGACTTGACTGAGTCACGTTATGGTTTACGGTTTTAGAAGCTGCTATAAATCAGGAACTTCATGTGAGGAACATACATTAAGGAACAAAAATTACAATACATAACTGACATACACTACTCAATACAATATATGCATATTTACTATAGTGTTATAGATGGTTATTCAGAACAGGGGGAAATTTGTTTACATTTTTATTTGCATGACAGCTATTGACTCATTTGTGTCTGTTTGTATTCTTAGTTAAATGACACATAAATAAGATCTCAATTAAGCTGAGAAATTCTCGTCAGAGTACGTCAGAATGGGAAAGAAAAGACTACCGCAACTGCTGTTTCATGCTGACTTTATGTATGAAGTACACTCACCTAAAGGATTATTAGTAACACCTGTTCAATTTCTCATTAATGCAATTATCTAATCAACCAATCACATGGCAGTTGCTTCAAGGCATTGAGGGGTGTGGTCCTGGTCAGGACAATCTCCTGAACTCCAAACTGAATGTCAGAATGGGAAAGAAAGGTGATTTAAGCAATTTTGAGCGTGGCATGGTTGTTGGTGCCAGACGGGCCGGTCTGAGTATTTTACAATCTGCTCAGTTACTGGGATTTTCACGCACAAACATTTCTAGGGTTTACAAAGAATGGTGTGAAAAGGGAAAAACATCCAATATGCGGCAGTCCTGTGGGCGAAAATGCCTTGTTGATGCTAGAGGTCAGAGGAGAATGGGCCGACTGATTGCAACTTTGACGGAACTAACTAACCACTCGTTACAACCGAGGTATGTAGCAAAGCATTTGTGAAGCCACAACACGCACAACCTTGAGGCGGATGGGCTACAACAGCAGAAGACCCCACCGGGTACCACTCACCTCCACATATTGGTTTCTTGAACATGACAATGAGTTCACTGTACTAAAATGGCCCCCACAGTCACCAGATCTCAACCCAATAGAGCATCTTTGGGATGTGGTGGAACGGGAGCTTCATGCCCTGGATGTGCATCCCACAAATCTCATCCCATCAAATGCAAGATGCTATCCTATCAATATGGGCCAACATTTCTAAAGAATGCTTTCAGCACCTTGTTGAATCAATGCCACCTAGAATTAAGGCAGTTCTGAAGGCGAAAGGGGGTCAAACACAGTATTAGTATGGTGTTCCTAATAATCCTTTAGGTGAGTGAATGTCTGAATTCACAGTATAAAACTATAGGTAAAAAGTCCCCGGATGACCTACTTCTTCAGGCGAGATTTTGAAGTGTGCATACAATGGACACTTTACTATCCCACAGCAGTGAAGCGACGCAACTGATGCTGGTAGGTCACATGATAATGGCAACATGATGAATGTTGTACGTCCATATTACATTCATACTACACACATTCAAACTATAGAACATACTTTTTTAGCACTTGCAAAGAAAGTCATTCAAAATACTTATATATTCTGTTTTTTATTGTAATAAATTCATATTTTCTAATATTTTACAAAAAATATTGGTTATTGTTTAGCATATGAAACTCAATTGTAAAGTATTGATTATTTATTTTCAAACAGGCATAAATATTACTTCAAAATGGCATGGCATTATTTCATGGCACAGAATCAGAATCAATAACAGCATCAAATTGCAACCAATTTATACTAAATAATATACACCGACAGGTGAAGTGAATAATACTGTTTATCTCTTCATCATGGCACCTGTTAGTGGGTGGGATATATTAGGCAGCAAGTGAACATGTTGTCCTCAAAGTTGATGTGTTAGAAGCCGGAAAAATGGGCAAGCGGAAGGATTTGAGTGAGTTTGACAAGGGCCAAATTATGATGGTTAGACGACTGGGTCAGAGCATCTCCAAAACTGCAGCTCTTGTGGAGTGTCATGGGCAGCCAAGGCTCATTGATGCATGTGGGGAGCTAAGTCTGGCCCGTGTGGTCCAATCAAACAGATGAGGTACTGTGGCTCAAATGGCTCAAGAAGTTAATGCTGGTTCTGATAGAAAGGTGTCAGAATACACAGTGCATCGCAGTTTGTTGCGTATGGGGCTGCATCATGTGGATGGCCCGGTGCATGTGCGTGGTTTACCTGGGGAACACATGACACCAGGATACACTATGGTAAGAAGGCAAGCCGGCAGAGGCAGTGTGATGCTTTGGGTAATATTCTGCTGGGAAACCTTGGGTCCTGCCATCCATGTGGATGTTACTTTGTCTAGGGATGTCCCAATACCAAAATAGTAATTTGTGCGTAAAATGGACCTTTATGAAAACTCTCCTCCGGATTCACAAACACTTTGTATACCATGGATTTGGTAGTTAAATGTGTGCATATTAATGAATTCCAAACATTCGTAAATAGGATGCGCGTGCACGCTCATTCATAATTAGCATAATCACCACCCATGAGTTAGAACTACGCAAATTACGTGTCGAGGAACGCTGTGTAATCTTCTGGACTTCCTTCTGGTTTGGCTCCAGTATATATGCTAAAGAGACTAATTGGCCATATGCCTAGCAATAAATATTAAATTATTGTGTGTCCACCAAAGCATTTTTAGCCAGCTAAAAAACGGCAGGTGCTCTTCTGAAAACGGCCAGCGGGTTGTGCTTTTCCAGCTGAGATACTTTGGTTGCTATGATACAGAATTATTTTGATGAATATTACTGAATATAAAAATACAGTAACCAGCAATATTAACTCATTATTAATGCAATATTAATCCATTGTTGTTCAGTCGTTGTACAAGTAGGATGATTGGTCAGTGTAGCATTTGTCCTGCCCTCTCCTCCACTGTGATAGGGGTTACACCCCTACTCTTTACGAGAAGTGCCATGGGATTTTTAATGACCACAGAGCGTAAGGACCTGATTATGATGATAATCATTATAAGTAAATAATACATATAAACATGTATGATTTACATAGTATTATTACATTGAGATATAGCTAAATCTACTGTACAACAGTAGCCTAATATATTTCTTCAAGTTAAACTGAAGTTTTATTTTGACGGGTTGCCGTGAAGACCTTTGTGTGTCTGTGTGTTTATGATATGACAGTTTTTCTCAAATGAAATGGTAAATGCTCATGAAGTGACTCGGAGCGGCTCTAGAGATGAAGTTCATGTGCTCATATAGTGACACCGCAGAGGCTAAAATGAGTCACACGCATTGCAAATGAAAGCGCCAATCATTCACACAGAGACGCAGAACATGCAGGATTAATATTTTAATAGTATTTTGCTGTCTAATATTCACAGGCACTAGTCTATATTCGGCTACAGTCTGGAGCCCTGTGCTTAGATAAACACGGAAGTGACTGAAAGCAGAGCCTAGTGGGTACCGAATATACTCTGTACTAACGGTACTACAGAAATGCTGGTATCGTCACATTTTCAACATTTCTGTACTGACTTGGTACCGAAGTACTGGTACTTGTGACATCCCTAACTTTGACACGTACCACCTACCTAAGCATTGTTGCAGACCATGTACACCCTTCCATGGAAACGGTATTCCCTGGTGGCCTGGTGTGATACCACAGCACACCTTCAGGGGTCTAGTGGAGTCCATGCCTCGACGGGTCAGGGCTGTTTTGGCAGCAAAAAGGGGGACCAACACAGTTTTTATGTAATGCCTGATCGTGTATATTTAAATAGCCATGGTCTACGGACTCAAATGTCTCAGTCACAACAGAATGGGTTAAAAGCTAAAGTAGGAAGATATGAACTGAATTGCTTTCGATCAACCATCTTTATCAAGCAGTTCTCTAATTATTCAACTTAAAATTTAATTTGGTCCCTAAATGTTTCATTTTAGGAGTCAGTGGCTGCCTCGTCATGTTTAGTCAATGTTTATTCACAGACATTTATTAGAATTCACCTTTAAAAAGAAACCTGTTGTAATATCTTAAATGGCCTATAGAGAGACTTAACGTGTTCAGATCAGTTACGTGAGGGTGTTAAGGTCATATTTGTTTGAGAATTTGTTCATCACATGAGCCACATTGTTGCATATTCTGTTTTTAGCTATATATGTGGGCCTATTTTCTGTACATTAGCATGAAGCTCGCTGTGTGCAGAGAGTTGCATTTCAGTGTAGGTTGAGAGTTGACTTTTCTCTTTTTCACTTTCTCTCTAGAGCTTCAGACACAACAAGCTCCAGTGCCTGTGGATCCAGACTGAAGCCAGCTGAAGGCAACAGCAGACTGAAGCGGCTGATATTGGGGGCATGTGTGAGGACACAGGTGAATCAGTTTTTCGGCTGATTCAGACTGAGAACGAGACGATTTTGCGGATATTACGGTAAGAGCACAGGAAGATAGGGCGATGTGGGCGGGGGACGGCCGTGTGTACGCTGGGAATAGAGGCACTGTGGCTATGGAGCGTGTGGCTCCTTGTGTCCTACTTCTCAGTTTGGAGAATTAGATGCCATGATGATTAATGTTTGTGATGATATTTAAAGCAATATTGGTCTTTTTGAAGAATTAACTCTCTGACTGAGCTGCTCTCGGCTGTATAACAAAAATGCATCATAGTATATCTTACATAATTCACCAAATTTAACATATACATTAAATTTATAATTGTTTATATATATCATTTTTTATATTATTTGTATATATTAACTAAAAAGAAAATATATTTATACATTTAAATATATATATATAGATATTTATAGAAAATCTACATATATTATTTATTATTCATTATAGTATTTGTATATATTAATTGAAAAATATAATATATAATATAAATATATACATACTTTTTAATATATATTAAAATTGATATTTTAGATAGATGTATATATATTTACATATTATATATACACACCGATCAGGCATAACATTATGACCTAATTTTGTGTTGGTCCCCCTTTTGCTGCCAAAACAGCCCTGACCCGTCGAGGCATGGACTCCACTAGACTCCTGGAGGTGTGATGTGGTATCTGGCACCAAGATGTTAGCGGTGGACAGGGGTCAAAATGGACACCCTGACTGGTCTGTGGCTATGCAGCCCCATAGGCAACAAACTGATGCACTGTGTATTCTGACACCTTTCTATCAGAACCAGCATCAACTTGAGCAATTTGAGCTACAGTAGCTCGTCTGTTTAATCGGACCACCCGAGCCAGCCTTCACTCTCTCCGTGTATCAACGAGCCACGACCCTGTTGCCAGTTCACCACTGTTCCTTCCTTGGACCACTTTTGATAGATACTGACCACTGCAGACCGGGAACACCCCACAAGAGCTGCAGTTTTGGAGATGCTCTGACCCAGTCGTCTAGCCATCATGATTTGGCCCTTGTCAAACTCACTCAAATCCTTATGCTTGCCCATTTTTCCTGCTTCTAACACATCAACCTTGAGGAAAAAAAAGTTCACTTGCTACCTAATATATCCCACCCACTAACAGGTGCCGTGATGAAGAGATAATCAGTGTTATTCACTTCACCTGTCAGTGGGCATAATGTTATGCCTGATCAGTGTATATATATATATATATATATATATATATATATATATATATATATATATATATACAGTGAGGAAAATAAGTATTTGAACACCCTGCTATTTTGCAAGCTCTCCCACTTAGAAAACATGGAGGGGTCTGAAATTGTCATCGTAGGTCCATGTCCACTGTGAGAGACATAATAAAAAAATAAAAAAAATCCAGAAATCACAATGTATGATTTTTTTAACTATTTATTTGTGTGATACAGCTGCAAATAAGTATTTGAACATCTGAGAAATCAATGTTAATATTTGGTACAGTAGCCTTTGTTTGCAATTACGGATTGGATGGATGGATTTTGGCCCACTCCTCCACACAGATCTTCTCTTGATCAGTCAGGTTTCTGGCCTGTCGCTGAGAAACACAGAGTTTGAGCTCCCTCCAAAGATTCTCTATTGGGTTTAGGTCTGGAGACTGGCTAGGCCACTCCAGAACCTTGATATGCTTCTTACAGGTCATTGTCATTTTGGAAGACCCAGCCTCGACCCATCTTCAATGCTCTAACTGAGGGAAGGAGGTTGTTCCCCAAAATCTCGCAATACATGGCCCCGGTCATCCTCTCTTTAATACAGTGCAGTCGCCCTGTCCCATGTGCAGAAAAACACCCCCATGCTTCACAGTAGGGATGGTGTTATTGGGATGGTACTCATCATTCTTCTTCCTCCAAACACGTTTAGTGGAATTATGACCAAAAAGTTATATTTTGGTCTCATCTGACCACATGACTTTCTCCCATGACTCCTCTGGATCATCCAAAGGTCATTGGCAAACTTAAGACGGGCCTTGACATGTGCTGGTTTAAGCAGGGGAACCTTCCGTGCCATGCATGATGTCAAACCATGACGTCTTGGTGTATTACCAACAGTAACCTTGGAAACGGTGGTCCCAGCTCTTTTCAGGTCATTGACCAGCTCCTCCCGTGTAGTTCTGGGCTGATTTCTCACCTTTCTTAGGATCATTGAGACCCCACGAGGTGAGATCTTGCATGGAGCCCCAGTCCGAGGGAGATTGACAGTCATGTTTAGCTTCTTCCATTTTCTAATGATTGCTCCAACAGTGGACCTTTTTTCACCAAGCTGCTTGGCAATTTCCCCGTAGCCCTTTCCAGCCTTGTGGAGGTGTACAATTTTGTCTCTAGTGTCTTTGGACAGCTCTTTGGTCTTGGCCATGCTAGTAGTTGTATTATTACTGATTGTATGGGGTGGACAGGTGTCTTTATGCAGCTAACGACCTCAAACAGGTGCATCTAATTTAGGATAATAAATGGAGTGGAGTTGGACATTTTAAAGGCAGACTAACAGGTCTTTGAGGGTCAGAATTCTAGCTGATAGACAGGTGTTCAAATACTTATTTGCAACTGTATCACACAAATAAATAGTTAAAAAAAATCATATATTGTGATTTCTGGATTTTTTTAGATTATGTCTCTCACAGTGGACACCTACGATGACAATTTCAGACCCCTCCATGATTTCTTAATGGGAGAACTTGCAAAATAGCAGGGTGTTCAAATACTTATTTTCCTCACTGTATATGGGTTTATAGAAAATCTATATATACTGTATATCATTTATTATAATATTTGTGAATAAGTTTGTGAATAAATATTCTAAATCTATATGAAGGATTATGTAAGATGCCTTAAATATGACATCATTAACAGCAGTTACACTCCAGAAATATGTTCCTTAACATAAGCAGTAATGTGCCAAGTGCTCATGAGTAATGTGCTCAGATCAGTACTGATTTAGAAAAGTGCTGGATATCTACAGGTGACGTAGATGTTCCTTCTCTTAGGTTATTACACTTTCAAAGTCTCAAATACTGGAGTGAGTAAGTCACGCCCTTTCTGTGCAACACAGGTACACTAGTGCATCAATATTCAGTGTGTATAAAGCACTGCAAACTGTTTAAAGCAGGACAATATAAATACTCTATCACTTACTGAATGGATTGTCAACTTAAACAGATGAGCTAAAACATTCAATTTATGACTGCACACAGTGGGTCCCATTTCGACACAACAACATGGCAAAACAAAAACTGAGCAAAGTGAAGTCAGATGTACATACCAGTTCATGCTGTCAGCCTCAGCTCTTTATAGTGCGAGCGCTTTGCTGTCTGAGTGAAAACTAAAGGGGTCTCACACTCAATTAACACTTTATTATCATATCTGAAACAGTGACATTTCCTTGGCATTTAGGGGTTAACTGCTCGCCGCTTCTGAAAACAGTGTTGTTATGGAAACGCAGAGATTTAGAGGAAACAAGACACAAGTTTCTGTCCAGAGGCCTATATGTGGGAGTATTATTTGTGACTTCAAAGCTAATTTTCCTATAAGAGCGGGGCATAAGATCATGCAGGGTACGCTTGCACCGCGCTGCACGGCGACATGGGAGATTTCTGAGAAGAGCCGGCCTTTACTTCGTGTTTTTAAAGGTTATTTGTCAGTTAAATAGTTAACTTGTGGGGGGATAAAAAGAAACACGGGGTCAGTGCACTTATAAAGTAAGTACTACAACTTTACCATGGTACCGAATAAGTACAAAAAAGCACTATATATATATATATATATATATATATATATATATATATATATATATATATATATATATATATATATATATATACTGTAAAAAATGATATGATCAGTAAGTTGTGGTAACATAAATTCAGCCATTCTCATATAAGATTCAATTTAATTTTTTCAAGTCAGTTCAATGTAATGTAAGTTCAAATTACTTAAACATCCAAGGCAGCAACTTTTCTTTTGGAGCACCATGTAAATAGCTTTGTTTATGAATACTGTAATTATTTAGTGCCACTCTGGTATTATACTGTCATTTTACCATGTACCCCACATCACTTTTTGGTAGAGGCACTATTTTCATATGCCATTATACTGCAATACAAATTGCACTTTTATGCACGATTTACAAATGTGTCTGCCATGAGTACAATCGACTTAAATGTTAGTCATTTCAACTTAAATTACATTAAACTCACTTAAAAATTAGTTCAAACATATTCAAACACCATGATTTTTATACACTGAAAGGTAGGTAAAAGTTATGAAAACTTTTGCAATTTGTTAGATCAATAAAAAACTTTACAATAAGGTCCCATTAACATGAACTAATCCATTTGACATAGTATTTGTTAATCTTTGTTAATGTTAGTTAATAAACATAGAACTGTTCGTTTCATGTTAGCTCATGTCCATTAAATAATATTAACATGTATTAGCAAAGGTTCAAATTATTCAAAGTATTTTTTCATTGTTAGTTCATGTTAACTAATGTGAACATATGAAACCTTATTAAGTGTTTAGGGAGATTATTATTGTTAGAGAGATTAAAGGGCTACTTGGAACTGAAAAGAGTAAAACAAATGTTTATTTTTTCTTAATATAAAATAAATAAGAGAATAAGCATTCAGGTTTAGTAGAACTTGATATGATAAGTATAATTCATAACTAAAATGTTTAAAAAAAAAAGTGCCATATGTTCTACTTTATTCAAAAAAGGTACAAATAAAAAACACCGCTGTATCAATATCTTGAACGTTTGGTACTTTCTGTAAATAGAATAGAATTTAGGTTTTGTTTGAAAGTTGTGATGATTCATTCAAATGATTCGTCTCAAGCAGACAATAACAGACACTGAGACTGTTTCACAATTTTGGAAAAAAAACAAAAAAAACAGTTGAGACGCCGTTATAGTTCTGGTTTCAGAGAAAGTACATTGGTCTGGTGCTGCTTAATCGTTGTGATTCATATGGCTTGAAGATAAAACGTTTACGCCGTCAATAGTTTTATAGACACTAAAAAAAGATTGTTTGCACTAAAAATAAGAGGGACTTTAGAGATGGACACATCAAACGCCCATCAGTCGAGCGATCCGACCTTGAGCTACGGAGGCAGCGATGAAATTTCGACATCTTGACGCACATCGCTTTACCATTTCCTACTTTCCATTTAGAATTTATAGTGTCTGAAACTTGTAAACAAACTTTCACCTTGATGCAAGCAGATCCGCCAACGCCTCTGGAAAAATAACTGTGACTAAAATCCTGTTTATCACACAGGTATATGCACTATTTCATTAGTGGAAATGTCACTTTAGTTGCTCGCTGTGAAGATTCAGCGGCCTGTATTAAGCTCAGGTCAGGTGGCACAGTGTGTGTTTGCGGCTTCACTTATAGACATAAAGAGCAAAATCACTTTTACTGATGCCTTAGTCATCAGGGTTCGCATTTAGTCATTTTATTAATGTATCATTCATTTCTCTCACATCAGTTGAGTCATTCTGGTGGCACGATGGTCTCGGGTGTTTCTGCTCTCACAGGCCTTTAGACACACGTTTACTTGTCTAAACAGACACATCATAAGATGCCCTTTGGTGTTAAACAAAGTGAAACATACTGGATACGGAACTACAGAATTTGCATTTTAAGACAAAAAATAATACTATTAGTAGTATATTAGTGGACCCCCTTTCGCATTCAGAACTGCCTTAATTCTACGTGGCATTAATTCAACAAGGTGCTGAAAGCATTCTTTAGAAATGTTGGCCCATATTGATAGGATAGAATCTTGCAGTTGATGGAGATTTGTGGGATGCACATCCAGGGCACGAAGCTCCCTTCCACCACATCCCAAAGATGCTCTATTGGGTTGAGATCTGGTGACTGTGGGGGCCATTTTAGTACAGTGAACTCATTGTTATGTTCAAGAAACCAATTTGAAATGATTCGAGCTTTGTGACATGGTGCATTATCCTGCTGGAAGTAGCCACCAGAGGATGGGTATATGGTGGTCATAAAGGGATAGACATGGGCAGAAACAATGCTCAGGTAGGCCGTGGCATTTAAACGATGCCCAATTGGCACTAAGGGGCCTAAAGTGTGCCAAGAAAACATCCCCCACACCATTACACCACCACCACCACCAGCCTGCACAGTGGTAACAAGGCATGATGGATCCACGTTCTCATTCTGTTTACGCCAAATTCTGACTCTACCATCTGAATGTCTCAACAGAAATCGAGACTCATCAGACCAGGCAACATTTCTTCAACTGTCCAATTTTGGTGAGCTCGTGCAAATTGTAGCCTCTTTTTCCTATTTGTAGTGGAGATGAGTGGTACCCGGTGGGGTCTTCTGCTGTTGTAGCCCATCCGCCTCAAGGTTGTGCGTGTTGTGGCTTCACAAATGCTTTGCTGCATACCTCGGTTGTAACGAGTGGTTAGTTAGTTCAGTCAAAGTTGCAATCAGTCGGCCCATTCTCCTCTGACCTCTAGCATCAACAAGGCATTTTCGCCCACAGGACTGCCGCATACTGGATGTTTTTCCCTTTTCACACCATTCTTTGTAAACCCTAGAAATGGTTGTGCGTGAAAATCCCAGTAACTGAGCAGATTGTGAAATACTCAGACTGGCCCGTCTGGCACCAACAACCATGCCACGCTCAAAATTGCTTAAATCACCTTTCTTTCCCATTCTGACATTCAGTTTGGAGTTCAGGAGATTGTCTTGACCAGGACCACACTCCTAAATGCATTGAAGCAACTGCCATGTGATTGGTTCATTAGATAATTGCATTAATGAGAAATTGAACAGGTGTTACTAATAATCCTTTAGGTGAGTGTATATATAACATGCTTTTTATTCTAATGCATGTTTTACTTTTGGGCTTGGACATTACGTGGAGATGTGCAGACAAATACATTTTTATTTAAGTGTACGAAATATGTATAGATTAAAATATTTTTACAACCTAGTACAAAAGAAAGCAACACAAAACAACACTTTAATTCCCTTAAGAGGCTTATAGATATAATAGCTTTAGTACAGACTGGTCTTTTTCATGATCCGTAGAAACTCCTGCTCATTAATCTCTCCGTCGCCGTCTCTGTCGGCCTCGTCGATCATTTCCTGTAAAAAAAACAAAAAGAGACAATCCTGTTAAAAAACAATCTTCAAAAACATGTTGTCAAAAACTGCAGTTTCCTAAAGGTGTCAGCTGTTCCTCTGTGATGAGGGATCTTATCTGATCTTAAGTCATTTACTACCCACTGACTAATCTGTCTGTGAGGTTTACACGCAGGAGCATCATTTTTTGTGTGTATTTCCCCACATCTGACGCAGACACACCTGTAACTCCTCGTCTGTGAGGTTCTCCCCGAGCTCTTTGGCCACTCGCTTGAGATTTTTAAAAGAGATTTTTCCTGTGCAGTCATCGTCGAAAAGCCTGAAAGCCTTCAGGATTTCTTCTTTTGAGTCCTTCTCACTCTGTTGTGAAATATAAATGTATTACAATTTAGTGTAGGAGTTGGCAGTATGACCAAAATCACAGTAATGGTGTACAGCGTCAAGATTTTTATTTTTGCTGGAATTTAAAGGTATACTTTGTAACTTTTTTGTTAATTAAAATAAAAAAATAAAACAATTAGTCAATACAT
Source organism: Romanogobio albipinnatus (assembly GCA_023566225.1). Lineage (NCBI taxonomy): Eukaryota > Metazoa > Chordata > Actinopteri > Cypriniformes > Gobionidae > Romanogobio > Romanogobio albipinnatus. The sequence continues at coordinate 44,200,141 of CM042246.1, read as the reverse complement.
CATCAATCCATCTTCTAAAATGTGTTTTTTCACTATGGTAAACCTATTATAAGCGTTTATATTTTAGACCTGACAGGTGTCTCTCATATCCGTAAAAAGAGAAAAATTTGACTGTGTCTGGTGTTGGAAAGACAGAGGTTAGTTGTGACATTGAGCGAGAAAGGTTGACGTGGGGCCGCTAAATCTTCAACCTTTGGGTAATCACCCGTTTAAAACAAACGCCGAACAGAGGAGAGTCTGCTGGCAAAAAGAGAATGTGACAGAGCTCGTAATAAAACAAGAATCAACATTTTTGGAGATGGCAAGAGCCAAGGGATTTGAAATGTTGTAAAAGTGACGCAAGGATGATGGTGTTTTTATTACTCAACAGGAGAGTGAGGTGTTTTCTTGAACAGATAAATTGCCATATGTAGCTCTAAAGAGTTAAATTGTGAAGATCATTTTAGTATGGTTGTTGTAGCACTGTGCTGGAGTTTATTCTCAAGGAAGTACTGTGTCTATTAATGGGTAAAGCTACAGTTACATCTTCAGCTAGTCAGCTTGAGATCCTTTCTAATTGGCTTATCTCTCTTAAAGGGATAGTTCACCCCAAAAATTAAAATTACCCCATGATTTACTCATCCTCATGTCATCCTAGGTGTATATGACATTCTTCTTTCAGACGAACACAATCAGAGTTATATTTAAAAATATCCAGGCTCTTCCAAGCTTTATAATGGCAGCCCAAAATTTGAAGCCCAAAAAAGTGTATCTATCCATTATAAAAGTAATCCACACGCCTCCGGGCAGTTAATAATAGCTTTCTGAAGCGAAGCGATGGATTTTTGTAAGAAAAATATTCACATTTAACGCTTTATAAAGTAAAATATCTAGCTTCCAACAGACTGGAAGCTAGATATTTTAACTGGCGCAACGTATGATGTCGGACGTAGCGCAAGCTTTTTGAATTGCGAGAGGCGTTACACTTTCTGCGTAAAGTGAATGTGGAAAGCGTTCTGAAGGAAGCTAGATATTTTACTTTAATAAAGTTTTAAATATGCAACCCTCTACAATGCGCGTAAATCACTTGCATATCCGACTAAATCTTCACTACGGGTGACTAAATAATGTCTATCATTATCCATTGGCTAATAAATTCTTAGATTTAACTCGCCAGTTACCCCTTTTCCACCAAAGCAGAGCCAGAGCTAGATTGGAGCCAGAGCCTAGTTCCAAATCGGTTCTTTGTGTTTCCACACCCAAAGCTCCAGCTCCGAGCCAGGAAAAGTGGTTCTTAAGTAGCACCAAAACATTGCTGGGCTAAAACAGGGCTAGAAGTAAGAACCGATTACGTCAGGCACTGGGGGCGGGGTCAACAAGACGAACACAGACTTGAGATCCGCCATTGTTGAAATAGCAGCTAATGGAGCTAACAGCTGCTGCTCGTTTGTAATCTCCGTCTATACAAATTACGGCGAACTGCACGAATGCGTTGGATTCGCTGTGTTTTCGTTGTGTTTTGATGCCGATGTAGGATCGTAAAGCCATGTGAATCAATAGTAACGCAACGTTTGCATTGTTGATGGAAGGCTTGTTCGCAGCGGTGCTGTGCAGAGACCGATCACGAGTCCAGCGAGAGCACACGACTCCTTATGCTTTTGATTCACTCATGCGTTTTTTTAAATATTATACGTGGATCGGTCTGCGCAGCGCCGATGCATCTCAAACAAGCCTGGTGTGTGTGTGTTTCCCGCTAGCGTTGCTGAGAAACATGAGACGTATACAGTGACGTAAGACCTGGCTCTGTTGTGGCTCTCTAGCCTGTGGAAACGCAAACGGTTCTTAGCAGGCTCCTCAGTTGAACCAACTATGAACTGGGACTAGCTCTGGCTCCGATCCAGCTCTAGCACTGCCTTGGTGGAAAAGGGGTAAGTGTGTGTTAGACGCTAAGTATACATTTAGCATAGATATATTTTCACTCGCTGAACACTGAGCATTTGAGTTTTGCCATTGTCAAGCGATCTGTAGCATTTCAATTCAGCTCAATAGATGCGAGCGCACCTGTATTTGACGTACCGTAAACTCTAGTGTGAAGGCGCCGTCGCTTTGCTGAGAGCGCTGTTTCTCACATACACGCAAAAAGAGCGGGAGAGAGAGTCTTGCATACCATGCTGAATCGACACGCTACATGTTAACAATATTCTTTGTTCTATATTCCTGTCAAAATAACAGAGTTCATTTGAAGAACAAGCAGAAGATATGCGGTTTCTCCGGTAGGGGGGACTAATGCGCAAACAGCAATCTCATTGGCTGGCGCTGATCTTTTACCTTCCCTGTTTTGATTTCAGCAAATCAGTTTGAGCGAATGCTGACAACGTGATTAATAGTCATGAACCCAGCAGCTCATCAATCCTTAGTGTGTTGTATATTGTTATTAGTAGTGGAATTAGTATTATTATTATTATCTTTTAATAATATAATTACTATTATCAATTTTTTACAGAAACACTGAATGGCCAACAATATCTTAAGCACCACCACCAGTCCTAAGTTCAGTTAAATAACAAACATGCATTAATACATGATTACATGATTAAGTGTTAGTTCTAATTACTGAAGTTCCGTCATTAAATAGTGCTTGATAATCATAATAACATTATATAGTCTAATGCTTGATTGACTGATGTTAAGAGTGTACGTTCAGATATTTAAAAAGCTGTGCAATTTTTACAAAGATATTGGTAAAATTGGTGGAATTATATATTGTAGTATATAGTATAATATAATAAAGTATATCAGTCTGGCAACTAAACAAAAAAATGTACTAGCCAATGGCGATTATATTGCCACGGTGTGCGTAGAGGGTTGATACGGATATTTTTTCTTACACAAATGCATTATTTCGCTTCAGAATCCCTTTATTAACCCCCCGGAGCCATGTGGAGCAGTTATATGATGGATGATGGATGCACTTTTTAAACATCAAATTCTGGGCTGTCATTTACTGCCATTATAAAGCTTGGAAGAGCCAGCATATTATGGTAACTAAACCCTAAACCAACTTTTTTTAGTTCATTATCTGTAATACTAGGGCTTTATTAATGCTGTTCATTGATTCGAGTAAATGTTTTGACATTTGAGTATAAAGTGTTTTAATTCTATAAAATATGGTGTAAAACCGCCAAAGTACTGCTCTCTTAAGGTTGAACGGTGGCTACTGCAGTTGAATTTTCCTATTGGACGTTGTGGTGCATCGTGACATAAAATGGCACTTCCAACGGCTCACTATCCACGCCCCTGGCACGAGCTCACCACGCCCTTAGAAAAGTTTTCCCCAATCACATGAGGAGAACGGCTTTACTCCAGTATGAACTGTCATGTTACATGAAGTAGAAACATTATGAATGAAACTGACTTGACACTTGCATTGTAATGAAGAAAATATGGTTAAATAATGCAGTTGTCAGTACGTCAGGCTTTTCTTGCGATATTATTGCCGCCCGTCATGTGTACAGATAAGTTTCATACATGAGACGCGCTTTCAAACCCTGACATGCAAGTGGTTGCCACGGTAACGAACAACAATACCATAACGTTCTGGCGTATATAGTCCAACTTATTTGAGGAAATCTGTTTATAATAGGCTTTTAGGTCTGAACGTATTGGTCCAGCGCTGCTTATTGATTCAGTTAATTTGAATGAAAATACATTGTATGTATATCTATTTTTAGTGGCATTCAGTATAAGGATTTGACTGTTCATAGATTAGGTCAGTTCTCTTGCGCTGCTGCTTCACTAGCATCGTCGGCATCGGGAGCGGCTCGCATTGATAAGGCTCTGGGTCTGTGTCTACAGACAATTCACCCTCCTCCACTTCAGGTGAAGGTAGGAGAATGACCGCTCTTTTTTCACAGCTGGCGTCACTCCAGTCTAGGGCTGCAACGACGCGTCGACGTCGTCGATGACGTCGACTACGAAAATACGTCGACGTGCGTGAAATGCGTCGACGCGTCGGCGGCACATTATTTACGTTCTAGAATGGAACAGACGATCTAGAATAATGGCAGCTTCTGCTCCCGGGCATAGTGAAAATGACCATTTATCATATAAAGCCAGACCGCGACATTCAAAAGTGTGGGAGTACTTTAAACAGAAGCCGAATAAAACTGTTCTTTGTTCGCTCTGTAACGCCGGTTTCACACTGCACGCGGTGGCAGAGCAGGAGCTGTGCGCGTGGAGAGCGGGAGCTTTCTGCAGTCAGTGTTGCCAAGTCCGCTTTTTTCCGCGGAATTGGTCTACTACTTCTACACTGTTGCCGCGGGCTGTGTCTCATGTCCGCGGGTTGAAGCAAAAACACACACATATTTAACCCCCCGAACGCGATGTTTTCCAGAGAACCTCCCCGAAACGCGATTGGGCTTGTTTTGGGCTAGGTTTGAGTAACGAATGGGTGGGTTTTGTTGTGTAAACCTGGCAACCCTGCTGCCAGTGTTCTCTCGCGCAGCTGAACGCGCCACGCGTGTATTTTATTTATTATGGGCTGCATATATCTCCTGTATATGCGACCCGGTTCCCCTCTGTCCCAAACACATGCATAATAACATGCTGTATATAGGTAGTTTGCATGATTAAAGTAACATTAAAGTTAAGATATGCCTCTAGCTTTAATCATTTAAATGTGTCTTTGAAGTTTGGGCAAAAACTTCTGGCAGCTTTAGTCGTTGTTTATGCACATCTTCAAAATAGACGACTAGTTATACATTAACACTATGCTGAAAGCTCCTGTATGTGAACCTTTTGCAGATAAATACAAGTGCATTTTTGTTTACTATTGACACAAATCAATAAGTAAATCATACTCAACTACTATAGTAAACAACTTTTCCTAATTAGGCCTACTCTGTATACATTTTAGGATGAATAGTATCATTATATATTATGTTTAAAAAGCTTCTTGTGTTCATATATTTCATTATAAAATGGCATACTATGTACACTACCCTTCGTGAAATACAATTAATATTGTCATCATTCATTGATTTCATGTTAAAATAATATACAAATTCACTACCCTCTTTGAAATACAATAATCAGTAAAAAAGAATAATAAGATTAACCTGGGAAAATAATCGTTAGATTAGTCGACTAATCGAAAAAATAATCGTTAGATTAGTCGACAGAAAAAATAATCGTTAGTTGCAGCTCTACTCCAGTCATTCTCCATCTTTACGACTCGAGTCAGACAGCTGTCAATGCACGCTCTCCAGGTGCACGCCCTCCACTCAGCTCCGCCCTCGGTTCGTCCCCTCTGTCTCAGCTGGGCTCTGCCCACTTTTCCAGTTTCCAGCATTTTTCAAAAATTGCCAGTGGGTGGAGTTAAGCTCTGAGCTGGGGTTTAGTTACCCTTTAATATAACTTAAATTGTATTCGTCTGAAAGAATAAAATCATAAATACCTAGGATGATTTGAGGGTGAGTAAATCATGGGCTAATTTTCATTTTTGGGTGAACTAACCCTTTAAGCCCAGTAGTGAATGTTTTATGAGCAGTAGGATAAAAATATTAATGGTTATGCAGAAACATTTAATATAATACAGGGTTATTATCATAAACTAAAACTCATTGAAATAAAACAAACTAAATATTAATAAATATTAGTTTAAAAACTAAATGAAAATTGGAAAGAAATGTGGCAATAAACTGAAATTAACTTAAGTTAATGCACTAAAAGTATTAACTGGATATATATATAAAAACTAAAACTGAAATAAAAATACATTAAACCTAAATAGCAATATTTATATAAAAACTAAAACTAATAAAATGACAAAAGTCAAAAATGACACTTGATGTACACAAACAAATTATTCATAATAAAATTAAGTCAGTGCACAAGCTTCTTCACATTATGGAATGTGCGAGATAAAAAGAACAGACCGAAATAGTGATATTAACATTAAAGGTGCCCTAGAATGAAAAATTTAATTAACTTTGCCATAGTTAAATAACAAGAGTTCAGTACATGTAAATCACATACATTGAGTCTCAAAAACCATTGCCTCCTCCTTCATATGTAAATCTCGTTTGTGAAAAACACCACGGAAAAATAGGCAAATCTCAACATAACACCAGCAGTGATGCAATTGATGGGATCATTAATATGTACGCCCCCCAACATTTGCATATGCAAGCACATGTTCACGGTCAGGCGAAACTGCGCAGCCGAATCATCTCTGCAGGTAAACAAGCGTCACGCGAGGATAGCGAACATGGCAGATCATGGAAACAAATGTTATGTTCCAGGCTGTGCAGGGGATGTGAAGACGTTTCATACTCTTCCCACAGATAAAAAACATGTCAACAGGCATGGCTGATGTTTATTATAATCGGATACCGCAACAATTTATTTCAAAGTTGTTAGTTTGCTCAGCCCATTTCACCACGGACAGTTTTTCAAACCTGGGACAATATCAAGCAGACTTTGCTCAGCGTCTGATACTGAAGAAAGGGGCAATTCCAACCATATACCTGCAACCAGTAAGTGATTTTATCCACTTCTTGACTGTCTAAACCATTTCTGATTACATCGAAAGTTTCTTAGAGAGACAACATTAACGATAATATCCCCGTTGTAGATCTGACGCAAAATGCTAGTACAGTAACAATAGTATAATCCAGGTATTTTACATAACTAAATGGCTAAATAAATCAACTTTTAAATCAGTTCTCTACTGTCAAACTCAAACGTTACTGTACAAACAACATATTTAAGCGCTACCCAGTTCAGTTTGTGATTCAAAGTGAAGACGCTATCATTGTAAAATCATACAGGGACACATTACAATAATTAAAATGTTTTTACAATGCTAAAGTTGTGACTGCTGATGTGTATATTTAATGCTATATGCTAGTTATCGTTTAGGCTGAAGTTCTGGTATGGACGTAATGATTTTGCAGGTTCCTAATTAAAATAAAGACTTAACTTACCATTCAGAAGCGTTCATTTCCAATCTCAAAACATGTTGTTGTGCCTCAAAATCTGCATTTTAGTCAGAAACAGGCTCAAACATATAAGGTTGAATGCCTAATTCCTAATCTCCATCGTCATGACGGTCAGTATAGACGTGCCTGCTATCATTGAGCCGCAGTGAAACAGCCAATCAGAGCAGAACTCCGCATTAATATTCATGACCCTTCCAAATAAGGCAAAAACAGACCATTTCATCCTGGGGAAGATTTCTAGGGTTGTAAATGGACCTGTAAAACCGTATCTGGACAATTCTTGACCTTAAATAAGCCATATACCCTCTATGTAGATACCAGAGAACAATTTAAAATGTTGTTTCAAATCATTCTAGGGCACCTTTAAACATAAAATGGATAGTTTCAATTCTAACTTTGACGTAAAAACAAGCTCTTCCTCAACTTGACTTTCCTCCCTGCTTGTGAAAAACAGTCCTGCACACTGAGAATATATTCTACTGTGGTATAAACTCAATTTACAGAATGTTAAGTATATATAGTCTGATGTGTTCAATTATTGACATCCTTCTCCATGTAAATATCTAGTGTTTAGCTGGCAGACTTACCATTTTCTGTGTCATCATAGAAAGGAAATCGTCGAAATTGATAACGCCCGATCCTTCTTTATCAATATCAGCGACCATCTTTTTGATCTCTTCTTTCTTTGGCTCAAACCCCAGAGCTCTCATAGCAACCTATGGCAACAAGTCAAGTGTGAAAACCTGCATTTTAATGGATTTATGTTTCACCTCATTTATAAATCTTTTGCTCTAAAGGCTTCTGCTTAAGGAAAGACCATATAGGCAAAAACATTTATCTTTCGCCTGGTCTTATGCATCATCTTATTCCTAAAAACGGTGAATGTTATTTCTTTTCTTTTCTTTTCTGGCTATATTTTATGATTTATGGAGTGAGTGATAAAAAGAGAAATCCAAAATGTCAACAAAATGAAACAAGAATTATGATTTATGCAAATTGTGCACATTTAATTACATAATCTATCATTTGCATAGTTAAACATAACTTTTCAGAAAACGTGTAATACAAAAAATATTTTTAGTTCTTAATGTAATCAATCAACTGGGGAAGTATGGTGATATCTATTAGCTGTAGTGTTGTCTTGTCTTAAAGGGACAGTTCACCCTGAAATGAAAATTAAGTAATTATTTACTCATCCTGGTGTTGTTCTATGCGTATGCCCTTCTAAAAAAAAGTCAATTTATTGAATAGAGACCGACATCAAGCTATTTAAAAAATGACACATAAGTATCACAGAATGGTCCCATGCGTCACATGTTGTATATTATTATATTATTATAAGTGTTCTGGGGTATACAATAGGGTTTAGTGAAAATCAAACCTAGATTTAATGTATTATTTAAAGAAAACCTTGGCCGTTGGTTTTAACGACATGAGGGTGAGGAATTAACTATCCCTTTTAGGGATGGGACGATTACCGGTTTCGTGATAAACCAAGATAAAATGTACTGATGTTTAGTATTATCGTTTAAAATGTAATCATCATTAAAATCGTGTTTGATTATTGCGATTTTGAAAACTCGCAGTAAATCCTGTCCAGTCTGGTGCAGACACATCACGCAAAGTTTTTTGAACGAGAAGAAAAGGCAGTGACATCGCTCGGGAGATTTTTCAGCCTTCTAAGGCCCCGATCAGACAGGACGCACACACACCCACCCATTCAGCCATGTATGGACTTTTCAACAAATGACCTCACACATACATACAGAGCACGCAGGAAAGAAGACAATTCTTGCACACACACACGTTACTTAAAACTTGGGGACTAAAAGAACTGTCTTAATAATGTCCAAATATATATATTCTGTTGAGTTCATGTCTTTATACAATGTATTAGAATAACTAGGATGTTTACTGTTGTAAATCAAAAACCTGTATGCCAGTAATTGTGATAATCTTGGATATCTGGACGCACAAATCGCAGAATGATCGTTCTTAGTATCTCTGTTATCGCAAAAATATGACTAGGCCAAATCTTGCTCAGAAATCAGATTTTGATGCATAATTTCAGAAATACCAGCTTTCTAAAGAAATAGAAGCTTTAGAATGTCCACCCTATTGATCAACTCAGAGGAGGGGGTTCAGAGAACAATGGAACACTCGCGCCTTCTCTTTCCACGGACGTGATTGGATCCTTCAATAAAACGGGCTCGGCCACTCCGTCTATAAGAGCAGAAGTTTATCATTAACACCTGGCGCTCCGCCATTCCGAGAAGACCTCCCTGGCCCTTTGACCTTCCCTGGAGAGAGAGGGATTCCTTTGGCACCCAGCCAAGAGTGAGAGACTTGCAACTTCTGGAGCGACTTTCCTGAACTTCACAGAAATTCTCCGGACTCACCTCCTTAGCGAACTTCCACGACGATTCGAACTCAGACACGTACACGAGAGAGCCTAATGCAAGTATTATATTTCACCTTTAACTGCTTGTACGAGGTTGTCTTAATTAATCCTGATTCACGAAATCATAAATGTCTGAAGGGTTTTGGTGAAGTGATTGAACTGTCTGCCTCTCTCTCTCTCTCTCTCTCTCGTGAATTCTCTCTTTCCATCATTCTTTTCCTTTTGATTTGATTCTATTAAGTTTGATTTTTCCTTGTTTGTACCATATCATTTGTTTCTCCTAGATATATATGCATATTTACCCCCGTGTGATTCGTAGCTTTGTATTCTGTAGTTGTTTTATTAAAACCCAATAATTGCATTAAATTGAATCCGTATTGTTTTGCTCACAAATCTCGAAGTCACTGAAGCGTAAGATCTAAGCTACCCATTTAAGCTTGATTTTCATGTATTACTACTTTAGTAATATAAATTGTGCAAACATAAGAGATATTATTTGTCCTGATCAAACAAATCAATGTTTCTTAAGGTTTGTAAATCAATTTGGATAAAGGTTACTTTTAAATGATTAAAGGTTCCGTTATACGTTAATTTTTCTGTACAACAAGCTAATAATATTCATAAACTCATGAATATTCATACCATTTGAATTAATTATTCCCCAGAACTTATTGTTGTTACAATTAAATTAATTATTTAGAGATTAATGTTTTAAATCTTACCTGTTTATAAATACATTTTGTACAGCGTACAAAACAATCATCCAGACAAGATGATCACAACAATATTATAGTAGTATTAATAGTAAAGTCCTCTGATTTCATTTCAATACAATCAAAAACAGAGACACAAGGCGGCAAGTTGCATTTGAATGAAATGGAAAGCGCGTCCGTTGTGATACGTGATTGTGCGCTGTGTTATAATGCATTGCTATTGACGATAGTCATTATAAAGAAATGCCACAGAATAGAATCTAGCTTAAAAAAGTGCATAGAGTTGCTTGTTTTATTTATTCTTTGTTGATTTTCAAATATAAAACTTGATGAAATGTTTTCAGTGTTCATCTGTTCTTTTTGAACAAAATCATCACATTTGAACAAAACCATGATAATATTGATAATAGTGATCATTTTGGTCACTATAATCGTGATATGAAATGTTCATACTGTCCCGTCCCTAATCCCTTTAAATTCAGATGCCGTATCATGGTCTTTATCTATAATAGCAAACATTACTGATACAGGTCTCAAACCCTTTTTACCTTCAGTTCCTTCACATCTATCTTTCCAGACCCGTCTGTGTCGAACAGATCGAACGCCTCTCTGATCTCCTGCTTCTGTTCCTCTGTCAGCTCTGGTTTGGGACCTGCTCTCTTTCGTTGGTTCGCCGTGGCACTGGGTTTCCTGAAGCTGGAAGCCTTGGAAATAAGAGCAGAAAGATCGAGATTCAGCCATGCTTCCACCGGGGGGTGTTATTATCATTACCTGTTACATAGCTTTCTTACCGTTTTATTGAGTTTTGTTTGAAATAAGCATAAAAGAATCGTATAATCAAACTATATACTGAACTAAAAACACTGTCCCTGTTGCAACAGAGGAGGAAAAACAGATGAGTTTATTTTTGTATAGCCTACTGTATAATGTATTTCAGCATGGTTTATAATTATCTGCACACTTACACTATATGTTATTCTAAGCAATTTTTGGAACAGTTGTGCTGCTTAATATTTTTTATAACCTGTGATACTTTTTCAGGATTATTTGATGAATAAAAAGTTTTGTTTTTTTAAAGAAAGAAAAACAGCATTTATTTAAAATATAAATATTTCGTAACAATATACATTACCATTCAAACCATTTGGATTCAGTATTTTTTTTCTTTCTTTTTTTTATTAAAAAGAAATTAATACTTTTATTCAGCAAGCCCTGAATACAATTGATAAGTGATTTCAAAGATTTATATTTTGAATAAATGCTGTTATTTTTAAATTATTCATTCATCAATGAATCCTGAAAAAAGTATCACAGGTTCCCAAAAAATATCAAGCAGCACAACTGTTTCCAAAATCATAGTAGAGTGATTTCTGAAGGATCAGAAAAAATAGTAAGAGTGTGTGTTTTTCTCTTGCAGGGAGAATTGATGTTTACTTAATTAAATCACATGTTTACATAAATTATGTTACTCAGTAACGTTAATCTGTATTTGGTGGAGGCTGTAAAAGCTGGATTAGTTTCATAAGCACACACGTTTAATTAATTAGATTCAGGCAAACACGTTTACTGTACAGTTTGGAATATGTGTGCCTCAATAAATGTGTAATATTAATCATAATATAAAATAAATAGCACGGTTTCGCCATTTATCTCAACAAATGAAGTGACCGAGGGTTTATGTTGGTTTCCATAATAACGCCAACAGGCTAACAGCGGCTAACAAACAGCGTATTAACCTTTTAATTAGTTTATGCTGACGTGCATACCTTCACAAAGTTTTACAAGTAATCTAAACTATACTTACCATCTTAAAAATATCAGCAGAACCAAACCACAGCTTTGCAATTTGCGTGATATGTTAGTACACAAGAGAAGGAAATGCTGTCGTTGGTTTCCTTGAGCGCGGTTGGTGGGCGTGGCGTCTAAGTAGGTGACAGCAGACTGATCCAATAGAATGTGTAGCTACTCTTTGAATTACGTATTCCACCAATCAAACGTGAGCGGGCGGGGTATGTTAGATGTAATTGACAGTTTGGTTAGTTTGGCGTCCGTGGCTTAGCAACGAGCCTAGAACAAGCGTAGTAGAGCAGTGCACATGCGCATTTCAGAATATGGACCCAGTTGTAAACAATACAGCTCTGCGGTAAAGGTTTGTAGCTTGGTTTGATTAGGGCATTATATACGATAGCGTTCGTGTATGTGACTCGAATTTGATCCAGATGATACCCAGACAGTTTAAATGCTTTGTTTTGCCTACATAAAATAAAATAGAATAACTAATTTGCTAATAAGACAACTTCGGCTATTATGTCGGACGTAAAGAGTCTATTTAAGTTAACGTTACTAGTTTTACCTAAATATATAACAGCATTTGCTGTCTTTATCAACTTAGTTTATGCATATAATCTAATTGCAGTGATCTGAAATTGCAGTGATGTGAAAAGTGTGTGCAACACGTAACTCTGCTTTATTATTATTAAATATACAATAATTAATATTCAGACACTATTATCGATATGACCACTTAGAGAGATATGACAACGGAGAGAACTTAAAAGAATTAACCGAGCTGGATAATAACACAATTGTCTTCTCTAGAGCTGCTGTTCATGTTTCATAACAGGAATTTTGCAACATTAATAACACTGTCATTTCCTGTGTAAATGTATGTCAATGGGACTGTATGTGACTGTCGTAAAAGTGTCAAAAATCATTGTTTCACAACAGGATTTGCTTTCCTGGCCCATATTTTACATCGGACATCAAATTGACAGACAAATTGATAGAAAAATGTAATTTTAAGGCATCATGCTTTCACCAGAACATAATTCATCACATAAGAAACTGTTTATTCCAAGTGGCAGATTAATTTTGATTGGAATATATTGCAAGTATTGTCTGCTTCCCTTTAAAAGGTGATATTTATTTTGATACATATATAAGTATATGGTTAGTTATTTGCATTTAGCATTGTTTTGTATGTGCTGTTATGAATATTTACGTTGCTTCATGACCTGAAATATTGAAAAAAAGAATGAAAACGTTGAAGCTAACATTTATTTAATGTTTTGTATACAAAAAACAAACAAACATGCAAAATACACTCACCTAAAGGATTATTAGGAACACCATACTAATACTGTGCTTGACCCCCTTTCGCCTTCAGAACTGCCTTAATTCTACGTGGCATTGATTCAACAAGGTGCTGAAAGCATTCTTTAGAAATGTTGGCTCATATTGATAGGATAGAATCTTGCAGTTGATGGAGATTTGTGGGATGCACATCCAGGGCACGAAGCTCCCGTTCCACCACATCCCAAAGATGCTCTATTGGGTTGAGATCTGGTGACTGTGGGGGCATTTTAGTACAGTGAACTCATTGTCATGTTCAAGAAACCAATATGACATGATTCGAGCTTTGTGACATGGTGCATTATCCTGCTGGAAGTAGCCATCAGAGGATGGGTACATGGTGGTCATAAAGGGATGGACATGGTCAGAAACAATGCTCAGGTAGGCCGTGGCATTTAAACAATGCCCAATTGGCACTAAGGGGCCTAAAGTGTGCCAAGAAAACATCCCTCACACCATTACACCACCACCAGCCTGCACAGTGGTAACAAGGCATGATGGATCCATGTTCTCATTCTGTTTACGCCAAATTCTGACTCTACCATCTGAATGTCTCAACAGAAATCGAGACTCATCAGACCAGGCAACATTTTTCCAGTCTTACGGACTGTCCAATTTTGGTGAGCTCGTGCAAATTGTAGCCTCTTTTTCCTATTTGTAGTGGAAATGAGTGGTACCTGGTGGGGTCTTCTGCTGTTGTAGCCCATCCGCCTCAAGGTTGTGCGCGTTGTGGCTTCACAAATGCTTTGCTGCATACCTCAGTTGTAATGAGTGGTTATTTCAGTCAAAGTTGCTCTTCTATCAGCTTGAATCAGTCGGCCCATTCTCCTCTGACCTCTAGCATCAACAAGGCATTTTCGCCCACAGGACTGCCGCATACTGGATGTTTTTCCCTTTTCACACCATTCTTTGTAAACCCTAGAAATGGTTGTGCGTGAAAATCCCAGTAACCGAGCAGATTGTGAAATACTCAGACCAGCCCATCTGGCACCAACAACCATGCCATGCTCAAAATTGCTTAAATCACCTTTCTTTCCCATTCTGACATTCAGTTTGGAGTTCAGGAGATTGTCTTGACCAGGACCACACCCCTAAATGCATTGATGCAACTTCCATGTGATTGATTGATTAGATAATTGCATTAATGAGAAATTGAACAGGTGTTCCTAATAATCCTTTAGGTGAGTGTATATATGTAAAAATTATTAGGATTACAAAAATCCCTCAAAAAGAGTGAAGGACTAAATTATTCAACTTTGGATAATTTTTATTTACGTATATGGTTAGTTGCATTTTATTATTTACATTTAGCATTGTCTTTTTCCTTCTGCTCACAACCATATCAGAACACAGATATTAACCAGCATGTCATTATTCCTCTTGCACAGATGTCTGGAAGTGCAACTGTCGCACAGCGACGCCATATCGGACTCCAGCAGTTAGAGGCCATAGCAGCCTCCTCACGTGCCTTCCTCGGCCCCTACAAACGGATGAAGTTCATGTGGGATGAAGAAGACTGCAGGGATGCGGTGTTGGTTAGCACCTGTCGGCGTCTTTTTGAGCGTATCGAGTTGGACGGCTCGGTAGGACAGCTGCTGCATGAGACGATACGGGCCCAGCAGAAGGTCTTCCACTCCGGGACAGGCGCGCTGGTGTTTCTGGCTGGAGTCTGGAGTAGAGTTGCACTGGAGTGTCTCAACAGAGGAATACGTGTTTTTGACATCAAAGCAGCCATGAGCAAAGGACTGGAGGTGTGTTTGGAGGTGTGCAAACAATCGGCTGTAAGTGTGCAGGACGTTTCCTGCAAGAGGCTGAAGGAGCTCAAACCCAGTCCAGCTCTTAAATCTGAGGTGCAATGCACGGATGTTGAACACCCTCACAATCTCAGGTTGACACTCAAACACAGCAGACACTTTAGCTCGCATGATGCACAAACAGAAAACACAAAAACACCTCTGGTTGATGTAAGCGACATAGCGGAAGTCGTCAGCCACGGGTGCGAATCCTCCATGAATTTAGTTTTAAAAGCTTGCAAGTTGCAATCCACGGAAGATGCACAGAACAGATTTTTGGATATCCAAAAACTGGTCACTTGTTCCATACCGGGCCCGTCCGAGGAGCATTCATGCGTGTTACGTGGGTATGTCACGCTGCTTTCAGTCGAACAGGCCTCTGCGGTTCAGCGCCTTCAGGGTCAGGCACTAAATATCGTTTTGGTGAATGGCGACTTGTGTGAGAAATATCGTCATGTAGGCTTCAACCGGCCTGCAAATGTCATGCACATCACAGATTGCGCTAACATGTCAAGCATGAGTCTGGAGGAGCGTTGGTTTGAGAATGCATTAAAAATGCTGCATAAGTTCAGCGTAGGTGTTATGCTTGTAAGCGGCGTGGTTGACGCAAAGCTCAAAGAGCGCTGCTCAAACATCCTGGTTGTTGAAGGCGTTAAAAGCAGCGTTTTGAAGGACTTCAGCTCATGCACAGGGGCCGTCCCGGTTTCGTATATTACTCAGCTCGACGAGCGTTGCGTGGGCCGAGGAGTGAAAGTCAGTCGATGGAGAGAGCTCTGTGGGGAAAACGAATCTGTTAGCATTGTGACTGCTAGCTCTTCTCTGGTCACGGCGGTCATAACCAGCTCTGTACCTGCTAAGCTACAAATCTTGGAGGACGAATTCTGGAGCTGCGCTCACCGGCTACACCAGGCGCTCGCAGATGGGAAGTTGCTGCATGGCGCAGGAATCACTGAGCTCCTCTGCATCCACCAGCTACAGCAATACAAACATACAGAGATGGAAAACCTGCAGGAAAATGTGGTGCTGGAGCTGATGGCTAAAGCCTGGATGGACTATGTCTCCACTCTGATGCTGAACAGCGGGTCGATGGCGTCTAAAGCAGAGGCTTGGACAGCTGTTGCACATCAGATGAGACTTTATAAAGAGGGAGAACCCACAGTACTGGTCTCTAGGGACACAGCTGGTGTGTATGATAACGTGACAGTGAAGTCTGAAGCCTGGAGAAGAGCTCTTGATCTGGTGTTTCTTGTGCTTCAGTCTGACGCTGAGATCATTACAGGTGTTGGTGAAGGAGAAAATCTTTATAATGAGCTCATGTATCTTTGACATCTGTGACATAATTAATAGCTTTTTGTCTGCATTAATTATTGTTATATTTTATGAATCAGAATGGAATTGAAACCAAACAACCTTTTTATTTTCATACACTCTGAAGATGCTGCAGGTCTTTTCTAAGGAGCCTGTTTTATAAAAATGTGCTGCAATAATGACAATATGTATGTAATACATGTAAATGATACATTTAGAAATGAATAAATATAATAAACGATTACAGAAATCCATAAAGAGTAAATTAAATAATTCAGGATTAAATTGTCTGGAAAAACATCTACAGTGGGGAGAACAAGTATTTGATACACTGCCGATTTTGCAGGTTTTCCTACTTACAAAGCATGTAGAGGTCTGTAATTTTTATCATAGGTACACTTCAACTGTGAGAGACGGAACCAAAATCAAAACAAAAATCCAGAAAATCCCATTGTATGAGTTTTAAATAATTAATTTGCATTTTATTGCATGACATAAGTGTTTGATCACCTACCAACCAGTAAGAATTCTGGCTCTCACAGACCTGTTCTCCACTCATTACCCGTATTAACTGCACCTGTTTGAACTCATTACCAGTATAAAGACACCTGTCCACACACTCAATCAAATAGACTCCAACCTCTCCACAATGGCCAAGACCAGAGAGCTGTGTAAGGACATCAGGGATACAATTGTAGACCTGCACAAGGCTGGGATGGGATACAGGACAATAGGCAAGCAGCTTGGTGAGAAGGCAACAACTGTTGGCGCAATTATTCAAAAATGGAAGAAGTTCAAGATGACGGTCAACTAAGGAGTGGCTCCGTAAGAAGCATCTTAAGGTCCTGGAGTGGCCTAGCCAGTCACAGACCTGAACCCAATAGAAAATCTTTGGAGGGAGCTGAAAGTCCGTATTGCCCAGCGACAGCCCCGAAACCTGAAGGATCTGTAGAAGGTTTGTATGGAGGAGTGGGCCAAAATCCCTGCTGCAGTGTGTGCAAACCTGGTCAAGAACTACAGGAAACATATGATCTCTGTAATTGCAAAGGTTTCTGTACTAAATATTAAAGGAACTGTATGTAAGAAATGTATTTCAATTAATCATAAAATGGCCCTAATATGTCAATAGACATTAAGAAATCATGTTAATTTCAAATACTTATATCACTGACAACAGTTGTCCGGCCAAGATATTGTCATTTTAAAATTGAAGTTGCAGCCCTCAACTGATGTTGATGTTGACATGTTGTGTCATGCCTGAAGCGCCGCCCTCCACCTATCTACCAATCACGAAGTCAGTAGTGTTTCTGCATTCGGGTTGCCAGCTCTGCTAGTTACCACAGCTGCAGCTACAAACTTTTTGGATAAACAATGTCTAACTTTACGAAACCTAAACGACCTCGATATGAATCAGAAAAACGTTGTGACAGTGTCCGAAATAAAACAAGGATTTGTATAGGAGATGCCTTTGAAAGATGGAGACGGCTGAAAACGGAGAAGAATTTGAAGACTGACGCCAACGTTACTAATTTTCTCCTGGACAGGTAAGGTTCATCTATGTTTGGCTAACTTGTACTTAATGTAAATGGACATTTCAAATATTCACGACAGTCGAACAAAGTTGTGCATGTTCATGCAAAGTAACTTTTCATGTGGGAATGTACTGTCACATACGAGCGTTCATATTTACTATTATATTTGGCTAATCGCCATTAGTAAATTTTTGCGATTCATAATTACTTCACAAAACATCGCTCTTGAAGCATAAACATAATAAAAGGAAAGAAAAAAAACTTACTGTGTACGACTCGTCACTTGCCATTGAAAGCTCCGTGTAGCAGCCTACATTCCCGCTGGATCCTGCAGCCTCTCTGGCAAGCCGTCGGTGTATGAATTGGTGAATGTGAATCGTAAATGTAAAGCGCTTTGGATGGCCATCTGTCTGTCTGTCTGTCTGTCTATCTTTCACTGATTCTTGAAATAACAGACAAAACATGTCCTATACCCAAAAACTCTTTATGTAAAAAAATTATCATAATTTTTTTAAAGCACACTCATGTAATTGAACCTGTCCTCAGCATGATGTAAAACTGCCAAACAAAGTGTTTAAAAATGCAACATATTGAAAAATACACAGTTACATTAAAAGGCAGAGATCCTTGAGATATCAAACAACTGTACTGTATGACGTGGTTAAGGTGGAAAGAATATTCAGTTTTTAATATTCAGGGGGGTAGAGAATTAAGGAATTTAGGAACTGGATTGTTCATAATAACCTTAACCCAGGAAAAATATGTAGAGAATGTTTTTTTTTTTCCACCTAGCTCCTTAACTGAACACCATTATTACATAATTGAAGACTTTACACTGTTGGATGGATCAAATTATGTATGTATCTACATTCTAATCACATATTTTTTTTCTAGTACACTGCCACCAGCTGGCCATAAATGTGCATTGCATCTCAACGTATGGCAAGCCGTTTTAACATTTAATAACATTTTAACATTTAGTATGCTACTAGGACTTATTTTTTAGATTCTAGTATCTATTCCATTAAGTCATGTCAAGTCAAGTAAACTTTATTTATATAGCGCTTTTAACAATGCAGATTGTTTCAAAGCAGCTTCACAGTGTTAAACAGGAAAATAATGCAACAGAATTTTATTCTGCCGTATAGCCGTTCTGGAGAAAATGGTGATGTCATCAGTTAATTTCAATTATCATACAGTGACAATGTGGGCTTTAGATCAGTAATTAGATCAGTAATTTAGTTTATATGGGTAATTTAGTTTAATAATTAGATTTATTTGGATATTTAGTTGAAAAATTTAGTGTCCCCAACTGAGCAAGCCAAGCCAGAGGCAACAGTGGCAAGGAAACTAAAACCCCATCAGGTGACCTAATGGAGAAAAATAAACCTTGGGAGAAACGTATGATTATTATTCTAACAATTTTACAGGTCAGAGGTCATAATAGATCGGAATATTCGAAAGATCGAAGGCAACACACCGGAGACGGGTTTATTGAGGATGATGTGTCGATTAAATAATTATTAAATAGGAATAATCGAAATATCGGAGTTATCACGCCGGAGACAGGTTTATTGAGGTTGCCGTATTGATGAAACAATTATTAAAGTGCAATATTCGAAAGATCGGAGGCAACACGCCGGAGACGGGTTTTATTGAGGATGACATATCGATTTAACAATTATTAAATAGGAATATTCAAACAATCGGAGTCATCACACCGGAGACGGGTTTATTGAGGATGACATATCGATTTAACTATTATTAAATAGGAATATTCGAACAATCGGAGTCATCACGCCGGAGACGGGTTTATTGAGGATGCCGTGTCGATGAGGCAATTCCAGGGGGCGTCTAATTAACACGGTCTCTGCAGACACTTCAGGGTCATGCGTTGGTCATGTCTGGGCACAGGTCCACCATCTGATCTGGATACGGCCCGGATCCGGCTGACTGCAGTAGACCTCGGGATAAAACATAGAGATTAACAGTAGCATAGATGCCATTCTTCTGATGATGTAACGAGTACATCAGGTGTTATGGGAAGTGTTCCCGGTTCTGGCTGACTTAGTTAATGCAGCCTAAAGGCCAATTTATACTTCTGCGTCGAGTGTACTCCGTAGCTACGCCGTAGGCTGTGTGATGCGCCTGTACCCTACGCCGTACCCTGACGCGCATCTCTCCAAAAATGTAACAACGCATCAATTCTACGCGGACCGCAAGCGCTGTGATTGGTCTGCCAGAACCCCTCCCTCAGGTCAATAAATTAAAAAAATCTGCAATAGGAGTGTGTGTGTCCAGAAATGGGATGATAGTTTCATCCTTGTATCTGCTATATAACACAATATTTTGTAGTGCAGAGATTGTTTATGTTAGTGAATAAATACATAGATCCGCTGTGTATAGTTTATTTATTTTCTCATTAAAACCAAAGATGTTAATCAGTGATTGTATTTCAAGAACAGGGACACATTAGGGTGCATTTAGTTTTGTGATTTCAACGAAATGAATAGTCTCCGCAACAGCAATCGATTGAAGTGCTCGTCCACGAGCCACCGATACTGAAAACAGCGCCACGAGCACTCTGCGTGATTTCAAAAACGCATTCCAGCGCCAGATCGCCTCTTATGTAACTCTACTAATCAACTAAAGATGCTTAATTTGTATTACATACAACAACTCAAGCTGCAAGAAAAGCCACTATCTGATGCAATGATGGCTGCTGATTTCCGACAATTTAAACACTAAACAAGCTGCTTCTTCTTCGGCTTTTGCCTTGATACTGTGGGTTACCATCAACATGCACGTGAACACTGCCTCCTAGCGGTCTGGATGTGGAATTGTACATTGACGCAGACAACAACGCAGAAGTATAAATGAAAACCAACGCGTAACTTGCGCCGTAGAGGATACGGTGTAGGTCTGACGCAGAAGTATAAATTGGCCTTAACAATCACTTAATTGAAAAAGTGTTTTATGTGTATGCCATAGTAAAAAGATGTGTTTTTAGTCTAGATTTAAACTGACAGAGCATGTCTTCTTCCCGAACAATGCTAGGAAGACTGTTCCAGAGTTTAGGTGCTAAATAGGAAAAGGATCGACCGCCTGCCGTTGATTTCGATATTCTCGGTATTATTAACTGGCCAGAATTTTGAGAGCGCAGTAGACGTAATGGAGTATAATGTGTTAAGAGCTCGCTCAAGTACTGGGGAGCTAAACCATTTAGTGCTTTGTAAGTAATAAGCAAGATTTTAAAATGTATGCGATGTTTAATAGGCAGCCAGTGCAGTGTTGACAGAACTGGGCTAATATGGTCATACTTCCTGGTTCTAGTAAGAACTCGAGCTGCTGCGTTTTGGACCAGCTGGAGTTTGTTTATTAAGCGAGCAGGGCAACCACCCAGTAGAGCATTACAATAATCTAGCCTTGAGGTCATGAACGCATGAACTAACTGTTCAGCATTTTGCATTGAGAGCATGTGCTGTAATTTATATATATTTTTAAGATGGTAATGCAATTTTACAGATGCTAGAAACGTGGCTTTCAAACAAAAGATTGGTATCAAAGAGCACACCCAGGTTCCTCACTGACGATGAGGACTTGACAGAGCAGCCATTAATGTTAGACAGTATTCTAGATTACTACTTGTGGAGATTTTTTTGCCCAATAATTAAAAATTTATTTTTTTCTGAATTGAGTTGCAGGAAATTACTGGTCATTGTCATGTAGTGTGTTGTCGAGAGGCCAGGAGGTTGATAGGAAGGCTCAGTACAACAAAGGGGTTAGTTTCCCGGATGCCAGACGTGATTTATTTACAGCATTTCAAAAATTGTGCAGTTCACTCAAAGTACAAAAAAAAAACAAAGAAAACAAATAAACTTAATTTGACTTATACTTAAGCTAAAAACAAAAGCAAAATGCTGTGAGCAGCAAAATCTGGCACTAAACAATGCCTAATAGCATATCAAACTTCATGTCTCACCTCAGACAAACATTCAAACACTTTGCGCAGTACATAGAACACAACCTCCTCAAACAAATTCAAACAATGGTTTAAATAGTCCTGTTTCCCACCAAACCCTAGTGGGATAAACCATTGCCACGGGGTGGAACCTTTCCCTGTAACCGTCAATCACAGAATTACACAGCAAAACATTGTCAGCCAAATACTATAAGTACATGTTCAAAATTAATTTCTTACATCCTCTTCTTATTATACAAACAAACCCAACATATAAACATAAAACAAACATTTACTCACTTCATAGCACTCACATCTCTCCCCGTGTTGGAAAAATGGTATGATCGATCAGACAGCCAAATCTGGTTACGCGCGCTACCAGATCCCGCCTCCAAACTACCGGTCTTGAAAGATCAGATCTAACATGTGCTATATTATGCAATTAACCAAATATAGACAATTTACGCAGACAACAACACTAAAACAGACACTAGCTTGCTGTTATCCTTACCCAACATTAACAAATTAAACCATAAATGTTGGTATTATCCCACCAAACATGTACATCACAGCATAAACATGTTCAAACACACAATACATTTACCATAGAACTATGCTGGCACACTAGTGATGATGTCATTGTCCAGGTTCATCATCACAGTCATCCAATTTTTTATAAATTCCATTAATCTTGTGAATTGGTAAGTTTCGTCAGGGCTTGAAGAAATATAGAGCTGAGTATCGTCAGCATAACAATGAAAACTAACGTCATGCTTCCTAATGATATCTCCCAGTGGTAGCATGTACAGGGTGAAGAGCAATGGTCCTAGCACTGAGCCCTGCGGTACTCCATACTGAACTTGTGATCGGTGTGACATCTCTTCATTTACTGCTACAAACTGATAACGGTCACATAGGTATGATTTAAACCATGCCAATGCAATTCCACTAATGCCTACATAATTTTCGAGTCTATTCAAAAGAATGTTGTGGTCAATAGTATCGAATGCAGCGCTAAGATCGAGTAACACTAATACAGAGATATAGCCACGATTGGATGATAAGAGTAAATAATTTGTAACTCTGATGAGAGCAGTCTCAGTACTATGATACGGTCTAAATCCTGACTGGAAATCCTCACAGATACCATTTCTTTCTAAAAAGACAGAAATACACTACATAACGTTACATAAAGCACCAAAACTTCGAAGGAATTATATTTGAAACTAGACTTCTGAGTAATACTGAAGATATTATTATAAATAACAGCAATCCCTCCCCCTTTACCTTTCAGACGCGTGTTTATAACAATAATCTTGGGGGGTGGACTCATTTAAAGTAATGTAGTCGTCAGGTTTTAGCCAGGTTTCTGTCAAACACAGCACATCTAGATTATTATCTGTAATGATATCATTAACAATAAGCGCTTTTGGGGAAAGGGATCGAATATTCAGCAACCCAATTGTTCATATGTATTATATCTGTTGTTTGTTTGTTGGACATCAATTAAATTTTTACTGTTGAATGGTTTTGATGTTTTTTTTGTATTTACTAATTCGGGGAACAGACACAGTCTCTATATGATAATATCTAGGTGAAAGAGTCTCTATGTGCTGGGATTTATCTGACTCCGGTGACGTGAGACAGCTAGCAGACGATCGGTTTAGCCAGTTTGTCTGCTTCCTGACCTGGGCCCTAGTGAGTCAAGGTTTAGCTCTAAGACTATGTGCCAAATTACTAGAGAGAAGAGCGGAACCACCCCAGGAGGGATGGATGCCATCCTTCTTCAACAGGTCAGGTCTGCCCCAAAAACTTTTCCAATTGTCTATGAAAACTATGTTATTTTGCGGACACCACTTAGACAACCAGCCATTGAGTGATGATAGTCTGCTAACTATCTCATCACTCCTTTTAACAGGGAGCGGTTCAGAACAATAAACAGCCTCTGACATCGTACTAGCGAGTTCACACACCTCTTTAATGCTAATTTTGGTGAACTCCGATTGGTGAAGTCAAACATCATTAGTACCGACATGAATAATGATCTTAGAGAATTTACGATTAGCTTTAGCCAGCACTTTTAAATTTGCTTTGATTTCAGGCACTCTGGCTCCAGGTAAACATGTGACTATGGTGGCTGGTGTCTCTATTTTCATGTTCCTTGTAATAGAATCACCAATGACTAGGGCACTTTCAACAGTATACTCAGTGGGTGCTTCACTGAGAGGGGAGAACCTGTTTGCTGTTCTAACCGGAACGGAAAAGCGTTTTTTTTAGATCCTCGACTATGCCGTCTCACTGTCACCCAGTTTCCCTGCTGCGGGGGCCCTGCAGCCGGAACTGAACAATGTACAGAGTTCACTAAGCTATTCGCATCCAAATCAGTGTCTAAAGCTGTTACATCCTCACTACTCTCAGATAAAGTATGGATGCGTGTTTCTAATTCTGAAATCTTCTCCGTCAGCCTAACAATCTCCTTACATTTATCACACGTGAAGCCCTGTTCGCCAACGGAAAAGTCTATACTAAACATACAGCATGCAGTGCAAGTGACAATGACAGGAGATGACATCGCTTACCGTGTTTGTTGATTAATCCAACTTACCACAATTGTTTGCTGGACACTATTTACTAATCCAACTCACCACGGTTGTTTAATGAACTCAGAAAACAGGAGACCCGGGTGCAGAGATGACAAGCTAACAGGCTAGCGGAACGCTAACGTGTGATGGTGATTTAGATTAAAAGCTAGCGATGTCAAATTTAACGTGATAGGCAATACTTAAACAATGTATGGTGATGAGTAAGTTATATTTAGCAGTAGAACAAAGAAAATATATCAAAATAGAGATACAAATGCAAGCAAGGCTGTACAGAGCTACAAACAAGGCAGGAGGCAGACAAGACCAATGTGTTACATTACTCCTGTATTACTTTTGAGTTACTTTCACCAAAATAACTACAGAAGTAGAACATAACATTCTAAAAAAGACAAAATGTAGGTTACTACAGAGCATTTTACATCCAGTATGGATCATATACAATATGATGTAGCATAATTAATACAATTTGTAATTTGTTACATTTATTTAGCACTTTTCTAGGCACTCAAAGCGCTTTACATAGAAGGGGGGAATCTCCTCATCCACCAACAATGTGCAGCATCCACCTGGATGATGCGACGGCAGCCATATTGCGCCAGAATGCCCACCACACACCAGCTGATTGGTGGAGAGGAGACAGAGTGATGAAGCCAATCAGTATATACATGGGGATGATTAGGAGGCCATGATGGACAGGGGCCAATGGGCAAATTTGGCCAGGATGCCGGGGTTACACCCCTACTCTTTATCGATGGACATCCTGGGATTTTTAATCACCACAGAGAGTCAGGACCGCGGTTTAATGTCGTATCTGAAGGACGGTGCTCGTTACAGTATAGTGTCCCCATCACATTACAGGGGTGTTAGGACCCACACAGACCACAGGGTGAGCACCCCCTGCTGGCCTCACTAACACCTCTACCAGCAGCTACCTAGTTTTCCCAGTTGGTCTTCCATCCAGGTACTGACCAGTAGGGTTGGGCATCGAGAACCGGTTCCAACTTGGAACCGTTTAAAAAATAACGATGCCATTGGAATCGTTTAGAAATTTTGTTTTCGATTCCGATCATCGGTTCCAAACGCGCAAGTTTTCGGAAGTGCTTGCCGCGCCCGTTTGTTCAGTTGCAGCCATGGAGCACGGTAAGCAGCGCTCAAAAGTGTGGTTTTATTTCACTTTTTTAAAAAAAGCCTGGGTCGGCACAGTGCAACACATATGA
Organism: Romanogobio albipinnatus; assembly: GCA_023566225.1. Lineage (NCBI taxonomy): Eukaryota > Metazoa > Chordata > Actinopteri > Cypriniformes > Gobionidae > Romanogobio > Romanogobio albipinnatus. The sequence goes on along the minus strand of CM042246.1, from coordinate 44,174,501 downwards.
CAAACTTATTTCTTGCATGGGAGGATGCACTACAAATATGAGTGTAGCGTGTTTGAAATGCTGCGCAGGTCTGTCCTCCTCGGGAAACCCTGCGCTAACCAACGTTATTAAAGGGATAGTTCACCCTGAAATGAAAATAAAGCCTTCTTTTACTTACCCTGATGTTGTCCCAGTGCCCTATGTCCTATGACATTTAAAATACTGTTCCTGCACGCGCTCCTATGGCAGTGAATGGCGATCAGCTAAAACATTACACAAAACAAACAAATGTATCACGCAACGATACAGGGAGACGCGCGCCATATGGAAAGTGTTCAGGGGCACACTATAAGGTTTTGCCAGAAAGAAACCGTATTATTCAGTCAAAACACTGAGCTCGGCCGTTATTCTGAGCGCGTATATGATAAGAAATAATACTAATAATATAACCTCCTTAAGTGAATATTGTGTACCGGTTGTCATGATAATATTGCACGAGGCTACTGCGGCTTAAGGCCTGTTCACACCGGGACGATTTTCGTGCCCGTTTATCGCCGACGTTTAGGTGGCAGCGCCACCTTGTGTACCGGGCTATTTCTGTTTTTCAATAAGCGCCATCTAATGTCAGGGAGTGAAATTGCACGTTCACTCGGCGCATCGCGAGTGAAAATCGCTTGGGTGTGAACACTCAAGACGCGCCGAAAAACGTAACGAAAAACGCTGGCGATAAACGCGCGCGATATTCATCCCGGTGTGTACAGGGCTTTAGAGTGCGCACACAGGAACACGCGCATTTGAACAACAGCTGGGTGAGTAAAAGATGGCTTCATTTTCATTTCAGGGTGAACTAATTATCCCACCTCGTCATAATCAGGTAAGTGATTGTAGTGTAATAACAAAGCCCTTGACCAAATTGCGAATTGTGGTGAACAACAACGTTACTGAAATTATTTTTCCCCCTCGTAGATAAATGTAGCTATACGCAAATTGCCCACGCTAGTAGCAGTCCTAATATGACTGCTGTTAATGCTATTGTTAAACCGGGACTCGGTGTGAAACTCCATTCACCTTTGCAGCAAAGCAAGTGAAAATGCCAGCGGAGAAAGTCCCAAAACTAAAACTCATTATTGAATCAAAATACAAATTTCCTCTGTGAAATGAGCCTGTGACATGTTGTGACTCCACCCCTCAAAGAATCGGAATCGAGAATCGAAAAGAACCGGAATCGAAACTAAGAATCGGAATCGGAATCAGAATCGTTCAAATCAAAACGATGCCCAACCCTACTGACCAGGCTCAGCCCTGTTTAGCTTCAGTGGGAAACCAGTCTTGGGCTGCAGGGTGATATGGTTGCTGGCTATATCTAATGACTGTGGGCTATCCAAGCTACTAACAATATAGCATATAATTGGCAAAGTGAAGGCTCAAGACTATGCAAGAAAGGATGAATCACAAATGATCCAAGTCTGTTAAAAGTATGATAGAGGTAAAGTGATTATCGGGCAATATCTGGGAATAGCTTGGGTCTATTCATTTTAGATGAATAGATAGTTCTTTATAGAATAGATTGATAGTTCTTTCGGTTTTAGACTGCATTTGCATTTGACTATTATGTTCTTCTTGTCCTTATCTCTGACAAACTCGAATTAATGCGCATACGTCCATCTGGCAAATGTTCAGTCGTCTTCTGCCATCTTCATCCATTAAGCCTTGTTTATACTTTAGTTTGGCTCCCCAGCGCGAGCCTCTGCTGATTGCATGACCGCCTCGTCTGTTTGCGGAGGTGTTTATACTCGACGCGCTTGCTGTTGTGCTATTCTTAGAAACGACAGAGCCTTTAAGCCTTCTTTGGCGCTTTTCTACAGGCCAGCGCGAGCTGTCATTTAGTCTTTATTTACAAACTTGGACACCACACTGACCACGAACAGGTAATAACTTACTTGCATTTTTCATTCGTTAATATCTCGCAATCTTTTGTGTTTGTTTTTTTTATTTTAACAATTACATTTTTGCTAAAAGTGTGTTGTAATGCAAGCGTTACTGAACATGTACAGAGTAAAATATTACTGAAAACTGCGTTACAAAAAAAAGTAATATGTTACTGTAATGCATTACTTTTGTAACGCGTTACTCCCAACACTGATTACTAAAACTTATTATTAGATACTAGTGCAGATTTCTTTTGTTACTAGTAACACATTTAACATTTTTGCCATTGACTTTTATGGGGATCTGTCATTCAGATATCAACTGTTCAGTTCTGACTAGTATGTATTTATTAGACACTAGTAGTCATTCAATAGGTACAAGTAATTATTTTTTAGATACTAATACCTATTACTAGCCTGGTCTTACCAGACCCTCATACATTTAATTTGTACAGAGAGTCTGGCCTCCAGTGACAAGTGTTTACTTCCTTGAAGGCGGGTACTCTGTTGAAGTTTAAAACTATTGGATCTGCCATAACCAATCGCTAACGTTTGGTTGTGATGTATGTCACGCGCCGTTCGCCTTTATTTCTCACATGGAAGTCCGTAAAAATAAATGTGCAGCCACCTCAGTGATGAAACCACGTGCATTCGGATTGTGATTTATTCACGGTGGAGGGGTATGGGGGTAGATTTGTTGCGTTATTCCAAACAAATAGATGGGCTGGTGAGGTCAGAATATTTAGGTACAAACCTTCTATAATATCCTGTCAGCCCCAGGAACTGTCTCACCTCCTTTTTGGTCTTTGGACACGGGCTGGTTGCAATAGCTGGAAGGTGGATGCTCGCTTCCGGCCCGAGATCTTCCTCATTGGTTACCACCGTCGCCAGCAACACTGCACCGCCTCCTTCCATTTTTTAAGGAGATTGAGATGGTATATCTGATGTGCTCCGTTTCTATCCGTTTTAGCCACCTCATAATTGAGATCGCCCACTCGTCGTGTGACCTCAAACGGTCCTTGCCACTTGGCGAGCAATTTTGAGCTAGAGGTGGGTAATAATACAAGTACCTTGTCTCCCGGTGCAAATTCTCGCAACCTGGTTCCCCTGTTATACAACCGGCTCTGTGTGTCCTGGGCCTGTAGCAAATTCTCCATTGACAGCCGCCCCAGAGTGTAGAGTTTTGCTCTCATATCCAGGACATACTGAATTTCGTTCTTGCTTTCAGACGGCCCCTCCTCCCAAGTTTCCTGCATGACGTCAAGCACCCCCCGGGGCTGACGCCCATACAGTAACTCGAACGGGGAGAACCCCGTGGAGGCTTGTGGGACCTCTCTCACAGCGAATAACAGGGGTTCCAGCCATTTGGCCCAATTTTTGGCGTCTTTGTGAACAAACTTAAGAATCATGGTTTTTAATGTGCGATTAAATCATTCTACCAGCCCGTCTGTTTGTGGGTGATAGACACTGGTACGAATCGACTTAACACCCAATAATTTGTATAGCTCGCTTATGGTGCAGGACATAAACACCGTACCTTGATCGGTGAGAATCTCTTTTGGGATTCCCACCCGGGAGATTAAACGAAACAGAGCGTCCGCCACAGTTTCTATTGGGATAAAAGGAAGGGCTGGGAAGGAGAGTGGTCGCGCAGCTAGGGGAAGCTGAACCGGGACCATCTGGGGCTGGCTCAGAGGAAATGAGCGCTCTGGAGAGGCTAAACCTTTCAGAACGTGATGATTTTCCTCTGGAACAGTCCCGGGATGAATCGCTCTCGCATTAACCAATCAGGAGCCTGCTCGCTGCGGTCACGTGGTAAAGTGACGTGATGAGAAACCCTGCATAATTTAAAAATACTAATGTGTCACAAAATGTAGTTTTAAAACTTTTTCAGGTGATAATGTAGTTGTTTAAAGCTCAAATCTGTGGTTTATTTATAAAGAGAGCGCCTATTTAAAAAAAAAAAATCTTGTGTTTTTGGAGTTGTGAGATCCAGGCGATCACCGGGCACTCACCGCTCATAACCCCGGCGAGAGCAGCCTTTCCTTGGCTAGTCCTTCTGACATCTGCCGCTGGCTCTGATGTCCTGTAGTGGTGCATCTTGTGTAGATCTAACGGGCGATCTTTGGTATCATTAATCTATAATTTGTTGTCTGCCAAATCGTTTTGACTGAGGGCAAAGAGAAGTTTCATAACTTTATTTTTTAAGGATATTTAAATACACATGCAGTGAACATAATGTAGGAGTTGCCTGAACCACATTTGTGTGGCTATTAATGTTTAATATATATTTTTAATGAAAATTAAAAGAGGCAGAGTGGTATTTTATGATATATTTCTCCTGGAGTGCCTTGAACGCGCGTCTATTTCGCTTCAAACACTCGATTTCTACGCGCGTTCAATTCGCCACGGACACGCGAATGGATTCAAAATGTTCACGCGTCAAGACACTCTATTCGCGTTTGGTGTGAACGCAGCATCACTCTCTCTGCCTGTGCAGACCTCGAGGAACCACGCCCCCCTCGCCACAATGAAATACATGACTATTGTTTGCAGGTGCATTTGAAATGTTTTAACTCATCATCTTGTAATGAATGTAATTTCAGTTCTACTTTCTGAGTATTGTAACGGCCCCCTTGAATACTGTTCATGATGTTAATGTTGATGTGCCTTTAAGATAATCTCTTCTATGGTGCACGCTGTTCTTATATGAGTGCGCACATTTTTGAGTGAGAGCGCGACGAGAGAGATGACTGCTCTACGACTGACTGATGCTTCAGCTTATTAATGTTACTTTTCCCCTTTGATTTGCAACGTTTTTCAGAGTGTTTTCTTTCCCCCTCACTCTTTTACATGTTGGGGGAGAGTGGGGTAAAGTGAGACTTTTTTTACATTTGTTCCCCTCTAAGCAAACTAAAATGATATATCAGTAAAATTGACACATTTCCCATTAATTCAGGATGTTTCCTAGCAGTGGAAATTATCAGAATGTATTCAGGACGAAGGTCAGTGAAAATATGATTGTTTTTAAAAAAGTAGTTTTGTGTCTCACTTTACCCCAGCATAGGGGTAAACTGAGACAGACCAGAGAAATCAAGGGTGTAAAGTGAACCACTTCCTTTTTCCACTCTGACACTACCATAACAACACATGTTGTATCAGTTATAATCCTGACAGCTAGCTTGACAACCACACATTCCAGAACTAATGTCAGACTATTAACAGAATCATGGGGATTGGTCAATTAAGCAAAACAAATTTCTAAGCACTTGAAAGTAACTCTGAACAAAATCAAATACAACATAATCTAATTCAAAATGTTTTAATTAACATTCAATTGACAGAACCAGTTAGATTAGAACACAGTCTGGGGGTCAGAACACAGGACCCTAAGAGCCAGCTAGTGTCTGGAGATCAGAGCAAAGGACAATCAGAACCAGCTAGAACAGCCTGGGACTCAGAACACAGGACTAGACCCACCAGGATTAGAACATCAGCCTACTGTCATACTCTACAACTAGGCCTACTCTACCTTCCAGCCCTGAAGGTTACAGGGAAAGATGAGGAGTTGCTCTCTCTGTGTGGTTCCTCCAGGCCTTTTAGGTTGAGGCAGCTTCTTCACCTCATCACTTTTAGGAACATGTGCCCCAGGTTGTCTTCCTGGTGTATTGCCTTGGCATGATGGCTTTTCTACAATGTTTATGAAATTAAAAATAAAACATATGTAATGTAATATTACATTAAGATATGTTTAAAACTAAACTTAACTTGTGCCTCATGTCTAACTTTACCCCACAGCATTTGTCTCACTTTACCCCACCACCACATTTTTAGAAAAAAACAATCTCTCTTAGCAATTCAGACTAATCTTCAGCTAGCATCATTACATGGTTTTATATGTTGGTAGTTCATCAACATGTATGATATTTTTTTTCTACCTGAATCAATTTGCTTTGGCACAACAGTTGAATAAGTTGACAGCAAGAAAATTTACTTTTACATTCAAAAAAAATATTTTTGTGAAAAAAACATGCCACTTGCCACAGCACCATGAGGTCCTCTCCTTCATGGCCAAGGGGAAATTGAAGGGGCTTGAAAACATAATGGTCATATGACCACAAATGTGTTCTGTTGACTCGATACGGGGGGTGTCTCACATTATCCAATGTCTCACATTACCTCGTTCTCCCCCTATGGGAAGAGTGTACTCTTTTGTGCGAGCCCCTTATGAAGACTCGTGGGACTACCAGTTAATTTGACCCGTGTCTTTCTTCTCGCCTCCTGCTTTCTTCTATTTTTCATCTGGGCAGACTTCACCCTCTGATAGACGTTACAAATTGGCGTGCGAACAACTGGATCCATACCAGGCATCTTTCGTTGTCGACACGGATGTTCGAATTTGTTTATCTTTTTGGAAGAGGATTTCATTGCTGTAGTTTTTCATCGCACTGCAGCAATCGTACCTGGCTGACTAGCTTGCTATCTATGGGGATCATGCGGCCGCTGTGTGACTGATTTTCAGGTACTGTTTTAGTGGTTTTTTTGACTGAGCTTGTACTATTTTTGTGGATCGTCTGAATATTGAATGCTTCAATTGCATACGTGAACTTTTGGATGTATTCTTTTCGACCGTTTTGCCTTTTGATCACTTTTTTGAACTGAACTGTATTGTATTGCATCAAGACATTACGGGAAAAACTGTTTTGTCTTTTGCGTCACTCAGACTTTTATGCGACGAGTCACTGTCAATGAGGAACATTTAATGTGAACTGTGAGGATCGAGTGAAGAAATCACATTTGGGACTTTTTTTCTCTCTCTCTCGTTTTCATGGTGCGCATTTGCTCGCACCAGCACGCACGGAATGGACCGCTGTTTGCAAGGACACTTGATTGGGTAAAATTTTTAGTGTGCAAATCATCAGTGTTTCCAAGTTTTTTCTGACACTTTTTGATGTTGATCACATTTCTGGGTTTCACTGTTGGAAAACATATCACAGGGTGCTCTTAACAGGGAAATTAAATGTGCATGTTAGTCAACTGCAAAATTTTAAATAATTACTGGTGTTTCTTCCCTGTGGGTGTGCAAAACAATATTTTACTAAGTTCTGTTTTTGCTCCCATTTATTTGTGGAAAATTACAGTTTTTCAAGTATTGTTTGCATTGATTAACTGTGACTGTCGTTGTACACAATGGCTACTCACCCTGACTGTCAGTCTGACCTAACTGACTGGTCCTCAGTCGCAGACTCTCTTCCACGACAGGTGGAATCACAGAATGGTGCTGGAGACGTACAGACTCAAGTTCAGCTGTTACAAGCAGAGGTGGCAATGCTGCAGCGGTGCCTGCGTGACTCAGTTAACCTACAAAAAGACATGCTGGACCGCATGGCGGATCCACAGTGTACCGTACCACAACCAGCTCCCTTGGCCAGCTCGACTTTAGCCCCATTAATAGCTTGAGCTCCATTAATAGCCTCAAGGTCCGTGCCAGTCAATGCAACATATAGAATATGAAAACCTCAACAAAAGCGCTTACATCTGTGCTTCACCAATCACGACTCGAGCCACCCGTGTTCTCTGCAGATGGTTCCTGAATCGTGAAGAATGGCTTCAGTCACTTAATGTGTACAGAACATCATTGGATCTCACGGATGCACAGATTTTTACTCGAGGTCCCATGTTTCCTATCAAAAGAGCCAAGAAAATGGTTTACCATCCTTAGCACATATGTGACAACTTGGGCTCAGTTCTGTGAGTTTTTCAGGACTGTCTTTCTGCCTTCTGATAATCAAGAACGTATCCTGAGGGGCATTTTGGACCGCGTGCAAATGCCTGATGAGCTGCTGCCAACTTTTGTTGCTCACATGTTGGGTGAGTTCCGTAATCTAAAGACCTCAGACTCAGCCCAGAAAGGAAACTTCAGGGGAGGGAGGACGTTCAAACGGGGTAATCCTCCCTCAAGAAAATAAATGGGCCTCGCTTACCTGATGTTTCCATGAGTGATAAACCTACGCTGTGTTAGAGGATGTTGCTTCCACGTCCTATTGGAACAACTCATTGAATCTCAAATCAAGGCTATGTTGAAGGAAAGTATAATTGAACCTGCTTCTGGTCCTTGGTCTGCCTCAGTTGTAATCGTCCCCAAACAATCAGGTGAGCCAAGATTCTGTGTCGATTATCGTGCACTCAATAAGCTAACAGTAAAAGATTCGTATCCACTCCCGAGGATTGATGAATCTCTCGACTTCCTGGCAAGAGGGACTTTCATTTCCACTATTGACTTGGCCAGAGGTTATTGGCAGGTGGCGGTGGCGGAGAACTCAAGGCCATCATTATAAAAGTAACTAATTACCAGGGAAAGTAACTACTGTGTTACTTTTTTTTTTTCAAATGTTATAAATATTTCAAATAACTTGGATGCCCCCAATATTAAATTGTACATTAATGTACACTATTGTAATGTTGCTGTGGGACAATGTGAGATACACCTATCAAATTCAATACATTATTGTAAATATTATCAGTAGACCTACTATAGTGTAAATATTGTGTAAATATTAATCAGTACTATACTACTCCTTTGGTAGTGGAGCTCAAGTTCTCATCTGGGTTTTTATAGCCACTCATTTTGTGGCGGCATGTGATGATGTGAGGTGCTTCATTACATTAGAATTGGGCAAAAGTTGCATGTTACATAAACATTCTTATCTTTCACCTCAACGAGGGAAAAGTAGCGTTTATACTTCCAGTTTGCGAAAGCTACCTTTGAAGTCGTTGGACTTGCCATCGCTCTGACTCCACCTGGTCGTTGGTGTGTGTGACTGTGCATATGCGTGTGCGTTTGTGTCATAGGTGTGTGTGTGTGAACTCAACCTATCAACCTCAACCTTGTCTCCCACCCACCAATCATCATCAGTTATGTGTACCACCCCACCCACCCCCCAACACGCATGGCATGCATGCGTACGCACGCCTGCACACACACACACACACACACACACACACACACACACACACACACACACACACACACACACACACACACCAACCAGAGAAAAAAAAACGTTGCAGGTCCGACTGACAGAGAGCCTGTTCGGATGAAAACCGCTTCAGTAAGCTCAATTATAGTAACGCCACATTTTATTCTCAGTAACGCTAACGGCGTTGTAATGGGAGAAACAGTAATTTGTTTGATTACTCGTTACTGAAAAAAATAATTCCGTTAGTAACGCCGTTTATTTATAACGTCGTTATTCCCATCACTGCTCAAGGCCAAAGACAGCTTTCGTTTCCCACTGCGGGTTATAGCAGTTTTGTGTCTTACCTTTTGGATTGTGCAATGCGCCTGCCACATTCCAGAGGCTTATGGACACAGTCCTCGCTGGTCTCATCTACAAGTCTTGTGCCGTCTACTGGGATGATATTGTGGTGACGTCACCGACTTTTGAGCTGACCTAAAGATGTTCTTACCAGGCTGGAGTCTGCAGGACTATCCATTAAGCTTGCAAAGTGCCAGTTCTGCAGGAGTGAACTCACCTTTCTGGGTTATAGTGTCAACTCAAGAGGGATCCTACCAAATGAGGACAAAGTAAAGGCAGTGATGGATTTCAAAACCCAGAGTAACACAAAACAAGTCAGACAGTTTCTGGGAATGACCAGCTACTATAGACGTTTTATCCATGAATATGCCCGCCATGCTGAGCCACTCTTTGCGTTGACCAGGATGGATGTTCCTTTTGTGTGGTCGAGTGAGTGTCAGACGGCCATGGATTATCTCAAAGACAAGTTGACTTCTGCTCCTATTTTGAGATTCCCAGACTTTTCTCTTCCTTTCTTTATCCATACGAATGCGTGTGACAGTGGACTTGGCGCCGCACTTATGCAAAGGGACAATAATTGCAGGGATGATGTGGTGGCCTACACGAGTCGTTCCCTACACAAGTCTGAAAGGCCATATTCTACACCAGAAAAAGAGTGCTTTGCTGTCATCTGGGCCCTTGAACACTACAGGCCGTATATTGAAGGTCTTCATGTGACAATCTTTTCAGACCACAGCAGTTTGAGGTGGCTAATGTTTCGACCAAACCTCTCCGCCGGCTGGTTAGGTGGTCTCTCAGATTGCTGGACTTTGACTCTGACATTGTCCATAAACCAGGGACAAGTCAAAAACTGCCTGATGCCAGCGTAACCCTGTTCCATCCTGTGGTGCACCCTTGGGAATCCTCCCTGATTATGCCATAATTAGGGTCCTTGACCTGCGGACTCTACCCCCTGTAATGTTTTCGGATCGGGAGCACCATAGGCAGCTGCAGCTCAATGACCCAGTTACGGGGGAAATTCTGTGCACATTGGAGGGCAAGGATGAGAGTAATGCTGGGGAGTTGTCTCAGTATGTGATCCAAGATGGACTCCTGTACTTTGTAGATGACAAGGTGTCTTGTAATCTTCACCACATAAAGCGCCTTAAACTGTATGCACCTACAGCTGTCAAAAGGAGTTTGATGGAATATTACCATGGTCACCCGATGGCTGGGCACTTGGGGATGACAAAAACAATAGCAAGACTGAAACTTCGATTTTACTGGCCAAAGATGTCGTCTGACACTAAGAAGTACGTCGCCTCCTGTACTGTCTGCCAGTTCACAAAACCGAGCCAGAGGAAACCTGCAGGGTTTATGGTTCCCATCCGCCCGCAAAAACCATGGGAGTATACTGGGGTGGACTTTGTAGGGCCTTTACCGTGCACACCCAGTGGAAATGAGTACATCCTTGTCTTTGTGGACAATTTTTCTAAATGGGTGGAAGTAAGTGCAGTGAGAGAAGCAATTGCCCAAGTTGCCACCAGCAAGTTGCTAAATGAGGTCTTTGTACGTCTACTTATCTGATCTCAGACAGAGGGTCCCCATTCATCAGTGAACTCTTCAAGCGTGTACTCACCACCCTGGGGTCGGAACACAGACTTACAACGGCATACCACCCCGAAACAAATGCGACGGAGAGGGTGAATCGTTCGCTGAAGACCACCATCCATGCTTATGTTGACAACAAACACACTGCTTGGGATCGTTACCTGCCCCACAATTTGCTTTGACTTGAGAACTGCACCATACGAAAGCATTGGCCATAGCCCATCCATGTTGCTGTACGGACGAGAATTGAATACTCCTCTTGACATTATCACTCACCCAAACTGTGATGGTATGGATGAACCTGGTATTCCGTACCCAGAGAGCTTGGAGTCGTCAATTAGAGAAGCGCATGATCATGCTAGGTCCATTTTGAGTGAAAGCCATGCCAAAAGGAGGAAGTACTACAAACAAGAGACGTCGGTCTGTATCTTACTCAGTGGATGAACTGGTCTGAGTAAAAACTCATCCCCGTTCTTATACTTTGTCAAACTTCACGGCTAAGCTTGCACCTGTATATAAGGGGCCTTATCGTATTACACAAAAGCTTTTAGAAGTGAACTACAGACTCGTTGATGTGAATACAGGAGCAGACGCAAGTGTATTTCATGTCACAAATCTGCTGTCTTTTCGTACTTGGGGCCCACTTGTTGAAACCGAGACAGTTCTACTGTAAGAGTGACGGCTGACAGTTCTTTGTCAAAGGGAATGCAGGTGGGTACAAGTAGTGGTGCTACCACCACAAACTTAACAGACCTGCAAATTGAGGACGAATACAGTTGCCCAGTGACAACCAGTGTTCATGATTTGTCAGGAAGTGTGGCTAGATTCGCCTAGAACTCGTTCATCTTCGGATGTGGAGTCGTGCGTGCAGTTACAAAAAATGCACTGCACACCGGCAGGCGAAATGGGGTCTTGCGCACCCCAAGTGTGTGCCCGAGACCCCATTTCGCGTGGCGGTGTGCAACTAATTTTTAGTAACTTTTCGCGGGGCTTTCTAGGCATTCTAGGCGAATCTAGACGAGCATGACGAGCATTTCTGGAATTTTAATGGGGGCGGTGCCCCAGTGCCCTCTAAAGAAGTAAGAAATGTTGTCACAGTTTAATCTCGTGGCACATGATCTCGGCACACCCCTATAGTAATGTTCACAAGATACTAGTCAATATTGGAATAATTACTTGTCATAAATGAATAGATGATATCAAAACAGAATAGCTACTAGTATCTATTCATTTGCAGATATATTTAACCTCATAAGGAAATAGTAAGAAAATATTAAGAGATATCTCCTTTTAAATAGATCATTACATAAACATGAGTATACTCAACAATCCAATCAGAGTTCATAAGGTTAAAGCTAAAGGCTATAGATTAGAAGATAGATAAGAAACTGGCTTTGTTGGTTTATGTAACTAATTGGTTGGCATGAATGCAAGGAAAGATATATGTTTAATATGACATTTATTGTTTTGAACATACAGTTAGGCTATAATAAAGACTTAACTGCCAATAATAAAATGCAAGTTAAAGATCCAAAAACCAGTTCATACCCAACAGTCAAACAACCACAATACCTAGAGATAGAGATATATGCACTATATTACAGATGCCTATTCATTATATTGTTTTACTCTAATACCATTAAAAAGGTAGGCTATTATTATGTTCATTTATTATATATAAATGCTAACTGTCATACGCATGTTCACAAGAGACTGGCGTTCCAGCATATGATGTAGTGATGTTCATTTTGAACAAATCTTTAATATTGTCACCGGTGCAGGCCGGGGCGGACTCGGATGACCAGCCGCCCCTGACTCCAGACACCACCGCGAGGAGCCGACACCACAGGCACGCAACAGACGGACAAATGAGGAGGCTAGTAATTGAGTTCAAAAATAACAATCTTTATTGAATAATGATCGGCTTGAGGAAAGAATGAGCAACTCCTGTCTTCTCGGGCTATTGGACCGGAGTAGCCGCTGGAACGATTCTCCACAACGTTGCGGCACATCTGCAGGACTCAAACAGTAAGTAACAGGGTATGTTCACTTCCTCAACAGCAGATTCTCGTATCAGGACGTGAGAGGGGGAATTATAACTTTAAAACTCACTTCACAGCGTTGCTGCACGTCTGCAGGACTCAGACGGTAGGTGACAGGTAAGGTTTCTTCTCTTAACAGCAGATTCTCTTGTCAGGACGTGAGCGGGGAATTATAACTTCAAACTCACTTTGCAGCGTTGCTACACATCTGCAGGACTCAAACAGTAAGTAACAGGTAATGTTCACTTTCTCAACAGCAGATTCTCTTATCAAGACATGAGAGGAGAATTATAACTTTAAACTCACTTCGCAGCGTTGCTACACATTTCACAGCGTTACTGCACATCTGCAGGACTCAGGTGGTAGGTAACAGGTAAGGTTTCTTCTCTCAACAGCAGATTCTTTCATCAGAACATAAAAGGGAAATCGTGACTTTAAAACTCACTCCACAGCGTTGCTGCACATCTGCAGGACTCAGACGGTAGGTAACAGGTAAGGTTTCTTCTCTTAGCAGCCGATTCTCTTAACAGAACGTGAGAGGGAAATTGTGACTTTAAAACTCACTTCACAGCGTTGCTGCACGTCTGCAGGACTCAGACAGTAAGGAACAGGTAATGTTTCTTCTCTCAACGGCAGATTCTTTCATCAGAGCATAAAAGGGAAATCGTGACTTTAAAACTCACTCCACAGCGTTGCTGCACATCTGCAGGACTCAGACGGTAGGTAACAGGTAAGGTTTCTTCTCTTAGCAGCCGATTCTCTTAACAGAACGTGAGAGGGAAATTGTGACTTTAAAACTCACTTCACAGCGTGGCTGCACGTCTGCAGGACTCAGACAGTAAGGAACAGGTAATGTTTCTTCTCTCAACGGCAGATTCTTTCATCAGAGCATAAAAGGGAAATCGTGACTTTAAAACTCACTTCACAGCATTGCTGCACATCTGCAGGACTCAGACGGTAGGTGACAGGTAAGGTTTCTTCTCTTAACAGCCGATTCTCTTAACAGAACGTGAGAGGGAAATTGTGACTTTAAAACTTACTTCACAGCATTGTTGCAGTCTTCAGGATTCTTTCCTCGACATCAAACACTTTCATCAGACATTAGCAAGAGACTCAATACGCAGCTTTACCAGCAATGTTGTACATCTTCAGAGCTCCATCAGCACGTATCACGGTTCAGACTTTTCCACAGCTATACAGTTCTTCCCGAGACTTGTAATTTCAGAGGGAGAGAGAGAGGATTAACAGGAGCCTTCAATGAGGGATTACTTCACGACAACACTCAGTGGAAGAGAGGATAATACAAAGCATTACTTCACCAGTTCAGTTGTATCGTTCTGGAATTTAGATGGAGACAAGTAGATCATTTCACAAGAATGAAAGCAGGCGTTGGGAGACTCTTCTCAGCATAGCACACAGCACTCGTGTTCACTTCAAATCCACAGCATTAATTCGGCGTGCATCAGGTAAGGCAAACAACTGCAAATCACTCACACAAGCCACGTTTACATGCACACTTTTTTGTCATTCCGATTAAAATCATTCCGATTGAAAGATTCGGTGGACTGTTTACATGAGACGTTATCTAAACCGATCTGGGGTTTACATGTGCTGACTTTCAGTCGGAATCATATGACATGTGCGCACAGTTTGTCTGCCGCATAGATTCATAATGTTGCCAATTATAATAACTGCGTCGTTCGTGGATCAATAGTTCTGTGTTGGTCATTTTTATATTTATTTATTTTTCTGTGGGCGGACATGCAGTAAACTAATTTATGTCCAATACAATGGCTATTTCAACAGCTGTGAATGATGAATGCGGACTCAAAATTAATTAAATTCATTTATTTTGAAAAACACAAAATGAACAATAAAATGCAACCAAATTATTAATAAAAACATAGGATGTACGACGAAACATGAATGAAAACATTCAAGACGTGCTCAGCATCATTACTAATGTTAGGCTACACGCATAAATATTTCAGATGATTAAGGAAAGATACCATCACAGAGGTATAAATATTAACAAAAGTAATTAAAGACTGTGGGTAATTACTTAACCAATTTGAAGCAGTTGTTGAACTTTTTTTATAGGCCTATAAAGCCTAACTTACGAGAAACAGAGAGAAATGTCGACACGTCCTCTTCAGCAGCTTGAATGTTCCCGTTGCACTGGCAACTTTCAACGGTCACCAGGACTTATACAGTTTTATAAAAGGTATTTATTATTTGTTGTAAAGTGTAGGAATCACCTCAGAAAAATAAATTCTTCTGTCAGGCGCAGTTGAAGCCTATAGGACAAACGCTGTCAAGATGAGATGGTGTAATCAGGCTGTCTGTGTCATTATTCCAACATTATGTTCATAACTTATGAACTAAAAAGTTATGAAATAAAAAAAAATTAATACTTCAGAAAAATGAACTTTCCTCTCAGTCAACATGGTGTGAGCGCGGCGCGCGCTCTTCAGTTGTGGATGCGCGCGGGCAGAAAGACGTGCGCTCGCAGTAATCGGATCAGGTCGTTTACATGGTGGAATTTTTCGTTTGATCGGTTCATGAAAAGGTTTATCCCACCCCTCTCAAACCGATTACAATTTCATTCGGTTTGGCCATTTTTATTCCGATTGAGGGGTTTATATGGAGCATTTCCATTCGGATTGGACTTTTAAACCGATTACAGTGCTCCATGTAAACGCACTGACAGTAAGGCTGATCAGAAGCCTCGCTTCATTCATGCAATTCAATGGGAATATTCAACTCTAAATTCCTCCCCAGCGTATCTGAAACAGATGTCCTCCTCAATAGTGAATTTCACATGCACAGTCTTTTCTTCAAGCTTTATATTTGATTCAACGATGTAATTAATTCACTTATCTTTCTCTCTTCCTCTTCCAGCGCAGATCCAAGCAGCCGTTCAGTCCAGTAATATTCCACAAGCAGCTTTAAACGACAGACTCCAATGGCAGTTCTTCACTCACACGAATTTCCAGGATTACAGCGTCCAATGTGAGCGCTCAAACAGGAGATCTTCTACCCCAAGACACAACGACAGAGACCCAGCCAAACGACTGATTACCTGGACACTGACTGGCTTTCACCAGCTCGACCTCAACTCTCAACCCTCCACTTTCCAACCTCCGAACCTGCTTCGCCCAACTTCTCTTCTGAATGGCTCTTTTATCCTCCTCTTGTGAAGCGGAAAGCCTGTGCAACCACCGCTCCTCTCTCTCTCACACCTGCCGTGCATCAGCAGTAATTCGGGTGGGACAATATCCCCGCTACACCCGGAACCGGAGTGAGGTGTTACACCAACACAGTTCCCCTCGGGGAACATGGAAAGAACGAAATGTTCCGCTTTGCCCAGCATTTTGTCACCCGTGACAATATGACTCGAGAACAACGGGTTGTCTCAGAGAGCGATTTGTTCATTTTGTGTTGACTGTGCATGCGCAACATCCCATATGTTCTGTACAGGAAACAGAATTGATTAGTTCACCAGTCTCGAGTCATTCGTTCATCAAGTCCCAGCCCATAGGCAAGGTTATGCAGTCACCGGAAACAGAAAAGATTAGTTCATCTCTCGAGTCTCGTTCTTTTGTCACGTGACGTGACACCCGTGTTGGATACAGAAATTAGTTAATTCCTTTACAGTCTATGGTTAATTCACAATTCCTTACAAACAAGTGAGGTTTTTTTATGTTTGTTTAGTTCAGGTTTTTTTTAGCTAGTTGAATTTATTTTCCTATGAAGCCTGGACACATTGGGTTGTTCAGAAGGAATAGGCATAACACATGTTTATTGCACATATCTTCTGATGATTTTATAATAATAAATATATTACAACATGCAGTCAATAATACGACTGTAATATTGTATATGTTGCGAGACACTGAACAGGAAAGCGGTCACATGAAAAAAGAACGAACGACTTGAACGAGGGAGATGGACTCGGGAGATGAACTAATCTTTTCTGTTTCCGGTGACTGCATATTGCATATGAGTCTGGGACTTGATGAACGAATGACTCAAACCCGAAGACTCGAGACTGGTGAACTAATCAATTCTGTTTCCGGACGCATGTATTACATGAGGCTGTCACGGCCCAGATCAGACATGACTGAACTAACGGCTCATACCCGAGAGGTGAACTAAACTTTCCAGGGAACAGATGTGTTTAAATGTGAAGTGACAAAGGAAAGCTTTGGATCGGGAGGTGAGGTGAACTAACAGACTGCATACATAGACTGAAGCAATTTAAGCAATTAATTAATAATTTATTTCTCAAAGTTTGGCCATGGCTGCATTAGCTTATAGTTTATTTTTTATTCCAAACGTACTAAATGTGTTGAAAAATGTAGCATGCAACGTTTTAATTAGATTCTGCTGAAATGAACGAAATGACTTGAAAAAAGATTTATTCATTTTGCTGAACGAGATTCAGTAAAATGATCCGAACTTCCCATCACTAATATGATGTAGGATGCTCCGATGAGAATACACCTGCGTCCATGTCATACGATGGAACACCAGACTCTCATGAGCATGTGTACGACAGTTAGAGGAAGTTAGAGATTACAGTTTGTAAAGTTTAAAGGTCCCGTTCTTCGTGATCCCATTGTTCAAACTTTAGTTTGTGTGTAATGTTGCTGTTAGAGCATAAATAATACCTGTAAAATTATAAAGCTCAAAGTTCAATGCCAAGCGAGATATTTTATTTAACAGAAGTTCCCTTTCAAAGCCTACAGCGAACGGCCGGCTTGGACTACATCCTGGTACTTCCTTCATAAATTACGTCAGTAGAACAGTAGAACAGACTAACCTCCGCCCACAAGAATACGCAAAAAAAGGAGGCGTGGTCTTGTTGCTGTCCCACGTGGAGAAGAGGAAGTGTCGCGTGGAGAAAAGGAATTGTTGCGTTTGACTGTGTTTGTCGCCATGTCGTCGAGACGCTGTTATTTTCATCCCGGAGTCAAATCACCTTTGTTTGGCTTTCCCAGGGACACTGTAGAGATCATTAAGCGCATACATCTCCCGTTAAGAGGCGTGACCTTTCCATGCAAGTTACGTGCGCTAAACTGCTGTCGAATCACAACACAGGAACCGTGCCACTTTCTCTAAGCTGCGGTCAAATCACAACACGGGAACCGCTGACACAATCAGAACTCGTTACGTATTTCTGAAGGAGGGACTTCGTAGAACAAAGAACTCATCAGCCCGTTTTTAGGACAGTGCAAACAGCGGTACACAGATAAGTAAATTGTGTGAAAAATACTGTGTTTTTTTACACGCGAAACATGAACACATGTTATATTGCACACTGTAAACACAATCACAGCTTCAAAAAACACGAAGAACGGGACCTTTAAAATATGGATGTTTTTCTTAGTATCTTTAAAAAGGTACTAGTACCTAAAGAATAAGCACTAGTAGCTAATGAATAAGTACTTAATGGAATAGAAACTAGAATCTAACAAATAAGTACTAGTAGCATGAAAATAGATACTATAAGCAGTTTTAAGGATTAAATGTTAAAAAAAAGCTTGCCATACTCAATATAAATAACGGCTTGCCATATCACAATTGGAATGCATACTAGTCAGAACCAAGGGGGTAATCCAGCACTCGGAAAGCGTTCCTTCCATAGGGGCAGCCATTGCTAACCAAGCCATCACCTGCTGTTAGCATTCCATTGACTCCCATTCATTTTGGTGTCACTTTGACAGCGAATAACTTTGCATCTGAGGCGTTTAAAGACTCCATTTGTCCATTGTTTATTTCTAAAGAAACAAGACAATGTATAAAAGGCTCCATTACCTTGTATCTTACACTATCAACCCATAGAAGCTGTTTTTGTAAAAAATAGGCTAACGATTGCCTCATAACCACGCGACTCTCGGAGCGTAGTAGAGAAATTACCGTATAGACCCAAGGAGAAGCTTGCAGGCAATCTTTTACTGTCTATGAGGCAATCAGGGGGACGTGGAGGCATAAAGTCCGATAAAGTCAAGGGAGAAGCATGGGGAGAAGCCCATAGAGAGCCAAAAGAAACGGGACAAAATATTTCAACAACGTGATTCAAATTTGACTTTGCACAACTACTAGAAGACTTGCCACTGTCAGACAGGTTGCTCACGTCACATCTACGTCGTCAAGCTCAGTCTGAGGCTGCCACCAGGAAGTGAGTGCTTCTACTTGACTTCTCTTTTTCTCCCTGAAGTCTATGGGGTCGCTGTGTCCATTTCTTTTACTGTCTATAGTCAGAACTGAATAGTTGATATCTGAATGACAGATCCCCATAGAAGTCGATAGCAAAAATGTAAAATGTATTTACTAGTAACAAAAGAATAGTTACTAGTCACTATCAAAATAAGTAATAGGAACTAATGAATAAGTACTAGTATCTAATAAATAAGTACTGGTACCAATTTAATAGGCACGAGTAGCTAATGAATAAGCACTAGTATCTATTTATTAGGTACTAGCATCTAATAAATAAGTACTGGTACCAATTTAATAGGCACTAGTATCTAATTGACCGGAGAGTGTGTTCCAACTACAGGGGGATCATACTTCTCAGCCTCCCCGGGAAAGTCTATGCCAGGGTACTAGAGAGGAGAATTTGGCCGATAGTGGAACCTCGGATTCAGGAGGAACAGTGTGGTTTTCGTTCCGGTCATGGAACACTGGACCAGCTCTATACCCTTTCCAGGGTGCTGGAGGGTTCCCCTCGCTCCCTTAGAGATAGGGTGAGAAGGTCGGTCACCCGGGAGGAACTCAGAGTAGAGCCGTTGCTCCTCCACATCGAGAGGAGCCAGCTGAGGTGGCTCAGGCATCTATTTTGGATGGCCCCGGGAAAGACCTAGGACACGCTGGAGGGATTATGTCTCCGGGCTGGCCTGGGAACGCCTCGGGGTTCCCCTGGAAGAGCTGGAGGAAGTGGCTAGGGAGAGGGAAGTCTGGGCGTCTCTGCTTAGACTGTTGCCCCCTCGACCCAGCCCTGGATAAGCAGAAGTTGATGGATGGATGGATGGATGGATAGTATCTAATGAATAAGTACTAGTGTCTATTTAATAGGTACTTATTTAATGAATGAGTACTAGTATCTAAAAAAATAAGAACTAGTATCTAATGAATAACTACTAGTATATTTTAAAGAGGTACTAGTATCTAAATAATAGGCACTAGTACCTAAAGAATAAGCACTAGTATCTTTAAAAAGGTACTAGTACCTAAAAAATAAGCACTAGTAGGCTATCTAAAGAATAGGCACTAGTACAAACAATAAGCACTAGTAGTACTAGTACTTAAAGGAGCTGTATGTAGGACTGTGGCCAAAACTGGTACTGCAATCACTTTCAAATTACTGCAAGTACCCCAACTCGAGGTTGCCAGATAGGCTGCAGGATCCAGCGGGAACGTAGGCTGCTACACGGAGCTTTCAATGGCAAGTGACGAGTCGTACACAGTAAGACAAGCGTTTTTGTCATAAGTAGGCTAACAAATAACAAACATTGCCACAGCAAGTATAACGCGGGACAAATTACGCCATGTCAGCGTTCAATATCAACAATGGCTATCACATGGTTGATTTCAGTCCCATCAGTAACGATTGAGAGTAACTAAATAACATTTGCAATGGTCATACAGGTCAACTTGCAGCATGTTTTATCCACTATATATACGAAGAAAGAATGAGGAATAATTTTTACCGAGGTAACGTTAGGCTACTGTCTCAAATACGTTTTCACATTGCCATAATAGGCGTGCTAATGTTGTTTTCATCAGCGTCTCAGCATAATGACAGAGAAACGGGCTCTGATAATGCATTACTAATGTTAGCAATGACGACTCGCCATTTTTATTTACCAAACAATTCCTTAACGTTACCTTTTCAATTCAATGACCCACCTCCTCCATCTGCGCTAACCTAACGTTACTTTGCATGAACATGCACAACTTTGTTCGACTGTCGTGAATATTTGAAATGTCCATTTACATTAAGTACAAGTTAGCCAAACATAGATGAACCTTACCTGTCCAGGAGAAAATTAGCAACGTTGGCGTCAGTCTTCAAATTCTTCTCCGTTTTCAGCCGTCTCCATCTTTCAAAGGCATCTCCTATACAAATCCTTGTTTTATTTCGGACACTGTCACGACGTTTTTTTCTGATTCATATCGAGGTCGTTTAGGTTTCGTAAAGTTAGACATTGTTTATCCAAAAAGTTTGTAGCTGCAGCTGTGGTAACTAGCTGAGCTGGCAACCCGAATGCAGAAACACTACCGACTTCGTGATTGGTAGATAGGTGGAGGGCGGCGCTTCAGGCATGACACAACATGTCAACATCAACATCAGTTGAGGGCTGCAACTTCAATTTTAAAGCTACACTGTGTAACTTTTTTTGTCTATTCTTAGCTAAAAACACTTAGTTCTTTCAAAAATATACGTGCTCATTAATGTATATTTACTTCTTTCAAGTAATAAAGTATTCTCGTAAGTTTATAATATGCCATTGAAAATACATAAGGTAATGGGATCTAACGGTGGTCGCCATGTTGCCCCTCCATCTTGAAAGTACATTAGCCAAAGAGGGACATACCCGTAAATTCAAGCTTTGCCTTTCGCGTTTTAACTGGTTTTAATACTCGATTGCACTGTACAAAATTCCTTGCCTCGCGCATGTGCGCGTCAACTTGTTCAGACTTGTCTGGTCCATGCGCAAAAAGTTTTCATCTCAGCAGCGTCCAGTAACGGAGTTATACGGAGTTTTCCTGGCTTGTTTATTCCTAAAAGTCTGTTTTTCCTTGTGTGGTATTTTTGTGCGTTAATAACTCCGTAAGTAATAATAGTTATTGTCATTGTAGATGTGTTTCAGAGTGTGTCATCGCGTAATTCAGTTGATGTCACCTCAGAAGTATTTTTGTGTCAACATACAATAGCGTAATGCTCACCTATTTGAATAATCATTCAGTTATTTTGTTATCAACAATGTTTATTCGTTTATAGAAACTATTTGCTTGTAATGTATGTTGATGGAAATATGTATCAGGTCTGATCGGCATATTAACAATTGTTATACAGAGCGCACTGCAGTGCGAACGTTAAAGCGGCGCACACACTTTTGTAACCGGACACGCTTGTTAGCAGCGGCAGCAGCGGCAGCTCTGCTCCTTTTAATGCAGCTGCATTTAGCGCCTATATGGTACAATAAGCTCTGGTTTACGGTTACATTATACAAATGTAACTTATAAGTATAGTTATACAGTTCTTAACTGTGTATGTATATTTACCATCCTTATTTGTTCTCTCACAGAAACCACATTTATGTACATATCCACGCAAACCTTTATGCCTTGCAATTGGATGACTGAATAAACATTACTATCCTCAAAGTTCACTCTGGATTAGCTGCAGTTCTTTCTAGCCGAATAATTAGGCCAGTTGAGTTCCAACCATCCCACTGCGCACAGAATATCCCACAGGCACCGTGTCGAATGTGGACGAGGTCGAACTGGAAACATGTTAATCTTGGACTAAATCGGCCACCGTAGGAGTTGAAACGAAATCGGAATTGAGAGGAACAGAAACTAAAATTCACTGAATGGTCATATACAAGTTCACCCCTAGATGGGGGAAAATATCACACAGTGTAGCTTTAAAATGACAATATCTTGGCCGGACAACTGTTGTCAGTGATATAAGTATTTGAAATTAACATGATTTTTTAATGTCTATTGACATATTAGGGCCATTTTATGATTAATTGAAATACATTTCTTACATACAGTTCCTTTAATGGAATAGATACTAGTAAGTACTAGTAGCATGAAAATAGATACTAGTTCGTTTTAAGGATTAAATGTTAAACGGCTTGCCATACTTGCCATACAACGCTTAATACTACATTTTAGTGAATACTAAAATGAAATATTTTCAAATAAAAATGAAAAAAGTTCAATGAAAATTAATTTCTTTGTATAGCATTTATCACAATAAATTTGATTGCAATATATAATTAATTGTATATTATTGTATAGTAGGAAATGCTTTTATTTTGAAGTTTCATTGACTCTTGCAGGCCTTTTGGCTCCTTGTGGCAGGCTTCGTTCGCAGTGAGTTGGCGGCTCATGCAGAGAAATAAACATCAGCTGAGTCCCGTCCATTCTGGCATGATTAAAACTCACACATTTACCGCAACTAGAGAGTGAAAGTACCTGTTAAGCCATGTGGATTACTCCGGAGGAGGTGTTACTGGCCAACGCGCTGTGGGTGAGCGAGCGGGCGAATCCGTATTTCATCCTGCAGAGGAGGAAGGGACACGGGCGCGGAGGAGGCATCACGGGTACGAGCGAGATAGTCATTTCAATATGAACGACATGACAGATTACTCATAATTAATGAAGTATAGGGTACCAAGAGATATATGCTTGCTCCTGATTCATTGTAACATTTGGACTAATCTGTAGACGGGTTTGTTTACGTTGCATCTTTTCATTGATGCTGACTTTGTTTGCGTCATCTTTTTATATATATCTGTGATATTCCCATTTGTCTAACATTTACAATTATTAGTGTATGGTTTAATGCTGTCTTTTTGTTATTGTTCAGGAACACAGTAATGAATAAATAACCGATGGCTGAAATGAAGTTTAACATTTCTAGACCTGTGCCTAATATTTTATTAATAACTTGCTTTTGTTTTATATACAATCTTTTGATATTCAACATTCTCCTCAATGATTACCATGCAAAAAAAAAACCAAACAAACAAAAAAACAATATATATATATATATATATATATATATATATATATATATATATATATATATATATATACACATCTATCCTGGAAATTAGTTTTAAAAAAAGTTAAAAACAATCAGTTTATCAGTGGCCCACAACAATTACCATTGGTTGCAGAAACGTTTTATCTCACAATTGTAAAAAAAAATTTTGCACAATTACGAATTTTCAGAATTGCGAGTTATAAAGTCAGAATTGTGAGTTATAAATTCCAAAAGTTTGAGGGAAAAAATACTTGTGAGAGAATTGCAATTGTAAGAAAAAATTCAGAATAGCAAGATAAAAAGTCGTAGTTAAAAAAAAAAAACATTTAAAATATTACCTCCTGAGAAAGACATTCATATGTGTCTCCCTGGCACCTAAAAGCAAACAGACAAAAACAGACGAGTCCCTCACATGACAGCAGAAAGACTACATTCACCTCTGAACCTGACTAACTCAATTGCATTAGGAAGACCTCAGCATTAACCTGTTGTTGTCTGGAAGTTGCGCAATATGGGTGAGATTGTTATTAGTTGTGATGATATGTGTTCATAACACACTTTTATAATAATCAGTGTTTTACATATCACACCCTTCATACCTTTTGAAGAAGCCAGTTAGTGTTTATCTTTCCATCAGAATCACACATTAACTGTCCATGTGACCTCTGTAAGAGGAAGTTGTGTGTGTGTGTGTGTGACAAATGTCTTAAATTCCTTTTAAACTCTCTCACACGCAGAGTGTTTATCTTGCAGAATGTGTGTGTGTCAGCAATGAGGACTGAAGAAAACCACTGCTCTCAAAGGGCTGTTATTTGTAGATGTTGTTTTCCTCCATACAGCATGTGGGCGTGACCTATGACATGTTAACCCTTCTCTTTTTCTCTTAGGTTTGCTGGTGGGTACGTTGGATGTCGTGTTGGACTCTAGTGCTCGTGTGGCCCCGTACAGGATTCTGCATCAGACGGGAGAGTCACAGATCTTCTGGAACATCGCTTGTGGTCTGTATTTAAAGTCAGCATGTCACAGAAGTTGTGGTCTTCTCTTCCCTATTGTGACATACAGTAATTTATTATATTAATATTTTATATATAAATATAACAGATTTTTCTTAAATGTATACATGCATGTGTGTATATATATATATATATATATATATATATATATATATATATATATATATATATATATATATATATATATATATATATATATATATATATATATATATATATACACATATATATATATATATATATATATATACATGTATACATATATACATATACACTCACCTAAAGGATTATTACGAACACCTGTTCAATTTCTCATTAATGCAATTATCTAATCAACCAATCACATGGCAGTTGCTTCAATGCATTGAGGGGTGTGGTCCTGGTCGGGGCAATCTCCTGAACTCCAAACTGGATGTCAGAATGGGAAAGAAAGGTGATTTAAGCAATTTTGAGTGTGGCATGGTTGTTGGTGCCAGAATGGGCCGGTCTGAGTATTTCACAATTTGCTCAGTTACTGGGATTTTCACGCACAACCATTTCTAGGGTTTACAAAGAATGGTGTGAAAAGGGAAAAACATCCAGTATGCGGCAGTCCTGTGGGCGAAAAAGCCTTGTTGATGCTAGAGGTCAGAGGAGAATGGGCCGACTGATTCAAGCTGAAAGAAGGGCAACTTTGACTGAAATAACCACTCGTTACAACCGAGGTATGCAGCAAAGCATTTGTGAAGCCACAACACGCACAACCTTGAGGCGGATGGGCTACAACAGCAGAAGACCCCACCGGGTACCACTCATCTCCACTACAAATAGGAAAAAGAGGCTACAATTTGCACAAGCTCACCAAAATTGGACAGTTGAAGACTGGAAAAATGTTGCCTGGTCTGATGAGTCTCGATTTCTGTTGAGACATTCAGATGGTAGAGTCAGAATTTGGCGTAAACAGAATGAGAACATGGATCCATCATGCCTTGTTACCACTCTGCAGGCTGGTGGTGGTGGTGTAATGGTGTGGGGGATGTTTTCTTGGCACACTTTAGGCCCCTTAGTGCCATTTGGGCATTGTTTAAATGCCACGGCCTACCTGAGCATTGTTTCTGACCATGTCCATCCCTTTATGACCACCATATACCCATCCTCTGATGTCTACTTCCAGCAGGATAATGCACCATGTCACAAAGCTCGAATCATGTCATATTGGTTTCTTGAACATGACAATGAGTTCACTGTACTAAAATGGCCCCCACAGTCATCAGATCTCAACCCAATAGAGCATCTTTGGGATGTGGTGGAACGGGAGCTTCGTGCCCCGGATGTGCATCCCACAAATCTCCATCAACTGCAAGATTCTATCCTATCAATATGAGCCAACATTTCTAAAGAATGCTTTCAGCACCTTGTTGAATCAATGCCACGTAGAATTAAGGCAGTTCTGAAGGCGAAAGGGGGTCAAACACAGTATTAGTATGGTGTTCCTAATAATCCTTTAGGTGAGTGTATATACACATAATAATTATGCACAGTACACACACATATATTATGTAAACACAAACTTTTATTTTGGATGCAATTAATCGTGATTTATCAATTTGACAATAGGTAAAATAGAATATCAGTCTGGCGAGTAAATAAAAAATTACCCCCCCCCCCATTCTGTATGTTCTGGCGACGGCATTACAAGGTAATAAAAATAAACGTGTCAAAGAAAAACGGGCAAGGCTGAGATATGAAGCAAAACAAAGGAAGCGGGCCCTTGAAATTCTGGTGGCTAAACGTCAGAAGAAATAGGGTTTAACTTACGAGTTGGTGTACAAAGTATCCCATATTGATGCATTTGTAGCCAGTGGGATCTTCAGTTTTCAGTTTTGAGTGTTATTTGAGTGTTACATTTTATCATTCTTTATGTATTCAGCTTCCACATCTATTGAATCCTTTTTTTTTGTGTTTTATAAAGTTTTTTTTTGCCCTACATAAAACACAAAAACCTTTTTACCAATGTTCTCACCTTTTTTTTTTTTTTACCCCTCTCTTTTTTTTTCATCTCTGCTCTTTAAAAATTCTTGTTTTCAACTCTAATTCATGAACAGTGTTTTGTTTTGTTTTGCTCTATTCTCTGCGCTTCCACGTTCCTCAATACGTCATGCATCAGGTCAAGGGTTACTCTTTCGCCGTAAATCGATGTGTATGGCCGTCTGTCAGAAGTTAGTTATTCTAGTTTATAAAGTTTTAAATATGGATATTTTTCTTACTCAGATGCATGGCTTCGCTTCAGAAGGCCTTTATTAACCACCAGGAGCCGTGTGGAGCAGTTATATGATGGGTAGATGCACTTTTATGGACAGAGCAACAATTACTGCCATAATAAAGCTTGGATTAGCCAGGACTTTTTGTATTCGTCTGAAAGAAGAAAGTCATATACACCTAGGATGACTTGAGGGTGACTAAATTATGGGCTAATTTTCATTTTTAGGTGAACTATCCCTTTAACCCTAAAAAGGGCAAGACCATAAAGAGAAATCAGAAAATTAATGTATTGCTATTTTCTATCTTAAAACACAAATTATACAATTTCATGATTTTTTTTTTAAACATTACTTTTATTTTAGATTTTAATGTTTGTTTCCACAGGATACATCACCCTTTTAGGGGAATTAATTAATTGAAAAAAAGAATGATTGTTAGGCAATGTGTATTACAACATAAAACACTTATAATTCTCCCATAACTTAAACTAAACATTCTTTGTAAAATTCTGTTGGACAATAAGTAAAGTGCCTATTAATGAATCTATTAGCCTACTATATCATGTTTAATATGCAAATTATTATAATATAAATTATCCATATGATTATAAACTTTATTATTTTTTAATAGTATTTTTTTGCTGGCTTTAATGATTTTTATAAAAAAAAATGTAAGATAAACATTTACTGGATTTAGCAACTTGGGTTTACTTGATTATTCATACTTTCAACTTCTTTT
This sequence comes from Romanogobio albipinnatus, assembly GCA_023566225.1. Lineage (NCBI taxonomy): Eukaryota > Metazoa > Chordata > Actinopteri > Cypriniformes > Gobionidae > Romanogobio > Romanogobio albipinnatus. The sequence goes on along the minus strand of CM042246.1, from coordinate 44,146,859 downwards.
TACATTTTTTCATTTGACAGGCTTTTTGGGAACATTTATTTGTCTCAATTATTATAGTATGAGCCATAAAAGCTGGATGTATGAATATGATACTCAACAAAAAACATGCATACACTGCCGTTCAAAAGTTTTTGATTGGTAAGATTTTTAAGGTTTTCTCTTCTGTTTCTTCTGCTCACCAAGGCTGAATTAATTTGATTAAAAATAGAAAAAAACTGTAATATCATGAAATATTATTAAAATGTAAAATAGCTGTTTTCTTTGTTTAAAATGCATTATTATTATTATTATTATTATTATTATTATTATTATTATTATTATTATTATTATTTGTGATTATACAGAGCACAGCATAAATGAGTACACCCCCTCTGAAACATACAATCAGCAATTACTCTTTACTAAGAAGACATGTTAGAGTTATTCAGAGAAATAATGTTCCAGAAAGTCTGCTTGACCAATTACCAAAGAAGCATGTTAAAATTATTCAGGAAAATAAGATTTTCTTATCGAAGCGATAAAATGAGTACACCCTCTTGAAAGTTACTAAATAAAAGCTAATATTTTTTTTATGTTGTTGGGTTATGGTTATGGCATTTTTTATCAACAGGTAAGTATGTTGAACTAAAACATTTACAGATGTTATTGTGTTATGTGTACAGACTTAATGCTGACAACAATTGAACCTCTTGGGATATAACTGTCAGGAGACTTATTTCTTAGCACAAAAGAGGACAGTGGTACAAGAGGATTGCCAAATCCTTGTTTTAGGTGTGAAAATATAGCAAAAGTAACAGAAATTCAAAACAATGGACTTGTGACAAGGCCACTGAAATATTCAGGCCTTTGTTGTAAGCTTTCATTTAGTGAAAGAGTAAGAGAAATTCCAAGTGAGTGTCACTGAGCCAGCAAAAGCTATGAAGAGAGTGAGTGTTTATCTCAGAGTAAGATGCAGTCTGCAGAAGTGACATGCATGGCTGTTGTCTACACTGGAATTACCTACTGTAGCCAAAGCACAATAAAGTCAATTAGCCTTTTCCAAGGACCATATTTACAAAATATAGAATTTTGGGAATCCATACTCTGGTCTCATGAGACCAAGTCAATCATTTTGAATCTAACAGCATCTAAAATGTTCTGGTGTTGCTAGGAGTACAGTGAAAAGTGCTTGGTACTCACAGTGAAGTTCAGTGATAGTAAAGCTCTTATAAATGAATTCACACACCACTGTGTGATGTAATACAAAAACTTGAAACAGAAGATGCTACCCTCTCCTCATTCCTTGCGTTGTTGGGTATTTTTTTCAACATGACAATGACGATATGCATTCTGCCAAGGTGTCCTTCTGTGGACATGTATTTAACCCAGTCTTAACACTCTTGAGCACCTGTGGGGATTCTGTAGAGATGAGTAGAGCAACACTCCCCATTAAAGATCAGGACATTTAAGGAGGTCATCATCTAGGAGTTAAACAGGACACGTGACAATTTATCATGAACTTGTACTCTCCATGCCAAGAAGCAATCAGATCAGTACTTAAAATTATGGAGGAAATACTAAGTACTAGAATATTATACATTTGTTGAATGAAATCTAGGGTGTAATCATTTCTGCAATCCTTCATTTAAACAAACTTGGCTGATTTACTAACTTTTCAGATATTAAAGCAGCACTAGGTAACTTTTGCTCTCGGGCTCCCCCTACAGTTGGGAAACAGTATTGTCCTCTACTACTGTCGTAAACTCTGTCATCCTACATTAGGGGATGCATAGCACGTGCATTTGTTGCATGACAACTATGATAGTCCTGAACACTGCAGTTGATCACATGCAGGTGTTCTGCTCGTGTGAAATGTCTTCATCCCAGGTACAGTGGCATATGTTTCAGCATGTCATATGAATATCATTTCATGGGTTTTATTTTTTTTTCAAACGCCAAATGATCGCGATGCTCACGTTTACAAGCCAGCGTCATTATAGTAGTCTAGTCTATTGTTTACCGTTTTAGAGAATCTATATGATACTTCAATTCAATGTTTGAGTGGTAGGTAATAACCATATATCGTCAATATAATATCAAGCTACCATAGATGAATCTTCAAATTTGAAAAGTCGATTTGCATTATAGCTTGAGGCAAGACAAATAAACAAATATCACAGACATGTTAGGTATTGTAACGAGTAGGAAAATAGTGTGGCCCCTTTAAGAGCGTTCGCCCCCGGTTGGAGCGTGTGTGTGTGTGTGTGTGTGTGTGTGTGTGTGTGAACACTGCGCCTCGAGCTCCCATGTGTGCGGATTATTTTCTGTCTTCTGTTGCAAACATTCATTTATTTTTGTTTTGTTGGGTAATGCTGTGGACGGAAGTGGAGTTTGTGCCGGACTCTTGTGGGGGTTCCGCGGGGAATAAAGTGCGGGCTGTTTGATGTCAATCGCCTCCGTGTTTGCATCGACTCCAGTTGCGTTGAGTGAGCTATCCGTATTTTTCACCCGGATACACGCGTTACAGTATCCTAGAATATGATTTTGTACGTCTTTTGTATTTACTTGCGAGAATGTAGCCCCTACCAAACTTGTACACACCGTTTACACATAGGCTTACATAGGCTTACCCTCGCATGTCCGAATTTAAGGAAGTGGGGGTGATGGTGGAAGTGACGTATATGCCGTAAAGCAGTCGAATTTTGTAGTTCTTTTTTTTCTCGGGTTACTACCCGAAACCCGAAGTTTAAAAGTAGGATTAAAAACGATACAGACCCTGTCAGGCTGTGGCAGACGTGTCATTCAACCTATTGTAAGTCGATGTATCATCACAAGAGTCTTGAAAATATATTATGAAGGTTGAAAAGTTACCTAGTGCTGCTTTAATGACATGTATTTCTCTGGTTTTGTTAAGTGTTTAATACATTTCAATTGTGCCATCTTTCCATGAATTGTACTAGTAATCATTAAGAAAATACATATTTTGCTTTTGTTCAGAGGGGATGTACTCATTTATGCTGTGCACTGTACATAGTAAAGTGTAATTTATTCCTGTGATCAATCATCATTACTCCAGTCTTCAGTGTCACTTGATCCTTCAGAAATCATTCTAATATGATGATTTGATGCTCAAGAAACATTTATGGTTATTATCAATGTTGAAAACGGTTGTGTAAAACATTATTTTAGGATTCTTTGATGAATAGAAATAACAGCATTTATTTTAAATAGAATCTTTTGCAACATTATACATTTACTTTTGATCAATTTAATGCATTCTTGATGAATAAATGTATTGATGTCTTTAAGTTCTTTCCCAAAAACAAACAAAAATCTTACTGACCCAAAACTTTTGAATGATAGTACAGTGTTGCAAAAACATGTTTTTTATGGCTCATATATGCTATTCATTGCAAATCAATGATAATAAATGCTCCCCAAATAACAAAAAACTAGTACTGACTGTGTGTTTAGGTGGTCAAGAGTCTAGTTAACAGTCTAGATAACAGCTGATTTGTCTTTCTCAAGACAAATTGATTTGCCTATATTTGTTTAGTCAGTTCACACATGGGTTAGATAGTCTGGTAACAAAGGACACTGTCTTGCTATATTCCTAAATAATTACTCTTTGACTTAACAAGTAGTTGTTTTGTCCATGACCGCTATCTCAGTGTCATCTGCAGCAGCTGAATAGTGATGAGAATCTGGAGAGTGACTGTGTTGAGTCACACGGCCCACATTAACATTCATTGTACCTCCTGTAAACCTCACCTGACCTTTAAACTGCAGCCCTGAATCTGAGTGACATATTAAAGGCTGTGACACAGTTAACACTGCTGCTCTGATGTGTGTGTGTGTGTGTGTGTGTGTGTGTGTGTGTGTGTGTGTGTGTGTGTGTGTGTGTGTGTGTGTCTCTGTGTGACTCAGGCTCATCTCGTAAGGAGATCACTGAACACTGGGAGTGGCTCGAGACAAATCTACTCCAGACTCTGTCCATCTTTGACAATGATGATGACATCACCACCTTCGTCAAGGGCAAAATACAGGTGGGATGTGCTACATTTGTCAAAGTTAAGAAATATATTGGAGTTGTTAGATTTAAAATTAATTTCTTCACAGGTTATGGTCAACTAGATTCTAAACGTTTCACTGAATACATGTTAAAATTCTCTCTCACTTTTTATATATATATATATTTAAATATTTTTATTTTAAATACTTGAACATTTGTGTGTATGTGTGTGTGTGTGTGTGTATATATATATATATATATATATATATATATATATATATATATATATATATATATATATATATATATATATATATATATATATATATATATATATATATATATATATACACACATATACACATACACATATACATACTAGTGGTGGGCATAGATACATTTTTTTAATCTAGATTAATTTTGGAATTAATCTAGATTAAAAAAATTTATCTATGCCCACCACTAGTATGTATATGTGTATATATTAAAATGGCTCATTTGAATTCTGCCGAAGGCATTCAGAATATGTGTGCTCGTAAGTGATCGTTTGTCTTTTTGTAGTTTGAATAATAAATAACTTCTGTCCCTTTAAGACCTGACGCATGCATGGATCCCAAACACTGTTTCTGTGAACTGGTTACGACTGTGTTTACGTTAAAACTCACCAAGATGGGCATTGAGACATTTTTGAGTGTATTTGACCATTAATAAGCTGGAAAAAGGAACTAATTTTTGCACTTGTATGTCAGAGGCGGCTTTATTACAGTATGTGTGTGTGCGCTTCAAATGTGAGCGCGAAATCTGCGGGAATTAGTAGAATTAACGTTATGTGCAACCCCGCGCAAAATTCAGACCGGTCACACCAATACTAACAAAAGTCCAGCAGAACACGCGTTCACCATGTTCAGAGGATTAAACGGACTGAATGAGAGGAGGCGGGTGCGTGTCACTCGCTGTCGGTCGGAGAGGAGAGCGCAGCTGATATCGATACTTTAGAAAATGAGTATTGTATCGTTTCAGATATTTCAGTATCGATACATAGTGAAATATCGATATTTTTAACAACACTAGCAGACATCCTAACCTGAAAAAAAGGGGGGGGGGGGTCTCGCCCATTTGAATTAAACCGTCCTGATGCAATTTGTTGAGGCTCCAGTTGATCCTTGCTGATGTGGTCTTGATGAGAGAGAACCAGTGGTAGTCAGAGTATCTTTGGTGAATGGAAAGACAAGGCCGCAGCCTGGCACAAGCTTGGTGGGTCCTTAGAGGCTTCTAGTTCAGCATCATCTTCACGTCAGCATTTCAGAAAAAGAGTAAGCCCCCGCTAAAAGCTGATCAGTGACTTTAAAGCTTGAAGATGGCACCCCCCCTGGAGGTGCAAGAGCCAATGAGAACATTTCCCTTTGGAGGTAAATTTTACGACCCTTTGTGTTCTAGCAAGGCATTTGAATATGTACTTTCATTGGGTGTTTAAGAAAAGAATCTTTAAGATTCTTATAATACTAATGCATCACAAAGTTAGCAACATGTAATGTAAATTAACAAATCGGTGACGAAGATTGGCTTTTTTAGAGACCAAACATGCCGCACATATAATGTTGGTTAAGCATAATATGCAAAGTCTGAAACATTAACCCAATTGAGTTTACAAGAATACAAACGCCACATAAAAGGGAAAATCATGAGATGGGAAAATTATTAGGCAAATTAGTATTTTGACCACATCATCCTCGTTATGCATGTTGTCTTACTCCAAGCTGTATAGGCTGGAAAGCCTACTACCAATTAAGCATATTAGGTGATGTGCATCTCTGTAATGAGAAGGGGTGTGGTCTAATGACATCAACACCCTATATCAGGTGTGCATAATTATTAGGCAACTTCCTTTCCTTTGGCAAAATGGGTCAAAAGAAGGACTTGACAGGCTCAGAAAAGTCAAAAATAGTGAGATATATTGCAGAGGGATGCAGCAGTCTTAAAATAGCCAAGCTTCTGAAGCGTGATCATCGAACAATCAAGCGTTTAATTCAAAATAGTCAACAGGGTCGCAAGAAGCGTGTGGAAAAACCAAGGCGCAAAATAACTGCCCGTGAACTGAGAAAAGTCAAGCGTGCAGCTGCCAAGATGCCACTTGCCACCAGTTTGGCCATATTTCAGAGCTGCAACATCACTGGAGTGCCCAAAAGCACAAGGTGTGCAATACTCAGAGACATGGCCAAGGTAAGAAAGGCAGAAAGTCGACCACCACTGAACAAGACACACAAGCTGAAACGTCAAGACTGGGCCAAGAAATATCTCAAGACTGATTTTTCTAAGGTTTTATGGACTGATGAAATGAGAGTGAGTCTTGATGGGCCAGATGGATGGGCCCTTGGCTGGATTGGTAAAGGGCAGAGAGCTCCAGTCCGACTCATACGCCAGCAAGGTGGAGGTGGAGTACTGGTTTGGGCTGGTATCATCAAAGATGAGCTTGTGGGGCCTTTTCGGGTTGAGGATGGAGTCAAGCTCAACTCCCAGTCCTACTGCCAGTTTCTGGAAGACACCTTCTTCAAGCAGTGGTACAGGAAGAAGTCTGCATCCTTCAAGAAAAACATGATTTTCATGCAGGACAATGCTCCATCACACGCGTCCAAGTACTCCACAGCGTGGCTGGCAAGAAAGGGTATAAAAGAAGAAAATCTAATGATATGGCCTCCTTGTTCACCTGATCTGAACCCCATTGAGAACCTGTGGTCCATCATCAAATGTGCGATTTACAAGGAGGGAAAACAGTACACCTCTCTGAACAGTGTCTGGGAGGCTGTGGTTGCTGCTGCACGCAATGTTGATGGTGAACAGATCAAAACACTGACAGAATCCATGGATGGCAGGCTTTTGAGTGTCCTTGTAAAGAAAGGTGGGTATATTGGTCACTGATTTGTTTTTGTTTGGTTTTTGAATGTCAGAAATGTATATTTGTGAATGTTGAGATGTTATATTGGTTTCACTGGTAAAAATAAATAATTGAAATGGGTATAAATAGGGCTGTACGATTAATCGAAAAATAACCGAAACCGACATTCAGAACCTCTAACCGACGTATTTTTCCCATGTCGGTTATTTCGGTTTTCACGTGACTCCGCCCCGACATCAAGTGCAGTTTGCAGGCACACAGAGAGATGCAGGAGCTGTTATCTTTGTTTATAGATGCCCAGAATCACTAAAGTAACTGCATGTAGGCTACAGGTCAGTTAATTGCTGTTCTTATAGCCTACGCGCTGACACACACACAAACAGCGTGCGCAAGCCCCGAAGCCAGATCGCTTTCACTTTTGTGCTCATAAAGTTTGTCAAGTACATGCGTTTAAAGGCTTGCCAGTTTCAACATTTATAGTGATTGTCCACTATTCAAAAACAACAATACGGAATTTTTTTCTGTGACACAGAGAGCCGAGCCGTGTGGCGCCTCTGACAACGCGCGCCCTCTGACAACGCGCGCCCTGAAGGCAGACCTCTTTCACCTGCGTTCTCACAAAGCTTTGTCATTTGTATGTGGTTTAAGCCCTGCCAATTTGAACATTAAAGCGAGTTTCGACCATCAGATGTGTATTATGTTGAACTAATGCCTGATGTATTCTGACAAACGAGCACTCAGACAGAAGCTTGCACATCACGTGAAGATCGCGCGCAGAAACGCAGTGTCAACACAGTCCTGTGACTAAAATAAAATCACTAAAGTAGCTTAGAAACTCAACCGTTATAGGCATATATTTTCATACCTTTGAAGTAAGTACAAACCACAACTTCATAATGAATAGAGACGGTATGAGTAATTCACACACACAATCACTCTCTCATTAATGCATTCAAATAAATGTAATGTAGGCCTACTGTGCTCATTTATCTGTATCTGATGTACAACAAACAGAAGTCTGCCCCATAGGCAATAACTGCTGAAAGTGAACCGTTTCCTTCAAGTAGCCTACTTTAAAATCACAAAGAAATGCACTTTTTCATTAGAAAAAAAAAATCCACCTTTAATAGTAGAAATATTTACAGTACAAACCTTATCAGTGAACTTACTCAAAAACCTTATGAGGGCAGAAAAAAAAGAAGAAAAAAAGGCAAAATAATCGTTCATTAATCGTAATCGAGGTAAAATGTTAAATTAATCGAGGTTTTTATTTTTGGTCAAATCGTTACAGCCCTAGGTATAAATTAGTTTTTTGTTAAGTTGCCTAATAATTATGCACAGTAATAGTCACCTGCACACACAGATATCCCCCTAAAATAGCTAAAACTAAAAACCACTTCCAAAAATATTCAGCTTTGATATTAATGAGTTTTTTGTGTTCATTGACAACATGGTTGTTGTTTAATGATTAATGTTGTAAAATTAATCCTCAAAAATACAACTTGCCTAATAATTCTGCACTCCCTGTATATGTTCAGCTTTGATCACAGGAATGAATTACATTTTACAATATATTCACATAGAAAATCGTTATTTTAAATTGTAATAATATTTCAGTATACACTCACCTAAAGGATTATTAGGAACACCTGAAGCAAATTAGCTCTATATGAAATATTAATAATAACTGGTTATAATTTATTATGAATATTTGGATTAGTTGGATTAGTTAGTTAGTTACTGTCGTAAATTAATATTACAATCAATGAACCTATTTGTCCCATGAACACTCAGGATCAATTGTTTATTAACTCTAAGAAATGTACATTTCCGGGGCATGGGAAATGTCTTTCTTAATTTACGATACTACTAAGAGCAGTAACCAAGATCTAAATGATTAGTGACTCCAGTTATGAGCTTGAGACATGGACAACTTTACATGTAACATGAACAAGATTTGATTAACTAGTCTAAACACTTAAACTACTCTAACATACACACACATACATGCATACAGTTTACCAAGGAAAAGAGAGCTGAAGCAGAATACATGAAAGCAAGAAGTTACAGCATTGTCTGAAATTCAGCAGATCAACAGCCTTGAGCAAACCATCAGTTTAGTTCTAACATTCCCTTCTTTAAAAGGGGTTTGGATACGTAATGTATCAAATAATGAGACTAAGTTTGATACTTGCATGTCTCGCCCATTTGAATTAAACCGTCCTGATGCAATTTGTTGAGGCTCCAGTTGATCCTTGCTGATGTGGTCTTGATGAGAGAGAACCAGTGGTAGTCAGAGTATCTTTGGTGAATGGAAAGACAAGGCCGCAGCCTGGCACAAGCTTGGTGGGTCCTTAGAGGCTTCTAGTTCAGCATCATCTTCACGTCAGCATTTCAGAAAAAGAGTAAGCCCCCGCTAAAAGCTGATCAGTGACTTTAAAGCGTGAAGATGGCACCCCCCCCTGGAGGTGCAAGAGCCAATGAGAACATTTCTTTTTGGAGGTAAATTTTACGACCCTTTGTGTTCTAGCAAGGCATTTGAATATGTACTGTCATTGGGTGTTTAAGAAAAGAATCTTTAAGATTCTTATAATACTAATGCATCACAAAGTTAGCAACATGTAATGTAAATTAACAAATCGGTGACGAAGATTGGCTTTTTTAGAGACCAAACATGCCGCACATATAATGTTGGTTAAGCATAATATGCAAAGTCTGAAACATTAACCCAATTGAGTTTACAAGAATACAAACGCCACATAAAAGGGAAAATCATGAGATGGGAAAATTAGATACATGTTTACACATTTATCAAGTGGTTATATATAGACCAGTGGTTCCCAACCACGGTCCTGGTGGACCCCCAACAGTGCACATTTTGGATGTGTGCTTTGTCTGACACACCCACATCAGGTCTTGGAGTAGCTACTAATGAGCTGATGACCTGAATCAGGTGTGTTTGATTGAGGAGACATGCAAAATGTGCACTGTTGGGGGTCCACCAGGACCGTGGTTGGGAACCACTGATATATATATATATATATATATATATATATATATATATATATATATATATATATATAATATAGGATTAACATGGTTTTTATTCCTCTAACTCTGCAAGAGTTTATGTGAGAGTCACAGCTCTCAGGACATTCTTTTCCGTCGTAAAACCCAGTCTCAGTGTGTGTCCTGTAACAAGACACTACGTCCTGCCAGTGAGTTAGCTTCATTTGGGGAACGTTTCACAGGCCCTATTTGGGAGAGTGAGTTTGCTGGATTATTCATTGTATAAATGAATAATATGTGTGTGTCTGATTGATCCAGACGCTACACACCATACTAATACTGTGTTTGACCCCCTTTCGCCTTCAGAACTGCCTTAATTCTACGTGGCATTGATTCAACAAGGTGCTGAAAGCATTCTTTAGAAATGTTGGCCCATATTGATAGGATAGCATCTTGCAGTTGATGGAGATTTGTGGGATACAGATCCAGGGCACGAAGCTCCCGTTCCACCACATCCCAAAGATGCTCTATTGGGTTGAGATCTGGTGACTGTGGGGGCCATTTTAGTACAGTGAACTCATTGTCATGTTCAAGAAACCAATTTGAAATGATTTGAGCTTTGTGACATGGTGCATTATCCTGCTGGAAGTAGCCATCAGAGGATGGGTACATGGTGGTCATAAAGGGATGGACATGGTCAGAAACAATGCTCAGGTAGGCCGTGGCATTTAAACGATGCCCAATTGGCACTAAGGGGCCTAAAGTGTGCCAAGAAAACATCCCCCACACCATTACACCACCATCACCAGCCTGCACAGTGGTAACAAGGCATGATGGATCCATGTTCTCATTCTGTTTACGCCAAATGCTGACTCTACCATCTGAATGTCTCAGCAGAAATCGAGACTCATCAGACCAGGCAACATTTTTCCAGTCAGTCAAATGTGGCTTTTTTTGTGATTGTTGCGGGCAAAAATCCTTGATTATGCGGCACGTTTTCTAAAAAAATGTGATGGAAAATGCGGGATATTTATGCAATTTTATGCAATAAAATTGCGGGAACTTGCAAAAACTGCGGTTTGATGAAAAAGAGAAAAAAAGCACTACATGACAGAAAGTGCTGGGAACATTTAAGTTCTCATCTTCTTTTATTGAAGACCTTAATAAACACATGGCTCAAATTTACAAAACATTGAGTCAAACAAGTTCTGTAGCTTTACAAAAGGAATATTCTACAACTTCTGAAAAAATGAATAAATAGCTTCCTGTTTTACAGACATTTGAGTGCTTCCAATGCACAAAGTGCAATATCTTTAAAGGGTTAGTTCACCCAGAAATGTAAATTATGTCATTAATGACGTCCCCTCATGTCGCTGGACACCCGTAAGACCTCCGTTCATCTTCGGAAACCAAATTAAGATATTTTAGTGGAAATCTGATGGCTCAAAAAGGCCTCCATTGGCACAATGCACTGTACACTCTCAAGACCCATAAAAGCACTACAGACGTTGATACAAATCCATCTCACTACAGTGGTTCTACAATAACTTTATGAAGCGATGAGAATAGTTTTTGTGCTAAAACCTAAATAACGACTTCTATAGTGATGACCGATTTCAAAACACAGCATCATGAAGCTTCGAAGCGTTATGAATCAGTGAGTTGATTCATGATTCGGATCGGGTATCAAACTGCTGAAATACGTGACTTTGGCGATCCGAACCACTGAATCGACTCACTGATTCATAACGCTTCGAAGCTTCATGATGCTGTGTTTTGAAATCGGTCAACACACCGGGAAACTGCTTTGCGCGGTCTTTTGCTGTTATTTTTGTTGGCAAATGGGAATTTGCGTGCTTCATCATGGTTTTACCGATATCTATGTTTCTCCACGGGGTTTGCAGCTTTTCGATGACGTTCACGTTGGGTAATTACGTCACTTCAAAACGTTCCCATGGCAATAGGGGGAAATGGCGGCTCTTGTGTGAAGTAAACGAACATTTTTCAACTTTCTGCTAATATTATGACTTTTTTGCAACTAGAATGCGGGGATTATGAAATCATGCTAGCCCCGCATATTTTGCATGCGGAAATAGGCAATTTACGTGCCGAAAGTGCGGCGTATTTGAAAAAATGCGGTCCCCGCATAAATATGTGGACTTTGGCTGATTATGCATTAAATCATGCGATCGCATAATCGCGTTTTTCTGGAGGGACTGTCCAGTCTTCAACTGTCCAATTTTGGTGAGCACGTGCAAATTGTAGCCTCTTTTTCCTATTTGTAGTGGAGATGAGTGGTACCCGGTGTGGTCTTCTGCTGTTGTAGCCCATCTGCCTCAAGGTTGTGTGTGTTGTGGCTTCACAAATGCTTTGCTGCATACCTCGATTGTAACGAGTGGTTATTTCAGTCAAACTTGCTCTTCTATCAGCTTGAATCAGTCGGGCTAATCTCCTCTGACCTCTAGCATCAACAAGGCATTTTCGCCCACAGGACTGCGGCATACTGGATGTTTTTCCCTTTTCACACCATTTTTTGTAAACCCTAGAAATGGTTGTGCGTGAAAATCCCAGTAACTGAGCAGATTGTGATATACTCAGACCGGCCCGTCTGGCACCAACAACCATGCCACGCTCAAAATTGCTTAAATCACCTTTCTTTCCCATTCTGACATTCAGTTTGGAGTTCAGGAGATTGTCTTGACCAGGACCACACCCTAAATGCATTGAAGCAACTGTCAGGTGATTGGTTGATTAGATAATTGTATTAATGAGAAATTGAACAGGTGTTCCTAATAATCCTTTAGGTGAGTTTATTACTGTCTTTACTGTATTTTTGATCAAATAAATGCAGCTTTGGTGAGCAGAACTTTTGAACAGGTCTATCCGAATGCAAAACGATTAATAAAACATCTGAAGATTGTTATTCTTTGTAGGGCATCATCGCTGAAGAGAATAAAAGTGGCAAACCTCAGGAAGACGAGGATCCTGGGAAGTTCCGTGAAGCTGAGCTGAAGATGCGGAAGTTGTTTGGCATGCCGGAGGAAGAGAAGCTGGTGAACTATTACCCCTGCAGCTACTGGAAGGGCAGAGTCCCGCGGCAGGGTTGGATCTACCTGTCCGTCAATCACCTCTGCTTCTACTCCTTCCTGCTGGGTAAAGAGGGTGAGATACCTGCATACCTGATGCATACTTCAAAATGTACAATGGAACTAAATTTCTATGACAAAAGAAAATTATAATGCGACTGGAACAAAAACAAACAAAAAAAGTTAATTTATATAAAAAAATTGTGTCTTGTTACTCCTCTGCACTCCAAATAATTAAATAAATTAGCAGGAAATATTGGTTTGAGTCGGCATGGAATGGAAGTTGTGATATAGTCTTTTCTTCCCTATTGTGACCAGTAGCGGGTAAGTTACTCTAAAAAAGTAATTAATTACTAGTTACTATTTACATCTTCAATAGTGTAATTAGATTACTGTACAAATTACTCTCTCCAAAAAGTATTTAATTACTTTCTAAATCCTATATCAACCGCAACTAGTTAAGTAATTCAAGGATAGACATGAAACAGCTCTTTTAATTTATTCAAATAAATAATATAAAACTACATAAATTATTCTTATTAACTGACCAAAGTATTACAAATTTGAAAAGGATACATAAAAACGCACATTTTAAAGTTAGACTTTCAATTTTGTTAATGTTAACACGTGTTAATTCCACGATTGTATTATATATAATTGTTCTACAGTACTAGTAACAAATTAAATTACAGAAGAAATAAGAGTAATCCCTTACTTTACTTTTTCAAGGGAAAAGTAATTAAATTACAGCAACTAACTACTTAGTAACTAGTGACACCCAGCACTGATTGTGACGTATATCTGAGTGAAACCTCTGGAACAAGAACAATTTTGTCTGTGGGGAATTGATTGGATGGTTGTGGTTTGCTATTGGTGGATCTCATCTGAGTGACAGGTTGCCCCGCCCAGTAAACATGTCATCAGAGAAGAAAATGCATCACTGTTTCCACAAAAATATTAAGCCGAACTTCCCGACCTCAAATGTTGTGGGTGGGGATAAGTTTGGCTGGCATCCAGGCTAAAGGAGAACTGTTTTCAACAACTGTATTTAGTATTCTATAAAAAAAAAAGAATCACCAATTTTTATTTCATAGTGACTACTTTTTTTATTGTTGAAAGACAGTATGCAGTGATTCAAGAGACATTATAGTAGCACAGAGAAAAGATGTAGTTGTGGTCATTATACATAAATATCTGACCACAGAATACCAAGAGCTAACAATCAGAATTCAGTGTTACGGAGACTCATTTGGGCCCAAGAAAATTTCGACCTTTCGCGCACATTTTTCAGGTTTGAAAACGTGATGCGCACCGCACTGCCTTTTTTGTTTGACTTTTTTTTTTTTTTAGGGAAGAGCAGTGCTCTGCGTAGGGCTGGGCGATATGGCTGAAAACTGTATCACGATATAAGTGTTTCATATTGGTCGATATTGATAATTATTGATATTTTTATGACCTATTTAAAATAAGGACCAGGAGAAAAATATTTTACATTTAAACATTTTTATTTTAAACGTAACCTTCCTCTGATTATAATCCCCTCAGTTATAAAGGCAGAAATGTCAACACAACCATGGAAAACACTCAAATAATTAAAATATAAACACAGGTCTAAAATCACAATGAACACTTAACAATTATCTCTTAACATTAGGGTGCAGTGCCTCCGTTATTTCTTTGTAACTGTTACCGTTTAGATGCTTTGTCATAAGGCACTGATGCAGAGTACCTCTCCATGTCGTTTCAAAGGCTGAATCCGAAATCGCCCCCTATAGCCATTTGTAGTGGTTTCCAAAACGATAGTGGACGTTATTGAGAGCACTCATTCTATTCCACTTTGCACCGCAATAACGAGTGTACAGCCGATGTACACACTAGAGCCCGACCGATAAAGGATTTTTAAGGCCGATACCGATACAAATATTTGGTGATTTAAAAATCCGATATTCCGATATATCAGCCGATATGTATTAAAAAAATAAAAAAATAAAATAACATAGTTATTTGTAGTTATTCATGATCCCTCAGCCTCTCTAAAATAATATGATAATGCAGTTTAAAAATAAACTTGTTTGTTTTATTGTCACAACAGAACAGATGAACATAAAATTATATTAAAGTTCTGATAAATAAAATTTATAAAAATACACACTTAAGATATGAAACAAAGTTGTTTGGACGAAAACACAATAACAAAAACAGAACAAAAAATCAAAGTTACCAGTATTAACAGACGTGGTAAGCTTCATAAATATAACTTTGAGCAAGACTGGAAAAAAATATTCAGTTAATTTCTGATAAATAACAACAACAGCAAAATATAAACTATATACAGTATAAATATGAGCTACCTTATAATTACAATGTCAACTTGCTTATCCCTTTACATGCACTCTTTTAATTCTATCCATCAAACAAACCATTTTCAATCATCATTTGCTGCCTGCCTTCTAAAAATCTACTACTGATGATGCAATAAATCCATTATTTGTTAATGCGGCGTCTGAACGAAGTCAGCAACGCGCTTTCGTTCACTCTTCACGAGCCTAACTTACGATTTACAATGCAGGGACTGGTACTACAAATATACTAGTTATAAATACAGTAATCATTACTTTATTTAGGCAGAATAAGTTTGTTGTGATTTCCAAGGCGCATTAATGTTAGCGGTCTCCCACTGATAGCCATGGCATTAGCTAGCTTTGTGGTTAGCGTCTATGGTAAGTCATAATTTAGAAATGGACTACAAAATATTGTATACTTTTTCAAAATAACGGGCAGGAGACAGATGATACGTCTCATGCTGTCAAACTGTCACGCTATTAAAGAAATACATCTTATTCAGTCACTTTGGCCGAGTTAAACTGACAGTCAGTCAACTAAGTTATACTGTAACAACCTGTAACAACCTAACGTAAGCTAATTCTGTTTCACTCTTGGCTTGCATGTAACAGCAAAACTGGACTTGGCAGTCACCAATGTTGTCATGCTTATTTGAGTTAAGAGAACTGATTGGGATGTTCTTTTCAATGTTATTCAAGCAATGTATGTCTCGTTGCCAACTTACATGCACAGCTCCGTTGTTGTGAATGTTCGTGGCGGCAGCATGACTCAGCATGAATCAGCTGGTGTTGCTGTATGGCACGTTGTAGAGGGCCCTCTGGTGGACAAACTATGAAACGCCAACACTCATAATGTGGTTGAGCGGTGTTTCGTCCGTTTTTAATATTTTTTAAAATATTCATTTATCGGCCATCATAAATGCCGATACCGATAGTTTGGAAAATGCCTAATATCGGCCGATAATATCGGCCCGCCGATATATCGGTCGGGCTCTAGTACACACAGCGGCTGTCTGAATTCACTCACTTGTTTTCATTCACTTCTTCAAGTGGACTGTATTAGTGGACTAAAGTAGGGAATAGTGATTGAGGGTTTAGTGGGCGATTTCGGATTCAGCCAAAGTCAAGAATAGCACAACGGCGAGCGCATCGAGTAAACCAGGTATAAACACGTCCCCAACCGAACGAGGCGCGTGCGCGCTGTCAGCGGAGACTCGCACTGCGGAGCCAGACGAAAGTATAAACAAGACAATCTTGCATAATTTGCAGACGACATTGGTCTGACTACGGTCAGACTTATAAAATCCCAAAAACTGCCATACTGGCGAGCTGACTTGTTTTCCTGTTTTAACAACAATTTCCTCGCTCACTGCGTTGCTCATTTTCCACTTATCACTCCACGCCAGTTCTGTTTACTGAAGAATGAATCTAACACAAGACAACGTTATGGCGCAACCAAACATGATACAGTTACCTTATTGGCTGTTAGCCTGTCACTCCCTACGTTGCTTGGTTACCAGAGAGCGAGTGCCTTTGTTCATGCTACCAAACTTGCTTCGCAACCTCTGGTTTCTTCCGACAAAGAAAAAAAAATGTATCGAACGTTTTATCGAACGCATTTTTTTATTGATATTGATTATGTGTCTATCGCGATACATATCGTTTTATCACCCAGCCCTAGCTCTGTGTTTTTTTATGTTGCTAGGCAACCCCCAAAGCTGTCCTGTCAGTCTAATCAAGTTAACCGTCACCACAACGGAAGGCCCGCCTCCATTCATTCGACTGGACAATGAAAAAAAAAAACCTGAATGTTGATTTCTTTTTTCAGAAATCGGATTTAAATGTTAAGTCAATGGAAAGGTGCGATAGACGCGTTTCGTGCAGCACGATGGCCAGTTCGCGCGAATTTAACGTGAATTGAGCGTCTTGCGCGATACGTGAGAGTGGTGCCTTTTTTGTGCATTCACGCGTTTGAAGCGAATTTGCGTCTGACACACGAGTTGAAATATTGAAAATTTGCCGTCAATTCGCGCCGCGTTAACCAAGCAAGAGCATGCTTGCTGCTGTCACGTGATAAAGTGACGTGATGAGAAACCCTGCATAATTTAAAAATAAGTATTATTGTGTCACAAAATGTAGTTTTAACACTTTTTCAGGTGAGAATGTAGTTGTTTAAATCTCAAATCTGTGGTTTATTTATAAAGAGAGCACCTTATTAAAAAAATAATCTTGCGTTTTTGGAGTTGTGAGATCCAGGCGATCACCGGGCGCTCAGCGCTCATTAACCCTGGCGAGAGCAGCCTTTCCTCGGCTAGACCTTCTGACGTTTGCCGCTGGCTCTGATGTCTCTGTAGTGGTTAAACATGAGATATAATTTGTCTAAATCTCGTAGATCTAATGGCCAATCATTGAATCTATAATTTGTTGTCTGCCAAATCAAGGGCAAAGAGAAGTTTCATAACTAAATTTTTTTAGGATATTTAAATATGCATGCAGTGAAGATAATGTAGGATAATCCTGGACCACATTTGTGTGGCTATTAATGTTTAATATATATTTTTCAATGAAAATGAAAAGAGGCAGAGTGGTGTTTTATGACGTATTTCTCCTGGAGCGCCTTGAACGCCTATTTTGCTTCAAACGCTCAATTTATACAAATGGCGTTTCTGGGTTGTAAATAAAATCATTTTTAAAATATTAAATGTGTCATTCTCTTTGTCACGCTCAGAAATGTGTCATTTGCATATTAAAATCACAAAAAAATCTAGCCGGGGGCACGGCTAAACGACACTAAACGTCACGATTACAAATTCGATTAATTGTGCAGCCCTATATAAAATGTCGAATTTTCTGGCTCAACTAACTGGTAAACATTCTCCAGCTCTCTCTCTCTCTCTCTCTCTCTCTCTCTCTCTCTCTCTCTCTCTCTCTCTCTCTCTCTCTCTCTCTCTCTCACTCACTCACTCACTCACTCACTCACTCACTCACTCACTCACTCACTCACTCACTCACTCACTCACTCACTCACTCACTCACTCACTCACTCACACTCAGTTATATTCCAAGTCCACACATCTGAAGTGATCATCATGGTTTAAATGTAAAACAAGTGACTTATTTGCAAAATATCTTTGCAGAAAATATGCATGAAATATGAAGGTAAATATTTTACAGTCTGATCTTAAACATATCCTATATACTACGAAATAATATAAGAAAAATGCTAAATATTTCTAGTAATAGCAATAATTATTAGAAAGATTATATATATATTTCTATATCTAGAATGGTATTTAGTCTATAGACATATAAATACAAATGCACAAAACTGCAAGTTTATGACAAAAAATAGTCTGCATTTTGGCCTTTATTACTCATTTAATACATGTCTACATTACAAATTAAATAAAACTAGATATTAACCTACATTTCTGACAAATTACCACGGTTACAGGTGTTACCACAGTAAATCCATGATAAATTCGAAATGCGAATTGTTTGAAAATGATTTTGAATCGGCTCAGCTGATTTGCACGTTAGTGTTGTTTATTAAGTCAGCGCTGTTTAACTGGATTTAAATTAAATCAGATCACAGAGAGATACGCAGCTCGTACCGGAGACCTCAGTGCTGAACTCGAACACTTCTCACGGGCTTCGGAAGGCTGTTTAGTGGTCATGTGATCGAGACACTCAGCAAGTAAACACATTTG
Source organism: Romanogobio albipinnatus (assembly GCA_023566225.1). Taxonomy (NCBI): domain Eukaryota; kingdom Metazoa; phylum Chordata; class Actinopteri; order Cypriniformes; family Gobionidae; genus Romanogobio; species Romanogobio albipinnatus. The sequence continues at coordinate 44,127,828 of CM042246.1, read as the reverse complement.
TTCAGAGTCAGAGCTCGCGAGTGGCGCAGAGCACCAGCAGCGCTGTTTCGTTCCGCTTTGGGCGCTGTTTCCCTGGCCTAAAATCTAGTACTGCCACCTTGCGGTGACATCGTGAAACTACATGATTTGTAAATGATCCGTGGCGGGCCACATGTAATACATTTTAATAGACGTGCTGCGGGCCGTTTGAAATTCATCCCCGGGCCGTATTTGGCCCGCGGGCCGGACTTTGGACACCCCTGGTTTAGAGTTTAACCCCCTCGAGTTGGCAGTTGCGCTGGCGTGATCGACTCGCTTTTTTTTCTTATCAGTGCCAAAGAGACTCAAATAACTCTGTAGTTTATTATCATTCAGGCAAGTGTTATACATCATTATAAAATTATAATTTTTGTGTACAGTCACAATAAAAACAAAATGTTTTGCTTTTTGCAAAATAAAGAAAAAAAAACATGATGTGCGATCTGCAGCTTCTCTGTCAAAGACGTTCATTCAGATAGTCTTCACAAAAGGAACTCTAGCTTAGTGAATACTTGTCTCACAAACATGAGACATGTCTAAAGAAACGTTGAAAAGTTAGGTTTTAAATAATGTAAACCAAATCGAAAACAAATATTCTGTGTTTATGTAATTTGTTTGAAAAGAGATAGATGTCAGTCGTTCGAGAGCCTCTTCATTATCCGCTAATGTGACCACGCCCACGTAGCGCACGCACTTTGAGATACATATGTCAACGCCCCACACATCAAATCAAACAAACACATCAAGTGTAATGCTACACTTCAGCTACATCATTTTGAGACGTGTTGAGGAATAATCCTGGAATAATTCTCCTCATGAAAAGCTGTTCATTTCTTAGAGCAACGGAGTCAGCTGTAATGTAAGGTAGGCTACGTTTATTCTGTTAGCATCTGTGAATATTAAACACAAAAAAGACAGTTTAAAGATGAATCCTGCTGCAACATAAAATGTACATCATAGACGCAAGACTGTTTAGACAAGATTTATTTGTCCTGTTTTGGACAGATTATAGCGTGTTTTTTGTAAAAGAGCCTAGTGTCACATCAATAAAGCTTTTATTCGCAAATGTCTGCTCAGATGCTATAAATATAGTCAAATGTATTTTACTTCATATTGATGTTTAACCCTCTGGGGTTCTTCATTTATGGGTCACACTCAGGACCTTCGGGTCAAAAATGACCCGGAGGGCGGGATTAAGATTAAAAAGATTTGAGTAAAATTAATTAAATATATTTTTGTTCAATAATATTTTTTATTTTCTTTTTTGGTGTTTTGAGAGAATTTCATGATTTATAATTAATATTTATTCAATAATTATGACCCATTTTTTCCCATTGTATATAATAAAAAATGTGTGTGAGATATATATATATATATATATATATATATATAAAATTATATTTTTTTTTATTAAAGCTGTATTTCATTTTAGAGTCAAGCCTAGGCCTCATGAAAGCAATTATTTAAATGAGATCGGTGCCATCCGGTGGACACATTTAGCATTTTTTATCATGCAATAGAGTTTGTGTCTTGAGTTCGGTCCGAATGACTCTAAAGTCATCCTCAGACCGAGGCATGGTTACATCCCCAAAGCGATCGGGACCCCCTTTAGGGCGCAAATCATCTCCCTCTCGGCTCTGCCAGCATCTGATGACGGAGACGTTGATAACCTCCTTTGCCCTGTCAGGGCGTTGAGAGTTTACGTCACGTGCTCCGCCGCTTTAAGGCGTTCAGAGCAACTCTTTGTTACGTTTGGTGGGCGCACTAAAGGTCTCGCCGCCTCGAAACAGAGCCTGTCCAGGTGGATGGTGGACGTGATTGCAGCAGCTTACGCCTCCAAACACCTGCAGTGTCCGCTGGGTGTCAGAGCTCATTCCACCAGAGGCATGGCCTCTTCGTGGGCTTGGTCTAGTGGTATTTCTATTCACGATATTTGTATGGCGGCGGGCTGGGCCTCCCCATCGACATTCGTGAGGTTCTATAACCTGGAAGTTCCTGCTTTGCAGGCTAAGGTGTTATCAGTTTAAGTGGGCTGTTTGCTCTGCCCAGTTATTTATGCGCAGACAACGCTCGCGTACTGGTTATATTTCTGGTGTGTTGATCTGAAAATTCAGCTTTGTCCCCGTTATGATTGAATCACAGGACCGGATACCAGTAATTTGCCAAGAGATCTCTTATTTATTATTTTTATATGTCAGACATAGTAGAGACATTGAAAAGTTATTGTCTCATGCCAGCTGTACGTTTCTCCATTCCTCCATTTCTCTCCCCTCTCCCTTCTCCATCCTCCCTTGTCCCTCTCTCCCTCTCGTCTCCCATCTTCCATCTCCCATCTGAGGCAGGACACTCAATTTGAATGTTATATACTATTAGCAGAGGATCTTACTAGGAGGAAACTTCCTTAGAAGGAAGAGAAACATGCGTCCTATGTTTAAAATAGAGCGTATACATCATGCTTACATATGTTGCACAATCCACTTTCCTTATAAAGAATCAGTTGACAATACATCATGGAACAGATGCATGCTACTGTATGCATCAGTGGAAACATGTTCTATAAGAATGCACATTCCTGTAACAAATATAGCTCATCCATGTCTCTCCTTGGGACACATGTTCAGAAACAGTCTGACTTTACATTGTACATTATACAAATAATTATAAAAAATAATAAAACATAATAATACCAAATAAAAATAACATTAAACAATAAAATTTCAATCTTCAGTCCCTCCTCTGGAACTACGACAGTCAGTTCCACACCGTCACCCCTCCAGTGGCCATCTAGTGGAGCAATAGTGAGGAAAAGGAAAGGCAAAAGAAAGAAAAACACAAACAGAAAACAAACAAACAAATAACCCCGACCCATGATATGTCCCCGCATACTATGTGTCATTTATCATCTATGTGTATGCATTTAAAATGTACCCCAGTCATCTAAGAAAGGAAATGTTAATGAATCTTCGCCAGTACCTGAACTCATTCGGCTGAATTCCTTCAGTTCCTGGTTAAAATAACAAACTAACATAAACGTTGATATTAAAGAATCCTATCCCTTGGGGTTGTGTATCAGTAAGCAGGTGTTGATTGTTTGTGAGTTGTGTAGTACATATAAAATCCTCTATTTCACTCTTTATTTCCCATTCTCAGTTTTATCAATATTTTATATTGAGAATATCTTCATCTCTTATCAAAGCATGTCTTGAAACATGTCTGTTCATTATTCATTTGTTTAAAAAATTCAACTCAGTTGCTTTGTATTAGAATGATTCCAACAATCTAAAATAAGTTATGCTAAGATCTTGCTAAGGTTTTCTTTGGTTTAAATGTTGAATTCTCTTAACCTTTGTTATCCAGAACTTCTCTTAAATCAGCAAAAGCAGTCTTCATCTTTAACCACCACCATGTCTTGGAATTATCCTGTCATGTCTGATGATCTACAGGAGTGAAAACTATGATAGAGACATGTTAGTTCAATATCACACTTTCAGAGATTCCCCTTATGCTGAATATTAAACTTCTATACAATATTTGCACATAAGGCAACCAACTTCATGTTTCTGATATAAATTAAAAAAGATGTTATGGTCTCCACAGGAATGAATTACAATCCCTCATGGTCTCAGCTGGTTCTTGAAAGCTCATTCCCCTTAGCTCTTCATAAATGATCTCCTTTCCCAGGGTGTTGTCCCCTGGCATAACAAACCTTCCAAGGAATGTGGTTGCTGGTGATCTGGTATGGAGGAGCTCACATTTCTAGGGCAGACTACTGTAACTTCTCACAGCTCTCCCTTCAATGATGCTGTTGGCCTTACAAACATCTTCTCACTCTCATACACATCTCACAATCACACCTCCCTTCAGGAGATGCCCAATGGCGGCAGTAAAATCTCTGTCTTAGATTGTCCCTTTTTGGCCAAAAGTGGATCTTATCCGTCATTGAGAAATCACCTCATGCCCACTGGTAACCACTCTTTCCATTACGAAACCTTTGACAGGCGTTTTCTTCAACAGAATCAAGGAATTGCATTCAAGAGCCATCAGAGCCAGTTGGAATGCCTAATAGTTTCAAAACATGGAGACAGATTAATAACAGCACTATTAATCACTTAAATCAATTAGTTATTACAACCATCCGTTCAGAGTAAAGCTCTGCTTCATCTGTAACCGGAGCCATCGCCCTGTACATGGTGAAGACAAAGATGAGACAAAGAAGTTACTGGTCATAGAGTAACAAATCCAAAATGATCACTTATATCATTTAAGGTCTGTATTTATTTAAAAGATTGAGTGAATGAGTTTTGCTTGAAACATTTAATTACCAATTGCCTAGTCTCATTTCTCTAACATCTCTGTGTCTATGATTTCCCACTGAAACACTGTGCTTTACTATTAATAACGTATCACTCATAGCACAGGCTCAAATAGCATTCAGCTGTCTTTGAATGAGAGAGAAACCACTGAGGCAAAGTCCAGAATGCCCCAGGACTGTATTTTCATAAACTTTTAACATAGTTTCATGCTACAATTTTTCTACTCTGGCTTAACCAGAAATGGCATGTGTTCATTTGCATCTTTGTTTATATTTGTCTTTTGTCTTTTTCCTCTTTTTTTTTTCTTTTTTTTTTATATATATATATTAACACCAGACATTTCTGTCATTTGATCCCATCTAGAAATGTATCTTGCAGGGGCTTTCTTTGTTTGCAGCCATTTTGCAAATAATTTGTATATGTTTCTCTATGTGAACTAGAGAATCAGCAGGCTATCTATTTATAAGTGTGTGTGTGTGTGTGTGTAGAGAGGAGGGTATAGGGTGAATTCCAAAGGGAGGGGCTGCTCTCGCTTCTGAACACTTGAGAAACTCGAGGAAAGGAAAAAGAAACAGTTAAAAGTTAACTCATATATTTTCAATTGTATTTTACTTTAAAATTCAGTTTAACTCAAATAATTTTTCTTTTCATTTTTCTTTTCAGTTGAACTCAGATCAGTCTCCTCCCCAAATACTGAACAGCTTTACTGTCAAAATCAGAAGGCCAACGATTCTAGCCACTTTATTCATCAAGGCGCCTTATACCTTTAGCGTGTTTAAACGTTTTAGGGTTTTCTAAAGCTGCGCAACCTTTAGCGCAGACCCGCCACTTTAAACCGCTCTAATCTCACAGTTCGTTGCACTTCCCCGTACCTCTTCTAAGCACGGCTCTATTGCGAGAAGGACACTTTAGAGATTTCTCTGCCTAAAAATAACAAAATTTAAAAATAAAACAAAACTGCAGTCTCGCCGTGTTCCGACCACCTTACAGTCACAACGAACTAATTGCTAAATCGCATTACGGATTAATCTCCCGAAAATTTGACAAAATGGTCTTTTGCACAAAAGAATCCACTTTTACCCAGCTTCATTCAATATTTTGGAGGTCCATTGATCAGAACAACTTAAGTTGCTTCAAATTAAATTACTTAAAATGTAACTATGTCTGACACATTTATTGGCAACACAACTGGTATTTCAAAATAACACAGTTCTTTTTAGCAGTTTCAGTCACTGTCTCAACGGTATATATATATCATCAGGCAGACTTAGAATCTTTAATAAAAAGAAAATGTCTTACCTGATGACCTGATTGAGACAACTTTCTGAAATGCAGATCCTGTTCGTGTGACGCCAACTGTTGATCTGAAAATTCAGCTTTGTCCCCGTTATGATTGAATCACAGGACCGGATACCAGTAATTTGCCAAGAGATCTCTTATTTATTATTTTTATATGTCAGACATAGTAGAGACATTGAAAAGTTATTGTCTCATGCCAGCTGTACGTTTCTCCATTCCTCCATTTCTCTCCCCTCTCCCTTCTCCATCCTCCCTTGTCCCTCTCTCCCTCTCGTCTCCCATCTTCCATCTCCCATCTGAGGCAGGACACTCAATTTGAATGTTATATACTATTAGCAGAGGATCTTACTAGGAGGAAACTTCCTTAGAAGGAAGAGAAACATGCGTCCTATGTTTAAAATAGAGCGTATACATCATGCTTACATATGTTGCACAATCCACTTTCCTTATAAAGAATCAGTTGACAATACATCATGGAACAGATGCATGCTACTGTATGCATCAGTGGAAACATGTTCTATAAGAATGCACATTCCTGTAACAAATATAGCTCATCCATGTCTCTCCTTGGGACACATGTTCAGAAACAGTCTGACTTTACATTGTACATTATACAAATAATTATAAAAAATAATAAAACATAATAATACCAAATAAAAATAACATTAAACAATAAAATTTCAATCTTCATGGTGTATGTATTGTGTGGGCCCGCTTCGCCGGCCGCACTGCTAAAGTATGTGGATATGAACGGGACCGGCAGTGCCGCTCCACCTATTCACAAGATAAAGTGCTTTGTCCACCTATTCGCATAGTGAAGTGCTTGTACATGTGTTGGCCCGTTTCCTCTACTGGCCACCTGTTTCCAGCCTTATGTTTTCCCCGGTCTCCCTGGGTTACATATGCTGTATGCTCGGCGCGCACAGCGTTGACAAGGGGTTCCTGTAGCGTAAGCAACTTACGCAATATGAGAGAACCTCTCGTAAGAGAACGTACTCGGTTACTAACGTAACCTCGGTCTCTCTCTAGATGAGGGAACGAGTATTGCGTAACCTGCCGTGCGCGCCACGGGCTTTCGCGCTTCAGACTACTAATACGGATTTCCAGCCTGTGAGCCCTGCTTATATACACACTGGCCACGCCCTACCTGTAGGTAAATAAGGCGCGCGGAGGGCGCGAAGCGCCCTCATTGGACGTGACGTCACGCGGGGATCACCGATAGGCTGAAGCAGTTGCCAACCAAGCAGCCAATGGGCACGCTGATACAGCCTGCTATGGTCTGCTTGCTGCCGCACTGCGTTGACAATAAATGCAAAATTAGGATAATTTTGTGGCTTCAGATCTCGAAGAAAGAATACTTTCCCGTAGTGTAAGCAACTTACGCAATACTCGTTCCCTCATCTAGAGAGAACCGAGGTTACGTTAGTAACCGAGTATGTTTTACGACAAGCGCGTAAAAGCGCAAACTGCATGTGCGTGTGTGTGTGTGTGTGTGTGTGTGTGTGTGTGTGTGTGTGTGTGTGTGTGTGTGTGTGTGGAGGTTAACCCTGGGGCTACCCAAGAGGTGTTTCACGGCCCCTGCTCCTTAAATAATTAAAGAGTGGAGTAGCATTGTTATGTTACATTGTTACATTGGTATAGTACAAAGAACTGCTTCTGTGCATTCCCTCTCATTCTTTCAGGTTCAGCAACATACATTTGAAAACTTAATTTACAATTCAAATCAATCTACAATTCAAATTAATGCAATGTTTCCTATAGCCTTAACAGTAATGTTTGTGTATATTGTGTTGGTGACATGAAAGTGGTCATAATTCTTCTTATTGAATACCTGCTGTTGCAGATTTATATAAATAAACAAGTAAAAAAAAGGGTGAATAAATAAAACATTGTTTTTTCTCTGTTATTTTACTGTGTTTTTGTTATCTTATTATTGACCATTATGCCTGCTGTTGCAAATTTGCAACATACCAAATTTACCCCAAATTGACCGTTGTCGCAAATTTGCAACATACCAAAATTTCTATTTATTTGTTGTGCAAAAGTGAAATTGATAATTTCAACATTATTTACCATCTACTAAAAGGCAAAAACACACATAAAACGTTTTTTTTATATACAGCTATATAAATTCAGGCGTTTTAATTTAATATCAAAGTTTGTCAGAAATGAGTCAGAGTTTTGTTTGGTAGAAATTTTTTTTTTTTTTTTTTGTAGGAAGTGAATTGCTTTCTTTTAAAGTGAATTTTGTTTTGTATAAATTGTATTGTAATTTGAATTATTTATTATTTATTTTTTTTAGCTTGAGACTTCTTTCAAAAATAAAAAAGGTACACTGCAAAAAAATGCTCTTCTTAGTAATTTTGTCTTGTTTCTAGTCTAAATATCTAAACGTTCTTAAATCAAGATGCACGATTTTCAACTAAATAAGAAGAGCATTTTTTTGCAGTGTAGTCAAATCTTTTGATCATTTAAAATATAATAAGCCTTTGTTGACTACATTAGAGCTGCAACTAACGATTATTTTTTCTGTCGACTAATCTAACGATTATTTTTTCGATTAGTCGACTAATCTAACAATTATTTTTCCAGATTAATCTTATTATTCTTTTTTACTGATTATTGTATTTCAAAGAGGGTAGTGAATTTGTATATTATTTTAACATGAAATCAATGAATGATGACAATATTAATTGTATTTCAGGAAGGGTAGTGTACATAGTATGCCATTTTATAATGAAATATATGAACACAAGAAGCTTTTTAAACATAATATATAATGATACTATTCATCATAAAATGTATACAGAGTAGGCCTAATTAGGAAAAGTTGTTTACTATAGTAGTTGAGTATGATTTACTTATTGATTTGTGTCAGTAGTAAACGAAAATGCACTTGTATTTATCTGCAAAAGGTTCACATACAGGAGCTTTCAGCATAGTGTTAATGTATAACTAGTCGTCTATTTTGAAGATACATGTGCATAAACAACGACTAAAGCTGCCAGAAGTTTTTGCCCAAACTTCAAAGACACATTTAAATGATTAAAGCTAGAGGCATATCTTAACTGTAATGTTACTTTAATCATGTAAACCACCTATATACAGCAAGTTATTATGCATATGTGTTTGGGACAGAGCGGAACCAGGTCGCATATACAGGAGATATATGCAGCCCATAATAAATAAAAGCACGAGACGTACTGGGGTCGGAGAAGAACCCAGGAAAATGTGACCGTCTGTTGCAATACACGCGTGGCGCGTTCAGCTGCGCGAGAGAACACTGGCAGCAGGGTTGCCAGGTTTACACAACAAAACCCACCCATTCGTTACTCAAAACTAGCCCAAAACAAGCCCAATCGCGTTTCGGGGAGGTTCTCTGGTAAACATCGCGTTCGGGGGGTTAAATATGTGTGTTTTTTTGCTTCAACCCGCGGACATGAGACACAGCCCGAGGCAACAGTGTAGAAGTAGCCCAATTCCGCGGAAAAAAGCGGACTTGGCAACACTGACTGGCAGTGTGAAAGCTCCCGCTCTCCACGCGCAAAGCTCCTGCTCTGCCACCACGTGCAGTGTGAAACCGGCGTTACAGAGCGAACAAAGCACAGTTTTATTCGGCTTCTGTTTAAAGTACTCCCACACTTTTGAATGTCGCGGTCTGGCTTTATATGATAAATGATCATTTTCACTATGCCCGGGAGCAGAAGCTGCCATTATTCTAGATCTTCTGTTCCATTCTAGAACGTAAATAATGTGCCGCCGACGCGTTGACGCATTTCACGCACGTCGACGTATTTTCGTAGTCGACGTCATCGACGACGTCGACGCGTCGTTGCAGCCCTAGACTACATTCTAAATAAACTACAAGATATATTTCCTTTGTCCTGTTGCTTTCTCAGTCACATATCTGAAGCTCATTCATTATGCAGGTCATTATGCGGGCTAATATGCTTTCTTTTGTCCTCTCAGGTGTGATACCCAGCATTATTCATTATCTTTCACGCCTCCTCGCCTTTGTAAAGAAAAACTGTCTTACAAATTGTAAATGAATATATTGTTTTATGTGAATAAGTAGGCTCAATGATTCTCACATCAGTTTAAAGCAAAAACTCTAGGCATCAACTCCCATTAGTCAAAAGTCTTGTGGACGTACAGTGAGGAAAATAAGTATTTGTACACCCTGCTATTTTGCAAGTTCTCCCACTTAGAAATCATGGAGGGGTCTGAAATTGTCATCGTAGGTGCATGTCCACTGTGAGAGACATAATCTAAAAAAAATAGTTCCAGAAATCACAATGTATGATTTTTTAAACTATTTATTTGTATGATACAGCTGCAAATAAGTATTTGAACACCTGAGAAAATCAATGTTAATATTTGGTACAGTAGCCTTTGTTTGCAATTACAGAGGTCAAACGTTTCCTGTAGTTTTTCACCAGGTTTGCACACACTGCAGGAGGGATTTTGGCCCACTCCTCCACACAGATTTTCTCTAGATCAGTCAGGTTTCTGGCCTGTCGCTGAGAAACACAGAGTTTGAGCTCCCTCCGAAGATTCTCTATTGGGTTTAGGTCTGGAGACTGGTTAGGCCATGCCAGAACCTTGATATGCTTCTTACAGAGCCACTCCTTGGTTATCCTGGCTGTGTGCTTCGGGTCATTGTCATGTTGGAAGACCCAGCCTCGACCCATCTTCAATGCTCTAACTGAAGGAAGGAGGTTGTTCCCCAAAATCTCGCAATACATGGCCCTGGTCATCCTCTCCTTAATACAGTGCAGTCGCCCTGTCCCATGTGCAGAAAAACACCCCCAAAGCATGATTCTACCACCCCCATGCTTCACAGTAGGGATGGTGTTCTTGGGATGGTACTCATCATTCTTCTTCCTCCAAACTATTTAGTGGAATTATGACCAAAAAGTTCTATTTTGGTCTCATCTGACCACATGACTTTCTCCCATGACTCCTCTGGATCATCCAAATGGTCATTGGTAAACTTAAGACGGGCCTTGACATGTGCTGGTTTAAGCAGGGGAACCTTCCGTGCCATGCATGATTTCAAACCATGACGTCTTAGTGTATTACCAACAGTAACATTGGAAACGGTGGTCTCAGCTCTTTTCAGGTCATTGACCAGCTCCTCCCATGTAGTTCTGGGCTGATTTCTCACCTTTCATAGGACCATTGAGACCCCACGAGGTGAGATCTTGCATGGAGCCCCAGTCCAAGCTTCTTCCATTTTCTAATGATTGCTCCAACAGTGGACCTTTTTTCACCAAGCTGCTTTGTAATTTCCCCGTAGCCCTTTTCAGGCTTGTGGAGGTATACAATTTTGTCTCTAGTGTCTTTGGACAGCTCTTTGGTCTTGGCCATGTTAGTAGTTGGATTCTTACTGATTGTATGGGGTGGACAGGTGTCTTTATGCAGCTAACAACCTCAAACAGATGCATCTAATTTAGGATAATAAATGGAGTGGAGGTGGACATTTTAAAGGCAGACAGGTCTTTGAGTGTCAGAATTCTAGCTGATAGACAGGTGTTCAAATACTTATTTGCAGCTGTATCATACAAATAAATAGTTAAAAAATCATATATTGTGATTTCTGGATTTTTTTTTTTTTTTTGTGGACATACACCTACGATGACAATTTCAGACCCCTCCATGATTTCCAAGTGGGAGAACTTGCAAAATAGCAGGGTGTTCAAATACTTATTTTCCTCACTGTATATCTATTGTGTGTTTTGAGGCCTTAATATTAAAACCAATTTTTTTGTTTTGTCAAAAACATGCATAAACATTTTTCTCTTAATAATACAAGCATGTACATAAATGTTGCTCACATATTATGGTAGCCCAGTTTGTGCCGAATACAGTGTAATTACACTTTTTCCATTAATGTGTTTATAAGCAACTGAAAAAAGCACAAATGTAAGAGCATGTCAAAACTTCTAAAGGGCCCCAAAACAGCTCAGACTTCTAGGGGTTAACCCATTCATTTCAGTGTGCTTTTTTCTGCATTAATAAAGAAATCTCTTAGGCCTTCTCTTTTTCTATCAATTTGAATAACAAAATAAAGGTAAAGATCCGGTTCATAGTTTTATATAATTAGTTTTATAATTTGGTTAGTAAAAATTAGAGGTCGACCGATTCATCGGTTTTGCCGATTAATCGACACCGATAGCTGATTGGTGGAACAATTGGTTATCGGCAAAAATCCACACCGATAGTTTTTCCAAGTTTGTGTCCGTTGCTGGAGCGGCTGAGACTGTTATATAGCACGAGAGCGACCTCTAGAGGACAAATAAAAACTCACTGATGCCTTGTGTTTACATTCACGCAAGGTGCGGCGCTGCACGGAGAGCACTCACACATCAGATGCGCGTTTAAAACACAACAGCGAAACGGTATGAATACAGAACACAATAGTACTTGTTGCCAAATCATTATAAAGTAATTAATTTTTTGACTAGATGCTGCAGTAACAGGTAAAGAACAGCAGTGTATGTTTGTCAACGAGGCTGAGAGGAAGCTAACATTAGCAGTACCTCAAGCAGTTAAATCAATGTGATAGCGCTCAAGTCCGACCCAAACGTTGCATATAAAATTAGTGATGTGAGAAGGCAAACTGTATCGTTATGCTGCCGACAGAAATATAAACAAAGCAGAAACGCATTCGTTTTTTTATTAGATAATCTCTTTCTAAAAAAAGCAGATTGTTTAGATGTATATGAAATGGCAACAATAAGATCCCATTTGTAACAGTAACTAAGGTTAATAAATGCTGTGGAAGTATTGTTCATTGTTAGTATGTTCATTTCAACATTAAATTGAGTTTGAATTTGTATCTGTTAACCTTGGTTAATGCCATATGAACTAACATGAATGATCAAGGTACAATTGTATTGCTCATATTAATACATTCTGTAAAAATGTATGCATAATGCATATAGTTCATGTAAGCTAATACATCCATGTTGCATAGGGACTTGCATAGTGTTACCTATTAAATGTACATGCATGTTTCTAGGTTATAGGTAAATAAATAAATTTGACCTGTAATATTTTAATGTTAAAAATAATTCTGAAGAATTTGTTCTGTTAAAACTTCTCATTTTAATATTCATATTTATAATTTTTTAATTTACCACACTTTCATGGATCAGTTCTGTTTTTTTTTTTTTTTTTTTTAAATAAAGTTCAGCACTGGTTTACCTATGTTTTTTTAATCCAGTATCCATTTTAAAAACTATCGGTCATTAATCGGTTATCGGCAAGTACGGTCCAACCTAGTTATCGGTATCTGTAAAATCCACTATTGGTCGACCTCTAGTAAAAATATAAAAATAATTTAAATTGTGCTGCAAATGCTAACTTCTCACTCATTTGAAAGTGACCTATAACATCCTATGACATGAAATGAATCAAAATTTGAATGATCTCATGGATCTCATCGCTGCTTGCCACTATATTTTAGTGATGTCATTTGAGTCTTGAACGCTCTGTGAAAAGGGCTGATTCATACTGAATTAAATGCTTAGTGCATGCATGGGCGGCAGTTGTGGCCTAATGGTTAGAAAGGTTGCGGGTTCAAATCTCAGGTCGGGCAGGAATTATCGGTGGGGGAGTGAATAACCAGCGCTCTCCTCCACCCTCAATACCACGACTGAGGTGAGACCCTTGAGCAAGACACCGAACCCCCAACTGCTTCCCGCGTGCCGCAGCAATATGGCTGCCCACTGCTTTGGGTATGTGTTCACGGTGTGTGTGTTCACTACTGTGTGTGTGCACTTGGATGGGTTAAATGCAGAGCAAAAATTCCAAGTATGGGTCACCATACTTGGCCACACGTCACTTAACTTCACTTCTTTTCTTCTACCATGCTTAATAAAATCTGTTTGTCTCCTTTCTTGTTTTTCATTTGGATTTTCTGCGTCTTTTTCATCTTCATTCTTTCTCCTTTCACCCTAGTTTCACTGGTGGTGCAGTGGACTGACGTCACGCAATTGGACAAGAACGCCACGCTGGTTTTCCCGGAGAGCATCCGCGTGAGCACTCGCAGCACCGAGCACTTCTTCTCCATGTTCCTCAACATCAACGAGACCTTCAAACTGATGGAGCAGCTGGCCAACATCGCCATGAGACAGCTGCTGGACAACGAGAGCTTCGCTGCCGATCGTTCCCTCCCCAAACCCTGCAAGACCCTGAAAAACGTATCCGCACTCAAGAGGTGAGCAAACCGCATTAGATGAGGTGTGTGTGTGTATATACAGTGAGGAAAATAAGTATTTGAACACCCTTCTATTTCGCAAGTTCTCCCACTTAGAAATCATGGAGGGGTCTGAAATTGTCATCGTAGGTGCATGTCCACTGTGAGAGACATAATCTAAAAAAAAAAATCCAGAAATCACAATGTATGATTTTTTAACAATTTATTTGTATGATACAGCTGCAAATAAGTTTTTTAACACCTGAGAAAATCAATGTTAATATTTGGTACAGTAGCCTTTGTTTTTAATTACAGAGGTCAAACGTTTCCTGTAGTTTTTCACCAGGTTTGCACACACTGCAGGAGGGATTTTGGCCCACTCCTCCACACAGATCTTCTCTAGATCAGTCAGGTTTCTGGCCTGTCACTGAGAAACACAGAGTTTGAGCTCCCTCCAAAGATTCTCTATTGGGTTTAGGTCTGGAGACTGGCTAGGCCACGCCAGAACCTTGATATGCTTCTTACAGAGCCACTCCTTGGTTATCCTGGCTGTGTGCTTCGGGGTCATTGTCATGTTGGAAGACCCAGCCTCGACCCATCTTCAATGCTCTAACTGAGGGAAGGAGGTTGTTCCCCAAAATCCCGCAATACATGGCCCCGGTCATCCTCTCCTTAATACAGTGCAGTCGCCCTGTCCCATGTGCAGAAAAACACCCCCAAAGCATGATGCTACCACCCCCATGCTTCACAGTAGGGATGGTGTTCTTGGGATGGTACTCATCATTCTTCTTCCTCCAAACACGTTTAGTGGAATTATGACCAAAAAGTTCTATTTTGGTCTCATCTGACCACATGACTTTCTCCCATGACTCCTTTGGATCATCCAAATGGTCATTGGTAAACTTAAGACGGTCCTTGACATGTGCTGGTTTTAGCAGGGGAACCTTCCGTGCCATGTATGATTTCAAACCATAACGTCTTAGTGTATTACCAACAGTAACCTTGGAAACAGTGGTCCCAGCTCTTTTCAGGTCATTGACCAGCTCCTCCCGTGTAGTTCTGGGCTGATTTCTCACCTTTCTTAGGATCATTGAGACCCCACGAGGTGAGATCTTGCATGGAGCCCCAGTCCGAGGGAGATTGACAGTCATGTTTAGCTTCTTCCATTTTCTAATGATTGCTCCAACAGTGGACCTTTTTTCACCAAGCTGCTTGGCAATTTCCTCGTAGCCCTTTCCAGCCTTGTGGAGGTGTACAATTTTGTTTCTAGTGTCTGTGGACAGCTCTTTGGTCTTGGCCATGTTAGTTACCTTTGGGGAGGACAGATCATAATATTATACATTTGCTACCCAAATATCAAGCTAAGTTTAAACAAGATAAACCAGTGACTAAAGAGATACAACTGTGGACAGATCAGAGCAAAGAAGAACTTAGAGACTGCCTTGAGGACACAGAGTGGCAACTGTTTTGCATGTGAAGATGTACATGAAATTACAATTGAAAGCATGAAAGCAATTGTGTTAAGTCTAAAACAATTCAGATGTATTCGAATAATAGGTTATGGTATACTAAAGATCTCAAAATGTGTTTAAATGAGAAAAAAGCTGCATTTTTAAACAGTGATAGGGAACTGGTTAGAGATAAAAGGAAGGAATTCAGGAGTCAAATAAAGAAAGCTAAACTAGCATATAAGGATACGATTGAAAATAGGTTATATACAGGCAATGCAGCATGGGAGGGGCTTAATAGTATTTTGGGAAGAGAGAAGAAGAAACAGGTGTGTTCTTTACAAGGTGCACTTTTTATAGAAGATTTAAATGTTTTCTTTGCTAGGTTTGATGGGGGAATGTACTACTGAATGTGAGAGAATATGTCTTAATATTCCGGCATATGAACCTATTAAGCTTAAACAGTATGAAATAGCAGCCAGTCTTGCTAGCGTTAACCCAAATAAAGCACCTGGCCCAGACAGGCTAAAGGGTTGTGTGTTTTTCAACTAACTGGTGTCCTTACCCAATTGTTCCAGCTCTTGTTAAATTGTAAGGTGGTACTAAATTCATGGGAAAAAAAACAAAGATTGTTCCAGTACCTGAAATATCTAATGCCGACCAGTTAAGAGATTTTAGACCAATAGCTCTAACATCCATGTTGGGTAAATTTATGGAACGAGTATTAACAAAGCATATTTGGAACAACGTGGTTAAAGATTTGGACCCCCTTCAATTTGCCTATATAGGGGAAAGAGGGGCACCGATGATGCTATTATAACCTTATGTGATTTTGTAGCTGAAAATATTTAGCATATTACAAATTACATTAGGATTTTATTTATATATTTTACTTAAGCTTTTAATTTGATTCGGATTGATATTCTTTTGCAAAGATGAATTGATTTAGGAGTAAATGGTGATCTTATTTGGTGGATTAAAGACTTTCTTTTAAATCGTTCTCAAAGAGTAGTTGTCAATGATATGGTGTCAAAAACAATTAATGTAGTTCCACAAGGAACTATTTTATCACCTTTACTTTTTTCTTTGTATACAAATTAATTTAAAATCAAGGATTCATATTTTAATTTATTTAAATACGCAGATGATATGGCACTTGTTGGCCGGCTGAGTAAAGTTGGAACAGAAAGAGATATGCTGTATTATAGTTACATAAATTTGCTTCAAAACTGGTGTAAACTGAGCTCACTGGAGATAAATATGAGTAAAACCAAATAATTAATTATTAGGAATAGAGTAGATGTTATTGAAGTTTAGAACCTTTGATACTTGATGGATATCAAATAGAGACTGTTGGAAATTTTAAATATTTAGGAACACTTATTGATAGTAAATTGACATTTGCTGGAAATGTTGAGTATGTCCTTAAAAAAAGCAATGCAGAGATTATATCCTCTTAGAAGGTTACAACACTGGTGTGAGTCAATATATTTTAGAGATGGTTTATAAGAATCTTGTCGAGAGTGTTATATGTTTTAATATGACTACCGGTATGTGGTATGGACTATTGACAGTCAAAGAAAAGCAAAAACTGTGCAGAGTAGTTAAAATTGCTAGTGCAATTGTAGGACAACCACAAAGACAATTGAATGAATTTTTTTTTGACAATTGAAGTCAAACAAAAAAGCACAGGTTATTATTGATTATTTTTCTCATCCCTTGAATATTACATTTCAGCTTTTACCAACAAAAAGACGGTTTGGGCAACCTCAAGCAAGGACAAAGGTGTATCAAATGTCATTTGTGCCAACTGCAGTCAGAATTTTAAATACTGGGATCTGAGTGTGAGAGGGGATTGTGTTACTTGTCTTTTTATGTGGTTTGTGTGATGATAGTGAATGCGTTTCTTTGAGGTGAAGCCAAAGACAAATTTCCACTTGTGGACAATAAAGTGACTAACTGTGTCACACAGTACAGTTAGGGTGATATGACTTAACCCGTGATATAATATTTTGGCCATATACCTATCCAAGTCATTCATCACAGACAGTATCAACATCAGTAAGCTATACTTATTGTATTTCGGCCACAGCACAAGGTGTCACTGTGGCCTCAACGCCTACTCTGAGCTCGATTGCTATGTCTGAGGTAAACCACACCCTCCTCATTACCCTACAGACAAAGAAATGTAAAAATACATCAATGTAAAAATAAAGAAATGTATAAATAAATAAGTGGAAATGAATAAATGTATAAATAAATAAAAGTAAAATAAATATATACACAAATAAGGAAATACATGTATAAATAATTATTTATTTTAGTTTTTTTTTGCTTTTGTATATTTATTAATTTGTTTGTTTTTGTTTTTATTTTTTAATTTTGGCAGACTTGGCATTCCATATTTTTAAAGAGTCAGTATAAATAAGTAGATCTTGGTTCAACTACTTTAAATTGACTTTAAATGTAATTCTCGTTTCAGGGACTTGGATGCGCGTGCAAAGAACGAGCGTTACAGGGCACTTTTCCGACTCACGCAGGATGAGCGCTTGGATGGACACACCGATTGTACGCTCTGGACGCCGTTTGCTAAGATGCATGTCGTCGGTCAAATGTTTGTTTCTAACAACTACATCTGCTTTGCCAGTAGAGAGGAAGATCTGTGTCAACTTATCATTCCACTGAGAGAGGTAAACACACACACACACGCACACATATATTTGCTCAACAGCTGTACAGTCACTCCCTCATTCTCTCCCTGTAGGTGACCATAGTGGAAAAAGCAGACAGCAGCAGTGTTTTGCCGAGTCCACTGTCGATCAGCACTAAAAACAAGATGACCTTCCTGTTTGCCAACCTCAAAGACCGTGACTTCCTGGTACAGCGAATCTCTGACTTCCTGCAGCGCACGCCTGACAGGCCGTGTGGCCTAAATTCTCAATCTGTGAGTAAGAATTCATCAAAATGTATGATATTTTCACCGGGTTAATGACATAAATGTGATGTAAGGAATGAAGGGATTTTCCATAGTATTTAATTTTATATACTGTTTCTTTCAAAAGTTTTAGGTTGGTAAGATTAATTAATGTTTTTGAAAGAAGATGGTGATTTGCTTCTCAAGAAACATTTCTGATTATCAGATTATTATTATTATTATTATTATTATTATTATGTTGAAAACTGTTGTGCTGCTTCATATTTTTGAGGAGATATTTTTTTAGGATTCTTTGAATAGAAAGAACAGCATTCATTTGAAATTGAAATCTTTTGTAACATTATAAATGTTTTTAATGTCATTTTTGATAAATTTAATGCATCCTTGCTGAATAAAAGTATTAATTTTCTTCAAAAAAATCTTACTCACCCAAAACTTTTGAACTAGTGTATTTAGTTTTCATGCTTACATTGCCCAATTGATGCATAACTCATTTCTACATTCATCACTGCTGGTCACTTGTAAGCGTGTCATGTGACCTCCATCTCCAGGAGAATCCCAGCCCGAGTACGCCACCGTCTTTGCCCTCGTCCCCTCCTGTCCTAGGGCTTGGAGAGATGCCCCACAACCAACACTACAGCCCCAGTCTGCCCACTGCCAAGCAGGGCCTACTGAGAATCTACCATCAGGACGTCCCGGAGGAGCTGGGGCCCAAAATGGTGAGACACCCATCAGCCCTCATGTGAAGTGGTTCAAACAATTATACATAAAAATTTTAAAGTCCAGTCTCTTTCATTCAGATTGTTATTATTGATAATAGAAGAATACATACACTATATTGCCAAAATTATTGGGACACCCCTCCAAATAATTTAATTCAGGTGTTCCAATCACTTCCATGGCCACAGGTGTATAAAATCAAGCACTAGGCATGCAGACCTTCTACAGACATTTGTGAAAGAATGGTTCGCTCTCATGAGCTCAGTGAATTCAAGCGTGATAGGTTGCCACCTGTGCAATAAGCCCATTCGTGAAAATTCCTCACTACTGAATATTCCATGGTCAACTGTTAGTGGTATTATAACAAAGTGGAAGCAACTGGGAACAACAGCAACTCAGCCACGAAGTGGTAGGCCACATAAAATCACAGAACGGGGTCAGCACATGCTGAGGCGCATGAGTCAATAGCTACAGACCTCCAAACTTTGTGTGGCCTTCAGATTAGCTCAAGAACAGTGTGTAGAGAGCTTCATAGAATGGGTTTCCATGGCCGAGCAGCTCATCCAATGCAAAGCGTGTGATGCAGTGGTGTAAAGCACACCACCACTGGACTCTAGAGCTGTGGAGACGTGTTCTTTGGAGTGACCAATTACGCTTCTCTGTCTGGCAATCCGATGGACGAGTCTGGGTTTGGCGGTTGCCAGGAAAATGGTACTTTCCTGACTGCATTGTGCCAAGTCTAAAGTTTGGTGGAGGGGGGATTATGATTTGGGGTTGTTTTTCAGGGGTTGGGCTTGGCCCCTTAGTTCCAGTTAAAGGAACTCTTAATGCTTCAGCATACCAAGACATTTTGGACAATTTCACACTCCCAACTTTGTGGAGAAGGAAATGGCAACCCACTCCATTATCCTTGCCAACAAACCCTGTGGACAAAAGGCCAATAGATATGATGCCGGAAGATGAGCCCCTCATGTCTGAACATATCCAATATGCTACTGGTGAAGAGCGGACCGATGTTATAAAGAGCAATATTGTATAGGGACCTGGAATGTAAGATCTATGAATTAGTGTTGTCAAAAGTACCGACCGCGATACTAAGTTGGCACTGAAATTAAAAAAATGTGACCTTTGCGCGCTGTTGAGCTGGAATCGTAAACACTTTTGACTGGCCATTGTGCTCACGCGCTCATTGGATGTGTCTGTGATTGGCTACAATGATCAACGGACGTGAGTGTTTGAAAGCACATGGAAGTGTTTGAAAGTGTTTTGAAAGCAGGACCGGGAGCGTTTGAAAGCACAAGCAGGAGTCGACTAGTGGACCGGCAGGCTGGTAGGCGCCTGCATTCAAATGCTCCCATCTGTATCTGTGTAAGTGCTTTGTGAAAAGCGTTGTTGATATATATTTATAACATGTTTTTGAAGCGCTGGTCATTGTAGCCAATCACAGACATATTTGATGAGCATGTGAGCACAATGGGCAATCAGAGCAAGATTCCGCACAACAGCGCTCAAAAGCGTAACATTTTTTACATTTTAGAACCGACTTGGTATCGTGGTCTGTACTTTTGACAACACTACTATGAATCAAGGTAAGCTGGATGTGGTTAAACATGAGATGGCAAGATTGAAAATCGACATCTTTGGAATCAGTGAATTAAAATGGACGGGAATGGGCAAATTTAATTCATATGACCATTTTAGATTAGATTAGATTCAACTTTATTATCATTACACAAGTACAAGTACAAGGCAACGAAATGCAGTTTAGGTCTAACCAGAAGTGCAATAGCAGCAAGTGCAGGATATACAATGGTTGCGTAAGTGCAGGGCATAAAAATGTACTGAATATATATAAATATGTATAAGTAGAGAGATGGTTATTACTATAAACAGAACTGAATTTACAGATGAATATATACAGTGAATAAATATAAATATACAGATGGCTATTACTATAAACAGAATGTACAGGTGAATATGTACTATGAATATAATATACAGATGGCTATTACTTTGAACAGAATTTTACAGATAGAGGTATACAATAATATGTTAGGCTAATATGAGGAATATAGCAGTGGATTAAGTTAGTGCAATAAATTATGGACAGAGCTATCCGAAAGAAAGTGTAAAAGTGCAGTGGAAAGTGGTTGCATATTACAGTTAGAAGTACGGTGCAAAATGCAAATGTAAACATGGTTACTGTAAATACAGTCAGCAGTGCAAATGAGCATAATCCAGTTAAGATATGGTGGTGCAAAATGCATAAGTAAACAGTTGTTATTGTAATAAACAGTCGGTAGTGCAAATAACAAAGTGAATGTAGGTGTGAGGTAGGAGAGTTTGCAGTTTATGAGGGAAGTGGATCAACGGTGGTTTGAGTTCAGTAAAGAGACAGCTCTGGGGAAAAAACTGTTCTTTAGTCTGCTGGTCCTGGTGCGGAGGATCCTGAAACGCCTGCCGGAGGGCAGGAGAGAAAACAGTCTGTGGGCTGGGTGAGAGGAGTCCTTGAGGATGCTGCGAGCTCGCTGCAGACAGCGTTTCCTCTGAATGTGCTCGATGGCAGGTAGTGGAGTCCCTGTGATGCGCTGGGCAGTTTTCACCACCCGCTGCAGTGCCTTGCGCTCCGCAACAGAGCAGCTCCCATACCATACTGCCACACAGTTGGTCAGGATGCTTTCTATTGCGCAGCGGTAGAAGTTCACCAGGATAGCCGAGGAGAGCTGATTCTTCCTCAGTGTCCTCAGGAAGAAGAGGCGCTGGTGAGCCTTCTTGACCAGGCTGGAGGTGTTGGTCGACCACGACATGTCCGCCGAGATGTGGATCCCCAGGAACTTGAAACTGGAGACACGCTCAACAGCCATTCCATTGATGTGGATGGTGTCGTGTGTGCCTCTTGACTCCTTCCTGAAGTCCACGATGAGCTCCTTCGTTTTGGTGGTGTTGAGGAGCAGGTTATTATCAGTACACCATGTAGCCAGGTGCTGGATCTCCTCCCTGTAGGCAGTCTCATCGTTGTTGCTGATGAGACCAATCACCGTAGTGTCGTCCGCAAACTTGACGATGGAATTAGTTCCATACACAGGCTTGCAGTCGGAGGTGAAGAGGGAGTAGAGAAACGGACTTAGCACACAGCCCTGTGGTACACCAGTGTTGAGTGTGATGGACGTGGAGCAGGTGGATCCTGATCGAACATTCTGTGGTCTGTCAGTTAGGAAGTCCAAAATCCAGTTACACATTGAAGTGTTGATGCCCAGGTCTCCAAGTTTGGCAATTAACTTGGATGGGATGACAGTGTTGAATGCTGAGCTGAAGTCAACAAACAGCATGCGTGCATAAGTGTTCTTATGGTCCAGATGGGTGAGCACAGAGTGCAGTGCCATGGAAACTGCATCCTCTGTGCTCCTATTGCTGCGATAGGCAAACTGGTGTGAGTCCAATGTGGATGGTATAGAGTCTTTTAGGTGTTCCAGGACCAGCCGCTCAAAGCACTTCATAATGATGGGTGTGAGTGCTACAGGGCGGTAGTCATTAGGGCACCTCGGGCTGGAGTGTTTCGGCACTGGCACAATGGAAGTGCGTTTAAAGCATGATGGTACAGCTGCTTGGGCGAGAGACAGGTTGAAAATGTCTGTAAAAACCCCAGCGAGCTGCTCCGCACATGCCCTGAGAACACGACCAGGGATGTTGTCAGCCTTGTGCGCGCTGATCCGGCTCAGTGCCTTGCAGACATCTGTGGAGGAGAGTGTGATTGGTGGGTGGTCAGCTGAGGGTTTGAGCTTGGTGGCAGTTTCTCTGTTGTCTCTTTCAAAACGAGCATAAAAGTAATTTAGCTCGTTCAGGAAGTTGACATCAGTGGCTGCGGGGGTGGAGTGGGTGGGTTTATAATCACATGGCCTGAATGCCATGCCACATGCGTTGAGGGTCAGAGTTGGAAAAGTGTCCCTCTATCTTTAGCTTGTAGCAGTGCTTGGCCTTTTTGATGCCCCTCTTCAGGTTTGCTCTGGATGCGCTGTAGGCTTGTGCATCTCCTGATCTGAAGGCAGTATTGCGTGACTTCAGCAGGAGTCGCACTTCCCTGTTCATCCAAGGCTTCTGATTTGGGTATGTGGTGATCTGTTTCTGGGTTGTAACACTGTCAATGGTGGTATTGATATGATCCAATACTGAGGAGGTGTAGGAGTTAATGTCCGTGTGAGCGCCACTGGTGGCTTGAGAAGCAAACATACTCCAGTCTGTGTTTAGAAACCTTTCCTGGAGTGTGGAATCTGCCCCCGCAGGCCACACCTTGATTGTCTTCACTGATGGCTTCACACGGTTGATGAGGGGTGCATATTTGGGGCTGAGGAACAAAGAGATGTGGTCTGACTGTCCCAGGTGGGGGAGGGGTGTTGCAACATAAGCTCCGGCCATGTTTGTGTAAACATGGTCTAAGGTTTTGTTTCCTCTGGTGTGGCAGGAAACATGCTGGTGAAACTTGGGTAGCACTGACTTTAAGTTTGAATGATTAAAGTCACCTGCAACAATAAACGCAGCTTCAGGGTGATCAGTCTGTTGTTTACTGATGGCTGCGTGAAGTTCTTTCATAGCAAGCTTGGCATCAGCATCCGGGGGAATATAGGCTGCAGTTATAATGGTGGAAGTGAACTCCCGCGGTAGATAAAACGGTCTACATTTAACCATGAGAAACTCCAGGTTAGCTGAACAATGACTCCCAACAATAGCAGAGTTTGTGCACCAAGCTTTGTTAATATAAATGCACAATCCACCACCTCTGGTCTTCCCGGAGCCATCTAATGTTCTGTCTGCCCGGAGTGTGTGGCGTCCCGCTAGCTCGATAGCGGTGTCCGGTATTCCGCTGTTTAACCAGGTTTCAGTGAAGATTAGGGCGTTACAGTTCAAAAGTTTCTTACTGTGTGTGATGCTGAGTCGAATCTCCTCCATTTTGTTCACTAGCGATCGTACATTAGCAAGGAAAATGCTGGGTAAAGAGAGCCGATGAGGAGAACGCGTTAGCTTAGCCCGCAATCCTCCACACTTCCCCCGCCTTTGTTTACGATCACGCCGCCTCCTGCGTGCACTTCCGCCCGGCCGGGTTGAGCGCATCGCCTCGGGCGTCCTAGCGATCTCAGGAAGGAGTCGAAGATTGTCCATAAAACTGTCAGAAATTCGCAAACCAATATCCAAAAGCTCAGCGCGGGTGTACGATGTAAAGGCACAACTGTTCTGCACGAACAGACCCGAGATGAGCAAGAAAAATACCGCAAAATTGCAGAATCTGGAGAGACGCTGAGCCTCGCGATCTACTCGCGCCGCCATCTTGGTCATCAGTGGCATCAGTGGCATTTGATCGACTATTGTGGTCAAGAATCCCCTAGAAGAAATGAAGTAGCCCTCATAGTCAATAAAAGAGTAGGGAAAGCAGTACAATCTCAAAAACGATAGATATCTGTTCGTATCCAAGGCAAACCGTTTAACATCACAATAATACAAGTCTATGCCCCAACCACTGATGCCACTGACTAATAGAGTTCTGTCAAGAGAACACGCTGGTTATAGCAAACACACTTTTCCAACAACCCAAGGGCAACACTACACATGGACAGGGCCAGATGGTCAATACCGAAACCAGATTGATTATATTTTGAAACCAAAGATGGAGCAGTTAGTAAAAACAAGACCTGGAGCTGATTGTGGCTCAGATCATGAGCTTCTTATTGCAAAATGCAGGCTCAAATTGAAGAAAGTAGGCAAAACCACTAGGCTTCAAGGATTAGAACTGGTAGACAGAGTGCCTGAAGAACTATGGATGGACGTTCTTAACATTGTACTGGAGGCAGCAACCAAAACCATCCCAAAGAAAAAGAAATAAATGCAAGAAAGCAAAGTGGCTGTCTGATGAGGCTTCACAACTAGCTGAGGAGGAAAGTGAAAGGTAAGGGAGAAAGGGAAAGCTGTACCCAACTGAATGCAGATTTCCAGAGAATAGCAAGGAGAGATAGGACAGCTTTTTTAAATGAACAATGCAAAGAAATAGAGGAAATAAACAATAACATGGGAAAAATCAACAGTGGCCACAGGATTGGAAAAGATTGGTTTATATTCCAATCCCAAAGAAGGGCAATGCCAAAGAATGTTCAAACTACCGCACAATTGCGCTTATTTCACACACTAGTAAGGTTATACTCAAAATCCTGCAAGCTAGGCTTCTACAGTATGTGAACTGGGAACTACCAGAAGTATAAGCTGGGGTTTCGAAGAGGCAGAGGGAATAGAGATCAAATTGCTTTGGATTATGGAGAAAGCAAGGGAGTTCCAGAAAAACATTTACTTCTGCTTCATTGACTATGCTAAAGCCTTTGATTGTGTGGATCACAAGAAACTATGGCAAGATCTTAAGGAAATAGTACCAGTACCAGACCACCTAATCTGTCTCCAGAGAAACCTATATGTGGGTCAAGAAGCAACAGTTGGCACCGGACATGGAACAACTAATTGTTTTAAAATTGGTAAAGAAATACGACAAGGCTGTATATTGTCCCCCCTACTTATTTAACTTATACGCTGAGTACATCATGCGTAATACCAGGCTGGATGAATCACAAGCCAGAATTAAAATAGCTGGGAGAAATATCAACAACCTCAGATATGCAGCCAATACCACTCTAATGGCAGAAAGTGAAGAGGAGTAGTAACGTATGGCTGTGAGAGCTATTTTATAAGGAAGGCTGAGCACCGAAGAATTGATGCTTTCGAACTGTTGTGTTGGAGAAGACTCTTGAGAATCCCTTGGACTGCAAGGAGATCAAATCAGTCAGTCAGTCTTAAAGGAAATCAACCCTGACTGTTCATTGGAAGGACAGATACTGAAGCTAAAGCTCAAGTACTTCGGCCACCTAATGAGAAGCGAGGACTCATTAAAAAAAGACCCTGATGCTGGGAAGGCAGAGGGTGAGATGGTTAGATAGTGTCATCAAAGCAATGAACATGAAATTGGGCAGATTCAAGGAGATAGTTGAAGACAAGGAGGCCTGGCATGCTGTAATTCATGGGGTCCCAAAGAGTCGAGTATGACTGGGCGACTGAACAACAACAAACTTTGTTGGAACAGTTTGGTGATGGCCCCTTCCTGTTCCAACATTCCAAAGCGTTTGGTGTGGAGGAACTTGACTGGCCTGAACTCAACCCGATAGAACACCTTTGGGATGAATTAGAGCGGAGACTGAGAGCCAGGCCTTCTCGCCCAACATCAGTGCCTGACCTCACAAATGAGCTTCTAGAAGAATGGTCATAAGTTCCCATAAACACACTCCTAAACTTTGAGGAAAGCCTTCCCAGAAGAGTTGAAGCTGTTATAGCTGCAAAGGGTGGGTCAACTCCATATTAAACCCTACGGATTAAGAATGGGGTGTCATTAAAGTTCATGTGCATGTAAAATCAGGTGTCCCAAAACTTATATCAATAAAGTGTAGATTAGTGCACAGTTATTATGACATGTAGGGGTCTGGTATCATTCTGAAGGGGTTTATTTTGTGATAATGACCGGTTAACTGCACATTATCTGCTTATTTTACACAGCTACTTAGCACTTAAATATAAAAGTTTCGGTATGATTGTTAATATTTTTGAAGGAAGTCTCTTCTACTCACCAAGGCTGCATTTATTTGATCAAAAATACAGTAAAACAGTGACATATTACGATTTAAAAACTTTTGTTATGTAAATATATGTTAAAATGTAATTAATTTCTGTCATCAAAGCTGAATTTTCAGCATAATTACTCAAGTTTTCATTGTCCCATGATCCTTAAGAAATCATTCTAATACGCTATTTTTGTGGAAACTGTGATTTTTTTTTTTCCTCAGGATTCTTTGATGAATAATAAAGTTATAAATAACACCATGTATTTAAAATATAATATTTTGTAACATAAATTCTTTACCGTCACATTTGATCAATTTAATACATCCCTGCTGAATTTTCTCTCTAAATAAATAATCTTACTGCCCCCAATCTTTTTTTGTGGAAATAGACATAAAATATTGATTTGAGTTTAAAGCCACCTTCAGGACAAATGTGAGCAAAATACATTTTATTTTTTAAATACTTTCCTTAATCTGAGCGGTACAACGCTACTTTTCCTAAGTTTGCCACCTGAACACACAAAAAGAACTGACTCGATTCTACAATGTTAAGTGCTTGGGAAAAAAAACCCTCCTTAATCCCGCCTTCGTGGACAAAAATGGGCACCCATAGGAATGAATGAGAAAAACTGTAATTCAGAGCATTTTTTTTATTTTATTTGTCCAATAAAAATCAATAAATCCAACACAATGCAGATCATACATACACACAAACGAAGGAGGGAGCCTATACAACATTCTCAATGTGGCAAACACTCGCACACAAACGCACACACCCACAAAAGCATTGCATTTTTACAATAGTTTTATTTTTATTACATTTATTTTTATTTTTTTAATTTAGTCAAATATAAAACAGTCACTCACACATACACAGACAAAGGTAATAAATGAGCCAATAACAGCCACTGCAAAACACACACACACACACACACACACACACACACACACACACACACACACACACACACACACTTCAAAGTCAGAATAGTCCTACTGCAAGATTTGTTGATGCTTCCAAACAAAACATGTTGTACATTGTTTATTTTTATCTGTTTGATACCATTTGCTTTTATTGAGTTATTGTTAGGTGTATTGTTTGTTCTTACCTTTTTGGTGTATTGTTTGGTGCCTTTTTGAGTTATTGAAATGTTATGTTTTTTCTTAGAAATAAATGATTGCTCTGTCTCCTACTTTGTCTTTTCCTTATAGCATTATCATATTTGTCTGTAAGCATATTTTGGCATGTTTGTATAGTCTCACCCAACACAAATGGTTTTTAAAACATTCTACAATTGTAACTTGTGATAAAATCTAAAACTTAAGAGGTTATGGTTGTAAAAATAAGTATATTTTACATAAAAATATGGTACTTTTAGAGGTAAATAAATTCATTAATACCCCGAAGAAATCACAAAAAAGGCATAAATTGATATAATTAATTATATCGAATATGGTGATATAACATTTATAAAAAAAAAAAAATGGGATCACACCTGAGACCTTCGTGCCCAAATTTGTTAACGAAGACGGGATTAAGGGCTGTTATGCGAAGGGGGCTTGGGGGTTTAATTATTTATTTACAGTCCTCTTTCTGTTCATCCAGACAAGAGAGAAGATGAAAGAGGAATCATGGAACATCCATTTCTTTGAGTATGGACGTGGAGTGTGTATGTACCGCACATCTAAGACGAGAGAGCTGGTTCTGAATGGGATACCTGAGAGTTTGAGAGGAGAGCTATGGCTGCTGTTCTCAGGTAATGAATTCTCCAAACACCAGGAGGCGCCGTTCACCCAGACCGCGGACAGAGGCTTTCTACTCTGTCCTTAACTGCAAAGATCTCTGTAATAAAAGGGTGAATGTTTGGATTGGAATACTAGTATACTTACTTTATATACATTTTATTTGTGCTACACAGTGTTATTTTATCACACACACACACACACTCGTACATTTTAGTATTATTTATGTACTATTATAGTATAATAGTACCAGTAAACCATTTTAATTAAAAGCAAATTCAACAGTAATAAATATTATAATAGTATATAAATATAGTACTAAACGAACACTGTGTAGCACAAATAAAATGTATATGTAAATTAAAGTGTTGGGAAGGTTACTTTGGAAATGTAATAGGTTACAGATTACAAGTTGCCCTATTTAACATGTAATAAGTAGTGTAACTATTTCAATTACTTTATTAAAGTAATGTAACTGATTAAATTTTATTAGTGTGGCAAGCAGGGACCTGCTGGCGCTCATTATCACTCACCACCGGCCCGTTCTCACAGTCCCTCGGCCTTGCTGCTTGCCACAATTAGTTTTTGATTAATTTTCTAATTTCCGGCACTGAAACGCCTTTTTATCACTCGCCATGGTGGCAACTCGCAGACAGGCTGTAGACTTTTTTTCCCTCCTTTTTTTTATTGCAAGAAAGAAACAGCACTGCATTGGATATATTAACATAAAATCATAAAGGAAAGAAAAAAGGAAACACAAATAACAATGACAACTCAACCAGTAAGAAATATATGATCATAATTCTTAAGAAACATATTGTTCTTGTTATCAATGAGCTTAAGAGATTTTACAATAGGGGAAATCTCAGCGATAAAAACATCAAAGTCTTGAGAAATTTGTTTTTGTGAATAAAAAATACATTTACAATGCAACACAAAGAAATTAACAACAAGATCAGTAACATAGTCATTCCTGAAAAATAAAGAAATGTATCTTTCAATGAAAAGTTTGTCACATTTTATAAAAGGAGAAAGATGACAATCCAAGTTCTCCCAAAGATATTTAACCTGATTGCAATGGTAGAATAAATGATAGGTATGATAAATGATAAATGATAGTTTCTTCCGCAACTTTGCGAAATTTACATAAGTTAGCGAGATCAACAAAAGTAGCAATCTGGGAGTTGGTTGGATAGACATTATGTAGAATATCTCTCTCATTTTATTGGAAATACAATATTTTTCAGGGAGTAACCATGCTCTCTTCCAGTGAATACGGTAAAAAAAAAAATTCCAGAAAAATGTACATCTAAGGGGTGTGTTAACGTTTATATGTTTACGGTTATATATATTTTTTCCATCCAATAAAAGTTTAGGCATAAATGTTGTCTCATTAAAGTAAAGGTGCGTTTTAAATAAGTGCACAAAACTTGGAAACAAAGCTTTGATAACAGAATTGAAAGTACTAACAGGCAGAGGAAAAGTATAGTCATAAATTCTTCATACTGCAGTAGATTGCGTCATCTTTTTCAATAAATCCAAAACAAAAATAATACCTTGATCAAACCAACTGTTCAAAAAAAGGATTTGTTTTGGATTTAAATGTTCGAGTTATTCCACAGAATTTCTTTGTGAGGAGAAGGGTTGTGCACGTAACACATTTTCCAAGCAATTAAAAGTTGTTGGTGAAATTTATAACGAGAAATTGGTCATTTAGAAGGGGTGAAATTACATTTTAAAGGAAACTCTAAGCCCCCTAATCTACAGAGCCCTATTGTTCCCCTAAAGATTATTAGGACCCAAGCCCTGAAAGGGCGCAGAGCCCTATTGTTCCCCTAAAGATTATTAGGGCACCGAGCCCTATTGTTTTTTTTTCTCTTAAGATTATTATTATTAGGGCCCAAGCCCTGAAAGGGCGCAGAGCCCTATTGTTCCCCTAAAGATTATTCCTTTTCCTTTTTTTTTCTCGACTTCTCGGGCACTTTTGGGGCACTCAGCGTGCTCGAAAACTCTTGAAACTTTGCACACGCGTCGGAATGTGCGGCCATCAGGGCCGGGCTGAAGCGGGTACCCGGGCATGGCAGGGGGGCTCGACAGCGCCCCCTTAAGAGGGGTTTGAAAACTTGGTCCATATATCAAACACACTTGCACGTACATGTATGAAACTCGGTACACATATAGACCTCATCGGGCCGAACAACTTTCGTGCTCTAAGTTATGCGTCAGCCCAACAGGAAGTGAGCTATTATGGGCTGTTTGGAAAACGCATGCTCTGGAATTTAATATACTCCTCCGAGGCCATTGTTTCAATCAGTGCCATATGAACATGTGGTACACTATGATGCATGTCTTTAAATTAATTATTTACTGATATAATTTAAATGTATTAAAAGTAAATTTTACATGGTTTTCTAAAAGTGGCTGTTTACAATAAACTTCCATAAAATGTAGACACGCAGCTTACTCTTACCTGAAACTGATATTAAAATCATCTTTGCAGTTTCTGTGATTTGGCTCCATTTATTCATTTGTTTATAATTTTTTTTTTATTGGACCACCTCTCTCTCTCTGTGTGTGTGTGTGTGTGTGTGTGTGTGTGTGTGTGTGTGTGTTTGTTTGTTTATGTGATTTATTAGGGACACAAAAACATACTAAACAATGTTTTATTAAAATGTAACCAAATAGCTTGAAAAATATACTACATATTACAACGTAAACATGGACTATGAGGACATTTTCTGTGTATTAATTAAAAAAAAAAATGTTTTATTGGACCACCCATATTGAAATTAAAGCACGCTTTATGGTGCATAAGATTGGTGCAGAAACGGTAGCTAAGGTAGCTAAAAAAATACATGAAGAGAAGTGTTAGGATAATACAACAGCTGATTCCACCGGCTTGGGCCCATCATCGCTGCTCGCAGCTTTAATTAATGTTTTTTTTTTCTCCTTTAATTTGTTTACTTTTATTAACAGCAAGGTCTTTAACGTTAAATTGAAAGAACTCCCAACAAGAGCTAGGGTCGCCTTCAGTATTACTAAAAACAGAATTAGCCAGCTGAATTAAAATTGGCATCTTCCAAAAGATAATTGTTAAATTTCCATTAACCCCTTGTTCTTTTTAACTTTCTATATTGTACAAGGTCCAAAGAAATCAACATGTGGTCAGTAAAGGGGCCAAATTGATGATAAACAGCATGGACCTCTTTCAAAATAGCATGAGAGATAAGGAAAATATCAATTCTAGCTTTAAGCGATCCAGATTTGTTGGACCAAGTAAAGCCTCTACAACCACTGTTAAAGAAACGCCAAACTGAAAGATTTTTACACAACCATAAAATAATATTATCGTAGGAAATCTATCTTGTGCATCGTCAGGAGTTTTGTTAAAATCTCCAGCTATAATCAAATAAGAATTAATAAAGCGACTTTGTATACTTATGAGCTTAGCTCCCAATTCTTTAAACATGGATGCATTGGCATTACGTGAGTTTTGCCCATAAACATTACATACAAGGAATACCACATTTTCAGTCTTGCTTACTAAAATTATCCATCTACCCCATCAGAAGAAAGACTCTAAAATGTCTCCCCTAAATGTATGCATCAAAATTAGAGTACCAGCAGAACGATTAGATCTATGACTCATGAATATTGAGTTTCCCTACTGAGTTTTCCAAAAATTGGTGTCTGGTTCACAAGAATTACTTTCTTGAACAAAAGCAAAAATCTGCATTACTATGTTTACAATACAAAAATAAGGCTTTCCTTTTCGTATGATGTCTTAAAACTCTAACATTAAGAGAGGCTAAACTAAAAAAAGAAAACTCAAAGGAATGTTTAAACAGTTAAAACTAAATGCAAGCTGGTATACACAACAAGATCCTACTTTGGCTAAAGAAGTTGACTTCTTTACTTGAACAGGGTAGGGTGATCAATCAGACAATAATGTCTTCTACATTACTATGGAAGCAACTGAGTAGCAATATTCAATTTGCAATGCAATATGCAAAATGGCAATGCAATATGTAAAATGGCAATGCATTTCAGTATTTAAATTTACATTTTACATACCACATGTGAAAGAAATTAGGTGCTTATATTTACCAAAATGAGTCTACAAAAGCAGAAATAAGCCCTTTTAAGTAAAGATCCATATTTAATAAAAAAAAAAAATTTTTAAACTCAGAAAACTAAATGAAACTGTTTAGTGAAATTAGGAAATATTTAAAGGTCCCATGGCATGGCATTTTTCTATTATTTTATAATGTTTCCTGAGGTGTACTTATATTGTTAGTATGACTTTTACATCATAAAATGTCATAATTTAGAAATAAAAGGCATTTTTTCAATACTGCTGTTTGCCCTGTGGCTGAATGCCCTGCTTCAAGAGGCGTCTGCTGTGAGACTTCAGTAAAAACGCCCACTCTTGTGATTGGCTGACATCTTTGTATTTTAAATGAGCGGAGGGGGCGTGGTTTAACTTGGTCTACGAGGCACGAGCTGCTGCCAGAGAGACGGATGGACCTGAGTTCACTTCACATCAGTTCTCAGCATGTCTGAACTGTTGTAGTTACAGCATATACTTCAGGTTATTAGTCTATTTCTAGTCGGAGGGACTGTCACTCATGTCAGAAAGTTAGTAACTTTAGTAAATTATGGATCAGCGCTGACTGGAGACGCGAACCGTTTAGAACGATTCAGTCCGATTTGGTGAACTGATTCGGTTCACTAAAAAGAACAGGTTCAAAAGAAAGATCGTTCGCGAACCGGACATCACTAACGTACCAGAGACGGAGCTCAGCGATCGCTAACAAAGTTATTTATAGTACCTAACGTACTGAGTTATGAGAGCGCTGTCAGTCAGCGCGAGTTTATTGTGTTTGTATCTGAGAGTTCTGAATAAACACGAGTCCCAGTCACACCGAGTCCGTCTTCATCATTATTACCAACTTTGTAACACATGCAAAGTACCATTACAGCTGTCGAGATGAATGAGTTAAAAGTAAGTGTTGATAATAGCATTATTTTTAAAATAAAATAAAAGCGTCAGTGACGCGCGTTGAGTACACAGCGCAAACAAAGACACAACAGCAGTAATCGAATGTAATCCAGTTTATTGTGGGGCTAGGCTGGCTAGCCCGAATATGCTCACGCTTACCCCCCTTCTGCTTAATCTCACGCCGTGTTTGGTGCCTCCGCTGTGGGCCAGATGCAGTACTGGGTGTCGGGGATGTTGAAGGCCAACGGCCAGTGCAGCCCGAGCTTCGGCGTGTGTGAGGCCGATGTTGAGCAGAAACTCATGACTGTATGCACATTTTAGAACCGGTAGACGTGACGAGGACGTACAAAAACACTGACTCACAAGATAGAAAACACTGTTCTGTCTGGAGAGAGAGAAGCCGCATTGTGTGCACGAATAATAAATAATTAGCTACACATCAGAAATTACTGATCACAGATCAGAAGGAACTGAAAAAAGACTTCTGTTTTCATTTGTACATCCAAACACTGAGAAACTGCCAGCATTCACTCGTTCACAAGGAATGATCTCTCGAGCGTTTGCATGGGCGTGCCAGATTCTCTGGGCGGAGGAAAGGGAGGTAACCGTTCCTGCTTGGACGTCAAACCAGGAGACTTCAGGATTGGCTCGTCTGGCCTGTCATTTTCTCAAAGGCAGAGAGAGACAGCCAGAACTCGGGTTTACACCGATCAACATTTCTATCCACTTGGGGACAATATTCAGGCTAGGGGAACTCATATTAATGTTGAAAAACCTCATTGTGGCGAGCAGCGAGGCCGAGGGACCATGAGGGCGGGACGAGGCGGCGCTCATCAGTGGGGATGAGCGCCAGCTGCGAGTCACAGCGATCTCGGCCCTCGCGGAGGAGTGAGGGAGTATAAAGGAGGAGCGACAACAGTGAGGGACGAGAGAGGACCAGGCCTGGACTTTGTTGTATTTTATTTATGTTTTGTTATGTGTTGCTGCAGTCGACCGTGAGGGGCTGCAGCTTATTATTTTCATTTTGTGTTTATTTGTATGTAGGCGACAGTCGTCCGCGAGGGGCTGTCGCCGCCATTTTAGTTTGTGTTTGTTTAATTAAAAGTTATTTTGAATGTCCGCCGGTTCCCGCCTCCTTCTTCCCGTACGATCAAACTATACTACACTCATAAAATGAAAATTTCATGCCATGGAACCTTTAAGAGATTGTTAATTTAGTTGTATACATCTGTACATACATTTTGTTCTCATATCACAAGTTGTATGAAGGTTTACTGAGTTTTACACAATTCTTTTGTAGTGTGGTTTTCGCTGCGCAGCCTCAGACTGAGCTTGACGACGTAGATGTGACGTGAGCAACCTGTCTGACAGTGGCAAGTCTTCTAGTAGTTGTGCAAAGTGAAATCTGAATCACGTTGTTGAAATATGTTGTCCCGTTGCTTTTAGCTCTCTATGGTCTTCTCCACATGCTTCTCCCTTAACTTTATCGGACTTCATGCCTCCACGTCCCCCCGATTGCCTCATACACAGTAAAAGACTGCCTGCGAGCTTCTCCTCCTTTCTATACGGTAATTTCTCTACTGCGTGCCGAGAGTTGCGTGGTTATGACACAATCGTTAGCCTATTTTTTACAAAAACAGCTTCTACGGGGCGATAGTGTAAGATACAAGGTAATGGAGCCTTTTATACATTGTCGTGTTTCTTTAGAAATAAACAATGGACAAATGGAGTCTTTAAACGCCTCAGATGCAAAGTTATTCGCTGTCAAAGTGACACCAAAATGAATGGGAGTCAATGGGATGCTAACAGCAGGTGATGGCTTGGTTAGCAATGGCTGCCCTTATGGAAGGTATGCTTTCCAGGTGCTGGATTACCCCCTTGATTATGACCTGTGTACATTACAAAGAATAGCACAACGGCGAGCGTGTCGAGTATAAACGCCTCGTCCGTTTGGGGAGGAGCGCTCGCAGTCAGCGGAGGTTTGCGCTGCGGAGCCAGGCGAAAGTATAAACAAGGCTTCACACACACACTTGCGTCGCACGCACGCGCACGCACACACACACACACACACACACACACACACACGAGTGAACCATATCAATAACTCCTTCTCCAACCTGTGACAGCATGCTAAGGTATGTAATCAATAGTTCTCTTACGAGAGGTTCTCTCGTATTGCGTAAGTTACTTACGCTACGGGAAAGTATTCTTTCTTCGAGAACTGAAAACCCACAAAATTATCCTTAATTTTTGTAATATTGTCAATGCAGTGTGGCAGCCAGGCAGACCATAGCAGGCTATTCCAGCGTGTCTATTGGCTGCACGGCTGGCAACTGCTGCAGCCTATCGGCGAGCCCGCTTGACGTGGCATCCAATCCGCGCCCTTCACGCCTAATTTGCCTACAGGTAGGGCGTGGCCACGTGTATATAAGCAGGGCTCGCAGGCTGGAAATTCGATTTTCTTTTCTTCAGCGAAGCCCTGCTGGATCTGGAACCGTCGCCGTCGAACCCAGCAGAAACGAGCAAGCAGAGGACAGCGCCTGAAGAAGCCGGCCGTATTCGCCACCTTCAGCCATCCGTGCCTGCTCTGCTATCCGGCGACAAATATCCTTTATTGCACGTGTTGTCGCCGTTGCATCACACGTTTTTCAAAAAGACCACAAGCGTTTATTGTCAGCGATGAAAAGCTCGCCGGAACCTCTCCCGCCAGCTTCTCTCTCACCTTCCCCGCCCCCACCCCTGGTCGCCATGTCTGTCGTCGCCTCCGGGGATGAGGCAGATGTGGCTGCAGACCGCGCTGACAGCTGCTCCATCCTGGCCTCTGATAACGAGGATTGGTCTTCCGCAGCCTCTTCTGTCCGGACTTCCGGGCGTACTCGAGCGGGTGAGGACACGGAGCTCTTACGCCTTCTCACCCGGGCTGTCGAACAGCTAGGCCTCGAGTGGTCTCCACCAAAGGTGACGGCGTCGAACAGGCTCGACGGATGTTTCCTGAACAGTCGCCGCCGAGCGCCCACCTCCAGGACTGCACCCTTTCTGCCAGAGCTTCACGAGGAGCTCTCCAAGTCCTGGAACGCACCGTTTTCTGCGAGGGTCTCATCTCAAGCTTCTTCGACGCTCTCACAAGTTGACGGCGCTGCTGAGAAAGGCTACAACGCCATCCCTCCGGTGGAAGAGGTGGTCGCAGCGCACCTTTGCCCGCCCTCTGGCTGGCGCTCAAAGGCTGCCCTTCCGTCCAAGGCCTGCAGAACTACGTCATTCCTGATAGGCCGCGCTTTCTCCGCCGCCGGTCAGGCCGCGTCTGCCCTCCACTCCATGGCTGTGCTGCAAATCCTCCAAGCTAATCTCCTCCGCGATCTGGACGAGAAAAGCGGGGATTCGGAATTGGTTACGGATGTGAGAAGCGCGACGGACCTCTCCCTTCGCGCCACAAAATCCGCTGCACAGGCCCTCGGACGGTGCATGGCCTCTCTCACAGTCGCAGAGAGGCACCTCTGGCTAACGCTCGCTGACATGAGAGAAGCAGAGCGTGCAGCGTTTCTCAACGCCCCACTCTCCCCATCCGGCCTCTTTGACCCAGCGGTCAACGGGATCGTCGACCTCTTCTCTGAGGTACAGAAGACGACTCAAGCGATGGACCTCTTCCTGCCTCGACGCTCTAACACTAACGCTAGATCTGCTGCTGATCTCCCGTGTCTCTCACTCACATAAAGCGGCCACCGGCCACTCAAGTGCTAGAGTTAGGTCACGTGTCCGCCTCCCTGCGCCCACACCTACTCACCACATGCGCTGTTACACAGCCCCTCTTAACCGGTCATGTTCCAAGCATAAGTGCTGTGCCCGCTCAAGCGCGCTCACACATTCTCACGAACATTCTGCCCCCGACGGCGCCACCGCGCGTCATGCCACACACCGCGTGTTCCCCGCTCAAGGTGGCCGGGACTCTACGTGTAGGGCCACACACCAAGCGTTCCCTGCTCGAAGCGCAAAGAGCTCGCGCACCGCGCCCGCCCCTCCCAGTCAGGCTATCGAACCCGCGAAGTGCGGCGTTCAGAGCCCGGAGGCCATTCTGCCCCTGGCAGCACACGCAAGAGCGTGGGAAGCCATCCCGGGTGCGTCAGAATGGGTGCTGAAAACAGTAAAGCTAGGCTATACTCTGCAATTCGCTCGCCGCCCTCCGCGCTTTTCTGCGCGTACAGAGACGAGAGTGAACGAGGAAGTAGCACATCTACTTCGAGCAGAAATAGCGAGGCTGCTGTGCAAAGGGGCTATAGAACCGGTTCCCCATTCTATGAGCGAGTCGGGCTTTTACAGCCGTTATTTCCTCGTTCCAAAGAGGGATGGTTCGCTCAGACCGATTCTGGATCTGAGGCGTCTGAACAAAGCTCTTATGAAAAGGCCGTTCAAGATGCTCACGACCAAGCAGATCCTCGCGCACGTTTGCCCGAGAGACTGACTTATCTCCCTCGATTTGAAAGATGCATATTTTCAAATCAGGATAATACCCCGTCACAGGCCATTCTTGAGATTCGCCTTCGACGGTCAGGTATATCAGTACACCGTCCTTCCATTCGGCCTGTCGCTAGCACCCCGTACATTTATGAAGTGCATGGACGCGGCCCTCGCTCCCCTGAGAAGGCAGGGGATACGGATTTTGAATTATTCGGACGATTGGCTCATTCTAGCACAGTCAGAGGCCGAGCTCCTCGCCCACAGGGCAGTGCTTCTCAGCCATCTAGACAGCCTGGGGCTCACGGTCAACTGGACCAAGAGCTCATTAGTGCCCACGCAGTTAACCTCATTTCTGGGTCTGGATCTGGACACTGTGGCAATGTCAGCTCGCCTGTCACCACGGCGCGCACTCCGAATCCAAGGCATGGCTGCGTCCTTCCAGCCGGGCAGCACCGCACCTCTCAAAGCTTTTCAGAGGATGCTGGGGGGTATGGCCTCAGCTGCAGCAGTGCTCCAGCTGGGTCTACTGCGCATGTGCCCACTGCAACGCTGGTTAAACGCCCAAGTGCCTCACACTCACAGCCTGGGCGTCCGGAGGCTTTCGAATCAGAGTGACTCAGAGCTGCACTTCAGCACTGGAGCCCTGGTTAGTAGCCGACTGGTACCAGCAGGGGGTGACAATGGGGGCCATCTCACACCGCAAGGTTCTCTCGACAGAGGCTTCCACCTCAGGCTGGGGCGCTGTTTTCGAGGGCAGACCGGCCTCTGGCCTCTGGTCAGGCCGGGAGAAATTCCTCCACATAAATTGTTTGGAGATGATGGCGGTCGAGAACGCGCTCAGGCACTTTTTCCATCTCATACGGGGACACCACGTGCTAGTCCGTTCGGACAATACGACCGTGGTGTCGCACGTGAACCGACAGGGCGGTGTCAGGTCCAGGTGTCTGGGCAAACTGACGGAACGCCTTCTCGTATGGGCACACAGCTCGTTGCGCTTGCTGAGGGCCGCGCAAGCTGTCCAGGGGCCTCATTCCCCCAGGGGAATGGTCCCTGCACCACCAGACAGTCCAGCATTTATGGCGCCTATTCGGCAGAGCGGAGGTCGACCTCTTTGCGACAAGAGAGAACGCCCGCTGCCCGATGTTCCTATCGAAGAGCGAGGATGCGCTGTCCCAGCCCTGGCCCATCCTCCCGCTGTATGCTTTCCCGCCGGTTTCCCTATTGCCTCAGGTCATAGCGAAAATCAGGGAGACGCGCCGCCCGGTGCTCCTCATAGCGCTGCGCTGGGAGAACCAAGTATGGTACCCAGAGCTGGTGAGGCTGTCGCACTCACCCCCCTGGCCAGTCCCGCTGAGAAGAGATCTCCTCTCTCAAGCAGGAGGGTCGGTCTGGCATCCCCATCCGGAGCGCTGGTCTCTGCATGTATGGGTGACCAACGGATACCCGTTGACCTGCCCGAAGGGGTTGTGAACACGATCACACATTCTAGAGCTCCCTCGACGAGGCGGCTATATAGTTCCAAGTGGTCGGTGTTTACTAAGTGGTGTGTTGCAAAAGGTTTGGATCCACAGGAATGTGGGGTCCAGCGGGTGCTCTCCTTCCTCCAAGAGCTGTTGGAACTGGGCAGGTCCCCTTCCACGCTCAAAGTGTATGTGGTGGCTATCGCAGCGTTCGCTCAGACGACGCTCGGCCAAGCGCTAGGAAGGAACGAGCTCATTATCCGTTTCCTCAGAGGAGCTAGACGGATGAATCCCCCGCGACCCCCCTCGGTTCCTATCTGGGATTTGTCCTTGGTCTTGGAAGCCCTGAAGGCTCATCCCTTTGAACTGCTCGAGGCTGTGGAACCAAAGCTCCTTTCGCTCAAAACCGCGTTTCTGATAGCTCTGGCTTCAGTAAAACGTGTGGGGGATCTGCACGCGCTCTCCGTGAGCCCGGCGTGTCTTGAATTCGGTCCGAATGACTCCAAGGTCATCCTCAGGCCGAGTCATGGTTATGTCCCCAAAGGGATCGGTACTCCCTTTAGGGCGCAGGTCATCTCCCTCTCGGCTCTGCCAGCATCCGATGAGGGGGACGGTGGCAACGTCCTCTGCCCTGTCAGGGCATTGAGAGTTTATGTCACACGCTCCGCCGCCTTCAGGCGTTCTGAGCAGCTCTTTGTTTCGTTCGGTGGGCGCACTAAGGGTTTAGCCGCCTCGAAACAGAGCCTGACCAGGTGGATAGTGGACGCGATTGCAGCAGCTTACGCCTCCAAACACCTGCAGTGCCCGCTAGGAGTTAGAGCCCATTCCACTAGAGGCATGGCCTCTTCGTGGGCCTGGGCCAGAGGGATTTCCATCCACGATATCTGTATGGCGGCAGACTGGGCCTCCCCGTCTACATTCGTGAGATTTTACAATATGGAAGTTCCTGCCTTGCAGGCTAAGGTGTTATCAGTTTGAATGGGCTGTTAGCTCTGCCCAGTGATTTTGTGCAGACAACGCTCGCGTACTGGTCATACGTTCGGTATTGTGCTTATGTGAATTTTTAGGGGACCGGTAGTGCCGCTCCCCCTATTCGCAAGATAGGGTGTTGTGTTCACCTATCAGTACAATGAAGTGTTTTTTTACATGTGTTGGCCCGTTTTCTCTACCGGCCACCTGTCCCCAGCTTTGTTTTTCCCCGGTCTCCCTGGGATACATATGCTATAGGCTCGGCGTGGACAAAGAGTTCCCGTAGCGTAAGTAACTTACGCAATACTAGAGAACCTCTCGTAAGAGAACGATACTCGGTTACTTAACGTAACCTCGATTCTCTCTAGAAGAGGGAACGAGTATTGTGTTCCTTGCCGTGCGCCCCACGGGCTTTTACGCTTCAGACTACGAAAACCGAATTTCCAGCCTGCGAGCCCTGCTTATATACACGTGGCCACGCCCTACCTGTAGGCAAATTAGGCGTGAAGGGTGCCACGTCATTGGATGCCACGTCACGCGGGCTCGCCGATAGGCTGCAGCAGTTGCCAGCCGTGCAGCCAATAGACACGCTGGAATAGCCTGCTATGGTCTGCCTGGCTGCCGCACTGCGTTGACAATATTACACAAATTAAGGATAATTTTGTGGGTTTTCAGTTCTCGAAGAAAGAATACTTTCCTGTAGCGTAAGTAACTTACGCAATACTCGTTCCCTCTTCTAGAGAGAACCGAGGTTACGTTAAGTAACCGAGTATCGATTTCAAACGATCTGTAATGTTTTGCAAAACACATATGACATATAAACACATATTAAAAAAAATTTGTTTTAGCCTACTCACATAAGTGTGTGTTCAGAAGAAAGCTTATGCAGGGACGATCCTTAACTCACGAGTCGGTGGGCGGGGCTACAGAAGCATATTTATCTGTAGAGGTGGCGTCTAGGTCCTATTACGTAAGAGATCCGCATATTCTGAGAGCTCTCGTTTTCTGGGCCTGGTGTCAATAAAAGCTTTTCTTTGACTAACAAGGAAGTTTTCAGCTCTGAAATTTACAGGATATTCTTATATTACCATGACCTTTTATATATCAAAAGCTCAAGGGAAAGTTGATTTCTCAGTTCATCACCCCTTTAAACACCAATGCTGACTGTACCGCTCAAGCTGCTTCTTGTCAGAAGATTGAAGCTCCGTAATGTGTCTTGTAAATCTGCACATCTTCTCCGAGTGCTCATTAACATCGGAGACTAGCTTCTTCACTACCACAGACAGGTTGTCAATGGCTTTCGTTGTAGCATCAGTCGAGTTCTCGATGGAGATTAGCTTTTGGAAAGTAGCGTCTTGTTTTGCAGACAGTGCTTCAATGGCACTCAAAATGTCGGCAATATCCCCACTTGTTTCAGACTTCTTTTTAGATTTTTTAGAAGGAGGACTTTTTGCAGGAGTTCGCTGGAAAGGGCATCATTAAACAAAGATTGAGATTGTGTCGCGTATCACCCGACGCAGGAGGGTCAGCAAGCACAGTGAACCTGTTGCTCAGGCATGTGTGAGAGACTATTTCAACTTCGGTACTATCCTCGACATCCATAGCTTTCAAAAAAAAAAAAACACATCTATTTCTTCCCATTTAGCAAAAGTCTATGAAAAACAACTCAAACTTTCGCATAGAAGACAGCAAAGTATAAATTAAGAATTAAAGTGAACTGATTAATCACATTACTACCACAACCGCCAGAATTAAAAATTACACGTCTGTCCACCATGACACCATCTTGGCCCAGGTTGTTGCCTAAAGCTTTCAGGCAATGTGGATTGATGTATTTGCAGACGTGGTGTGCTGCAAATTCAAACGAGAACCAATCAAAAGCATCAGAATAGCATCACTTTACTAAACAGCCTTTAAATGGCAGGAGGCATCGAGCACATCAAAAAACGGGCAAAGCAACAAATTAATATTTTTCAAACATCCTAGTTTTTACAGAAAATATTCAGATGTAACCCCCTTTATAATCATTAACATTTTCATAAGTAACTAATTTAATTTAATTTTTTCACAGTAACTGTATGCATATTCAAATATGCTAAATAAAGATACATTTATGCAAGCGATGGAAATATGTAAATATAAGTGTAAATAGTAAATTAGGTATTGAACATTGTTTTTTTATTGAAGCTTAAATTTTTTTATTTTAGTTAAAGTTTTAGTAATTTGATGTGCTATGTGATGTGATGTGTTAATATTTCTATTTAATTTACTTTTTTTCTGTTTTAGTCATTTTTGCATCAACTTAGTTACTTAAACATAAACAAATTGTTTGACAAAAAATGTTGCCTAGGCAACTATCTTTTTTTTATTTATTTATTTATTTTTTTTATATAAAATTGTTTTGGTTAACAATGGTATTACGTTGTAATTTTAACATGATTATGCTTTACTTTATGGTTCAGAATGAAATATTGTGATTTTACATTTTTAATCCAGTTTGTCAAGAAAGCGATACTTCATTAGAGTATGCATTTGCATTCTGAGTGAGTCTGAGTAGTGTGCTTGTCCAAATGTAGCCAATGAGTGTTGATGACTTTTGCTTGTATGTGACCGTCAAAGATCATGTTTACACGTCAGTGTGAGATATCACATGCTGTCAGAGGAAAAACAGACTGACAACTGTTGTCATAGAGATTGTCATGGATCTCATTATGATTATGAAAATCTTTTTCCAGGCTTTATTTGTACACTTTTCCCATTTTCCAGGTGCTCAGAACGAGATGGCCACACACCCGGGTTACTACAGCAGTTTGGTTGAGCAGGCGATGGGTAAATGTACCCTAGCGACAGAGGAGATTGAGAGAGACCTCCACCGCTCCATGCCTGAGCATCATGCCTTCCAGAACGAGATGGGCATTGCTGCGCTGAGACGGGTCCTGACGGCCTACGCTTACAGGAACCCTGGCATCGGATACTGCCAGGTACACACACACAGAAACTTTTTTTACACACACACACAGAAATTTTCTTTAAATCTGCCAGTTACAGAGTGTTTTGGGGAAGCGGATCTGTTGTTATGTATCGTTCTCATTGGTTAGTTGGCATATGGGGGATTTCATATGCAGGGAAAGCACAAATAGCTTGCCCAAGTCTAAATAAAATTTTTAAAAAAATCATAACTAAACTATTTTCATTTTCACCATAGGAAGATTTTTTTTTAACAAAAACGTATAAACTGTTAAAGACAGACCTACTGTAAGCAGACCTTTTACTATCCGAGTCTATGCATTTGTTAAAGTCATCAATTTGCATTATTTCAACTAAAGAATACATTATTATATTTTATTATACTTATATTACATTATATGTACCACTGCTAAAGTGCCCAAAAATTATGTCCGGAGGGAATATTTGTTTTTAATGAGCCTACAAGACAACCTATAAACTTCGTTAAGGTATTCAACAAAATGTATTTGGCAAAAAAGAATGTTATTTTATTGTGCTATGGCAAGCCATTAAAACATTAATCATTAATCCTGCTGTGTGAAATGTGTCCTGACTGAAAATTACATCAGCGATGACCGACAGCCAATGAGAGAGCAAGATACAGGGCCGCGAGAAATTCGGGGAGGAGTTATGGACCAGAATATCAATATTTTAATATATATATTTACAATTATATCAAACAGAAACAAAGCACAAACATTTGCTTGACCAGCCACAACAGCAGCACATTGCAAAATGATTTATTTACTTCCAACTGTCTTTACAGAACACTATCATTGCTCCCTGTGTCTCCAACCATTTCCTCCGCCATAATCTTTT
The DNA here is from genome assembly GCA_023566225.1 of Romanogobio albipinnatus. Classification (NCBI taxonomy): domain Eukaryota; kingdom Metazoa; phylum Chordata; class Actinopteri; order Cypriniformes; family Gobionidae; genus Romanogobio; species Romanogobio albipinnatus. The sequence goes on along the minus strand of CM042246.1, from coordinate 44,083,798 downwards.
TTCTTTTTCTCCTTTCCCTGCAAATCAGCACACATAGTTTTCTGCAGTCTATATTTTTAATAAGAATTCCAGTCTCGCGCGAGAACTCCAGTCTAACGCACATTTGATCTTGTGTTGTTTCCTTGTCACTTCTTGTGTGTGTTTGGTTGTGAAACATAGTTTGCGCACCGGAGACAGCTGTCCGCGATTCTTCCTCCTGTTCAGTCATGTACAGTCGCCAATCCATCATGCAGTGTGAACACAGCAGCGACTGAATGCTACCCCAGATAGTAATGCAGTGATCCGACCAGTTCGAAAATCGTGCAGTCTGAACTCGGCATTAGGTACGAGTGCCTATTCTTTAGATACTAGTACCTTTTTAAAAGATTCATTAGATACAAGTCCTTATTTTTAGGTACTGATACTCATAAATTTGATACTGGTACCTATTAAATTGGTAATAGTACTTATTCATTAGATACTAATACTTATTTCGATAGCGACTAGTACCTATTTTTTTGTTACTAGTAACACATTTAACATTTTTGCCATCGACTTCTATGGGGATCTGTCATTCAACTTTTCAGTTCTGACTAGTATGTATTCCAAATGTATTAGATACTAGTAGTTATTCATTAGGTACTACTACTTATTTTTTACATACTAGTACCTATTACTAGATACTAGTACTTATTAAATAGCTACTAGTACTTATTCAGTAAAATACTCATACTCAATACTCAAATTCAATAGATACTAGTATTTATTCCAAATGTTACTAGATTTTCAATTGAACTCTACAGTGGCCATTCTGACGAGTAAAAAAGCAGTTGTGACTAGTAAGATAAGAAATGTTACTAGTTGCCATTAAAAAAAAGATGCTAGTGTATATATGCTAGTGTCTAGTAAATAAGTACTAGTATCTATTGATTAAGTACTAGTAGCTAATGAATAAGTACTAGAATCTTTTTAATAGGTACTAGCATCTAACGAATAAGTACTGATCGATTGCTCCTGTCTGTCTCCTGTCTCCGTTGCTGCAGCTGCAGTCAATGTTTGTAGCTCTGTACAGCTTTGCTTTTGAATCTCTATATTTGATATATTTTCTTTGTTTTACTGCTAAATATAACTTACTCATCACCATATATTGTTTTATATTGCCTATCACGTTAAATTTGACATTGCTAGCTTTTAATCTAAATCACTATCACACGTTAGCATTTCGCTAGCAGGTTAGCTTCAGGGATGAGAGAGAGGACCCAAAAGGCGAAGGCAGGTAATACAGTCTTTTAATAGAAAATAAGCAATACGGCCGCTGGAGCCAACAAACAGAAAGTCTTTTCAAAAACGATAACTTAAGAGGCTGTAGACCCGGGTAGATAGACCGGTCCGTAGATGAGAACAGAGGTGTCAGGCAGACGGCCGTAGACAGTAGTACTCAGAGTTCCGATCACAGCATTCAGCGGCAGGCGAGCTGGGCAGAGCACAGACTGAGCATAAGCACTTGAGCTGTTCAAATCGATTCGAAGGTCGTGTGAACTAGACAGGACGAGACACGGGAAGGTGATAGCAGGAACCGACAGATCTGTAAACATAGTTAATAATCTGGTAGAGAACAAAGGACCGACAAGGACTATAAGTAGAGAAGCCAATCAGAGAGGAAAAGGGGAACAGGTGTGGAATGAATGAGCATGATGGCAACAGTTAACGAGGGGCAGCTGAATCTAAGTGAGTGTATGCGTGTGTATACCCGGAGGGAAAGCGTGAGTCTGAGAATGACCAGCAGAGGGAGAAAGAGAGAGAGTACCAGGATCATGACATATGTAGAGTAATCGATAAATTCCGTTTGACATTTGTGTTGGCTACTGTATACAGGCCACCAGGGCACAATACAGACTTTACCAAAGAATTTGCTGATTTTTTATCGGAGTTAGTACTGGCTGCAGATACAGTACTAATTGTTGTTGATTTTAATATCCATGTAGACAATGAAAAAGACGCATTGGGATTGGCATTTAGAGACATTCTAAACTCTATTGGAGTTAGGCGACACGTGTTAGGACCCACTCATCGCCATAATCATACTTTAGACCTAATATTGTCACATGGAATAAATGTTGATACCGTTGAAATTCTGCAGCAGAGCGATGACATCTCAGATCATTACCTAGTATCATGTATACTTAATTTAGCTAAGGCTGCAAAGCCGTCCCCTCGCTTCAAAAATGGCAAGACTATCACTGCTGCCACTAAAGATTGCTTTGTAAATAATCTTCCTCATCAGTATCATCTCCTCAGCATCCCAGATAGCCTAGAGCAGGGGTCTCAAACTCATTTTACCTGGGGGCCGCTGGAGGTAGACTCTGGGTCAGGCTGGGCCGCATCAAGTATTCCACATAAGAAGTGTTTCAAGTATTCCAAAAAAAGTAGCTCAACTGATCCAATCTTCTCAATCTTTATTATTAACAGTTCTTCAACATGAATGTTTCTTCTGAATTTGAACTAAATATAGCCTATAGAAATTAAATCATGTAATATGAAATAATGAATGATTTTAATTTTATTTTAAATAATAGACTAATTCATAGCAAGGCCGTAACAGGTCAAACAGAAAAGTGAGTGAAATTCTAGGTCTAATTCTTGTTGGGAAATAATCTTTTTGGGACTATTTGTAAACAATATTTGCATTAATTTGCGTCAAATATATTATTGGTCCCGATATTCTTCACAAGAGTGAGTGAATAAATACATAGATTCGCAAAAGACTTTCAAATTCCCTAGTGGTCTGGTGGTAGAATTTTTGCCAACCGTGTCAAAGGTTCCGGGTTCTAATCCACTCTCATGTAGTTTTTCTTCATTAAAATCAAAGATGTTCATCAATGATTGTATATTAAGAGCATGGACACGTTTGCCTTTTGGTTTGTGATTTCACTGGAAAGAATAGAGTCTCTCTCAGCAACGGGATAGATTGACGCGCTCTTCTGTGTGTGAAGACTGTGCACTGTGCACGAGCCAAAAGAGAACGTAAACCCCGCCTACTTTGATTTGATTGGCCATCTCAATCATTTTGACATTGACGAGCGCTGTTAGACCACATTCGTTTCAACTGTCTGATCAGCTTTGTTCGTCTGTTCCTGTCAATCATGCGGTGTCAACCAATTATACTGCACGAGGGAGGGGCGAGCCAACTCTCTCTCTCGCTCACACACACACACATACACAAAGGAGGCAGCAAGCGTTGCACACGCAACGATTCAGAAAAAAGGTGCTTTTCAGAGCAACGCGCAGGCCGCACTAACACTAAACTTTGATGTCAAGAAGGGGGCCACAAAATATCATCCTGAGGGCCGAAAGTGGCCCGCGGGCCGCGAGTTTGAGACCCCTGGCCTAGAGGAACTCAATGTTGCAACAGAAACTATTGACTCTCTCTTTTCCAGCACTTTAGACACAGTTGTTTCCATGCGCTTAAAGAAGATTAAAGAAAATAGTCCAACGCTGTGGTACAACGAGCACACTTGGGCCCTTAAAACAACAGCCAGAAAAATGGAGCGCAGCAGGAAGAAAACAAAACTGGAGGTTTTTCGCATTTCGTGGAAAGGGAGCATGATTGCATACAGAAAGGTCGTAAAAACTGCTAGATCTGCTTATTTCTCGACTCTCTTAGAAGAAAACAAACACAACCCTAGGTATTTATTCAATACAGTGGCTAAAGTAACCAAAAATAAAGATTCAACTTCTGATGTTTGTACACAGCACAGCAGTAATGACCATATGAACTTCTTTATGTGTAAGATTGATAATATTAGGAAAAAAATTATAACCATGCAGCCGTCTACTACAGTATCACATCAGACAGAGCATTGTAGTGTCACTGAGGAAAAATTACACTTATTCACTGCTATAGGAGAAGATGAATTGGCTAAATTTGTTAAATCATCAAAATCAACAACATGTATGCTCGACCCTATACGACTAAGTTACTGACAGAGATGCTTCCAGAGGTCATAGATCCTCTTCTTAATATCATTAATTCATCCTTGACATTAGGATATGTACTGAAAACTTTTAAGTTGGCTATTATTAACCCTTTCGAGTCTCTAAAGAGACTCAAATAACTCTGTCATTTTTTATCATTCAGGCAAGTGTTATACATCATTATAATCTGTTAAATTTCTATTTTTTTGTGTACAGTCACAATAAAAACAAGTTGTTGTGCTTTTTGCAAAATAAAGAAATCAAACATGATGCGCAATCTGCAGCTCTCTGTCAAAGACGTTCATTCAGATAGTCTTCAGAAAATGACGCTGAAATGTCAGGTTTTAAACACTGTAAACCAAATCAAAAACAAATATTCTGTGTTTATGTAATCCGTTTGAAAGCAGAGAGATGTTAGTCGTTCCGGAGCAGCTCATTATACACTAATGCGACCACACCCACGAAGCGCGCACTCTATTGAGATTCAAATACTGATGCTCCGGAGTCGACGCCCACACACACATCAGCTCAAACAAACGCATCAAGTACTGCATTCCTACTACAACTACATTGTTTTGAGACACGTTTAATAATCCTGGAATAATTCTCCATGAAAAGCTGTTCATTTCTGAAAGCAACGATCCCCCGCTGTGTGTAAGTAGGCTACATTTACTCTGTAAGCATCTGTGAATACTGAATGCAAAAACCTGCGCGAGGACGCACTGAAGCTTTCTTTGTTTAAATTAGCTCAAAATTACTGTCAGATGTAAGTATTTACCTTGACAAACTATACATAATTTAAAAGATCTACGACTCAAGCTTCCATTTTTGACCTCTGTTTTATTCTCAATCATATAGTGACCGTAATTTGTTAATGTGTCAGGAGTTATGAATATGAAAACCGCGTCGGTACCTTTGATAGTAATAGGAGCGTTGAACAGTTGATCTCATTCATAAAAAACTCCTTTATGCTCGTCATGAAAACTCACGACAAAACAACATTCCTCAGGGCTTTTAGTTCAAAAGTGTGCAGATGAGGAGAAATATTGATAGAATCTCATATGTCTGTGTTAAATTTCTATACAGAGAAGTGTTATTATTTAAATCGCAGATGTAATCATTATGAGCACTCGATACTCTGATGTGTTGTGTTTTCAGTTCATACTGGCAGCCGGAGGGCGCTCCGTGCACATGTAGTCCATATATAGCACTCAAAACACATCTGTTTAGCTGTGCATTTACTGAATGAGCATTGTGCCACTATACATCCGACTGATTGCACCTTATCTTATACATTTACTGAATGAGCTCTGTGCTCTGTCCGAACTGCTTGTACTTTAATTATGTGTTTCAATTTAACCCGGTTTTTATTTTTAGTGTTAAGTATACTTTGTATTTATATATTTTTTCTTTATTTTTTCTTTTATTTTAATTCCTATTATAACTGTTATACTATATATATTTTTATTTTTATTTTATTCACTTATGAATATTTTAACTTAATTTCTGTGTAAAGCACTTTGAATTGCCACTGTGTATGAAATGTGCTATACAAATAAACTTGCCTTGCCTTGCATGAAGAAGATACCATGTGACATTGACATAAACAGCTTCCAGAAATCGCTCTAACATGCAGATAGACACGTTTGAAGATAATAAACACACAATCGCGACAATATATGGCTTATCTGTGTTATTTATACCATGTTGGGTGTTTTCATAATTATTTATTTATATTATATATTTATATTTTACTATATTTATAATGCAATGCTATTCGAGCTTTTATAATTATGCAGAATATTGTAAAATTATATATTTTCTGTCTGATTTTTTTATCCAAAGCCAAATGAGATCACATAAGGTTATTTAAAACATTTGACTTGTGATATAAAGTAAGTTTGGAGTAAAAACATGGTTTTAATCTCATTAGCTAATTGTTGTGTTTTAGTAAATTGGTGTAATAAATCATAAATTATGGTTTAATAAATCATAAATTGTTGTGGCAGATAATATAGATTGTTTTAAGTTATCTGGTCTACCTTTATGAAGCAACTCTGCACTGTGCCCAAGCAGAATTTCCCCTTGGGGACAATAAAGTTAACTAACTAATAACTAAGCAAAAACTCACTTCATTTTGATTTTCCCCACAGAAAATTTTAATTATCTAGTAAATGAATCTTGATTTAAGAATTTTAAACATTCACAACACGCACAACCTTGAGGCGGATGGGCTACAACAGCAGAAGACCCCACCGGGTATAGGGTTGGGCATCGTTTTGATTTGAACGATTCTGATTCCGATTCTTAGTTTCGATTCCGGTTCTTTTCGATTCTCGATTCCGATTCTTTGAGGGGTGGAGTCACAACATGTCACAGGCTCATTTCACAGAGGAAAATTGTATTTTGATTCAATAATGAGTTTTAGTTTTGGGACTTTCTCCGCTGGCATTTTCACTTGCTTTGCTGCAAAGGTGAATGGAGTTTCACACCGAGTCCCGGTTTAACAATAGCATTAACAGCAGTCATATTAGGACTGCTACTAGCGTGGGCAATTTGCGTATAGCTACATTTATCTACGAGGGGGAAAAATAATTTCAGTAACGTTGTTGTTCACCACAATTCGCAATTTGGTCAAGGGCTTTGTTATTACACTACAATCACTTACCTGATTATGACGAGGTGGGATAATTAGTTCACCCTGAAATGAAAATGAAGCCATCTTTTACTCACCCAGCTGTTGTTCAAATGCGGGTGTTCCTGTGTGCGCACTCTAAGCCGCAGTAGCCTCGTGCAATATTATCATGACAACCGGTACACAATATTCACTTAAGGAGGTTATATTATTAGTATTATTTCTTATCATATACGTTATAGAAAAGACGAGAATTGCGTTTTTTTTCTATTGAGCTTGATTTCTCAAAATGGTTATGTGTGTGTGTGTGTGTGTGTGCTTATCGTGGGTGCAATGACAACAGTGCGAGTTATTATAGTAGGCATGAGCGCTGGCGGCTGCTGACGGCTCATAGTGCACACAGAGGAGCGCGCTCAGAATAACGGCCGAGCTCAGTGTTTTGACTGAATAATACGGTTTCTTTCTGGCAAAACCTTATAGTGTGCCCCTGAACACTTTCCATATGGCGCGCGTCTCCCTGTATCGTTGCGTGATACATTTGTTTGTTTTGTGTAATGTTTTAGCTGATCGCCATTCACTGCCATAGGAACGCGTGCAGGAACAGTATTTTAAATGTCATAGGACATAGGGCACTGGGACAACATCAGGGTAAGTAAAAGAAGGCTTTATTTTCATTTCAGGGTGAACTATCCCTTTAATAACGTTGGTTAGCGCAGGGTTTCCCGAGGAGGACAGACCTGCGCAGCATTTCAAACACGCTACACTCATATTTGTAGTGCATCCTCCCGTGCAAGAAATAAGTTTGTCATTTGTGTTGCACTGTGCCGACCCAGGCTTTTTTTTAAAAAGTGAAATAAAACCACACTTTTGAGCGCTGCTTACCGTGCTCCATGGCTGCAACAGAACAAACGGGCGCGGCAAGCACTTCCGAAAACTTGCGCGTTTGGAACCGATGATCGGAATCGAAAACAAAATTTCTAAACGATTCCAATGGCATCGTTATTTTTTAAACGGTTCCAAGTTGGAACCGGTTCTCGATGCCCAACCCTAACCGGGTACCACTCATCTCCAGTACAAATAGGAAAAAGAGGCTACAATTTGCACAAGCTCACCAAAGTTGGACAGTTGTTGAAACTGGAAAAATGGAAAATGGAAAAATGTTTCCTGGTCTGATGAGTCTCGATTTCTGTTGAGACATTCAGATGGTAGAGTCAGAATTTGGTGTAAACAGAATGAGAACATGGATCCATCATGCCTTGTTACCACTGTGCAGGCTGGTGGTGGTGGTGGTGTAATGGTGTGGGGGATGTTTTCTTGGCACACTTTAGGCCCCTTAGTGCCAATTGGGCATTGTTTAAATGCCACAGCCTACCTGAGCATTGTTTCTGACCATGTCCATCCCTTTATGACCACCATGTACCCATCCTCTGATGGCTACTTCCAGCAGGATAATGCACCATGTCACAAAGCTCGAATCATTTCAAATTGGTTTCTTGAACATGACAATGAGTTCACTGTACTAAAATGGCCCCCACAGTCACCAGATCTCAACCCAATAGAGCATCTTTGGGATGTAGTGGAATGGGAGCTTCGTGCCCTGGATATGCATTCCACAAATCTCCATCAACTGCAAGATGCTATCCTATCAATATGGGCCAACATTTCTAAAGAATGCTTTCAGCACCTTGTTGAATCAATGCCACATAGAATTAAGGCAGTTATGAAGGCGAAAGGGGGTCAAACATAGTATTAGTATGGTGTTCCTAATAATCCCTTAGGTGAGTGTATTGTTTTATGTGAATGAGTAGGCTCAATGATTCTCACATCAGTTTAAAGAAAAAACTCTATGCAAAAACACACAGGAGTCAAAGGTCTTGAGAACACATATCTATTGTGTGTTTTGAGGCCTTAATTTAAAGAAATCTTTTTTTTTTTTTTTTTCAAAAGCCGTGCATAAACATTTTTCTCTCAAAAATACAAGCATGTACATACATGTTGCTCACATATTATGGTGGCCCAGTTTGTGCTGAATACAGTGTAATTAAACGTTTGCCATTAATGTGTTTATAAGCAACTGAAAAAACCCCCACAAATGTCAGAGCATGTCAACTTCTAAAGGGCCCCAATAGAGCTCAGACTCCAGAGGGTTAAACCACTTATAAAAAAAAAAACACAACTTGATCCTACAGAATTAGTCAATTAGGCCAATCTCAAATCTACCCTTTCTGTCAAAAATACTTGAAAAGGCAGTCCTCACAACTACGTTTCTTTTTAGAAAGAAATGGTATCTGTGAGGATTTCCAGTTAGGATTTAGTAGGATTTACTGAAACTGCTCTCATCAGAGTTACAAATGATATACTCTTATCATTCGATCATGGTTGTATCTCAATTTTAGTGTTTTTACTGTCTTTTGAAGAGACTCAAAAATTATTTTGGCATTAGTGGATTTGCATTGGCATGGTTTAAATCGTACTTATCTGACCGTTATCAGTTTGTAGAAGTAAATGAAGAGATGTCACAAGGATCACAAGTTCAGTATGGAGTACCACAAGGCTCAGTGCTAGGACCGTTGCTTTTCACCCTGTACATGCTACCACTGGGAGATATCATTAGGAAGCATGGCGTTAGTTTTCATTGTTATGCTGACGATACTCAGCTCTATATTTCTTCACGCCCTGACGAAACTTACCAATTCACAAGATTAACGGAATGCATAGCTGATATAAAAAATTGGATAACTAGTAATTTCCTTCAACTTAATTCAGAAAAAACTTGGACAAAACTCCATAAGTAGTAACCTAGAATACTGTCTAACACTTTAGATTAGATTCAACTTTATTGTCATTACACAAGTACAAGTACAAGGCAACGAAATGCAGTTTAGGTCTAACCAGAAGTGCAATAGCAGCAAGTGCAGGATATATACAATGGTTGCGTAAGTGCTGGGCATAAAAATGTACTGAATATATATAAATATGTATAAGTAGAGAGATGGTTATTACTATAAACAGAACTGAATTTACCGATGAATATATACAGTGAATAAATATAAATATACAGATGGCTATTACTATAAACAGAATGTAAACAGAATGTACAGGTGAATATGTACTATGAATATAATATACAGATGGCTATTACTTTGAACAGAATTTTACAGATAGAGGTATACAATAATATGTTAGGCTAATATGAGGAATATAGCAGTGGATTAAGGTAGTGCAATAAATTATGGACAGAGCTATCCGAAAGAAAGTGTAAAAGTGCAGTGGAAAGTGGTTGCATATTACAGTTAGAAGTACGGTGCAAAATGCAAATGTAAACATGGTTACTATAAATACAGTCTGCAGTGCAAATTAGCATATTCCAGTTAAGATATGGTGGTGCAAAATGCATAAGTAAACAGTTGTTACTGTAATAAACAGTCGGTAGTGCAAATAACAAAGTGAATGTAGGTGTGAGGTAGGAGAGTTTGCAGTTTATGAGGGAAGTGGATCAACGGGGGTTTGAGTTCAGTAAAGAGACAGCTCTGGGGAAAAAACTGTTCTTTAGTCTGCTGGTCCTGGTCCGGAGGATCCTGAAACGCCTGCCGGAGGGCAGGAGAGAAAACAGTCTGTGGGCTGGGTGAGAGGAGTCCTTGAGGATGCTGCGAGCTTGGTGCAGACAGCGTTTCCTCTGGATGTGCTCGATGGCAGGTAGTGGAGTCCCTGTGATGCGCTGGGCAGTTTTCACCACCCGCTGCAGTGCCTTGCGCTCCGCAACAGAGCAGCTCCCATACCATACTGCGACACAGTTGGTCAGGATGCTTTCTATTGCGCAGCGATAGAAGTTCACCAGGATAGCCGAGGAGAGCTGATTCTTCCTCAGTGTCCTCAGGAAGAAGAGGCGCTGGTGAGCCTTCTTGACCAGGCTGGAGGTGTTGGTCGTCCACGACATGTCCGCCGAGATGTGGATCCCCAGGAACTTGAAACTGGAGACACGCTCAACAGCCATTCCATTGATGTGGATGGTGTCGTGTGTGCCTCTTGACTCCTTCCTGAAGTCCACGATGAGCTCCTTCGTTTTGGTGGTGTTGAGGAGCAGGTTATTATCAGTGCACCATGTGGCCAGGTGCTGGATCTCCTCCCTGTAGGCAGTCTCATCGTTGTTGCTGATGAGACCAATCACCGTAGTGTCGTCCGCAAACTTGACGATGGAATTAGTTCCATACACAGGCTTGCAGTCGGAGGTGAAGAGGGAGTAGAGAAACGGACTTAGCACACAGCCCTGTGGTACACCAGTGTTGAGTGTGATGGACGTGGAGCAGGTGGATCCTGATCGAACATTCTGTGGTCTGTCAGTTAGGAAGTCCAAAATCCAGTTACACATTGAAGTGTTGATGCCCAGGTCTCCAAGTTTGGCAATTAACTTGGATGGGATGACAGTGTTGAATGCTGAGCTGAAGTCAACAAACAGCATGCGTGCATAGGTGTTTTTACTGTCCAGATGGGTGAGCACAGAGTGCAGTGCCATGGAAACTGCATCCTCTGTGCTCCTATTGCTGCGATAGGCAAACTGGTGTGAGTCCATGGTATAGAGATATGGTATGGTATGTGGATGGTATAGAGTCTTTTAGGTGTTCCAGGACCAGCCGCTCAAAGCACTTCATAATGATGGGTGTGAGTGCTACAGGGCGGTAGTCATTAGGGCACCTCGGGCTGGAGTGTTTCGGCACTGGCACAATGGAAGTGCGTTTAAAGCATGATGGTACAGCTGCTTGGGCGAGAGACAGGTTGAAAATGTCTGTAAAAACCCCAGCGAGCTGCTCCGCACATGCCCTGAGAACACGACCAGGGATGTTGTCTGGTCCAGCAGCCTTGTGCGCGCTGATCCGGCTCAGTGCCTTGCAGACATCTGTGGAGGAGAGTGTGATTGGTGGGTGGTCAGCTGAGGGTTTGAGCTTGGTGGCAGTTTCTCTGTTGTCTCTTTCAAAACGAGCATAAAAGTAATTTAGCTCGTTCAGGAAGTTGACATCAGTGGCTGCGGGGGTGGAGTGGGTGGGTTTATAATCACTGATGGCCTGAATGCCATGCCACATGCGTCGAGGGTCAGAGTTGGAAAAGTGTCCCTCTATCTTTAGCTTGTAGCAGTGCTTGGCCTTTTTGATGCCCCTCTTCAGGTTTGCTCTGGATGCGCTGTAGGCTTGTGCATCTCCTGATCTGAAGGCAGTATTGCGTGACTTCAGCAGGAGTCGCACTTCCCTGTTCATCCAAGGCTTCTGATTTGGGTATGTGGTGATCTGTTTCTGGGTTGTAACACTGTCAATGGTGGTATTGATATGATCCAATACTGAGGAGGTGTAGGAGTTAATGTCCGTGTGAGCGCCACTGGTGGCTTGAGAAGCAAACATACTCCAGTCTGTGTTTAGAAACCTTTCCTGGAGGTTGATGGCTGCTCTGTCAAGTCCTCGTCATCACTAAGGGACGTGGATGTGCTCTTTGATACCAATCTTTAATTTGAAAGCCATGTTTCTAGCATCTCTAAAACGGCATTCTACCATCTTAAAAATATATCTAAATTACGGCACATGCTTTCAATGCAAAATGCTGAACAGTTAGTTCATGCGTTCATGACCTCAAGGCTAGATTATTGTAATGCTCTACTGGGTGGTTGCCCTGCTCGCTTAATAAACAAACTCCAGCTGGTCCAAAACGCAGCAGCTCGAGTTCTTACTAGAACCAGGATATATGACCATATTAGCCCGGTTCTGTCAACACTGCACTGGCTTCCTATTAAACATTGCATGAATTTTAAAATCTTGCTTATTACTTACAAAGCACTAAATGATTTAGCTCCCCAGTACTTGAGCGAGCTCTCAACACATTATACTCCATCACGTCTACTGCGGTCTCAAAATTCTGGCCAGTTGATAATATATATATCAAATAATATGAATATCAAAATCAACTGCCGCCAGTCGATCCTTTGCCTATTTAGCACCTAAACTCTGGAACAGTCTTCCTAGCATTGTTCGGGAAGCAGACACACTCTGTCAGTTTAAATCTAGACTAAAAACACTAAAATCTCTTTACTATGGCATACTCAAAAAACTTTTTCAATTAAATGATTGTTAGGCTGCATTAACTAGGTCAGCCGGAACCAGGAACACTTCCCATAACACCCGATGTACCCGTTACATCATAAAAAGAATGGCAACTACGCTAATGTTAGTCTCTCTGTTTTATCTCGAGGTTTACTGCAGTCAGCCGGATCTGGGCCGTATCCATATCAGATGGTGGACCTGCGCCCAGACATGACCAACGCATGACCCAAGTGTCTGCAGAGACTGTGTCAATTAGACTCTCCCTGAAATTGCCTCATCGACACGGCATCATCAATAAACCCGTCTCCGGCGTGATGACTCTGATCTTTCGAATATTCCTATTTAATAATTGTTTAATTGACACGTCATCCTCAATAAACCCGTCTCCAGTGTGATGACGCTTTTGAATATTCCGATCTAATATGACCTCTGACCTGTAAAGTTGCCAGAATAATAATCATACGTTGTTTGTTAATTGGCCAGAGGAGAACTGGCACCCCGACTGAGCCTGGTTTCTCCCAAGGTTTATTTTTCTCCATTATGCCACCCGATGGAGTTTTGGTTCCTTGCCAGAGTTGCCTTTGGCTTGGCTTGCTCAGTTGGGGACACTACATTTTCAACTAAATATCCAAATAAATTTAATTACTAAACTAAATTAAATACATCAACTAAATAACTGCTCTGCCCACATTGTCACTGTATGATAATTGAAATGAGCTAGACAGTGTTAATTTCGTTGACGAATAATTTTCGTCATAATTTTCGTCAACGACCTTATTTCACTGACGAAAACGAGACGATAACTAAATAAAAACTAGTGTTAGATGACAAAAACTATAACGAAAATCAACTGTCATTTTCGTCAACAAATAAAAACGAGACGAACATGTTAGGGAGGGACGATTAGGGAAGAGATCCAGTCAGAACTGATGTCCTGTGTCACAGATGCTGATCTAACCGCTGGAGAACACGGCGCTGTTGCGCGCTCTACAGGCTCACAAATCCTCAATCCAGCGCTCCAGAGCGGCTCACAATCAATGAATAACACACATTTATGCCAGGCAATTATTTATGAACTAATGCTGATGAATAATGACAATGTTTACTTTACGATGTTTATACAGTAATATGTTTTAGACGGTTGTAACAACGCATATTTTATCTCCTCAACTGAACTTGAATGAGCAGCTGCCACTGCTACAGAGGCGCAGACATTTCAAAATAAGAGTCCGGGTGTATTTCGAGCTTGTTTATCATTAAAAGTCACAAATTATATATTCGTTTTTGCTTACACAATAAACTGTATTTAATTTCATTCCCATTTAATTCATATTCAGGAGGAAAGACCAGTATTTGACACATATTCAATAAAGTATCAGGATTATAATAGTTTACTAAAACCATTAAAAAAATCTTCATTACTTGAAATTAAATAAATGTTAACTGAAATAAAAAAAATTAAAAATAAACAAACTTATTTGAAGCTTTAGCTTAACCTGATATGGCCTACTAACTAAAACAGAAATACAAAGTTATAAAAACTATATAGATGTTTTTAAAAAACAAACAAAAAAGTGAATTGAGCTCTTTCTTGTATTTTTAATGTCAAAAACAAAATTATGTCAAAATGTCAGTTCAAGTGACAGTCGGTTATGTAATACTTAAATGCTTAATGTATTACAATTTAACTAAACTCATTAGATTTTAGGAGACTAAATCTACTGTAGTTTTAGTCGACTAAAATCTTATGATATTTAGTCGACTAAAACTAGACTAAAACTAAAAACAATTCAGGTGACTAAAATATGACTAAAACTAAATGGCATTTTAGTCAAAAGACTATGACTAAAACTAAATCAAAATTTGCTGTCAAAATTAACACTGGAGCTAGATGACATCACCGTTTTCTCCAGAGCGGCTGTCCAGCGAATCAAATTCTGTTGCATTATTTTCCTGTTTAACACTGTGAAGCTGATTTGAAACAATCTGCATTGTTAAAAGCGCTATATAAATAAAGTTGACTCGACTTGACTACTAGTATCTAGTAATGGGTACTAGCATCTAAAAAATAAGTACTACTAGTACCTAATGAATAACTACTAGTATCTAATAAATATGTACTAGTCACAATTGGAATACATACTAGTCAGAACTGAACATTTGATATCTGAATGACAGATCCCCATAGAAGTCAATGCAATGTATGTTCATGTATCTAAGGAATAAGTACTAGTATCTAATGAATAAGAACTAGTATCTAATAAATAAGAACTAGTATATAATAAATATGAACTAGTATTTAATAATAAGTACTAGTAACTAATGAATAAGTACTAGTGTGCCATCCTTGATATGTCTACTTAATATCCTGACGGCCAGCTAAACTTTTTCCCCACACCAAGACTCTGAAGATTAATTCTTAGTTCCACAGGTTTATTGGAGTTATAGAGAAAAGGTGAAACTGCAACATACAAAAGAGCAAGGACAAATTAGCATCACGCCAATTTAATTCAACCTCAACTCCACATGAATAAAGGCTGATTTGCACTATTACTGTTGCATTTTGTGTGTACTCATTTTAGCACTATTATATGAGAAGAAATAAATGAAAACAACATTCTGGCCATTAACAAACGACACACGTGAGCTAGCATTCGCATAGCCGAAGTACATTCAGACCATCTCCAGATTATACTTTATAAACTTAAATGTATTGTCAAAAATAATGAAGAATACCTCCAGACAATCTCACAAAACAAGGTATACATATCGACGATGCTAAGCCAGACACGAAGTCGACAGATACGATTGAAATGCAACGGATTTAACAGACTAGAACAAACTAGTGATGTTAACAGTTACACCAAAGCTCCGAAGCATGTGTCAAAAAATTGAAACGATTTTCAGTGAAGCTTTGTATCGATGCTTGATTCGTTCTATCAAAATCATGTGGCCAATGATGTCCAAAGCTTTGTTTCACACACACCCACGTGACTGCTTCGTCAAAAAGCGCAACAAGGGTTGTTAGAACTGTTGTATTGTGCTAGTTTATTGTTGCGAGATCTTGTCATGGTTCTGAAATGTGGGAACACTTTCATTTGAGTTTGCCCAATAAGGTTGATAATATATTTGGATTTTGTTCTGCAGCCTTTATATATACAGTATATATGTATGTATATATATATGTGTGTGTGTGTGTGTGTGTGTGTGTGTGTGTGTGTGTGTGTGTGTGTGTGTGTGTATGTATGTGTATATATATATATATATATATATATATATATATATATATATATATATATATATGTGTGTGTGTGTGTGTGTGTGTGTGTGTGTGTGTGTGTGTGTGTATGTATGTATGTATGTGTATATATATATATATATATATATATGTGTGTATGTATGTATGTATGTATGTATATATGTATATGTATATATATATATATATATATATATATATATATATATATATATATATATATATATATATGCATGCATATATACATACATACATACATTCATTAGTGGGCATAGATACATTTTTTTAATCTAGATTAATCTCACTGTAATCTTGGAATTAATTAATCTAGATTAAAATGGCTCATTTGAATTCTGCCAAAGGCATTCAGAATATGTGTGCTCGTAAGCGATCATTTGTCTTTTTGTAATTTGAATAATAAATAACTTCTGTCCCTTTAAGACCTCACGCTCGCATGGATCACAAACACTGTTCCTGTGAACTGGTTACGACTATGTTTACGTTAAAACTCACCAAGATGGGCATTGAGACATTTTTGAGTGTATTTGACCATTAATAAGCTGGAAAAAGGAGCTCATTTTTGCACTTGTATGTCAGAGGCGGTTTTATTACGGTATGTGTGTGTGTGCTTCAGATGCGAGCGTGAAATCTGCGGGAATTAGTAGAATTAAAGTTATGTGCAACCCCGCGCGAAATTCAGACTGGTCACACCAATACTAACACGCTGTCATGAGGAAAAATCTAGCAGAACACCCGTTCGCCATGTTCAGAGGGTTATCCGGACTGAATGAGAGGAGGCGGGTGCGTGTCAACTCGAAAGTCATCATAGCTTGCGTAGTATAGACCCAGCTCCCAACCCAACTTTGAGAATAGATTAACGGCGATATTTTTTTTATTGCCCGATAAGAGTCTCACGTTAACGCAGCACGTTAACTCCGATAACGGCCCACCACTTATATATATATTTAGTCTACTATTCATGAGTTTTATTTGTTTTACAAACAGGTAAAATGTCCTCATTCATAATACAAAATGTTATCTTTATTGGGTTTAGTTACTAGGAGTATGCAATGGAACAGACTGTCATGTATTGATTCATTCATTTATTCATCTATCCATTAATTCATTTTTGCTTCTAAGATAATGTTTGCAAAATATTTTTGCGTTTTCCCTCACTTTCACTAGAAGAGGTCCTCATTGAGCTCTGATTTGAAAAGCTTTGAGAAATGAACCTTTTTCTGATACAATTGTGCTAAAAGCTTCACTGGTTCAGAATGCTTCACTTCGCCATCACTAGAACAAACCGCTGAAACGCACATGAAGTGCGTAAGTGTTTACTTCCCCAAACTACCATATGATCTTGAAGTGAACATGACCTAAATAGAAACACATTAGGAAATGCATATTCCTGGAACACATTACCACAATGCTGACTAAATGTAAAGCATGTTTATCTTCTGTAAAAAATGTATGCTCATTTACATTTTCTTACTCATAACAAAACAACTAGTATCTAATAATAAGTACTGGTACCAATTTAATAAGCACTAGTATCTAATGAATGCGTACCAGTATCTAAAAAATAAATTCTTGTATCTATTATATAACTAATAGTATCTTTTAAAAAAGTACTAGTATCTAAAGAATAGGCCCTAGTGCCTAAAGAATAAACACTATTAGCTAGTGAATAAGTACTAGTACTTAATGGAATAGATACTAGCAGTGTTGGGCAAGTTACGGAAAATTAGTAATTAGTTACAGTTACTAGTTACTTCTTTTAAAAGTAATTGAATTACTTGTACTAGTATCTAAAGAATTAGTTCTAGTAGCATGAAAATAGATACTAGTACGTTTTAAGGATTAAATGTTAAATCGGCTTTCCATAAATATGCAAAAAAACAATACTAGTACGTTTTAAGGATTAAATGTTAAATCGGCTTTCCATAAATATGCAAAAAAAAAAACATCAAATGCATAGAAATACTAAAAGCTCACACAGATTGACTCCATAATAATGTTTTCATATTTTGTTTGTTTTTGCATGTGTTCATAATTTCTTTGTATGACAGCCTGGACAAAAATTATGTCGGCACTATTTTGCATGTTTCACTGCTTTATCACAATTATCACAATTGACTCTAAGCGTAACTACGAGATATACTTACAAAATCTTGAACACATTTTTGATAATATTTGAATAAAAGGTGAAGATGTAAATTTCCCTAGGCCGGTCATCAGTATAAATATGTATTTATTTATTTTTTTACTTATTTGCATTGCATTTTGAAGATAATGTTTTGAAATCTGTGCATGTTAAGTACATTATCAGTGTTTTTTGAGAAAAAAGGGGTACGAGAGACTGTTTAACATTGTTCTGTGTCTCTCTCTCTCTCTCTCTCTCTCTCTCTCTCTCTCTCTCTCTCTCTCTCTCTCTCTCTCTCTCTCTCTCTCTCTCCTTCCATCCCTCCAGGCGATGAATATTGTTACGTCTGTGTTGTTGTTGTATTGTACTGAAGAAGAGGCGTTTTGGCTGCTTGTGGCTCTGTGTGAACGGATGCTGCCCGACTATTACAACACTAGGGTTGTTGGTCAGTCAAGCAAATATAAGCACATGATGACAGCTGTGACTTTTTGCTTGCATATATTTCTCACTAGTATTTTCTCATGTCTTTCTCTGTGCCAGGAGCGTTGGTGGATCAGGGAGTGTTTGAGGAGCTCACCCACGAGTGTTTGCCGCTGTTGTACGAGCGCATGCAGGAGTTGGGCGTCATCTCTACCATCTCTCTGTCCTGGTTTCTCACACTCTTCCTATCTGTCATGCCTTTCGACAGCGCGGTGCTGCTTGTCGACTGCTTCTTTTATGAGGGCATTAAAGTCATTTTCCAGGTGTAAAAAAACTACATACAGGAAATCTCTTCACAATTTTTGCCACACAAATTTCCATCATGCAAACAGAACATTAGAAAAGATCTAGAGTGGTATTGTTTGCACAATTTTTACCCTAATTAAAGGGATAGTTCATTAATTACTCACAATCATGTCGTTCCAAAACCGTAAGACTTTCGTGCATCTTCAAAACATAAATAAATATATTTTATTTCTATCCCTCCATTGACAGCTACGCAACTGTCACTTTGACGCTTCAAAAAGTTAATAAATAATCCATATAATAAATATTATTTATATATATATATATATATATATCGTATAACTAATCCATATTAATTGAGTGGTTTAGTCAAAAATTTTCTGAAGATGCTTGATCGCTTTATATGATGAACGGATTGAATTTAGGTTTTCAATGGGGTTCGTTCTTGTGTGTTATGTCTTACATGTAAATCTGACTAACATGTGTCTTTCTCTCTTATTCAGGTGTCATTAGCTGTGCTACATGCAAACATGGATCAACTGCTTTCCTGTTCAGATGAGGGAGAGGCCATGACCATTCTGGGCAGGTGAGTGTGGCTAATGCAACATTATATAGTTCATTATATGTACAATATGAATAAAGAGTGTTTTCAGATGACGCTGACATAAAGCATTTAACAACTCTTTTCTTCTTTTAAATTTCATGAATCCGTTTAGCCTTATAAAGCCTACAGTATCATATTTGATAAGCACATTTAGGCCTCTAAATGATCAACATCTGCAGAAATCTGTTTTTACACAATCTCCTCCAGTCCTTTTGTTTGTCTGATTGATAGTTTATACTTTTATAGCAAGTAAAAGTATTTTAGTATAATTGTACAAGCGTCCACCTTAAGCTCTCAATTCATGTCTTTTTGTTGTGAAATCTTTACTAATTTGTATTAAGTAAATGTAAGAATAACTTTGATATTTCTAGTAATATTTTAAGATGAAAAAACTTACTGGACTGAAGCAACTTAGGTTTATTAAAGTAATTCTTTAGAAAAATCATGTGTGAGTAAATTCAAGTGTGAGTACTAAATATGATCATCAGATAATTATCTCGTAGTCATCATTGTATGGCATTGCAGTATATATTTTAAAACTACAGAGCTTTGATCATAAAACTTAGCATGTTTATATGATATTCATATGCATTTTATATAAGTATCTGCTATACTGTTAAATATGTTATTCATTTGCATTAAAACCAAGCATGAGAATTTCATCTCGCATTTATATATTAGCAAATGTAAAATTTTAACTCAGTTTGTGCCTCTGATTAAAATTAGGGTTTTTTCCCCTCCAAATTCTCACTATAGCATAGACATAAAAGCCTGATGAATAAAATATAAGAAAAAAAATGCTTTTTAAAATTTCTCAATAAACTGTTCCATTTAAAAAAAGTTTTATTTGCCCTCTTCTACTGTCTGAGGTTTGTGAATGTTCTTAATAATGTTTGTCCTGTCATCTGTTTCTCTGTATTATAGATATTTGGATAATGTTGTGAATAAGCAGACCGTTTCTCCACCCATTCCCCACCTTCATGCTCTGTTGACCAGTGGCAACAACCCTCCACCTGAGATTGATGCCTTTGAGCTCATTAAAGCGTCCTATGAGGTGAGGGGGCAGGGCCTAGTGCTTTGTTTTCCTGACCAATGACCAACGTGATTAATTTTAACTGCATATGTCGTTTTCGTCTAATTGCAGAAGTTTGGTAGCCTGCGTGCCGACGTCATTGAGCAGATGAGGTTCAAACAAAGGTTAAAGGTCATACAGTCCCTAGAAGACACAGCCAAGAGGAGTGTGGTAAGTGTGTGTGCAACGACAGGACATATTTCACAATTTTAGACATTTCCACATGTGATCCTGAATGTGTGTTTGTGATGTTCAGGTGAGAGCTATCATGACAGATTCCGCTTTCACTATCGAGGAGTTGGAAGAACTGTATGTTCTGTTTAAGGTAAGATAAAACGCTACATTTATTTATTTATTTATTTGATATGAATTATTAAAAATAATGCTTATTAAATAATGTATGATTATTATTTCTAATAATACATAGACAATATTTGTATACAGTTTAACTGATGTATTTAAAAAAAGTATCACCTGAGTATATTTTAGAATTTATGTCATGTATTAATTAGGGATGCACCGAAATTAACATTTTGGCCGATACGATAACCGATAATTCTTTATATTTGAAAGCCGATAACCGATATATTGGCCAATAAATCTAAATACAAATTTTAATAAACTCTGAGAGCCTGATTACAAAAACAAAAGGCTCACTATTAAAAGCCATGTCCCAAACACTTCAACATAAATCAAACCTATACACTACAGTAGCCTATTTGAACCAGTGTAAGATTCCTTACCTTTTCAAATTAATTTTACACTCCTATGGCCAACTTACTTTATAAAATAAAAAAAAATGTTAACACTTTACAATAAGGTTTAATTTTTGTTAGTATTAGTTAACCAACAATGAATGAACAATACTTCTACAGGATTTATTAATCTTAGTTCATGTTAATCTCAACATATTCAGACCCAAAGTTGTGTGTGTTAACATTAGGTAATGCACTGTGAATGGACTGTTAATATACACAAACATTGTATTACTAACATTAACAAAGGTTACTGCTCTCTGTTTGTTCGTGTTAGTTAATGCATTAACAAATGAGACCTTATTTGTAAAATGTTACCAAAAATTATATTGCCTAAAAAATAAAAATAATATACCTAAATAATGCAAACAAGTTATTGAACAGCATTACTTAGGCTGCATAATAAAGAATCAGAATGCAAGTGCATGAAATAACCTCCGCACAGACAATAAGGAAATGGTTTTAATCAAACCCTATTGTTGATGGAAATGATACGAGAACAATAAAAGTGCTAGTTATAAAAAATAACTCTTCTGTGTTTTTGAAAAAAATATGTTTAATATTACAGTAATAGTAAACATATTTAATATTAGTCTAGTCTATTAGGAATAATGTTGCTGTTTGAGAGCGCGCTGAAGCTGGAGAGAACGAACGAACAACCGTGAACTGAAGCGCTTAGAAGGTTAATTAACAACTAAACGCATCATATATGAGAACAATCAGATATTTATACAAAATAAATATAATATTACAACTTATATTTGCACAAAATCATGCATAGGTGAAGGCTTATAACTCCTGTGGATGCTCTTCCCCTGTTTGAGAGCGCGCGCTGAAACTGAAGATGATCACCGGTACAGTGAAGCACTGCGGGTTATTGACTTAACGAATCCTATATGACATTAATCAGATGTTTATACTACAAAAACGTAATATTACGACTTGCATATGCTTAAAATGACGCGAATGCACAAGCGAACTTGACTGTGCTGGTAGAATGCGTTGTGGACGCTTCCCACAACAGCGCGCTGAAACACAACAACTAAACCCAGAGAATTCACAACGTTTTATAACAAAAATATTCTCATTACAGTGTTATGTATAGGACAGTCCCAGTAGTTATTAATGCTGTGCATTTCTGTTTGAAATGCGCGCTGAAGCTAAAGACCGGTACATTGAAGTGCTTTACTGCATCGTTAATTAACTCAACCAAACGCATCCTATATGAGATTATATACACAGCATAATAAATATAATATTACAACTTACAATGGCACAAAAGGCTGTGAATGCACAAGCAAACTTGACTGTGCTTGTCATAAAGGTGTAACTCCGTGGGCGCGCTCTTCCCTCAACAAACGCGCTGAAACACAACGCTCTTTTACAGCCGTATTCTCATTATCATTATCATTTTATGTAGATTATATTAGACTTGCGCTGCATATGTTGCACGTAACTGTATTTTCCTTTTCGAAGTGATTCCAATCATATTTAGAGCAATTCAAACCCATCATGGTGGACAAGCGCATCTGTCTCAGCTGAAGGAAATAATACATTATCTATCGGCTTGAATATATAAGTCAAATTTTCTTATTGGACCGATAACGATAACATCAAAAATAATCATTTATCGGCCGATAACGATATGTTGCCGATATATCGTGCATCCCTAGTATTAATCTTAAATGTCTTGTATGTTTTTTGTTAATTATATTAATGTTCTTCAAAACACCATAATTCTCATTTTGAACTAAAGAAACCATTAGCTGTTTTTTTTTATTTTTTATATATATAAGTTGGCCAGTACCGCCAGAATTGATTGAGTCATTTTAGGTCATGGGAATGGTAACATAATATGTTTAAAAATTATTATTATAATATCGTTTTTATTTATTTATTTTTTGCTTCTCTTTTCTTGGTGTAATCTAATTGGATGATTATTTCTTTGCAAGCCTTTATAGAATATGCATTTATACAGTACATACTGTCACACCGTCCAGCTCTAGTTATTGTCAGTGTAACTGTACTTATGTACGGTGACGCATTGCTGCCACATACATATCATTTTTTTCACTCAATTATGTCGTAATAACGAGATCTTAAAACGACATCTTTTCTCGTAATAACGCAATCTTATGTCGTAAAATGCTTCAAAAATGTTTTCAGAATGCTTCAGAAATGAAATTTCATTTCAAATTTACTTTCTAAATTCAGTTCATATTTCCAACAAACGAAATTCCGAGCCAAAATAACGAAGTGGTAAAAAAACCCCTGCAAAAATTTTTGCGGGCACTTTCGTCTGCATGAGTATAGGCTATAAAATGTGCAATATGTCTGGAGACATGAAGTGGGGTCAGACATGATTTTTATTGAGTGTTGTTTTGCAGAAATAAATTCTTTAAAGTGAATTTCGTTTTCTATAAATTGTATTTTAATTTTGATCAAGGTTTCATAAACTAATGGCCTGTATATTTAATACTTAAGAAGCAAAATAAGAACACCGGGAATGGATTGACGTGCGTAACGAACCCACTGGCCATTTTTCCGCGGCCTTTGAGTAAGGCTGAAAGCGTCTTTCTTTTTAATACATTTCTAGAATATATGTATTACAGTAAAACATACTATATATTACAGTAGGCCTATTATAGATAGTTATGATAGCCTATTTGTGCACCGGGGTCCGTAATTTCTAGGTTAAAGTTATGCCACTGATGCGAACATGAGCGGTCCATGGCACCTGTTACCCGTGGCTGTTATGAACTGCAGGCTACATCAATAAATTACAATACTTTTGTGCTATGGGCACTGCCACTGATACAGGCAGCGGAAGAGCCTATTTTACGCTGAGCTTGCTTCTGCTTTTCAGACATGGAAGTGTGACAAATGCACATGGGCTATATAAATTCTCTAATGTGGATACAGACATACAGTGAGGAAAATAAGTAATTGAACACCCTGCTATTTTGCAAGTTCTCCCACTTAGAAATCATGGAGGGGTCTGAAATTGTCCACTGTGAGAGACATAATCTAAAAAAAAAAAATCCAGAAATCACAATGTATTATTTTTTTAACAATTTATTTGTATGATACAGCTGCAAATAAGTATTTGAACACCTGAGAAAATCAATGTTAATATTTGGTTCAGTAGCCTTTGTTTGCAGTTACAGAGGTCAAACGTTTCCTGTAGTTTTTCACCAGGTTTGCACACACTGCAGGAGGGATTTTGGCCCACTCCTCCACACAGATCTTCTCTAGATCAGTCAGGTTTCTGGCCTGTCGCTGAGGAACACTGAATTTGAGCTCCCTCCAAAGATTCTCTATTGGGTTTAGGTCTGGAGACTGGCTAGGCCACGCCAGAACCTTGATAGGCTTCTTACAGAGCCACTCCTTGGTTATCCTGGCTGTGTGCTTCGGGTCATTGTCATGTTGGAAGACCCAGCCTCGACCCATCTTCAATGCTCTAACTGAGGGAAGGAGGTTGTTCCCCAAAATCTCGCAATACATGGCCCCGGTCATCCTCTCCTTAATACAGTGCAGTCGCCCTGTCCCATGTGCAGAAAAACACCCCCAAAGCATGATGCTACCACCCCCATGCTTCACAGTAGGGATGGTGTTCTTGGGATGGTACTCATCATTCTTCTTCCTCCAAACACGTTTAGTGGAATTATGACCAAAAAGTTATATTTTGGTCTCATCTGACCACATGACTTTCTCCCATGACTCCTCTGGATCATCCAAATGGTCATTGGCAAACTTAACCCTCTAGGCACCACGGTGGACTTTACTCGACCAGAAGGGGCACTGAATAAAATGGCTGATTTTGTCAAATAGGGTGTCAAATTTCATTCGACCTCCCCTCCACTAGATGGCAGACATGTCATACTTCATCCCTGACTCAAAAAAAACGTCATGCTTCTATACAAAATCTTCGACCAAGAGCGCATTGAATCAGTGCGAACAAAAGCAGAGCTAGTATGCGAGTAAGCCATTTTATCAGAGCAATATTGTCAACGTCAGCGAGTATTTGCATTAGATTATTATTATTTTCTAAAGGCATCAATAAAGCTTACCCGCAATGAAGTGTTGGGTCTTCTATTCACAGACCCTAATTCTGAAGGGGAATATCTGCTTTCAGAAGATGATTCTGAAAGTGAAAGTATAGCCCTACACCAAGCACAAACGGTGAATCCTTTGCCCAATGTAGATGGTCCTTTGCCCAATGTCAGTGGTGGGAATACAGTGGTGCTTCCCGGGGTCGGAGTGTTCATCGCGAAGTTAGCAGGCGTGTTAGTGTTGTGGGGAATGAGACGGGAGATTTTTACCGCACTAGCCATGAAGCTTTGTCTTCTGACCGTGTGCCTCTCAGCAATTGCGGCGACAGTATTGTGGTGGAGACTGTCTAATGCCACTGGGTATGTTAGACGAGGTCGAAGTATTCATAGGACAGTTAGGGGGCAACGTGGAGGCAGGGTGGGGAGTCGCAATGACAATGACAGTAATCCGAACTGTGCACACTCGGCGGGCGCGCACACGCGTCTCTCTCGTCTTGTCTCGTCATCTCACTCATGATCTCTGCCTTGCCGTGGCGAGTGAGCTTTTGAACTAAACAGGTCTTGTCTACTTGTATTTGTGTGTCATATGAATAATATACATGTGCCCCATACATGGAATCAGAGTGCCTACTGTATGTAGTAAATGGAAAATCTCTACAGCAAAAGGCCAACCGCTACATGCATTCGGTTTGTTTCTACCCTTTATTAGTAATGATTTATGCAGTTTGTTTACTATTTACCTGAGCATTCAGTATTGTGCAATATAGCATACAGAAGGTGAGGGACATTTTGGGGGCAAAAAAGGGCTGCATTTTATAATTTAAACATGTGACTTTTCATGAAAATTCTATAATCCAAGATAGCCACCACCATATGACGTCATAATATGCAAATTAGATGGGATGTAAATAAAATGTAATCCCTACATAAACTTTGGGTCATCCTTAATATTTCTCTAATTTACAGAAAGTCCCTATCTTTTATCACTTTTAAGATATAGCCTTTTGAAATTAAGATGTCAAAATCGAACCTTTTAGGAAAAAAACTCTGGCGCCTAAAGGGTTAAGACGGGCCTTGACATGTGCTGGTTTAAGCGGGGGAACCTTCCGTGCCATGCATGATTTCAAACCATGACGTCTTAGTGTATTACCAACAGTAACCTTGGAAAAGGTGGTCCCAGCTCTTTTCAGGTCATTGACCAGCTCCTCCTGTGTAGTTCTGGGCTGATTTCTCACCTTTCTTAGGATCATTGAGACCCCACGAGGTGAGATCTTGCATGGAGCCCCAGTCCGAGGGAGATTGACAGTCATGTTTAGCTTCTTCCATTTTCTAATGATTGCTCCAACAGTGGACCTTTTTTCACCAAGCTGCTTGGCAATTTCCCCGTAGCCCTTTCCAGCCTTGTGGAGGTGTACAATTTTGTCTCTAGTGTCTTTGGACAACTCTTTGGTGTTGGCCATGTTAGTAGTTGGATTCTTACTGATTGTATGGGATGGACAGGTGTCTTTATGCAGCTAACGACCTCAAACAGGTGCATCTAATTTAGGATAATAAATGGAGTGGAGGTGGACATTTTAAAGGCAGACTAACAGGTCTTTGAGGGTCAGAATTCTAGCTGATAGACAGGTGTTCAAATACTTATTTGCAGCTGTATCATACAAATAAATAGTTAAAAAATCATATATTGTGATTTCTGAATTTTGTTTTTTAGATTATGTCTCCCACAGTGGACATGCACCTACGATGACAATTTCAGACCCCTCCATGATTTCCAAGTGGGAGAACTTGCAAAAAAGCAGGGTGTTCAAATACTTATTTTCCTCACTGTATATACACACATCACTATACAACACACTATACATCAACCTTATTAGGAGAAAATATATGTCGTTTTAACGAGAAAAATGTTGTTTTAACGACATAAGATCTCGTTATTACGAGAAAAGATGTCTTTTTAACGACATAAGATCTCGTTATTACGAGAAAAGATGTCGTTAAAAAGACATAAGATCTCGTTATTACGTGAAAGATGTCGTTAAAACGACATAACATATCGTTATTACGACATAATTGAGTGAAAAAAATTATATGTATGTGGCAGCAATGCATCACCGTACTGTTGATCTGAAAATTCAGCTTTGTCCCCGTTATGATTGAATCACAGGACCGGATACCAGTTGCCTTGTCAAAAAAACCTCTTTATTGTCATATGTATCAGACATAGGAGAGAAACTTGTTGTCTTCGTGCCAGCTATATATGTTTCTCTGGGGTGGTGCATTAACAGTAAGCATTATATACCACTGACTAGAGGATTTTCAATTCCTTACAAGCTAAAGAAACATGTTGGTTTGTTTAAAATAGAATGTATACTTCATGCTTACATCAGTTGATATTATAAGCTACTGTTACATCATTGGAAACAGGTGCTACATATACATTAAGGTCCTTCATACAGTCCTTCATGTACACACATTCTTGTATGACCAAAATTATCTCCCTGTGTCCCTCTCCCTACCATATGACATTAATATGTCATGCAAACTTCAGCTCATGTAGTATATATATCTTTCTCATGATATGATTATAAATAATGATCTACAGTACTTATGTGTGTCTGTCCCAGGCGAAACACATCATGAGCTGTTACTGGGGTGCGAGTAGCACGGCGGCGGAGCGTCACGACCCCAGCCTGCCATATCTGGAGCAGTACCGCATCGACTGCGGGCAGTTCGTTCAGCTCTTTTCTGCTCTGGCGCCCTGGAGCTGCGGCCTTCATACCAACACGCTCTCTAGCCGACTCTTCCGCCTGCTCGACCAAAACAAAGACTCTCTCATCAACTTTAAAGAGTTTGTCACCGGACTCAGTGAGTAGATGCTTTTACTCCAGAGCTTTTCTTCCCTCCCTACTCTACACTGAGCAATGTACACGGTCTCAGTATTTCAGGCTCTTATTGCTTCTCGACTCTTCATGACCAATCGCTTCATGTACCCCCAAGTTGTAAGTCGCTTTGGATAAAAGCGTCTGCTAAATGCGTAAATGTAAATGTAGATTGGAGTAGTCAGAGTTTGATTAAAGTTGTCATGAAACGGAAGTTGCGATAGTCTTTTCTTCCCTATTATGACGTATGTCGATATGATGATTTTGTCTGTGGGGAATTGATTGGATGGTTGTGCATTACTATTAGTGGATCTTATGTGAGTGACAGGTTGCCTCGCCCTCGTCATCAGATTATTCTGATTCGATTACGAGGACGATTACGAGGAACATAAAATAATGATGTGCACTGATAAATCATTTATTATAAATACTGCAATATTCCATATAAAACGGTTGACTTTAATGTGAAGGCTGCTCCTGCTTCAGATCAACAAGATCTTGATCTGAGACCTCAAAATCCTCTTCACAGGGTTCAATTTAACCATTGAAATGAGTTATCAGGGATAAAATTTAAAACATACATTTTTGATGAATAAATAAAGCTATGATGTCACACATAAGAATACAGAATAAAAAATAAAAAAGAGGCTAAAAAGCATATTTGGCTGATTTGTAAATAATCATTGATGTACCACTAATGGCCAGAAAAAGTTAAATAAAATATATTGGACTACTTTCATTATCATTCAGTGACTTTTATATATTTTGATAACATTTATGATTTAAACTTCAATAAAAAAAAAGCATTTGGTGAGTTTGATATATTTTAATGCATCGGTTGAACGTGTCTGTTTCAGTGAATTCAAACTCTTGATTCAGTGATTCGCTTGCAGCATCACTATCAGTTGATAAGATAATGTTTTTGAAAGATGCTCACCAAGGCAGCATTTATTTGATCCAAAGTACAGTAAAAACAGTAAAATTGTGAAATATTATTACAATTTAAAATATCTGTTTTCTATTTGCACCGAAATTTTGCCTACCGAACATTTTCAGCGGAAACAGCTACAATGTTTTCGGTTTCAGGCCAAAATGGTTTTGGAGAGCCGTTATCAGCTACCGAAACAGACTTTTAATTAGAGCTTCTCTGGTGATTAGTTTTGACTGTTCTGCGTCTACTTCATGCACACAATGTGGATAAGCTACAACAATTAAACATGTTAGCTGTGTGGACACTAGCTCTTGGATTGACAACATTAATTTCTTGATTTTAATCGGTAATTGTATGATTTCTTAAATCTTTTCCTCTGTGCTGTTTTCTGTTGATACACAGCATGAACAAAACTTCACTAAAACATTTGTAGCACGTCTGCCATCCAATCATCTAGAAAGTCTCGATTTTATTACGAAATTCAAACAATAATTGACGTTTTGGTGCTCTTTTAAGATCGCTGTAGAGGTAGGGCGGATCAAGTGCTCGTGAACCGATCATCTCTTCTGCTTTACTACTAGTTATAGCACAAAATAAACATGCATGAACATCAACGTTGCATTACAACTTACTGAAATGAATCCCGTCTCATGTAATCGCTCAATCTGTTTCAAGAAAGATGTCAATAACACCATACAATGTCACTTTGTTACATTTCTTTGATAAATAAAGTTCAAAAGAACAGCATTTATTTGAATTATAAGACATTATAAATATCTTTACTGTCACTTTTGATTGATTTATTGCATCCTCCTCTATTACTATGCTTTTTATTGTTAAATTTGTTCATGTAAATGAAAATTATTAAATATTGTTCTCTTTATAAAATAACTTTTTTTTTTTTTTTTTTTTTGCTGTTTTAGTTCCTTTAGTTTAGTTCCAACATTTTGAATCTACTTTGCAACACTGTTTTCTTACATATTAGGAATATATTTATAGACAATAGAAGGTGAAATACATGCAAACAAAGACAACTTGAATATCTGAGCTTCTCAACAGTTTTTGCATTGTGTTTCTCTCTCAGGTGGGATGTATCATGGTGATATGACGGAAAAACTCAAACTTCTCTACAAACTCCACCTGCCTCCTGGTAAGCTTACAGTCACACCAGACTTTTACTTGACAGGCCACAGAAAGAGTAGAAAAACACGAAAGACAGTTAGTGTTTTATTAGTATGCAGTAATAGAGGGACTGTGTGTGAGTGACACCAGTGAACATTACAGCAAACATCAGCACAGCGTGAGGAAACCAGTTTGCTGCTCTCAGCATACACTCTTATCTGTGTGTGTGTGTGTGTGTTTGAGGCTAATTAAAGTGAGAAAACTGTGTAAGTGTAAAGAAGTATGTGTATGTGTAAAGAAGATTTGAAGAAAAGATGAGGCGGTTTATGAAGCGGATGTGTCTGACGTGCTGATCTCTCCATCTCTCTGTCTGAAGCGCTGTGTCCAGAGGAAGCAGAGTCGGCGCTGGAGGCCACACAGTTCTTCACTGACGACGACTTGTCACCGGGTACAAACACTGACACGCTTATTCTCTAAACATCAGTTCAAATCAGCATTTAAGAAATGTTCCTGGTTTAAGTCAAGCTTCATATTTAAAAAAGCAGAAATCACAGTTACAGTAATGAGATTACAGTGGAATGTCATGGACTGTGAACAATACATTTTTTATTTTTTATTTAATTTAAATTCTATTATATATATATATATATATATATATATATATATATATATATATATATATATATATATATATATATATATATATATATATATGTATATATATATGTATGTATATATATATTTATATGTTTTATATTAATATATTATGTGTGTGTATACACTATATTGCCAAAACTACGGCTGTAGTATCTGTGTCCTTGTTTGCATACATTTCATTTGAAGAACGCTGCTGGTTTGTGTTTAGAGCATTAAAGGATATGAAATATGTCCATAAAAAACTTAAACGCGCTCACTACAGTCTATATCTGTGCTATATGATCCATGTGGTGAGCGTTGTTAATCTCATCACGGCACTCCGCACAGAAACCACTCTCT
The DNA here is from genome assembly GCA_023566225.1 of Romanogobio albipinnatus. Taxonomy (NCBI): domain Eukaryota; kingdom Metazoa; phylum Chordata; class Actinopteri; order Cypriniformes; family Gobionidae; genus Romanogobio; species Romanogobio albipinnatus. The sequence goes on along the minus strand of CM042246.1, from coordinate 44,052,590 downwards.
TCTCCGCTGTGATCAAGGGCTGAATCCGAAATCGGCCACTATACCCTCAAATAGGGCACTTTTTCAGGCCTATAGGACAGCCATTTGTAGCCATTTGTCAATCCCTCATTGCACCGCAATGACGAGTGTATAGCCGATGTACACACAACGGCTGTCCGAATTCACTCACTCATTTTCATTCACTCCTTCAAGTGAACTATATTAGTGGATAACGTAGGGAATAGTGAATGAGGGTATAGGGGGTGATTTCGGATTCGGCCATAGGCTGTAATGTGATCTCAGCTGTGCTCTCACTACAGTGCAACAGTGAAACGGGTCCCCTCTCAAACAGTGTTGCGCTGCTCCGCATTCCGAACGTTGTTTAAGCGACATATACAGGTATTGCGGTATAATCAAAATTCATATCATAACAAAAATAAACACCTGTATTCGGTATGAACCGGTATACCGCCCAGCACTACTTCATGGGATGGGTTTCCATGGCCGAGCAGCTGCATCCAATCCTTACATCACCAAGTGCAAAGCAAAGCGTGGGATGCAGTGGTGTAAAGCACGCCGCCACTGGACTCTGGAGCAGTGGAGACGTGTTCTCTGGAGTGACCAAACACGCTTCTCTACCAGTGCACAAAGCAAGGTCCATAAAGACATGGATGAGTGAGTTTGGTGTGGAGGAACTTGACTGGCCTGCACCTGACCTCAACCCGATAGATCACCTTTGGGATTAGAGCGGAGACTGCGAGCCAGGCCTTCTCGTCCAACATCATTGCCTGACCTCACAAATGTGAAAAGATCTATCTATCATTCTATCTGTCATCTATCTACCCTTGTTTTTTGTTGTTTAATAATAATTTCTATGTAGAATGTTCAATTTCATGCCGACTTAAAAAAAAAATTTCGGTGGTACATCTTCTTCTTTATTTCATTTATTTTGTTGCGTCATTATATCTATTATGTCCAAGTGTCTCTGTAAATACAGCTTTTGCTTTGGAGGGGTGAATTCAAATACTACTATGCAGCTTCACTTGTACTGAGCTTAATTTTTTTTTTTTTAACACTATCTGAGAGAATATTCAGTTTATTCCTAACAAATGTGGACAGTTGTAATTGTTCGGAGTTACAAAACTCTGTTTCTTTTAGTTCTATGAGTAATATTATTTTAACAAGCATGTTTTGTCTGTTCTGGTCTGTCCTGCATGTGTCTGTGGACGGTTCGCTCCAGGTTTACTGATTGATAACTAATTATGAATCTTCTGCACTCTCATTTTCCTAATTTGTTGTCTTCCTTATCTCCCCCTCTCTTTTAAAATCTTAACACTCCTTTCTTTCTTTCTTTCTTTCTTTCTTTCTTTCTTTCTTTCTTTCTTTCTTTCTTTCTTTCTTTCTTTCTTTCTTTCTTTCTTTCTTTCTTTCTTTCTTTTTGTCTGTTCTTTCTTTCTTTCTTTCTTTCTTTCTTTCTTTCTTTCTTTCTTTGATCTGATCACTCCAGATCCTCCCTTCCTGTCTCATCTGGATTTCCTGGCACAGGAAGTGACCTCAGGTTTGTGTCTGTCTGTCATCTTGAGTGTGTCTCTCTTTGATGGTGTTTTTGGGCATCAGCTAAGATGTTGCTGTCAGTACAGATAAGATTTTTTTTCCACTAACCGCCTCCTGTCGGTTTTGGTGTTTTCCAGTCTGTATCGTTTCACACTCTCACTTTCACATGGCATTATCGTACCTTTGTGGGGGTTTTTATTTTTATTTTTATGGGTTTTATTTCATGAAACCTTTCTGGTGGACATTTTTAAGTGGTTAATGGCTAAATGTCATTATCATGTTGGTGTTTATTAATGCAACAATAATGTCTTAACAGGAGAGGAGCTGAAAGAGGCAGGAGACACAAATGACAAAAAAGGTGCATGACCCGATAATACTCGCCTTTTCATGTCTCTGGTTGTTGTTTTAATAGCAGAGTCTCATTGCAGCTCATGTGGTTTTTTTTTTCAGAGGAGAAGCAAAAGGACTATAAGTACTATCTGAGAATGTGGGCCAAAGAAAAAGAGCCAAAGAAAGAGAGTATCAAAGATCTACCCCGAATGAATCAGGTGACCAATATTAATTTATTCGTGAGTGAGAGAGAGAGAGTGTGTGTGTGTGTGTGTGTGTGTGTGTGTGTGTGTGTGTGTGTGTGTGTGTGTGTGTGTGTGTGTGTGTGTGTGTGTGTGTGTGTGTGTGTGTGTGTGTGTGTGTGTGTGTGTGTGTGTGTGTGTGTGTGTGTGTGTGTGTGTGTGTGTGTGTGTGTGTGTGTGTGTGTGTGTGTGTGTGTGTGTGTGTGTGTGTGTGTGTGTGTGTGTGTGTGTGAGAGAGAGAGAGAGAGAGAGAGAGAGTTTGTGAGAGAGAGAGTTTGTGAGAGTGCCAAAGGTGCTTCAACAACGTATTGAGCAAAGCCAAGGCTGTAAATACTTATGTACATGTGATTGTTTTCCTGTTTTTTTTTTAAAATACATTTGCAAATATTTCAAACAAAAGTCTTTCACATTGTCATTGTGGGGTATTGTTTGTAGAATTTTGAGGAAAATAATGAATTTAATCCATTTTGGAATAAGGTTACAGCCACATAACAAAATGTGGAAAAAGTGAAGCGATGTGAATACTTTCCGGATGCACTGAAGCACTGTTTACTTCAACCAGTGTTGACCAATGTGCTTTACAACAAAATGACTAAAAACACCAATAACATTCATTTGTGATGAGAACACCTTTCCAAAGTGCCAAACGCCATCGAATGTGAGCATTTGCCCATTTAAGTCGGTTACGACGACAAACTACAGTCAGGTCGAGACCACGATGAGGACGACGAGCATGCAGATGAGCTTCCCTGAGATGGTTTCTGACAATGCAAACCGATTGTTGCAGTAGCTGTCCATCTTGATGTGCCACACCTGTGAGGTGGATGGATTATCTCGGCAAAGGAGAAGTGCTCACTAACACAGATTTAGACAGATTTGTGAACAATATTTAAGAGAAATTGGCCTTTTGTGTATATAGAAAAAGTCTCAGATCTTTGAGTTCAGCTTATGAAAAATGGGGGCAAAAACAAAAGTGTTGCATTTAGAATTTTGTTCAGTGTATATCTTGTCTGACTTAGTCAAAGCCCAATGAATTTAAGTTTTATTTACATTTACATCAAATCACTATTAAAAGTAGCAACCTTGTGACTGCAGTGTTTGACCAATTAAAATGGCCTTGACATGAACATAACCAGAACGTGAGTGACTACAACGCATTTTCATGTGTTCATCATTTCCAGGAGCAGTTCATTGAGATGTGTAAGACTCTCTACAACATGTTCAGTGAAGATCCCATGGAGCAGGAGCTGTATCACGGCATCGCCACAGTGGCGAGTCTCCTGCTGCGCATCGGAGAAGTGGGCAAGAAATTCACCAACAATGGTGGAAAGAAGGCAGAGGCCCAGCTGCCCTCCACCATTGACACTCTGCAGCCAGAGAGGGAGGACTCATCCGGGGAGGGAGGATCAGGACAGTCCCTGGTCTCCAAGGCCCTGGCGGAGGCGCAGCTAGAGACACCACCTCCCACTGCGGCCGGCTCCGACGAAGAGGCCAAAGACGACACGTCCGTTTCTTCCTACTCCGTGGTGAGCGCTGGTTCGCTGCAGTGCGAGGACATCGCCGATGACACGGTGCTGATTGGCTGCATGAGCGGAGTGGGCAGTGATGGCGTGGATCGGAGGCGGGGCAGCGCACCGGATGCAGATTGGTCGATCACATTTGAGCAGGTTTTAGCATCGTTCCTGACGGAAACATCGCTGGTTGACTACTTTGAGAAGAAACACGACATTCAGAGAAAAATAATGGCATGCAAATCGTTGAGAGCAGTGGAAAGACAGACCAGTACATCAAGTGATCACGATTTCTCTCTGACCACACAATGATTACACTCATACAGACATGCATGAACACATAAACACACACATACAGATGCAAAACAAGCATATGTGTATGTATGTCCGGATGCTGTCTATAGGAGTTTGATACTTCTGTCATAGTCTACAAATGATGTTTAAAAAAGGTTTTAGATGACCACGTTCCATCCTAGTGTCCGTTTTGCTGGGTTTCATCATTTGAACGCACCGGTCTTGAATGGAGGATTATGGGATATGGCCCATACAAATCTAATTATATCTACAGGAACTGTGTATATTATACTGCTTCGGCTCATTATACAAATTAACGAATGAAACGTCACACTAAATATTTGATTTGCACACTAGTCTTGAGTCCCAGGTAGGAATGAGAGTGATTATCTTGCACTAAAAGTGTACATCACTAATGCTTTCTTGCACGTGTGCTATAGCTGGATATATATCTGTGTATTTGGTGGTAAGAAGTGTCCTTTAGGTGAAGCGTCCACCTCATAATGCTCTGCCTGGATTCACTTTAACTCTTTAGACTCTTCAGATTCACTTTAACCCCTTGGATGGAAACAGTTGTTCACTCTGCACCCTGCTTTGGTTCAAAGGTGTGTTTCTGTGTTAAAATCTGCTTTTCCGTTTCTAAGTAGGTCATTGCCTTGATAAATAATCAGACTCTTACCGTTGGTCGAGGACAGCGTTGCACATGTTTGTTGTGGCGTTGCGAGGATGTTACAGTATGTTCTGTCAGATGTTTATTTGCCAGAAGAAACGTCACAGTGCTACACAAACATTACAGTGCTGGCGCATCGTAGTCGTCCAAACCGTAACGAGGTACAGTAACAAAATCTAGCTGATTAATTTAGCACTATATTGGCCTTTACCATGTGAAGCAGGACTTGTTTCTCATTTATTCACCACAATATTTTCTGCTGTCAGGCCAAAGCAAGTACAATCATTGGGCTTCATTCATGAAAATCAAGCAGAGCAAATTTGTGTAAATCAAATTGTAACATTGAAATGAATAAAACCTTCATAAATTGGCTTGAATGGCTTGAAACACATTTATGAAACCATATCCGAGTATAACATAGTGTAAACTTACATACAGTTAAACGACATTTGTTAAACAGTAAATTTATGCACTGAATTAAAATTTTGTAAATTGTTGTATTATATCATTTTACAAATGTTTTAGGCATCCCATGGTGAATGCCTAAAAGAAAACATTCAGCATGCATTCAATTATATTTACATAAATTGATGCATTGAATTTAGTTAAACCATTCTTATATAAATCATAGCATTACATTAATAAAATATGTTCTGTACAATCGTTCATTGAAGATTCCATAAAATCTTTAAAATGGTTTACGAATGATTTACACACATTAGTTTTGCTTGTGTTTTATACACAAAGCCCTGTTCAAGTTGCAAGTAAAAGTTGTAAAACTATATTTCCGTTTCTTGATCGCAATGCTTCTTTTATATCAAATTAAGAACTCAGCAACCTTTGGCCTGGAGAATTCTAGATCTCTCAGCCACAACATTGTGTTCTAGAACTATTTAAATAAGAGCTTCCTCTCGGGCTCTACATTGAGATGAATCTAGAACCTGTTGTTTAAAGACAGACTTGGCCTTTTCATCCTGATCTTTAATCACAAGACTGAAAGCTTGCATTTAATCAGATGTAGTTAAGTTTCTTAAACTGTAAATAGTTGCATATCACAATCTAATATCAGAAGTTTTAACGTAAAATCGTTCGCAATGATCATACTTGTTTGGTTTCAGTCATGTATCGCTTTGCTTTTGTTTGTCCCATTTCTATTCTATATTTATGATTTATTTGTTGTTGTTTTTTTTGTTTTTTTACAATTGCTTTTGTACTAAGTAAATTGGCTTTAAATTAAGCCTGTTCAGCTCAGTAAGGAGCAAACCCTGAAAGGCTTCAGTATTAATTTTCATATGTTATGTTTAAAGAGCTTTAAAATAGGAACATGATTCAAACGGGGCTGAATTCCGAAAACTACATTTGAACCAGAAGAGATGAGAGATTTTAAATCAACGATGAAGCATTAAAATATATAAACTTTTTTAAAATTGGATTATTGCTGCAGATGTAGGCGGCATGGCCCATTTCCGCACTTTTGTCATTTACGGTGAATCTGAATGTGAATGAATCTCTTGTGACCTCTGTCTAACTGTGAAAATAACTGGCTTCACTTCACTGTGTTTCTAATTAACTTTGTTAATTAATGCACAAACTAACACTGTTCCACTTTCATCATGCATTTCGTAAAAGAAGTTTATTCTTATTCTCTTGGTGGAGAGTTTCTCCTCCTTTAGGCTTGTCTGTGACCTGCAGTTGTGTAATATTATGTAATAAAAATCAAGTTCAAGTCAGAGTGTATTTAGTGTTTTCATGCACATCCACTTAAAGGTAGCCTACACTATTTATCTTTTGGCCCTCTAGCAATTTCCCTGCCATTGACCGATATTTCCGGCTTTCCGTGTTTTCGCTGTTATACGGGGGTAGGGGGTGCTATTACACATCTTCTGAAAGAATATGTTAAACATCAATATCAAACATCAACATTAAACACAATATAAATTGTTTGCCTACTGTTGAATTGACCCAGGACGAGCTATAGGACTGTGAAGCTTTGTGGTGTTGATGGACTCAATCTATTCCATCTGTTTTGATCATCCGTCTTTGACAAAAAAAAAACTTGTTTTTCTCAGCTTTTTGCTTAAATTTTTTTTTTTATGAAACTTGCTCGTGTTTTTTATTAAGTGTTGATAAAAACAAGAATGCATGAAGCTAGAATAAAATGAGTTGAACAAAACTACATGCATTTTGTGGAAGAACGTTGCTTTGGCTCTTCGGATGAATATGGTTTGCAGTACCTGTGTTAAGATCTACATTACTGGCCCCGTCCCAAATGGAACCATAATCCCTTGCGATTTTCCTCCGAGTCCACACTTTCGTGACGTAATGCCGTTTTGACTGTCGGATATAAGTCTGCTGTAGATCTCGCGGGCTCAGCAAAAGTGCACATCGAGGGCACATATCTGCCGCAAAGGGGGCACTCGCGAGCACCCTTCTGAAACCTAAAATGACAAATGGGACTCCCTACAGTCTTGTGGACATGTAGTATGACATTTGGGACAGGGCCACTGTAGCTTTACCAATTAATAGACATGGTACTTCATTGAGAATAAACTCCAGCACAGCGCTACGACAACCATAATGAAATGATCTTCACAATAGATCATACTTTACATTGAACTCTGTAGAGCTACATATGGCAATTTATCTGTTCAATAAAACACCACACTCTCCTGTTGAGTAATAAAAACACCATCATCTCTGCGTTGCTTTTAGAACATTTCAAATCCCTCAGCTCTCGCCATCTCCAAAAAGCCATGGCAATGTTGATTCTTGTTTTATTATGGGCTCTGTCACGTTCTGTTTTTGCCAGCAGACTCTCCTCTGTTCAGCGTTTGTTTTAAATGGGTGATTACCCAAAGGTTGGGGATTTAGCGGCTCCACGTCAACCTTTCTTGCTTGCTGTCACAATTAACCTCTGCTACTCCCACACCAAACATGCTTCAAAGTAGACAGAGCAACTTTCCTCTATTTTATGGCTATGGTTTTGAGACACGGACAGGCAAGTGACGCATGTGCGCAATTTCAACTGAAAATATAAACGCTTACAATAGGCTTACCATAGTGAAAAACATGTTTTGGAAGGATTGATGATGTATTGACTCATTATTTACATTTTGTTGATTATGAACAAAAAAGTTACAAAGTTTACCTTAGCGTCTTATTACATAGTCTTCGACAGGATGACAAACATTGTAATCGCAGTCATGATTAAAATAAATGTGCCAAGAAACCTCTTACAAAAAAAAAAAAAACACTGACTTTTATTATATAATGAAGAAAAGGGAAATGGCTGCAAATAAAAGATGTAGCACTGCATTAGTATACATTTGTAAAATTAGACCATCAGTGGTTACAAAATGTTACAAATTCTTATAGAAAAATAATACTAAAAAAAAAATTCTATTAAAAGCTCTTAAAGAACAGCAGGTTTACATGTGTACAAGGAAAAAGCTGCTTGCAGATGCATGTATTTGAAGGTTAAAAGAGCAATGCAGTAACGTGTGTGAAACCTCAAGCGTTTGTTACATGATTGTGAAAGCACTTTGACTTGCAGCACTGGAGCAAGCATTTTTGTCAGCATGCAAAATGCAAGTTATATGAATGTCATATGCATTAAATATCAGGGAGGCCGCACACCTGTGCATATTGTTTCAAAGCCTCTGTGAGAATGTATAAGCTTTCAGAATAATTACATGAATGTGTGTGTAGCTTTAACCTGCCATATTACTTATTTTTAAAGGGGTGATGAATTGAGAAATCAACTTTCCTTTGAGCCTTTGATGTATAAAAGTTCATCATGATATAAGAATATCCTGTAGGTTTCGGAGCTGAACATTTTCTTCTTAGTCAAAGAAAACCTTTTATTGACACCAGGCCCAGAAAACCATTGACGTCATAGAATGGTGTGAGATGGTGGTCCAGTGGGTTAAACCACTGATATGCAGAAGGTTGCTGGTTCGATCCCAGCGGTCACCACCAGTGTGTCCTTGAGCAAGGCACTTTACTCCATGTTGCTCCAGGGGGATTGTTCCTGTAATAAGGGCACTGTAAGTCGCTTTGGATAAAAGCGTCTGCCAAATGCATATACAGGTCCTTCTCAATAAATTAGCATATTGTGATAAAGTTCATTATTTTCCATAATGTAATGATAAAAATTAAACTTTCATATATTTTAGATTCATTGCACACCAACTGAAATATTTCAGGTCTTTTATTGTTTTAATACTGATGATTTTGGCATACAGCTCATGAAAACCCAAAATTCCTATCTCAATAAATTAGCATATTTTATCCGACCAATAAAAGAAAAGTGTTTTTAATACAAAAAAAGTCAACCTTCAAATAATTATGTTCAGTTATGCACTCAATACTTGGTCGGGAATCCTTTTGCAGAAATGACTGCTTCAATGCGGCGTGGCATGGAGGCAATCAGCCTGTGGCACTGCTGAGGTGTTATGGAGGCCCAGGGTGCTTCGAGCTCATCCAGAGTGTTGGGTCTTGCGTCTCTCAACTTTCTCTTCACAATATCCAACAGATTCTCTATGGGGTTTAGGTCAGGAGAGTTGGCAGGCCAATTGAGCACAGTAATACCATGGTCAGTAAACCATTTACCAGTGGTTTTGGCACTGTGAGCAGGTGCCAGGTCGTGCTGAAAAATGAAATCATCTCCATAAAGCTTTTCAGCAGATGGAAGCATGAAGTGCTCCAAAATCTACTGATAGCTAGCTGCATTGACCCTGCCCTTGATAAAACACAGTGGACCAACACCAGCAGCTGACATGGCACCCCAGACCATCACTGACTGTGGGTACTTGACACTGGACTTCAGGCATTTTGGCATTTCCTTCTCCCCAGTCTTCCTCCAGACTCTGACACCTTGATTTCCGAATGACATGCAAAATTTGCTTTCATCCGAAAAAAGTACTTTGGACCACTGAGCAACAGTCCAGTGCTGCTTCTCTGTTGTCCAGGTCAGGCGCTTCTGCCGCTGTTTCTGGGTCAAAAGTGGCTTGACCTGGGGAATGCGGCACCTGTAGCCCATTTCCTTGCACGGTGGCTCTGGATGTTTCTACTCCAGACTCAGTCCACTGCTTCCGCAGGTCCCCCACGGTCTGGAATCGGTCCTTCTCCACAATCTTCCTCAGGGTCCGGTCACCTCTTCTCGTTGTGCAGCGTTTTTTGCCACACTTTTTCCTTCCCACAGACTTCCCACTGAGGTGCCTTGATAGAGCACTCTGGAAACAGCCTATTCGTTCAGAAATTTCTTTCTGTGTCTTACCCTCTTGCTTGATGGTGTCAATGATGGCCTTCTGGACAGCAGTCAGGTCGGCAGTCTTACCCATGATTGCGGTTTTGAGTAATGAACCAGGCTGGGAAAGCCTCAGGAATCTTTTGCAGGTGTAATTTTGATTCAGATGATTAGGTTAATAGCTCGTTTAGAGAACCTTTTCATGATATGCTAATTTATTGAGACAGGAATTTTGGGTTTTCATGAGCTGTATGCCAAAATCATCAGTATTAAAACAATTAAAGACCTGAAATATTTCAGTTGGTGTGCAATAAATCTAAAATATATGAAAGTTTAATTTTTATCATTACATTATGGAAAATAATTAACTTTATCACAATATGCTAATTTTTTGAGAAGGACCTGTATATATAGAATGCAGAAGCGCTACCTCAAGCCTGCCCACCGACTCATCGACTCACTAAACGGGTCGTGCTACTGAGCAATAAACATGCCGGTTCCAGCTCACGTGTGTAAGACATTGTGCGTTTGTTCGCTTCATTTCACCACGGAATCGATTGTAAACAAGATACAGGTCGAAACTGGATTTGCAGACATATTGACATTAAAACACAGTCTGAAGAATTCTTTATTTGAGGTGTTATTGGTTAATTTGTGATCAGACTCGGACATGTAACGTTATTGGCCAGTGCTCGCAAAGCCCAACGTCCCGGGGCTATGTTTTTCAGACGGGCTACCAAAACGTATCACCGGCCTGCCAACGGGCTATCTTAAATAGTGAAATAACATCCCTTACTTGCGCGCGCACGTTATATTCACTGATCGGGCCGGCAAAGTAATAAAAAAAAATAACATTCCAATCAATCGCGGGTGGATGAGAAATGAATCATTGTGTTTGTTTGATAAAGATATTTTGCGAGTCCTGTGAGCGTTTCCCCAGACGCTTTCAAAACAATTCCCACATATACTGAGGGGAGCTGAAACTCATTAAATATGCCAATCCTAGCCATGGGCATTTACTTCCAAGTCTTCAGCGCGGCACACCCATAGAAACCAAGCGTTTCTTCAAAGAGCCTCAAAAACCAAGGCAGAAAATACCCTATTACTTATTCATTATGATGTTTTTGAATGTAAAAACCACGCAAACGTCATAAGTTGACCTCAGACAACAGTATACATTTTTTTTTAAAATCCAGTTCATGACCCCTTTAAAAGACATTTTAATGCTGAGTTTTTGCATGTACTAATGCTGCAGTGACCTATCGGTCTTAAATCTGTCCTTCAAACTTCTGCCTTCTGTTTGGCTTCAGATGATTTTTGTTATTCGCTGATCCCGAACGCTTGTCTGTGACAAGGCAGCCATCTGTCATCATGGTTGAAGGATCACAGGTTGTTGGCCTGTATGATCTGCTGTAGGATGCTGTCTACATCAATTGTGTCGTAGCTGATTCCCTGCATATCCAGGTTTGGTAGGATGGAGGACAATAATGCAACCACATTCCGACGGATGGACCGCAGCCTCTCCAGCGTCACACTGCTGTCAGGGAGGAACAGAGAGATGTTCATATACTGTATATACATATAAAAAAAAAATACACAGTGCCATTCAAAAGTTTTGGGTTGGTAATGTATTGTATGCTCACCAAGGCTGCATTTAGTTGATGTCAAAAAATCAGTAAAAACTATTTTAATATATTTTTAAAATGTAATTTATTCTGTGATCAAAGCTGAAATTTCAGCATCATTACTCCAGTCTTCAGTGTCACATGATCCTTAATTTGATGATCAAGAAACATTTCTGATTATTATCAATACTGAAAACAATGCTTCGCAATATATTTGTGGATACATTTTATTTAAAGGTCCCGTTCTTCGTGTGTTTTTTTGAAGCTTTGATTGTGTTTACAGTGTGCAATATAACGTGTTCATGTTTCGCGTGTAAAAAAAAACAGTATTTTTAACACAATTTACTTATCTGTATACCGCTGTTTTCACTCTCCTAAAAACGGCCTGATGAGTTCCTTTATTCTATGAAGTCCCTCCTTCAGAAATACATAACGAGTTCTGATTGTGCCAGCGGTTCCCGTGTTGTGATTCGACAGCAGCTTAGCGAACGTGGCACGGTTCCTGTGTTGTGATTCGACAGCAGCTTAGCGCACGTGGAAAGGTCACGCCTTAACGGGAGATATATGCGCTTAATGATCTCTACAGCGTCCCTGGGAAAGCCAAACAAAGGTGATTTGACTCCGGGATGAAAATAACAGCGTCTCGACGACATGGTGACAAACACACTCAAACGCAACAATTCCTTTTCTCCACGTGACACGTCCTCGTGGGACAGCAACAAGACCACGGCCCCTTTTTTCGCGTATTCTTGTGGGCGGAGGTTAGTCTGTTCTACTGTTCTACTGACGTCATTTATGAAGGAAGTACCAGGATGTAGTCCAAGCCAGCCGTTCGCTGTAGGCTTTGAAAGGGAACTTCTGTTAAATAAAATATCTTGCTTGGCATTGAACTTTGAGCTTTATAATTTTACAGGTATTATTTATGCTCTAACAGCAACATTACACACTAACTAAAGTTTGAACAATGGGATCACAAAGAACGGGACCTTTAAGGATTGTTTGATGAGATTCATTTAAAGCATTTATTTGAAACAAATATTTTTACCGTTATTTTTGTACAATTTAATGCATCATTGGGATTAATCACATCTAACATCTTTGCATCTTGCGAATAAATCCAAAAGGATTATTAGGAACACCATACTAATACTGTGTTTGACCCCCTTTTGCCTTCAGAACTGCCTTAATTCTACGTGGCATTGATTCAACAAGGTGCTGAAAGCATTCTTTAGAAATGTTGGCCCATATTGATAGGATAGAATCTTGCAGTTGATGGAGATTTGTGGGATGCACATCCAGGGCACGAAGCTCCCGTTCCACCACATCCCAAAGATGCTCTATTGGGTTGAGATCTGGTGACTGTGGGGGCCATTTTAGTACAGTGAACTCATTGTCATGTTCAAGAAACCAATTTGAAATGATTCGAGCTTTGTGACATGGTGCATTATCCTGCTGGAAGTAGCCATCAGAGGATGGGTACATGGTGGTCATAAAGGGATGGACATGGTCAGAAACAATGCTCAGGTAGGCCATGGCATTTAAACAATGCCCAATTGGCACTAAGGGCCCTAAAGTGTGCCAAGAAAACATCCCCCACACCATTACACCACCACCACCAGCCTGCACAGTGGTAACAAGGCATGATGGATCCATGTTTTCATTCTGTTTACGCCAAATTCTGACTCTACCATCTGAATGCCTCAACAGAAATCCAGACTCATCAGACCAGGCAACATTTTTCCAATCTTCAACTGTCCAATTTTGGTGAGCTTGTGCAAATTGTAGCCTCTTTTCCCTATTTGTAGTGGAGATGAGTGGTACCCGGTGGAGTCTTCTGCTGTTGTAGCCCATCCGCCTCAAGGTTGTGCGTGTTGTGGCTTCACAAATGCTTTGCTGCATACCTTGGTTGTAACGAGTGGTTAGTTAGTTCAGTCAAAGTTGCAATCAGTCGGCCATTCTCCTCTGACCTCTAGCATTAACAAGGCATTTTCGCCCACAGGACTGCCGCATACTGGATGTTTTTCCCTTTTCACACCATTCTTTGTAAACCCTGAAATGGTTGTGCGTGAAAATCCCAGTAACTGAGCAGATTGTGAAATACTCAGACCGGCCCGTCTGGCACCAACAACCATGCCACGGTCAAAATTGCTTAAATCACCTTTCTTTCCCATTCTGACATTCAGTTTGGAGTTCAGGAGATTGTCTTGACCAGGACCACACCCCTAAATGCATTGAAGCAACTACCATGTGATTGGTTGATTAGATAATTGAATTAATGAGAAATTGAACAGGTGTTCCTAATAATCCTTTAGGTGAGTGTATATAGATCCTTTAAGTCCTGTAAGTTGCGAGGTGGGGCCTCCATGGATCGGACTTGTTTGTTCAGCACATCCCACAGATGCTTGATTGGATTGAGATCTGGGTAATTTGTAGGCCAAGTCAGCACCTCAAACTCGTTGTTGTGCTCTTCAAACCATTCCTGAACCATTTTTGCTTTGTGGCAGTCGCATTATCCTGCTGAAAGAGGCCAAAGCCACCAGGCAATACTATTTCCATGAAAGGGTGTACATGGTCTGCAACAATGCTTAGATAGGAGGTATGTGTCAAAGTAACATCCACACAAATGGCAGGACTCAAGGTTTCCCAGAAGAACATTGCCCAAAGCATCACACTGCCTCCGCCGGCTTGCCTTCTTTCCATAGTGCATCCGGGTGCCATGTGTTCCCCAGATAAGCGAAGCACACACACCCGGCCATCCACTTTAAAAGAAAGCGTGATTCATCAGACCCGACCACCTTCTTCCATTGCTCCGCTGTCCAGTTCTGATGCTCACGTGCCCACTGTTGGCGCTTTCGGCAGTGGACAGGGGTCAGCATGGGCACCCTGACTGCTCTGCGGCTATGCAGCAAACAAACTGCGATGCACTGTGTATTCTGACACCTTTCTATCAGAACCCGTATTAACTTCTTGAGCAATTTGAGCTACAGTAGCTTGTCTGTTTGATCGGTGCACGCAGGCCAGCCTTCGCTCCCCATGTGCATCAATGAACCTTGGCCGCCCATGACCCTGTCAACGGTTTACCAACGGTTCCTTCCTTGGACCACTTTTGATAGATATTGACCACTGCAGACAGGGAACACCCCACAAGAGCTGCAGTTTTGAAGATGCTCTGACCCAGTCGTCTAGCCATCACAATTTGGCCCTTGTCAAGCAAAAGTTTCACTTGCTGCCTAATATATCCCACCCACTAACAGGTGCCGTGATGAAGCGATAATCAGTGTTATTCACTTCACCTGTCAGTGGTCATAATGTTATGCCTGATCTGTATGTGTGTGTGTGTGTGTGTGTGTGTGTGTGTGTGTGGCCGCAAAAAATGTAAAGTACAATAAAACTTTTAAAGCTATTTTGTAATCTGACACACACCTGTTGTATGTCTGGTTGGGCGTGTTGGTGCTCTGATCTCTCCTCTCTTGTGTCTCTCTCTCTGTTTGGCTCACTTGGTTCAGCAGTTGGTCTCTCTCTGTTCTCATCTCGTTCAGATCAGTTAACAGCGCCTGGTTCTCACTCTGGAGTTTGGCTAATGTCTTACTCCAGTACAGCTCGTCTCTAGGACTCGTTTCTGCCTCCTGCTGGATTGGGGATGAACTGCTCCTGTTTGCCTGTTCCTCTGATTTCTGCAGATTGAAGGTATTTAACAAGGTTTAAAACAAGCAATTCATTAAAAAGTGTGTACTATTTGAATTAAATATGGTGTGTACTACTACTACATATTGTGTCTTACTGATTTCAAATATTTAATTATTCACCAAGTTAGGTTTGTTACTACTCCAAATTGAACTAATGACTCAAAGTAATAAACAAATTAATCATAACAAATTAAACAACTACTATAAGTACATCAAACTTCCCTCAGATATATGCAGTACACTCACATTAAGCAGATATAGCAAATCTCAACTGCTTTATTGTTATATTGTCAAAAATGTGAAATATATTATCGCCCAGCATACATACAGTATACTACATAGCAAATCTCAACTGCATTATTGTTATTGCCGCAATGTAAACTTTAAAGGTCCCGTTCTTCGTGATCCCATTGTTCAAACTTTAGTTAGTGTGTAATGTTGCTGTTAGAGCATAAATAATACCTGTAAAATTATAAAGCTCAAAGTTCAATGCCAAGCGAGATATTTTATTTAACAGAAGTTCCCTTTCAAAGCCTACAGCGAACGGCTGGCTTGGACTACATCCTGGTACTTCCTTCATAAATGACGTCGATAGAACAGTAGAACAGACTAACCTCCGCCCACAAGACTACGTGAAAAAAGGGGGCGTGGTCTTGTTGCTGTCCCACGTGGAGAAGAGGACGTGTCGCGTGGAGAAAAGGAAGTGCTGCGTTTGACTGTGTTTGTCGCCATGTCGTCG